>OZ014524.1:60081334-61361334 GCA_963966055.1 Lathyrus aphaca
CACATCTTGTTGTGGTCTGCTCTCTCTACTCGTTATCCACCTCTGCTCGACATCGGCGGAGGTCACTCAGATTCGACCAATGTGTCTCCTGCTCGGGTATTCACATGCTCGACATACCCTTAACACGATCAGCATCGCTCGTCTAACGGTCGGTTTCTGGCAGTTACCTATTTTCGGGGGATCCGCGATCCAGGCCCAAAAATAGGGACCATTGGTCACGCGTTGGGGGCTTTCTATATAAACCCTCTCACTTGAGAGGGTCAGATATCAAATATTCACTCCCTAAACTCTTTACTCGTACTTGATTACTCTCTTGCTCATTTCTGACTTTGGCATCGGAGGTACCTTCCCCCCCCCCCTTCCCAATTTTCCTTAACAATTGAGCACGGACTTCAAGACTCACGTCAGCATCAGCAGCCATTTGAAGAATCTGATCATTGATACGATCAATATATATATATATATATATATATATATATATATATATATATATATATATATATATATATTAAAAAGTTGCATAATTTAGAATTTGAACCAGTATTCCATATATTAAATTTAAAATCCAATATTCCATTGATATATAAAGCAGGTTGGCCCAACAAATTTCAATTTTGATGATGACATGATACCTTAATCAGAAGACTTTACCCTACACCCCCACACTTAATCCCATACACCCACAGCAAATTTTTTTTGACCAAATTGCCCTCATATAAATAGTTAATAAATCAAATTTACTTTCCATTTTTACCATTCGTCCGAAGTTACAGAGAGAAAAAAATTTTCGCATTTCAGACTTGTTTACCGGAAGACTATAAGTAAGTCTTCCGGTATGGAAATTTGTTTACCGGAAGAGTTTGTTAAAGTCTTCCGGAATGATTTAAATGACTACCGAAAGACTTCATTAAAGTCTTCCGGAATGATGCTTTTGAAATTGACTACCGAAAGACTTTGATGAAGTCTTCCGGAATTGTTTTGTGTGTACCGGAAGACTTGAAGAAAGTCTTCCGGAAATTTTTTTTTTTTTAATTTTTTTAATTTTTTTTAATTAAATAATTGTTTTATTTTTTTTCAGTAGTGCGATCACGCGGCAGAGATGGGAGGATACCAGTTCGATCGATGGGACGGGGCGATACGAGTAGGACACGCACAGATGATGTTGGTACATCTGCAGCTGCAGCAGACCCTGTGGGGTATCCTGGTGGTCCGTACGATACCAGTATTTTGGTTTCGTACGAGCATCATGTGGCGAGACGTGTATGGTTTGGTGAGGTAAGGAAATTATAATTATTTAGTTTTGAATAATAACCGAAATTATTAGTAGGTATTATATAATTTGTTTAATTTTATTTGATTTCAGGAGAGAGGGGCAAAGAAGGAATTGAAGGTGGCGGGACATGGGTTGAAGTTGACCCAGATGGTTCCACAACAGCTTCCACCGGAGATTGAGGGTATCATATCTAGGTCCGGTTTATCTTCCTTACAGAGATCGAGTTTGAAGAAGATTGATGCAAACTTGGTTTCTGCATTTGTGGAGAGATGGCATATAGAGACATCTTCATTTCACCTGCCGTTCGGTGAAATGACGATTACTCTAGATGATGTGGCATGTCTGCTTCATTTGCCTATCAGGGGGTATTCTGGAACCCTCAACCCATCAGTGAGGAGCTAGCCATTGAGTGGGCGGTTGACTATCTTGGAGTGTCATCGAGAGTGGCACTTTTCCAGGTTCGTGAGTGCAGAGGTTCGTACTTCAAGATAGAGTGGTTATATGATCGATTCGTAGAGCATCGAGCAGCTTCATCATGGGCATTTGCGACCAGATGTTATTTGATGGTGTTAGTGGGATGCACGATCTTTGCGGATAAGTCGTTTACACTCGTGGAGGCGCGATACTTGGCATTATTTAGGGACCTGAATGAGTTGTCCAACTATAGTTGGGCAACAAGTGCATTTGTGACATTGTATAGGTTTCTTGGAGATGCATCTATGTTTAGTTGCAAACAGCTTGGTGGTTATCCGACTCTCCTACAGGTATATATTTAAATTCAGTTTATTGATATTTTTTTAGTCTAATGTTAATTTTATTATGTTAAAGTTATATATTTAAATTTAGTTTATTGATTTTCTTTTAAGTCTAATTTTAATTTTATTATGTTCATTATGTTATATTTAATTATTATGTTATTGTTTTTTTAACAGTGCTGGATTCATGAGTATTTTCCTACACTTGGGAAAAAAAGGAGAGAATTGGATACCTGCTCAGAACTGTGGTCTCCCGCGAGCGATGAGGTGGACGTACAAACAGGGGGCGTTAAAGGTGGATGAGTTGCGACCCATTATGGATGAGCTGACACCGACTGATGTCATATGGAGGCCGTTCGAGGATCATAGAGTTCATCGTCGTTTTGATGAGATTTCTCTATTTATGGGATGTTTGAGGTGGGGAGATACTATTGTTCCATACATGCCTGACAGGTGTCTTCGACAGTTTGGATACCGTCAGTCCTTTCCACCTGCACCCATTGATCCTAGGATGGCTGGTGATATTGATATTGAGTGGATTAGTTACACCCAGAGCGTTGGCCAGGTGATTCGTTCTGCTGCACTGGCGACTATCCCATTTGAGGTAGAGGATGGATACCTTGAGTGGTATTATCGTGTTTCGCATCCTCGATTGGTACCTCCTACCTATGATGAGCCGCCAGTTGCATCTATTCCTGATTACGATGCGGGACCATCTGATCCTGCATGGGGTTCTGTGTCTACCTTGATTCATCGCTACCTTCAGCAGAATGCAGCTGAAGAGGATGGGGTTCTGTTTGCAGCTTTACGTATTGCTCGTTCACAGTGATGTATAGTTATGTTTATGTCATATTATTTCTTAGACTTTGTTTCTTAATATATTGACATTTGAACTGATATTTATGTTATATGTTATTTATAGTTTTTCGACAAAAAAATTGAAATTAAAATTTAATTTTAACTTCTTTTTCACAGGTTGTGATGGTTGAGATGGTTGAGATTTCTTTTTTGAATTTTGTGATGGTTGAGATTGTCGTTGTGAAGATTGTGATGCTTGATCAACATATTCATGATACGAAGGATCCCTGTAAACATCATACCCTTCAGGTTTTTTGTCTTTTTTCTTGACTCCACCTTTTGTCTTTATTTTTTCAGGTGGTGCTAACAAAGAAGTCGTTGTGGGAAATGCAAGTTCATAAACCCTACTATGTAATGCCCTTCTTCCAACAACATCTTGTGACCTATACCTTTTCCATAACTCATCCATTGCAGATTTCATACCCACATCTGATTCCTCATCTAAGTCTTCTTCCAACTTAATTTCCATACTTAGTTTCCTCCAATGTACATGCACAACCTCAATTGGTATCGGAATACCACTAATTCTATACCCTGCCAACTCACACGCGCAAGGTAATCCATAGGTGGATCTAAGAGTACATCGACACCTGTCTTTGTTAGTTCCAATATAATCAACTCTAGTTAACTCTTCAGCAACGCGCCTCAATGCAGCTCGCGACACAGTCTCAATTACTTTCATCAAAGCAAGATCTCTATCTGTCATCATAACTTGTGGAAATAAATCTTTCTTCACAAACAATTGTTTAAGCTTATCTAACACCCAACAAAAAGTCTCAGTCTGCTCAGACTCAATATACGCAAATGCGACAGCAAAAGTCAACTCGGTTGATGTCATGCCAACAATTTCAAACAAAGGTTGTCTGTATTTGTTTGTCTTATAAGTGCTATCCATAAATAACACAATAGGAAACATATTCAACAACTTAACTGAATCTGGATGTGCCCAAAATATATCTTTAATAACTTCAGAGTCATCTCTTTTTCTACTCCAATAAACATAACCTGCAACCTCGATAAGCTTAAACAAATGTTGTATCTCACTTCTAGGACCTCTTATCTCTTTTTCCATCATACTCTTTTGCTTGTATATTTGTGTGATACGAGTGACACAATCTGGATCTCGCTCGTACAAGGAATGCAATATATTTCTGGGTGCAACCTTTCTCTTTGTTAAATCAGCAACATGTTGCTTCTGATCCGCTGTCAACCAACCAACAAATGAGTGACCTTCTAATCTATCGGGTAAATCATGGTTATGAACGCCACATTTTACATCAATCTTCCATCCAGATCCATCTTTTGTCAGAGTTGACCTAATCTTAAATGGACATCCGCATTTTTTGGTCGCACTTTCTATTCCACTACGAATATCCTTGTATTTCCCACCTTTATCGCAACCAAATATTATTTTGTTCTTTCTTCCTCTCTTGCCTGTTTGTGTATCTGAACGAGTGATGACGACCGTCACTTTATTTCGTAATCCGGTGTCTTTGACCCATCTTATCACCTCTTCTCGTGTACCAAATCTCTCTGTCGTTGTAAATACATCTGATGTATTCACACATATCGGTTCTTTTTCGTATAAAGGTACTGCACCTACAAAATAAAAATATTTTTTTTAAAAAAGAATAAAAAAAACTAAAATAATTATAAAAAAAAATTTACAAACCGGAAGACTTTCTGAAAGTCTTCCGGTATTGTACTCTTACAATACCGGAACACTTACATAAAGTCTTCCGGTACACATATTCATTGATACCGGAAGACTTAATAAAAGTCTTCCGTACCGGAACACTTTTATTAAGTCTTCCGGTGAGCAAACATCACAATACCGGAAGACTTACATAAAGTCTTCCGGTATGTTAATTAACGTACCGAAACTCATCCCCAAAGTCTTCCGGAACGTCTATTTTGGGACAAATTTTTACTTTAATCTGACGGTCTGACACAAATGGTAAAAAAAATAATAAAATAATAATATAATAAAATATTTTAAAATTAAAATGGGCATTTTGAAAAAATTGTGGGGATACATATATAGGTATCGGGGTATATGGTAAAGCCTTGCCTTAATCAATCTAAAAAATGTGGTTGGAATATAGGTTGTGAAGAGATACACGTTGAGCTTGGTTCTCACCGGTATCATTCAATTTCATTAGATTGATTGATTGCATGGTCCCTCACCTACATTTGGTATATCCGAATCCCTTTATTTCTATTCCTTCAACACTCATATACAACAAGAGAACAAATACAATCTGTCAAACAAAAAAAAATACAAAATAAATAAGTATATGCTTATTTTGTTAAGAATATAACGTACAAATTTTCAAGGATAAAGTATTATAGTCAATATTGTTGTCTCTTCATCCATATATCTCTCACTCTTTCTCTATAAAGCTAATGTTTGGTTTCATTTTTTTTGAGTGGGTCTGAACGGTGGTTCCATTCAGCCTTCTGGATAAAATGAGAACAGAAGAAGAAAAAGCATGGAATTGTTGATAGTGGGTGAAGATGAGGATGACCTGTGTTCATCTTCAATTACTTCGTCCATTGGGAAGGACAGCGATGTATCAAAATGCGGTGACATGGATGATGAGAATGAGGCACTCTAAATATGAAGTCACGTCACTCCTTTCAACATGATGGACTCACTCCAACACCTTCCCATCAGGTTCTCTAACTAACTTTCTCAGATCACACATCCTTACCTAGTGTTGTGTGTTTGGATAAGTCCTCGTAAAAATGATAGTGTAATATTATATAGTTTAAGAGTTTGAACTGAAGTTATTTATGTCGTATGTTCTCACTACGTTATCCCTAAATTTCGACGCTAGCAATTAACGGAGTCATTTGGCTTAATAGAGTTTTTCTCTAAAAGTGAGATTTTCGACCTTATTCAATAAAAGAATGAGAGTCGAAGGAATCTAATTATAAATTTGGTACTTAGAGAAATTTTAAGTTGAAATAATTTTTAAGTGTTGGGATGATTCAACCATGCTGACAAAAATGACAATTACATGAGTTGACACGTTCATGCTTGGGGGAAAGTTATCTAATTTTCAATTCAAGCAGAGACAAGTGGCGCAAAATCAAACTTCTTCAACACACTAGTGGGACAAGTGTCATCATCTTAGGATGGTCGTAGGAGTAAACCATCGAAAACAGTTACTTTGTAATGTATATAAATAGCTTAGTCTAGTGTTAGAATAAGTGTGTGGAAATCATATGTACTAGTAACTTTGTATACTCAAAGTAATCCGCGTGTAGAGAAAAGAGTGTAGTGAAAATGTAAGTGATTGAAATACCACCAAATTTATCTTCAATGTCAAATTTATCTTCAAGTCATTTTATCTTTAAAGTTATTTACCTTTTACAAGTCTTTATGTTAAAGTATTATCTTTCAAAGTCATTTACCTTTTTAAGCAATTTTACTGCATTTCCTTTACAATTCTTCTCTTTACTTTTCTAACACTTTAACATTTTGCCTTGCATTTATCTGCCCTTTACATTTTCAGTCATTTAAGTTTCCTCGTCTTGCCTTTAATTTTCATGTCTTTTCTTTTATTTACTTTTGAAAGTTCTTACTTTACTTTCTTTCTTTTATTTTAAAACAATTCTGAATCCTGTTGAAGGATTCAAGACCTTTTTCCAAAAAAAACATTACAATCAATTCTTTTTAGCATATGTCATAGGATCAATCTGATCGAGTATGCGAGTAACTCAGAGTATTTTGGTATCTTCAGAGGACCAACAATTATTTACCAATTTTGAGAATAAACACACTCCAAAACTAATCTAACTTTATTGTGTGAAATCTAGTGATCATGCTACTTTTCAATAAAAATAGTAGTAATTGAAATATAGTGATCGCCACTATAATTTTCTTCATAATTGTTGTGATTTTTTAGAGTTTTATCATGTTGTTGATTGATAGGAAGGGAATCTCAGAGCTCTATGATGGCAAGTCCAAGTCATTCATGTGTTTAGCGAATGATGTTTCTTCACCATCCGTTAAAGATATTGCAAAACCAGAAAATGCATACACAAGGCGGCGTAGAAATCTAATGGCCTTAACATGTTTGGGAGAAGAATAGAAATTTCCTTTTGAGAAGTAATAATGGTGGAATTTCTAAGCGAACATTAAGCTAGAATTAAAGCACCGTGGCTCTTGAATTTGCAATGAATTGTGACAGCAGTAGTAGTAGTTCCAGCGAGGAATCAACTTCAAGCTCAAACCCTGGGTCTCCTCCACCTCTTCGACGAAAACAAGTGTCCAGTACAAGTACAAGTTCCAGTACAAGTTCTTCTATTCACTCTCACTTGTTGATCTCCAACAGTGCTACAATTGTAATGAATCCCTCCCTGAGAAATGACACTGAGCATCTATCAAGATGAACTAATAACTCAACTATTTATGGACTTCATTTGTTGAATATCTGTGTGTTCTTACTAAGTGAGTTTGCACAAGAACCTAATAATAGATCATTTCTTTTATTTTAGGGTGTCTGTCATAAGATACGGCAGGCCATGTAAGCACTAACTCAATAAACACCGATTATTAATGTTATTGTAATTGCTTTTTCTTTTTTGTATCTGGTCATCTTGAGAACTTTACGAAATCCAGTAAAACGTTAATGGAGATTTGAAATGGATAATATCATGGACAAAATATGTAGAAATTTGTATTTCGGGAATCACTATCAACCTTCACCAATTGTTTTGAAAAAAGAAAATAAAAAACTATGTCGAGACAACGAAGTTTGTTAGTGCTCAACATACTTGATATTGTACGTTTTTGTTGAATTTCTATCCTAAACAGTCCTTGGGAAATTACTAGTAATGGTCTATCGACCACTGATGTCATAATTCAATTTTGGACGAGCAGTGTGGATAACGGTAATGCCGAAGTTAACATCACAGCCAAAAAAGTGTGGCTGGCAGACCGTCATCTAATTCTGGGCAATAAATCTTGATGCACAATTAAAACAGAGATCATATCCAAAGTCATGTGAGGTTACCTACTTCCAAGTTCTCAAACAAAAAGGGCACCACCAGCAAGGCACCGCTGAAGGATTGAAAAATAAATAAATTGTAACTCAAATGGAATAAGTTTGGTATATACATCCATGAACAATATATTTAATTTCTTTAGCCAAAGGCTGTCTGTTTGCAGTTGCATTCCTACAAATCATACAACTAAAAGGCCAGGGATACATTTACCTAAGATTAGCTGCATAATAATAGAAGCAGCGAGTGAATCTCCTAGACTGAGTAATCTATTTTTGGATAATTACAAATTGCTGGTTAAAATAAATGTAATATAGGGGGAATAGAATCAACCCATGAGAACCATTTTTTCCATCTCCTTTGGTAATTAATATTAGCAAACGAAGTGACGAGAGCTGCATAATATTAGGACAAGCTGTCGGCGTGAAGGGAAACATTTCTGCCTGGATGAGTTGCCATATTTCATATTGTAAATCAATGAGGGAAACGATCTTGTAGTTATAAATCCATTATTACTCATGCAAAACAAGAAACTGGGCACAAGGATATTCAGACAAGAATGCCGGGAGCTCAATATCATCAGTATTCACAGCAGGAATCGCTATATCTATGTCTTCAGCCGAAAAAGGAATACTGCACCAAACATTAATGTTTAAGACCAAGTCTTAGAGATGAAAGCAAATGTAAAGCCGATATATTATATGTCCCAAGAAAAACTTTACAATACATCCATAAAAAATCTTACATGTATGGCAAAATCAAATCAAGCCACTAAATTTATTTTCTCAGAATCACATGCAAAGAAAATGGTAGAAATTTATATTGCAAAATGAAGTCATCCGGTTTTGTTTTGGAGTTTGGAAGGAAAGGGTGGGAGCACTTAGGGATACAAGGTAAGGAGAAGAGGGAGTAGCCCCCGGCCTTGTATGAGGGTCTATTTTTCTTCATATGAACAAGACCTTCATTATAGGAGAACTCAAAAAATCCCGTGAAGAAAGACTTCGAACAGTTTAGAATAAATTCCCAAAATTTCCTCTGTTTATAAGTCTCAAACAAAAACATAATATTATTCGTTAGTATTATCCTGTCATTCTCTCCAGAATAACTATATAACTCTTCCAAACAGAGTGAAGGATTCCCCTCCCTCCCTTTCCCTCTAAAGCTCTCCCCTTCCTTTCTCTCCAATCATCCAAACAAAGCCTTAAAATATGGCAATCAAAACACTACTTGCTAAAATTAAAAGAAACTGAAAAGAATCAGATGGGGGAAAGAAGAGTACCTCATGTCATCATCCATCAAGAACGAATTTGAGGTCAAACTCTGATTGTCTTTGCTCACAATTTCCCTCATTTCACCAACTACCTGTCCATCATATACAGTTCAAAACTAGATGGAAACCATCATCACAATAAAATTTCAAATAAATTTATAGCATCACTTGCCTCGTTGGATACACTCTGGGTTCCATACTTGTCATCCCAATACATAGTACTAATTCGATAGATTTGTCTCACAGTTAATGCCTGTTAAAGAATTGAGGAAGAAACTGTGTTAGAAGAAAAAGACAATATCTTCAACAATATATGAGAATAAATAGGTGAAAAGATCACTATTGTGCCTAAGGACAAAAAATGCCACCCCTGCTCCCCAAATCTCAGTACAACAGCTCCTCCATTATAAGTTAGGCACAAGAGTAACTACAAATGAAATATGTCTATCTAAAATTGACATTAACACACAGGTTATATATATATATATGATACAATGATACTGCAACAGATTATATGATACAATGACAACATACCGGACAAAGATCCTGCCTAATTTCTTCCAAAGATTTCTTCCGCTTCTGATGTATTACCTGAATTATTCAAATAAGCAAAAGCATAAATATGAGATAGAGGTGTTAATTGAGATAATCAAAAGTACAACTAAAGTATTTTTATACCAGAAACCCAACAGCTTGTCTTATATAATTCAGCTCATGCCAGGATGTTCCTGCATACTACATTTTAGAATTACCTGGTTAAACAACTAAAGTCTATTCTCACTTGGTGAGGTCAATTACATGGATCATGGCACACAACTTTATATTGCTAGAAGCACAATTAAAGCTTAAAATTAAAATCATGAATAATTGCATTAGCAAGCTTAATTTACCTCTTCATTTGCATTAACTATCCATTTCTCCAGTTCTGCAAGACCAGACTTTACATATTCACCATTTGAGAAAGTACAACATTCACGGCGCAAAAGAAGACTGAAAGAGATAATTAGAAGATTAAAATTATGCAGAAAATTTTACTACATAGAATCAACTGAATAAACCAACAGAGGATGTTAGAGACTTTAGGCCACAAAAACCTTGTCTAATAATTATGGGCATTTACTTTTACCTGTTGAACAGCGTCATATTGATGAAGGAAAAGACCTGTGTAACTAGCTTGCGGATGAAGAAGGATGGTATCTGATTATGCAGTTTCAGGTAAGAAAAGATGAGGAAAAAAAGAAATTAGTTTTTGCAATGGACTGTACAATTTTAGCCTACAGCTGATTTACATTTTTCTTAAGAAAACAAAGCTTTATTACCAAAACTTTCAATAAGTATCACTACAACAGAAAATACAGGAAACCATTGTATTATCATTGAGCCAACAGTCTTGTTACACCATCTTTTGATGTAAATATTGAGAAATGGAGTTGAAGGATATCACAAAAGATGCGAACAACCACTCCCAAAATATATTTTTTCCTAGAATACAAATTGTAATTAACCACTGTATGTAACACATCAATTACCCAAGTTCATACAACTTTCCTTGACATGATAACACATTGATTAGGATGAAGGGTATAATTTATTGGAAAAAACTTACCTACAATTCCTTAGGTGTGGTTTTTACTATTTTCCAATGAAAATATGACACGCGTACTTAAATATTGTTCAAGGAGTGAAAATAGGAGAAAATTGCATAAGTAGGAGGAAATTATACACTTGTCATATTTTCATTGGAAAATAGTAAAAACCACACATAAGGAATTGTATCTAAGTTTTCTCCTAATTTATTTTGTAATTTGGTGTTGAAATAAAGATGACGTCAATATTACAATTGACACCCTCTTTCCTCACTCCAGTTAATTGGAATTTACACCTCTACCCCCTAGGTGACCCCTTGAACAGTGGAAGAGAATGGTTACAACCCAGACACGATATCTTTTTAACCCAGTCGCTACTACTCAGTTACTGAAAGCTGGCATCTTGCCTGAACTTGCGGTAGTGAAGTTTTAGCACTTTTTCAGCATCTAGCATGTTATCCAGAATTAGCAGGATGGTCAACATTTGCAAATTCATTATGTATATATAGATGATCCTTATGTGAGATATAACAATGTATTAAAGGCTTGAGCTAGGATATGGAATAATGGCTAATTAGAGTAGTTAAAGTAGTGAAGAGTTTTTATAGAAATTAGCTGGTTAGCTGGGGTTTTTATAGGGTTATTTGTATAAATAGGAGGATACAATGAAGAGTTGTTCATTATTGAATATTGTAACCATTGTGAATAGAGTAGTGAATCTATTGTGAAAAGGGAAACCCTTGGAGAAATTTATCTCCTATTGGTTTCTCTCTTTTATTCTTTCTTAATCAGTCAATAACATAGTTCTTTCCTTTGGACTAAATTCCTTAGTTCCTAGGTATAAACTATGGATTCCTAATCTTTGAAAAAAAAAAGGAAAAAAGTGAAAGCTGCCACTTCATGAGATAGTATTAAAAAAAGATGACCAGATGAAAAGTACACAATTATTGATTGACAGAAGAGAATGGGTACTGGCTCCTGCAAGAAGCTGAAATTTCAAGGCAAAGTGCAATCAATGATACACTTTTTACATTTGATTGGAGTATAACTTTTGTGACTTAAAGGAGGTGCCAGTGAAATATCAGCTACTAGAGGCATAAGATTAGATGTGTTGCTTCTATTGGGTGTTAAAGTAGGTGATTCTTTTCAGGGGTTTCCCTTAAAAATATGTTCAGAGACTAGTCGCTAATTTTTATTGTTTTTCTACCTTGCTCTTGTTTTCTTTGCATTTAGGAGGTTCCCTTGTTATCCAGACTCTTTGCATTGTCTTAATTAATTTCTTATTTTACATTGTAAAGAGCCAATCCCAATCCAAGCACATTATACAAGGAAATTGAACAATAAAAAGGGATGAACACCGATAAAACAAAGTAACAATCAGGTTATTAAAGCAATGAAGAACTTACATTATTCACACATAATTGGTTCAAGAGTGAATTCAAAAAATTGATGATGTTATCCCATTGGCCGCCAGGTGGTTGCTGAGGAAGCCCCCCAGGAGATCTAGATGATTTTCCACTCTGTGCCCGTCCTGTTTTGGGTGCCTAACCAGTATCATAACAGAAGTTTCAAGCTTTGAAAATTTCATTTAAAAACTGACCAAAGCTTTAGACACCAACAAATTAAACAGGTGCAGCAGTTTAGCTAAAAGGATCAATTGACACAGTCATATTCTAAATTAAACAGTGTTTAGAAAAGGACAGCTTAAGGTAAACAGAAAGAATTTCTTCTTCCTTTGAACTGGCAACTGGCAAGTTGGCAAGTTAGTTACAGATAGTGGAAGGATTTATGTGAGAGGGAGTATATGAGGTGTGTGAGAGGCAGTATATGAGGTGTGTGAGAGGGGAGTATATTCAGTATCATTTTGTACTAGAACCTACAGGTTGGGCAAAGGAAGAATTTCTTCTTCATTTGAGGAGCTTAATTCCAGGATTATAGGGAATTTATTCTCTGTAATAGTTTTTTTTTTCTCATTAATAAGACTTTTCTCTTCTCTCTTAAATTGGGTTCCTAACAAATATTGGCACCTTGACACACATATTGTGACTTGGAAATTGTCACAAATTACATGAATCACAAAAATTAGACAGGAGTATGAAAGCCAACCTGAATACATAATGCCAGAAGTGGAGAAAGTTCCTTTTTCAAATTATCACGTATTAGGCCAAAAATCTTCTCTACACAAGCAGTTAGTTGTTGTTTAAAAAGCATAGCTGGATATCTTGCCTCCACATGTGATATACCATCATTATATCCAATTAACTTCAATGGAGACTTCATTGCCTGGAAATGGCATCAAACTAAATAAAAAGGAAGATAAAGAAAGCAGGGACTGGGAGACCTGCGGGTCATTACTACTGCAATAAGATGTAAAATCTGCATAAATAATAACAAAATTACACTTTGTTACAGAAGCAGAGGACACATATTTATAAGATTTTTTCCCATCATTGAATTGTGCTTTTACTCTCTTTTAATCGTTGTTTCTATCTATGCCTTGATTGGTAATTTTGTTAAAAGGGTACTTACTTAGTGTCATTATTGTTGTGAACATATATGGCCGTATTTGTAGCTATTAGCCGTATACTTTGTAAATTGTAATTGTGTGCATCTTTTTATTAAGTCCATTAATCAAGCTTGTTAGCCATAGCATAGTCTACATGAGCATATTAGCATATGTTTACACAATTAATATATTTATTTAGAAATATTTTTCTACACTTACTCAAATAATAAAAAATTTAAAAGCAACTGATTGCGCCAAAACCTAGAAAACTGAGTATAAATAATTAAATAATACAAAAGGTGCTGTTATTCATATATTGTCTAAACTAATCAGTAAATAAAAATATAAAATTGAAAGAAAAATATATGATCTTCTCCACTTAGTTCATCATCGAGCTTTTCTCTTGGCAGCAATAATAATTTGTGTAATTTGCACAAGCTTGTTAATAGAGAAACCTTTGGCCAAAACCAATTTATTAATATAATTTCAAAATTCAGATGTGTCAAGAATGTTGTAATCATTAGTGGCCTTCAACATGTGGAGATAATACAATGGTGCAAACATATAATTTGATCACTCACTAGCCCAAATTTCTGCACAGAATCCAAATCGTATGACCATATTAAGAAGGTAATTAGCATATACAGAGCATCTCCGTACATAACCAACAATAACATTGTAGGTGCTCATTTTACGACAGAAAATGATTGTTAGGTTTGACTAGTGTCCGTGAGCAGAGCTGTTTAGAAAAAATTAAGTGGAGTTCAGTTTGTTGTCCATTGCCCCAGAGGTGGTGATGTAGAGTTTTATGTATATAGCATCAGTCAGGATTTTAATATTTGTCTTACTTTAAGGGATTGTTAGGCTTGACTAGTGTCCGTGAGCAGAGCTCTTTATAGCATATATAGAGCATCTCCGTACATAACTTCAACAATAACATTGTAGGTGCTCATTTTACAACAGAAAATGATTGTTAGGTTTGACTAGTGTCCGTGAGCAGAGCTGTTTAGAAAAAATTAAGTGGAGTTCAGTTTGTTGTCCATTGCTCCAGAGGTGGTGATGTAGAGTTTTATGTATATAGCATCAGTCAGGATTTTAATATTTGTCTTACTTTAAGGGATTGTAACAACTTGTTATATATTTTTTTTTTGTATAGACTTAATTTATATAACATACCATACATAGGGAATTTAAATTTTATAACTATTAGGGTTTATGTAGAAGTTTTCTATTTAAGGTTTTATTTGTGGGTGATAGATATCTTATATGTTCATTATGTAGAAGTTTCTTATTTTTAAGGTTTTACTATGAATGAAGGAAATGTGTTACGATAGCATGTTATCTATTAAGCTCTTTGTGTACTTGCACTGATCTAGTGGATGGGCCACGTTGCAATGAGGGTGGGCCCTGATCTAATTGCTCCTCAGTTTTAAAAAATAGTACATAGTGTAAGAAACTAAATTCTGTAGTTAAAATATTTTCGGACACTTTTTCTACTATACTTCTACTGGTGGAGGTTTTACTCAAAAAACTGCCTTTTCTTATTTCTCTGCTTTCTTACTTGCTCTTCTTATCAAAATGACAGTACAAAAGGTCTTTATATAGACTCACAAGCTTTAGCTATTCTAGGAAACTTAATAACTAGTAAATACTATTAATTTGCCCACTATCTCTTGGCCTTCCAATTATAACAGACTCTTAAACTCTCCATTAATTCAATAGTAAAAACTCATTAACTATAACATTAAAGTTTATTCAACAAAACTCCTCTGTAAACTTAAATGTTTCTTCTATCCATCATGCCTATCAATTTCTTGCCTCTGTCGAAGATTTCTTTTGATAGTGGTTTTGTGAAAATGTCTGCTGCTTGATCTTTACTTGCTACATGCTTCAATTCGACATTTCCTTCCTTCACGTGTTCTCGAATGAAGTGGAAGCGAACGTCAATGTGTTTGCTCCTTTCATGATTTACTGGATTCTTTGCTAACTCAATTGCTGACCTGTTGTCAACTTGTATCGTTGTTGCACCTTTCTGTTCTAGCTCCATTTTACTCATCAATCTTCTGAGCCATACTGCATGACACACACACCAGGATGCTGCTACATATTCTGCTTCACATGTCGAAAGTGTTACTATTGGCTGACACACACACCAAGTGAATGCAGTGTTTCCCATGAAGAACACATATCCAGAAGTGCTTTTTCGATCATCTATGTCTCCGCACCAATCACTGTCAGAGTAACCAACCAACTTGTATTTGTCTGAATTCGAGTAGAACATCCCAAGCGATATTGTTCCTTGGATGTACCTCAAAATTCGCTTCAATGCCTTCCAATGTGTGTAAACTGGCTCCTCCATGAATCGACTTACAATACCTACACTTAATGAGAGATCTGGTCTTGTACATGTGAGATAGCGAAGACTTCCTACCAAACTTCGATATTTGCCTGCTTCGACACGTTCTCCTCCATCAAATTTCGACAACTTTGTTCCTGGTTCCATTGGCGTCGAAGTCGGATTACAGCTTTCCATCTTATATCTTTTCAAGATTTCTTTTGCATATTTTTCTTGTGAGATGAAGATTCCTGTTTCGTCTTGTCGAACTTCCAGACCAAGAAAAAATCTCATCAGGCCTAAGTCTGTCATTTCAAATTCACGTGTCATTGTGCTTTTGAATTCTTCTATCATCTGATCATTACTTCCCAGAAAAATAAGATCATCGACATAAAGAGCAACAAGTAATACATCCCTTCCATTTTTCTTCACATAGAGGGCATGTTCGTACGAACATTGCTCGAAGTCGTTCTCCTTGAAATATGTGTCGATACGTGTGTTCCATGCTCGCGGTGCTTGCTTCAGCCCATATAGCGCTTTCTTCAATTTCAGTACCTTCTTCTCTTCTCCAGCTTTCATGTATCCGAGTGGTTGTTCAACATAGACTTCTTCTTCTAGTATTCCATTCAGAAAAGCTGTTTTGACATCCATTTGAAATATTGGCCATTTGAATTGAGCAGCTTGAGATATGAGTAGTCGAATTGTCTCCATTCTTGCGACCGGTGCAAATACTTCGTCATAATCAACTCCTGCTTTCTGTTTGTATCCCTTCGCAACAAGTCTCGCTTTGTATCGTTCTATTTCTCCTTGAGCGTTCATCTTTTTCTTGAATACCCACTTTACACCAATGGGTTGACTACCTTTTGGCAATTCAACTAGCTCCCAAGTGTTGTTGTGATTAATCGCCCTCATCTCTTCATCCATGGCAGTTTTCCATTTCTTGTCTCGTACTGCTTCTTCAAAACTAATGTTTTCAGCGTCTACCAAGAGACATACAAGGTGCACTTCACTTGTTGAATCATACAAATCTTGCAAACTTCGCATTCTAGGTTGTAGAGGTTCATCTTCGTTGTCAGAATCTTCAATGTTTGTCGAAATGTTTGGTGGTACAGCGACAGATGATTCTTCAACTTCGACAGTAGCTTCTGTCGAACTGTTCCAGTCCCACTTACTTGCTTCGTTTATTCGAACGTCTCTACTCACTATCACCTTCCTTCTTATGGGATCAAATAGCTTGTACCCTTTTGTTTTCTCATTATACCCAATGAATATGTACTTCTGACTTTTGTCTTCAAGCTTCGTTCTTCGTTGATCTGGTACGTGTGCATACGCCACACTACCAAATACTTTGAGATGAGAAACTGTTGGCTTCTGTCCGCTCCATACTTCTTGTGGTGTTTGATCTTCTAACTTCGAATGTGGACATCGATTCAGAACATAAATAGCACATTGTACAGCTTCTGCCCAGAATTCCTTTGGCATGTTCTTGCTTTTAAGCATTGAACGAACCATGTCAAGGACTGTTCGATTTTTCCTTTCAGCCACACCGTTTTGTTGAGGTGAATATGGTGCAGTTAGAAATCTCCTTATGCCCTGCTCTTCACAATACTTCATAAAAGCTGTTGAAATATACTCACCACCTCTGTCAGATCGAACAGCTTTGATGTGTCTGTCAGTTGCCTTCTCCACCATTACTTTGAACTTTTTGAACACCTCGAATGCTTCAGATTTTTCTTTCAAGAAATAAACCCAGGTTTTTCGTGAGAAATCGTCGATAAAGGAAATGAAGTACCTTTTGCCACTGAAAGATTCCGGAGTGATTGGCCCACATATGTCGGTATGAATCAGTTCAAGGATATGTTTAGCTTGATATTCTGCCTTCTTTTGAAATGAGGTTCTTGTTTGTTTGCTAAGCACACATTCTTCACAAAACTTTCTTTCATAGTCCATGTCTGGTAGCCCGTGCACCATGTTCTTTTTCGCCAACCTTTTCAAACCAGCATGATGTAGATGACCAAAGCGTAGATGCCACAACGACGCTTTGTCTTCGACATTGACCTGCAAACATTTTTCTCGAACGCTTCTCAAATTTAGTTTGTACATTCGATTTCTCCCCATCTCGACTTGAGCAATCAGGTGCCCTAGCTTGTCCTTCAAATGCAGTATCCGATCTTTCATAAGTATCGAATAACCTTTTTCTGTAAGTTGCCCCAAGCTCAAGATGTTGGTCTTGAGATCTGGTACATAATAAACATCCTCGATTGATCCAATCAAGCCATCCTTCTGCAAGTAACAGATTTTACCCTTGCCTTCGACTTTCACTTTCGATGCATCTCCGAAAGACACATTTCCATCTTCAATCTTTCTCATTTCTTTGAACAAGTGTTTGTGACCACACATATGGTTACTTGCTCCTGAGTCAAGATACCAAACATTGTCATTTATGTTGATCTCATTTTGAGCCATCAAGAGAAAACCTTCATTTGCTTCAGCTTCCAAAGTTAAATTGGTTGTTTCTTCTACCTTCTTTTCGATTCGACAATCTTTTGCAAGATGTCCCACTTTATCACAGTTATAGCATTTGAATGAGTTGCAATCCTTCGCATAATGACCATACTTGCCACACTTGTAGCATTCAAAGTTTGAATGGTTCGACCTACCACCTCTTTGACCACGTCCTCTGCCACGCCAATTTTGTTGGATCGACTGTCCTCTCTCGAAATTGCTGCCTCTACCACTTCGACCACTGTCACGTCCTCCACGACCACGTCCTCTTCCTCAAAAATTTTGAGAAAAGAGTACCTTTTCGTCTTTGATTTGCTCCTTGGTTTGATTTGCGTCCTCTACTCCTTCTTCCTTCTTTTTTATCTTTCGTTGTTCGTGTGCTTCGAGGGAACCAGCGAGGTCTTCGACTGAGAGTGTCGAAAGGTCCTTCGACTCTTCTATTGCACACACAATATTCTCAAATTTATCTGTTAAAGATCTCAAAATCTTTTCGACAACTCGTGCATCAGTTACTGTTTCGCCATTTCTGGTGAGTTGGTTCACCACCTTTTGTACACGCGTGATGTAGTCAGATACATTTTCTGACTCCTTCATCTGCATCCTCTCCAATTCTCCACGAAGAGTTTGGAGTCGAACTTGCTTTACTCGATCTGCACCTTTGAACACTTTCTCTAGCGTGTCCCACGCTTCTTTCGACGTAGTCGAACCGGCAATCTTTTCGAAGCCTGATTCATCAACAGCCCTGAACAGCATGTATAGTGTCGTTTTATCCTTCGATCGCGTCTCTTTCAACGCCTTGTTTTGAGCTGCCGTATATCCCCCAATATCTGTTGGTTCTTCAAACCCATCTTTGGTCACCTCCCACGCGTCTAGAGATCCGAGAAGTGCTTTCATTTGGATACTCCAGTTTTCGTAATTTAACTTCGTTAGCCGTGGCAACGGCATTTGATTCATCATGTTTGCCATTAGCTCTGATACCAATTTGTAAGAAACTAAATTCTGTAGTTAAAATATTTTCGGACACTTTTTCTACTATACTTCTACTGGTGGAGGTTTTACTCAAAAAACTGTCTTTTCTTATTTCTCTGCTTTCTTACTTGCTCTTTTTATCAAAATGACAGTACAAAAGGTCTTTATATAGACTCACAAGCTTTAGCTATTCTAGGAAACTTAATAACTAGTAAATACTATTAATTTGCCCACTATCTCTTGGCCTTCCAATTATAACAGACTCTTAAACTCTCCATTAATTCAATAGTAAAAACTCATTAACTATAACATTAAAGTTTATTCAACACATAGTACCTTGGTTTATTTTAAAGATATTTAGCCACAATTTTATTATTGAACCCAATGATTACCCCTGTTTTTAAATATTGTGAATTTTGCCATCTACTACTTCAGGAGCATGGCTCCACCATTTCCCGGATCAAAACTAATAGAAATTGAGAGAGAGCATAATGAATGAGTGAGCATAATGAATGAGTGAATTCTATTTTGATTTAACAAACTCATTAGTTTGAACTGATACACTGAAGCTAGTATTTATAGCCTAGCAGAAATGTGTTTGACAGAAAAAGTCTTATTTAGAACTTTTTCCCTTAAAGAAAAATATATCAAGCTCCATGTGTTTGTCTTGGCATGAAGCACAGGATTGAGACTGTGCTGAGATTGTCACAGTATAAAACAGGAGCTAGTGTAGGAACTTGTAATTCTGAAAGAAGGGACTGTATCCAGAGCACCTCTGAGGTTGTGCTGGCTAAGCTTCTACAATCAGCTTCAGTACTATATCTAGCTACTAAGGTTTGCTTCTTGGACCACCAAGAAACTAAGTTTGGACCAAGATAAACGCATGAACCTAATGTTGATTTCCTATCATCAGGATCTGAACCCCAACTTGCATCAGAAAGGCTGAAATCTGCAATGGTTGAATGGTAGAAGCAGCCCAGTGACTTTGGAGAGGTTGAGATAGGAACTGGCAAGCTTTGTTGACTGAGAAGCTGATTCCAGGCCTGGTGATGGTAGCATATTGTAATGCTCCAACCACTGATCTGTAATAGGAGGCATCTTGGAGATAATCTGAACCATGTTTGGTCAATTTCAAATTTGACACATAAGGGTAGGGAAACTCTTGGCTGCACTCATGTTAGTCTTTGCCAGAAGATCTCTAATGTATTTTGTTTGAGAAAGAAACAAGGCTCCATTAGACATTTTAGATACCTCAATCCCTAGAAAATAGTTAAGTGCACCAAGCTGTTTTAGGGAAAACTGAGAGTGTAGTACCAAGCTGTTTTAGGGAAAACTAAGAGTGTAGTAGAGTGACTAGGGTTTGGATATGGCTAGGAGAGTCACCTGTAACAATGATGTCATCCACATATACCAACATAAAGATGGTATGAGTGGATTTCCTAAGTGTGAAGAGTGAGGGATCACACTTACTGGTAACAAATCCAAAGGAATGCAGAGTTGTGGTGAGTCTTTCAAACCAGGCCCTAGGGGCCTGTTTTAAACCATAAATAGCTTTGTGAAGTTTGTACACCATAGAGGAATTTGTTTGAACAAACCCAGGTGGCTGTTGCATATAAACCTCCTCAGTCAGAACACCATTTAGGAAGGCATTATTCACATCTAATTGTGTGATGTGCCACGCCTGGTGATAGCGAGGGTGAGAACAACTCTGACAGACACAGGTTTGATGACAGGTGAGAAAGTTCCTGAAAATCAAAACCATGGACCTGATGGAACCCCTTTGCAACTAGCCTAGCTTTATATTTAAGAATAGTGCCATCTGGATTTTGTTTGATCTTGAAGACCCACTTGCAGCCTATGGCTCTTCTTCCAGGAGGAAGATCAGTCAACTACCAGGTGTTGTTTTTTATCAAGGCAGAGTATTCAACCTTCATGGCATCAAGCCATTGAGGTTGAGTGAGAGCTGCTTTGTAGGAGGTAGGCTCTAGCTCAGTCAGTAGTAAAGTGGGATGAAGTCTGGGAAGGACAATACCATCCTTGGCTCTGGTGAGCATAGGATGAGTATTGAGCCTATGAACTGGTGGTAGTAAGGGTTCTGCAGAGGATGCAACACTGTTAGAATCAGATGAACTGGGTGAAGGAACAGAAACTTGAGAGTTGGCTAAGGCAGAGCCAGAACTGAGCAGAGAAGATGCTTGAGCTGACTGTGGTGAAGAAGTCACACCTTCTGGTGCAGCAGTGGATGAGCTACTCTTTGGCTCACTATGGGAAGAAGGACTAGCCTGATGGATTGTCATGGGAAGGGAGTGTGAAAAGGAGGAGTGTAAAGGGAACAGAAACTGTAGATTGAGTAGGCTGAGGTGATGCAGGCTGAGCAGAAAACATAAATTTTTGGAGACATAAATTTTTCCATCTGCTGCTAAGCATTTGTAACCCTTATGTTGAGTAGAATACCCCAAGAATAGACATTCCTTGCTATGATATGCAAACTTATGAGAATTGTAAGGTCTTAGGTGAGGGTAACAAGCACACCCAAACACCTTGAGAAACTTATAGTCTGGTTCAGTTTTATACAGAGCTAGATAAGGAGACTGCATATTTAAGACTGGTGTTGGCATTTTGTTGATCAAGAAAGGTGAAAGCAAGGGAGGCATGTGAAAGCAAGGTCAGCCCTGTTTCAACATGTTTATGTTTCCTTTCCACATAATCATTTTGATGGTGTGTGTATGGACATGTGAACCTATGAAGAGTGCCTAGCTTGGTGAAAATAGGAGTAAGAGGCTGAAATTCTCTGTAGAAATATGGAATATTTTTATATATCTTGTAAAGAATACATAAGAGGTATTTATAGACTATAAGTCTATCTAAATAATTATTTTTCCTATAAATGTTAATCTAGTCATAATGAGCTATAATGAGCTATACAAGACAGCAACTAATGAGCAACTAATGAGCTATAATTATTCAAGATATTCTAATAATAATACTAATATTACAACACTCCCCCTCAAGCTGGGGAATGGATATCTATCATCCCTAGCTTGCAAGTAAGATCTCAAAACCGCTCCAAGGGAAGTCCTTTGGTGAGCACATCAGCTAATTGAAGTCTTGATGGAACATACTATGTAGAAATAAGACCATTATCCAATTTCTCTTTGATGAAGTGTCGGTCTATCTCTATATGCTTTGTTCTGTCGTGTTGGACCAGATTGTGAGCAATACTAATGGCAGACTTATTATCGCAGAAAAGTTTCATAGGAGCTTCATACTTTATTTTCAAGTCATCTAGAATGATCTTCATCCACAACAATTCACAAACTCCTTGAGCCATGGCTCTAAACTCTGCCTCTTCACTTGATCTGGCAACTACATTTTGTTTCTTGTTCCTCCATGTCACTAAATTTCCACCTAGGAACATACAATATCCAGTGGTGGATCTCCTATCAACAATCGACCTTGCATAATCTTCATCAGTATAAACTTCCATAGACAACCGCTCACTTTTCTTGAACAGTAGTCCTCTTCCTGGGCTCATCTTTAGATACTGCAAGATTCTATCCACTGCCTGTAAGTGTCTCTCCTGAAGGTCATGCATGAATTGACTGACAACACTAACCGGATAAGCTATGTCAGGCCTAGTGTGAGATAGATAAATGAGTTTTCCCACAAGTCTTTGGTATTGAGCTTTATCAACCCTTGGGCTTTCCTCATCACTCTCAATCCTGTGGTTTTGCTCTATAGGCACTCTGGCGGGTTTACAACCCAACTTGCCAGTCTCTTTGAGAAGGTCAAGGACATATTTTCTCTGAGAAATGAAAATGCCTTGTTTTGAGTATGCTACCTCCATATCTAGGAAATATTTCAAATTTCCAAGGTCCTTCATTTCAAACTGAGCTGCCAACTCCTTCAATTTTTGCTTCTCAAATTCATCATTACCTGCTATGATCATATCGTCTACATAGACCAACAAAAGAGTGAGTTTACCATTTTGAGCATGCTTTATAAAGAGAGTATGATCACCTTGGCTTTGTTTATACCCCAAGGACACCATTACATGAGTGAGCCTCCCAAACCAAGCTCGGGGTGATTGCTTGAGCCCATATATGGCCTTCTTTAACCTGCAAACTTTATTACTTCCTGAAATAAGGTCATATCCGGGTGGGATTTCCATATACACCTCTTCCTCCAAATTTCCATGCAAGAAAGCATTTTTCACATCAAACTGTTGCAACTCCCAATCAAAGTGAGCTGCCAAGGAAAGAATGATTCTTACTGTGTTCATTTTTGCTACTGGAGCAAATATCTCTTCATAATCAATTCCATAGGTCTAGGTGTATCCCTTTGCAACTAGCCTCGCCTTATATCTGTCGAGAGTACCGTCGGATCGGTATTTTACCGTATATATCCACCTGCAACCTACTGGCCTCTTGTCATTTGGCTTCTCAATAATCTCCCAAGTCCTATTTTTCTCTAGTGCATGCATCTCTTCATTCATGGCTTGAATCCAGTTCTTATCCTTTAATGCTTCTTGTACTGATGCAGGGACTCTTATAGAGTCAATAGCTGAAATAAAACTCTGATGCTACACAGAAAGCTTTTTAGTAGACACAAACTGGGATATAGGGTATTTGGTACAAGACCTTTTTTCTTTTCTCAACGCAATTGGTAGGTCATCAAGGTTTGGCTCACAAGAATTACTAGGCTCAAGGTTAGAAACACTTACCTCAGGTTCAGATAATTGGTCATCAAGGTTTGGCTCACAAGAATTACTAGGCTCAGGGTTAGGAACACTTACCTCAAGTTCAGACGATTGGACTTGTTGGGGCAGAACGGGTTTACCTTTCCACCTTTTTCGCTGGAACTGTAACTTGTATCTGTCAACATTATTATGCACCGGTATTGGTACATCACCACCATCCTCATTAGGCATCAAGGGCTCTTGTATTACAGGAATAACAGGAAGAACAGACAAATCAGGAGACGACTCTGGGTCCTGTATTAGAGGAAAAACTAGAAGGACTGAAGACTCAACTTCTTGATTATTCTCCCCCTGAAGTTGAGGACTGGGATAATAAGACTCGGATTCCTGAAAAGTAACATCCATGGATATATAGACACGACGACTAGGAGGATGATAACACTTGTACCCCTTCTTATCTGAAGCATATCCTATGAAGATACATTTAATAGCCCGAGGATCTAACTTACCCCGATGAGGACCATGAACATGAACAAAGGCAGAACAACCAAAGACACGATTCTGAAGACTTGACATGATGGGCACGGACGGAAAGAATCGAGTCAGGACCTGCACAGGACTAACACCAGATAACACCCTAGAAGGTAACCTGTTAATTAAATAAGTAGAGGTCAAGACAGCTTCCCCCCAATAAAATTTAGGAACATTCATTTGAAAGCGTAATGCTCGGGTGATTTCAAGAAGATGACGATTTTTTCTTTCAGCAACCCCATTCTGTTGTGGAGTGTTAACACAAGTCAACTCATGAACAACACCATTAGTTTTGAGAAAATTGTGAAAGATTTGGTTTACATACTCCTTACCATTGTCTGACCGTAACCTTTTAATAGGTTTCCCAAACTGTGTTTTAACCATTTGAAAAAAGTTAATAAATAATTGACACACTTCAGATTTATCTTTTATAAGAAAAACCCATGTAACCCGAGTACAGTCATCAATAAAAGTAACATACCATTTTGCACCAGAAATATTGGAAATGGATGAAGGCCCCCATACATCAGAATGAACAAGATCAAAGGGTTCGACACTCCTAGTATCACTAGGGGAATAGGTTGCTCGATGGGATTTGGCAAACTGACACACATCACAATGAAAGGAATTAACAGACACTTTGGTGAATAAGTGAGGGAATAAAGACCTGAGCATGCGGAAAGGAGGATGTCCAAGACGTCTGTGTTGGAGCCATATTTGAGTATTTGCCCATGACTCTGAACCAGCCTGATGACACTTATTTTCCATATGAGGCAGACAATATAACCCGTTCTGTTCCTCAACAATTCCAATCGTCTTCCCTGTGGCAAGGTCCTGAAAAACACAATGAGAATGAAAAAAGGTTACAGTACAATGCAAGTCTTTAGTGAGTTTATGGATGGACAGAAGATTGTTAGAAAGCTTAGGGACATGAAGCACATGATTTAGGTGGAGAGATGGGCTTAGGCGGATGTTACCAGATCCAACAATCGGGGTTTGGGACCCATTTGCAACGATAATATGGCGTTTATCAGGTAAAGGTGAATAAGAAGAGAGATATGACATATATGGAGTCATGTGATCAGTTGCACCAGAGTCAATAATCCAGATATCTTTAGAACAAGAGGCATTTAAAGCTAAGAAACTAGAGTTCTTACCAGTCATGGTCAGAGAACTAGTGTTAGAGAACTTACTTAAGGAGTCCATAAAGAGAAACAAACTGTCTCGAGCTAAGAGAGGATCAAAGGGCTGCCAATGAGAAACACCAACAAAAATGACAACCAAACAATCAAGGGCTGCAAACAGCAAGAAACAGAGGTACAACAATGAAGGTTGTCCTGAAAAACAGCAATGAAGGTTGTCCTGAAAAACAACACTGAAGGTGAAACCTGTCCGGATCTGCAACGGCGGTTGAGCGGTGCACGACGGCTGTAAAGTCACCGAGATCACTAGGATTTCAATATAAAGGGAACCTTGACCAAGAAAAAAGGGGCCGTAATAAGAACGGCTAGTGTTTTGAGCGCGGAAGCAGAGCCCCTAGAATCGGGTGCTCTGATACCATGTAGAAATATGGAATATTTTTATATATCTTGTAAAGAATACATAAGAGGTATTTATAGACTATAAGTCTATCTAAATAATTATTTTTCCTATAAATGTTAATCTAGTCATAATGAGCTATAATGAGCTATACAAGACAGCAACTAATGAGCTATAATTATTCAAGATATTCTAATAATAATACTAATATTACAACATTCTCCTCGTTTGCACAACTTTGATTTTGCACTTAAAATGAGTTTCAACAAAGGCCATTAGATTAGTAAAAGCTATGGTTACCTCTGATTTTAACTTGAGTAGAAAAATCCAAGTGAATCTAGTACCAGCATCAACACATGTAAGAATATATTTAAAACCTGAGGTTGACACCATAGGTGCAGGCCCCCACACATCAGCAAAAACCAGATCAAATGGAGCATAATAAACTGTGTTAGAGTGTGTGGAAGGTAATCTGTGAACTTTGCCTAGGCAACAAGCAGTGCAAAAATCCAACTTAGATAGATGAGGAACAACAATATTACATTTGTTGAGTACTGACAGAGATAATTTTTCTTATTATTGATTAGAGCAGCCTGTGCTCTTAAATAGAATACAATATATTTAGGAAAGGAAATTCCTAATAAATACTTATCATTTCCCTCAATCAATTCTATAAGTAAGGACCAATAATTTCTGTAAATACATACACAGCTAATCAAATCCTATTTATGGGATTTTAATCCTATTTAACTATAAAATATACCACTAATTAACACATGTACAGCTCGTTCTGACACTCCCCCTCAAGTTGGAGAGTGGATGTTACTCATTCCCAACTTGCCGATAATAGATTGCAATGTAGAACCACTTAATCCTTTTGTAAGAACATCTGCCAGCTGATTTCCAGTTGATACAAATGGTATACATATTGTCCCACTATCCAATTTTTCCTTGATGAAATGTCTGTCTACTTCGACATGCTTCGTTCTATCATGTTGCACTGGATTATGTGCAATGTTTATTGCTGACTTGTTGTCACAATATAGTTTCATGGGTCCATTCCATTCAATCTTTAGGTCTTGTAGAATTATTTTCAGCCATAGGAGTTCACAAATACCTAAAGCCATAGCCCGAAATTCTGCTTCTGCACTTGACCTCGCAACAACGTTTTGTTTTTTGCTCCTCCAAGTCACCAAGTTTCCTCCAAGAAAAGTACAATATCCGGATGTGGATCTTCTGTCATCTACTGATCCAGCATAATCAGCATCTGTATAGGCTTCCAAAGTAATTCCTTGACCCTTTGTAAATAGAATTCCTTTTCCAGGAGTGCCCTTCAAGTATTGCAAAATTCGGTAAACAGCTCTAAGATGATTTTCTTTGGGATTATGCATGAATTGACTCACCACTCCCACTGCATAAGCTATGTCTGGCCTAGTGTGAGATAAATAGATTAACTTTCCAACCAACTTTTGATAGGATTCTCTGTCCACAGTTGCATCTTCAACAAATTCACTAAGTCTGTGATTTTGTTCAATTGGAGTTTCTACTGGTTTGCATCCCAATTTACCAGTTTCAGATAATAAATCCAGCACATACTTCTGTTGAGAGATGAAAATACCGTGACGAGAGTGTGCCACTTCAAGGCCCAAAAAATATTTTAATCTGCCCAACTCTTTTACTTCAAACTCTTTTAGCAAACACACTTTTAGGCTATCCATTTCTGCTTGATGATTTCCTGTTACAATTATATCATCCACATAAACAATTAGTGCAGTAACTCCCCCTAAGGCTGAATGCTTAGTAAACAAAGTGTGATCTCCCTGACTTTGTTTATATCCCATATCTTTCATCACAGTGGTAAACCTGCCAAACCAGGCCCTAGGGGACTGTTTCAGTCCATAAAGGGCCTTCCTTAGCTTACAAACTTTGTCTTTCTCAAAGTTAAACCCAGGTGGGACTTCCATGTAAATTTCCTCTTCAAGGTTGCCATGTAGGAAAGCATTCTTGACATCGAATTGCTGCAAATTCCATCCATAGTTAGCTGCTAGAGATAACAAAATTCTGACAGTGCTCATTTTTGCGACAGGAGAGAAAGTCTCATGATAGTCAATCCCATATGTTTGTGTGTACCCCTTAGCTACTAGTCTTGCTTTATACCTTTCTAGTGTTCCATCGGACTTGTATTTAAGGGTGAATACCCATTTACAGCCAACAAGTTTTTTGTCATTAGGAAGCTCTACTAACTTCCAAGTTCCATTTTTCTCAAGTGCATCCATTTCAACTTTCATAGCTTCTCTCCACTCTTTGCTATCTAGTGCTTCGGTAACATTTTTTGGGATAGCGGTAGTGTTTAAATGAGCAAGAAAACTTCTATGATTGTTGGACAAATTATCATAGGATATAAAGTGAGACATTGGATACCTTGGCCTTTTTGTACATGCTCTAACATCCTTCCTTATTGCAATTGGAAGATCTCTAGCATCCATGGATATATTCTGCTCCTCTAAATCAGTCCCAACAACTTCAGTTTCAGGGGGCACAATTTGCTCCTCTAAAACAGTCTCATTGATTACAGTTTCAAGAATTGGGTCAGATTCTGGGACTTGCACAGGTTGGATAATAGGTGCTGCCCTTCTTGTGTAAACTTGTAGTGGACGAGTAGCATTAGAAGTCTGTAATGAAGTGGTTATAGGACTTGACTCGGGAGTCTTGGGCATAAAAGAAAGGTCTTTGAACAAATCATCCTTATCTTCGATGCATTCCTTCTCCCCCTGAAGATAAGGTTTGGAAAAAAAGGATTCGGTTTCGACAAAAGTGACATCAATAGACACAAAATTCTTTTTTGTTGTAGGTTGATAACACTTGTAACCTTTTTGGGTAGGCGAGTAACCAAGAAATATGCATTTAATAGCTCGGGGATCAAGTTTTCCTCGATGTGGAGAATGAACATGGACAAATGACACACACCCAAAGATCCTAGGAACTAGGTGGTTTGAAGTTTTGAAATTTGGGTAGAATTTGGAGAGGAGCTGAATGGGGCTGTTATTCTGAAGAATTTGAGAGGGTAAGCGATTAATCAAGTAGGCTGCAGTAAGAGCAGCCTCCCCCCAATATTGTTTTGGAACATTTGTGTGGAATAAAGATGCTCGGGTAACATTGAGAATATGCCCAATTTTTCTTTCAGCCATCCCATTTTGTTGTGGGGTGTGGACACATGATGATTCATGAATAATACCATGTTCAGTGAAAAAGGAAGACAATGTTTGATTAAAATAATCTTTGGCATTGTCAGAACGAAACCGTTTAATGGTAGTTTCAAATTGGGTTTTTATCATTTGGAAAAACAATTTAAATATTTGAGTGACTTCACTTTTTTGTTTTAAGAGATACATCCATGACACTCTAGTACAATCATCAATAAAAATGACAAACCAACGGGCCCCCGATATATTTGGGATATTGGATGGCCCCCAAACATCACTATGGATTAAGGAAAAAGGAGTAGACATTCTTTTATTATTATTAGGAAAGCTGACACGTTTGTGTTTAGCAAGTTCACAATCATCACAGTGAAAATTTTCTAAGTTTATACCTTGAAACAAGGTGGGAAACATATTTTTGAGAGTGCTAAATGAAGGATGACCCAACCGGAAGTGACGCAACCAGATTTCTTTATTGAGGGAAGGAATAGATTCTGACAACAAAGACAGTGGAAGTTGACTCTTAATGCTACTTGTCTCACGCGCTTCCATAAGAAGGTAGAGCCCATTGTCCTCTCTAGCAAGTCCAATCATCTTCCCCGTTTCCTGATCCTGAAATTTGCAAAGTGTAGGAGTGAATGTTACCAAGCATTGTAAATCTGTTGTAAGTTTGTGAATAGATAACAGTTTGGCAGATAATTTGGGCACATGCAAGACATCTCTCAACATTAAATTTTGACTTAGTGGAATATCTCCCTTTCCTGCAACAGTAATAAAAGTGCCATCTGCAGTGACAATCTTTTTATTACTTGGACACGGTGTATAAGAGATAAACTCTGTAGAGGAATGGGTCATGTGATTCGTAGCCCCAGAATCAACAATCCATGTCCCTTTTCCTGTAGATTGTAAAACACTAAGAGCATAGGGATGAGAACTACCTGATAATGCCATGGAAGAACTACCTGTGTTTGTGGGTTTGACTAAAGAGTCTAGTAGTTCCCTTAGTCTTGTAATTTCTTCTGAATTGAAATCAGCAGTAGGTTTGGAATGACTTTCCTTGACAACACTTGATTGGACCAAGTGGACATGTGCTGGTCCTCCTCGTTGAATGCCTTTGGTGTTCCAATTTCGGTTCTGATTTGGCGGTTTTCCATGAAGTTTCCAGCATCTGTCTTCGGTGTGCCTTGGCTTCTTGCAGAAGGTACACCATAGAGAATCCTTGTTATCCCTTCTTTCAATCTCCATTTTGGGAGCTCCTCCGGTTTGCCCGTTCTTCCATTGGTCAATGTTCTTCTCTCGACTTTGTGCTACTAAGGCTGAACTTTCAGTTGATTGAGGCTCCATCATCACTCCTCTTCGTGATTCTTCTGTTCGAAAGGCAGCCATGGTTTCATTTAGTGAGGGTAACTCTTTTCCGAGTACTTGAATCCTTATTGGATCAAACTCATTGTTCAGACCGGTTAAGAACTTATAGATTCTATCCTTCTCCTTATAATTTTTTAGTAAAGTAGCATCTTCAGTGCATTTTGCTTCAAAATGTTCATAGTGATCCAACTCCAACCATAGATTTTGTAGAGTTTGGGCATACTCACTAATGGACTGATCTCCTTGCTTGGTAGTTGCAATCTTCATCTTAATTTCGTAAATTTGTGCAGCATCACCAACCTTGGAATAGTTTTCTTTACAGCTGTCCCACACCTCTTTGGCAGTCTTCATGAATATGCATGCATCACTAATCTCAGGCACCATGGAATTCCATAGCCATGATATTACAACCGCATCTTCTTCATCCCATGCAGCAAATTTCCCGTCTGTAGCTTTTGGAGTATCCTTTCCAGTAAGATGATTCAATTTGCCCTTCCCCTTTAAAAAGGTTTGGACAAAATGAGACCATTTGAGGTAGTTTTTACCATTGAGACGAAGGCTAGGTTGAACATTTTTCAGCTCAACAGAGCCGGTGTTTGGGGCAGGGGTATTAACTGGTTCAGACATTCTGAATTTTGTTGGGAAAAACGGCAAGATAGACCGTAAAATAAAATCGGCAATGCAGGCCGCACAGCGGAAACAATGGCAATGCAGGCCACAATTTTTAACAGGCTCCTATGGATTTTGGAGCTCTGATGCCATGACAGAGATAATTTTTCTTATTATTGATTAGAGCAGCCTGTGCTCTTAAATAGAATACAATATATTTAGGAAAGGAAATTCCTAATAAATACTTATCATTTCCCTCAATCAATTCTATAAGTAAGGACCAATAATTTCTGTAAATACATACACAGCTAATCAAATCCTATTTATGGGATTTTAATCCTATTTAACTATAAAATATACCACTAATTAACACATGTACAGCTCGTTCTGACAAGTACATATTTGAGAACCTCATGATGAGGATGTCCAAGTCTATCATGCCATTGAGCATACAAAGATGGTCCTAAAACATTGGCAGCTTTATTCACTTCAGACTTAGAAGTAGTAGATTCTATAGGACTAGTGAGTGTGTGAACAAGAGGTGACTTATTAGATTGAGTAGTTGAGGGAATGGCCTGTAGAGCTCCAAAGGAGTAAAGTTCATCCTTGCCCAATGATCCTTGTAGCACCACTTCAGATGTAGCATGTGATTTGACAAGACATTTATCATGATGAAATTCAAAGAAAACCTGATTGTTTTTGGCAAACTGACCGACAGATATAAGATTCTTAGTGATGTTAGGCACTAATAACAGATTGTGTAGTGATAGGGTGATATGTGGTTTGTGTGTAGATTGAAATGATGCATTGCCTATAGAAGTAATAGAGAGACCTTGGCCATTGCCAAGAAGCACTTGATCTGATCATGAGGTTGGCAAACTGTCTAGAAAGTGCTCAGTAGAATTGGTGACATGATGTGTGGCACTTGAGTCAGGGTACCAAGGTGCTGATGTAGAAGTTCCAGGATAAGCATTTGATCCTGTGAGATAGGCCTGAGGTTGTTTGGCAGAGAATGCAGGATAGGGCTGAGCAACAGTACCAGGAGCAACACTAGGTGCTGAGACTGGCCATAGTGAACTTGGAGCAGGTGCTCTCCACTGATTTGACTGAGGTTGTGGAGAAGGAGTTGCATACCAAGGTGTAACAAAATTAGCTGCAGGCTGATGCGTAAACGAAGGATTACGCCACTGATTAGGGTTGGGATGTTGAACATATAGTCCGAAGTAGCAATCCTTGGCATCATGCCCTACTTTGGAGCAAATTTGGCACTGTACACGATTTCTGCCACCGTTACGACCGACCACCACGATTCGTGCGAGAAGCATCGTAAGGTGGTTGAGATTCAACATTAGGTTGCGACGACACCGAATCAGTAGAGTTCGCAACTGTAGAGTGAGGAGAGGACGCAAGAGTACCTTGAGTGAGGTTGACGGTTAGTGATTCCAGTGGTGCAGTTCTTGGAGCACATTCTAGACATGCTTCCTGAGAGAGAAGCATTGTTTCAGCCACAACGATCTCGCACGGTTGCTCATGATACTGAATGATGGACGAAAGAGCTTGATACTCCGGTGGAAGTCCATCTACAATCGTTAAGTTGATCACGGTGCGAAACCAGATCACCAATCAAATCAAGAATATCACAGATCTGTTTAATACGACCTAAATATTGCACAATCGTACGACCACCTTTCTCCATGGATCGAAGCTCAAATCGAAGCTGTCTGGACTTCGCATACACTTGCGTGCGTTGAAACTGATCAATAACTGACCATACCTCGTATGCGTGAACACATTTGACGACACGTGAAAGAACTGCATCAAAGAGAGTAGTCAATAGCCACGTGAAGAGAAGCGAATCTTCTTGATGCCATTGTTGATACTCAGGATTTTCAATGTCAGCAGCTCGATCTTCAGTTGTGAGAAATCATGGATGAATCACCGGATTTACTAGATGTCGGTGAAGTTTGTGAATGCGAATGATTCCTTCCACTTGTTGCTTCCATGAGAGGAAGTTGTTGTTATCAAGTTTGATGCTGATATGTTGAGCTAACGTTTTGAAAGCATTTTTGAGCGAGGTAGGCACAATCGGTGACTGATTTGAGGTTGTACCACTCGTCGGAGTATTGGATTCCGGTGACGGAGTACCGGTGGAAGCGGAAGAAGCCATGGTTGTGATGGATCATTGTGCTCATGAAACAATACCAAAAAAAAAAACTTGGCCTCGTATTTCATGTCAAAATATCAAGGTTTTTCTGTTCAACTTTCATACTAGGTAGTGTTTATCATTATTACCTAGGAGGTTACAACACTCAATTTGAAAAGGACTATAATGCAAATGCTTAGACCGAGTCAATAACTATCACAGTGAAGCAAAAACAAAATATTCCGAGTGCGTACGATAAAAAAAATCCAACATCAACATTCAGGAGTATAACTTACATGCCCCATCCGGCTGGTCAAGCCAGATGATCCAGCATAACGTTGAGCAGTGGTAGTTAAGAAACCATTTGAATGGACATTTCTCTGTAAAAGGCACACAAGTGCGGATGTATTGGACAACCAATATGGCAAGACAGTGTCATCATCTCTAACCTGAAGCAGATGCCAATAAAACAAATAAATCTCAAAAATTATAAGAGTGTCTTAAAATTGAGATAGAGTACAGCACTATATATGAACAATTGTTTCCTACACCAAAACACTTTCATTATCAAATTCTAAGTAGAAGAAAAGGAGCATAAGATTAGAATAAAAAGGGTGGTGTGACAAATACAAGCAAATCACTTACTTTTATGACTTCATTAATTCCATCAATTATGTAATCAAATATGGCCGTGCGCTCAGACTCAAATGCATGCCAATGAAGAAGACATTTGTAGATGATACTAGCTGCCACAGGTTTACTATTTTTGAAACCCAAATCCTCTTTGATACACCTAGTGAGGAATTCATAGTTATCCTGGAAAACATACGGTAACTGTTAGCCAATTGAGACCGACGAAAAATCATTTTGTATAATCAGATCACTAATAGGTGTACCATATCTAATTACCTATACAAGATACTAACCAAATCAATACCTATAATATTAGAGTTAAATAAATAAAGTAAGAAAGAAAATAATAAATACATATAAAATCTGTCAAATCTTGAATAATATTTGAAACATATCTCTTAACACACCCCCTCAAGTTGAAGCATATACACTACAAGCAATCCTAGGAACCTATAAAGAATTTATGAAGATATCAGCAAGCTGATTCCTAGCACAAACATATATTTTGAATATGTTAGAGAAAGTTTTTCTCTAAAGATGTGACAATCGAATTCTCTAAGTTTAGTAGAAGATTTAATTGGAGGAGATATAAAAAGATTTGGTATTAACACACTTATTCCAAAGGAACAACATCACAAATATTGTCATGGTTGTTAACATAAAGTTAAAATCAATGGATCATATCGGTGGCTTTTATTCCCGTTGGCACTTATTCCAATAGCTACTCTTTTTCCACATATGAATCATATTAGTGGTGTCTTCTTTTCCTATTGATGGTTATTGTGATGGTGACTTGGGTTATTTATGTCTTGCACCAACCCAGCCCCCAGGCGCACATGTCTCATCTTCATCCTAGATGCACGAGCTGTCAACAGGCTAAATGCTATGCATTTCTAACTGACATTTATCAATAAGGATAAATGAAAATGCTGTTAATCATTAATTAGGATAATAAACTGCATAAATATGTATCTTAAACAAGAGTAATGCCTGGTGCCTTTCTGCTGTTAATTTAGATCGACGAGAATCTGACAAGCCACGTGTAAAAGAGGGCATAAGTTTCGTGGGTGTAGGTGACTCCTGCAACAAAATTATAGCAAATGAAAAATAGTTATAGTTACCATTTTCAACATTAGAGGCCAAGAAGAAAGCATCTTACATATACTGGGTTTTGCTCAGTGTTGAGGGCTATTGTCCTAGAGAATTTCTGCTTCAGAAAGAAAAATAAATAAATTAAACATGCTTTTAGTAATAAAACTAAATATGTGGCTATGCAATAACATTGATGTTTTCAACACACCAAAAGCTCATCAATATATATCAGCTATTTGGGAATTAGAGCACTAAGATACAAATTACTACCTCCGTTTTTTATTATAAGTAGTTTTGACATTTTCACTTGTATGTTTTGACATTTACGCAAGTATTAAAAAATGTAATTATTGTTGTAATTGTAAGAAAAAGAGATTTTATAAAATTGTAATTTATTAATGGTATGGGAAAAATTGATAAGAGAGGATAATAAATGCTTAAGGGTATATTAGGAAAAATAACATTAATGATTTAACTCGTATTGATTAATATATTGGCATTGTAAAACAACTCATAATTTGGTACAAAGTTTTTTCTCATTGCTACTTATACTAAAAAAAGGAGGGAGTAATAAGGAATAATGCAAAATAAAGTTTTAATAAACATTTGTTGAAGAGAATGACAATGTGCAAGAGGAAACTTACTTCTGATGATGACTTTGTAAAACTAGGGCGATTACTCTTAGGAGATACAGTTGAGGCTTTCTGACGAAGCACTTGATTTTCATTCTCCAAACTCAATAGCTTTTCTTCAAGACTACATAAAAAATACATGCGGAAAAATTGGCAAAAACACTACCGATTTAAGACAGTCAAAGCACATGAACCATCATAATTTATAACAGTTCAAGAAGATGCAGGCATGCAGCACAATCGAAAGAGACAAATGTGGCTGGCACTGAGAAACTAAATCAATTTATAAAATAGAACTGAGCATAAAAAATGTACCTTTTCATATTTTGTGCAAGTTGAGAACTCTTCTGTTCAAACTCCCTCATTTTCTGAATAGTTTCATTGTGGTCTTTTTGAGCATTCACAAGCTCATGCTCCAAAGCTGTGCTCTTCTTTTCCAAGGCATCCATAGAGGCCTATAAATATCAAACAAGAAATATAACACACCTTGATTTTAATAGAGGAAACAAGCAAACATGAACCTGACGTAGGGAATGATAAACATCTCCAAACATAAATTTCTTCTAATGCAACACTAACAAGTTTCCAAGCATGTCATCTGTATGTTATAAATTATCTGTCAAATATTCTCTGGCCATGTAAACAGATCATGCAATTTAGTCTCTCCACCAACAACCTCATATGCAACTTCTTTAGTATATCCTATACACCCACAACCACACTTCATTGGTTTCAAATTATATAACATGATTCTGCATAAATATAATTTCATAAAATTTAAAGGATAAGTTCTTCTACACAAACAATCTCAAGATCGAGAATAAGTTTATAAAGTAGAACTCCAGATTTTAAACCATAGAACAAAAACCCCACCTTGTAATTTGCATGACAAAATTAGTTGAAATTTACAAACCATCAAAATTAAACTAACTTGTAGAAACACAGCCATTCAGCATTACTCAAAGTACCTTCATCAGAGCATTTTCCTTTAGCACTTCATTCATTACAACTAGCTCTCTTTCTAAAGCAGATTTTTCCTTTTCTGATAATTGCAATTGATTTTGCAAAATTGCATTCTTATTCGACTCATTAATAGTTGCCAATTTAGCTCCATCTAATTCACAATTCAGAGCTTCCAATGTCTTCTGAAACTTGGACATCTCAACTTGCTTAGCCTCTTCATTAGACACCTAAAAACAATGCAGAATACATTTTAACAAGTATGAATCTTACCTGCATAAATCGAACAATTAACTTTTTAACATTATAAAGAAAAACTGATGGGTATGTTGGCCCTCTGTTCTAAAACTTGCACGGCAGAGAAATTAGATTGTAGAAAATTAAAAGTATAACCAATAACTACAGCATAGATGAAAATCATGCATGAGGACAACTATTTGTATGAGAAGTTGCATTTTAATTAGAGAGAAGGAACGCCAGAAATCCTCAGAACAAATAGTAGTCCTGCAAAAATAGTCTGCGATAGATCTGTCTAATCTTTTTGCATATCTGAAATACCGATCTCCCGATATAGACCATGTACTGACTAGCGAAGAGTATAACTCTAACCCAAACAATTTTTATAGGTAAAAGATTCAACCTTGAAAACATGAGCATACCTTCCAAAAATAAACCACAGCATCGCATTAGGACAATCTTCTACTTACGAGATTAAGATTGTAAAATAAGTATGTTTAGCATAAACATTATTACATAAGATGAGCTCGCATACCAACAGTTTCTAATTTAAATCATTTGAATTCCTAAATAAATGAAGTCATGGAATCAGCATGAGAGAAACTCATAACAGAATATAGGAGGCAACAACAAAATATAATGTGTCAAAACACTTTAAGCAATACCCTTAATTTTTTTTCAAGATGCAAACGCCATGTGAGCTCTTCCAATTGTTTCTCAAGTTTAGTCTTGGCTAAACGCAAGGCACCAGCTTCACTAGCCTCCTGGAATAAGTAATTAAAAATGAAAATAAGTTAGAACAACTGTTGATGCACTTCCCCCTTTCAAAATAAGAGAAACGTAAAAAGACCATACTTGTTTAAGTCTACGAAGCTGTCTTTTTGCTTGTTTACAGCGCCAAAGGCATTGTATTGCCACAATTGAAAATTGATGTTGTTTGAAAGCATACCGGACCTTGCACATCCTCCAATACGCCTATATGTGAATGTTACATTTAGGATAAATTAACATATCAGAATCCACCATACCAACCAGAAATGTGGAGCAATTGAAAGTGAGGTATAATTTATCATGCCCTATCAGAAAGCATGCGTGAGAAATGAAACTTAAAAAACGTAGACTTGAAAGTTTCACATGATCAATCATAATTGCGCGCCAATGCATAAGATAGCACTATCAACAATAAGTAAAATAATCAATTTATTAAAATGATGATGAGGAAGAGGTCATTGCTTCGACATTTTAAAGGTCACACCAACACCATAATACATTCATTTCGTGATAAAACACCTGAATAATAGTAGCAGCTCTGTGTTCTTTTCTATGCAAAAATCTTTGGCGAGTCGTGAAACCACGGGCATTTGATTGTATGATGATGGCAGACGAGTACAGTGTCATGTAAACACACCTCTTCAGACTCATACGAATATATTTCTGAATGGAGATAGCTGCTGCAGTCTCCCGTTTAAAAGCATATATTCTCCTTGCAAGGCATCCTACAAAAACAAGAACCAATAAAGACCAGCCAGTCATCGGTCGAAGTGGAGACTCCAACATTTTACATGTGATATATCTATGATAACATGTATATCTGAGTTCAAGAGGTTCTGAAAAGGCTTTATAGCCAAAAGTACATATCAAGTACTATCAAAGCAGAAAAGAAGCTATGTATTGTCAGATTCCGGACAAAAGAAACTCAAAGGAGATAAAGTGCTACTAAAATATATTTATTGATAACAAGTTTTAAAAAGTACATTATGGAGAATTATATTATTAAACATCAACAACACTGACCCCTGCAGCATGCTTGAAGAGAAACTGCAGCAACTCGAGTTGAGATGAAATCTCTGTGAGCAATAAATGTATGCAGTCGACGCTGAATACATTTTGCAGCATTGTCCAAAACTTCAGCTCTCCTAGAGTCTAAAGTACCGATTTGACCAGCTCTGAGAAACACTTTAGTCCTACCCAGCTGAAAAATAAGAAGATAAATCATAAATATAACTATCGTAAAGCAATTTGTACTATCATCACATTCCAAATTTGTTCGGGAACAACAGTTGCACCGCACACATGGTTTCATAAGAAACAAACCTGGAAATTCTCAAGTTTTAGCTTGTGCAATATTTTCTGAGTTGTAGCTCTATCATCATAACTGTCAACAAAAATGTTTGAATCAACATTAATGAGAACTGAAAGCGCTGAGCTACTTATTACAGTAAATAAGAAGCTAGTATTGTTGTACTGACATCAATGTAGGTAAGATGCAGATACAGTCTATTCAAGATAATGCAATCCATGCTACAAGAAAAAAAAAAAACTAACTAGAACATTTTCCTTTAGTAAATGAAAAGGAAATTGCATTTCAAATAAGGATATGTAAAGCCTACTTGCTTTGTATCTTTCTTTCTTGACTCAGCAAAATAAAACCACCAATCAGATTGCAAGAATCCTAATCAATAGCCCAATACATTATGACTAGATCAAGCTAGCTATTTCAACTAAATAATAGGAGAGCTGGCCCATTACCTTGCCCAGTGAACTCTTCTTAGAATTTAGGGTCGGCCTAACTCAACCTTTATAAAACTAGTTTGTAAGGTGAAGAGTGAAGACTATTCTGTCTTATAAAATTCTTTGCAGGATCCAATACGGAATTCTTACCACAAACACTCACGCTTTTGGGACTGGACATTTGAAGCATAACCCAATATCGGGTGACCCAGTGGATTTTGGATAGGCTCTCATACCATCTTAGAATTTTGGTTGAGCTTAACTCAACCCTTGACAAAACCATTTTGTAAAGTGAGGATTGCCTCCTCTTATAAAATTATTTTCAGACTTTATTTCATCCAAAAATGAGACTCATAATCATAACAACTCTTATAACTACTTTTGGTTTTTTATAACAACCAAATGAACAGGCTAGTGTGGTAAACCAGAAACCAGTGCAAGGTTTTAACTGTTCTATGGAATAAATCAAACTCTCCCTCCCAAAACAACTTAAAAACCAAAAGAAAATACAAGTGTAGTGTGGACGGTAGTGACTGTATCCCTAAACCCAATAGATACTCGTACAGTTCCTCCGACTTGAGGACTTGACTTAACAACCCTTAATAAAAAACAATATTTATTCTTTAATATACACACTGTTATAGACTTCACAATATTTTGATGACCTATGTGTAATGTAAACCTTGGTCAAATTACAACTTTTACCACTAGATAATGTGTTTCAAGATTTAAAATCATAATTCTAGGAATATTATCTGTAGGAGCATTTTTACCATGAATCTTATTCCTATTGAAGTGATTGTTAAGTAACGTAGTTACCCAAGAATATATTTAAATGAATTAATTAAAAAACAAATAAATATATTAAAATGATGAGAGAGAGAGAGAGAGAGAGAGAGAGAAGTTATGGTGGTTATCTCTTATTCCCTTAGAAATGAAAGATTACTACTCTTTGCCATGGGAATAAAAAATGAGAAAAGTAGATGTAAATTATATTCCAAAGAATAAAAAGTACTAGGGCATAATTTTTTAAGATTTGAAACAAACGTGGGAATTTATGATTCCCAAAATTACATTCCTAGGAATAAGTTTGCAACCCATATAGCTGGTTTAGGTTATACTTAAATGGATCAAAAGGGTCAACTATGTTCCTTCATAAACTATGTCTAAAGACAAACTATTTGATAAACATCAATCCCATAAAATTACAGATGCATCGATACAATTTACCAAAACAAACAATAAAACTGTGTCATATTAGAGAGCGTTTGTTTCAAGAATTCAAAAATATTTTCAGGAATAACTTCCTGGGAATATCAATATGGAAATTTAATTCCCAGGTATTTTCTACAAAATTGTTTGGCACATAATTTGATATTCTTAGGAAAATTGATAGTTATACTTCTTTTCAAAAAAGAATATGTAAAACTTCATGGGAATACACTTTCCCACCTTCTCACATGGGAATAAATTCAAGGGAATTATAAAATTATTAGAAGTTATTTCCTTCTTGTGTATAGTCCTTTTCTAACCATGTATTCCTGGGAACTTAGACTTGAAACAAACACCCCCTTAGAGGGTTAAACTGTTTATAGTTTTAGTATATTCACCTTCCATCTGTAAACTCAGGAGTTATTAATCCAAAGCGATCTACAAACTCTGAGTAAGTCCTTCGAGTTGGGTAACCTGCCAGACTTATCCGAACCGCCTCAAGTACGCCCTAAATAAAATTTAGTCCAGGAAAATAAATGTTCAATAAAAATGTGAACCTGCTAGGGAAAATATCTCAGTGATAAACATAATCTTTATGTCCAAATTGTTTACAAGGAAACAGAATAAATCCCACAGCATGTTTTGTATGCATAACATGTCTGTCAGACCATATCAACTTATATTCAAAAAATAAAGAAATTAACAACAGGAAATATAAACCAATAAATCAAATTCCGAAAGCCATTAGAAAAAATCCTTCAATACTTCATCAAATGGTAAAACCATAAAAGAAACATTCTATTTGTAAAGTGATTAACAAGAAAACAGTCGGGGAAACAACTTATAATAACTGACAATTTAAGTCTTTCAGAGAATGATAACAGTAAAGGAGCTAAAATATCTAAATTACTGACCCCACAGCGTAATTGGTGTAAGACACTTGTGTTCTCAAATTTTTGTGGTAAATTCAAGGAATTTGGCTTGACGCATCGAATGTAATGAGGCTCTGTTGTCTTGAGTGTTTCCATAAGTGCTTGAAGTTGTTGCTGTGGTGCCCATGCAACAAAAACAAGAAACAGAAAATATCAGCACCATGAATTCTTATTCTTTAATCAATTATTCAAATTATCTTAATTTCAATAACACTCAAAAGGAAATAGAAATGTACACACCTTAAATCTGGAAGCCACGGAAGAAAACTTGTAGGATGACCTTGAAGATTCCTCCGGTAAAGAAGGAAAAAGACCAGATACAAAAGAGCATTTTGAAGACGATAATACATTACGATGCTCTAGAACTACATAATCGCGATTTTTGTCTAAAAATGTGTCTGTATGGTATGTGACCTACATAAAAATATCAGAAGATATTACAATATGAGATAGACATACTTTGCCAAACAAGTGGAAGTACGGCAACACTAAATCACCTTTCCAGCATAATGAGAAACAGTAAAATCTGTTTCTGAAAACTTCTCCTTTCCAAACCTAGTGTGGCACAAGAAGTGCTTAAACAGCTTGGTTGAGAATGTTCCGTGCGTCGATTTTGGAAACATGCTGAAAGAAGATAAATTCAGGACTGAATATAATTTGCAAGAGTACAATATATAAATATACCATTTCATAAAGCAAATAAATTGTACCAAGCTTCGTCTAACAGGGCAATGATACCAATGGGCTTCTGCAAAAAGAATCCGACAAGAAACCAATAAGAAACTTAAATCCAGAGAAAAAAAGTAACATCCTCATCAGTATGATGCAAACTCAGAACTTCACTTCCAAGAGAAGCTACATGATTTCTTTTTTGAAAGACAGTTAAAAAAAGGGTTGATGAATTCACCCTGAAACCCTAATAGCGGTTATGATAGTAGTTTGGGGCTGCAATAGCAATCACTACAAACACTATTGTAGACAGAGGCTCGCGGGCCAAAAGTGTTGCACCAAACCCTACCAACAGTACATTATTCTGCTATAGCATGGTATTCACAACTTAGCAAACGATTTGATGCTTTGTTGTATGGCTAAGCAATTACCGTTCTGATTTATAGTACTGATTCATATCCTCCTTTTTCAATTTCAATAGTCGTGACCTACTGTAATAAATTGACTAAAACTCATAATTTGCTGACAATGCTTCAGCCAACAATTTGGGTACATATATTCTAATACGCATAAAACAAGCAATCTATCTGTATGAAATGCATACTAGAAATGTGAATTTAGAAAACCGCCAACTAAAAAAGAAATTAAATAAAAACAACCTTTTCAATTAAATCTAAAACATCTTGGTTGTCAATAAACTCAATGTAACTCCATTTAATTTCTTCTTTTCTATACTCTGCTTGCTCCATCTTGAATACATGCTGGAAAAATGACGAGACAGAGAAACTATAAGAAGATGACGAAGTGAAAACAATATCAAGGTTCAGATCAAAACACCAGGGAACTAACTTGGTGAAAACAATTAACATGCGTTACATAATTTCATACCTCATTAAAGTGTTGTTGAAGCTTTTCATTTGCAAAATTGATGCAGAATTGCTCAAAACTGTTGATGAAAAATTTTCCGAGTTGAGAAAGGAAACTACCATAACACAGTTACCAGTTTAAAACTACAACTACCAAAGCTTTTCCCCACTTAGTGGGGTCAGCTACATAGATCAAACAGCATCACATCATGCTATCATAAACCAAGCTTAATGACATATCATTTTAATCCATATCCTTCTTGGTGTTTTGATCCACAATTTTCATTAATTTTCCTTATCAAGGCTTACAAGTCTTCGCCACACATACCCAAACCACTTAATACCTTTTTTTTGTAAAACAAGTGTTACCCCAATTTTCTCTCATGCATTCATTCCAAATGATATATTGTTATTATGCGAACACAGATGACTCATGCATTATATTGAAATATGCTTGTTTATTTCATTTTAGTAACACAGTACAAAGAGGTATTTATAGAATATGAATTACACTAGAAAATAGGGGTAATTATTCTCCCTATTAATGCTAATCTTAAATAAGGTAAAAAATCGTAATACAGTTGATTACTATTAATTACAATATATATCCAGTCATAATTAGCTGTACAACAGAATTTCAACACTCCCCCTCAAGCTGGCATGAATATATCGTTCATAGCAAGCTTGCACACCATGTTATCAAAAAGTCTCTTGGGAAGACTCTTTGTGAGCACATCTGCTACTTGACTTTTGGTGGGTATGTAGGACATACAAATCTCACCACTGTCAATTTTTTCTTTGATGAAATGCTTGTCCACTTCAACATGCTTCGTCCTGTCATGTAGGACAGGATTATGGGCAATAGAAATAGCAGCCTTATTATCGCAGTAAACTTTAATTGGAGTTGAACCAAACAACTTCAATTCTTCCATGAATTTTTTGATCCATAATACTTCACAAAAACCATGGGCCACAGCTCGGAATTCAGCTTCTGCACTGCTCCTGGCTACAACATTTTGTTTTTTGCTCCTCCATGTTACTAGATTTCCACCTATAAAGGTACAATATCCTGAGGTAGACCTTCTATCATTTATATTACCTGCCCAATCAGCATCTGTATAGGCTTCAATCTGTATATGCCCTCTATTTCTGAATATCAACCCCTTTCCAGGAGTACCTTTCAAGTATCTTAATATTCTGAAAATAGCTTCAAAGTGGGCTGCCCCTGGTGCATGCATAAATTGGCTTATTACACTTACTGCAAAGGCTATATCTGGCCTTGTATGTGACAGATAAATTAGTCTTCCAGCCAATCGTTGATAGCGTTCTCTATCTACTATTTCATCTTCAACAACTGACTTTAGTTTCACATTGGGATCCATTGGTGTTTCTACTGCTTTACACCCTGTCATCCCTGTTTCTGCGAGTAAATCGAGTATATACTTGCGCTGGTTGAGAAAAATTCCTTCTTTAGATCTTGCAAACTCCATCCCAAGAAAGTATTTTAACTTTCCAAGATCCTTGATATCAAACTCAGCCTCAAGTTTTCTCTTCAAATCACTAATTGCTTTAACGTCATCTCCTGTAATAATAATGTCATCAACATACACTATTAAGATAGCAATCTTACCTTCACATGAGTGTTTAAAGAACATAGTGTGATCTGCTTGACTTTGGGTGAAGCCATGTCTCTTAACAACACTTCCAAATCTCTCAAACCAGGCCCTTGGCGATTGTTTCAATCCATATAAGGATTTTCTCAATCTGCAGACTTTGTTTTCTCCAAGATTTTTTTCAAATCCAAGAGGTAAACTCATATATACTTCTTCATGTAATTCACCATTTAAGAAGGCATTTTTAACATCATATTGATATAGTGTCCAGTTGAAATTTACCGCAAGAGAGAGAAGAATTCTGATGGAGTTGATCTTAGCAACCGGAGCAAAAGTCTCTTGATAATCAATACCATGAGTTTGAGTAAATCCTTTTGCTACTAATCTCGCCTTGTATCTTTCCACACTTCCATCAGCCTTGCATTTCACCGTAAAGACCCACTTACACCCTACTGCCTTTTTATCTTGTGGTAGATCAGTGATACTCCAAGTATTATTTTTGTTTAGAGCATCCATCTCTTCTTTCACCGCTAATTTCCAATTCGGATCACTTAATGCTTCCTGAATAGTTCTGGGCACAAACAAATTAGAAATCCTAGACACATATGCCTTGTGGGTGTGTGATAGTTTGTCATATGACAAGTAATTAGACATAGGATGTTTAGTGCACATACGAGAACCTTTCCTCTCAGCAATTGGGACATTGAGGTCAGGAATATTTTTTCTCACAGAAATTGGAAGATTAATATCAGGAAAAGACAAATCAGGTAAATCATTGGATGAGTAAGAAGGATTACCAGATGAAGAACTAGAAGGCAGATTATCGGTAGGACCTTCACTTGGTAAATCAGATTGGATTTCTACCGGAGAGACAATAGGCCTTGCACCACCTTTGTGGAATTTTTTCCGAACATACACTTTAATTTCACGATTATCATCCTTAATCGGTGTTTCTCCCCCTGTTTCAGATTCTCTTATCTTGGCACTTGGGTGATTAGTAGTCACAATATCATCTAGAGCAGGCAAGGTTTCCCAAAAATTATCTTCTTTATTATTACATTGACTCTCCCCCTGAAGAGAATTTTTAAAAAAAGGTTGATTTTCAAGAAAGTGAACATCCATGCTTTCAAAAAATTTCTTTGTAACTGGGTTAAAACATTTGTATCCCTTTTTGTTGGAAGCATAGCCAAGAAAAACACATTTTTCAGCTTTAGGATCCAATTTAGAACGAAAAACATTGGGGATGTAAACATAACAGAGACAACCAAAAACTTTAAGGGGAAGATCCGTAATAATACGAGATGTAGGAAAATTGTTTTGTAACACTTGTACAGGACTTTCATATTGTAACACCCGAGATGGCATTCGATTGATGAGGTGACAAGCAGTTAATAAAGCATTTCCCCAAAGATACTTAGGTACATTCATAGAAAACATAATAGCTCTCGTAACTTCGAGGAGATGTCTATTTTTTCTTTCAGCAATACCATTTTGTTGCGGAGTATCGCGACAAGTGGATTGATGAATTATCCCCTTAGTTACAAGGAATGTACTTAAGTATTTGTTGAAATATTCAGTGCCATTGTCAGACCTTAGAATGCCAATCTTGGTTTGAAATTGATTGTTAATCATGTTAAAAAAATCTTGAAATCTTTGTTCAACTTCTGATTTTTTCTCCATGAGATAAACCCAACACAGCCGTGTATGATCATCAATAAATGTCACAAACCATTTTTTTCCAGACATAGTTTTAATTTTTGAAGGACCCCAAACATCACTATGAATTAAATAAAAAGGTTTGGAAGCAGAATAAGCTTTTGATTTAAAAGACACACGATGATCTTTAGCTAAGTGACAAGCTTCACAATGAAATTGTGAGGAATTTATTTCTTTTGAAAAAGCAGGAAACAAATGCTTAAGATACGAAAAACTAGGGTGGCCTAATCTTTTATGCCATAACATAACTTGATTTGAAACAGGAGATGAGCTTGTACTGTTTGAACCGAAAAACGCTGTATTACCAAACTGAATTCCATCAAGGTAGTACAGTCCATTCATCTCTCTAGCAGTTCCAATCGTCTTCCCCGAGTTCTGGTCCTGAAAAACACAAGTAGAAGGACGAAAAAGAACAGAACAATTAGTGTCCTTAGACAATTTGTGAACAGATAGAAGATTACAAGCGAATTTAGGAACATGTAAAACAGATTGCAAAGTGATTTGCTCTGAAATTTTTATGCTGCCTTTGCCTGCAATACTTGAGTAACTACCATCAGCTATCCTAACTTTTTCAAAACCTGAACTAGGAAAATAAGAACTGAATAGACGAGAGCAATTAGTCATGTGTTCAGATGCCCCTGAATCTATTATCCAAGGGTTAGAGTGGTTGTGGGCAGATAGTGCCCAAGAATCCTTACCTGTTTGTGCCACAGTTCCAGTAGGAATATTAAGAGATGAATTGAGCTTTAGAAACTTAAGAAGGTTATCCATTTGCTCCTTCGTACATGGAGACGAATCAGCCTCATTGGCTGTAGGCATGGGACGGTCACCGAACTTACCAGCCTTGCCATGGTTTGGTCGTCCATGTAGTTTGTAGCAAGTTTCCCGAGTGTGGCGATTGCGACCACAATAGTCACAGAATAAATGAGTCTTATCTCTACCTTGTTGATTAGGAAGTGGTTTACGATTGACATGGGGAATTGCCAAGGCAGATCCTTCAACTGGTGGAGGGACAGCTGCTGTATTTTTGCCAAGCATCACTTGTCGACAACTCTCTTCGCGACGTACTTCTGAAAAAACTTCACTAATTGGAGGGATAGGATTTCTGCCTAAAATACGGCCACGAACCTCATCAAAATCAACATTTAAACCTGCAAGGAACTTGAAAACACGACTAGTATCCACCATCTTCTTGTAATGTTTGTTGTCGGCAGGTGATTTCCACTCATACTCATTGAAAAGGTCCAAATCTTGCCAAATACGTTTGAGACAATTGAAGTATTTGGTGACTGAATCTTCACCTTGCCGAATTTCTCCCAGTTTGAGAGTTAATTCATAGATTTGGGATTGATTTTCCAAATCAGAGTACATTTGGGAGACACCTTCCCAAAGTTCTTTTGCAGTATCATAACAGAGATAATTTGCACATATCTCTTCATCCATGGAGTTGACTAACCATGTCATGACCATGGAGTTTTCAGCATCCCATGTATCATAATCTGTACCTGCCTTGTCTGGTTGTTTTTTGTCGCCAGTGATGTAGCCAATCTTTCCTCTCCCCCTGAGATACATACGAACGGATTGCGACCATCGAAGATAATTACCATCATTCAGCCGAATTGTTGTGATCTGAACAGGGTGGTTTTCATGGTACGTCCGGATTAATTGAGGTGTTTCAGGTTTGGGTGAGGAATGTTTGGGTGAAAGTGAGGACTCAGTGTCAGACATTATGTGGGATGAAAAAAGACAAACAATGCGGAAGCAAAAAAAACAAAACCCTAAAGAATTCTTTTTGCTACTGATACCATATTGAAATATGCTTGGGCCTAACTCAACCCTACAAAACCGGTTGGTAAGGTGGGGAGTGTCACTCTATTTAAACCCTTTGTGAGTTATATATTTAGCCAATGTGGGACTTGGGTTTTTCCCAATACACCCCCTTGCGCCCAGCACATCTTTGGGTTTTGTGCGCATATTAAATGGTGGGTGCCCGAATCGATAGGCTCATGATACCATAATATTCTCACTTCTCTAAGACTTCAACACTAAATAAATTTATTTTCATGTTGGCTCTTTACCGTCAAGCTAAGCATTATATAGCATAATAGGTGTTATAGTTGTAAACTAAGATTTTACATTAAGCTTGAGAGGTGATTTATATCACATTACACCAAAAGTACTTCTTTACTTACACCTTGTTTGAATCCTAAAATTGGCATCTCTCACTATATTCTCATCATTTTCTATAATATATCCTATAGCGTCGAACTGTTTGACCAGTGATATGGCTATATGATCCAATTTTCGCCTCTAAGCAAGAACTAGAGGATTCATACCAAACTTACATAGTTAGATTCCATTACCTCATTTTACAACTACTAATTCAAAATAACAAGGGGTTATAAGGTTGGCTTAGTGAACAACTACTAATTCAAAATAACAAGGGGTTATAAGGTTGGCTTAGTGAATGGGGTAGAGTAGTTAAGGAGTCTAATGATAAGGAGATTGAGGGTTCTATCACCGCCCACAGCATAACACTACTACGTACTAACATACTAGCATTTGTCTTTTAAAAATTCAAAATAACAGCAACAGATAAATAAAATCTAATAATAGAATACTGAAAAATCTAAAAATAATATTAATCCAGTGTTAGAGTGTTATTTTTTCAATAACTGAAAGTACTATAATACGTCGAATACACGGCTAAGTTAACAGTCCACATAACCAAAGGAAAATTCCATCTCCAAGAGGGGAAAAAAAAAGTATGTATTTGAAAACATCTTACCTGTTATCCTTAAAAGACTCAAAACCATATATATCCAATATTCCAATTTGCATCCTGGAATTGATATCTTGCCCAACAGCTTTATTAATCTTATCGACAAGCCTGGTAGAACAAAAAAAAAAACAGAACTCTCGTCCCAATTTGTGCATGATAAAAAACAATATTCAGTTCAATAATCTGACATTGATAATGAGCATACCAATCAAACAAACGGGCATAGACAGTTTTCGCCAAAACATCCCTGCCAGCAACAGCGGCATTACAATCAAGAGCTTTGACAATATTTCCTTCACGGGTTTGTATTGAACGAGTACATAATGTTGCTTGCAGTAGGTTCAGATCACACCTAAAGAAAGAAAGAAAAAGTAGCCACTCTATTAGGTTCACCAAAGGATGAAAACTTCTGTGAAATTATGATCAGTCATTAAATATCAATGAGAAAAAAACCAAACATCCAACACATTTAGGTATTTTTATCATCTGTACAATCATACAAAAATATTAGGCCCAACCTAATTGCACAAAATCTAATATCTCAAGGGACAACAGAAACCAATGCTAAATTTTCTAAAGCTTGATCTCTTTCATGGTCATATCTGATTCCAGATACCTAATAAAACATATCATAGAAAAAAATATACTTAATAATAGTTGGAAAATGAAATAGTATTTGATATACATCCTTAGAACTTCTTAGTTATCTATATTCTCTCTATCTATATATATATAACTAATAAGGTCTTCATAATATTCAATATTTGCTCCCCTCTCATTAGCTTCAACCAGCGCCTGCAAGCCATCAACTGATTAGTCACTAATTGTCATTGTCACTAATACACAACTCTTCATTAAAAGCAATGTCTAGATATTTTCTCAATCATGGTGCCGTCTATATTGTTATCTATACCTATAATTTGTATCTATCTATTCTATATTATCTATATCAATATATATATATATATATATATATATATATATATATATATATATATATATATATATATATATATATATATATATATATATATATATATATATATATATATATATTATTGAGATAACGAATAAGGTCTCCAGCCTTATTTCCCTGCCTAAAATCCCTGTGGTAAAACTGTAATATAATCTTCCATATCAGTCCTACATGCTATGACATTTGCATTTTGCAACTATATCCTATATCGAGAGTATTCAGAAACATGAAATAATACTCGAGGATTTTTCTTTGATTTTGCGCATTTGGCTCTCGTACTTTAATATTGTTGGAGTATATCACACAACACTGTCACAAGAAAGAAATCACAGTTCTAGCTAGAAGGATATGATACCATGTCAAGAAGTATTGGTTTCTAATTTGATCATATATTCCTCCATAAATAAACTCGTTAACCACTATTATTTACAAATTGATTCAGGCTTCGAATTAAATGGAATTCTAAATATATATGAATAGTGATTGATTCTTATACCTAGTTTTTTAATATAATAGGAAATAAATAGCAGCAGATACCTTATAAAACAAGACATCCAAATTCAAATATGATTTATACAAAGTAAATAATGCTCTAAAAATAACATAAATTGCCTACTTGAAAAGATTAGCAGCCATCTGCAAATGAAATATTGATTTCTCATCCTTTATTATTGACGAGTCGTGCTCTTTCCCGGGAGAAAATTCAACATTTCCTAGATGTAAAATTGCTGCTAAGGTGCAAAAGATAGCTTCCTGTTAATGGAGAGAAAGGATAACTATAAGGGAAGGTTGTTAACAAATTCATGAAAGCATACAGTAAAGCAAGAAATCCACTAGTGGGTGACATCATTACACCTGATCCTCATGACTAATGCCAACAATATCCATTGATCTTCTCGTCTTTATGTATTCTTCGGCACTGCTAACACCATCTAATTCATAAACTTTACTTTGATTCAAATAGTGGAAGTGGCTTGGATGTCCTAACTTATACTTCTCTGCTTCCTAAAAATGAGGCATTTCAATTAAGAAAGAAGTACAACAATTTGTACTTTGACCGAAACAAAATTAAAACATAATACTGAGTTTGCAAAATATAGCATTATGATGCAAAACTAACACCAAAAGATATGATCAAATATATACTTCACCAAAGATCAAGTACCCTTTCAGATGCGCACAACTGATAAAAGCAGTGATAATTTCTTTCAGGATTTGTAGTCTGCACTACTCGTGATCTTTCCAATAAGTAAGTTCTAATTGCAGCACCAGATATTTTACCCTTTGAATCAAACTGAATTTCAACGAACTTCCCAAAACGGCTGCAATGGAAAAAAATAGGAATAACATGGGTCTATCAGCAATAACAATTTTAGTGGAAGGGTACTTTACATGCTACACTTTAAAAAATGGTTTCCATTAAGATGTAAAATGTGTTAACTCATAACACGGAGGCTGATAAATCTACTGGATAACACTTAAGAAAAACTAAAATTATTTAATAAATCAAGAAAAGACCCTATATAGTATTTTTCAGTTCCACCTACTTAAACATCAAACTTCAAACTTCAACACGTATTCCTACCTTCAAAACTTGAATTCAATCCTTAATACACATATACACAAGGACATTTGTTTTCTATAACAACCCATAATTCTCTTCTAATATACATACTTTTATATTGTAAATGGTACAGTCACTAACCATTATATTAGCAAACTTGGCCGCCTAAAATGGCTGGCAGCCCATAAGATTTTCTTTTAATTGTTACATTATAGTGTTTCCATATAACCTTAGTTGAACAGGATCTAATCTATAGGTTCGTACTATTGCATCCTTGGTTTTAAAGGAGACAGGAACAAACCATGTTTGCATAACATTCAAATCTGTATCTAAATGGATCTGATAGAGACAAGACTGAGAATGTGACTATCATAGACATAGTAATGTAGATAGCAAGCTCTAGATGAATAAAAAGGTAAGACCGGATCATAAGTCAGACAAAAGACTCGATATTATTTTTCTTATAATCTAAGAGGTGAGTGAGAAAGAAAAAACAAAAACTAAAGATTGGTAAAATATGTAAACTAAAAAGAGCTGAGTTAACCTTGAATTGTCATTTCTGACAGTCCTTGCATTGCCAAATGCCTCTAACAGTGGATTCGACTGAGTCAATACAAAAAGTGAAATTAGCACCCTATGTTGATGCATAAATAAAAATTCAAAGTGAATTATATGCCTAGCAATGATAGCTTACCTCAAGAACTTTTTGTTCAACTGATCTATCATCACAAACAGCACGCCCACCGACAAAGGTAAGATACTGCATAATCAATTTTGTTGTTTCAGTTTTCCCAGCACCACTTTCACCACTGACCAAAATAGATTGGCTATGACCTTCATTCATCATTGCTCTAAATCATGACCAACAGAAACTTACAAACTTGAAACATGAAATGGCAAGTAGTAAATACAACAAAAAAATTAAATACAATGTGAACAGGAACACCAAAACCAAACACACACCAACCTATACGATGCATCAGCAACGGCAAATACATGTGGACTAAGTTCACCAAATGGAGCTCCCTTATACTGCTCCATCATATGGTTATTGTACAAATGAGGAAGCTTTGTGAACGGATTAACAGCAATTAAAATGCTCCCCGTATATGTCTAACAAAGACAAAAGGAAAGTCAGAAAAACTGACAAAATAGTACAGAATGCATTTCGTGGCGTGTCACAAACAGTGCTCACACAAAAATTAACATAATAAATTCTATACTCTTTGGTGAATTAGGTCAATTTCATCGTATGAAATTACCAAAAAGGAGAAGAAAGTGTTTATGGTTATTAATTATGCACTAGTTTAGGCATTTGTAATGCACCCATGAATGTGATAACCCGCAATAAAAGGTCTTCATAAATAAAAGCATTAATTCCCAAACAAAAGAGTGGCAATAGATCATGTTTTCTTGTCGTATACTATTTATTATATGACGATCCAGATAATCGGGGCAGAGAGCAATATTCCCAAACTAGAACAAGATTTTCCATAAAACAACAGTATTCACATGCATAACCTAGTAATGCAAGCAAGCGATCATTTCACTAATGTACTAATCCCTAACTACACACTTGGCTCACCAAACATCAATTAGCATTTACCAGTTTCATAAAGTACAGTAACACAATTCTAGACTCAAGTGCATTTCACCACTAAATTAAGATTGTAAGAGTAGAAAAATAAGCTCAAGTAGAATCTTAATCTGCCATCTAGATACTAAAAATCTCAACACTAGACACTTACATATATATCATTAAGCATGTATCTTCTCCGAATATTGTACAACACCCCTGGTTCATTCAAATAAGCCAGCCTCGTCATATCTTCGACTCCACCGTGCTCATCTTCATCCGCATCCCTAGGAAACAATTTCTCCGGAGCAACAACAACAACCTGCTACAACGCCAATTACAAAACTATCATTCAATCGAAACTGTAAAAATCAGTCGCAAACGCAAACAGAACAGATAAGGCGGAAACAGAATAATCACCTTGTTGGCGGAATCCGTCTCAACGCGAACTTGCTTCTCGGAAGATTCGAGTACTTCAGCGGCTAACCAAGCAAAGTCCCTGTCAGGAATCCAAACCTTGGAGCCCTTGCGCAAACTCATGATGAATTGCTGAAAATGGTGAAAGTGAAACCCTAGGGTTATATGTGGCAGAAGAGATGTTAGAGAGAGAAAGAGAGAGGAAGAAAACAGAATAGAATGAGAGAGATGGAGTGAGAGTTACGGGTTGAAGTGCTTCCAATGAAATTTGGGGTTCCCGCCCTAACGGGTACAACAATGAGTCAAAAAATGGGGAAACTGCTCATTATTTATATCGTATTCGACACGTCACCATCGTACCCACTCTCGATCAATTTTTTCTTTTCCTTTTCTGTTTTCATTTACGGCTTCACTCCACCGTAACCATTTTTGTTTTTTCGGAATCATTACGGGACAATTAACACGGCGTTAAAACGTTTGTACATATAACCATCAAAGTAATTTTTTAACTAGAGAGCGGTCAATAGAAAAAATTGTATTAAAAAAATATATATATTTCTTTGTCAATTCATTAAAGAGATTAATTGTCGTGTAAAAAATTTACATTATTATAATACATTTCAATTAAATCTTTCTTTAAATGCAGAATTAAAATTTTGATAATTTTATATTAAATATAAAAGGATGTCATTTTAACAATTCGTGATACTTTGAAAATTGATGTATTAAAGTTAGTTACTAATGTAAAGAGAGTCGGATAGGAATGGCAAATAACAATTTAAAATGTTAGTTACTAATGTAAAGAAGAGAGTTGGGTAGGAAGGGCAAGTGACCATTTATTGTGAATACAGGGTGAATTATGTATTTAGGTCTCTTATCTAATTGATTTATAAATAATAAAATAAATTTAATTGGTATACATCGACAGTGTAAAGCAGATTTATATTGTCAGTTAATCGTTAATCGTGATCGTTAAATTTTAATTATAATTTGATTTTGATTTTAATTATATAAAAAGTAATCTTTTTGAGTGGTTGTGATACACTGATTTATACTAACAGTACATAGCAATTAATCTCTAATAAAATATATTTAGTGTCTAGTTTACATTTTTTTCTTTATTTAGACTTATCATTTTTGTTCAAAAATATCATCTGATTTAGACTTATAAATAACCACCATTTTTTATGTTTTGGTATATTAATTTAATTTCAAAATTCAACTTTCTCTCTTATCTCTAAAACAAATGTCAATATTATTATTAAATTAAGTTTGTAAGTGCAAATCAGTTATTTATACGCAATATATTATTCAAGTTAAATTTTAAAGTATGTTAAGGTTGTGTAATTAAAAATTATAGTTATATGAATTCTAGATGATTCAGATGTTTTAATTTAATTATTTATATTCAAAAACTGAATAAATCACTTTTATATAGAATATGAAGTATTTGAATTTATACAAATGATTAAATTGTATTTTTCAAATAGTCAACTACATTGAGTAAAAAAATAGCCAACAACAAATATTGTACTTTTAAAATAAAACTTGTTTTTATTAAATCTTTAAATAATATCTTTAAAACGTTACTAGAAATAACTTAATTATTAATACAAAATTGTAATTTCAATAATTTAATTAAAAAATTAAAATGATGTTATTTTAATAATTTTTCTACGTGATATACATTGAAAGTTGATGTAAGAATTTACTTATTAAGTTTTTAAAAAAAAAGTAAAATGGACAAATAAATATGAACCCATATAGTATTATGAAAATAAGGTAAATTATAATTTTTATAATTTGTTAATTTATAAATATTGATCATTTATTTACATTAATATATAAATATAAATAAACATTATTATTAGATATTCAATTTTATATTAATAATTTATATTTATTTAACTCAACCAATAAATTATATATCCAATCATTTATTTTTATTTTAAATTTTAGTTAAGACTTTTGTTTTAAAGTTACTTGTTTTAAAATATTTATAAATATTTTATTGTTTTTTAATCCCTTCGTTTAATTTTAAGGTTTAATTTAGTCTCAAAACTCTTAAAAAGGTTAATTTAATTTATTAAACTAAGTTATTAGTGCAAACTAGTTATTAATTTTTCAAATATAATAGCTAATTTAAACTTTAAAGTATTTTAGGTGAGGTAATTAGACATTATAATAAAATTTTAATAATGAAGATATCAAACTTTTGCACGGAATAGTTGTCATTCTTAAAACAAAATCCTAACATATCTTTTTCATTTATCATATATGTTCCATGTATGACACTAGTTCTTCTAAATATAAAGCTATTTGTTCAATGTAATTTTTCTTATCATGTTTTGTTTATGTTAATATGTTGTTAATGTCATGCTAGTTTATGTTTCCAAAACAAGTTATCATATTTTTTGTAGGATTACAATTTAATGTTAGTTTATGTTTCCAAATCAGGTTAACAAGACAATATACATTTTGAATTATATGTGTGGTTCACAGATTGCTTGTGTTGCAATGAAAAAAAATATACAAGGAGGACGAAACTAATGTGAAAGTGACATACTTGAGTTTCATCCTCCTTTTAAGGAGCACGAGTTTTTCACTCACACTTCAGTTTCATCCTCCTTTTATTGTGGATTTCATTATGAGACAAGTAGATTATTTCTTCGTCTTCATTCGCCACAAATCTTTTTAATAAAATACACGTTTGTGAAACATTTTATGAGTTTATATGTTGTTTTTTGTTCAAAATGTATGTCTCATTTTTTTTATTTCAGCTAAGTTTATTATATCGTATGTATATTGTTTTTTCACTACCCCTCACTAAACATGCATTCAGTTAAATTGATTTAGAAAATGATAATCTAAAAATTAAGTTATATTTGAAAACCAACTTACATGAATAAATATTTTTTGAATTGCATTCATCTTTGGTTTCTTAACCTATCAAATTTGATTCAATGCCTCAAGTTCTTCAAAGCAACGATTCATTTTATTATATTTTATATTGTAAAACATCAAATTTGTTGAGAAATTTTGAATCATCTCTATCATTGTCACTATAATAATCATCATCACTAATTAAAATAATGATGATAGAGATGATGATGACTCGAAATTAGTCAACAATTTGATGTTTTGCAAAATATACTATAAGAGTATGAACTTTGCTATGAAGAACCTTGGGCATTTCCTCAGTCTCGTAAAAAGTGTTTCATTAGCACTTTTTCATGTCTCAAAATAAATGTCTCTTTAGAATATCAATACAATATTTTTTTTATTTTTTGTACTATTATATCCATATTCATTAACTTCCATATTTTTCAACAACTCCATTAACTATGATAAATAAGGGTATTTTAGTAAAAAATGTCAATTTTATCATTTAAATCAATATATCTAATAATTTTCTTAAGAACTATGTAAAGCTCAAATAACACATTTATTAAGTGACTGAGAGAGTATATGTTAAAGAGCGGAAGATGAATTATAAGATGCATGTTATTCGAAAAACAATTGGGCATTTTAAGTTGTTTTTCAAGAATTCTTTAATTTTTCAGATTATTATCTTCTAAATGAATTTTAATGATTGTATGTGTTTATTGAGGGATAAAGAAAAATAAGTAATTCACGTATTGTATATCATTTTTATTTAAGTAACCATTAGATTATATTCAATTTAAAGGCTATGATTTGGAGTAAACCAAAAAAAATTACTTTTGGAATAAATTGATCCTCAGTGTGTGTGTATATATATATATATATATATATATATATATATATATATATATATATATATATATATATATATATATATATATATATATATATATATATATATATATATATATATATATATAATTTAACATCAATTGGAGATCATATGACATGTCAACATGAATAAAAACTAATGTCTTACACAACTTCATGAAAACCATTAATTTTTATCATTCTCTTTAACATATCAATTGAATTTTGATTGATGTGAACTTTTATAAGAATGATCTATATGATAATAGCTTTCAATCTAACGGTGAATTTTGTTATACGAACATGGAGTGAAGAGTTATTGGAGGTGTCATATTATTAAGTTTGACACCTTAGTGTCATTTGATCCTGACTTATGTGTGTGTGTCGCATTGCTTGTCTTCAAAGACGACTCTATTGTATTTGGTATACTTCATTAAATTTAAAATACTTTCAGTAAAGAGACTACCTTGACAAAAAAAAACTGCAACTCATATGTTTCAGGGGTTGAACTGCATGACTAAAAAAAGTGTCACATAACATGTATTAACGTATCAAATACACAATTAGTTAGATTTTAAAACATAATCGAGTTCCATTAAATAGTAGATACTACTACAAAATATATCTTTGATAACACCGTATTACTACAATCGTTTAAAGAACCTTCGTAATAACTCATTTTCGCACGTTTGGATTTTTTATTTTTTTATTGAAAGACATTTCATCATGGTCTTTAATAACAATCGTCGTGATAGATGAAAGGCTACTTGCTTCGATTCTCAGTACCAACATTTTTTTATATTTTTCGTTATAAAAGGGCTTGTCAATATATTAGTATTAAAATACTTATTACCATGGTTAATTACCATAAACCATTATTAATAAAACTTAAATTTTATTACGGTTTTTGTTAAAATAGTCGTGGTGATAAGTTTTACACACACACACACACACACACACACACATATATATATATATATATATATATATATATATATATATATATATATATATATATATATATATATATATATATATATATATATATATATATATATATATATAAGTGTTGTAAGTATTTTTGGTGAGTATGTATTTACTGTCTCCACATGGATTATTTGTTATATTATTGTGGTTTTATAGTTTAATGATGTCTTAAATAAGTATTTGAAATGGTTTTTGATTTGTAAAAGTAACATTCACTAGAGCTTGTAATAATGATAAAAGATTTGAAAGATTAACGTTTAAAAGACATATCAAGATTATATTTCATCAATCTATTTCATATGTATTCGATCAATCTAGCATATAAACTTCATTTATAATCAACATAACCGCGTATAACCCATCAATACCACTTATGTCTAACAGGTATTGCGATTTTTATCGTATTGTTTAATTGATGATATTTCAACCTATTAAACAATACAAATAACATTTAAGATTTGATACAGAGTGAATATTAAATTCCAACTCCATGTCTAGACTTGGTATTTGATAGATGATAAACTTAGATCAATACTTAAAAGATATTTCTCAACAATGATTCAAACCATAAATTTTAAATAATAGCAAAGGTCATCATCTACATTGATCATTAATTTGTTCACATACAAAAGATCAAGAGCAATACATGTTATTTAGATTAATTACATCTAATATTGATCCAAGATGTTTAGCTACACATCATTGTAGCTTGTTTCACGAGAAATAAAGAGAGATAAATGAACATCGAAGTTGAATAATTGATAATGGATGCGAATCCAACTTCGATTAAATGATTGTGTCTTTTTATGCTTCAAAACTGAGTTTATATGGCTTTTGGTTCAAGAGAATGTGAGAGATTATGAGATTGTGCATAAAACCAACATTGAGTCATTTAAATATTTATTTCCATCTGTCTTGTCTCGCTCGACGAAAACCACTTATTGGCACTTCTAACTTCCTGCTAAGTAACAAATTGCCCTCACCGAAATATATGATCTTGCCCGACGAATAAGGCCTCTCCTGGCGAACTCAAGTTCTCAAACCCTCGGCGGGCGAACATGCTAAAACTCAACAAATTTGGCTTTGTTCCTTCTTCATTGTTTTGTGCCCTTTTTCTTTGTTCTATTGCCATGTTTATGCATACTCACACATATAAAGGATAACAAAGCCTTATGCAAATATTATGATATTTTATGCAAACTTATAGAATTCAACAATTGAAAAACGCAAAATAGTTCGAAAAATGTCAATTTTAATATGAATATTTAGTCAAGATTGGAATTCAACAATAATCAAAGTTATCAGACTTTCGCACAAAATAGTCGTCACTCTCAAAACAAATTTGTAACATATCTCTCTTCAACATGCAGCGAACTTGTCCTTGTAAGCTTTTTCATACAAAATGGTAGTCAAGTTTATACACTTTGTCATTCTTCTTCTTTTTTTTCATAAGCTTTCTTCCATGTTATTCATACAATTTCTTCCATTTTTGTGTGTATATAGATTCTTCCATTTTTTTTCACACACTTTCATTTGGCATGATTTTCGTGTTTTCATTTGGTAGAAAACTTAGGGTTTAGAGTTTAGGATTTTCATTTGAAATTATTTTCTTATTTTCTGGGTTATTTTTACTTGAATCTCTGTTTTTGAAATGGATCTCAATTACCATATTTGTTCCATATATGAAACTAAATCTTCTTACAAATCTAAAAATCTTCATTACCATATTTGTTCCATGAAATGATCTTTGTTTGCGTGTTCTTCTTTAAAATCTAATTTATGTATAGGTCAATTTTATTACATTTAAGACACTAGTTCAATAGAGACATCACTCTATCAGACATTAATTGGGTTTTCGTTTATGTACAGAAAGAATATGGAAGGCGCTTTGGTGCGTAAAGGGGGAAGTCCCCAACAACTTTATGCCAACGGCTCTATTTCTGTAACGGTCATATCCTTATGGATCCCATAGTGGGCTTGTCCATAATTGTTTGCTGGATTGGGCCTCAATTTGGTGTCAGACACATGCTAGGCCAGTCCAGAACAAGAGCCCCCCAAGTCGTTGTGCCCGTGGGGGATAATGACTTAAGGTGTCGAGTTAGTGGCCGACATGTTCTTATTGCAGACTCAAATTTCCTTGCTTTTTTCGATCAGGCATTTATCTGCAGGAAGAATTTAGATAGATTGAAAAATTCTCTTTTTGAGAAGATAAAACGTTAGAAGCTCCTATGACACACATAATAAAGCGTCGTCATGCATTTATGACACCTGGGGACTAGTCCTAGGCAATAATTGCAGTGGCATTCGCGCTTTCTCATGTAAATTTTAAGACATTATAAAAGAAGAAGAAAAGATTCATTTACCCACTTTTTGCAATCGCTTGCTCTCACCGTAAACTTGTCTGCAACTTTTCCTTGCCTGAAGTTCTACCGTCGTCGTCTCTTACAGCAAGAATCATGGATCCAGATAAACATTTGTCTTCTCCATTCATGTTTTTCTGGGTTTTAGATGATGAATGTTCATGGATTTTCATGAAGTTCACGATGTGTCCAAGAATTTCTGGATATTCTGATGAACTTCCTGAAATCCTGATGAACATTCATCATGAATGTATGAATGATCTTCATAGGCACATGAACATTCATAGATTTCCAGATTTCGCAAACTTGTTAGGTTTAGATCCAGATTAGACTTAAGTGATGGTAGTATAGTGTTAGTGGATCGAGCATACGTTGTAGAGGGGCTTATCCCCGATTATGCTAGGTTTAAGGAAGATGAGGACAAACTCGGTATGGCGATTTAGACCTCGCACGTTTTTCTTGACTAAAAGGGACTAACCCAGGGCATATCCTCAGGTTTTACGAAGCCCTTTCACTTGATTTGCAGTGGAAGGGTGATTTTGAGTTCGTTGAATTCACTTTGTTTCCTCTACTTTTCAGGTGAATGCAGTCAGAAGAACGCTCGTGAGACCGAGGAGTCACCTGTTATAGAAAATACGGATGTCCCCGCCCGTGAGCGTTCGTGGATCATGGACGAACCGCTATAGACAACCTCCCAATTCTCCATTGACTCTTTGGATGCATGGTCGAGGATCGAAAGGAAGAGGAAATGGGATGGTATTAACTGGCGAGCTCTGCCACCGAAGCCGACGCAAAGGATATGCTCTCGATTCCCAGTTCTTCGGTTTCCAATGTATGAGTTTGCAATTCGCGAGGCTGGGTATCGCCTGCCGTTTACAGACTTTCAGCAGACGGGTTTTACGCATCTCGAGCTGGTGCCCGCTCAACTACACCCTAATGTTCTTGCCTTTATCACGGTGTTCGAGTTGGTATGCCATTTTTTGGAGATAGGATCAATTGTTAGCTTGTTCTTAGGATCTTCCATATGTAGAGGAAATCCCAAAATGGCCGACACAGTTGGGTGTCGTTGAAGCAGGTCAGTAAGTTGTTCAAGGCCTATCAAGACTCCATACGGGACTTCAAGTACCGTTTCTATATCATTTAACCCTGCTTGCAAGACGCCAAGGATTCACTATATGATCGGGAGATAATTGATAACGAGGAGAATAAGGTGTCCCATTTTCCCTTGGAGTGAGTGAACGTCCACTTCCAACACTCCAGCGATCATTACATCACCAAACCCGAGGACCTGAGCGCCGATGACACTGCGGCCTATAACATCCTGTTTAATTATGTCGCCAGTTTTCGCCTTACGGAATTGGTCGACTCTAACGGGAAGCCCCTCCTTCGTCCGGATGGGACGTCGGCCACCATAGTTAGGTTAATTAATGTTAAATCACTGCTCAATTGTCCGAACGAGGAGGCAGCTATGCAGCTCCTAGGTGAATAGACTTTATAAACCAGTTTTGTTTCACAAGATATGCTCGTTGTCTGACCTGTTTTTATGTTGTTTTTCTACAGCGCAAATGGCAGAAATGATAGGGCGTTTGGTGAAGTCTAACAAAGGCAGCGTTAAAAAGGGTGAAGCCAAGAGTCGGGTCAAGGCTATCAAGGATCGAGGTACCTTGGACAGCTTCGTGACTTCGGGCAGCTCAACTCCCGGGGTTACGCCCGTGGCTGGATCCCCACTGGGAAAAAGACAAAGGACCGAGGGTCCCTCTCCGCCTTCAGAAGCTCAAGTTGCGGCCTTTGGCCCTTTTGACTTGTCGCCCTGTGTTACCCAAAGAGCTCCTTTTGATAAGGGATTTTCTGTCTGTGTGCCCGATCTTGATGTCGTTGCTGTTCTCTCCACAAATCCAGACGATCTGAGGGTTGAGCTTTGCCAAGATGCTGCGGGGATGTTGCGTATCTTGGAGGCTACTCTTGCCTTTAACGATGCTGACCTTGTCCCCCGCAAGGACCTTCAGGCGGCCAAGGACAAGATTGAGAAAGTGGAAGTCGGGAATCATAAGTAAGAGAACAACCTACTATAAGCCCAAGGCCACTACGAGAGCAAGCTCGGGCTTATGAAGGAGGTCACCGAGCTGAGGAACTCGATTACGGATCTCGAGGCTGAAAACGAGAGGTTGAAGAAGGACGTCGTAGAAGTCAAGGTGGTTGTTAGGAAGGACGAAACCGAGGACGAGGCGACCATGACGACTAGGGCAGATTTGGTTGCTCGCATTCGGCTTTTGGCCCAGGACAACATGAATATGGTTGCTTTTGGCTTCTATAACGCGGTGGAGCAGCTCAAGGTTACCAATCTTGGGGTGGATTTGGTGGTCAAAGGGACCTAACCCTTGCACCGTGTGGAGGATGGGCAGGTGATGCCTCCTGACGACGAAGAATGATGATCTGGCCTGCGTGCCATTGATATTTTAGGCTTGCGTGCCATATCTTTTGTTAAGTTATGTTTAAGGCTTTGTCCCCTTTTTGATTATGTAAGGATAATGTCGGCCTTCTGGCCTTATTTTATGATATTTTACTATTGCGCCAGTTCGCGTTTTATTTGTGTATGCTTTAATTTGTTCAAAGTATGGGAATCATGTGGGTGCTCAACGAAATATATTAAGCTCGTCGGTGTATGGAACTGGCCGAGATGCGAGGTCAATGCTCGCTAAAAGGGGTTAGGGTACATGATTATGTCTCGTTTCCATAAGGCATAAACCTTTCCCATCGCGAGCTGGGGGTCTACCACGCTGGTATGGCAACGACGGAGCTCGTTTGTGGTGTCCCCGTTGGGCAACTCAATCGTCCATAGAATCAGACAAGTGGTTGTGCGCGTTTTAATGAGGGCGTATTTATACCACGATACGTCCCTGTAGTCGGGCATGTCCCCCTACTGTGGGGTTTCTTGGCCGACAACTATCACGCGTTTTAGCTGGGTTTTAGCTGTAATATTGTTTGAGTTTTTCAGTGTTCCATGGTCGAGCGAAAGGTTCTCCATTTAATTCTTCTAGCTAATACCTCATGTGCCGGTTTTTGATTTAACGCGATACAGACCTACCCAGTTGGCTGCGAGCTTGCCTTCTCGTGAGTCCTTCTGATTTCTGTGCCAGACGAGGCTGCCTACCTAAAATTCTCTCTTGACGACTTTATGGTCGTATCGTAACAAGATTTTTGCTTCAAGGATTCTTCGCGTAGAGCTGCCCCTGAACGGACTTCCTCTACCAAGTCGAGCTCCTCTCTTAAGGCCTCGTCGTTGAGTTCCTCTTCTAGGGGTGCTTCAGTTCGTCTAGAGGGTTCTCTGATTTTTACGGGAATGACGGTCTCGGTTCCGTAAGTCATTTGGAACGGAGTCTCCCCGGTTGTAGAGTACGGGATGGTTCGATAAGCCCACAAAACGCTGTGGAGTTCTTCGACCCACATGTTATTTGCTTCGCCTAACCTTCGAATGAGACCGCGCAGGATGACTCTGTTAGCGGCTTCGTCTTGCCCGTTTGTCTGAGGGTGCTCGACAGATGCGAAGTGCTGCTTGGTGCCAGTCTTGGCAACAAAATCTTGAAATTTTTATCTGTGAATTGGGTGTTGTTGTCCGTTATAAGGGATTATAGCACGCCGAATCTTGCCAGGATGTTTCTCTTATAAAATCGGAGGATGTTGAACGTGGTGATTCTGGTCAGGGCCTCGGCCTCTATCCATTTGGTGAAGTAATCGACCGATACGATCAAGTATTTGTTTTGGAAGGATCCTATCTTGAAGGGGATGAGGATATCCATGCCCCATTGTGAAAACGGCCACGGCGACGACATGGTTTTCAGAGCGTTCGGGGGTGCGATGTGCATGTTTGCGTGACGTTGGCACCTTTCGGCGTGTTCTTTGGCGTCGTTTTGCATGGTCGGCCAATAATATCCGGCTCGCAAAGCCCTGCGGGCTAAAGATCTTTCGCCCAAGTGTTTGGCGTATATTCCTTCATGAATTTCGTGCAGTATGTCAGATACTTTTTCCTCTTCGACACATCTCAAGAGTGAGATGGAAAATCCTTGGCGATACACCGTCCACCAGGACGTAGGACGAAGAGCAGCGTTTCGTAGCGCTGTTGCACCCCAAAATTTGCCCTCACAATACAAGACTTTGTGTGCTAAGAAGGTTCACAAGGTTCACAAGTTTCTCAACATGTCCATAACCTTTCATGAAGTTCATGAAGTCTACAAGTTACTTTATGAAGGTTCACAAGGTTCACAAGATTCACAATGATTACAAAGCTCCCCTGAGGTTCATGAGGTCTACAAAGCCACTTCATGAGGTTCACAAGGTTCACAAGCTTCACAATACCTCCCATGAGGTTCACAAGACATTTTATGATGTTTCACAAGGTTCACAAAGTTCACAATGGGTCAGAAGAGTTGACAATTCCCTCAGACAATGCACCTCCTAAGCAGTGCATCCAAAACTAGGGTTTTGACTTTAATCAGGCTAAATGGATTTCCAATACCTCAAGTGAGCTTCATAACATCTTATATGTGTATAAGAACCCCCATGTCAAGTTTCAAGACTTTTCTCAAAAGTTTGCTCAGTCAGATGATCAGATAAGTCAAAACCAGTCAAAGCAGTTAAAAAGTCAAACTGAGGTCAACTGTGGTCAAACCAAAGTCAAACTTCATGATTTTTTGCTAACATCAAGTATATGAAGTAAAATTCATCATTTGATCAAGGGTTGATCATGATTCATCAAGTAGATTCCAGATCATCAATAATCAGGAGTTTCTAAATTAGGGTTTCCTCAGTAAAAGTCAACTGAACTTTGACCAGCCATAACTTTCACATACTTCATCACCAAGTCTCCATCCAAAGCTCATTTTGAAGGAAATTGAATTCTCTACAACTTTGATGTTGCAAGTTAAGCCCAAAAATGCTTCATTTGGAAGATATGACCTAAGACATTATAGGTCATTTCAAAAGTCAACAAAAAGTCAACAACTTCAAAAGGGCATAACTTGAGATTGGTAAATGATATGGACCTGAAACCAATGGGGTTGTTTAGAGGACTCTTCAAGCTTTCCAAAAAGTCCAAGAACACCCTCATACCTTTAAAATTGAGGGAGATATGCTCTTGCAAAGTTGGGAAATTTTGTGATGGTTTATATTGAAAATGGGGGTCTAGCAACAATTCCTTCCAAATGGGCCTGCTAAGTTGTGATCCAATCCACCTCATATCATTATGCACGACCCAATTGACCAAAATTCAGCATTTTTATTATTTTATTTTTATTTATTATTGATTTAATTCATAAAAATCATTTTAAATAAATATAAAATATGAAAATCTATTTTTGGAGGAAGATAATGCTTCTAGAAATTCTTAATTGGTGATTAGAATTAAAGAAGAAGGAAATCATGTGATTAATCCAAGAATAGCAAGTCTTCATGAACAAATATTTGACTTTTAAACCATGATCTTTTTCAATCTTTTTTGGATCAAATCTCCACACAACCAATGAGTTTTTCTGACCTAATTCACTCACATATAAGTATCAAACACAACCCTAGCCTCAAGACACGAATTCCAGCAGCCAAAGGGTAAGATCATATTTCAAAAATTCAAGCAAAAAGTGAGATTCGGATTTTGAAATCCAGGGCATTTGAAGGCAAAGTAAGAACATAGAGATGTTTATTGATCATCATTGAAGCTAAAGCATCACTCATATGCATCTCATGTGCTCCATATTGCTAAACCCGAAGCTTGTTTATGCTTGATAAATTTTTTTTCGATTATAATGATTCACTGCATATAATTGAAATTTGTTTACATAACTGTGTTTGTTGATGACTATAGATGAAATCTGGAGCGATTGATGAAGTTTCATAGCCTAAAACGTGATCTACCATTTTTAGGGTTTATGGCTCCAATTAGGGTTCTTCAATCCAGCCCATATAAATGGATTATAAGAACGTAGAATCATTGAAAATCTTGTTAGGAACTTAATGGCATAATCAATTTTACAAAATCTTGTTGTTTTGTCCATGTTTGAATTTCGCAGGTTTTGTTACCATTCTGTTTTCGCAGGAAAAATGGAAGCAATTATCGCAGCAAATTTCGAAGGTCAGAGGAAGAAGACGACTGTGTGTTGGCGCGAATCCTATATTTGAATTTTTGATTTAAAATATTATGTTACTTTCCTATTTGTTTATCACCACAGGTTGGTTGGCTCAGTGGAAAGACACATACGCGTTTGATGAGAGGGCGTGGGGTCGAATCCTGCCCCCAACAATGTTTTGATATTTTCTCATTTTATATTGCGTTCTTAATATATTATTAGTTGTTATGGTTTGATTAACAGGTGGGCTCTTCCAGCCGGGTGGTAACGTGCGTGTGTGTATAGCCATAAGGTCCTGGGTTCGATTCGCACCCCAGGCCTTTTGCTTCTTATTTTTCTGATTTTTTTGAGATTCAACACACAAAACATCTTCTTCTCCCTCTGATAACGCATGCGTGTGGATGGTCCAGTGGTATAGATTGTTCTTGGCAAGCATGGGGGACTGGGTTCAAATCCCAGCCCCATCAGGTTTTGACTTCTTTTTCTTTCTTTTTATTTTTCTCTCTATTTAATTATTATATATAAAATAAATTAAATTGTTTTGTTATTTTTCTATGTTGTAAAATACATGTAATTTTTGTACATTATATCCTAAACTTTAAAAATACTTTTCTAAATAAAACTTAATTCTATTTTCTAAAATGATTTTATTTTCTAAATTCTTATCATAATTGTCATGTATATAATTTTTAAAATATAATTATAAATTCTTTTCTTCATATAATATGTAAATATATTTTACACTATGTTTATAACTTAAATCATTTTTTTTTAAATAATTGAATCAATAAAAATTAAATCTTGTAAATATACTTATAACTTATTTTTCTCTTTATATAATATGTGAATACCTTTTATAACTTTTTGTTTAGAAATAATTAAATTTATAATAATTAAATTTTGTAGTTATAATATATTTAAAAATAACTTAATAACTTGAAAATTAAAATATTTGTTTGTTCATATTTCTTTCTAAATATAATTGTTTGTATTAAAAATTGTTAATCTCTTATTCTTATAATTTTGATTAATTTTATTTATTATTGTTATTACTAACCATATTATTTATTTTGCTTTATTAATTTTATATATTATTATTATTTCACTAATTTTTATTATTTATTAATCTCTTTTATTTTATTATTACTAACTTTTTGCTTATTATTTAAATATTATTATTTATCACTAACCCAATATTTATTTATTTATTGCTTATTATTTTGCTTATATATTTTTTATTTTGCTAATTAATTATTTTTGCTATTTATTTTTGTTTATTATAATTATTATGTAAATGCTCCTGGATGTAAATTTTGTAATTATTTAATTATTTTTGCTATGGTTAGTAATTAGGGAGTGCAAATATGTATTTTATTTAAAATAAATTAGATCACTTTAATCATAAGATAATTAAATTAAACACTCACACACGTAAGTCGATTTTTAATCGCCGTCTCACTTTCTAAGGTTATCCCTCAAGTTGCCTAAATCATAAGGTCAAGTGGGGTGTATAAAGCAAGTCCCTCAAGTAAAAAATCATCAAGTCCCTCATGGTTGCCTTCACGAATCAAGTCCCTTCGAATAATGATGATAGTCCCTCCAGTATGCTTATTACACCCCACAGTTGCCTTCATAAAACAGAATGTCCCTCTTATGTCCCTTACATCCAAGGTAATGACTACCTACTCCTTAATAGTAGGGATAGTCTTGCCAATGAAAGGATAAAGAACAAGAAAGACTTAGAACTTTAGGGTAGGTACCTCTTAGTTGCTTGCTCACTCCATTTTTCAAACACTTAACAAATTTCAAACAAATTTTCAAAAACAAGTTTTTACGCATCCGTACATGGATCATTATTAACTATTCGATCAATCTAGCATATAAACTTCATTTATAATCAACATAACCGCGTATAACCCATCAATACCACTTATGTCTAACAGGTATTGCGATTTTTATCGTATTGTTTAATTGATGATATTTCAACCTATTAAACAATACAAATAACATTTAAGATTTGATACAGAGTGAATATTAAATTCCAACTCCATGTCTAGACTTGGTATTTGATAGATGATAAACTTAGATCAATACTTAAAAGATATTTCTCAACAATGATTCAAACCATAAATTTTAAATAATAGCAAAGGTCATCATCTACATTGATCATTAATTTGTTCACATACAAAAGATCAAGAGCAATACATGTTATTTAGATTAATTACATCTAATATTGATCCAAGATGTTTAGCTACACATCATTGTAGCTTGTTTCACGAGAAATAAAGAGAGATAAATGAACATCGAAGTTGAATAATTGATAATGGATGCGAATCCAACTTCGATTAAATGATTGTGTCTTTGTATGCTTCAAAACTGAGTTTATATGGCTTTTGGTTCAAGAGAATGTGAGAGATTATGAGATTGTGCATAAAACCAGCATTGAGTCCTTTAAATATTTATTTCCATCTGTCTTGTCTCGCTCGACGAAAACCACTTATTGGCACTTCTAACTTCCTGCTAAGTAACAAATTGCCCTCACCGAAATATATGAGCTTGCCCGACGAATAAGGCCTCTCCTGGCGAACTCAAGTTCTCAAACCCTCGGCGGGCGAACATGCTAAAACTCAACAAATTTGGCTTTGTTCCTTCTTCATTGTTTTGTGCCCTTTTTCTTTGTTCTATTGCCATGTTTATGCATACTCACACATATAAAGGATAACAAAGCCTTATGCAAATATTATGATATTTTATGCAAACTTATAGAATTCAACAATTGAAAAACGCAAAATAGTTCGAAAAATGTCAATTTTAATATGAATATTTAGTCAAGATTGGAATTCAACAATAATCAAAGTTATCAGACTTTCGCACAAAATAGTCGTCACTCTCAAAACAAATTTGTAACATATCTCTCTTCAACATGCTGCGAACTTGTCCTTGTAAGCTTTTTCATACAAAATGGTAGTCAAGTTTATACACTTTGTCATTCTTCTTCTTTTTTTTCATAAGCTTTCTTCCATGTTATTCATACAATTTCTTCCATTTTTGTGTGTATATAGATTCTTCCATTTTTTTTCACACACTTTCATTTGGCATGATTTTCGTGTTTTCATTTGGTAGAAAACTTAGGGTTTAGAGTTTAGGATTTTCATTTGAAATTATTTTCTTATTTTCTGGGTTATTTTTACTTGAATCTCTGTTTTTGAAATGGATCTCAATTACCATATTTGTTCCATATATGAAACTAAATCTTCTTACAAATCTAAAAATCTTCATTACCATATTTGTTCCATGAAATGATCTTTGTTTGCGTGTTCTTCTTTAAAATCTAATTTATGTATAGGTCAATTTTATTACATTTAAGACACTAGTTCAATAGAGACATCACTCTATCAGACATTAATTGGGTTTTCGTTTATGTACAGAAAGAATATGGAAGGCGCTTTGGTGCGTAAAGGGGGAAGTCCCCAACAACTTTATGCCAACGGCTCTATTTCTGTAACGGTCATATCCTTATGGATCCCATAGTGGGCTTGTCCATAATTGTTTGCTGGATTGGGCCTCAATTTGGTGTCAGACACATGCTAGGCCAGTCCAGAACAAGAGCCCCCCAAGTCGTTGTGCCCGTGGGGGATAATGACTTAAGGTGTCGAGTTAGTGGCCGACATGTTCTTATTGCAGACTTAAATTTCCTTGCTTTTTTCGATCAGGCATTTATCTGCAGGAAGAATTTAGATAGATTGAAAAATTCTCTTTTTGAGAAGATAAAACGTTAGAAGCTCCTATGACACACATAATAAAGCGTCGTCATGCATTTATGACACCTGGGGGCTAGTCCTAGGCAATAATTGCAGTGGCATTCGCGCTTTCTCATGTAAATTTTAAGACATTATAAAAGAAGAAGAAAAGATTCATTTACCCACTTTTTGCAATCGCTTGCTCTCACCGTAAACTTGTCTGCAACTTTTCCTTGCCTGAAGTTCTACCGTCGTCGTCTCTTACAGCAAGAATCATGGATCCAGATAAACATTTGTCTTCTCCATTCATGTTTTTCTGGGTTTTAGATGATGAATGTTCATGGATTTTCATGAAGTTCACGATGTGTCCAAGAATTTCTGGATATTCTGATGAACTTCCTGAAATCCTGATGAACATTCATCATGAATGTATGAATGATCTTCATAGGCACATGAACATTCATAGATTTCCAGATTTCGCAAACTTGTTAGGTTTAGATCCAGATTAGACTTAAGTGATGGTAGTATAGTGTTAGTGGATCGAGCATACGTTGTAGAGGGGCTTATCCCCGATTATGCTAGGTTTAAGGAAGATGAGGACAAACTCGGTATGGCGATTTAGACCTCGCACGTTTTTCTTGACTAAAAGGGACTAACCCAGGGCATGTCCTCAGGTTTTACGAAGCCCTTTCACTTGATTTGCAGTGGAAGGGTGATTTTGAGTTCGTTGAATTCACTTTGTTTCCTCTACTTTTCAGGTGAATGCAGTCAGAAGAACGCTCGTGAGACCGAGGAGTCACCTGTTATAGAAAATACGGATGTCCCCGCCCGTGAGTGTTCGTGGATCATGGACGAACCGCTATAGACAACCTCCCAATTCTCCATTGACTCTTTGGATGCATGGTCGAGGATCGAAAGGAAGAGGAAATGGGATGGTATTAACTGGCGAGCTCTGCCACCGAAGTCGACGCAAAGGATATGCTCTCGATTCCCAGTTCTTCGGTTTCCAATGTATGAGTTTGCAATTCGCGAGGCTGGGTATCGCCTGCCGTTTACAGACTTTCAGCAGACGGGTTTTACGCATCTCGAGCTGGTGCCCGCTCAACTACACCCTAATGTTCTTGCCTTTATCACGGTGTTCGAGTTGGTGTGCCATTTTTTGGAGATAGGATCAATTGTTAGTTTGTTCTTAGGATCTTCCATATGTAGAGGAAATCCCAAAATGGCCGACACAGTTGGGTGTCGTTGAAGCAGGTCAGTAAGTTGTTCAAGGCCTATCAAGACTCCATACGGGACTTCAAGTACCGTTTCTATATCATTTAACCCTGCTTGCAAGACGCCAAGGATTCGCTATATGATCGGGAGATAATTGATAACGAGGAGAATAAGGTGTCCCATTTTCCCTTGAGTGAGTGAACGTCCACTTCCAACACTCCAGCTATCATTACATCACCAAACCCGAGGACCTGAGCGCCGATGACACTGCGGCCTATAACATCCTGTTTAATTATGTCGCCAGTTTTCGCCCTACGGAATTGGTCGACTCTAACGGGAAGCCCCTCCTTCGTCCGGATGGGACGTCGGCCACCATAGTTAGGTTAATTAATGTTAAATCGCTGCTCAATTGTCCGAACGAGGAGGCAGCTATGCAGCTCCTAGGTGAATAGACTTTATAAACCAGTTTTGTTTCGCAAGATATGCTCGTTGTCTGACCTGTTTTTATGTTGTTTTTCTACAGCGCAAATGGCAGAAATGAGAGGGCGTTTGGTGAAGTCTAACAAAGGCAACGTTAAAAAGGGTGAAGCCAAGAGTCGGGTCAAGGCTATCAAGGATCGAGGTACCTTGGACAGCTTCGTGGCTTCGAGCAGCTCAACTCCCGGGGGTACGCCCGTGGCTGGATCCCCACTGGGAAAAAGACAAAGGACCGAGGGTCCCTCTCCGCCTTCAGAAGCTCAAGTTGCGGCCTTTGGCCCTTTTGACTTGTCGCCCTGTGTTACCCAAAGAGCTCCTTTTGATAAGGGATTTTCTGTCTGTGTGCCCGATCTTGATGTCGTTGCTGTTCTCTCCACAAATCCAGACGATCTGAGGGCTGAGCTTTGCCAAAATGCTGCGGGGATGTTGCGTATCTTGGAGGCTACTCTTGCCTTTAACGATGCTGACCTTGTCCCCCGCAAGGACCTTCAGGCGGCCAAGGACAAGATTGAGAAAGTGGAAGTCGGGAATCATAAGTAAGAGAACAACCTACTATAAGCCCAAGGCCACTACGAGAGCAAGCTCGGGCTTATGAAGGAGGTCACTGAGCTGAGGAACTCGATTACGGAGCTCGAGGCTGAAAACGAGAGGTTGAAGAAGGACGTCGTAGAAGTCAAGGTGGTTGTTGGGAAGGACGAAACCGAGGACGAGGCGACCATGACGACTAGGGCAGATTTGGTTGCTCGCATTCGGCTTTTGGCCCAGGACAACATGAATATGGTTTCTTTTGGCTTCTATAACGCGGTGGAGCAGCTCAAGGTTACCAATCTTGGGGTGGATTTGGTGGTCAAAGGGACCGAACCCTTGCACCGTGTGGAGGATGGGCAGGTGATGCCTCCTGACGACGAAGAATGATGATCTGGCCTGCGTGCCATTGATATTTTAGGCTTGCGTGCCATATCTTTTGTTAAGTTATGTTTAAGGCTTTGTCCCCTTTTTGATTATGTAAGGATAATGTCGGCCTTCTGGCCTTATTTTATGATATTTTACTATTGCGCCAGTTCGCGTTTTATTTGTGTATGCTTTAATTTGTTCAAAGTATGGGAATCATGTGGGTGCTCAACGAAATATATTAAGCTCGTCGGTGTATGGAACTGGCCGAGATGCGAGGTCAATGCTCGCTAAAAGGGGTTAGGGGACATGATTATGTCTCGTTTCCATAAGGCATAAACCTTTCCCATCGCGAGCTGGGGGTCTACCACGCTGGTATGGCAACGACGGAGCTCGTTTGTGGTGTCCCCGTTGGGCAACTCAATCGTCCATAGAATCAGACAAGTGGTTGTGCGCGTTTTAATGAGGGCGTATTTATACCACGATACGTCCCTGTAGTCGAGCATGTCCCCCTACTGTGGGGTTTCTTGGCCGACAACTATCACGCGTTTTAGCTGGGTTTTAGCTGTAATATTGTTTGAGTTTTTCAGTGTTCCATGGTCGAGCGAAAGGTTCTCCATTTAATTCTTCTAGCTAATACGCTCATGTGCCGGTTTTTGATTTAACGCGATACAGACCTACCCAGTTGGCTGCGAGCTTGCCTTCTCGTGAGTCCTTCTGATTTATGCGCCAGACGAGGCTGCCTACCTAAAATTCTCTCTTGACGACTTTATGGTCGTATCGTAACAAGATTTTTGCTTCAAGGATTCTTCGCGTAGAGCTGCCCCTGAACGGACTTCCTCTACCAAGTCGAGCTCCTCTCTTAAGGCCTCGTCGTTGAGTTCCTCTTCTAGGGGTGCTTCAGTTCGTCTAGAGGGTTCTCTGATTTCTACGGGAATGACGGTCTCGGTTCCGTAAGTCATTTGGAACGGAGTCTCCCCAGTTGTAGAGTACGGGATGGTTCGATAAGCCCACAAAACGCTGTGAAGTTCTTCGACCCACATGTTATTTGCTTCGCCTAACCTTCGAATGAGACCGCGCAGGATGACTCTGTTAGCAGCTTCGTCTTGCCCGTTTGTCTGAGGGTGCTCGACAGATGCGAAGTGCTGCTTGGTGCCAGTCTTGGCAACAAAATCTTGAAATTTTTATCTGTGAATTGGGTGTTGTTGTCCGTTATAAGGGATTGTAGCACGCCGAATCTTGCCAGGATGTTTCTCTTATAAAATCGGAGGATGTTGAACGTGGTGATTCTGGTCAGGGCCTCGGCATCTATCCATTTGGTGAAGTAATCGACCGATACGATCAAGTATTTGTTTTGGAAGGATCCTATCTTGAAGGGGCTGAGGATATCCATGCCCCATTGTGAAAACGGCCACGGCGACGACATGGTTTTCAGAGCGTTCGGGGGTGCGATGTGCATGTTTGCGTGACGTTGGCACCTTTCGGCGTGTTCTTTGGCGTCGTTTTGCATGGTCGGCCAATAATATCCGGCTCGCAAAGCCCTGCGGGCTAAAGATCTTCCGCCCAAGTGTTTGGCGTATATTCCTTCATGAATTTCGTGCAGTATGTCAGATACTTTTTCCTCTTCGACACATCTCAAGAGTGAGATGGAAAATCCTTGGCGATACACCGTCCACCAGGACGTAGGACGAAGAGCAGCGTTTCGTGGCGCTGTTGCACCCCAAAATTTGCCCTCACAATACAAGACTTTGTGTGCTAAGAAGGTTCACAAGGTTCACAAGTTTCTCAACATGTCCATAACCTTTCATGAAGTTCATGAAGTCTACAAGTTACTTTATGAAGGTTCACAAGGTTCACAAGATTCACAATGATTACAAAGCTCCCCTGAGGTTCATGAGGTCTACAAAGCCACTTCATGAGGTTCACAAGGTTCACAAGCTTCACAATACCTCCCATTAGGTTCACAATACATTTTATGATGGTTCACAAGGTTCACAAAGTTCACAATGGGTCAGAAGAGTTGACAATTCCCTCAGACAATGCACCTCCTAAGCAGTGCATCCAAAACTAGGGTTTTGACTTTAATCAGGCTAAATGGATTTCCAATACCTCAAGTGAGATTCATAACATCTTATATGTGTATAAGAACCCCCATGTCAAGTTTCAAGACTTTTCTCAAAAGTTTGCTCAGTCAGATGATCAGATAAGTCAAAACCAGTCAAAGCAGTTAAAAAGTCAAACTGAGGTCAACTGTGGTCAAACCAAAGTCAAACTTCATGATTTTTTGCTAACATCAAGTATATGAAGTAAAATTCATCATTTGATCAAGGGTTGATCATGATTCATCAAGTAGATTCCAGATCATCAATAATCAGGAGTTTCTAAATTAGGGTTTCCTAAGTAAAAGTCAACTGAACTTTGACCAGCCATAACTTTCACATACTTCATCACCAAGTCTCCATCCAAAGCTCATTTTGACGGAAATTGAATTCTCTACAACTTTGATGTTGCAAGTTAAGCCCAAAAATGCTTCATTTGGAAGATATGACCTAAGACATTATAGGCCATTTCAAAAGTCAACAAAAAGTCAACAACTTCAAAAGGGCATAACTTGATATTGGTAAATGATATGGACCTGAAACCAATGGGGTTGTTTAGAGGACTCTTCAAGCTTTCCAAAAAGTCTAAGAACACCCTCATACCTTTAAAATTTAGGGAGATATGCTCTTGCAAAGTTGGGAAATTTTGTGATGGTTTATATTGAAAATGGGGGTCTAGCAACAATTCCTTCCAAATGGGCCTGCTAAGTTGTGATCCAATCCACCTCATATCATTATGCAAGACCCAATTGACCAAAATTCAGCATTTTTATTATTTTATTTTTATTTATTATTGATTTAATTCATAAAAATCATTTTAAATAAATATAAAATATGAAAATCTATTTTTGGAGGAAGATAATGCTTCTAGAAATTCTTAATTGGTGATTAGAATTAAAGAAGAAGGAAATCATGTGATTAATCCAAGAATAGCAAGTCTTCATGAACAAATATTTGACTTTTACACCATGATCTTTTTCAATCTTTTTTGGATCAAATCTCCACACAACCAATGAGTTTTTCTGACCTAATTCACTCACATATAAGTATCAAACACAACCCTAGCCTCAAGACACGAATTCCAGCAGCCAAAGGGTAAGATCATATTTCAAAAATTCAAGCAAAAAGTGAGATTCGGATTTTGAAATCCAGGGCATTTGAAGGCAAAGTAAGAACATAGAGATGTTTATTGATCATCATTGAAGCTAAAGCATCACTCATATGCATCTCATGTGCTCCATATTGCTAAACCCGAAGCTTGTTTATGCTTGATAAATTTTTTTTCGATTATAATGATTCACTGCATATAATTGAAATTTGTTTACATAACTGTGTTTGTTGATGACTATAGATGAAATCTGGAGCGATTGATGAAGTTTCATAGCCTAAAACGTGATCTACCATTTTTAGGGTTTATGGCTCCAATTAGGGTTCTTCAATCCAGCCCATATAAATGGATTATAAGAACGTATAATCATTGAAAATCTTGTTAGGAACTTAATGGCATAATCAATTTTACAAAATCTTGCTGTTTTGTCCATGTTTGAATTTCGCAGGTTTTGTTACCATTCTGTTTTCGCAGGAAAAATGGAAGCAATTATCGCAGCAAATTTCGAAGGTCAGAGGAAGAAGACGACTGTGTGTTGGCGCGAATCCTATATTTGAATTTTTGATTTAAAATATTATGTTACTTTCCTATTTGTTTATCACCACAGGTTGGTTGGCTCAGTGGAAAGACACATACGCGTTTGATGAGAGGGCGTGGGGTCGAATCCTGCCCCCAGCAATGTTTTGATATTTTCTCATTTTATATTGCGTTCTTAATATATTATTAGTTGTTATGGTTTGATTAACAGGTGGGCTCTTCCAGCCGGGTGGTAACGTGCGTGTGTGTATAGCCATAAGGTCCTGGGTTCGATTCGCACCCCAGGCCTTTTGCTTCTTATTTTTCTGATTTTTTTGAGATTCAACACACAAAACATCTTCTTCTCCCTCTGATAACGCATGCGTGTGGATGGTCCAGTGGTATAGATTGTTCTTGGCAAGCATGGGGGACTGGGTTCAAATCCCAGCCCCATCAGGTTTTGACTTCTTTTTCTTTCTTTTTATTTTTCTCTCTATTTAATTATTATATATAAAATAAATTAAATTGTTTTGTTATTTTTCTATGTTGTAAAATACATGTAATTTTTGTACATTATATCCTAAACTTTAAAAATACTTTTCTAAATAAAACTTAATTCTATTTTCTAAAATGATTTTATTTTCTAAATTCTTATCATAATTGTCATGTATATAATTTTTAAAATATAATTATAAATTCTTTTCTTCATATAATATGTAAATATATTTTACACTATGTTTATAACTTAAATCATTTTTTTTTAAATAATTGAATCAATAAAAATTAAATCTTGTAAATATACTTATAACTTATTTTTCTCTTTATATAATATGTGAATACCTTTTATAACTTTTTGTTTAGAAATAATTAAATTTATAATAATTAAATTTTGTAGTTATAATATATTTAAAAATAACTTAATAACTTGAAAATTAAAATATTTGTTTGTTCATATTTCTTTCTAAATATAATTGTTTGTATTAAAAATTGTTAATCTCTTATTCTTATAATTTTGATTAATTTTATTTATTATTGTTATTACTAACCATATTATTTATTTTGCTTTATTAATTTTATATATTATTATTATTTCACTAATTTTTATTATTTATTAATCTCTTTTATTTTATTATTACTAACTTTTTGCTTATTATTTAAATATTATTATTTATCACTAACCCAATATTTATTTATTTATTGCTTATTATTTTGCTTATATATTTTTTATTTTGCTAATTAATTATTTTTGCTATTTATTTTTGTTTATTATAATTATTATGTAAATGCTCCTGGATGTAAATTTTGTAATTATTTAATTATTTTTGCTATGGTTAGTAATTAGGGAGTGCAAATATGTATTTTATTTAAAATAAATTAGATCACTTTAATCATAAGATAATTAAATTAAACACTCACACACGTAAGTCGATTTTTAATCGCCGTCTCACTTTCTAAGGTTATCCCTCAAGTTGCCTAAATCATAAGGTCAAGTGGGGTGTATAAAGCAAGTCCCTCAAGTAAAAAATCATCAAGTCCCTCATGGTTGCCTTCACGAATCAAGTCCCTTCGAATAATGATGATAGTCCCTCCAGTATGCTTATTACACCCCACAGTTGCCTTCATAAAACAGAATGTCCCTCTTATGTCCCTTACATCCAAGGTAATGACTACCTACTCCTTAATAGTAGGGATAGTCTTGTCAATGAAAGGATAAAGAACAAGAAAGACTTAGAACTTTAGGGTAGGTACCTCTTAGTTGCTTGCTCACTCCATTTTTCAAACACTTAACAAATTTCAAACAAATTTTCAAAAACAAGTTTTTACGCATCCGTACATGGATCATTATTAACTATTCTGAAAATTTTTCTATTCACACACTACACTTTCAAAAACAATTCAAAAGTGAGTTAAGTAACTAAGAGCCCATGGATAACCATGGATGTAAAGGGTGCTAACACCTTCCCTTTACATAACCTACCCCCCGGACCCAAAAATATCTCTTAAGGTCTTTCCTGTTCTTTTATACCCTTTCCTTTTGGATAAAATAAAAGTCGGTGGCGACTCTTGCTATCCGCAACATTTAACTAAAGTCAGTTCTTCCACCGTGTTACAGAACTGGCGACTCTGCTGGGGATTTAATTTAAGAGGGGTACCCTTAGGAATTAGATCACTTTAAATTGTTTGCCTTGTTTGCTTTATTATTATATTGTTGGGGTGCTCTTATGTGTGAAAGGTCCTAACCCTGATCTAGTGTACCTTAGGTAAATGGCAATAGACCAAGGAAACTGTACGACGTATATCGATACGGTTGATCTGGTGGACATAGTTAGTGCGACTTCTTGGTTGGTGCTTATGTTCCTTAAGTCACGTTGAGGATAATATGAGGCTGCCATATGTTGTCAATGCACTAACTAACTTTTAGAACCCTAGTTAACTCATCTTGGCCTTTAGAAGGTAGTGAGGTAACCGGCTTTGGTGCAGACTGAAGTTGGTTGACACTCGATACTACGCTCATTGAGATCTTAAACTTGGAGGGTTTTGGTTGGCAAGTAAGTTGCCTTCTGAACAACCACCCTTGTGAAGGATCAATGATATTGAGATCCCTTAGAACCTGGTTACTTTTGTAGGACAGGATGAACCAACTAACTTCAGGGGAGGGTACTTACCTTAAACCTCATGCAAGCCTTTAAACCTAGGGCTATTGTGTGACTTGTTTGTGTGTGCCACATGTTTGTGATTGAGCATAACATCATGACATCATCATGCATCATAAGCATAGCATTTTCACTAACCATTTCAAGGACCAAAGGATTTATCTTTGTTCTTTGTTGCAGGTCATGGCTTCTGCTCGTAGAAACACCATCAGGATCAACTTTGTGGGGATACCTCCCAAGCTTAAAGAGTTGGTTTCTCAAGTGTCCGATCATTCCCAGTTCAACAAGAGACATGGTCACCTATTGGATCTAGTCACTTCAGGGTTCAATGAAGACATGATGAGTGTTCTATTCCAGTTCTTTGACCCTAAGCACCATTGCTTTACATTTCCTGACTACCAGCTGGTTCCTACAATGGAAGAGTTCTCTAAACTTCTGGGTATACCTGTTCTTGATCAGAAGCCATTCACAGGCTTGGAGAAGGAGCTTAAACCAGAAGTTATTGCTGTAGCTCTACATCTGAAGAAGTCTGACATTGTTCTAGAAACGAGAAGTGGAGTCAAGGGTATTCTTGCCAAAGTACTAATGGATAAGGCTCAAACGTTCTTGAAGGCCATGAGCTATGATGCTTTTGAGGAGATCTTATCCTTGCTAATATATGGCTTAGTATTGTTCCCCAATCCAGATCAGTTCATAGACGTTCATGCCATCAATATATTCCTGAGTCACAATCCAGTGCCTACATTGCTTGGAGACATCCTGCATTATCTTCACACCCGTACTACAAGGGCAAGAGGAACTTTGATGTGCTGCATACCTTTACTTTCTAGGTGGTTTATTTCTCACCTTCCTCGCTCAGTAATGAAGAATGAGCAAGGGTTCAGATGGTCCAAGAGGATCATGTCACTTTCTCACTCAGATATCCATTGGTGCTCCAGATCTATGAAGAATGTCACCATCATTGACCGTTGTGGGGAGTTTCCTAATGTGCCACTACTAGGCATAAGAGGAGGCATCACCTACAACCCCTCTTTAGCTTTACGACAGTTTGGTTACGCTCGGAGCGATGGCCCACATGACATGTTGATTCAGGGCATTGTGTTTGATTACGACAACGATCTTCAGGGTTACCGTCAGAGATTCATACGAGCTTGGGGAAAGGTAAACAGGATTGACAGTAAGACACTGGAGCCTAAGTACATTATCCCTATGGAAGCTTATCTCAGATGGGTACGATCTCGTGCTCAGACAATCATGATGCCATATCCTGCCGTCCTACCAGTTACCATGGAACCTGTTGCTGAAGGAGACACAGCTTATACCATCCTTCACCCAGACATGCCAACTGATATGGAAGACTTGCAGAGATCCTGGATCCAACTGAAGGAGCAAAGGGATACTTTCGAGGCTCATTACAAAGCAAGCCAAGCAAGGATCCTAGAGCTAACAAAGCAACTTCATGAAGAACGAAACCTCAACTCATACCTCAACACAAAGAGGAAACGTCCATGGGAGACTTAAAACCCCATCTTTTGTACTTATTTCATTTTCATTTTTGTAAGCCTAAAAGGCAAAACAAAGTTATTACTAATAAAAGTTTACTTTCGTGTTTGTCTAAGCAAATTTAAATCCTGCGATCCTTGAAAACATTGCATATGCATTACCATATCATTTCATTGCATCACAGGTTTATAATTGTGCACAGGTTTCTCATCTTCTCGCTGTTTATTTCAGCAATGGCTCTTGAACAATCAGTTAAGGATCTCCAGGCACAAAATGCACAATTCCAAGAGCTGATCTTGAACCTGTCCAAGGGGCAGGATGAATTGAAGGCACGGCTGGCCAAGAAGACTAAGAAGACTAGAAGGTCTGCTGGGTTGATCAACATGGGAAGAAGGTTCAAAGGTCTTGCCAAGACCAAAGAACCAGCTGAAGACTATGAATCTGAAGAATCTGAGCAAGAGGTAGGCAGTCTCCACCACACAATGGGGGACTCTGATTCTGAGGCTAACTACTACCATGAGCCTAATGAAGACAAATTCAAGATGCTGGTGGATAGGATGGATGCTATGGAGTTGCAGAAATCATCTGGGCTGGATTTTGAGGATTTGAGCTTGATATCTGGGGTGGTCATACCCATTGGGTTCAAAGTTCCTACATTTGTTGTCTATGATGGGGTCTCTTGTCCCAAACTGCATCTGAGGTCTTATGTCAGAAGAATTCAACCCCACACTGCTGATAAGAAGTTGTGGATCCATTTCTTTCAAGAGAGCTTATCTGGAGCTCAGCTGGAGTGGTACTATCAGTTGGAGAGTGTCAACATCAGAGACTGGAATGATCTTGCTGAAGCTTTCTATAAGCAGTACCAATACAATGCTGACTTAGCCCCCACTCGCATGCAGCTTCAGAGCATGTCTATGGGTGCCAAAGAAAGTTTCAAAGAGTATGCTCAGAAGTGGAGAGATTTAGCTGGAAGAGTTCAACCCCCTTTGACTGATAGGGAATTGGTTGATATGTTCATGTGTACGCTGAATGGTCCGTTTTACAGTCATCTCATTGGAAGCTCATCATCTGGCTTCACTGAGTTGATCATGACAGGAGAGCGAGTAGAGAATGGTATAAAGAATGGTAAGATCCATGTGGGCACTTCTTCATCAGGTGCTGCAAAGAAGCTTCCCACTGGGAAGAAAGAATCTAATGCTGTTTATGGTCAACCTGATCGTAACAGAAGACATCAGTCTGTTAGTGCAGTGCATATTTCAAATCCAACTCCTGCAACAACAGAGCAGCCACAGGGCAACCAACAGAGGGCTAGAAGGCAGTTCACGAAGATCAACATGTCAATGGCTCAGGCATTGCAACATTTGTTGAAGGCTGAACTTATTACTTTGAAAGAGGCTCCTCAGAATCCCAATGTTACCTCTCCCAGGTACAATCCCAATGCACGGTGTGCATACCATTCAAACTGTCAGGGACATGATACTAATAATTGCTGGGTCTTGAAGAATAAAATTCAGGATATGATTGATGCTGGAGAAATTGAGTTTGATCCTCCGGGTACTCCCAATGTGATTACTGCTCCAATGCCAAATCACGAGAAGACTGTCAGTGCCATTGAGGAAGATCTACATGTCTATTCAGTTATGGAGTTGACCACACCACTGTCTGTTATCAAAAAGAGGTTAGTACAAGTTGGGATCTTTCCAGGTTGTCGTGAAGATTGTTTGTATTGTACCTATAAGCCGGATAGTTGTTTCATATTGAGAGATGGAATTCAACGTCTCATGGATAAGTATACTATAGTGTTTGAAAGAAGACTGTCGTCTGTAGAAAGTATGGTGGATCATCTGACTCAAGGAAGGAAGATTGAAGAGGTTGACATGGTTGACAAAGTACCAATAAGAACCACTTCAAAGGGTCCCATTAAAATCACTCATCAGGGTCCAATCAAAATTACTGCTGAAGGTCCTGTGAAAGTTGTTGCTGAAGCCAGGGTAGCTCATGTGGTCATTACTACTCCTGGTCCTATCCCATATACATCTGATAAAGCTGTGCCTTGGCATTATGGGTCTGATATTTACATCCATGGTGTTAAGCAAGATCCTGTAGCTGATGTGCCTGTTGACATTGACAATATTGCTGGATCTAGCAAGATCACTCGTAGTGGAAGAGTCTTCTCTCCTCCAGATACTTCCAAGAATGCAGTTGCTCCTACTGCTACCTCCACCACTGATGCTCGGGGCAAAGGTCCTGTTATTGAGCCTGTATCTACTGATGTGCCAGCTGCTGATGACCTCTCTAAGCAGATGGAAGAAGTATTGAAGATCATTCGCAAGAGTGATTATGACATTGTTGATCAGTTGGGGCATACTCCCTCAAAGATTTCTATGTTGTCCTTGTTGTTATGTTCTGAGGCTCATGCCAAGTCATTGATCAAGTTCCTGAAGATGGCTCATGTACCCAGTGCAATTTCTGTTGACCAATTTGAGAACTGTGTTGCCCACCTGACTTATGACAATGGGTTGGGATTTTCTGATGCTGACTTGACCCCTGCCAAGAGGGATCATAACAGGGCCTTGCATATTTCAATTGAATGCAGGGGCACTACCCTGTCTCATGTGCTGATAGACAATGGTTCCTCTTTGAATGTGTTGCCTAAGGAAGTCCTGAACAAGCTGAGCCCTGAAGATGCTGTGCTGAAGCCCAGTAATATTGTGGTGAAGGCTTTTGATGGTTCTAGAAGAGTAGTACATGGGGAAATTGATCTTCCAATCCAAGTTGGTTCCCAGGTGTTTACTGCTACATTTTATGTGATGGATATTCGTCCTTCATACTCTTGTCTACTTGGTCGTCCCTGGATCCATGGGGCAGGTGCTGTGACCTCTACATTGCACCAAAAGTTGAGATATCCGGTGAATGGAAAGGTTGTTACTGTCTATGGAGAAGAAGAGTACTTTGTCAGCCATGTAAACACTTTCAAGTATCTGGAAATGGAAGGTGAATACATTGAGACTCCGTGTCAGACATTTGAAATGGTCCCCTGGGTTGTTAATGATTATGTAGCTCCTCCTGTTGTGAAGAAAGTTCCTGTGGTCACCAGAAAGCCTCCAACAATGGCAATGGCCTCCCTCAATGATGCTAGAGCTGTGGTGGATGAAGAGTCCCAGAAGGCTGTTCGTCGTGCTCGTGCTGCCCGTGTCACTAATCAAGGGGTTGTGAAGGACCAGATTAATGCTGTGGAAGATCAAGATGAAGACTACAACTTGGATGCATGGATTTTTCCTACTGTGGGTGCTGGACTCAATAATTGGAAAGCTGGAGATGTTATCCCTATCTCCTTTAGTCAGGAGTAAATACTATTACTGTGTTATGTTTTTAAATTTGTAATTTCTTGAACAATAAAACTTTCAAGCCACGTGCCTTACCCGGGGCACAATGGTGTGCTTGTTACGGGCTGTCATTTCATTTGCATACTTCATTCAATAAAATCAGTGGACGTTTCGTTTTCGTAAATATTGTGTTCCTTGTCTTTCTTTTCTTTTATTTTATCAGCTATGTGTTCTTACACACACCCACATCACTAAAATGCAGATCCTCATCCACTCTGGATCCTGTTGATAACAGTTCTACTATTGCCAATTATGATTTCGAGAATCCGATCTATCAAACTGAAGACGGAAATGAGGACGATTGTGAAATACCTGTAGAGCTTGCTAGGTTGTTACAACAAGAAGAGAAAGCTATACAGCCACATGAAGAGCCAGTCGAAGTTGTGAATCTGGGAACTGAAGAAAACAGAAAAGAGGTCAAGATAGGGGCTGATTTAGAGGACAGTGTCAAGAGCAGATTGATTCAGATGTTACGTGACTATGTGGAGATCTTTGCTTGGTCTTATGAAGATATGCCAGGGTTGGATACAGACATTGTGGTTCACCGTTTGCCAGTGAAAGAAGAGTGTCGTCCAAAGAAGCAGAAGGTTCGTCATATGCGTCCTGAAATGTCAGAAAAGATCAAGGCAGAGGTAATGAAACAGTTCAATGCAGGGTTCTTAGCAGTGACTTCTTATCCTCAGTGGGTTTCAAATGTGGTACCAGTTCCTAATAAAGATGGTAAGGTACGTATGTGTGTGGACTACAGAGATTTGAACAAGGCTAGCCCCAAAGATGACTTTCCACTCCCTCATATTGATATTCTGGTAGACAACACTGCTCAGCATAAGGTATTCTCTTTCATGGACGGTTTCTCTGGTTACAATCAAATCAAGATGGCACCTGAAGATATGGAGAAGACAACATTTGTGACACAGTGGGGCACCTTTTGCTATAAGGTAATGCCATTTGGTTTGAAGAACGCAGGGGCAACATATCAGCGTGCTATGGTGGCTTTGTTTCATGATATGATTCATCATGAGATAGAGGTATATGTGGATGATATGATAGCCAGATCTCAGAATGAAGAGCAACATCTTGATCATCTGCACAAGTTGTTTGAGAGGTTGAAGAAATACAAGTTGAGATTGAACCCAAACAAGTGTACTTTTGGAGTTAGGTCTGGTAAACTCCTGGGTTTCATTGTCAGTGGAAAAGGTATTGAAGTGGATCCTGCAAAGGTGAAAGCTATACGAGAGATGCCAGCTCCCCGTACTGAGAAGGAGGTTAGAGGTTTCTTGGGACGATTGAATTACATTGCAAGATTTATTTCCCAGTTAACTACCATCTGTGAGCCAATCTTCAAGTTGTTGAAGAAAGATCAGGTGATGGAATGGAATGATGAGTGCCAGACTGCCTTTGATGAAATCAAGAGATATCTGCTAGAACCTCCAATTTTGATGCCACCAGTTGATGGAAGACCCTTGATCATGTACTTAACAGCGTTAGACAACTCAATGGGGTGTGTGTTGGGACAACATGACGAGTCTGGTCGAACAGAGCAGGCAATATACTACCTTAGCAAAAAGTTCACCGACTGTGAAACAAGATACTCACTGCTCGAGAAAACTTGCTGCGCTTTGGCATGGGCTGCTCGCCGGCTAAGACAGTATATGTTGACCCATACTACCTTGTTGATTTCGAAGATGGATCCAATCAAGTACATATTTGAGAAACCTGCTCTCTCCGGAAGAATTGCAAGATGGCAAATGATCTTGACAGAATATGACATACAGTATACTACTCAGAAGGCCATTAAAGGAAGTGTTGTTGCTGATCATTTGGCTCATCAGGCAGTGGATGATTACCAGTCAATGAATTTTGAGTTCCCTGATGAAGATATTATGATTATTACCAAAGAACCTGGACAATATGACGGACCTGAACAAGGATCCCGATGGACTATGGTTTTTGATGGTGCCTCTAATGCACTTGGTAATGGTGTTGGTGTTGTGATTAGTTCCCCTGAAGGTTGTCATACCCCGATTACTGCCAGACTTTGTTTCCATTGTACCAATAACATGGCTGAGTATGAGGCATGTATCCTGGGTATTAAAGCTGCTATTGATATGAAGATTCAGTTCCTTGATGTGTATGGAGATTCAGCCCTGGTAGTAAATCAGATCAAAGGAGATTGGGATACCAAACATGATAACCTCATTCCTTACAGAGAGCATGTGTTGTCTTTGATCCCACATTTCAAAGAGATTACCTTTGAGCACATTCCACGAAGAGAGAATCAGTTGGCAGATGCATTGGCCACCATGGCATCTATGTTTGAGATCAGTTGGGATGATGAAGCTCCTAAGATTACCATTGATAGATTCGAGAAGCCTGCATATTGCAATGAGATTGACACTGAAGGAGTAGAGGAGAAACCTTGGTTCTATGAAGTGAAAAGATATCTTGAAGCTCAGGAGTTCCCTGAAGGGGCATCTGTCAAAGATAGGAAGTTTCTGAGAAGGTTTGCTGCTAAGTTCTTCTTGAGTAATGGGATTCTGTACAAGCGCAATCATGATTCAACGTTGCTTCGTTGTGTGGATAAGAAGGAAGCAATTGAGATTATGGAAGACATGCATGATGGGATCTTTGGCATTCATTCTAGTGGTCATACTATGGCAAAGAAGATATTGAGAGCAAGTTACTATTGGTCTACCATGGAAGCTGATTGCTATCAGCACTCCAGAACATGTCACAAATGTCAAATCTATGTGTAACACGGTGGGAGAACTGACTTTAGTTAAATGTTGCGGATAGCAAGAGTCGCCACCGACTTTTATTTTATCCAAAGGAAAGGGCATAAAAGAACAGGAAAGACCTTAAAAGATTTTTGGGTTCGGGGGGTAGGTTATGTAAAGGGAAGGTGTTAGCACCCTTTACATCCATGGTTATCCATGGGCTCTTAGTTACTTAGCTCACTTTAAACTGTTTTGAGAAGTGTAGTGTGTGATTAAAAATTTTCTTAAGTACTTTATAATGATCCTTGTACGGATATATATAAAGACTTTGTTTTGAAAATTGTTTAAAATGTGAAGTGTAATGAAGTAATTTGATGAAAAGTGAGCAAGTACTTAAGAGGAACCTACCCTAATTTGAATCTTTACTGTTCTTAAATGTTCTTTCAATGGTAAGACTATCCCTATTATTAAGGAATAGGTAGTCATTACCTTGGATGTTATAAGGGACATGTGAAAGATCATCTGTGTTTAGGCAACTGTAAGGTGTCTTAGCAATACGAAGGGACTTATCATCTTTTATTCGAAAGGGACAAGATCATTTACGAAGGCAACATCGAAGGGACTTGATCTTATAATCGTAAAGGGACTTGATGATATTTTAGAAGAAGGGACCTTGCTTTTAGACACCTTACTTGACCTTAAAAATAGGCAACATGAGAGGTAACCTTAGAAAGTGTAGGATGGCGATCAAAGATCGACTTACGTGTGTGAGTGTTCATGTTCAAGTATTTATCTTATTTAATTAATTTTCTAAATTAATTTTAATCACAAATATGTTATGCACACCCTATAGTTACTAACCACGCAATGAAAATATCTATAAACATAAAATATAAACAAGAATAAACCTACGACTATTACATGGCTTTAGCAGATACATAATAATCAAAATAAAATAATAATAATAAATATAATAAGAATAATAAATAAACCACAAAAATCAAATATTAGTAATAATAAAATATTAACAATAATAATGGTTAGAATAATAAAGAAAATAAGAATTTAAAAAGAAAAATTATTTTTAGGTTAAATAAATATTGAAATATTTTTTAGTAGTTAATTAAGAAAATATAATAAATTTAATAATAATAAACAAAATATTAAAGTCATTTACATATTAATAAAAACAAGGATTAATAATTAGGGTTTAGAAAAATAAGTTAATTTTTAGGGTAAGAAGAAAAATTAGGGTTAGTATTTGAGGAAAAAAATTTAAGATTAAAAAAAACAATTTAAGGTTTAGGAAAAAATTTAGGGTAAAAATTATGGCGAAATTTGGGTTTTAAGATAAAGATTAGGGCTAAATTTTCAGGGTTTAAAGTTTATGAAAAAAATTAAGATTTAGGTTTAAAATTAAGGTTTAGGGAAAAAATTAAGGTTTATGAAAAAAATATAAGTTTTTAAAAAAAAAAGATTTTGTTTTATCTTTTAGAAATTAGTTTAATAATAATAATTAGGAAATTCAAAGAAAATACATAATTTGATGAAAAAGGGAAAAATAAAGTTAGAGATACCAAAAATATTGGGGGTTTGCCCTTTTTGCTTCATAGAGTTCTTTGCCACCGGGACACCCACGTTTCTTCATCAAAATGCTCCAAACCTCAGTTCCTTGCCACTAGGTTGTGGGCCTTAGGTCTTTGTCACTAGGGCGATCAGCGCATGCCACACACCATCTTTTTCCTCCCACCTGCCTATTTTTGGTATATACTGTTGGAAGAATAAAAAAAGACATAAACAGGATCAAATAAAATTGCTGCAGATTTTAAAATAATAAAAAATAAGAAAAGCGATTAAAATAAAATTTAAAAAATATTAAAACGATGCTAAAAATCTAATAAAATCAAATAAAGAACGCACAATTTTTTTTAGATTTTTTTGAGAATATGAAAATAGAAAATAAATCAAATAAAATAGAAAAAAGAGGAATTTGCGATTTTGAGGGTCGAAATCTTTTAGAATTCTATTCTAAAAGAGTATTGTTTGTCGATTTTTTTCTGAATTTCTGGAAAAAATTCGGAGCAAATCGAAACAGTAGTACTTACCTGACTTACCTGTTAGCCTGTAATGTTTATCACTACTGCAGCCTTCGATGTATCGACGAAAATAGATTACAGCAGATTAACCAATAGTTTAGTTCTCCATGGTGCCCTATGATTCCTGCATCGAAACTTAAATCCAACTATCCAAAAACCATCTACACAACCAAACAAACATATTATGTAATCAAAATCAATTAATCATACGTAAATCATTGAAATCCAAAAAAATCAAAAGAAAGGCAAGAATATGAATTTGGTTTGTATGATTTGGCATGAATTTGATGATGAGGATGATTGGAATAGGTTCAGTGATGTCTAAGGAGTGTTTTGCAACCTTTAGAATGCCTTGAGAGAGAGTCTCTAAGGAAGAATCTGAATTGTGAATTTTTGATGAATTTTTGAAGATTTGAAACTTACTCTTGAGGCAGCCAAAAAATTTTTTTTAATGCTTGTGATGTGTTTATGTATTTATAGTAGATGAAATTAGGTCAAAAAATTGTTGGGTTGTTTGGACTTTTTGATCATTGAAGATTGAAAAAGATCATGTCTTAAAATTCAAATATTTTTGAATGTAACCTTACTATTTTAAGACAATCACCATAATTCTCATATCAATTTGATCCAATTAACTTTCATGACCTTCTAGAATCAAAATATATTTTAAATCTTCATATTTTATATTTTATTTGAATTTAGAATGATTTTTAATATAAAAAATCATAATAAATAAAATAAAATAACTAAAATTATGAAAATATTAAATAAATTTCGTGCATGATGTCATGGAACACCTTGGGTCACAAAAAGTTCAGCCCATTTGAAGAATTATGGTTTTAAGACCCTATTTTCCTCATACACCACTCAAAAATTTCCCAACTTTGCAAGGGCACATATCCTTCAATTTTAATGCTATGAGGGTGTTCTTGGACATTTTGGAAAGCTTGAAGAGTCCTCTAACCAACACCACTGGTTTCATGTCCATATCATTTACCATTCTCAAGTTATGCCCTTTTGAAGTTGTTGACTTTTTGTTGACTTTCAAAAGGACCTATAATGTCTTAGCTCATACCTTCCAAATGAAGCATTTTTGGGCTTGGCTTGTGAGACACAAAGTTGTAGAGAATTCAATTTCCTTCAAAATGAGCTTTGAGTGGAGACTTGGTGATGAAGTATGTGAAAGTTATGGCTGGTCAGAGTTCAGTTGACTTTTACTGAGGAAATCCTAATTTAGAAACTCCTGATTCTTGATGATCTGAAATCTCCTTGATGAATCATGATCAACCCTTGATCAAATGATGAATTTTACTTCATATACTTGATGTTGGCAAAAAATCATGAAGTTTGACTTTGGTTTGACCACAGTTGACCTCAGTTTGACTTTTTAACTGCATTGACTGGTTTTGACTTATCTGATCATCTGACTGAGCAAACTTTTGAGAAAAGTCTTGAAACTTGTCATGGGGGTTCTTACACACATATAAGATGTTATGAAGCTCACTTGAAGTCTTGGAAATCCATTTAGCCTGATTAAAGTCAAAACCCTAGTTTTGGATGCACTGCTTAGGGGGTGCATTGTCTGAGGGAATTGTCAACTCCTTTGACCAATTGTGAACTTTGTGAACCTTGTGAATCTTCATAAAATGTCTTGTGAACCTCATGGGAGGTATTGTGAAGCTTGTGAACCTTGTGAACCTCATGAAGTGGCTTTGTAGACCTTATGAACCTCAGGAAAGCTTTGTAGTCATTGTGAAACTTGTGAACCTTCAAGAAGTAACTTGTAGACTTCATGAACCTCATGAAAGGTATTGAAATCATTGGGAAACTTGTGAACCTTGTGAACCTTCAAGAAGTAACTTGTGGACTTCATGAACCTCATGAAAGGTCTTGTAAATGTTGAGAAGCTTGTGAACCTTGTGAACCTTCATAAAGTAACTTGTGGACTTCATGAACCTCATGAAAGGTGTTGAAAGCATTATGGAACTTGTGAACCTTGTGAACCTTCAAGAAGTAACTTGTAGACTTCATGAACCTCATGAAAGGTTATGTAAATGTTGAGAAGCTTGTGAACCTTGTGAACCTTCAAGAAGTGACTTGTAGACTTCATGAACCTCATGAAAGGTTATATAAGCATTGAGAACTTGTGAACCTTGTGAACCTTCTTAGCACACAAAGTCTTGTATTGTGAGGGCAAATTTTGGGGTGCAACACTATGCTGATAAAGTCCATGTACCTCCATCACCCTTGAATGTGTTGACTGCTCCTTGGCCCTTTGCCATATGGGGCATTGATATGATTGGTGAGATCAAGCCTACTGCTTCTAATGGGCATCGTTTCATCCTGGTTGCTATTGATTACTTCACGAAGTGGGTAGAGGCAGCTTCATTTGCATCTGTTACTAAGAATGTTGTGGCTCGGTTCATTAAGAATAATCTCATATGTAGATATGGCATCCCTGAAAGGATTATCACTGACAATGGATCTAATCTGAACAACACTATGATTACTGATCTCTGTACGCAGTTCAAGATTAAGCATCATAACTCTTCTCCGTATCGTCCAAAGATGAATGGGGCAGTTGAAGCTGCTAATAAGAACATTAAGAAGATTGTACAGAAGATGACTGTTACTTACAAGGATTGGCATGAGATGTTACCATTTGCTCTTCATGGTTATCGTACCACAATACGTACTTCAACAGGGGCAACCCCATTCTCCTTAGTCTATGGTATGGAAGCAGTTCTGCCCATTGAAGTTCAGATTCCCTCCTTAAGAATTATGAAGGATGCAGGCTTGGATGAAGATGAGTGGATTCAGACTCGACTTGACCAGATAAATTTGATTGATGAGAAGAGGTTAGCAGCAGTTTGTCATGGCCAGATGTACCAAAAACGAATGATCAAAGCTTTTAACAAGAAGGTTAAGCCAAAGGTATATCAGGCTGGTGACTTGGTAATCAAGCGTATCATATTACCACAGGGTGATCCTAGGGGCAAGTGGACTCCAACATATGAAGGACCATTTGTAGTCAAGACAGTGTTCTCAGGAGGTGCCATGATACTGACTACAATGGATGGTGAAGATTTCCCACAGCCTGTAAACGCAGACATAGTTAAAAAATACTACGCATAAAAAGAGACCCGCTAGGTTGACAGGCCTAGGCAAAAATAAGGGCATCCCGGCAAACCAAAAGGGTTTGGGCAAAAATCAGGGATATATATAAAAAGATGTACACCCGGCAAGTCGAAAACCTGAAAAGGCGGCTTGGGCAAAAAAGGGTATCCCGGTGGATTGAAAACCTGAAAGGGCAATCCAGGCAAAAGTTAGGGATTAAAGCGTATGACTATGTCTCGTTTGGATCACCCATGAAACTGCAACCAGTTGTACTACTTACTCAAGCTCGAACAGATAAAGCTCAATCCATTCGTTTCCGTCTCAACAGCAGAAGATGAGATACTTGAAGATAATGGCAATAGTAGAATTGAAACTCAATAGGATTGTTTCCCACATAGCTGATACTCTTTGTTTTGTAAACACTTTATGGCAAAATCCTCTTACTAGGGTTTATGTCTCCTTGTACAAACTTACCCGTGTATGGGTCACTTTTTGATATAAATAAATTCCATCTTTTGAATCCAGATTTACTTTTACCCTATTTACATAAGCGAAACGTCCATCGGTTGTGTTTGAATGTATGTATGCTTTTGAATATGATTAATGTTTACCAAAAATGCATGTATGCCTTTTAATATGATTGATGTTTACCAGAAATGCATGAAAATGCAGTAATAGTATTTACTAAGGACGAACGAGGGGAGGATTTCAACGAAGCTTCGCCGGTTCACCTTTACAAGACAGTTACAAACCCTCAGTAGGACGAATCCATCTTCATAAAGTCTTATCTCCCCTGGAATTTATATCCATCTCTTTTATCCTCATACGGATATTCGGGAATTTACTTTCCAATAAGGGTACGACGAACGAAGACGGGAGGTTATATCTGCCCTGCTATCAAACGAAGACGAAGGTTATATATACCTTGCTATCCCCAACATACGGGAGGTTATATATACCTTACTATCCCCAGCATACAGGAGGTTATCTATACCCTGTTATTCCCATCAGATGGAGGGTTGTGTATAATATATTCTTCAGCAACGAATCGGGATTTATTTTCCCTGGCCAGCAGTTGTTATACGAAGATATCCAGACTCTTCCGGCATTATCATATCATACATACATCATTTACATCATACCATAACATACATATCCATAGATACATAGTACATTACTTAAGTGCATCATATTATACATGCATACATAATGCATAAACTAACACTATCATACAGAATGCTACCTTGTTTTCAGGTTAATTATCCAACAAATAATCATCAGGATTGCTCTATCCTCCTGAAGACGTGCTGTTACATCAGGATTACTCCAGTCTCCTGAAAGCATATCATACTATTACCTCAGGGTTGCTTCATCCTCCTGACAAATTCTCATTGTTTCAAGACTGCTTTAGAGTTATCATTATTGATTGCTTTATCCTCCTGAAATCATCTTATTACTTCAAGACTGCTTTAGAGTTATCATTATTGATTGCTCTATCCTCCTGAAATCATCTTATTATTTCAAGACTGCTTTAGAGTTATCATTATTGATTGCTCTATCCTCCTGAAATCATCTTATTATTTCAAGACTGCTTTAGAGTTATCATTATTGATTGCTCTATCCTCCTGAAATCATCTTATTATTTCAAGACTGCTTTAGAGTTATCATTATTGATTGCTCTATCCTCCTGAAATCATCTTATTATTTCAAGACTGCTTTAGAGTTATCATTATTGATTGCTCTATCCTCCTGAAATCATCTTATTATTTCAAGACTGCTTTAGAGTTATCATTATTGATTGCTCTATCCTCCTGAAATCATCTTATTATTTCAAGACTGCTTTAGAGTTATCATTATTGATTGCTCTATCCTCCTGAAATCATCTTATTACTTCAAGACTGCTTTAGAGTTATCATTATTGATTGCTCTATCCTCCTGAAATCATCTTATTATTTCAAGACTACTTTAGAGCTACTGATTGCTCTATCCTCCTGAAATCATCTTATTATTTCAAGACTGCTTTAGAGCTACTGATTGCTCTATCCTCCTGAAATCATCTTATTACTTCAAGACTACTTTAGAGCTATTGATTGCTCTATCCTCCTGAAGTCATATTATTACTTCAAGACTGCTTTAAGGTTATCATTATTGATTGCTCTATCCTCCTGAAGACATGCTGTTACATCAGGATTACTCCAGTCTTCTGAAAGCATATTATCAAAGATTGCTCTACCCTCTTGAAATTATATTGTTATCTCAGGACAGTTCCAGCCTCCTGATAACTTCTCATCCCCCCCTGAAGACATGCTGTTACATCAGGATTACTCCAGTCTCCTGAAAGCATATCATCAATACCTCAGGACTGCTCCAGACTCCTGACAGCTTTCATTATATCTCCATATCTTGGATTGCTTTCCCCTAGTGGCATCTTTAAGCCCACTCAATCATATTCAACTAGCCATCTGTATCACTCTAATGCACTGGTGAGTGCAAATTTTTGGGCTTTTGTGTTCAATCCCCTTCAACCTTCCAGGTCACGACTGGCAAATATACCAATCTAACCCCTCAGGTTTCAGAAAATTGAACAGGGGCAGCTGTTGCACCCCAAAATTTGCCCTCACAATACAAGACTTTGTGTGCTAAGAAGGTTCACAAGGTTCACAAGTTTCTCAACATGTCCATAACCTTTCATGAAGTTCATGAAGTCTACAAGTTACTTTATGAAGGTTCACAAGGTTCACAAGATTCACAATGATTACAAAGCTCCCCTGAGGTTCATGAGGTCTACAAAGCCACTTCATGAGGTTCACAAGGTTCACAAGCTTCACAATACCTCCCATGAGGTTCACAAGACATTTTATGATGGTTCACAAGGTTCACAAAGTTCACAATGGGTCAGAAGAGTTGACAATTCCCTCAGACAATGCACCTCCTAAGCAGTGCATCCAAAACTAGGGTTTTGACTTTAATCAGGCTAAATGTATTTCCAATACCTCAAGTGAGCTTCATAACATCTTATATGTGTATAAGAACCCCCATGTCAAGTTTCAAGACTTTTCTCAAAAGTTTGCTCAGTCAGATGATCAGATAAGTCAAAACCAGTCAAAGCAGTTAAAAAGTCAAACTGAGGTCAACTGTGGTCAAACCAAAGTCCAACTTCATGATTTTTTGCTAACATCAAGTATATGAAGTAAAATTCATCATTTGATCAAGGGTTGATCATGATTCATCAAGTAGATTCCAGATCATCAATAATCAGGAGTTTCTAAATTAGGGTTTCCTCAGTAAAAGTCAACTGAACTTTGACCAGCCATAACTTTCACATACTTCATCACCAAGTCTCCATCAAAAGCTCATTTTGAAGGAAATTGAATTCTCTACAACTTTGATGTTGCAAGTTAAGCCCAAAAATGCTTCATTTGGAAGATATGACCTAAGACATTATAGGTCATTTCAAAAGTCAACAAAAAGTCAACAACTTCAAAAGGGCATAACTTGAGATTGGTAAATGATATGGACCTGAAACCAATGGGGTTGTTTAGAGGACTCTTCAAGCTTTCCAAAAAGTCCAAGAACACCCTCATACCTTTAAAATTGAGGGAGATATGCTCTTGCAAAGTTGGGAAATTTTGTGATGGTTTCTATTGAAAATGGGGGTCTAGCAACAATTCCTTCCAAATGGGCCTGCTAAGTTGTGATCCAATCCACCTCATATCATTATGCACGACCCAATTGACCAAAATTCAGCATTTTTATTATTTTATTTTTATTTATTATTGATTTAATTCATAAAAATCATTTTAAATAAATATAAAATATGAAAATCTATTTTTGGAGGAAGATAATGCTTCTAGAAATTCTTAATTGGTGATTAGAATTAAAGAAGAAGGAAATCATGTGATTAATCCAAGAATAGCAAGTCTTCATGAACAAATATTTGACTTTTACACCATGATCTTTTTCAATCTTTTTTGGATCAAATCTCCACACAACCAATGAGTTTTTCTGACCTAATTCACTCACATATAAGTATCAAACACAACCCTAGCCTCAAGACACGAATTCCAGCAGCCAAAGGGTAAGATTATATTTCAAAAATTCAAGCAAAAAGTGAGATTCGGATTTTGAAATCCAGGGCATTTGAAGGCAAAGTAAGAACATAAAGATGTTTATTGATCATCATTGAAGCTAAAGCATCACTCATATGCATCTCATGTGCTCCATATTGCTAAACCCGAAGCTTGTTTATGCTTGATAAATTTTTTTCCGATTATAATGATTCACTGCATATAATTGAAATTTGTTTACATAACTGTGTTTGTTGATGACTATAGATGAAATCTGGAGCGATTGATGAAGTTTCATAGCCTAAAACGTGATCTACCATTTTTAGGGTTTATGGCTCCAATTAGGGTTCTTCAATCCAGCCCATATAAATGGATTATAAGAACGTAGAATCATTGAAAATCTTGTTAGGAACTTAATGGCATAATCAATTTTACAAAATCTTGCTGTTTTGTCCATGTTTGAATTTCGCAGGTTTTGTTACCATTCTGTTTTTGCAGGAAAAATGGAAGCAATTATCGCAGCAAATTTCGAAGGTCAGAGGAAGAAGACGACTGTGTGTTGGCGCGAATCCTATATTTGAATTTTTGATTTAAAATATTATGTTACTTTCCTGTTTGTTTATCACCACAGGTTGGTTGGCTCAGTGGAAAGACACATACGCGTTTGATGAGAGGGCGTGGGGTCGAATCCTGCCCCCAGCAATGTTTTGATATTTTCTCATTTTATATTGCGTTCTTAATATATTATTAGTTGTTATGGTTTGATTAACAGGTGGGCTCTTCCAGCCGGGTGGTAACGTGCGTGTGTGTATAGCCATAAGGTCCTGGGTTCGATTCGCACCCCAGGCCTTTTGCTTCTTATTTTTCTGATTTTTTTGAGATTCAACACACAAAACATCTTCTTCTCCCTCTTATAACGCATGCGTGTGGATGGTCCAGTGGTATAGATTGTTCTTGGCAAGCATGGGGGACTGGGTTCAAATCCCAGCCCCATCAGGTTTTGACTTCTTTTTCTTTCTTTTTATTTTTCTCTCTATTTAATTATTATATATAAAATAAATTAAATTGTTTTGTTATTTTTCTATGTTGTAAAATACATGTAATTTTTGTACATTATATCCTAAACTTTAAAAATACTTTTCTAAATAAAACTTAATTCTATTTTCTAAAATGATTTTATTTTCTAAATTCTTATCATAATTGTCATGTATATAATTTTTAAAATATAATTATAAATTCTTTTCTTCATATAATATGTAAATATATTTTACACTATGTTTATAACTTAAATCATTTTTTTTAAAATAATTGAATCAATAAAAATTAAATCTTGTAAATATACTTATAACTTATTTTTCTCTTTATATAATATGTGAATACCTTTTATAACTTTTTGTTTAGAAATAATTAAATTTATAATAATTAAATTTTGTAGTTATAATATATTTAAAAATAACTTAATAACTTGAAAATTAAAATATTTGTTTGTTCATATTTCTTTCTAAATATAATTGTTTGTATTAAAAATTGTTAATCTCTTATTCTTATAATTTTGATTAATTTTATTTATTATTATTATTACTAACCATATTATTTATTTTGCTTTATTAATTTTATATATTATTATTATTTCACTAATTTTTATTATTTATTAATCTCTTTTATTTTATTATTACTAACTTTTTGCTTATTATTTAAATATTATTATTTATCACTAACCCAATATTTATTTATTTATTGCTTATTATTTTGCTTATATATTTTTTATTTTGCTAATTAATTATTTTTGCTATTTATTTTTGTTTATTATAATTATTATGTAAATGCTCCTGGATGTAAATTTTGTAATTATTTAATTATTTTTGCTATGGTTAGTAATTAGGGAGTGCAAATATGTATTTTATTTAAAATAAATTAGATCACTTTAATCATAAGATAATTAAATTAAACACTCACACACGTAAGTCGATTTTTAATCGCCGTCTCACTTTCTAAGGTTATCCCTCAAGTTGCCTAAATCATAAGGTCAAGTGGGGTGTATAAAGCAAGTCCCTCAAGTAAAAAATCATCAAGTCCCTCATGGTTGCCTTCACGAATCAAGTCCCTTCGAATAATGATGATAGTCCCTCCAGTATGCTTATTACACCCCACAGTTGCCTTCATAAAACAGAATGTCCCTCTTATGTCCCTTACATCCAAGGTAATGACTACCTACTCCTTAATAGTAGGGATAGTCTTGCCAATGAAAGGATAAAGAACAAGAAAGACTTAGAACTTTAGGGTAGGTACCTCTTAGTTGCTTGCTCACTCCATTTTTCAAACACTTAACAAATTTCAAACAAATTTTCAAAAACAAGTTTTTACGCATCCGTACATGGATCATTATTAACTATTCTGAAAATTTTTCTATTCACACACTACACTTTCAAAAACAATTCAAAAGTGAGTTAAATAACTAAGAGCCCATGGATAACCATGGATGTAAAGGGTGCTAACACCTTCCCTTTACATAACCTACCCCCCGGACCCAAAAATATCTCTTAAGGTCTTTCCTGTTCTTTTATACCCTTTCCTTTTGGATAAAATAAAAGTCGGTGGCGACTCTTGCTATCCGCAACATTTAACTAAAGTCAGTTCTCCCACCGTGTTATAGGCGCTAGCCTCCTTCTTGTCGTCGGGTAGTTATCTGGTGGTCAGAAATCTGAAAACGGGGGTCATCCAACAATTGGTGTCCCCTATCACGTTGACTTAGAGGATAATCTATGCCTTCTCAATGCTTGGATTGGGAAGGATTTCATGAATTAGAGATTTGTTACCGCCCTTCTTGCGTGTACTCGCCAATTTGGAAAGTACGTCTGCTCGTGAGTTACGTTTGCGTGGAATATGTTAGACATCCTAGGCTTTGAACTGCGCGAGCATTCGCTGGACTAGAGCTAAGTACTCAATCAGATTGTCATTCTTCGCTTGATACTCCCCTGTTACCTGGGACGCGACCAACTGTGAATCGGTGAGAATTGTAACTTCTTGTGCTCCCAAGTCTTTTGCGAGGCGTATTCCTGCTAAGAAAGCTTTGTACTCAGCTTGATTATTCGATGTCGGAAAGGATAGGACTAAATATGCTTCTACCACGAGGCCTTCCTCACTTTCGAGGATGATCCGTGTTCCACTTTCGGATGGTCTAGAAGCCCCATCGATGTAGATGACCCATCTGCGGTTATACTCCACGGGGATTTCTGCGGGGGTCATTTCAACGATGAAATCAGCTAGTGTTTGGGTCTTCAAAGCATTCTTGCTCTGGTATTGTATATTGAACTCAGATAGCTCTAATGACCATTTCAGCATCCTGCCGGCCATATATGGTCGTACCAAGAGTTGTTTAATGGGTTGGTCGATCCTCACGACCATCGTGTGTGCTAGGAAATAATGTTGTAACTGTCTAGCAGCGTTCACGAGGGCAAGGGCGGCCTTCTCGATCTGCTGGTACCTTAATTTTGGTCCTTGTAATGCTTTTCTCGTGAAGTACACATGTTTTTGTCCGTCAATATCTTCTCTTATTAGTGTTGCGCTGATGGCCTCAATACTGACGGCCAGATACAAGTAGAGGACCTCCCCGACCTCTGGTTTCGAGAGGACGGGGGGTTCCGATAGGTCTCGTTTAAGATGCTACAGAGCCTTCTCGCATTCCTCTGTACATTCGAATGCGGCTTCCTTATGGAGTAACCTAAAGAAAGGGGAGGCGTGTTGAGCGAATTTCGCAAGTAAACAAGATAAGGATGCGAGTATACCATTCAAGGATTGATTTGACTTTTTTGAACTGGGTGTAGGGAATTTCGTGAATGCGTAACATTTGTCGGGGTTGGCCTCGATACCCCTTTCTTTAAGGTAGAAACCGAGGAACTTGCCCGCTCGCACACAAGAAGTGCACTTATCAGGGTTGAAACGCATTATACATTCTCTGGCCTGATCGAATACACTCTGCAAATGAGAAGTATGATCGGCTTCCTGGACGGATTTGACGACCATATCATCCATATATACCTCTAACATGTCCCCAATTTGTGATTTGAATACTTTATTCATCATGCGCTGATAAATGGCTCCTGCGTTTTTTAACCCGAAGGGAATTACATTGTAGTAATAGTTCCCCGTCGGGGTCATGAATGCGGCGTGCCTTTTATCCTTGTCGGCCATGGGTATCTGGTTGTACTCGGAGTATGTGTCCATGAAGGATAACAATTTATAACATGCAGATTTATCTACCGGTTTGTCTATGTTAGGCAGAGGATAAGAATCTTTCGGGCATGCCCGATTAAGATCGGTGTAATCAATACAGAGGCGCCACTTTTCATTTTATTTTTTAACAAGTACAATATTTGAGAGTCAGGTCGTATACTTGACCTCAGTTACAAACTTAGCCTTTATGAGGTCCTTAACTAGTTTCTCAGTGGCCAAATTCTTTTCCTTAGATTGTTTGCGCATGCATTGTTCAATTGCACGGGCAGTCGGGTTGATGGCGAGCTCGTGGCAAGCGATTTCTGGAGAGATGCTTGGCATGTCAAAGACGCTCCAAGCAAAAAGGTTGACGTTGTTGCGCAAGCACTGCTTCAACTGCTCTTTGACTTCGTTGGGGAGCCTTGCTCCTATACGGACTCCTCTCTCGGGGTTATCTCTGAAAGTCACATCTTCGAAGTCCCCTACGGGCAAATGGCGTAGCACGAACGACTTGTCCGCGGGGGCATACTCCTCGTCATCTATAGGGATGCGAGGATCGAGGCCGATCGTGTTGATCTGGAGAGTAGGCTTCTTCTCGGGCTGGACGTCATCAAATGGAGGGTCCTCATTTCTTGCGCGCTTCCCGCTCTTTGGTGCAGTTTCTATCATGTTTTGGCCCTTGGTCGCTGATGGGCTAAAGACGTATCTAATTATGTGTCTAGCAGTATCTTAACTACAAGTGCACAGCCTATCGAAGTAATATTTAAGATTATCGATCCACAGGGACTCTATGGTTACTTAGTGCTAGAGGAATTTCTAGTTTAGCTAAGGTGAAAGGTTGTCACGATTTTTGGTTGTTTTTAAAGATTTAAAGGCGGGAATTAAATTTAAGTTTAATGAAATTATACTAAGGCGGTCGGTATGTAATTATGCTAACTTAGGCGGGTCGATCTATCCTAAGCTTATAAAGATGGTTCACTTAATCTATTCTGTAGAGGTTACCAGTTTAAATATCTTTAACTCACACTCTCGTGGTCTTATCTCAGATCTTACCCCTAAAGCCCTATGCCTGCTCTCGCTAGCCCATAAGTGTTTAGAGATAATTTTTGGAAACTTAGTAATTCTAATTTATTTTAAAGCGCTCTCGCTGTGTTTAATTTAAATGCCTAACTTTAGCTATCTGGTTAAAATCTCACACTCTCGTGGTCTTGACCTAACCTAATACACTTTCCTTACTCTCGTAACAAAAAGGTTGATTTTATAATAAAAAGTCTCAGCCAGATTATTAAGTTCTTAATTATTTTAAGCCTAGAGTAGATTTTACCGATTCAGTTTGTTTTAATTACATACCGCCCTAAGGTATTTAGCTACTTATTATTGTTGAACCAGACAGAGGCAGAGAAACATAAAACGAAATATGCATGGCAGAAAAATAAATATTCAACATAAATATAAATGCAATTTAATATAAACCTGGATAACAATAAAAGTAGTTGACTCCTTCTTCCACAGGCTGGAAAGCTCGGAGTATTGACCGGAAACGGAAATAAATAATTCTAAAAAAAATCTGAAGGCTTTGAAACAATTTACTTTATAACAATTTCCTGATGTTGGAAATTGTTATAAGGTTGGTTGGGATACAAGAAAAATAAAGCAAAGAAATTAATGCTGGAAAAATAAAGGGTGCAAAATAAAATCGGCAGAGCTTCCGCAAGAAATTAAAAACTAAAACTCTATAAATTGTTCATTCCAATTAAGCTATTTATAGAAGACTAAATGGGCTTGGCAGTTGAATTGTTGCTTGGGCTTCGTAGGAAAATGAGAGAATCCAGGGACGTTGGAGTACTGGGTCTTGCTGGAAAATAGGCACTTTATGCAGCGTAACGTTCATGACCAAGTCTTCAGTCAAATACCCTAGTTTTCCCTTGTCACGGTCGTGACAAGGGTGTCACGTTCGTGTTCCTTGTATTATATGTGTCACGGTCGTGAGGGATTTGTCACGATCGTGAGTGCTCCTTTTGGCGTGTCACGGTCGTGACACCTAGGTGACGACCGTGAGTGTAACAAAATATGCAGGTTATGCAGAATTCCTCATTTCTTCATCTTTTAATGGTTGTTTTTGCTCATTTCACTTGTGGCTCTTGATTTAGCTCTGTATATGATGTACCTGCAAAATGGCAAAGAAAACTCGAGGAATCGGGTGTTAAAACGACAATTATGCGATAAAACGGTATTGAAACATAACAATATAATCGATACTTTTTCTCGTTATCAAACTTCCCCAAACTTAAACCTTTGCTTGTCCTCAAGCAAATAGTCGGTTGAAAATTGTCGAACAAGTTTTTATCGACGCACACTCTTAACAAACCGTACGAAGGGTCGTTTTGTTAGATAAACCGGTACTTTGATAAAACACCAACGATACACTAATGACACAAGCAACAAGCTAAGTCGTCGACTTCCCGTTAAACGAAACATTCGGTAATTGCGTTACGATTCCACCTAGAGTCCTTCGATCTTATTTCGCCCGGTTTCATTCTAGCGCAATCACATTAAGCCCTTTGCCTTAGCACGCACGTAGTGGAGTAGCCGGTTAGCGAATTTGATCCTTTATAAGCACGGGGTCTGGTACACGAATGTGGTAACCCTACATACATTATCCAATTTAGAGGTTGTGGGGGATCGAGCCGTAGCACGCCCTACCAAGTTCAGAGCCAGTACCTCTGAACCAACTCGCAATGGACTCCTTCTCATATTTCTCGTTTCTTATATGCGACCGTGTACTTTGGTGCAATTTCTTTTCATTTGCATCGAGATATGAAGGATCATTATAGATTAGGCATCAAACGCTTATATTAATCGGCTCCCCACGTGGTTTTTGTTCAGACGGTGCTGACTGCTAGTATAAACTACTAGGGGTTACTTTTGAACTGAAACTTAAGGTGTAGTCGTAACAATCATCGGAACGGATTTGCTTAAGTGGGAAGTCTAAGGTGTCAAGACTGTATTGATCTTGTTGAATCGTTCTCAGCTTCCTAATTATGATTTCGTAGGTAAGTCGGGTAATGCGAAGAATTAATTAAAGATTTTTTTTCGGTATGGCTAAATAAACGGGAAAAGTTCGAAACTAAAGAAAATAGCACAAAAATTGCTTGTTTCATTAACTTACGAAAAGGAAATACAACGGAATGGAAAAGTGCGGAAAGGGAAAAATGCGGAAAATGAAAGGTACCTCTCCCACACTATATCAGACATTGTCCTCAATGTTGTGATATAATAGCGGTTAAAGTACAATACAAACAACGGAAATGAAAAAACAAACATAAACAAAAACTAAAACTAAGGCTGCTGATGACCACGACCTCGGCTTCTGGTGCGGGAGCGTCTGGTCGGAGTCGCTTCAGGATCAGAACCGGTACCGGTGATAGCAGTGATATCAATGCGCAAAGCCTCTAGCTCGCTAAAGATCTCTCCGAGCTTCTCATCAGTAGACCTCTGGTTGGTTGCAATAGTGTGGAGTAATGCATCATGCTGCTCCTTCTGCCTTCGCTCCAGTGCGGCATTCATCTGGTTTTGCTGATGAATCGCACGGAGGACTTCCTCAATTGTATAATCTTGTGCAGGAGGCTGTCGGGTGGATGACTCAGGAATGTCCTGGACAGGCTCAGCTGCATCCATGGTGTCTTGCATCTCGTCCGCTGGTAGATCGGCCTGCTCATCAGGAATGGGGGCGTGGCCGGCAGCATCCGGTAAAGCAAAGAGCCAGTTGGCTCGGCTAGACGGATCGATGCGGTCACGGCACAGCAAGATGATGTGGTGATAAACAGTGCCTTGGATAACAGGGCTAAACCTTCCATCCTCTCTCTGTGCAATCAAGTGGGCGGACCGACAATAATTCTTCGTTAGGAACTCGGCGGCTCTGCTAGGCAAATTTACGACCGAGTCACCAAGGTCCAACTGAATGGCGAGGGTGGTGACAATGTCGCCTATGTAAAAGGGGGTTGCACTTCTTTGCGCAATGGACTGGATATGGGATAGCATGAACGGGGCAGCGTTGATAGGCTCGTCATTTAGAGCGAAGTGCAAGAACAAAAGCTCCTTTGAGTTGAGCTTGTGGTTACTCTCTCGTGCAAAGATGGTGTTGCAAATGATGCGATGAAAGTATCTGATCGCCGGGTTGTGGATATGCGTAACATTCAGGCTCTGAAAGGCTGAGGCACGGGTGTTGGTTATGTCATGCCATAAGGTGAAAGCGGTTTCACTGAAATTGTCCGGTACGCGGAGGTGAGCTTCATTCCCGTGATCGAAGCCTAGCAACTCGGCTATCCTTGTTTGCGAAAGTTCAAACTCCCGGCCAAGCAATCTGAACTTAGCGACGCCGGTGAGTTGACTCTGAGAACCGGTAGGAGTGATGTAATGGAATGAGCTTAGGAATTCCAATGTCAGAAGCTCGAATGTGGGCTGGGGCTGACTGCAAAGATCCCACAGACCAACCTTTTGAAGCAGGCTCTTGACACTATTAAACATTCCCAATTCTCTCAAACAGACAGTGTCGACATATCGCGTGGGTTGCACACCACGGTTCTGGAATCGGATGAACCTCTCTCTCTGGTTTTCTCCATGCTCACCATCTCTAAATTGAATTGCTTCCATTGCATGCAAGAACAAGAGTGGGAGATGAGAGGTTTTTGGTTTTTTGGGAAAAGTGATAAAATGAGAGGAATTTGGTTCGGATTAATAATGCAAGGTGAGAATGTGATAGGTATGAAGTTAATGGAGAGGTTAATGGGGTTTAATTTTGGTAATGGGAGGTTACGGAAGTCGGAAGAGATAATCGGTGGTTTTGAAGGTTATGGAAGATGAAAGAAGAAGAGGTTTCGAAGAAGAAACAATTCTGTTTCTCACGAATCCTATAACTAGGCTTGTCACGATCGTGAAGGGGGGATGACGGTCGTGACGCGCTAATTAGCTTGTCACGATCGTTAGGGGGGTGATGACGATCGTGAGGGCTTAAATCCTTGAATAATTTCCAGAATGCATTATCTCTCTCACGTTACAATTTATATATTATTATTTTTTTGTATCACTTCTCACTCAATATTAAACATAAACACCATATAATATATAATATCACATAGTACTTGTAAATTGCATCACACGAGAGATTGTATAAAACATTAATTAATTCAAACATAACAGTATATAGATTGAAAGCATATAAATTGATTAAATTGGAAAAATTTGTAAACTAGAAATGCTTTGCTTGATAATTGAAGTGAAATTACATTAATGAAAATACGGTACGAAAAAAATGTTTGCGAAATGTAAAACTAACTAGAAACGAAAACAATAAGTAAAATAAGCTAGATCACTACAGCATTTTCAAAAGTGCTTCTTCAAATCTTCGATTGCAGAGTTCAGGTGGTAGAATTGCTCACATGTTATGTCAGTTAGACCTATAATGTCCAATCGCATGCTCTTAATCTCATCCTTAACGGTATTTATGTCGGTTTGGTAAGCTTCAAGAGTGTTCATGATTTTCTTTAAGTTGTCTGCATAATCTACTTGATTCACTTCAGGGGTTTCAATCACTTCGTCAGTGTGGTCAATGTCATGGTAACCAGGAGGTGTCTCAGGGTCACTTTCTACATCGGTCATTATATCATCCTTTATCTTGTAAGATTGAGGTGTTTCAGGAGTAGATGGATAGTCAGGTGGGGTTAACTCATAAAGCCAATTATCCTTATTGTGAACACTCACTCTAGCATGGTTTGGTAGTGTGAACAGGGTTACTACTTCATTCCTGATTAGGTATTCGAAAGGTGGATGTCCTAAATTCCTTATGATATGACAATTAAAGCAAATGTTAAGATTCATAGGACGGATGGTACCTAAACGGTTACACCTGTGTAACTGGTATCTAAGTCCTAAGGCATCAACAATCATGGTTACAAGACCTCCAACTAATATAGGTAAATCAGGTTCTTCTTGGATTCGGGTGAAGGTTTGCATCATGAAAGGCACACCATTGACTGGTTGTCCATTAGTAAAACATGACATAATGAATATCCCATCTTTAGATACTCCAATAAGGTTCTCTTCTTTTCCAAAGAAGGTGTGGGCAAGGATCTTATGGAAGTAACGGATAGCAGGGTTATGTATCTCATCATTGTTCATGCTATTTGGTTCAGGGTGGTAGTTTCCGGTTAAGGTTCCCCAAAAGAAATCCAGCTCAATGTCCATCAATTCTACCTGTGTGGTAGTAAAAGCAAAGGGTCCACTAGGGAATCCTAATAAGTCAACTAGTTCTTTATGGTTAAAGTCATATTCTATTCCAAATAGGCGGAAACTGATAAATCCTTTCCTGAAACCAAAACCGCGCTCGGGTAGGTAAACTAAGGAGCTAAGGAACTCAAGGGTGAGCTCGCGGTAAGTTACAAACTTTTGTTGAATCAGTGCATTCTCCCATCCAAGTCGGTTAAACAAGTATAGGATGCTATCATGTATACCTAAGGTTTCCACAGTCAGATCATCCGGGTACATAGTCAAATCCATTGGTCTCTGTGATAACTCTTCAAATTTCATTCTTTGGTTCCTACCTCTAAATTTGGTTTCCATATGGTTTATCTGTTGGTTAGCCATAGTTAGTGCAAATACGGAGGAAACAAATCAGGGGGATAAGGAAAGTGGAAAAAACTTTAGAAAATCTGTAAAAGTGATTTAAAATTAAAATAAGGAAAAATAAGAAAATAAAATGCATAAATTAAAGCGATAATAGTAATAATGAAATAAAACTATAATAAAATGCCAAAACAAATAAATGAATAATAAAATGATAAATGACAAAATAATAAAGTGATCAAAATGATTTAATTGATTAAATGGGTTGCCACCCACTAAGCGCTGTTTTTATCGTCTAAAGCCTGGCGTAATGCTTAGGTTAGATTAATCAGGGAAATTAGTGGACAACTCTAAAAGTCTTAGACTATTTGCATACTCTCTATTTTCAACTTTATGATAATGTTTTAAACGTTGTCTGTTTACTATGAATGGTTCACTATTCCTACCCTTAATTTCTATCGCTCCGCTCGGGAACACTCTAGTTATTTCAAAGGGTCCTGACCATCTAGATTTTAGTTTTCCAGGAAAGAGCCTAAGTCTTGAATTAAAGAGGAGTACAACGTCTCCCACACTAAATTCTTTCCTAGATAGGCGTTTATCATGCCATCACTTAGTTCTTTCTTTATATATTTTAGCATTCTCATAAGCATCTAGCCTTAATTCTTCTAATTCGTTAATATCTAGGATTCGCTTCTCTCCTGCAGCATTATAGTTTATATTGAGAGTTTTGATCGCCCAATAAGCTTTGTGTTCTAGTTCTACCGGGAGGTGACAAGATTTTCCATAAACTAATTTGAAAGGTGTAGTTCCTATGGGTGTCTTGTAAGCGGTCCTATAAGCCCATAAAGCTTCATTAAGTTTAGATGACCAATCTTTCCGAGATATGGCGACAGTCTTTTCTAAGATTTGTTTGATTTCTCTGTTCGAGACTTCGACTTGTCCACTTGTTTGTGGATGATATGGTGTTGCCACACGGTGTCTTACTCCATACTTAGATAGTAATTTGTCAAAGATTTTTGAAATGAAGTGTGAGCCACCGTCACTTATGACGAGTCTAGGCACACCAAATCTGGGAAAAAATATATTTTTGAAAAGCTTTATTACTACTAGTGTGTCATTTGTAGGAGAAGTTATAGCTTCAATCCACTTTGAAACATAATCAACCGCTACGAGTATGTAATTATTACCGAAAGATGATGGGAATGGTCCCATGAAATCTATTCCCCAGACGTCAAAGATTTCTACTTCCAATATTCCTTTTTGAGGCATTTCATCTCTTCTTGAAATATTACCGGTGCGTTGACACCGATCGCAATTTATAACAGCGATGTGGACATCCTTCTATAGATTAGGCCAGAATAGGCCGGCTTGCAAGATTTTTGCACAAGTCTTGGAAGTGCTGGCATGTCCACCATAAGGAGATGAATGGCAATGAGCAATGACATCTTCTATTTCTTCTTCGGGAATACATCGACGAAAGATTCCATCGGGTCCTTGAAATTCTGTGATCAGGTATGAGATGTCCTAAGAGATGTCCCAACACTTGATAGGACACTTGACAGAATTAACCAAAACTTAAATAGCAAGAAAAGTAAACAACACAGAAGTTTGTTAACCCAGTTCAGTGTATAACCACACTTACATCTGGAGGCTACCAAGCCAGGAGGAAATCCACTATAAGTATTATTAATTCTAGACTTAAACCACCCTGTTTAATCTATCACTTAATAACTACCCAATGCAATTTCTACCTAAGACACACCTTAGATAAGAGTACCCTACTCACTCCCCCTCAATCACACAGTGATCAAGTTTACAAGTTTACAAAAATTGAAGACATCCTTCAAACAATACAGCTTGATCTTACTTCACAGTTTTGATCAAGTCACAAATGCACTTTTGCTTAAAAGCTCATAAAGTGGTACAATAAAATAACCTGCTATTAAAAACACTAGACACCCTATTTGGTCTTCTGAAATTCGTACTCAATTCTATGAGTTTCTGTTGCTTAAATAGGTATCTGAATTTTGGGCTTTCTGTAGAATGATCCAGCCCTAATGTGCAGCAGCTGTCACCTTGAATTTAGGGTTTGTTACTTCCTATATTCTAGGTGATTTAGGTCTTCTGTTTTAATCTGAATCTTCAATATAAAACACCCTACAGATGCGCCTTGTTCTGTTTTTATCCATCATTAATTAATTCCAGATACTTCTCCTTAAATATCTCTGATCAGTTAATCATTAATTAATTCTGGTAGCAGGTCTGAGATGTCTCAACATCTGTTGGGACATCCTGAAAAACTGAACTTAAGTTATTTACACAATGTCCCAACATCTGGTAGGACATCCTGAAATAAGTTCACATACTCTGTTTGATAATGTCCCAACATCTGATAGGACATTCTGAACTGAATTTAACATTTCTTGTTTGGTCAAAAATTCTGCCAATTCTTAAACATCTACAAACTCCCCCTTTGGCTAATTTTTGGCTAACATTTTTTCTGGTTTTCAGAGTGCAGCAGAAGTTCTTTTTATCAGAGTATAGCATTACTTTTCAGTTGATTCTTATTTGAGATTACTCCCCCTCAAACATATATGTATCCAATCTTGTTTCAACAGAAATTTTCATCAATACACACTTATTCAGTTCAGGCAGAAACAAACAGATTTTTAATTTATAATTAAACAGCAGTACAATTTGTTGTTGTTGTTCTCCCCCTTGTTAGTCACAAAATTTGGGGCCAAAGACACTATTATCCAGAAATACAAAGCAGTGCTGTCATTACAATTTCCTCACCTACAAAGATCACTCAGATTCATCACTCTCAGTTTCTTCCTCATCTTCTGTTTCAGCTTCACTTGCTTCATCAGATTCACTGTCTTCATCAGAGGCATTGTGTTCATTAGAGGCAGCTTTCTGGTCTTCTTCACTCTCCAACCTTTGAATGATTTCTTCAAGTTTCAACTTCCTTGCTTCAAGCTCCTTGCATGTGCACTTTAGCTCAGCAATTAACTCTTTCTTGGAGATTGAAGTCTTAGCAGTTGAGTTCCCACAACATAGATGAACCTGGCCAGACCAGTTGAGATTGAAGAAGTGTGGTTGGTAGGCACCCAGTTAGCAGTACCAATTCTGTTCAGTATGGCATACTTTCTGGTAAGCATGCTCACAGAGAGCTTTCCCTTCACAGGCCATGCCTTGACCTGGTTTGCAGTGATCACCTTACAGATTTGGTTATCTGTCTTACCTAGCTCATTGGGTCCATCTGTTTCTCTTCCTAGGTACTGATTTATGATTTGAGAAGAAAACTCTACACATTTACCTCTAACATAAACTTTTTGAAACTCAGAGGACTTACCATTGGAGCAATCCTCCTGAAGATTCACAATGAACTCTTTGACAAGAAGTTCATAGCAGGGAGAGAGATCTGATACTGTCTTGAATAGTCCTGCAGCAGAGATGAGGTCTATCAGTTCTGTGCACTCAAGTGCATTGCTGCTTAGTTCTCTTTCCAGAGCAACCCTTCTTTGGTACACATATTTCCACCTGTTGACACTGGAGACATGATGGAATGATATGTTGTCCAAAGGAGCTTCTGGAACAGCAGTTGAAGCTCTGGAAGGTGATGGTCTCTTCTTGGGAGGAGATGTTGGGACATCTGATTCAACATCTGAATCTGATGGTGTGGCAGCTTTCCTTTTCTGAGTTTGGACTTTACTCCATTGTTTTGATGGCCCAAAGGTGACTTTAGCTTTGCCTTTCTTTGGGGAGGCTTTCTTCTTCTCAGGAATTGCTGCTTCAGCTTGCATCTTGCCTTTCCTGGATCTTAGCCTCTTGGCTATGCTTGGTTTAACAGATGCTATGATTTCTGCATCAGAGTCCTGCTCCTGGTTGACCACTGGAGGAGATTGAGCAACCTCCTCTTCAGCTGGTTGATCAGCAGGGATTTGATCTTCATTTGAGGCTTTAGCCTGTTCTTCAGAGACTTCTTCATCATTTTCATTTGAGGCTTTATTCTGGTCCTCAGTTTGTTCCAGATCAACATCAGATGAGTTCTTTTTCTTATCTTCAGATGTTCCAACATCTGTTGGGACATCTTGTTCTGCAGGAGTGTCTTCTGCAGTCTGAGCTGGTTCTTCTTGAGGTGCAGGCATGGTATTCAAGGGAACAGAGATTCCACTCACCTTCCTTTGTTCAAACAGAATTTGAGTGACAATTTCCTTGATTGAATCATCCACGTATTGTGAAGATTTAGGGTGCATGTTTGCAGGAGAGGGAGTGCCTTTAGCTTTGCTTCTGATTTGATCTTTACCTCTCTTTGGAGTTCTTGCCTTTTTGGTGTGAGAAACGCTTCCCCTGAGTTCGTCCAATGGGGTTGAATGCATTGGCACAACAGAGATTGGAGTGGCATGAACCACGTCTTCTTTGTTGAGAATTTCTTCAGTTGAGTTAGGGTTTTGAGACATTGTTGAGAAGGATGAAAGAAAAACTTTAGGGTTTATGATTTCTGGAGAGTAGCTGGTGAATGTGATTCGCTTGTGATAGTATGATGAGAATCTTGATAGCTGATTATAAACAGTTACTAAGTAAGTAGCCGTTACTGTCCAAATGATGAGAGATGGAATTCCCAAGGACCTTGTCCAGACTGGTTTTGCCATCTGGAACTTATGCCATGCAATGTCATATGACATGTTGGCACATCTCATTAATTGCTAAATCTCACATAAATAGATTCCAAGTTTGCCCCTTAAATTCTCAAATTGAGTAGCATCCAATGCTTTGGTAAAGATATCAGCTAATTGCAAATCTGTAGCTACATGCTCCAATGAAATCACCTTTTCTTCTACAAGATCTCTGATGAAATGATGTCTGATATCAATATGCTTAGTCCTGCTGTGTTGGATAGGATTCTTAGATATGTTGATTGCACTTAAGTTGTCACAGTACAATGTCATGACATCCTGTGGGACATTGTACTCAGTGAGCATTTGCTTCATCCAAACCAACTGAGAACAACTGCTACCTGCTGCTATGTACTCAGCTTCAGCTGTAGATAAGGATACACAATTCTGTTTCTTACTGAACCAAGAAATCAGATTGTTTCCTAGAAAGAAGCATCCTCCTGAAGTGCTTTTTCTGTCATCAGCACTTCCTCCCCAATCAGCATCACAGAAGCCAGTGAGAATTGGTTTGCACCCATGAAAGTACATTATGCCATAGTCACAAGTACCATTAACATATTTAAGGATTCTCTTGACTTGATTGAGATGACCGACTTTTGGATCAGCTTGATATCTTGCACAAACTCCTACTGCAAATGCAATGTCTGGTCTGCTAGCAGTCAAGTATAACAAGCTTCCAATCATGCTCCTGTATAAGCTTTGATCTACATTCTCACCCTTTTCATCTTTAGTAAGCTTTAAATGTGTGGGGGCAGGAGTTCTCTTGTGAGCAGCATTTTCCATTCCAAATTTCTTGACTATGTTCTTGGAATACTTGCTTTGTGAGATGAACATTGAGTCTTCCATTTGCTTTACTTGCAGACCAAGAAAGTAGGTTAACTCTCCTACTAGGCTCATTTCAAATTCAGATTCCATCTGCTTGACAAAATGTTTGACCATCCTGTCAGACATTCCACCAAACACAATGTCATCAACATATATTTGTGCAATCATGACATTTCCTTCTTCATCTTTAACAAACAGGGTTTTATCAATCCCACCTTTTCTGTATCCTTGCTTGATAAGAAATGTGGTCAGTCTTTCATACCATGCCCTTGGAGCTTGCTTCAGACCATAAAGTGCTTTCTTTAATTTGTATACATGATTTGGACAGCTTGGATCAACAAATCCTTTAGGCTGTTCTACATATACCTCTTCATTAAGATAACCATTAAGAAAGGCACTTTTCACATCCATTTGAAATAGCTTGAACTTTAAGATACAAGCAATTCCCAACAGTAGTCTTATTGATTCAAGCCTTGCTACTGGTGCAAAGGTTTCATCAAAGTCTACCCCTTCAATTTGAGTGTATCCTTGAGCCACAAGTCTAGCTTTGTTCTTTGTAACAATTCCTTGTTCATTTGACTTGTTCTTATACACCCATTTTGTACCAATCACATTTATGTCATCAGGTCTAGGTACAAGATTCCACACTTCATTCCTTGTGAATTGACCTAATTCCTCTTGCATAGCACAAATCCAGTATTCATCAGTGAGAGCTTCCTTGACATTTTTAGGTTCTATTTTGGAAACAAAACAAGAACCTGAAATCACTTCTCTTGATCTAGTGCTTACACCTCTGTTGGGATCACCAATTATTAAATCTTTGGGATGATCCTTCTGTATTCTGATGGAGGGAGGTTTGCTTGAATCTTCTGACCTTGTATCATTTTGAGTGAAGTTATATTGATCATTCTTTTCTTCAGCTTCAATCTTGATATCAGCAGATGTTCCAACATCTTCTGGGACATCTGTAGGAGCATCATCAATTATCACATTTATGGACTCCATGATAACCTTGGTTCTAGAATTAAATACTCTATATGCTCTGCTGTTTATGGAGTATCCAAGGAAAATCCCTTCATCACTTTTAGGATCCATTTTTCTTCTTTGCTCCCTATCTGCCAGAATATAACAGATACTTCCAAACACATGAAAGTACTTCACAGTGGGTTTTCTGCCCTTCCAGACTTCATATATTGTGGACAAGGTTCCTTTTCTCAAGGTAAATCTGTTATGGATGTAGCAGGCAGTGTTCATAGCTTCAGCCCAGAAATACAGAGGTAAATTTTTAGCATGGATCATAGCTCTTGCTGATTCTTGAATGGTTCTATTCTTCCTTTCAACAATCCCATTCTGTTGAGGAGTGATGGGTGAAGAATACTCATGATTGATTCCTTCTGAAGAGCAGAAATCTAAGAACTTTTGATTCTCAAATTCTTTTCCATGATCACTTCTTATTCTGATCACACAGCTGGATTTTTCCCTTTGCAATCTTTGACATAATTCTTTGAATACATCAAATACATCTGACTTTTCTTTGATGAAGTTTATCCATGTATATCTTGAAAAATCATCAACCACAACATAGGCATACCTCTTACCACCAAGACTTTCAACCTGCATAGGTCCCATAAGATCCATATGTAGAAGTTCCAAAACTTTGGAAGTTGTCAGATGTTGGAGCTTTGGATGGGACATCTTGGTTTGCTTTCCTATTTGACATTCACCACATATTTTGCCATCATCAATCTTCAGTTTAGGAATACCTCTTACAACATCCATAGATATGATTTTCTTTATGCCTCTGAAATGAAGATGACCTAGTCTTTGATGCCACAGTTTCACTTCTTCTTCTTTAGCTAGAGAGCAGGTTGAAGTGAGACTGAGATTTTGAGATTCCCACATGTAACAGTTGTCTTTAGATCTGGCTCCTTTCATGACAACCTCTTGTTCTTTGTTAGTCACTATGCATTTAGATTTGGTAAAGTTTACACTGTATCCTTGATCACATAGTTGACTTATGCTGATCAGGTTAGCAGTTAAACCTTTAACTAGCAGCACATCATCTAGTCTTGGAACATCTTGACAATCCAAGGTTCCAACTCCCTTGATTTCTCCTTTAGCTCTATCTCCAAAGGTAACATACCTGGATGAATGTGATTTTAAGTTTACTAGCAAATTCTTCAATCCAGTCATGTGTCTTGAGCATCCACTGTCAAAGTACCAGTCTTCTTTAGCTGATACTCTCAGTGATGTATGTGCTATGTATGCAGTATTTTTCTTTGACCAGATGAGTTGGGATTTCTTTTGATGCCTCTGCCCTGTGTGTTGTTCAGCTGATCTCCAAGCTTGATTGTTGATCTTGTTCTTGGGTATGTGACTTTGATCAGTCTGAGTGTCAGCTTTTGGTCTCCAAACCTTCTTGATGACCTCTGTCTTCTGCTTAGGAGGTTGCTGATTTCTTTGATGTCTATGCAGCACTTTCTTGGTACCTTCTACTTTCTGTTTGGAAGGTTGCTGATACATCTGATTTGGATATCCATGTAGCTTATAACAGTGAGGTTTGATATGCCCAAATCTTCCACAGTGATGGCATCTCCATCTTTGATACTTCTTCTTCATTTTGTTCTTTCCAGAATGTTGAGACATCTGTTGGAACATTATGTTTGTTTTTGTGTTCTGATGTTGAAGCATCTGTTGGGACATCTTATTTGACTGTGTAGTTTTTGAAGTAGTTTTGCTAGAGCTGGCTTCATCTCTGTTATATCCCAGTCCACTTTTGTCCCCTGAATGTTTATTATTGCTGAGAATAACATCCAGTGTGTTTGAGCTGCTGTTCAACATTCTAACAGATTTGGACATATGTTCCAACTTAGAGTTGAGAAGGTTTACTTCACTTTTTAAGGTGTCAATGATCTCCTGATCATTTGCTTTGTCATCTTCTAATGCCTCATTCTGCTTCTTTAGCTTTATAACTTCACTGCATATTTCAGAGCTTCTTTTGTATAGATCTTTGAATGCTTGCTCAAGTTCTTCATAAGTAAGTTCTCCACAACTGGAATCACTATCATATTCACACAGTCCAGCTAAAGCAGTAATATGCTTAGCTGATTCTTCTTCTGAATCTCCTGAGTCTTCATCAGACCAGGTCACAGAGAGTCCTTTCTTTTGCCTCTTTAAGTAGGTAGGACATTCAATCTTGATGTGTCCATATCCTTCACATTCATGGCATTTGACTCCTTTATCTTGACTGGTCTTTTCAGCATACTTTAATCTTTTGTTAGCATCATAAGGTCTTCTGTTCTCAGAGTTTGTGTTTCTTCCACTAGGTTTGGATTTGCCTTCCATTCCTCTGAGAATCTGTTTGAATTGTCTTCCAAGCAAGGCAAGGTTTTCTGATAAGCTTCTATCATTTGCTGATTCATCATCTTCTTCTTCATCTGTATTTGACACCAAGGCTATGCTTTTGTTCTTTTTGACATTTGTGTCATTCATTCCCATCTCAAAAGTTTGAAGGGAACCAATGAGTTCTTCAACTTTCATGGAGCATATGTCTTGAGCTTCTTCTATTGCAGTGACTTTCATGTCAAATCTTTTTGGCAAGGATCTGAGAATCTTTCTTACAAGCTTTTCATCAGTCATCTTTTCTCCCAAAGCTCCAGAAGTATTGGCTATATCCAAGATGTTCATATAGAACTCATGAATTGATTCATCTTCCTTCATTCTCAAGTTTTCAAACTTGGTGGTGAGAAGTTGAAGTCTTGACATTTTTACTTTTGATGTTCCTTCATGAGTTGTTTTGAGAGTATCCCAAACATCTTTGGCCAGCTCACAATGATGTACAAGTCTGAAAATGTTCCTATCAATGCCATTGAATAAAGCATTTAAGGCTTTTGAGTTGCCTAGTGCTGAGTCTTCTTCCTCCTTACTCCATTCTTCTTCAGGTTTCAGCACTTTTGATCCATCTTTGGTGTCTTGGACAGGATGATCCCATCCAACATTGACTGCTCTCCATGCCCTGTTGTCAAGTGACCTTAAGAATGCAATCATTCTTGGCTTCCAGTAGTCATAATTAGATCCATCCAGTATAGGTGGTCTATTTACTGACCCTAAATCTCTGTCCATGTTACAGAATTTGTATTCCCTAGATCTCACCCAGTATAAACAGGCAGGGTGCCTGCTCTGATGCCAATTGAAATTCTGTGATCAGGTATGAGATGTCCTAAGAGATGTCCCAACACTTGATAGGACACTTGACAGAATTAACCAAAACTTAAATAGCAAGAAAAGTAAACAACACAGAAGTTTGTTAACCCAGTTCAGTGTATAACCACACTTACATCTGGAGGCTACCAAGCCAGGAGGAAATCCACTATAAGTATTATTAATTCTAGACTTAAACCACCCTGTTTAATCTATCACTTAATAACTACCCAATGCAATTTCTACCTAAGACACACCTTAGATAAGAGTACCCTACTCACTCCCCCTCAATCACACAGTGATCAAGTTTACAAGTTTACAAAAATTGAAGACATCCTTCAAACAATACAGCTTGATCTTACTTCACAGTTTTGATCAAGTCACAAATGCACTTTTGCTTAAAAGCTCATAAAGTGGTACAATAAAATAACCTGCTATTAAAAACACTAGACACCCTATTTGGTCTTCTGAAATTCGTACTCAATTCTATGAGTTTCTGTTGCTTAAATAGGTATCTGAATTTTGGGCTTTCTGTAGAATGATCCAGCCCTAATGTGCAGCAGCTGTCACCTTGAATTTAGGGTTTGTTACTTCCTATATTCTAGGTGATTTAGGTCTTCTGTTTTAATCTGAATCTTCAATATAAAACACCCTACAGATGCGCCTTGTTCTGTTTTTATCCATCATTAATTAATTCCAGATACTTCTCCTTAAATATCTCTGATCAGTTAATCATTAATTAATTTTGGTAGCAGGTCTGAGATGTCTCAACATCTGTTGGGACATCCTGAAAAACTGAACTTAAGTTATTTACACAATGTCCCAACATCTGGTAGGACATCCTGAAATAAGTTCACATACTCTGTTTGATAATGTCCCAACATCTGATAGGACATTCTGAACTGAATTTAACATTTCTTGTTTGGTCAAAAATTCTGCCAATTCTTAAACATCTACAGTCCTCTTTTGAACAATAATGGTTCATCCCAATAGTAATGTTTGAGATTGTGAAAGAAATTCTTTTTCTGCTGATAGGTTAAATCAGGTGGAAGAGCTCCTGCAGCTAGGTAGTTAACAATGTCAGCGTACCATGGCAGTCCTACAGTCGTTTGGATTGTTTCTACGGGTTCTGGTTCATCTAAGTCTAACTGAACTGGGTCGCTTCCTATTTGTGCTATCAGCTGTTCATACGGAAAATCATCGTTAATCGGCACTTGTTCGGGTTTAATACCTTCTATTCTAGATAAATGGTTCGCTACGACGTTTTCAGTACCTTTCTTATCTTTTATTTCGAGATCAAACTCTTGTAAGAGTAAAATCCATCTCAAGAGTCTTGGTTTAGCATCTTTCTTAGTCAATAGATATCTGATAGCAGCGTGGTCTGTGTAAACGATTATTTTCGCTCCTACTAGGTAAGAACGGAATTTGTCAAGCGCAAAGACAACTGCTAACAATTCTTTTTCAGTGGTGGCGTAGTTCATCTTAGCAGAATCTAAGGTTCTACTGGCATAGTAAATCGCATGAAGTTTCTTATCCTTCCTCTGGCCTAGAACTGCGCCTACAGCATAGTCATTCGCATCGCACATGATTTCGAAAGGTAATCTCCAGTCAGGGGGTTGCATGATTGGTGCGGTGATGAGGGCTGTTTTTAGAGTTTCGAATGCTTTAAGACAATCTTCATTGAATATGAACTCAACGTCTTTCATTAATAAACCAGTAAGAGGTTTAGTGATTTTCGAGAAATCTTTGATGAATCGTCGGTAAAAACCGGCGTGTCCTAAAAAGCTTCGTATTTCTCGAACGGTTTTAGGGGGTTGAAGATCTTTTATGACTTCTATCTTAGCTTTATCAACTTCAATTCCCTTGTCGGATATGACGTGTCCTAATACGATTCCTTCTCTGACCATAAAATGACATTTCTCCCAGTTAAGCACGAGGTTTACTTTTACACATCTTTCTAACACCATTTCTAAATTTGATAGGCATCCTTCAAAACTTTGCCCGCATACAGAGAAGTCGTCCATGAACACTTCCATGATGTTGTCTATAAAATCTGCGAAGATTGACATCATACATCTTTGAAAGGTTGCAGGAGCGTTGCATAATCCAAAAGGCATTCGTCTATAAGCGAACGTTCCATAAGGGCATGTGAATGTAGTCTTCTCTTGATCATTTGGGTGGATAGGGATTAGGAAAAATCCTGAGTAACCATCAAGATAACAGAAATAAGACTGCTTGGCTAATCGTTCTAACATTTGATCTATAAAAGGTAGTGGGAAATGATCTTTTCGAGTGGCTTTGTTTAGTTTACGATAATCGATGTACACTCTATGTCCCGTCACTACTCTTTGCGATATCGATTCGCCTTTAGCGTTTTTCACAACAATGATACCTCCTTTCTTTGGCACTACATGAACTGGACTAACCAATTTACTATCAGAGATTGGATATATTATTCCGGCATCTAGTAGTTTCTTAACTTCTTCATTTACTACAGTGCTAAGGATTGGGTTAATTCTTCTTTGAGATTCTCTGGAGGTTTTGCAATCTTCTTCTAGCAGAATACGATGCATACAGATTGAAGGGCATATTCCTTTGAGATCAGATATGTTATATCCTAACGCAGTTGGATATTTCTATAAGACATCCAAACATTTCTTTGTTTCGATCGTTCCTAAACTGGAATTTATTATAACTGGTCTTTTACATTCAATGTCTAAGAATTTGTATCTTAGGTTCTTAGGTAAAGTTTTTAATCCTAATGTAGGTTTATCTTTACTTGGCATGGGATCCGGTGTAAGTGCTAAACTTTCGCTTAGACTATCATCCTGATATGGTCCACGCCAATTATCATCTTTGAAAATCGGAGGAATTTGAATTTTCATAATTTCAGAATAGGTAGTTTCTTTCATTTCCATTTCTCTTACACATTCGTCAATTACGTCCAATAGATAGCATGTATCCTTTATAGCTGGTGATTGTAAGAATTGTGTTAAAATAAATTCAACTTTCTCTTCACCTACTTCAAAGGTTAGCTTTCCTTTCTTTACGTCTATTATAGCTTCGGCGGTAGCTAAGAATGGTCTTCCTAGTATGATAGGTGTAGTGGAGTCTTCAGAGATGTCCATGATTATGAAATCAGTAGGGATGTAGAATTGTCCTATACGTACTGGGACGTTTTCCAGTATGCCAACATGATATTTAACAGAGCGATCGGCTAGTTGAACAGACATTTTAGTTGGTCTTAGGTCTCCCATGTTTAGCCTTTTGCAAATCGTTAAGGGCATAACACTGATACTGGCTCCTAAATCGCATAGAGCTTTGTCAATGACGAATTTTCCTATTACACAGGGTATAGAGAAACTTCCTGGATCTTTTAGCTTAGGAGGCATATTATTTTGAATTATGGCGCTACATTCAGCAGTAAGTGTAACTGTTCCGTTATCCTCTATCTTTTTCTTATTGGATAAGATTTCTTTTAGAAACTTAGCATACGAGGGCATTTGGGTGATAGCTTCTGTAAACGGAATAGTAATATTCAACTGTTTCAGAAGTTCGACAAATTTCTTGAACTGGCCCATTGTCTTGGAATTGGTTAATCTCTGAGGGTACGGAATTGGTGGTTTATAGGGTGGTGGAGGCACATAAGGCTTTTCTTTCTCCACTACCTCTTGATTATCATCTTCCTTTTCTTCTGGATCATTCACCATTTCAGTCGGTTTATCCGGTTTTTGGTACATGGCTGGATTGTCAAGTCTTGGATCGGTAGGTCCGTCAAGTTCCTTGCCACTTCTTAATATCACAGCATTGGCCTGTCCTTTCGGATTAGGTTGAGGTTGTCCAGGAAATACTCCAGCTGGTGCAGCGGTAGGTGCTTGTTGTTGAGCTACTTGTGAAATCTGAGTTTCAAGCATTCTGTTATGTGTAGCTAATGCATCTACTTTGCTCACTAATTGCTTAATCTGCTCACTAGTGTTGTTTTGGTTTAAGAAGTCCTTGTTTGTCTGAGATTGGTTAGCTATAATGTTCTCCATCATCAATTCAAGGTTCTATTTTCTAGGGATATTAGGAGCAGTCTTTTGATATCCTAGTGGTGTAGCTGGTGTTTGACCTGGTGCGTATAAAGCATTGTTATTCTTATAGGAGAAGTTCAGATGATTCTTCCAACCTGGGTTGTATGTGTTTGAGTATGGGTTTCCTTGAGCGTAATTCACTTGATCCGTGGGAATTCCTGTTAATAGTTGACAATCAGGAACTTCATGTCCTGGAATTCCACATAACTCACAGTTAGGTGTTACTGCAGCCACGGTGGCTGTTGGTGTTATGGCCAAGTTGTCGATCTTTTGGTTTAGTTGGTCAAACTTTGCATTGACTTGGTCCATACTACTCACTTCGTACATACCTCCTTTTGTTGGTTTCTCAGTTGCGACTCTCTCGCTTCCCCATTGGTAATGGTTTTGAGCCATACTTTCGATAAGTGCATAAGAATCGTTATATTCTTTGTCCATTAGTGCACCGCCTGCGGCAGCGTCAATTGTCATTCTTGTATTGTACAAGAGTCCATTATAGAAGGTATGGATGACCATCCATTCTACTAATCCGTGATGTGGACAAAGTCTCAGCATATCCTTATAGCGTTCCCAAGCTTCGAATAGTGATTCGTTTTCCCTTTGCTTAAATCTGTTGACCTGAGCTCTCAGCATAGCTGTCTTGCTAGGTGGGAAATATCTGGTCAAGAAAACTCTCTTTAGTTCCTCCCACGTAGTTACTGAGTTCGAAGGCAGAGATTGAAGCCAGACTCTCGCTCTGTCTCGAAGTGAAAAAGGAAACAGACGTAATCTGATAGCTTCTTGGGTAACTCCATTGGCTTTTACGGTATCTGCGTATTGCACAAAGATCGAAAGATGAAGGTTTGGATCCTCGGTAGGATTTCCGGCGAATTGATTTTGTTGCACGACTGATATCAGCGAAGGTTTTAGTTCGAAATCGTTTCGGTTGATAGTCGGTGCGACAATGCTGGAATGCGGTTCAGCTTGCGAAGGACTAGCGTAATATTTGAGTGGGTGATTCTGTTCTTCAGCCATCTCTGCGTCCTTTGATGTTACGACTGGTTTAGGTGGATCTAATTGAAGATCTGGAATATTGTAATTTTGTTCCTAATCGAATATCCGTCTTCTTACGTGTAAGAAGCGTTCCGATTCTGGGATTAGAGGTTACAAGTCTTTGCCTTGGGAGCGAGTACTTGACATACACTCGGGAATTTAGATTAAGAAAAGAAAATAGTTGTTACCTTAGTCTAGACAATGCTACCCTAAAGTGCACTAGTAACTAAATTAAGGTCCCCGGCAGCGGCGCCAAAAACTTGATGGGCTAAAGACGTATCTAATTATGTGTCTAGCGGTATCTTAACTGCAAGTGCACAACCTATCGAAGTAATATTTAAGATTATCGATCCACAGGGACTCTATGGTTACTTAGTGCTAGATGAATTTCTAGTTTAGCTAAGGTGAAGGGTTGTCACGATTTTTGGTTGTTTTTAAAGATTTAAAGGCGGGAATTAAATTTAAGTTTAATGAAATTATACTAAGGCGGTCGGTATGTAATTATGCTAACTTAGGCGAGTCGATCTATCCTAGGCTTATAAAGATGGTTCGCTTAATCTATTCTGTAGAGGTTACCAGTTTAAATATCTTTAACTCACACTCTCGTGGTCTTATCTCAGATCTTACCCCTAAAGCCCTATGCCTGCTCTCGCTAGCCCATAAGTGTTTAGAGATAATTTTTGGAAACTTAGTAATTCTAATTTATTTTAAAGCGCTCTCGCTGTGTTTAATTTAAATGCCTAACTTTAGCTATCTGGTTAAAATCTCACACTCTCGTGGTCTTGACCTAACCTAATACACTTTCCTTACTCTCGTAACAAAAAGGTTGATTTTATAATAAAAAGTCTCAGCCAGATTATTAAGTTCTTAATTATTTTAAACCTAGAGTAGATTTTACCGATTCAGTTTGTTTTAATTACATACCGCCCTAAGGTATTTAGCTACTCATTATTGTTGAACCAGACAGAGGCAGAGAAACATAAAACGAAATATGCATGGCAGAAAAATAAATATTCAACATAAATATAAATGCAATTTAATATAAACCTGGATAACAATAAAAGTAGTTGACTCCTTCTTCCACAGGCTGGAAAGCTCGGAGTATTGACCGGAAACGGAAATAAATAATTCTAAAAAAAATCTGAAGGCTTTGAAACAATTTACTTTATAACAATTTCCTGATGTTGGAAATTGTTATAAGGTTGGTTGGGATACAAGAAAAATAAAGCAAAGAAATTAATGCTGGAAAAATAAAGGGTGCAAAATAAAATCGGCAGAGCTTCCGCAAGAAATTAAAAACTAAAACTCTGTAAATTGTTCATTCCAATTAAGCTATTTATAGAAGACTAAATGGGCTTGGCAGTTGAATTGTTGCTTGGGCTTCGTAGGAAAATGAGAGAATCCAGGGACGTTGGAGTACTGGGTCTTGCTGGAAAATAGGCACTTCATGCAGCGTAACGTTCATGACCAAGTCTTCAGTCAAATACCCTAGTTTTTCCTTGTCACGGTCGTGACAAGGGTGTCACGTTCGTGTTCCTTGTATTATATGTGTCACGGTCGTGAGGGATTTGTCACGGTCGTGAGTGCTCCTTTTGGCGTGTCACGGTCGTGACACCTAGGTGACGACCGTGAGTGTAACAAAATATGCAGGTTATGCAGAATTCCTCATTTCTTCATCTTTTAATGGTTGTTTTTGCTCATTTCACTTGCGGCTCTTGATTTAGCTCTGTATATGATGTACCTGCAAAATGGCAAAGAAAACTCGAGGAATCGGGTGTTAAAACGACAATTATACGATAAAACGGTATTGAAACATAGCAATATAATCGATACTTTTTCTCGTTATCAGTCGCTGCCTCAAAGCACCTTCTCGCTGCCTCAATATCTCCGTGCAGTGTAGCTACGTGGCCCTTCTCGGTGTAGTACTTCATTTTGAGATGAACTGCTGAAGGGACGACGATGAGCTCGGCGAGTGTGGCTCTCCCCAGGATACACTGGTAGAGTGACAGGCAGTCAATTACCAGGAAGTGTGTTTTGATGGTTTTGGAAGTGTCTCCCTCCCTGAAGGTGACGTTCAGCTCAACGCAACCCCATGGTCTTGCTATAACATCGTTGAATCCTTCTAAATCATAACCTACGTACAGGGATTTGTTTCCTTGGTCGAGCTGCAGAGTCCGAAAGAGCGAAGAGTACATGATGTTGACCGAGCTTCCCTGATCGACGAGTATCCTTCGTACATCTGTCTTTGCCATCTTTGATCGGATCAACAAAGGAATATGAGAGTTGGGGACCCTCTGGGAAGCTCCTTCCTGTAGAATCGACTGGGACTTCCCATTGACTCTTTCGATGGATGATAGCTGAACTGGTGATGAATCGGCTAAATGCTCGAGGTTTCGTCGAACGGATCTGACGGTCATCGCGTTGTAACCTCCTCCCAAAATGAGCATGGCCGATGGGAAACATTCCCAAGGGCTATGTGATGCCAAGTATCCTGCACGTAAAAGGTGCCGAGGAATATAGAAGTTTTCAGGTCTGGTAACAGAAAGGGCTACCTGCACACGGGTGGCTTCCTCGGTGACTTCATCGTCCCTCTTGGCCTCCTTTTGACGAGGATCTCCGTCTTTCACGTACTTCTTGAGGTGTCCCTCTTTGATAAGGATCTCAATGGCGTCTTTGAGATGGATGTAGTCTTCGGTGACGTGACCGTGGCTGCGGTGGAGCCGACAATACTTGCTTTTGTCGGTATTGGCTTTTGAGGTTGTATGCTTTGGGAAGCGAACACGCTCCCTGTTTGAACTCGGTGTTGATGCATTCATTGAGGACCTTCTCGTGAGGGGCGGTGAGAAGGGTGTACTCTGAGAAACGGCCAACGGGTCCTCTGCTCTCACGCGGACGATCATCCCTACGTTTCTCACGTCGCGGAGCGTCGTCACCATCCTTTTGCTTGTGAGCCTTATTATTCTCCTGATTCCTCTAATCTCTTGTTTTGTATACAACCTCCTTCTCCTCGTACTGAATGTACGCTTGGGCTTTGTGAAGTAGTTCTGCAAGTGACTGGGGAGGTTCAATGCCCACGGCTTTTCGGAACTCGCTGTTGGGGCGCAGACCCTTCTCTAAGATATACCGCTTCATGTGGTCGGTGATGTGCATTTCCACGGCCTCTTTGTTGAACCGATCAATGTAGTCCCTTAAGGGCTCTTCCTTCCCCTGCACGATACCTTCAAGGGTGGCCTCAGACTTCGGATGACGCCTGAAGGCGGTGAAATGCCTGGTGAACTGATTTTTCAGAACTCTCCATGATGTGATGGATCCGACAGGGAGATGCTTGTACCAAGACATGGTGCCCTTGCGAAAGGTGATAGGGAACAACCTACATTTTATTGCACCCTCCACGTTGTGATAATGGAGCATGGCCTCGAGGTTTTCAATGTGATTGTCGGGATCAATCGTCCCGTCGTAGGTGGCCAAGGGAAGAGGCTTCTCAAGTCCCCGAGGGATGCGGGTTTCCATGATCTTGCGTTTGAGAGGACTGCAATGGTATTCGTCATCGCTGCTCCCGGACTCATGGTAAAGGGACCTGCTCCGATGATGATCATCGTCATAACGGGTCTTGTCGCGATCTTGATCCTCCATTGAGTGTCTCGACCTACGTATAGGAGATCGTGTGCGTTTTCGAGCGCGCTCTGGACGCGAGGTCTCGGGGGGATCTTGATCTATGGGAGGAGAATAACGTTTGGGTTCCTTTCCTTTCCAACCTCGTGTCAGGGATCGAGATCTTCGAGGAGAACCTCTGCGACGGCGTCGCCTAGACGGTGAAGGGGAGTGGTGGCCCCGCTCGAGCACTTGCATACGTTCATTTTGTTGAAACAAGGTCAGATTTTCCTTGTTAAGGGCAGTGATAAGGGCCTGAGTGGTGAAATCTGCTTCCGTAGGGATGAGGATTGGTTCAAAGATGGGGTCTGTGTGAACAACAAATGGTTGTTTCAGATTGTTTGAGACCGGGGAAGGAGGATGCCCTCCGCCGCTACTGGCGTTGAGCTGAAAAGCTCTTTGGCTACTGGCGTTATCGCCATCGCTGATGAGGATGACGTGAGGATCTTTGACAACCTCGAGCATCTGGGCTGCCATGAAGACCGAGAGAAAAACTTTGGTCTTGCGATGAAAAGAAAGAAATCTTGGTCACGAAAGACGGGGAAGTTATGATTCCCACAGACAACGCCACTGTACAGAAAGAATTCGGACAGATCTTCGCGACCTTCAGCTGGGACTGTGGTCTGTTGGTAGGAGAAGATGGTGGGGTACCTACAAGGTACTCCGACGCTCAAGTCATTTTGGGACCAACAAGAGCAATAGTAAGAAAGGGGTAGAAAAGTGAATACCTGACTTTTCAAAGATGGAGAGTTTTATAGGGGCATATGCCCGCATGATACAGGCGCGTAGTCTTTGACTAAGTGTAACTGCCTCAGTAAATTTGTTGGCCAGTTGGCCGCGTGGAAGGCGCTTTGGTGCGTAAAGGGGGAAGTCCCCAACGACTTTATGTCAAAGACTCTATTTCTGTAACGGTCATATCCTCATGGATCCTATAGTGGACTTGTCCACAATTGTTTGCTGGATTGGGTCTCAATTTGGTGCCGGACAAGTGTTAGGCCAGTCCAGAACAATTTATGTTAATATGTTGTTAATGTCGTGCTAGTTTATGTTTCTAAATCATGTTAACATGTTGTTTGTAGGATTACAATGTAATGCTAGTTTATGTTTCCAAATCAGATTAACATGTTATTATACATTTTGACTTGTAGGTGTGGTTCACAAATTATCTGTGTTGCTACGAAGAAAAAATACAAGAAGGACGGAGCTAATATGAAAGTTGCAAATTTGTGTGAAAGACTCATATCATGAGACACAAGTTTACTGCTCTCACTTCAGCTTCATCCTCCTATTATTGTGGATGTCATTTCGAGACAAGTAGGTCATTTCTTCGTCTTCATTCTCTCTAAATATTTTCAATAAAATATACGTTTGTGAAACATTTTATGAGTTGATATGTTGTTTTTCAAAATGTTTATCTCGTTTTTTAATTCCAATTGAGTTTATTATATCGTATGTAGATTGCCTGTTTTTACAAACCTCTCACTGAACATACATTCATTTAAATTGATTTATAAAATGATAATTTGAAAATTAAATTATATTTTAAAACCAACTTAGAAGTGTTAAATTTATTATCAACTTATAAATTAAATTTATCCTTTATGAGGGAAACTTAATTTATCTTTCTATCATGATATTTATTACTTGTTATAAAAGATGTACAATAATTAGAGTCTTTTCTATAAAACTATAACTAACACGGTTGAAAAGATGTTACTACAGTGATCCCTTTCCAGATGTCTGAGACCCATGAAGCTTTAAAAGCAATGAATTGCTAACCACCAAGATGGAGCTCATAGCCATTAGTCCTCCTGTGATTAAAAAATATCAAGGTAATGAACAGAAAATAACCAGTTTTTTCCTTTGAAGAAAATACATTTGAAATGCGTTGTGGGTTTTGGTGGACTCAGGAAATATACGAAGAAAAATTGCAACTACGGTATAAAAATAGGGCCCTGCGGTTATATGAAAATAAAACTAGCGGTACAGTGTTGCTCACCTGAAAGTGATGGTGTCATAGCAAAGTCATATTGGGGAAGTAACACACCAGCAGCAATGGGAATGGCAACTACATTGTAAGCCACTGCCCAAGACAAATTTTGATAAACTTTTGCCATTGTTGCTTGTGCTAGGTCTAATGCATCAATAACCTGTCCGTTAAAAAGTCAGGAAACAAGATTGAAGGAAAGCCATATGGTGGCTGGTGTTCCAAGTATGCAAGTATTAACAGAACCACGAGGGTTTATGTAAAAGTGCCACACTACCATTACATTTCATCATCTCTCAACTACTAGAAGATAACAAACACAATATGCAATATGAAAACAGTTAGAACTGATTTCATTCACACAAAAAAATATGCATCACATCTTTGTTGCACCAAACAGATGATTGTTTACGCATATCAATTGTATCATGGCATAATCTCAAAATAATATGAAAACATTTAGAGTTGCCACAGGCTCACATCACAAGTGCCTTTCACCTTGTCGCCCATTTAGCATCAGAATGAAATGAAAGCATATTAATGAATCCCAGACATCAGAATGACATACCTGTGAAATTTTGTTGCCCAGAAGTATGATGGATGCAGCATCTGAGGCAGCATTCTCTTGAGCTTCATTCTGCAGAGCTATCCCAACATCAGCTGCAGCCAAAGAGGGCGCATCATTGATCCCATCACCTACCTTAGAGAAGAAGAGGAAAAAAATCTTAGTAAAACACCATTTTCCATTCAATATTCATTGCTAGATCCATTCTAAAAAACTAAAATCCAGTGTGATGCTTATAACAGAAGCATTTTGGGGTGCATCTGCTCCATTGACCATTTCCATGCATGCTATTCAATGAAGAGCAAACATAAACATCATTACCTCAAAAATAAAAATAGAAAAATATCCAATTATTTAGTGTAAAAGATGCATGGAATGTTTAAGAACAAATTCATGATCATCACTTTATGGTAGTGTTAGACATATACCATTGCAACGCGATGTCCAGCAGCTTTTAGAGATGAAATAAATGCAGATTTCTGCTGCGGAGACAAGGATGCGTTGACAAAATCGTTTTCAATTCCAACTGTCTCCGCTATCGTTGCAACTGCCTCTTCCCTGTCTCCTGATAAGAGGACCGTTTTAATCCCCTTCTTCTTGAGCCTTGCAATAAAGAGAAGAAAATCGGGCAGAAAATGCACCCACCAAGCATTAGAAAACAACAGAAGATACTCAATGTTAGTAAGTACTTCAAATAAATGTGGTATGAAATCCAGCGCAAAGTGTAGATTTGAATGGACAAACTTTAGATAATAGTCCAAAACCTTATAGGGAAATAATGGTAGTATGTAAAACAGATTTGCTAGGTGGCCTAGTTCAATTAAAATACCTAGATAAGCTTATAACAAATAAATACGGTGATGTGAATGGTAAACTCGGCATGAAGCAATAAAACTTTATAAACTTTCTCCTATGGGAATGGGCAGGGGCAGTCAGAAAATATCACATGCAGGATAGTGGGTACAAAAATTATTGATTAAAATCTTCCCAGTCTAGGGATAATTAGTAGTTTATTAACTCCAAGAGTAAGTAGTTACTCATTAACCATATTTTGAACATCATTAATCAACAAACGATTGGGCGGTTCCAAGATAGTCGAAATATTTTTATCAGGCGGTTCCAAGATAGTCGAAATATTTTTATCAGCTTTCTTACAATTTTATCAAGAATTAACAAATGGGTAAGAAAAAAGTGTACTGTTAGTTTTGAGCTGGAAAAGTAAAGGCTACTAAAAAATGCACTGACCCTGTTTCTTATAAAGCGAACCAATTTCACATATGGCCAGAAAGAAGAAGCAGTAGTATTACTTGCCTAAAATGAGTTGTATACATAAAGAAAAGTAAAAGTACCGCATTACTGTAGATTCAGCATCTTCACGCACAATGTCAGATATGGCAATAGCACCAATGATGCCTTCTCCTTCACGTCCAACATAGACAACAGTTTTAGAATACTTAGAAGATGATGTATTCGATGAATGATTCATCAAAGCACGTTCGAGATTCGTCAAATCAGATGGGTTCATTCTAGTCTTGAAACGTTCATGGACCCATTCTAGAGACCCAACCGCAACCAAACGCCCATCTATTTCTGCCAAGGTTCCAAAACCTGGTTCAACTATCTGTCCTTTTGTGAGCGGAAGGACCAAATCTAATGACTCAGCTTTATTAATAATAGCCTTTGCTATTGGATGAGATGCAGTTTTCTCCACTGCTGCAGCAATCTGAAGAATTTCTGACTCTCCATACTCAATAGAGCCTATGGCGGAAACAACTGGTTTTCCTCTGGTAAGGGTTCCTGTCTGAAAGTTTGGTGTTAGAAAATCTTCGTTTTTGTTCTTGGGATAAATGTTGGTCAATGTTCAAAGTTAAAAGAGCGTTCAGATTATATTTTAATAATTAATTGTCGTTAAGATTGAATAAATATTGGCAAACATGAGTCACTGACTTAAATACTTCACTTCTCTCAAATTCAAAATGTAAATTCCAACTTTTAGAGATTTTAAACGAAAATAAACATGGATCATATTGTCATTGTTTTCTGTTATTTGAAAAGTATATATTTATTTAGTCTGAAGAAATTTTGATGAAGCAATAAATCATCAAAGATTAATGTAAAGTTTGTTAATTATGATATATATGAATATACTGCAAACTTGAAACAGGGCTTTCTTTAAGAAATGCATGCTACTAAATTCATAAAATACATGTAAGATTGAATTTGATTATCATTCATGTCAATGTATTCTGACCCTATAACAGACACATACACGGCAGCAGATATGTGTGTTTGTGTGTGTGTGTGTGAGAGATCATGTAGAAGGGGAAAGAAACAGTATTAGACTATGAAAAATGAATTTACCTTATCTAGAGCAATATAATTTACACCGGCCAAGCGTTCTAGCACATCCCCTCCTCTGATAAGAAGTCCTTTTCTTGCCCCTGGTCATTGCAGAGACGGTTTATGCCTAGTGTGTGAATAGTAAAAAAAAGGGGGGGTAGAAAATACTAAAAACATCAAACCAGAATGCCAGGCAGTAATATGGTATATTTTATAAAATAAAGTCATAAATTCAAGTATAGAACTTATGCCTGATTGTAAGACAGCTACGTACTTTATAATTGCAATAGTTGTGATTCTAATTGCAATAGTTGTGATTCTTTTGCATCGGATAATATATATTTAAAGAACCAGACAATCAAGAATGCTATAAAGTAAAAAAGAAAGAACTAAAAAATGAAAGAGATAAAAAATAAAGCTAAAAGGAAAATGAATTGAGAAAATATTACTGATGCCAAATTTTTTTTCAAGGAAGCGGAAATTGGAAATTTGTAGCATTGGATAAAATTATTCAATATTTGAGCAATGAGCCAGGTTTTTCACCATAAGAGTAATGTAATACATCTAATGTATGTGTTCACTGTACACATAAAACTTATGTAAGTTTACTAAATGCAGGAAGCATAAATAAAGTACCAAGTGAGGTGCCAACTAGGATTGCTGTTGGTGTGGCAAGACCCAGTGCACAAGGACAAGAAACAACCTACAAAAAGGCAAACACTAGTTGTAAATTATTTAACTCGAAACTAAATTACAAATACCAAAAATAGGAGTGCTCCGTGAAGAAATAGGGAAGGAAGGAGATACAAACAAGCAGTTTTAATCATGAACTTGAAGCAAAATTACAAGTCAGAGGATCCAAGTTTAGAGTTACTCACCAAAACATCTACAGAGAGTTTTAAACTCAAAAGCAGAGGATCTCCTTCCGGGCCCGCAATATCATTGAGCAAAACATCAGGAAATATGTGTGTTCCAAAAAAATACCTAGAGAAGAACACAACAAGTTTGTTAAAGTTAATGGTACTTTAATGGGCAATATGAACCAAACATAATGCCTGCTTTATTACTTGATTTTCTTTTATTAATTTGTTCTGTTTTCTTATTTCTTAATTTTATTTTTTTGGTTTCATGACATGTTTTATTTTTATAGTTCAAGAATAATGATTAATAGGATCAATGAGCAACACCTTATTCTCCCAAGTGATTTGATACCAACTTGGGAAATGTTCATGCATATGTTAGCTGGCAGACGTATGAACTAAGGGTCTTCTCTAAAAACGACTTTTGAGGTCTTATTCATAAGATGAGAGTGCACATGGAAAGAACCTTTGTATTCTTCTAAGTAAATTTAGGAACCCAAAAACTGAGTTGCAATAGAATATCAGTTTTAGTAAGCAATATGATAAAATAGGAGAGAATATCTCCTTCAAGGGTTTCCCCTTCACAATAGAGAATACTCTATTCGCAATTTCAAGATTCAAAGATGCTATCTACCCTTTGTATTCTCTTGTTTATACATGTACTCTATAAGAACCTCAACTAACTAACTTCTAAAACAAATCTTCGTACTATTTCTACTCTAATATATATTATTCTATATCGTAACAAGTAAGCCTTTTACTTTTCTACATGTAAAAATTAATTATACATGATAATCATAAATTTCATAGTAAGATTTTAAGAACCATGGTCAAATAACATAGGTATGCGTCACAAGTCACAACTCTTTTTCTTTTGGAGTGTAGGGGATACGTAAGTTGGATTACATCAATATATGTAATAATAAACTAGTACTCCCTCTGTTTTTAATATTCTTTTAATGTTATTTTTCCTATTATACCCATAAGTATTTAATATTCTTTTAATTTATCTTTCTCATACCATTAATGAGGAATAATCTTGTAAAATCCTTCATAATTTCTGTTTTTTCATATAACAATCATTACATTTCTTAATCTATGTGAAATGGTCAAAACAACTTATAATAAAAGCGGAGCGAGTATTAGTTGGGGGGCTATATCAAATAAACCACTGCATTTGGGACTATCCCTACATGTCATAAACAAATCAGCTAAAAGAATTTGTATAGAAATATAAGTACTTACCAAAATGCAAATGTTGCTGCTGACAGAGTCATTATGCTAAATACAAATGGCCCTGCTATTGAATCTGCAAGCCTTTGAACAGGTGCTTCACGTGATTGAGCATCCTCAACCTATATTTCACCAGATAAAGCTGTAACATTGTAGAAATTCTCAACAAATGCTTGATTCTCATGCCTCAAAGTAATGAACTTATCAGCATTGTAATCTCAAAATATTAATAGAATCATCACCATACTGAAAGACATTGGTTCAGAATATAGAGATCAACATAATGAAAATTAGAAAGTTTATTTGAATATCCTCCTCAAACAATGGTTCAGTGGGTATCTATAGTTAAGGAGAGAGAATGAAACACAATGTGAGAGGCTGGTCTTTACCACCCAAAACTGACTGACCAACAAAGTGCATGTTTGAATTGACGCTTCCAAACACAATTTCGAGAAGGACCTCCTTTTTACTTATTTGTTAAATGGCCATTGGTAATCACACTGCTGCAGTTTGGAAGGGTGGTAAATGGCAACCTGTTTCCAAAAATTGCCCAATTGCCTCCATCTACCTCTTGGCCTCTATTTATAGCAACCTAACTAATAGCCTGAAAGGTTTGCTCTTAACATACAAGTCTTAACTAACTTTGGCTGAGTTAATTCCATGGCTACATTCTTATTTATGTTGTTGCTTACTTTCCTAATTTGTGGATTGTGGTTGGTTGCTAACACATTCCAGAACACATGATTTTGATTTTAAATGAATAAAATAAATTATATGCAATGCACTGTTCTATAAAACTACAAAAGCTAAGGATGCAAGAAATTACATTCTTAACTGGGAACGCACACGGAAAAACTAGATTATCTCCTTAACACTATATAGTCTAACCACTAAGCCACTACAGAAGATGTGATACTAACCATGCGTACAATCTTGGATATCATTGTGTTGGAGCCAGTCGAAGAAGATTCAATTCTTAAAGGACCGTCCTGAAATAGATATTTGTTGGCAAATGCAATAGATTAATGATTGCCCTCCAAATCAAAGGGAAAAAATCAAAACATCAGATGCGCCCAGCTGTTAATTTAGTGAGACATCATAAAATACAAGATTGATTTCAAAATCTTACCCAGTTTATAGTTCCTGCTGAAACTGTGAGGCCTTCCTCCTTAAATACCGGAAGTGATTCTCCTGTAAGCATGGATTCGTCCACAACGCTTCTTCCTGCAACAACCCTTCCCTGCCCAGAATTTTATAATGTTAGCAAGCAATACCATGTTAACCAACGATTCATCATATATTCCAGCTCAAAACGTGAATGGATGCCTCATGTTCAGCGTGTAAACAATTGTATAACTGTTTTATAAGCCAGTGCTGAAAGGCTCACATCTATAGGAATAGTTTCTCCAGGCAACACCAACACTGAATCTCCTACTCGAATATCATCAGTTGGAACTTCCACACAAATTGCATCAGAGCTAAGCACACTGTCAGTAGATAGGGAACCTTCTGATGATGTGATGACAAGTCTTGACTGAGTAGATATTAGTGACTGAAAAAACATACACCCCAATCATTAAAACCAACTTATAAATATGACTCATCAAAAAACAATGTTACTCTTTAAATTCAAACTATAAAATGATGCTTAATGCTCATATAAGCCATTTTTCCTTTAACCAATGCTCCAGTTCTTGGATTACTAATTTTTCTATGAAATAATGATATACTAGCTCTTATTTCTTAGATTACGACCATTATCCAATGTTCCAGTTCTTGGATTACTAATTTTTCTAAGAAATAATGATATACTATCTCTTATTTCTTAGATTAAGACCTTTAGCCAATGTTCCCGTTCTTAGATTACTACCTTAAACCAATTTTTCTTGGATTACTAATTTCCTTTAACCAATATTCCAGTTCTTGGATTACAACCTTTAATTTCAAATTATAAATGAAAGTTGAAATGAGATTGGATTTTGAAATGGAACACCATCACGGTCTCTTATTTATGTTGTGACTTCCAAAGGTCGTATAATCATCAAAAGGGAACATATTATTTGATCAAACTATCCCAACAATATTGGAGTAGTTAGGCTTCCAAAGATTCAAGCGTCATCAACCACTAATGATATACTATCAAACATTGCCTACAAAATGTGTAATAATTTGTTCGAGATAACAAATTATTAGGTGTAGAAGTCCACACAGGTAAAAAAAATTAAGGAACATAATCTAACAGAAGTCACTAATAAAAAGAAGTTTTAAATTTAAGAAAAGAGATCAAACATGATTTTCAAAAAACAGATTTTTGAATTAAAATGAGAATGCCGAAAGATGGAAGATTTTTAAAATGGTCCAACAAGGACAAAGAATAGAGAAGAGACAACAGTTTTCTTGAAAACTAATTTTCCTAGAATATTATCAAAATTCAAACAAAAGAGATGAATCACATTGCAACTTACAAGTAATTCATTCATATCACTGGAAGCCTGAATTCTTGCTTTTTCTTCCAGAGAACGTCCTAGAAGCACGAAACCAAGAAGCATGACCTGCATGCTAAAAGACAAAATCCTTATATGAGGAGCTTATTATCAACATAAATGTTAGAAATGTGAATAAAGAAGTTGAGGTTATTATATCTAAGCATACAAAATCCCTAACCAGGTTGAGTAATAGTTTGCTCTTGCTTGGCTTAAAAAAAATTCAAATAGAAATTATTGAGACATTTGAAAGTAAAGAAAGTCACCGGTTCATCAAAGAATGATGCATCCCATGCCAGCTCGGGGTTCAGTAGTGAGATCTATAGCAGAGATGAAGTTCAAATTGAGCACATAAAACAAAAACAAAAAGTAATTAGACCATCAAAGAGTAATCAAATGCCACAGAGAATCTCACCGAACTGATGATGAAAGCAGCTATTGAACCAAATCCTACAAGAGAGTTCATATTTGGCGACCCTTTCTTGAAAGCATTTAGACCATCAAAGAGTAACTCTGCAACATTTTCGTGAATCTAGTACAGTTAGAAAATTGTAACACTATGATTAACTCTGAATATTAAGGAATATATCCTAGAACAGGCAAGACTACAATTTGAAAGAAATTTTTCTTCAAATTACGAATACATTCATAATTTAAAGAGTTTTCAGCAAACTTCTCCCCTAAAAACCAAAAATAGCAACTTTAAATATCTAAAGAAAGTAAGTCTCAAAATAACTAACTTATCCAACCAATTCACGGATTACAAAAATAATTGACTTATCCAACCAATTCACCGGTAACAAACTAACCTCTTCCAGGTCCTAATAAAGCCCCCAAAGCTAAACCACCTTTCACATATGAATTATGAAGAAATTCCATAACCGGTCCTACAAAAAGAAAATCAAGTTATGTTTAAGGAAATTTGGTTACAAAAATTGAAGTAAATATGCAGCTGAATAATGAATGGCTAATATTGCATAGCTGATTTGAACATTACCATGAGCAATATGAATCCCAAAAGAATGAAGAATATGAGAACCATGTGATCCACAGCACAGTGCGACCAAAGTCCAAGCGAAAGCTACGCGGTTCCGACTCTTGGCGAGAAGTTCCTCCTTCTTCTTCACCAATTCCTTCCACTTCCTAACATTTTCCGCCACTCCTAAACCGGACTCCCTCTTCTTAGTCGGAAACCCGCATTCGCTCAATCGCAGAGCAAGGCTCTCAGCAACGCTCGCGTGTTCGTGTTCCTCTTCGAGGCGTCTGAGCTTAACAGCTGCGGTTTCAGTCAACATGTTGACAATGACGGAGTCTACTCGGTCGTCAGCGGAGAGAATGGTTTTGACTCGGGAGACGCAGCCGCCGCACATCATTCCGGTTACATCGAGGAGAACCGGCGAGTCTTTGATTTGCGGCTGGCGTTGAAGAAGAGGTGATTCCGGTGAGCGAATTTCAGTGCTGAAAGAGTTGGAGACGGAAAAATATGAGCGGGGAATTTGGCGGCAGTTGGGGTGGCGGGAGCGACGTCGTTTTGAGGGTAGTAGAGAAATGAAGTGGCGGTGATGGTTGAAATTGAGATTGAGTGTGGAGTTGGAAGAGATGTTAGGTGGGGAGGAGAGGGAAAAGCTTAGCAGATGAGTCGCCATAATCGGTGATGAAAACGTGAACCACTAAAATTGTCATATACTATAACATACTGTTGATATTATCTGTGTTAGAGGTAATCGTTAGGGGGACCGGTAATCTGGTATAGAGCCGAACTAATAATCACGAGACCTTTTATTTTATTTTATTCTTACACGTGTAAACCATTTTTTTTAAAGGAGAAGAGGAAACTATTATTAAAATACAATTTATGTTTGATTTGCTAAAATAAATAGAGATCGGATATGATTAAAATTACAGAAATTTATTATGGACACGATAAAATATAAAAACATTAATTTTTATCATTCACTGAATCATCAGTTTTTTTCTCAAACACAAATTATCAAAAAAAATAAATTTAAAATATAATTTTTAATCTCTCTATTTAATATTTTAATTTATAAATATAATATTAAAATTTTGTTTATTAATAAAAATTATTATAATAAAATTATATTATTTTTGTCCGATATATATCAAATAAAATTGAGTAAAATTCTTTTTCTCTTCATTATTTTTCTTCTCCTTATTATTTAATATTTTAATTCATGAATATCAATATTTTATATATTAATAAAAAATATATAATAAATATTATATTATTTAGTACATAAATATATCAAACAAAATTAATAAAATTTGTCAAGTGCATCGACTATTAATCAAACAAAATACAAAATAAAAAGTTATCATTATATTGTTATGTATTATCTAATAATGTTATGTCCAGTACTTCTTATTTTACAAATCAAACGCATCATATAAGATGAAAAACACACTTATTCTTTTTTATTATAAATTATAAATAAAAAATTTGAATTTTTTCATTTAATTATTTTATTTTAAAAATTCATTTTTTTTAAAGTAAAATTAAATATAAATTGTATTTAATTTGATTTTTCTCTCTTTTTTTTCATAAACAACAATCAATCAAAATTAGTTTTATATCTTTTTATAAAACATAATCTTTAAAAGACATAAAAAACTTTTATTAATAAATATAATTTTTTTTCTTCTTATAAATTGGTACGAACTAGTATTAGCATAAGCTATACTACAACAAGAGAATAGATTACCACTTATATCATTAGGCCATATGAAAAGTATATCTTAGCATGAAAATTTGATGTTTATCTCTATATTTAACCCCATTATCTTATATATTTTTAAAATTTTCAATTTTATCCTTTTTATTTTTGTTTATTTATTTATTTTTATTTTTATTTATTTATTTATATTTTAAAAAAAATTCTAAAATACAAAATATTTCAAATCGGAAGTAACACCCTTGTTATTTTCGGAATGTATTTTTTTATTTTTTCCTCAACCGGAAGTAACACCCTTAATACTTCTAGAGTGTATTTTTTTTTCTGAACCGAAAGTAATATCCTTGTTACTTCCGGAGTGTATATTTTTTTCACTCTAATTAAAAAACATGAATGTTTCTTTGATGATATGCGGCAAAGACCAGACAAATATAGATACAACAAAGAAATTCTCAACTACAACAAAATTTCCTACAAGAGAAGAGACGACTAGGTGAATTATAGAGGTTTGACTCATAAATAGAGTCACTTTTACAATAACTTGTTTCTTCCTCTCTTACCAGTCTTTATGTCCGAACGAGTTATTATAATAGTGACTCTATTTATGAGTCAAACCTCCATAATCCACCTAGTCGATCTCTTCTCTTGTAGGAAAATTTTTTGTAGGTTAAAATATCTCTGTTGTATGTACATTTGTTTGGTCTTTGCCGCATATCATCAAAGGGACATTCATGTTTCTTAACTATAGTGAAAAATAATAAATAAATACACTTTGGAAGTAACAAGTGTGTTACTTCCTGTTGAGAAAAAAATAAAATAATACACTCCGAAAGTAATAAGGGTGTTGCTTTCGATTGAAAAAAATATAAAAATACACTCTGAAAGTAACATGGGTGTTACTTCCGGTTGAGAAAAAAATTAAAAAAAATACACTTTTGAAGTAACAAGGGCGTTACTTCCGGTTTGAGGAAAAAAATACACTTGTCTTATCCCATGATAGAACATCACATCAAAATTAGGCATTTTCTGTTGTCCAAGGATTGGCTATATAGATGCTTGGGTGCTAAACTACTGTATTTATTTCACAAATGTTTGGAACCTGCTCCTGATATGGAAGAGGAGGCATATGTATGGTGTGTCTAAGAAAGTTCTAGCCCTGGAACTTTTCTTAGTTATGGATGTTGATCAATGAGTGATCAACATGTGTTCACTCCTGATGACAGTTTATTTCTGGTCCTTGCTGCAGGAGTGAAGTACCTGAGCTTCAAGGAGGATTATTTTAGAGAGACTCCTTGTACATGAAGGTCAAGTTGTGTCAACTGGTTGAGTTGACTAATGTGGATATAGCTGATCAATAACTATATTATGTGTGAAGACATCTCAATACAGTCTGATTTTGGGTCTGAAGGAGAAGTATGTTGGAGTGTCCCAACTGCTGCTTATGTCTGTGTTTTTGGAATCCAAATCAACTATTGATGCTTGATTCCCCTGTGCCCCTGAATATGTTTGTTGTGGAGGGTTATGTGACTAATACTGATGATGTTTGAACAAATGTTAGAACATCATCTCAGAAAGTGTCAGATTTCTGTAGAAGAAGAAGAAGTCAGATTACATGTTCAAACTTGTGTGAGGAGGTAATCTTATCTGACCATTAATAAATACCTTGATGGGAGACTTGGTATTTGTCTATTGTTTTATGGTGCATAAAAGTTGATACTTAGACGGGGGACTTAGTGTTTATCTAAGAAGTATGCATATATGCAGTTTGAATCTTATGATTCAGAAAGTATTCTGAGTAACTAATGTTCATCTTCAGAAAGGGCTTTGGTTGTTCATGAAAGGGGGAGTTAAGTAGTGCCATCTGTGGTGTTTTGGTGCAAGAGTGCAGACTGGTTTTGGTGGATGCAGCTAGAATTTTGTTCTTCCCTTGACAAGGAAAGTGTGTATAAACATGAAGTTATTATTGATAAATCATCGGGACTTTGTGAAGATTTCTTTACTCAGGGAGAAATGTTATCTTTGATACTGCTGCAAGGTGTAGTTCTAAACTATTCCTTCTGAAGATTCAGACAATGGCAGGTTTGAAGACTTTGGAGAAACATTGGAAGTTTCTCATTAATATATGTTATTGGTAGTAATTTATGCAAATTCAAAAGGATGGAGGTTGTATACTCAAACTTGGTAAATAAGTCAAGTTTATGAGAGCATGAAACTTTTTTTCTGTAAAGGAAGGAGGTTCTTTCAAGTGGCAGAGGAAGGATCTGAATTTAACAGCTGGATGTGGACTAACAATGTTCAACATCTAGTTCAACATCAAAATCTAATTGGTGAAGTGGCACATCAATTTAAGATAGAATGATCTACATTTATTGAATGCTTCATAAGGCCTGTTATCTTGACAGCTTGGTGAAGATCAACTTTTCTGATCAGGATATCTTTGGAAGATTTCTGATAAATGTGAAGAAGACAAGTATGGCAATTGGATTTTTCATATGAGGATTCATATAGGATGTGATCAAAGTGTGGCAATTGGTTAATCTCTATATTGGATTCGAAGAATCAAGATAATCAGAGTGTGGCAGCTGGTTGTTCTTGAGGATTGTCTTGGAATAAATTGCTCTAGGGCAGAAAAGTGATGAGTTTAAGACTCGAGGAGTTTGTTCTTCTTGAAGGTGGTTTTCTAGATTTTTGATTCTAGTTGGTGGCACAGTAAAGTTGAAGAATTTCAGTTCTTGGATTACTATGCAATAGTAAGTCCAGTTGGTGGAGCACATCTAGGATCACGGTGATAAGGTCTCGGTGTGTGGAAAATTTTCTAACTATGTGTTAGTACATTATCTTGGGTGTTTGTCTACATGGTTTCTATTCTTAGACTACCTAATCATATGGAAGAATGATGAAGTAGTTAATCTGTATTGGAAGAAACATGTAGAAGAGACTGAAGTAGATCAGGTATTGATTGCTTGGAAGTCTGTTTATAGACATTCTTTCTAATTTCTGAATTAGTTTGAATGTGTTTTATTTGGATTGTATGGCCAAAGTATTGTAAAGATATTGTGTTGGGCCAATGTTGTTTCAAGAACTTGTGTGTAGAAGATGTCCAGCTTGTGTAGTTTGTGGTAACTACAAACCAAAAAGGGGTCAGGTATACTTTGGTATAAGAAGTGAATATGTTCAATTGGGAATTGAACAAAGGGTGAGATCTTGAAGACATGAAGATGTGTCTTATGTTTTCCTTTCATCAAAGTACATAGAAGCATGGAGTATCCCAGACAGGGGAGGTTTGTTACAAGTCTGTGAAGTTGATTTTGTGAAGTTAAGAGGGAATAGTTCCTTAACCAGGTACTGTGATGTTACATAACATGTTGTGACATGTGTTACTAAGTATATTTTCCTGATTAATTTTTGTTACTTAGTGGTTGTGGTGTGCATGTCCTTATGATCCAGATAAGGAGTATCCTATGAGTCCAGAAGGCTATATTGTATAAAGCTTCTCTCTGCAGTTGTATTGGATTCTTGAGGTGTTGTGAACCATACTCTTGCAGTGCTAGCAGACAATATATGGTTGGATGTCAGAACATGTCTCGACATGTGTGTATTGTTCTTTTTTTTAGCATTTGTGGATGGAGTTGGCAGAAAAATGTGAAACACAGGGTTTTCTTGCATGTTTGTTATTGGGCCGTTTGTTTTGGGAGAACAAGTCAGCTGGTCAAGGTCAGTTTTTGTTTCACAATGAATGGTGCAGAAGTTTTTGCTCCTATCATAAAGATCTTGGACCAAGAACGCTTCTTTTTCAAGGATAGGACGTTACTTTCTATGCCTTGGCTCCCTATTTATAGAAGCGTATTTCTTCCTCCTCCAGCATGTGAGTTTTACTGCTTTCATCTTTTATCCTAATTGGATTCATTAGAGTTTGGATGAATAATTCATGGGTATGGTGTTGTGAGGGTTGTGTTTGGCAAGTTTTGGCTAAAAAGAGGGAGAATATGTGTGTACAGATGTTGTGCTCAGAGATGTTGTCACAACAGTTGCATTTGTTATGTGTGGTGGTTACTAGGATGTTAAGGTGGATGTCGTATGCTAGTTTTTGTGACTTGTGTTCTGAGTTGTTGAACACAATTGTGACTTGTGTTCTGGGTTACATAAGGGAAGGACAAATTGTTCTCTTATGTCACCATCTGTCTTCTAGTTGAAGTATGCCCAACAGCCTGAGAAGAATGTTTCTAGGAATATGAAAAGAAAGGAAGTAGTAATGGGTTAGTTCGGTCAAAAGTTCAAAACTTTCTACATCTTATTTTACCGTTGTTGTGTCTACTAGAAGAAGAGGCAGCAACTCATCCACTAGAAGAATATGTGACTATTTTTTTTGTTCAATTGTGAATACTACTAAAGATGTCCAACAAGATGTCCTGACATAATGGAGAGTTTGTTGGTGTTGTTTTTGCTGTTGTTTTTTTTATGAATTTTTTTTAATATTTGTTTTAGCCAAAATTTTCCAAAGGGGGAGATTGTAAGTTCTGTAAATTGGCATAAATTTTGTAAAACAAATATAGCATCAATGTATGTACAAGATCTTTGCAAATAATGAATATATGAAGCAAAGAATCCATTTGTATGCGCCCAAACATGTTGTGTTGAAATGTTTCAACATCTGGAACAACAAGTCGAAGTCAAGACAGTTCATTCGATATCATGAACTGTTGAAGATGGATTGAAGTTTCTATTTTGGTTTCAACAGAAACAGTTATATTGAAGATTTAAATCAATCTAATGGCGTTGATTGTAGAAGATGTTGAAGACTCAAATTTAAATTGAAGAAAAATATTGAAAAATATAGAGTTTCTATATTTAGAGATATTTTAGGAGTTTTTAGATTTGAAGATCTTTTTGTATTTTTGTAAGTAGATTTTTTCTGCATATTTGTAGCAGCTATTGCTGTGATTGTTTAGGCCTAAATCCAGTTGGGAATAAGTTATAAAAGAAACCTTGTAACCTAGTTTATAAACAACCAACCAAACCGAAAATGTAATATCATTAGGGTTATGTTCTTGTAGCATCCGTAAGCAACAAGGAACCCTGTTGTGGTTGTTTATGTGTAAACCTCGAAGTTGCTAAGAAATAGGTGGATTGTACTTAACTGAAGTTTCTAAGCAAGGTTAATGTATTGTAATGGAAGTGTTGCTTCTGTTTGTGAATTATTGGTAGGTAACAAGTCGTCAATAACAACAACTGACTGTTGAGGACTATGAGATATCACTGAGGTGATTGGAAGTGAGGATGAGTTTCTCATATTTAGGAGTTCCTAAGTAGAATTTTCACAAGTAGTGATTAAGTGAGAAGACTGTAAATTGTAGGTGTTTGATGAGAAGTCTTTGAATTGATACTACATAGTGAATTTCCTTCCTAGATTGGTAGCCCCCATAGTAGATTGATTTGATCGAACTAGGTTAACAATTCTGCTGTGTTCTTTATAGCTTTTCAGTTTTATGTTTTATGTAGTACATGAACTAAATGTCCTATTAGATGTCACAACATCCTGAAGCATGTTTAACTGTGATATATCAGATATCTTAAGTACTGATGTGTATGCCTTACCATGTTTATAAGTAACAGATAAGATGTCTCAACATCATATTCGACACTTGAGTTTGTCATACCAGATTGAAGGTGTGAGAAAAACACAAGAAATAGGGGGATTGAATTGAGGTTTTCACTTTTGGCTACGTTTTTCACTTTGATGAGTTGCATCAAGTTATGCTATGAACGCGTTGTGGAAGCATAAGAGAATATAAAGCATAAAGTAAGAGTAAATAACACACGATATATCCTGGTTCACTTGAGAACTTCCCAAGCTAATCCACTCCACCCACCAAGGTGTTTTCACCTTAAACAAGGACTTAATCCACTATAACCAAATTATTATGATTACAATTATACAACAACATTGTGACTTACTCAATGATTCGTTAAGGGATCCAACTGAATATAACATTCACTAACCCAATAGAACCTCTGCCAGGATTTCCTACACGGCCTACAACTGTGACTAACAGCACAAAACCTCTGTGACTTCCTACGCGGAAACCTGCGTGACTAACTCCACAACACCACGTGTCGTGACTTCAGGCTCTAGAATAAACTGTTTTGAGCTGCACCAGAACCTTAGCCCAAGAATATATCATCAGAGAACATAGTTCTACGAATGCACTAGCAACTAATTTATATGCCTTCCTAAAGATCTGACCTTCACTCGGTCCTTTAGGTAAAGGGTTGTTTACAAATGTTTTGCTTCTTACATAAGCAGATTGTAAACTCTTTTAGTACATCAGAAGAACCTAAATACACACTAAGAATATTACATTTATTCTTGCTTCATTGTGTGGTCTTTTTCTTCTTCAAATTGCTTCTTCTTTTGAGCACTTGAAGGTTAAAGTATTCTTCTTCAAAAGCTTTGCTAGCTTGATATTCATTGAGCATACGAAGGACTTCTTCATCTTGATTCACTTAAGGACATTTTGGGACATCAACCCATGTTCTTCTTCAATCAAATGATCACTTCAGTAGTTAATTTGTAGTTGAAGCTTCCATGATCATCTTCATTGTCTTCTACGACTTTGCAAGTCTTCTGCAACATATGAAGTTAAGCATATCGCGAATTCAAGATCTCTCTGCTTTCAGCAGATTGTTGTCAAAGAGTAATTAGCTAAAAGAGTTGCATATCCAATCAAATTCTTTGTGGCTTGTTCCAATGTTAACTTTGTTTATCATCAACGTTATGTGATTGTATGACAACATTAATAACATGGTTCAAAGACCATTTGACAACTTAGTTATGTGTGTTTAAAAACCTTTCGGTTATATCAATCAATACCAACATATAAACCAAATGGTTGTATCCTTGATTACTTCACATAAAAGATTATTTAGTTTGTGGATAATCAACCAGATTGAGTTCCTATTCAAAATCAACAACACTCAAGAGTGTGGTTGTTCGTTTGAACCAATGAGGATTCAATAGGAATCAACAACATCAACGCATGTGGTCGTGCTTCCATCAGGAACCTACAACATTACAAAGCATGTGATATTTTCCTTTTATATCTAAACATAAAATAGTCGTTATAGCCAATTCGACTACTGAAGAATTTGTTACACAAGGAATTAAATAGTACAGTCACATATTTTCCTTTCCCACAATTCAAAGATAGTGGAAAGGTAGTGGGATAAAGCATTATCGTATTGCGTACTATCCTTGCCAACGGTAACATTGTCATATGAACTTCAAAGGCTTCTGATTATAAATCAATGAATGAAGCATGAACTAGAGACAATGATACTTGGGTTTTCAGAGAACTTACATATTTAGTCTTCAGAACTTGTTCACATAGAACAATGTTTTTCAGGACTTTAACACTTGGCTTGAAACCCATGATCTTCAAAACTTCAAGTCCTAGAATATTCAAAACTTTGTTCACACAAAACATTGTCTCCAGAGTCTTCCGCACTTGGTTATTCAGAACCTTAATCTTCATAACTCGTAAGTCTTTAGAATCTTTCAAGCACTTGGTCTTCAGACATTAAGTCTTCAAAACTTCAAGTCATCAGAGTCTTCAGAACTCAGTTCTTTAGAAGATTAATTTCAGAAGCTTCACTTCGCTATCTTATCAGAACCACGTTCAGAACAACATCCACAAGAGCATTGCCAACACAACATCCTCATCCCTGGATCTTTCTGATGGTGTTTAGATCCAGAAACACACTTTCTTCTTCAACACGCTTGCGACTAATGTTACATATAGTAAATTTTCATATTAGCATTTGCGTACTCATTCATAATGTTTGTTTGATCTTAATATATATAATATTCATGATCTGTACTTTAACAAACATTAGAACATAAAATGGTTATTTCATAAATACTTAATTGTTATCATCAAAACATAGAGATGGAATACAAAGACAACTCTTGTTCTTACAAAACCTACCTATTCTCCTCAGTCCGATGAAGAGTACACTCTGTCTCTAGAGGATGATTTTGACGAAGACATGTATGATGATACCAACGACGACACCCGTAACACCCCATTCTCCCCGACTTTAATTATTAAATCAGAATTATAAAATTTCACCAGCAAACATGGGATATCACATTTTCCAAATTTAAAACCAAATAACAACTTCATTAATATAATAACTTTGAAAAACAGCGCAGCGGATCAACAAGTTTCAATTTCTAAACCACTTCAAGAAATCAACGTCAAAATACTTCAACTTGGTTCTTCAACATAATTTTTTTTAAAAACTAATTCATAAAATTAAACAAAATCCACAAAGACAAAACATGCGTTCATCCCCCCGAAGTGCTACGTATCAGAGCGACAAACACCAACTCAAAACTACTAAGTACTAGACTCTTCGTTACCTGCACGTTACCAACATAGGGTAACATTCACATAGAAGGGGTGAGATATTGAACAACATAAACAGGATACGATAATCAATATGTAAACAAGATAATCATATAATCACACCACTTCACACAACAAGCAACCTCAACATACATCTTACATCCAACAAACAACAGAATCATTATCCAACTTGATGTGACTCAACTTATATGCATGTGGTACCATTTGGAGTAAACTCCCAACTTAAAACATTGGCAGTTTATCGAGGCATCATCAACTTATTTTACAATCCAGGCCAACTTAAATCGAGCATACGCTCCAACTTGAAATATGCACATGAATGCAACTATGAATGGCATACAACCACAACGACATAATCAACAACTTGTATAACTCAGCAACATGAATCAACATTGGTCATAGAACCTACAACATATTAATCTCCCCCAAAATCGGGACAACACAACTTATAACCACTTCAACGTGAAAACGACCAAATTATGGGTTAATCGATTATATTATTAAATTTTCATTTTTAAATCTTCCAATCTACTATAATGAACTTATTTCATGCCTACTTTAAGTCTAAGATCGATCCAACTTGAAACGGATGCGAAAACAGGTCGAAGCGCCAAAAACTGCATTTTTCGCACTTGCCCTGCCCATACACGTATAGCCTCCTTGGTACGCTTATTGGACTTGAATGTTACGCGTATGGCCTGTGTAATAGGGTCTTGTTACGCGTAACACCAGATCTGTTACGCAAATGACCAGAATGCCTCAAATTCTAATTCTGCTACGATTTCTCACACTTTCATCACTCTGTTCAATCTTAATTGGATTTCTACATCGATTTTACTCTTAAAAACTCATGTATCTATTCATCTATCAAATTTTATGATCGATTTTACGAACCTTAACTTCTTCTACACGAATTTTGTAACAATAGTCCAACAACGACACATACAACAAATACATCAACAATACAACAAGAACAACATACTTCTTCATCAGATATCAACACGAAATCGACAACAACAATCATATCATAAAACACAACAATGAAATTACACGAAAATCCCAACCTACATACGATTATCTAGTCTCGATTATGGAATTCGAACCCCACCCTTACCTTGGATTGAAGACAACTCGAATTCACCGCAAAAATTCCCGTGAAAATCTTCAACTTAGCCTATTCTTGATCTCCCTCTAATAAGACTTGTTCTTCCTCTTCTTACAAATTTCAGATTATTCTGTCTAATTATGTTTTCACCTTGTTTTTACTAAACTCCCAAATTAACCTAATTACTAATGAGTCAAACTTAGTACCCCCAACTTACTACTCTTACACCATAAAAACCAAGCCCGACTTAAATTTATACTATTAATACTTATTTTATTTATTCGACTTAATTAATCTGACTTATTCAACTTAAACAACCGAAATGCAACTTAACTTGCAACATAAAATCGACTTAACAACTTAAATGACTTAACGATACAAACGACAAGACAACACTTAACAACCTATAATCGGGAACACACGCAATAATATTTAATTAAATTAATTAATTAAATACGGGCTTTACAACACCTCTGAGGAGGATTTGGTCGTGAACTGTGGCATTGTGTCCATACTACCAGTTGAATATTATATTGTATCAGAAGTGTCGGAGGCAGAGGAGGACATTGTGTCGAGTGAAACCCCAGAAGACAAACCTTTTTGCTACTACGTCATGATTAGTGGGGTAGTCGAAGAACAAGGAATTATGTTTGAAAGTCCTAGCCCTGGGATGATGTATCACCTGAAATCCCTATTTATTAAGGAAAAGGTTTATGATGTGACTGTCAACAAAGTCTTTGTAATTGGGGGCAACTGTTAACTTAATTCCATGTGTCTTGTTCAAGAAGATTGAAAAACTGACGGGGACCTTTGACAACAGAATATGGTGTTATCAAATTATGAAGGGAAAACTAGCACCATCCTGAGAGTGGTTTAGGTCGACATGGCCGTAGGCACAACTACTAGGTCGACGTTGTTCATGGTGATTAATTTTCAAAACCTAACTTCAACCTACTGTTAGGTAGGAAATGGATTCATGGTATATGGGCAATGCCCTATACCTTTCACCAGAGTCTGAGTATTTGGAAGAACGATGGTATCGTCGAAAACATAGAGGTTGATCAAAGCTACTACAAGATTAAAAAAACCAAAGGAGAGAAAAGGTCATTCGATCAAAACTTGGAGAACGTGACACCTTGTGATGACGAACCAGGTTCGTACACTTCTGTCGACATTGGCCTCATGTTGAGCTTGGATCTAGACCATAGGTTTGTTTGGAATGATGCTGACGAATCAACAAATCCAAGAGAAATCCCACCCACAGGATGGCCAAGCATTGACGATGATGATTACTGAGTCAGAAAGCATGACTCAAATTTCGGCCTACTTGGCTGAAAACAAAAAAGAAATGGCTTTGGAAGCAAATAAATATCAAATTCCAACCGACAAATCCATCACATGTTTCCAATCAGGTCAAACAACAACTTCAGAAAGTCGGGGGCTTGACTGTATCTATGATAACAAGCCCTTGGGGTTCAAAAAGGACCCATCAAATGAGTTGTAGAGAATGCAGGCCCAAGATCCACTTGAGGAGGTAAAATTGGGAGATGGGACCGCGAAAAGACCCACTTTGTCTTACATAAGTACTAAAGTGGAATCAGAGATGAAGACCAAGCTTATCAAAGTTCTAAAAGAATACAAAGATTGATTTTCCTAGGATTATAGTGAGATGCATGGTTTATGTCAAAGCATCATAGAACATCAATTACTAATATAACCAGGCAAAAGGCCAGTTAAGCAGCAACCTTGTCGATCCGTGTTAGAGATCATTGAAAAGATCAAGAAGGAAATTGAAAGGTTGTTCAAAAGACGATTCATTCGAAATGCAAGGTATGCCGAATGGTTGGAAAATATAGTTAATGTGATTAAGAAAAATGGAACATTACGTGTTTGTATAGATTTCAGATATCTAAACAATGTAACACCAAAGAATGAGTATTTGATGTCTGTGGCAGAGATGCTTGTCGACTCAGCCGCATATTTTGAATACTTGAGTATGCTCGACGGATACTCTAGTTATAATCAAATCCTTATACCAGAGGAAGATGTTCCCAAAATGATGTTTCAATGCCCAGGAGCTTTAGGTACATAAGAATGGGTGGTAATTCCCTTCGGTCTAAAAAATGTCGGGGCTACATACCAAAGAGCCATGAGTGCAATCTTCCATGATTTCATTGAAAAGTTCATGCAGGTTTATATCGGCGATATTGTGATAAAATCCTCTTCGTAGAATGATAATTTAAATCACCTTCGACACTCCTTTGAGAGAATGAGGAAACATGGATTAAAAATGAATCCACTAAAATGTGCTTTTGGTGTGCATGCATGAGACATTTTGGGCTTTGTAATCCACAAGAAAGGCATCAAGATAAACCAACACAAGACGAAAGCTATCTTGGATCTCAAGTATCCGTCTAGAAATAAGAAACTTCAATCTTTGTTGGGGAAAATCAACTTCTTGAGAAGGTTTATATCAAATCTAAGTAGAAAAACGAAGGTATTTTCACCATTATTAAAAATCAAGAAGGACAGTGAGTTTCACTGGGGAGTAAAGCAGCAGGAGGCGTTCGATGTAATCAAAGAATATTTTACCAAACCTCCTATGTTTTTACCATCCATTAGAAATAAAAATATGAGATTGTATATTGCTGCGTAGGTAACGACCATAGGAAGTATGTTAGCACAAGAGCATGACGATGGTGTCAAAAGACCCATTTATTACTATAACACGGTAGGAGAACTGACTTTCTATAAATGTTGTGGATAACAAGAGTCACCATCGACTTTTATTTTATCCAAGTGGAAAGGACATAAAAGAACAGGAAAGACCTATTTTTTAAAAGACTTGAGTTAGAGGGGTAGGTTATATAAAGGGAAGGTGTTAGCATCCTTTATATCCATGGTTATCCATGAGCTATTAGTTACTTAGTTCACTTAAATGTTTTGAAAAGGTGAAGTGTGTCATTAGAAAATTTTCTAAGTACTTTTTAATGATCCTTGTATGGATGTATACAAAGTCTTGTTTTGAAAATGTTTGAAAAGTTGTGAGGTGTGAAAAATGTTTTAAAGGGTGTGATGAGTAACTTTAGAGTTCATACCCTAAACTAAGTCTTTCATGTTCTTATATGCTCTTTCAAGGGTAATATTGTCCCTATTATTAAGGAATAGGTAGTCGTTACCTTGGATTTGGTTAAGGGACGGGCGAAAGGTCATCGCATGGTCAATGAAGGCAACTGGAGGGCGTCTTTAGCAATTGGGAGGAGCTATCATCTTTTAAACTGAAGAGACAAGATCATTGTAGGCAACATCGTAGGGACTTGATCTTTTAACCGGGGGAGGGACAAAATGATTTTTATTTATAGGATTTTGCTTAAGACACCCCCATATTCGAGGGACTTGACCGTTTTTAAAGACAACTTAAGAGAAGTAACCCTAGGAGGTGCAAATGGCGATCATAGATCAGCTTACGTGTGTGAATGATTTATTTCAGATATTTATTCTTTTTATTTAATTTTCTAAGTCCAATTTAATTTTCAATTAGATTTTCACTCCCTATTTACAAACCATAAACAACAAAAATAAAAAAATGAAGGAATTAAAACCTAACTATTACATGGCTTTGGGGCAATTAGAAAAAAACAAAAAATTTAAATATTACAACCCAAGAGCAATTACATAATAATAAACAAAAAAAAAATTCAACAATTAAAAATTAAAACAAAAATAAAAATAAAATTTTGATTAAGAGAATTAGGGTTAAGCAAAAAATTATGGTTGGCTTAAAAATTTGATTTTTATTAAGAAAATTTAGAATTTAGAGAAAAATTAAATTAATTATGAATTATAAATATATAGGAGTATATGTACAAATGTGTAGTTATTTATATTATAAAAACAAAAGATTAGAAATTAAAATAAGATTATAAAATTTTTTTAGATGAATTTATGAGAATATATACAATTTTTTTAATTATTTACATTAGTATTAAAAAAATGATTAGAAATTTTGATTAGAATAAAATTATTAAGAAAACCTTTTTTAGAAAATATTAACTTAATTATTATGTTATTTACAAATACTTTAATAAAATATAGGCTTAATTGCAATTTTAGTCCCTCTATTTTCATTTTTTTATACTTTTGGTCCATCTATTTTAAAATCCAGAATTTTTGTCCCCCTATTTTCATTTATGTTGAATTTTGATCCCCCAATTTTAAAATTTGAAATTTTGGTCCCTTATTTTAATTTTTTTTAGAATTTTGGTCCCCTTTCTCAATTGGGAAGGGGACTAAAATCCAAAACAAACTTAAAATTGGGGGACCAAAAGTAAAAATAAAATGAAAATAGAGGGACCAAAATTCTGGATTTTAAAAATGGGGGATCAAAAATAAAAATAATTGAAAATAGGAGGACCAAAATTCCGTATTTTAAAATAGGGGGACCAAAACATTAAAAAAAATGAAAATATGGGGACCAAAATTGCAATTAAGCCTAAAATATATTCATTTTTTTTAAAAGAACAAAATAATTTTAAAAAAATATCAGTGGAATTTTAATTAAGAAGAGTTTGTTTTTTAATTTAAATAAATTAGTCTAATTATTATTCTAAAAAATAAATCAATTAAAAACACTAAAATAAGAAAATATGGATAAGAATGGAAAATAGCTCAAAAAGAAAGGACCTGGGAATCGAACCGAGATCCATTACCTCACAAGTCATGACACAAAACCAACTGAGCCAGCGCGCGCTGGTGATACCTATGGGAAGCGAAATCATTTTAAGCTTTATAGAATTTTTTAAAAAAATCCTTTGCGCCAAAACTTCATCTTCTTCCTCTGAATTCGCAGGTTTACCTGCGAATTTTCCTGCAAATCTTCCTGCGAGGTTACTTGCATTTAAATCCTGCGAAACACATACTACACCAAACGCGCATGATTTTGTCAAATTGATCACACATACATGATCTACACAGTTCATACAGTTCATTTATGGTCTTAGAATTTATTTATATCCATTAAATTAGAAAACCCTAATTCAAAGGGATGAACCCTAATAATGGCCGATTGCGTTTTAGGTCATGGTTCATCATGAAAACTACCCAGAAAGCTTGCATTCTTCCTTCTAAACACAAAACCACAAACAAAATTAGTTATTGATGCATATAATCATGGAATCGAAAAAGTTAAAGAAGTGAAAAACATGTACTCGGCTATGGCATATGGAGGCGAATTTAATGATGTAAATGAACAAGATAGCTTCAAGAGACATCAAGGATCATGTCTCAACCTTTAAAAACACCTGAAAAATAGCAAAATGTAGAAAACCAAATTTGAGTTTTTTTGAAGATTTTTTCAAGTTTGTATGTGCTTCTTTTGTCTGATTTTTCGTCCCCCTGTGCTTTGGTCATGTTGTGTTCTTATAAGTGAATGATTAGGTCAAAGAAAATTGGGATTTTGATCATGGATTTGAGTTACTTGCTTATGAAGAAATAATCAACCATAAATGTGAAAAAAATCAAATGAATTCTTGCTATTTTGATTGTACACGAATTTGGCTCTTTTCAATCAGCTTTAAATGTTATAAGATTCATTCCCAAACCATAATTTGATCTATTATTTGATTTTTTATATTTTATTTTCATTTAAATTGAATTTTAACAAATAAAATCCAAAATAATATAAAATAAAATGCAAAAATATGAATAAATGGTCATTGGGTCGTGCATGGCTTTATCTTTGAGATTGGGTTGCAATTTGATGGGCCCATTTGGAAAATTTTGAAGTTAAGAACTTTTTTGCTTCATACACCCCTTGAAAACCTCTTTGGTCCCATGTCCATATCATTTACCATTTTCAAATTATGAGCTTTGGAAAAAGTTGACTTTTTGTTGACTTTCAAAAGGACCTATAATGTTTTAGCTGATACCTTCCAAATGAAAAATTTTTGGGATTGGCTTCTGAGACACAAAGTTGTAAATATTTCAATTTCCTTCAAAATGAGATTTGTATGGGAAATATTTGATGAAGTATGTGAAAGTTATGGCTGGTCAAAGTTCAGTTGACTTTTACTGTGAAATCCTAATTTAGAAACTTCTTGATTCTTGATGATTTGAGATTTCCTTGATGAATCGTGATCAACCATTGATAAAATGATGAATTTTACCTCATAATATTGGTATTGGCAAAACAATCTTGAAGTTTGACTTTAAGTTGACCACAGTTGACCTCAGTTTGACTGTTTTACCAAGTTGACTGATTTTTGAATATTTGAGCATCTGACTGATCAAACTTATTGGGAAAGCTTTGAAACTTGACATGAGGATCCTTGAAGACATGTGGGATGTTATGAAGCTCACTTGAGTCCTTATAAGTCCATTTATCTTGGATAAATTCAAAACCCTAGTTCTGGATCCATTGTTCAGGAGGAGGTTTTGTCTGATGAAACCTTCAATCCATTTGACCAAACCTTGTGAACCTTGAGAACCTTGAGATAACTCTTGGGAAACATTGATTTGATTATGGGAGGGAAAATTTTAGGGTACAACAATTACCTTAGTTAATTTCTAATAGATGATGAAACTAGTTATTCTATGGTTGAGAAATTATGCCTTTGTTTGTATTTTTTATGCATGAAATTAAAGTAATATATAAAGCTTGTTGATATTTATGTTTCATCCCATTTTGACGTTATCAAACACATATTGTCTAAACCTATTCTACATAATCAGATAGGTAAATATGCACTAGCATTAACTGAATTCTCTTTGACCTACAAGCCTTTAAAGGCCATTAAGGGTCATATAGTGGTAGATTTCATTGTGGACCATGCAGTGGTCAAACCACCAGTGTTCATGATAGACTCAAGCCCTTGGAAGTTATACTTCGATGGGTCGAGTCACAAACATGGAACGAGTATTGGGGTGTTTATAATATCCCTACAAGGTATTCCAACCAAGTTCAGATGCAAGGTTGATGGGAAATGTTCCAATAACGAGGTCGAGTATGAAGCTTTGATTATAAGCTTGAAGATGCTAAAAAATCTAGGAGCCAAGAAGATTTAAATCAAAGGTGATTCAAAGTTATTAGTTAAGCAAATTATGAAGGAATATAAGTATGTTAAGGAGCATCTCCTAGCCCATGTCGTGACGGCGAAAAAACTATTGGAATATTTCGATGTTGCCAGCATTTTGCATGTTCCCAGAATAAAAAACCAAGAGGCAAACGAATTGGCACAAATTACCTCAGGGTATAAGGTGTCGAAGACGAAGCTAGAAGATTTCATTGAAGTCAGGGAGAAAATGTTGTCAAATGTATCACCGACGCATACATCGAACGTCCTAGAAATTGAAAATTTAGATCTCTCGACAGGAAGTTTTGTTGAGAAGGTTCGACACTGTGAGAATTTCGTCATTGATGGTTTAGCCATATCCAACTAGAGACGACAAATTATTGAATATTTAGAAAATCCCATCGGATGGACAGATAGGAAGATCAAGTATAGAGCATTAAGTTACGTTTAAATAGGAAACAAATTGATGAAAAAGACGTCATAAGGTGTGTTTTTAGGTGCTTAGGAGACGCAAAAACGTATTTGGCCATTTCTGAGGTTCACAGTGGTACTTGTGGAGCTCACCAGGCCGACCATAAGATGAAATAGTTGTTGTTTCGATAAGATGTTTATTGACCAAACATGCTTAAATATTACATAGATTTCGCTAAGGGATGCCAAGATTGTCAGGAAAATTCAAACACCCAATATGTGCTCGCCAGAGAGTTACACGCCATCATAAAACCATGGCCTTTTAGAGTATGGGATTTGGTTGTGATAGGGGAAATTCGACTAGCCTCGTCAAAACAGCAAAGGTTCATCCTAATAGGGATCGTCTACTTCACCATATGGATAGAAGTTGTACCTTTGGTGAAGGTGGATCAAGAAGCTGTTATTGAGTTTATCCAACGTCATATAATGTATAGGTTTGGAATTTCGGCGACTGTTACCACAAATCAAGGGTCAGTATTCATGGGTCAAAAAATGCAAGAATTTGCGGCTGAGACATGGTTAAGATAATTACTTCGACGCCGTACTATGCACAAACTAATGGTCAAGTTGAGGCGGCCAATAAGGTGGTCACTGGGCTCATTAAGAAACACATTGCAAAGAAACCTAAGAATTGGCATAAGACATTGGATCAAATCCTATGGGTGTGTCGAACATATCATAAAGAATCAATTAACTCGACGCCATTTCGATTAGTGTTTGGTCCTGATGCAGTCTTTCCATCGGAAATATGCCTCCAGTGAGTACAACTTCAGAATGAAATCCCCGTGGAACACTACCGAAACATGATGTTCGACGAGATCGCAAAAGTGGACGAAGAAAGGATGAGAGCACTGGATGTATTGTTACGTCAAAAAGCAAGAGTGGCGAAGACTTATAATAAAAAAGTTAAAGAAAAAACCTTCGAAGTAAATGAATATATATGGAAAGTCATTTTCCCATGGATCTACGAGATCGGATGTTGGGAAAATGGTCACCTAACTGGGATGGGCCATTTCAATTAAGTAATGTTTTCAGATACAATGTGTATGAGATAAAAGAAATATGCGTCGATCAAAGAATTTTAAGAGTGAATGGGAAGTACTTGAAGAAGTATAAACCTATGCTGCAAGAAGTCCATATTAAAACATAAACTTTCATTAATGAGACCAAATTGGCATACAGGAGGGCATGAGCCTGGTACATTACAAATTCAGAAAGAAAAAATGAAAACCTACAAGCTAAGAAAATCAGTCCATGTCTCTCTAGTCGCACGAATTAAGGAAAGCCGTCCAGTCTTCATCAACATCTGAATCCAAATCATGGTTTTGAGTGCATTTTTTTGTGAGAGACTTCATCTTGGTCGCAAACTTCTTTCCAGACAGTTTTACCCCAGTGGATGATGCAGCAGCAGCCGCAACGTTTAATTCGAGTTTCTTGTGTTCCTTTTCCGCCACCTTTCCGGGCCACAGAGCATTTGGAGGAAGTACTCATGTTAGAACCCAACTGGATCGTAGGATGGGGCAATTACATTGTGGCATTTATAGCTTCTGAGGAAGAGGCGAATCCCTTGATTATAGCGCCTATCTAGACGCGAGAAAATTGGGAGATGCGAAATCAAATTTGGAAATAGACCACCGCCCAAAAATGACACTTCCTATGTCATTGAGAACTTCTCCTTTAGAAGATGAGTATAACAAAGCAACATGGTCTTCGCGTTTTCCAAAAAAGGCTCAGATCAGGCCCCACTACATAAGTGGGGAATCATGGGAGTTATAAGTGATACATTTTGGAGGACTGTGGTAACGGAAGACTGAGGGACATCATCAAAGAATCTGGTCTAAACCCTGTAAAATAAGACCAAAACACCAAGTTTCTCGGCCGAAACTGGCCTTTTGGGGGGGGGGGATTTTGTTAGTTAACAAGGATTTCTACCGAACAGGAAAATGGAAAACCTATCGACCATTCGACCATTCGACACCAAAAAAGGCAGATGGAGGTCAACACAAAGAAGAAAACTGGGTAAAGTCAGGATGTACAAAGGAATATGTCGAAGCATTTCACTACCGCCTTAGTAACAATACCTATTGAAGGCCTTCGACATACCACATAAAACTTCACAAAGAAACCGCCAAAGGAATTGGGAAGACGAAGTGATCAGTTACCAAGAGTAGTGGGGTGACACATGTCATCACCAGATTTTCTAGAAGGGTCCAACTGTTACCTTTTTATTGTCTATTTAAGCAGATTTCATTGTCAGAAATAAGGGTCACATTTCTTTACATTGTACAAGGGAAACACTCAAAGTACCAAGCATTGAGAAACGAGTTAACCCCCTAAGCAAAATATATGATCACGTCCAACGCTTTATCAATTTCAGCCATTTAAATTACAAGTCATTTTAATATCTTTGACTTTCTTTTGTCATTTATTTTCCTTTCATTTTCATTACCTCTTTTACTTGTTTTCCAATTCCATTTAATTTACCAAGCATTATCCTTACCAAGCCTTTTACTTATCCGTTTCCAAAACAACCACTGCCACTATCATAGATCGCAGACATTCAAACAAACAACGAAAATTCTGTCCTGGGACTCGTTTGGTCAGTCCCGCAAGTAAACCTTCAGATAGGAGGACTATAATTATTCGCGCGAAAAGCACGTGCTAACAACGGTATACCGGAGATCATAACTTATATATAAGGTGATGACTAATTAGGATCCTCATTATTTCGAAATGGGTTATCCTAACATCCACTCATATTTGTGTCCATATCGAATTAATTAATTAATTACTAAAAATAAATCTAAATAATCTTTTAAATTTATTTGACCACTTAATCAATTAAAGTTCTTAATTTGATAAATAACTAATATAATTATATATATATATATATATATATATATATATATATATATATATATATATATATATATATATATATATATATATATATATATATATATATCCACGTAATAATTATTAAAATATAATAATTAAATAATATTCAAATTAAAAAATATTTCAACAGAACGTGCTTGAATCATATTCATTTCACATGAAGAAGTCATATATTGTACCTCTTTCTAATCAATATAAGATGAATTATTTTTTTTAATAGGCAAGAGATTCTATTAAAAATGAGTACAAAGGGTACTCCACCAAAATACAAAAAGGGAAGACCGAGAAAAAAGCTCGCCAAACAAAAAGAAATTACAAGCCAAATTACACCTATGACATACAAAACAAAGGGTTCTTGTTAAATTCGTACAAGTTGCAATGAGTAATTTCCTCCATCATGTTCCACTTCCAAATTGATAACTTGATCCTCCAGACAATATCAATAATATTCCAATTTGAATTTCCAAAAACTATGTCGTTCCTCACCAACCAAATATTCCAACATGCCGCCATCCAAATGATACCTTCTCTCCCTTTCGCCATTTTTTTTTATTTACAAAAAGTGATCCAATCCAAAAAGTTGCTCTTCATATCCGAACTCACGAGAACCTTAAACTCCACCAACTCCGAGATCTCCTTCCAAACCACTCTAGCCACTTTACAACCTAAAAGCAAATGATCTAAAGATTCGCTCTTCTCCTCACAAAACGGACACACCGCCTCACTTGCGACTACTAAAACTCCTTTACCGATCAAATTTTCTTTCGTTGGCAATCTATTTAAAAACCAATTCCATACAAAAGCTTTAAACTTGAAGGGAACCAACATCTTCCAAATTAAACCAAGAGCGCAATCATCTTTATTCAGAAGACCATTTGGAATAAAAGGAGAGAAAACCAACCGATAAAATGACTTAACCGAAAATAAGCCATCATCTTCATACTTCCAAACAACCGTGTCCTTTGTATGCCTAAGCAGTCGAAAAGAAGCTAAAAGATATTGCAACCTGTGTAATTCGAAACAAAGCTACGAAACAACTCCATTGTTAGCACCCCCGCCCAACAAAATCTGCCTGTCTAAATTGGAAACAGAAACAACAGCAAAAGGAACTCCTGCATCGTCATCGGAATTCAGACCTCCCGAGCCAGAACCTCCATTTTCGTTAATAATAGAAACAATAACTCTACTTTTAGCATCTGTGTCCGAAAAAAATCTGCCAGCCTAAGCTTAAAGCAAGCATAGCAGCGGAAGACACTCCAACAACGCCATCAGAACTCAGACCTGCGTGAAAAGAAGTGGTTGTACCGCGAAATCTTGAACCCGAGCCATATTCCTCCATGACCGACAAACCTGGATAATAATGTCTATATCTCGAACCAGAACCTCCTTTGATGTTAATATCAGATGCAATACCTGTAACAAAAAATGAATCTTGAGACACAAGACCAGTTGAACCCGCAATAGTACTAGCCTGAGGAATAAAATCATAATTGCCCAAACTAGTTGATTCCAAAGGGCCTGTTGCATCAGATAACATGCCTGCTGCACTCGAAACCAAGTTGGGAAACCTGCTACCTAACCACAATCCTGGAATCCCTACGTCACACCAATGCCAACTATCGCCCCTCCAACCACCCATGACCGCGACATAGACCTCTTTCAAAAGGGATTCCGTAAAAGCTAATGAAAAAATACGAGAGAACACCCTTTTACCAGTCCAATCCGTCTTCCAAAAAGAAGACCCAAAGTCATCGCCAATAACAACCTTACAGTTTTCCTCCAATCCGTCTTGCGAACAGCGATTCCCACAAGAAAGTAAATCTTTGAACCAATAAGAACAAGATTTTCTCTTACTTATTTCTCCTCGGTTATGCCATATCATCAACCGAATATCTCCGTATCTAGCCTTAAGAACTAAGAACCATAGGTCTTCCGTTCCCACCATAATCCTCCACCTCTATTTGTTTAATAAGGCTTCGTTGAAAACATCCATTCTCTTCAAATTTAGACCTTCGTTTAAGGAAACCTACTTTGAATCCTCATCATCCGACTCCATGGCTTCCCTGCCGAACGCCGGTATCCCACTTTTCTCCATTGAACAATCGAAATCTGAATCACACGACGAAAAGCTTGGAATGTCTCTGTTGTTTGTCTCCATTCTGAGAGGAATTCTTATAGGACCAAACACATCTTCTTTCATCTTCAAACTAAACTCTTTTCCATCAATCTCTACCACATAAATATCATGGAGAACAAATATCATATGAACTTTGACCAACACCCTAGCAACGTCCATTTTGTTCCCTTTATCTGTATCATCGTCACAACAAACAAAGCTCCCGAAGCAATTAGTCAAGGTTTCGAAAAATTCAACGTTCCATACACGACAAGGAGCTCCGTAGATCCATATCCATATGACTCTATCTTCGTCAATATCGTCTTCTCCATTATCTAATGGAACCAAAGTATTGACTCCAATAGAAACTTGCATCTTTAATGAAATCCTTCAAGGCACCGAACTCTTGCTCTTCTAGTAAACACATGTTAGAGCCCAAAGGTGTCACTTTCAGATAGAAAATTCCCTCCATCTCGAAATTTCTCTGCATGTTATACGATATTCCTGGAGAACGCGTGAAACCAACACAAGCCCTTTTCATCTTCTCCACCAGCTCTGTACCTGAAGAGAACTTCAATACAATCTGATTTGCATTATTACCGACCACTTCAGCAAACGATCTTCCCGCCTCTTTATTGAATGTTGCATTAGCTGAAATCTCTTGAGATTATCACCACCCTGCCCACGTTTCATCACACCGGGTAATCCCTTATGTTTCTCACCTTCTCCATCCCCTCATTTCTTTTGAACCTCAGAGGATTGGCATGAATCTTCCTCCCATCAATGACAACATTATCTAATTTGATACCCAAGATTCTAACGTCCTCCACTTTGGTAATCCTCGCAAAACCAAATCTTTTACCAAACTTACTTCGTAAACATTCCCAATACAACCAAATAAACCAAATAAGTCTCTAGCATTGATCCTGTCTAGGAAATCCAAAATGAAAAATGAGCTGACTCCCTCCCTCTCTTCATCTCTCGTAGACCTTTCGCCATACAGGAACACATCCCATCTCGTCGCCTTCCTATTCGCTCTCCGATCAATTACTTTCATCCAAGCCATGTTTAAAAAAAACTAACCCCTCTTAAGATGAATTATTTAATCAGTGTTTTTTGCAAGAACAATATTAAAATCAAAGAGAAATGTTAAATATTATTATTATTAAATTATTTTATTTTATTTTATTTTAGTTGTGGTAGTTTGTTTTTTATTACTTAGTTGGAGTATTTATAATATTGTTCTACGAATTTTTGTTATTTTAATGAAAATCTTAATATCCTTTATCTTTTCACTATTTTTTCTCTTTTGTTAACGTAACTAATTGCCACAGCGCAATAAGTGCTCAATTTTTTTTAATATCTAATTGTTTTCATAGATATTGAATATTTTCCTTTTTCACAATTGATAATTCACATCCTCTGCCACATGGGATCCCTGCCCTGCTTATTATTTTAATATAATTAATTTAATATATAATTTATAATTTACATTAGATTTTTCAGTCATTTCTTTTATGTTTATTTTAAAAAATAAATAAATATTGATGTAAATTCTAAAATATTATTAAATATATCTTATAATTTTTTTATTGATAGTATTCACAAGGAAATGAATCCTCTCCTACATTTCTTCTACTGCCATTTCTCCTGTTCAATTTTAAGCCATTGGATTTAGTTTAACCATTTGATCTTGCATGTTTTTAATGCAGATTTTTTATCTTTATATTCCAATCATTAGATCAAGGTAGAATGGACAACATGACAATAAAAACTGGAGAGGATCAAATCCTTTTCACAAAATTACAATTTGAAGAGTCTTGAGAAATGGACTAAAATTAACTAGTGGATCAACGATTCACATATTTCAAAAGCTCCATCGTATAAATCACGTTAATAGTAAAAAAAAGGAGAAATTTTCCCATAAAGCTCTTTGTTTTTGCCACTTTCACGCCGTTGTCACAAATCAACTCATCGAATGAAGGTGCATCTAAGTCTCCTAGACTGTCTTTTTCAGGATATTCTGACTGAAGGTCAAAGAGTCACTATCGTGAAGGAGGGAGTGGATCTGATTGAAAAGGGATTTATAAAAATATCTCTTGAATGATAAAACTTATTACTACCAAAGATCATGATGGATGTGAAACTTTTTTTAGGAACTGTGCAATCTTTGGAAGTAGGTGCTAGTTATCAAACTCCTTGGGAAAAATATGGGTTATCATTTGATGAAGGATATGTTAAAGAAGATGTGGAAACTTACTAGATGTTTTAAGATCATGGGCATTGACAATGATTTCCTTATGGTCAAGTGCAAACTACTCGCAGATAGGGAGAAAATTATGGCAGAAGGTCCGTGGATATTGTTTGACCATTATTTGAAAGTGTCTTGATGAACTCCATATTTTGAATCTCCTCTCACAAAGGTGGAGAAGAGTTTTGTTTGGATTCGATTTCTAGGGTGTAACTTATTGTATTATGATGAAAATGTCCTTATAGGTTTGACATATGTTATAGGTGCTCCTATTAAGGTAGATACTAATACCTTAAATGTAGAGAGAAAATGGTTTGCGAGAATTTGCATGGAGATTGATCTGACCTTTTTGAGCATGTGACTTTACATACAAGATGGGGTGAATTGTGTGTTTTAAAAAAATTGATTTTGAATTTTTTTTTAGGATCGATTTTAGAGTTTAAAAACATTTTAGAAAAAGTTTTCATATGTAAGCAACAAAAAATAAAATGGAGAAATTAAAGAGTTAATAAATATAGAGAAAACATCATAAGTTATAGAGGTTCAGTAATAAAGAAAATACATAATCCTCTCCCTAATATTAGTTCTTGAGCGTATCCACTTAGTAAGAGACTTTTATACTCAAACACACAAGCAAAAGACTTCTTACAATCTATCTAGTAGATAAATGATTATTGGAAAAATACACTTGATATACAATCAGAGGTGTATAAAAAATACACAATAAATATACTCTTACAGACTTAAGGATTTCTAAGATATACAGGGATAAAAAAATCCTAAGTTTTGTTTTGTGCTTTGCTTTGACAAAGTAATTTCTCTTTTGTTATCAATCGTTTTTCATTAGAATTTATGTGTGTTTTTACATATCCAAGTCTTTAGCTCCTAAAATAGAGAATAAAAGGTTCATTGAAAATGCATCACAATATAATCTTTTGAGAAGCTTTAAAAGAGAAGTTGGGATGTTTCACCAAACTGTCAAGTTAGGTGAAAACTAGTTTGAAAACTCTTTTCTACAAAAGGAATTAGCAATTGTATCCCATCATACTCTATGAAAAAGACAAAGCTTAGGTATTCATGTGACAAAGTATGTTTAGAGATGAACAATAACATATCATTGTCATATTGGTCCATGTGCTTTGACTGACTCATGTTCTAATCATTAGAGGCAGACTTATCTAAAGTTTGGTCTTTAGAGGTTGACTCCTCCATACTTTGATCTTTGGATGTTGACCTATTCAAAAGTTGAATTCTTCAGAGTCTGGTCTTCAGCTTCTGATCCTTTAGATTTTGATCTTTAAGCTTCCCTCTGAATGTTCATATTTAGAACCAATACTTGGATTTTATACGAAGTTTAAGTTTATGATCTTGCACACTTGAAAAAACATTAGTATACACATTTGTTCCTTGAATAATTTGTTATCATTACAACTGAAGGGATATGGGACAAACAAATTTTGTTCTAACAAGAGATGCCACATATTAACCCAAAACCGTACCAATTATTGAGATTTCCAGACAATATACATGTTTATACTCTTTATGGAGGAGTATGATTATCGGTAAAGATAATGAAATCTTATGTATTATTTTTCAATCAAGGTGGAGATTGTTGGGGTTGGTTGAAAATATACATGTTAACGAAGTCTCACATCTCTTAATTTTGTGAGTGAAGAGAGTGTCAAGGGCTATAAATGGGATACAAGTTCTTTAAAGTTTCAGATCGCTTAGTTTTGTGAAGGAAGAGGGAATCCAAAAACTATATATAAGATTCAAGTTCTTCATTCCAAGATGCACCCGTTAAAAGCACTTTAAGCTTGTATTTGACTTTCTTTGTTCTCTTATACCCTTGTATTAGAGTATTATGAGATGTAGTTAAATATTTATTTTGGAGGATATGAGTGTACTGGAGGCCTGAATTAGTTCAGGGTATATGATGTGTTATAATAATTTTCACATAGTGTTATTCTCTGGTTGTCTTTTAAGAACAACCGTGGTTTTTTCTCCGATTTTGGAGTTTCCATGTTATTTTCTTTTGTTGCGATTGTATTCCTTTTTTCTCTATGCTTATTTTATTTTTTCCAAATAACTAATGTCGGTGCAAGTGTGAGTGGTTAAAGTCCCACATCGTCTATATGAATTGGTGGAATGTTGGATTTATAAGAGAGATAACTCATTTACCTAACACGTTAAGGTTTGGGGTTGAGATGTGACGTCTCTCTCTCTCTCTCTCTCTTGTGAACCTGGAGCATTAGTCCCATTGATGTTCCTGACTCTTCAGGATTCCCCAACAATGGTATCATATCTTAGTTCAGCTTGGTGGGAAGTGGGAACTAGATCATTCCCCAACAATGGTATCGAATCTTAGTTCAGCTTGATGGGAAGTGGGAACTGGATCCGGTGTTGGATCCTATTATAGGATGCAGGGGACTCACATTTGTTGGGAAAATTTTTGGGTGCAAGTGTGAGTGGTTAAAGTTCCACATCGTTTATGAATGAGTGAAATGTTGGATTTATAAGAGAGAAGATTCATTTATCTAACACCTTAATATTTTGGATTGAGGTGTAGTATCTTCATCTATTGCGGTCCTAGAACATTAGTCCTATTGGTGCTCCCGACTCTCCTAGACTCCCTAACACTCTCTAGATTTTTCATCTTCAGTCTTTTTTCACTAAAACTTAATTTATTTTTTAATTAATTATCTTAATTTCCCTAATTTATCACTAATCTCACATTCCTCCTCAAATTTCATTTTATTTTTATTTTCCTCCTACTTACCAATTATCTTACATCGTTCTATTAATTATATTATTTTTAATAACTAAATAACTCTAATATTTTTACCATAAATCCAATAATTCATAAAAATATCAAATAAATCAAGGATAATACTAACTTGTGTTCTAGAAGTACAAGTTAAGAGATAAATGGAGAACTATTATCTTGAAAATTGTACATTGACATTAATAAAAATATATTATTAAATTTTTTATTACTTTTTTCGATAAAAACTTTCTATTCATGAATTTTTTAACTTGTGCTATTTGGGCACAAGTTAGTATTACCCATAAATCAATTAAAACACCCTAACACTAAAATAAAATAAAATAAAATATTTTAAACTCAAATAAAATAATTAAATAAAAATTGGGGTGTTACATGCATAACCATACCTAAGTTGAAAAAAATACATTCTTGTAACACATAAAGTGTTGTATCCACAGCTCGACCACAATTTGTGCAGGTATGAGAAATTCTCCATACCCATTTCTCATGTAGAAGTACGTGAGAATACATTATTTAATTGTCATTCAAATAAAAGTTTGAATATGGCAGGGGCCATTCCAATTCCAAAGAATTTTGCAATCACTCTCTAGAGTTTGAATATTCTCGCTTTTTGACTTGTAAACTGATGAATTTTATCACCCACATTTTTTCTGAAAAGGCCAAATAAATTAGAAAAAGAAGCAACATCAGAAGTGTTATTACAGAGTATGCAATCAAGAGAGCAAAATCCTAAAAATTAGATCCCAATCCTTATCCAGGTGTAAGACTCCGCCTGAATCCACCCCGAAATTAATGGAGAAACCCCAATTTAATTGGGCGTAGGTGCTAAAGAAACCTAATTTTTAAGTACGATGTAGGTGTGAGAAAACCCGTTTCCCATTGAGGACAGATCTGGATGGTAAATTTTTATCCTAAACTGAATTTGGGGACGGGGACAAGTCTACTTCAGAGAGTGAATACAAATGCTCACAAATGCAGATATGATTATATCCGCTCTTATCCCGTCCCGTTGTCGTACCTTTTCGGATAAGTTTTTTTAATTTTAAATAATAGATACAGAAGGACATTATAATACCCGATAGATATTCCTATTTTTGATTGTATATAAAAATGTTAAAAAAATTGTTTTAATTAAAAGAAACCACGTTCATTTTTGTTTAAAAAAAAACACATAGTTTGTGGGTGGGCGTTGGCCGAATATACGACTCCTCCCATCTGTGCTCATTATCTTCTTTACATTGTTATCTTATCGCAGGACCCATAGCCTGACCTCAGGTTATCCTGTTTCACCTCCATACAATGGCTCTGAATGCTACCCACTCAGAAACCAACAACAACAACATCACGTTACATTCAACTAATCCCCAATCACCATTTCTAATCGCACTCCCATTCCTCAAACTCCCCATCTCCAATTTCCCCACTCCCCAACTCCCCACTTCCATTTCCAACGCTGTTGATCAATGTTCCAGGTTTCTCCACGACCTCGCTTCTCAAAACCCTATCTTAAACAAACTACTCTCTCTTTCCTCTCAATTCCATGATACATGCTTCCAGGTATAAATCTCCTACTACTATTATGTAATTTGGTTATGTATACTGTACAGGGAGTGTTGATTTTTTCTGGTTTATCAGATTAGGTGCAGTAACTACAGGAATAGGAGATTGGTGAATAGTCATCACAATTTTGCTGCTGTTTTGCCCGGAGATTCAGTGGCTGGGTTAGTCGTGGCTAATGGACTTCAGAATTTCTTGAACCTTTTCAATACTTTGCTTGTTTGTAGGCTTGTTCTTACCTGGTTTCCCAATGCTCCTCCTGCTATCGTTTCTCCTCTCAGGTGAATCACACATTCTTTTATTCATTTCTAGGTAATAACTCATTTGTTATCAACAATGTGCCGATTATGAATTACATGTAAATATTGATTGATTAAATATGCTTTAGAACTTAGAGTTATATTTAGTGTAAAAATGTGATTAGAAGACCTATAGATTATGTGATTAGAAGAGTAGATCAAATGGAGGGGAGTCAAAGGGCTAGAGGTAGAGAAAGACCTGAAAAACTATAACATAAGTTAATAAAAACGATCTCGAGATTAACAATTTAGATAGAAGCGTAGTTTTAGATAGAATATTATGGCGGAAGTTGATCAATGTAGCTGACTCCACTTGGTGGGATAACTGATAAGGCTCGGTTGTTGTTGGTTGGAGGGAGTTTCTTATGGGAATGCGGAGAATCAACATAAACTCCAAATCTTATGTTCCATGAGGGGATAAGAGTGCATTTAAATGATATACTTTGTTGATGAAATGTAAGGATGCGAGGTTATTAGGGGAATCTATACTCAGATAGAAAAATATGGTGCTCATGACTTATGAGGTTTTTAATTTAAGTTGAGTAGGGTCGAAATTAAGGGTGGCAAAATGGGCCCGGCCGTTGGGAATGTCTGTTTTGCCCGCACTTTAGTGCGGAGAGGGTTAAGGGTTTTAGGCTCGCACCCTCTAATGTGTCCGCCTCATCCCATTTTTTCCGGGCACGAACATTAACATAAATTTTTGTATTTTTAGGCTTAAAAGGTGCAGCCGCGGGCTCGCCCCGCTCTCACTTTTTTGCGGAGTGGGACAAGGCTTTACGTGCACACCCTCAACTATGTCCGCCCTTTTTTTTTGCGGACTTTTGCGGGATATGCCCGTTTATCATCCCTAGTCGAAATGAGTGCGTCTGCACATAAGATCTACTTCAGAACCCTTATGGAAGGTGTTGGGTTGTGGACTAGATGCTATTAGAGATAGACCCGGATCTTCTGCAGTCAGAGAACTCCGTTGTCAATGATTTGGAAGCCGTTTGATTGAAATTAGATGGTTTAGATTTTAAGCTCGGTAAATAAATTGAAAACACTGTAAATCAATGATCGAAATCGGATGCTGAAATATTGTTGGATTCACTAATTGGCTTAGGGAATCCATTTCCATTAGAGAGAGTACTTGAGTAGCGGCATGCAAGTAGAATATATAAGTTGCCTTAATTTACCAATACATTTGATTTTGTTATTTCATCTCTTATGCATATGATGATATGATCTAATTTCTGAGTGTTTAATACTTTGATAAAATGTTTTTTTGTTTAATTCAGCACCATATGTGACCCGTATCTGAACGTATTCCGTGGACTTATCCCACCTCTTGGAGGATTGGATCTCTCTCCCATCCTAGCATTCCTTGTCCTGAATGCCTTCACTAGCACTGCTGCAGCACTCCCTGCTGAGCTTCCAATCACAGAACAATCTAAACAAGGTCCTGAAACAAGATTACAATCTACTGATGTTACTTCTTCACAGAACAAATGGATGAGACGGCTTCAAGGGATCGGGTCAAAGACCTCCACTAGTGCAAATTAGAATATCATAATGTTTTCTTTGTACCTCTGCCTATTTATTTATTTAAATAGGTTTCTGTTGTAACTTCAGCTATCATAGTTCTAGGCAACACAATTTTCGAACCTGCGACTCCTATGATTTATTTTATTTTTGTCAAAAGCTCTGAATTTATTATAATCATATCAATACCTTCTCTTTTTTCTTTGAATTCTCCTACTGTTCAACTGCTGATACAATTTTTTTCACCCTCTTAAATAAGCTAGATTTTGCAATTTCACATGATTTGTTATGCACGGACATATGATATCAACCATTGGTAATATTTACTTTACTCTTTAAAGTGAATTGCTCACTGTAAAAGAACCTTGCCCGAAGATTGTGTATTTCTTTACATTAATTAATTTCGCATGCACATCCATAGCAGAAACAGACAGCATCAGATTCCAAATGAAATTTGAGCAGGACAGAATATTATGATTTGAGTAGAGTAAGAGAATCTGATTCATAATAACATCCATGCGATGTAACAAGTTTAAATAGCAACTGAAGTAGCCTTTTAGAAACATCCATGTGATTTCTAGTCCTTACTGCCTTACTTGCTTTGAAAAAGTAGGATTCCAATCACCATATTAACATTATGGTGGTGGTTTTTTCCTAACAGTTCCACCATTTTCATTTCTGCCAAAAACAAACATTAGCTATCCCATAGGGAGAGGACCAAGGACCAAGGTCACTCAAAAATCATATCATAGTGAATGGAACTTGAAGCATGCAGAAGAGGAAGCAGATTTTCATCATATGAGAGACTAGCCACCATAGGTTTGGTGGTTCTAGCTGTGGCTTCTCCTCTTTATATGGAGCGAAAGCCAGAGAGTGACAGTGACTTGGAAGATGATGAGCAGCCCATAAATGTTTCTGTTTGGTTGCCTTTGCTACTCTTTTTATTGATTCTATGCATAGCTTTATCAGCTTACTTGGACCAGAGCTTCATTGTGTTTGATCGTTACTGGATTCATAGAGTCTGCGGTTCTTCAGGTGGTATTTTTCTGATTATTACTGTTCTTATTCTTATTTTGAAGTGGAAATCATCTCTGTAAGGTCATGTGATGCTCAAACTTTGTTCTGAGATATTTTATAAGTGTGTAAGAATCTCTTTTGTACCATATTTTGTGAAGAAATTGATAGTCATCTTGTAATCTCAATGTCGAGAGAATTAAATATCATCTCAAATTTTGATAGAATTCGGCTAAAGTACTGAAATGTTATTGTTACACTTAATAAAGAGAAATGTTATTGTTACACTTAATGATACACCTATACCATATATTGTACTATAAATATATACTTTTTAATTTTTTATTAAATTTATCATACTTTGATATCCATTCCACACTTAAGCAATTGTGTAGGTACCTCAATTGAAACTCTCATTCCTAGTGATAAAAAGTATGCTAAAATCACGAGCAAAAAGAACAACCATTCCTAGTCATTTCTACAGATGTTAAAACTCAACATAAGTGATTAGTTTCATGCTCATTTGGCATTTTTAGGTACAATGTGACGATGTTGTAGGCACCATTCTCATTTTTAATGTTGATATTGTATCATTTTTATCTAGGGCTATTCACATCTCACTGGATACTCTATCATATGTCTTCCCTCTATACACTATCCCTCTATACACTATGATACGTCTTCTCTAAAATATATGTATGAAAAGATATCAAATAGTGTACGAACACAGGGAAAGACAATTTTTCTATTACAATAGATTTAGGTTTGCATCAAAATTTAACCTTATGTTCCTACCTTTTTATTTTAATTTTGAATGTACCCACGAAATATATTAAAGAGTTAGTACCAAGATATATGTTTTTTTTTGTAGATAATATGATTTTACTTGAAGAGTCAAAAGAAGATTTAAATGTGAGGTTGAAAATTTGGAGACGAGTTTTAAAAATACATGACTTTTGTCTAAACAGAAGTAAGACAGTGTATATAAAATATAACTTCAGCAAAGATAAAAATATTTTTAATATAGAGGTGAAAGTTGGAGACCACATCATCTCATAAGTCACACAGTTTAAATATGTTGGATTCGAAGTACAAATTGACAGTGAAGTAGAAGGGGATGCAAACATTCAAATTCAAATTGAGTGACAAAAATAATGAAGGTTTCAAGGATTTTAGGTGACCCAAAATACCACTCACGCCGAAGGAAGAATCTTATCCGTCTTTTGTAAGACTTGTGATATTACACGTAACATAATGTTGGGTAGTTAAAAATCAACACGAGAATAAAATAAATTTAATATAGATGATGATACATTGAATGAGTAGTAAGACTAAATATGATAAAATTATAAATGACTAGAAAGAGTGTTGATTATTACCTATAGTTTAAAATAAAAAAATAAAAAAAGATAAAAAAAATAGATTTAGCTAGTTTAGTTATTTAAAGAAAAAAAATTGTAAATTTGATATAAAAAGAGTAGATTGAATAAATAGGAGATATTCTTCCAGAGATAATCGAAGATCTAGAAAAACAATAAAAAATATTATTAAAAAAAATCTTTAGATTAACGATTTAAATAAAAACATGAACATAGATAGAAGATTATGACAGAAGTTGATCTATATAATAGTCTCCTCCTCCTCGGTTGATGATGTTGTTGTATAATGTACCATTTTTTGTTTTCTTTACCATCCACATATAATTATTTTAGAGAGGGTCCATATACAACTATTCAGATCAATTATTTTTGTTGTCTAGTAGCAATCTTTTCAAGTGTGATATGATTTGAAAGTATGATTATATCATTTAATTGCAAACAATTTCTAAAAAAAAAAAAAAAAAGAAGCTTATACTACAATGTCACCCCTTTTCAGGGTTAGGTAGGGTACACTGCAGAATATCCAAAACAATGCATCTTGAATTCAATCGTAAAGCAATGAAAACAAAACTTGAACTCCTAGACAAGAAATTTACAAGAGCCAATATCACACATTTTATAGGTAAACTTTAAAGATAGAAATACAATTGGCGCGAGTATCTCAATAAATAACAAAATCAAAACCAATGGAAAGAAGAAAAAAAAGAATAAAGGCACATAACTCAAGTGAAAATCCATACAATTCATGATCATAATGGAAAAGCAAAACCCATTGCAATTGAAACTGAGGCAGCAAATAGCCACATCACATTGACTGGTGACCAATCATGAGCACCACTGCATTCATCATTAGCTCCACTATAGCAACCTGGTTTTGTTGCTTTAGCCACACCACCCTCAAAAGCAAAGGTGCTATTAGGTTTTCCATTGCCAAATAACACACACCAGAAATAAGGAGACCCTCCATCAGTACCTGTAACAGCAGCACCCACCTGAGTGTGGTTCTTACTGTATAGAAGGTCTAAGCTTTTCTGGTTTCTTATCAAAATTTCTGAAAATGCCTCCGGTGCATGAACATATTTAGTCTGGCACCCCAAGAAACGACCGGTTATAGGGGCAAGAGTTGTCGCCTTAACACCACAGGTTGGGGCAAAGACTTCAACAAATTGAGACTCTGGAGGCTTCTTGGCATCAGGTCCACCAACAGCACCACAATCACCCTGGTATTCCTTAATGTATTGTAGAGCGAGACATGCAAGCCCGGGATTGTCATATAGAGATGAATCCTTGTGTGCAGTTCTGTTTTCGTTAATCGCAGCTACTAACTTGTCTGCAGGGTTAGCAGTAACTTTGGCTGCATAGTTGTTTTCATAGTGTCAAACAAATATGAATTTAGAAAACACACAAGTGCGTATGTCCTAGTTAATGCAATCAAAGACACTTAATCATATAGTATAGTATGTAAATAAATATGTCCCGGTATATTCACAAAGGGCCTGAAAGAGGCGGCATGCGAGTTCTCCAAGGACAAGCGATGCAATATATCGTTCCAGCAAACGTCCTAATCGCCCATTTATTGGAACATGCGCCCCTTATCTGTAACGCTCGCCCGCTGATTGAAATACATGACCATTGATGAAGATGTGGAGAAATAATAGGGGAAATAACTATCAATTCCAATAAAGGTGTTGTTCCTGCTCTCTGTTGTTCGAAGACCCAAACCCAAGAGGCTCTTATAAATACCTCAACTCTAAGATTGAAGAAGAACATTCGATTCACTCATAAAACACCAATAGACAGAGTTTCTCACCATCCCTACGTAAGCTTGATCTAATACCACAACTCTAAAACCCCTCTGACATCTCTACACATCTAGGAATTGTCACGCATTGTACATTTAGCAAATACAAAATATAACTATGAAGAGTCCACAAATCCCAAGCGATATTGTTAGGTTTGACACCATCATCCAGATTGGAACCCATAACCTAACAATGAGTTTATAGAGGTTATTACTATTTCTGCTTCCTACATCTAACTAATTAACATGAGTTAATATAGTTGAAACTTACAACTAAATTATAGTAACAAACTTCTATAACAACCGAGATTCAAGAATATTGAAAAATGAAACAATTTTCACCCAAAAATTAAGATCTAGTCACAGCTAACAAATTTACTGTGAAATGCTGGCATTGTAAGAACTCATTCAATTTCTAATCAAAATGTCAAAGATGCAATCAACAACAAAGGAGCAAACATTGACACAGATCATAGAGATTAACAGTGAAGGTATTGAAATCACATTTTTAGAAAGCGAATATATAACAGATCAAACTGAGTAACAGCAAGATTCCAAATCTGAAATCGAGAAGAACTTGTTCAAGACTTACTTTGAGTAACAGCAGTAGAGCCCGTAGAAGCGGCAAGAAAGAAGGAAAGGATGAAGAAAAGAAAGCAGAGAGTGAAAGTTTTAGCCATTGTTACTGTTTCAGAGGAAACAGAACAATGAAGATAGATCTATCTGTGTTGTTATAATGTCTGTTTCTATGTTGAAAATCTACCAAACGAGTGGGTCTTTGTTAGCTCAAGGTAAATGCTTCTTAAAGTTTCTGGAAGTTTTATTATGAGATTATTATAAGGAAGAAACTACGTTTCAATTAGGAAACGATACTCATTTAAGTAAGTTTAAATTAAATTAGTTGATTTTCTGTCGGCGTGGTTAGATTTATGAATAATGCTAACTTGTGCTGGCCCTAGGGCATAAGGTTACAAATAAAATGAAAGAAAAAAAATTATATTAGAAATTCTGCAATAATTTTAATAAAAATATATAATTAATTTTTTTAATACAATTTTTTTTATAAATGGATTTCTTAATTTGTGTTTCTAGATCACAAATTAACATTATCCTAGAATGATTATTGTTATTCAAAAAGAGAAAAATATCAATGTTTTATCATTTGAAAAATTTGAAGAGTTTTTTCCTTTTTTTCTAAAATTGTTTTCAATAGTAGATGATTTATTTTAGGTATAATTAGTTCCGAAGTCCCATAACTTAATTATTGGTTTCGCTTTAGTCCTATAACAAAAAATCGTTTTGAAATAGTCCTGTAATATTTGTTCCGTCAACATAAAATCCTTTATGTTAGTTCTAGTGTTCATCTGTTAGTTTTAACCACGTATGATTGTCAACAATGTGCCATGTCATAAAATAAGTTATTGTAGGTGTTTATAAGGTGTATTGTGTGCCTCCCTTCCTCCATTGTTAGGGTTTCACGAAAACTTCAAATTTCTACTACAACTTCATCTTTCTTCACGACAACTTCGTATTTCTTCAACATTCTTCTTTCGTTTCCCTTCGTCTTTGCCATGTCCAAGTTTTCAAGCTCTGATTCAGTCGAAACATTTGGCTCGGTTATTCGCAGAAACAAGTGCAAGGTATGTTTTTGCCAAGATGATTGTGTTTTGCGTACGGTAGGTGACATGAATAGTGTGAATTTTGGAAAAAAGTTATGAGGATACAAAAATTTCAGAAATAATATGAACAAAGGATGCAATTTCTTCAAGTGATTCGACGACGACATTATCGATGAAAGAGATTTGAAGATCCAGAGGCAAAAGAAGAAAATATACAAGTTGAAGGTGGAGTTAATGAACACCAGGGGATGGTTGAAATTGTGTGTAATTATTGGGATATTTAGTCTATTGTGTAATGTCATATTTGTAACAAGTTTGTTTTAGGTTGGTTAGATTTGTACTAGTTGAAATGAAATGTATTAGTTTTGTACAAGTTTGATTATCAATGAAATGTATCAGTTTTTATCATATTTGTTGAATTGTGGTCAAGCTTGTTTGATGGTTAATACAAAAGTTTTGATGGTTACAGAATAAAAGTTTGAAATGTATCAGTTTGAAATGTATCAGTTTTGTACAAGTTTGATTATCAATGAAATTTATTAGTTTTTGGCATATTAGTTGAATTGTGGTCAAGTTTGTTTGATGGTTACAATAGTTTGAACTGTATTAGTTTTTGTTGGTTAATATTGGATGGTTATTGCATTAGTTTTACAGAACAATTTTTGTAACAAGTTTTTGATGGGTACTGCATAAATTTTACAGAACAAAAGTATTACATAAATAACAACAAAAGTAGTCAAAAAAGGCTTTATAAGTGGTAGTTATAAGTTACATAATTGGGACAATGTCAAAGTAGACAAAAGTTGCTTTCTAAGCATAGGTAGACAAAAGTTGCATTATATGCCCAAGTACAATTAATACAAAGCTAAATTAAACCAGGTTGTCTATTACATCAGTAGAATTAATAAAAAGCTAAATTAAACATAAAATCTAGGGTTGGCTAGAAGTAGGCTTTAGACCCCTTTGAAGCATTTTCCTCTTTTTGGATCCATGTGGTGCTGGTTGGGTAGAGGCAGTTGGAGTAGTCTCAACAGGTGGTGTTGGTGCAACAGTTAGTGTAGGATCAACAATTGGAGTAGGATCGGAATTTGGTGTAGGAGCAGCAGTTGGAGTAGGCTCAACATTTGTTGTAGCAGTGATTGTAGGAAGCTTGCAGGTTGCTTTGTTATGACCATCCTTATTCCACCTGCTGCACTTAATACCAAACTTTGCCCTTTTAAGTTTAGTAGCATTCCTTACTTGTTCACCAGCCTCTTTGTTCCTTTTCTTCTTGGGCATACTAGGCTGCCTTTTGATAGGGGGTGGCTGGAGGTCAACAACATCTGTCATGATCCAAAGTGATTCTCCATTGACTGGATAAATCACTGGTGCATAACAAGCCTCATAACACTCCTTTTTTTAGTAATCAGGCACAAATTCATCTACTTCTAACCTTTGATCCTTCATACATGCTAGGGCATGACAGCAGGGTAACCCAGTCAACATCCATCTTCTACATGAGAACTCTTTCTTTGACAAATGAACATAATACTTTTCTTCAATAACATATGTATGCCTTACCGCATATTCTACATCTCCTGCACGCCTAATACCAATACATACAGGTTAACACAATGTATACCTAACAATCTACTTAGCATAATGTATACCTAGCAATATACTTAACAGAATTTATACCTAGCAATCTACTTAACATAATGTATACCTGACTAGCCAATTGTTGGTTCTTTGTGACTCCTTTTCCAATTTCTTTTTGATATTGGGTAGTATGGTGTCTTCATATTTACTATTTTTTGTCTGTTAGATTCCCACATTTGCATCAGGTAGACTCTAATCTCTTCCAGCATGGTTACAATAGGCTTGGCCCTAGCAGCTACAAAAACTGAATTAAATGCTTCTGACATATTATGACCAAAGTGTCACACCTAGGACCAGTTGTGAACCTAGACTTGCTCCAGAATCTTGGTGGGATCTTCCATAGATGCTTGAATACAAATAAATATAAACTATTGGGTATTTTCTAACCCCTACTTCTCCCCTGTCGTTGTATCCTGAGGGATTATGTGCCCCTTGTAAGATGGTCTACAATGCGGCCATACTAGGATTATCTCCCGCAATGCCTCATGTCTCTATGGCATATCCCGCAACCTGAGCAATACGTTGACTGACCGATAATAGGTCCGTTGTATGGTCATCCTTATCCCACCGATCTTCCAATATATCTTGATGAGCAGGTCTAATTATTTCTCCTACAACATCTGGTGTCATGTAAGAACATCACACTTGATATAACCATTAGTTGTAACCCAGTTCATAAGTCCATGCTTCACCTGTTGGTACGCCGCACACCTCATATGGTATTAGATGACTATAAAAATGATTGAGTCTGGCATCAAGATCTCTATGGCGAACTATTAGAAGAGTAAACATAGAGGTATATCTTGGAATCATCTGTTGACACCCAAACTGACGCATGACCCACTTAGGTAGATATGGATACATTAGACGCGACCCACAAGCCAATTCTCTAAGGTAGAGGGATATGTCATCCAAGGGACGTCTAACAATGACCATCCTACACGTAGAAGAATATGTCATAAGCTACAATGCGATTAATAAACACCATGTATGGCTCTATGGCCTGATTCCCTCTGTACGAGGAAAAAGCCCAAGCATAGGGCCAATCCTCATTATACTCCCTCTTAGATTACCCCCCAGATATGCGAGGAAAATGAGATATGATCCACGCCTAAAAATGGTTTAGATAAAATATTAGTAACAACTTTAACACAAGTATTGTGAAATTATTAGTAACAATAAAGGTTGCAAATAAATTACTGTAAACAATGTGCAACTGTCAGTAATATGTTTTGTCTTCCAAAGACACATTTCAACTAGTTTGGAGTACAACTAAACCAAACACGCAACCCCCAGTTCTACTTGTGGATCTGCTATAAATTAGTGAATTATTTCACTTAGACTACATCAACATAGGTTGTACTTTTGTCCATAAATATTGTTGTGCCAACCAAGTATAAGAAATATGACCTCAATGTACATTTTCTGTAAAACAAAACCAACCTGTTATCACCTTGGACCTCCTGGTCACAACTAGATGGTATTTGTACAACTCAACCAGGTGTGAAAATTGGGCATGAACGCCTCTTGTGGAATCAAGCTCCTTTTGGAGCTCAGATGGGCCAACTCCTAATAAATTCACCATTAATTTAAGTCCCTCAAATTTGTTGATTCGATAATGGTTTAGTAATATTCCCCTAATTGAAAGATGGAAAAGGCATGAGACATCATCAAGGGTGATGGACATCTCACCATGAAAAATGCATAAAAATGACGTATCATTGAGCCATCTCTCCACAAAAGCCGTCAATATGCAATTGTTAATGGTCATGTATCCATTGTATCATAAACCTGTAAGCTCCAAGTAACAAACACAATCTTGAAAACATGTGTCTATATTTTGTTCCTGGTTCAAAATCTTATTGGTACGGTTTACATATTTTACCATTGCATGCTGCTGTAGACATAAATATACCAGCATTAGTCGCAACTTAATTAGTATGAAAGAAATGTAACGTAAAATAAAATAAACATACACTACTACAGAAAAGAAAAGTTACAAAATCAACGATTGAATTTTCTTTTGGAAATGTAAACAAACTCGAGTGCACTATAAGTAGTGTCATGCCCAAAATAGGCACTTCAAACCACAAGAGAAAAAGAAGTAGTGAAACATTTCAATGATGGGAAGATATTTAATGCGCGTATTCCTGACTATTTTTTCAACTGACTTTAATCATTTCCACTCTTAGTTGAAAGCGAACATAATTATTAGAGGTTGGTCACGATCTCTAAAGACTTCCCCGAATCAGTAATGACCGACAAGCATTGGGGGAAACTGTTTTGGGCCTACCAAAGGCCCAAAGAACTAAGGCTTAAATTAATGTCAATCCATTCAAAATGACTCAAGGTATAAAAGTCATCTCTTGTAAAATGCAAGGTACACTTTCTGGTCTCCATTTTTCATTACACTCATCTTTAATTTTGAAATGACTTAGACGTTGAAGTGATAACCTTATAAACTCATCCCTGTGTCGCCGTATCTGAGATCAACACCACCAATTCAGGATTCCTCATCCGTCATGTTACATATAATTCTGATCCAGAACAAAACATAATAATAATAATAATAAGACCCAAAATGTTAAATTTTACTTATGTGATTATTATGAATGTTATGTTGATTATAGGGATGTCAACTTGTATCCATCAACGGGGATTCTCGCAGTGATTTCCCTATTTGGGGCCCCAAATATGGGGAATTTTCTCCCGCAAGGATGGGGACGGGAAGCAAAGGTCCCCCGAAAGCACTTCGGGGACGAGGACAATGAACATATCCCCTGTCCCACCTAAAATTTCATAATATCCTTAGTTAATTTATAATTTTAAATTTCTATGTAGATTTATTTATCATTATATATAACTCATTTTATAAACAAATTTAAAACACATATATAATGTTAGTAAAAAAGAGACCTGGATGATTTTTTAAATTTTTTAAGTTTTAAAATTTGGTGGTCATGATTCTCAAAAATTTAGATTTACTTATGGTAAAACAATATATTTAGCATAGATGATTAGTGTCTTAATTTTTTGTGGTTAAATTTTGATTTTTTTTTTCTATTAATTTGCTTAAAAATAATAAATAATAAATTATATTTATGGATCTTAACATAAACATTGGGGATCCGCGGGGATCTGTGGGGATGAGGATGGGGGAAAATTCCCTCGTGGAATATATTCGAGGGTGGAATTGAGATGGGAATGTATTCCCCCCCCCCCCCCCCCCCCGCTCCGCCTTATTGACATCCCTAGTTGATTAATTAATAATGTTTTTATTGATGTTGCCTAGTGTTTTCATCTTTATTTGTAGTTTTTTATTTATTATTTTGTTCGTTTTTCTTCTTTCATATATGTTTAAGGTGTTTTAAAGATACAAGGTCAAAATATAGTGTAAAGGAGCAAAATTTAGAAATATCACATGAAGACTGTCAAAAAGGAGTAAGCCCAAACTAAATCCAGAGTCCACTAGACAACTACGATCATGCCATAACATATGCTACGATTCGTAGACACCCTAAGACTCCCAATTTCCTTAATTGGTGCCACATAGAAAAAGCGAAGAACATTATGGCCTCCCATAGTTGTTATTACGACCATAGTGCTCCCAGTGGCAACATTGGGTTCTTCAATATTTTGTTATTATAACATGCGTATTAAGGGCTAATTACACAAATAAATATAAACTATTGGGTATTTCTTACCCCCTACTTTCCCCCTGTCGTTGTATCCAGAGGGATTATGTGCCCCTTGTAAGATGGTCTACAATGCGGCCATACTAGGATTATCTCCCGCAATGCCTCATGTCTCTATGGCATATCTCGCAACCTGAGCAATACGCTGACTGACCGACAATAGGTCCGTTGTATGGTCATCCCTATCCCACCCATCTTCCAATATATCTTGATGAGCAGGTCTAATTATTTCTCCTACATCATCTGGTGTCATGTAAGAACGTGACACTTGATAGAACCATTGGTTGTAACCCAGTTCATAAGTCCATGTTTCACCCGTTGGTACACCGTACACCTCATATGGTACTAGATGACTATAAAAATGATTGTGTATGGCATCAAGATCTCTATGGCGAACTATCAGAGGAGCAAACACAGAGGTCTATCTTGGAATCATCTGTTGACACCCAAACTGACGCATGACCAACTTAGGTAGATATGGATACATTAGACGCGACCCACAAGCCAATCATCTAAGGTAGAGGGCTATGTCATCCAAGGGACGTCTAACAATGACCATCCTACACACAGAAGAATATGTCATAAGCTACAATGCGATTAATAAACACCATGTATGGCTCTATGGCCTGATTCCCTCTGTACGAGGAAAAAGCCCAAGCATAGGGCCAATCCTCATTATAATCCCTCTTAGATTACCCCCCCCCCCCCCAGATATGCGAGGAAAATGAGAGATGATCCACGCCTAAAAATGGTTTAGATAAAATATTAGTAACAACTTTAACACAAGCATTGTGAAATTATTAGTAACAATAAAGGTTGCAAATAAATTACTGTAAACAGTGTGCAATTGTCAGTAATCTGTTTTGTCTTCCAAAGAAACATTTCACCTAGTTTGGAGTACAACTACACCAAACACATGACCCCCATTTCTACTTGTGGATCTGCTATAAATTAGTTCTTTCACTTAGACTACATCAAGATAGGTTGTACTTTTGTCCATAAATATTGTCGTGCCAACCAAGTATAAGAAATATGACCTCAATGTACATTTTCTGTAAAACAAAACCAACCGGTTATCACCTTGGGCCTCCTGTGTCACAACCAGATGCTATTTGTACAACTCAACCAGGTGTGAAAATTGGGCATGAACGCCTCTTGTGGAATAAAGCTCCTTTTGGAGCTCAGATGGGCCAACTCCTATTAAATTAACCATTAATTTAAGTCCCTCAAATTTGTTGATTCGATAATGGTTTAGTAATATTCACCTAATTGAAAGATGCAGAAGGCATGATACATCATCAAGGGTGATGGACATCTCACCATGAAAAATGCATAAAAATGACGTATCATTGAGCCATCTCTCCACAAAGGCCGTCAATATGCAATTGTTAATGGTCATGTATCCATTGTATCATAAACCTGTAAGCTCTAAGTAACAAACACAATCTTGAAAACATGTGTCTTTGTTATGTTCCAGGTTCAAAATCTTATTGGTACGGTTTACATATTTTACCATTGCATGCTGCTGTAGACATAAATATATCAGCATTAGTCGCAACTTAATTAGTATGAAAGAAATTTAACGTAAAAGAAAATAAACGTACACTACTACAGAAAAGATAAGTTACAAAATCAACGATTGAATTTTCTTTTGGAAATGTAAACAAACTCGAGTGCACTATAAGTAGTGACATGCCCTAAATAGGCACTTCAAACCACAAGAGAAAAAGAAGTAGTGAAACATTTCAATGATGGGAAGACATTTAATGCGCATATTCCCCACTAATTTTTCAACTGACTTTAATCATTTCCACTCTTAGTTCAAAGCGAACATAATTATTAGAGGTTGGTCACGATCTCTAAATACTTCCCCGAATCAGTAATGACCAACAAGCATTGGGGGAAACTGTTTTGGGCCTACCAAAGGCCCAAAGAACTAAGGCTTAAATTAATGTCAATCCATTCAAAATGACTCAAGGTATAAAAGTCATCTCTTGTAAAATGCAAGGTACACTTTCTGGTCTCCATTTTTCACTACACTCATCTTTAATTTTGAAATGACTTAGACGTTGAAGTGATAACCTTATAGACTCATCCCCGTGTCGTCGTATCTGAGATCAACAACACCAATTCAGGATTCCTCATCCGTCATGTTACACATAATTCTGATCCAGAACAAAACATAATAATAATAATAATGATAATAATAATAATAAGACCCAAAATGTTAAATTTTACTTATGTGATTATTATGAATGTTATGTTGATTATAGGGATGTCAACTTGTATCCATCAACGGGGATTCTAGTAGTTATTTCCCTATTTGGGGCCCCAAATATGGGGAATTTTCTCCCGCAAGGATGGGGACGGGAAGCAAAGGTCCCCCGAAAGCACTTTGGGGACGAGGACAATGAACATATCCCCTGTCCCACCTAAAATTCCATAATATCCTTAGTTAATTTATAATTTTAAATTTCTATGTAGATTTATTTATCATTATATATAACTCATTTTATAAACAAATTTAAAACACATATATAATGTTAGTAAAAAAGAGACCTGGATGATTTTTAAAATTTTTTAAGTTTTAAAATTTGGTGGTCATGATTCTCAAAAATTTAGATTTACTTATGGTAATATATTTATCATAGATGATTAGTGTCTTAATTTTTTGTGGTTAACTTTTGAATTTTTTTTCTATTAATTTGCTTAAAAATAATAAATAATAATTTATATTTATGGATCTTAACATAAACCTTGGGGATCCGCGGGGATATGTGGGGATGAGGATGGGGGTAAAATTCCCTCGTGGCAGGGATTCGAGATTGAGATGGGGAATATATTCGAGGGTGGAATTGAGATGGGAATGTATCCCCCCCCCCCCCCCCCCCCCGCTCCGCCCTATTGACATCCCTAGTTGATTAATTAATAATGTTTTTATTGATGTTGCCTAGTGCTTTCATCTTTATTTGTAGTTTTTTATTTATTATTTTGTTCATTTTTCTTCTTTCATATATGTTTAAGGTGTTTTAAAGATACAAGGTCAAATTATAGTGTAAAGGAGCAAATTTTAGAAATATCACATGAAGACTGCCAAAAAGGAGTAAGCCCAAACTAAATCCAGAGTCCACTAGACAACTACGATCATGCCATAACATATGCTACGATTCGTAGGCACCCTAAGACTCCCAATTTCCTTAATTGGGGCCACATATAAAAAGCGAAGAACATTATGGCCTCCCATAGTTATTATTACGACCATAGTGCTCCCAGTGGCAACATTGGGTTCTTCAATATTTTGTTATTATAACATGCGTATTAAGGGCTAATTACACAAATAAATATAAACTATTGGGTATTTCTAACCCCCTACTTTTCCCCTGTCGTTGTATCCTGAGGGATTATGTGCCCATTGTAAGATGGTCTACAATGCGGCCATACTAGGATTATCTCCCGCATTGCCTCATGTCTCTATGGCATATCTCGCAACCTGAGCAATACGCTGACTGACCGACAATAGGTTCGTTGTATGGTCATCCCTATCCCACCCATCTTCCAATATATCTTGATGAGCAGGTCTAATTATTTCTCCTACATCATCTGGTGTCATGTAAGAACGTGACACTTGATAGAACCATTGGTTGTAACCCAGTTCATAAGTCCATGCTTCACCCGTTGGTATACCGCACACCTCATATGGTACTAGATGACTATAAAAATGATTGTGTCTGGCATCAAGATATCTATGGCGAACTATCAGAGGAGCAAACATAGAGGTCTATCTTGGAATCATCTGTTGACACCCAAACTGACGCATGACCCACTTAGGTAGATATGGATACATTAGACGCGACCCACAAGCCAATCATCTAAGGTAGAGGGCTATGTCATCCAAGGGACGTCTAACAATGACCATCCTACACACAGAAGAATATGTCATAAGCTACAATGCGATTAATAACACCATGTATGGCTCTATGGCCTGATTCCCTCTGTACGAGGAAAAAGCCCAAGCATAGGGTCATTCCTCATTATAATCCCTCTTAGATTCCCCCCAGATATGCGAGGAAAATGAGAGATGATCCACGCCTAAAAATGCTTTAGATAAAATATTAGTAACAACTTTAACACAAGCATTGTGAAATTATTAGTAACAATAAAGGTTGCAAATAAATTACTGTAAATAGTGTGCAACTGTCAGTAATCTGTTTTGTCTTCCAAAGACACATTTCACCTAGTTTGGAGTACAACTAACCAAACACGCGACCCCCAGTTCTACTTGTGGATCTGCTATAAATTAGTGAATTATTTCACATAGACTACATCAACATAGGTTATACTTTTGTCCATAAATATTGTCGTGCCAACAAATTATAAGAAATATGACCTTAATGTACATTTTTTGTAAAACAAAACAAACTCATCATCACCTTGGACCTCCACTGTCACAACCAGGTGGTATTTGTACAACTCAACCAGGTGTGAAAATTGGGCATGAACACCTCTTGTGGAATCAAGCTCCTTTTGGAGCTCAGATGGGCCAACTCCTAATAAATTCACCATTAATTCAAGTGCCTCAAATTTGTTGATTTGATAATGGTTTAGTAATGTTCCCCTAATCGAAAGATGCTGAAGACATGAGACATCATCAAGGGTGATGGACATCTCACCATGACGGATGCATAAAAATGACGTATCATTGAGCCATCTCTCCACAAAAGCCATCAACATGCAATTTTTAATGGTCATGTATCCATTATATCATAAACCTGTAAGCTCCAAGTAACAAACACAATCTTGAAAACATGTGTGTATATTATGTTCCTATTTCAAAATCTTCTTGGTACAGTTTACATATTTTACTATTGCATGCTACTGTAGACATAAATATACCAACATTAGTCGCAACTTAATTAGTATGAAAGAAATGTAACGTAAAAGAAAATAAACATACACTACTATAGAAAACCCATTTAACAACGGTTGAAAAATACATATAATCACGCAGATCAAGGTGTTGTTATGTAAGGTGTAACACCCATATATAACAACATACTTCAAAGCATATATATTATACATGAATCCACATTTGGATATTGAAATACAAATAAGTTCTTAGACAACACTTTACATCCATTAAATGCCATAATACAAAAGTCTAAATAGCGGCATAATGTACATAAGATGTTCAAAATAAAACTAAGAACTAGATCAACAATGATCTCAAAATGAACTCCACCAGCGGAAGCCATGCCATGCACAAAATATCAACTAGTAAGGATAAGTCAAACGAGCTTATCCTTACCCTTCTTAGAACCTATAGTACCTGTAACAATAATCTACAATGAGGGGTGAGATAACAAATCTCAGTGAGTCCCTATCTTATGGATTCTCTCGGCTTGTTAGGGTTCTAAAAAAATAAAATCCTACTCAAGTCGAAAAGAATTAATACTTTGAGTTCACAAAACTCACACTCTTATGGAAACACGTATTGAGTTAAATAACTCGAAAGTATCACTAATATGGAAACCAGGAATACATCCCCTATTCCTGTCCTCTCCTACGTCTAAGAGTCAACACGAGTCATGGATCCTTGTATTTACTTGACATACGAAATGGATTCGGATTGAAGGGATATAAACCTTACAATAGTCACTTCACGTGGGCCATAAACCACCACAAGTATCTACATATAAATATGTTCCATTCGTACTAAACGCGAGAATCAAAACTGCCAAGTACTGCATGCGTACATTTCAGAGGAGCCCGTGGCTCATGAAACAACATTCTCAGAGAAAACGGTTTCGATTACGTGATTACACTCAAATGGAAAATTATAAAACAATCATAAGGTTTGTTAACCTTTTCCACAAATATCACACCCAAACGGGTCACACATGTTCCATATATTGTATTCTCACCCTAAACCTTTACACGACTAAGGTATACGTTGCATACCAAAAGCTCGGGTATCTCCATCTAGATTTAACAACATCTTAGTCTTACTACTAAGTCTCCATTAGGTAGTTTACAAGGTTTTCTCACCCCCTAGTCTCTATGCTTTAATACATTTAATTCCATAAAACACATAATTCAAACAAACCGCTTAAATAATTAAATCCATCGACAAAATAATTATTTTCCGTTCCAATAGATAGGATATCATTTCAACTTCGAATCGATATAAAATATGCATTAATCGGACATGCGAAACAAAAGTTATGGATATTTGAAGAAAGAAAAAAAACATTAGAAAAACTGCCAAGGGCGCCCGACGATCAAGGTTTTGCCCGACGATGCCCTCTGCGCCTGCTGCTTCGCCCGTCGATCGCAGCGGCGCAAGTCCAATCTCAGAAAATTCTCAAGATATATATATATTTCTCTCATCGTCTCCTACTTCGCTCGGCGCTCAAAGCTTCACCGCCCGATGCTCAAAGCGCCGCCCGACGGTTCACACTAGAATCAAAATGTTGTTCCTGCGTTTAGACTTCGAAAATCCTAACAAAAATCCCATTTTTCATCACTAAAACTTCAAGAATCAGTAAAATAAGTCATATAGATTTGATACACATGTTACCCGATTATTCTAACCGACAAATTCCACATTTTTACCGTAAGATTCAAGAATTTGTAGGATTTTATCAAATTTGACCTAAACCTAGAATTTAAGAAAAACTTCGAAAAAAAGTCTCTAACTAGACTCACCTCTAGAGATGAAGATGATGAATATTAGAAGATGAAACTTGATGTTACAAAGATCTTCTTCTTCTCCAAGCTTGTCCTCTTTTCCTTCTTTCTCCTCCCTCTCTCTTCTTTCTCTTTCTTAAACAAAAACAACAATACATATATGTTATACTGAGATAACATATGTTATAGTCTAATGAGTCCAAATAGAGGGTATCCAAAAATTTCTCTGAGTCACTTAATTAACAAAATTTTTGATTCAAATAATATTAACTATTTATTTCGAGTCCGTCGGTTGCTCTAATTATTTAAGTTAAAAACTCTCAGAGCACATATGAACCCAATTAATCTTAATTAATATTATTCAGAGTGTTAATTAAATTTACAGGGTATTACATAGAGTGTTGTCAAAATTCACACTCTGAATGTGGAAAGTGCACGATATATCACAACAATTATGCTTAACAACCGTTGTGCTATATACATTTATTTCATATAGATTAAATCACGGCTAAAATAAGTAACCGTTGTTGAAAGTACCATAGTTTATTGTAAAATATTCATATTGCTTTTTTTCCCATTAAACCTCACAACAACATATAACCATTCAAACTGATGAAATATATAATCTGAAAAATTAAACTATTCTTGAAAACCAACTCACACAAATCACTGTTTTTCAAATTGCATTTGTCTTATCGTTCATCTCACGTTCTTTAACATATATAATATGGTTCAATGGTCGGAGTCCTTCATCACATCAATTCCTTTTATTTTAGTTTAATTTAAACTATAAGAGAAGTTATGGATGTGATGAAGGATTCAGGTCATTGAACCACATCCTATATGTAAAGGAAAGTGAGATGAACGATAATACGAATGCAATTCGAAAAACATTGATTGTTATAATTTGGTTTTCAAATACAACTTAATTTTTCAGATTATAAGTTTCTATGTCAATTTAAATGAAATGTATTTTCACTGAACTCATCTTCATAAGTTTCAGATTATAAGTTTCTAAATATCATATAATAAACTCATATTCATACAACAACATACAACAACACAAGATATCATGTAATGTTCTGAGAATTTAAAGAACAAAACATTGCTAAGTCACAAACCAAGTATACGAAATATGACCTAAATGTACATTTTCTGTGGAACAAAACCAACCTGTCATCACCATGGGTCTCCACTGTCACAACCAGATGGTATTTGTACAACTCAACTAGGTGTGAAAATTGGGAATGAACGCCTCTTGTAGAATCAATCTCCTTTTGGAACTCACATAGACCGGCTCCTAATAAATTCACCATTAATTCAAGTGCCTCAAATTTGTTGATTCAATAATGGTTTAGTAATATTCCCCAAATCGAAAGAGGCAGAAGGCATGAGACATCATCAAGGGTGATGGACATCTCACCATGACAGATGCATAAAAATGACGTATCGTTGAGCCATCTCTCCACAAAATCCGTCAACATGCAATTGTTAATGGTCATGTCTTCATTGTATTATAAACATGTAAGCTCCGAGTAACAAACACAATCTTGAAAACATGTGTCTGTATTCTGTTCCTGGTTTAAAATTTTCTTGGTACAGTTTACATATTTTACCATTGCATGCTGCTATAAACATAAATATACCAACATTAGTCGCAACTTAATTAGTATGAAAGAAATGTAACGCAAAAGTAAATAAACATACACTACTACGGAAAATCCATTTAACAACGATTGTAAAATACATATAATCACGCAGATTAAGGCGTTGTTATGTAGAGTATTGCCGTAAATTCACTACTTATAATCACGGTCCTGAGACCGTTGTTGTATTCTAGAAAGCACACGATATATCACAATAGTTATGCTTAACAACCGTTGTGGTATATACATTTATATCTTATAGATTAAATCACAGTTAAAATAAATAACTGTTGTTGAAAGTACCAAATTTTATTATAAAATATTCATATTGCATTTTTTTCATTAAACCTCACAACAACATACAACCATTCAAATTGATGAAATATATAATCTGAAAAATTAAACTATTCTTGAAAACCAACTTACACAAACCACTATTTTCCAAATCGCATCCGTCTTATCGTTCATCTTACGTTCCTTAACATGTAAAATGTGGTTCAATGGTCGGAGTCCTTCATCACATCAATTCCTTCTATTCTAGTTTAATTTAAACTATAAGAGAAGTTATAGATGTGATGAAGGATCCAGGTCATTGGACCATATCCTATATGTTAAGGAACATGAGATGAATGATAAGACGAATGCAATTCAAAAAACATTGATTGATATACGTTGGTTTTCAAATACAACTTAATTTTCAGATTATAAGTTTCTATGTCAATTTAAAAGAAATGTATTTTCAGGGAAAGTTTAGTGAAAAAAACAATCTACATATCATATAATAAACTCATATTCATATAACAACATAATATATTATGTAATATTCTGAGAATTTAAAGAACAAAACATTGCTAAGTCACAAAAAGCTTCTTTCTAGTGACTAAGCAATGTTTTGTTCTTGTTCTTAAAACACTACTACATACAACAACGACAACAATATCATACAAGCAACAACACAACATACAACAACAGCAAGAACATACAACAACGTACATAAAAAAGGATACAAACACACAATAACAACAAAAGATACAACAACAAGAACATACAACAACAAAAGATATTATGTAATTTTTAAAGAACACACCTTTTTTTATCTAGAACAAATTATCAATTTCATTTAGTTTATGAAGCTATGAAAAAAACAAAGTGAATGAAGTTAAGACAATAACTTCATCCTTCTTGTATTTTTCTTCATAGCTACACAAACCATATGTATCATAGCTAATGTATGCACTTTGTTGAAGTGGTGAAAACAAATCTAAAACAATGAAAACATCAAGCAAATAAAAATATTATAACCCATTTTTAACAAGAAATGTAAACAAATTTGAAGAATAATTTTAATAAACGAACTTGAAATATGATTAAAGAGTGTTGTATTGATTGGTGAAGAAGAATCTGAAGGTTGAAGTCAGGGTTTTCGTTTGAGAGAAACGACTGTTAGAAAGAAAAAATGTGAGATGGATGTTAGGGTTTCTGATGAACGATAAATACTTTGGCTTGTATTGTAAAACAATATCACGTATCATCGCAATTAGAAGGTAAACCGTGATAATACTATAAAGAACAACAAATTATATCACAACGGTTACTCATAATAACCGCAATGATATCCCTTTTATTATTTATTTAAAAATAAATAAAAAAGAAAGGAGAACCTTACCGTTAAATGAATAATTTTTTTGAGAGAGTTGAAGTTCGAACCCATGAAAGATTGATTATATCATATCGTTTATAACGTCAACCGTTATTATATCCTAAAAATTTATAATAAAAATAAAATAAAAAGTTAGAGACTGAGTTTAGAGATGTCGCCACGGTGTTTGGTAGAAACGTGATGACCTGTGCGTTGTTGTTTACGCGTTTTGTAGTAGTGACACCTCTCCTTCCAACACATGCCTAACAACATGTTCAACATAGGAAGGAAGTAAGGACACATCAAATGTACCTTCTAGAAATCTATCAGGAACATGATCAACAACAAGGGCTTTATGGGCTCCATATGTTGGAGGGTCAGCAGGAGACACATGCCATCAGGAGGTCGAAGTATGAGACATGCGACCTTGTGAAGCTTGAAACACGCAACCGCGTGAAATCGACGCCTATGAGTCAAACAAACTAGAGCTAACTTGTGGCCTCAGGCGCATTTCCATCTCCCTATGAACGGACGCATGCTTGGGATACACGATCGAGCGTCATCCTGTCTTCGTTTTCAGACATTATTCCTATGGTTATATAATACAAAACATAAATCAATATCAAATGCAAGTAAATTTCAGAGATGCATCTTCGAAATAATAAAACAACAAAACCCAAAAAAAATGAAGACGTTTCTTTGTAAAACTGTAAAGGAAAAAAATTTCTGAAAAAATTAGAGATATATCTCTGTAAAAATGAGCGACTATGCAAAACTTCTAGAAAATGCAGACAATACCCTAATACAAACGAATTCTTATGCATGTAAAAAAAGTACCTATTTTGAATGTAACTACAAACTAATACATTTTAAACACTCTATTTTACCTAATGCATACATCACAATTCAAAAATAAAATGACAATGAGAAATTTACCGATTGAGAGATTTTTTGTGTAAAACATTGAATGAAGTGAATAAAATCTATTGGGATTGGTTGCAATGCAATTGAAATAGTGTTAGAAGTTTGAAAAATGACCTTGATGGTTGTTTCTCCCGAGCTCTGAACTTGAAGGATTTTTGAAATTGTATCAAATGAAGAAATAAGAGATAAATGGTCTAACTCATGTTATTTCAATTAAAACTCGTTCAGAGATGTATATTCATAAATTTTTTGAGCATAAACACTGACTTTGCACAAAATAGAATAACTCATTCACTAAAATATTAAAATGTGTAATTTTGATGCGTCCGAATATTCATCTCCGAAATTCATTTTTTTTTTTACTATTCAGCATGCTAAAGTAACTCTTGAAATATGGAAAAAATAATACCCATTTTCTTAAGTCTTGCAAAATAAGATTGACTTAACATATTTTCATCTTAATTGTAGCAAAAATAAATAAATACGGAGGTAAATAGAGGAGTGGTTTGTGAAGGAGAACAAAAGCTAAAGCGATAATTCCTTCTTCCTCTGATTATTATGTTGTGTTGATAATATGGCGTCACTCGTCACCCCAGCGCATGTTAGCAACAACAAACCCTTGCAGTGCTCCACCGGAAAAGCTAAGCCTGTGAGGTGCGAACTGTCGCCACCGTCATCATGGAGGGAAGGTCGGCGCATGGTGTCCATCTCTCTACTTCTCTCCCCCTTCCTTCTCATTCCTAACCGTATGCGTTCTTTCTCTGTTTCACCTTTTTCTGTTTCACTCTCTTCTTCTGCACATTGAATTGGTCTTGATTTCTATATTGCAGGTGCTAATGCCGAAGGAAATTTCATGGACAATTACGTTAAGAGGTAATGCTCATTCATAGCTTTAAGGATGTGATGTTATTAGTGAGACTCATTTAGGCTCTCTTTGGTTTAGCAAATCGCTTATTATATAAGTGCTTATGTATAATCTATTTCAATACCAAAAAATTAAAAAAAATGTTTTATATAATCTATAGGCTATTTTTCGTAAACTATTCCAGAGAGCTTATGAAAATAACTGAAAACAACTTATGATTATGTCATGTGTTGTTTTTATAAGCTCTTCCAAATAGTTTTGCAAGGGTTTATGCTAGGTGGTAAGCTCATATAAGTCAATTCAAATGAACTTTTTATTTATTTTTAATGATGCTGACTTGAAGTTAGTGATGTATACACCCAAGGTTCATATAACTTAAGTAGGAAACATTGAGTTGTTCATGTGAGGATGCTCTTAAGCTTGTGGAGCTGTGTTCTTCAAAACTTCAAATTTGTCTAAGTTTTTGGATACCCAATGTAGGTTAGTCACGGTTTTACCATGACAAAACGATTAGTGGCCCTATTTGACCACTTTATAACAATGAAAAATACTTTGAGTCCCTATTTAGGTATGGTTTAACCGTGACAAATTTTAGGCCCTGTACGGTCATCCGTCTTGAACGCCCTCAAAGACGACCCTAGTGTTCTTCGTCATGTTATGAACAGAATTGGAGTACATACTCCTTTATTTATTCTTTGAGGAAGGATATAAAAGAAGAGACATGCTTGATTGTCGGATATTAGTGGAGATGTATGTACATGATCTATTTGATGATGGTGGTGGTGGTGATTGACTTGTTGAATTAGGAGAACTGTCTCTCGGTGAACGACACTTATAAGCTATGCTTTTATGGATGATGAATACAAAGAGATGAAAATGATATAATTAGTAGCATTATACAGTAAGCAATGGATTGAATAGAAGCAGGTGCAACTGAACACATTTGTCACTTATTTTAAATAGCTCTAATGCTATTTTGTCACATTTTTGTTATTCTTGTATCCTCGCATCCATGTCATATTGTACTTGTGTCGTATCAAATATACATGAGCTTGATAGTTTATGAGTTACTTTTTATAAGTTTTTGTTTGTCTTTACACAATTAAGCATTATTAAATTTATTAAATTAAAGTAGTTATTTCCTAGTTTTAGATTTGCTTTTTTGTAATTTATACTGGGTCTTATATTATTGACATTAGATTTGAAATCAATGTTTTGTTCCTACAGAATGATGATTCTGATTCTAATTTTTTTTCTTGAATGCTCTAGAAAAAAGCTAGAGCCTCTGGAGACTTATGTACCCGCTGTAATACTCACACAGTTCCAGATTGAGGACTTGGGTAAATGCCAGTTTTCCCTTAACAGCCGGCGTTATTTATTTCATACGTCGTATAATTGTACAATGAAAAAACAAACTCTATAAACATGAATTTAACGTGATGTGTGTTTCTTCTCTGATTGGTAAATTTGGCCTCATTCTTATGATTGTATGCATTTATTCTCTTGATTCATGTTTCTGAATCTTCTATCATTACTTTCCATGTTCTCACTTCACAACAAGGTTTGTTGTAGGTATTTATTTCACATGGTTTGCAATTATCATAAACTGAATTTGATATAAATTCTAATTATGTCTTTCTTTCTACTACTACAGATAAAACTTTAGAGGGTGATGAACCTCAATTCGCCCTCTGCCGGTCTCTACTTCGTTCTGGGCCTGCAGCATCTCTTCGTAAAAATATTCGAGCAGTAAGTAAAGGCTTCCTTCAACTTCTGAGTTCGTCACCCTCCCTACTTTATGATATTTGTATGTGTGCAAGTTAATTAGAGCTTCACAATCTTTTTATAGGTTGCGCAATACGCTTCAGAAAGTGGCAATGGTAAAACTGCATTTAACAATGTTGATGAATGTTTGAGGTAACATAAACAATTTCCCACAAAAATTATTAAGAAAATAATATGCTTGAAATAACTATCACCATTAGCAACTGAGCTAATGTAATAAATTTCATGATTATGTAAAAACTTAAACCCCAATTGAAGAATTCTGTGTCTGAAGGTCAATTGAGGAACTCGACTACTTGCTTCTGCGAGCATCTAGAAATGATCCTGGCGCCTCTGTCAAATCAATGAAAACAAATGTCAAAGCTGCCCTTATTGCTCTAGACAGGTGATTTTCATGTACTTTTTCTCTCCTTAGCAGCCTGAGTATTGCAGTCAGCTGCCAACCATTAAATTAGAGAGAAACGTCTCTCTTAATCTAACAACCCTGCAACCAGTTAATTAACATTTTCCCTTGTGTCATACTACCAATTTACACACACATGCGGCAGAGAAAGATGCTTTTCTTAATAAGCTTTTTGTTTCAGCCTCTTACAAACAGTACCATCGGATGTGCTAAGTAAGGGAAAGGTTATAGCGGATTCATACTTGGAGGATCGGCAAGACGTCGAAACAGAGAGCTTGGACCCTGGTTTAAAGCAATTAGAATCAATACTATGAATACTACCAGATATCCTTGCCTATATCTCTATACAAACATGTTTTACTTTCTCACCTCTATGTTCCCGGTCATTGTTATCCTTACATGTTCATATTCAGTTGAAGAAACTGAATTTGCTGCTCTATTGCATCTGCATCCTCATAATTAAACTTAAAATACAGAGAAATTTAGATCTTCAAATTCTTAATCTTGACTATTTTTAGAATAATTATTCGGGAAATTTTTGTAATAATTTATTTCTTTATGTTTTGAAGTTTTTGAATGCACCCTTCAATACTAAAATGATAGTTTACAAGTCATTTATCACTAAAAATAATGAGGTAGCACGTAATTTTATCACTAAAAATAATGAGGTTATTTAGTGGAGTTTTTTTCAAAAGGTCCAACTTTTTTTTATTCCGTCTAACTGTATTGTCTTTTTCCCTCTTTTAGATTTTAGTTTCCTTTCCAATATATATATATATATATATATATATATATATATATATATATATATATATATATATATATATATATATATATATATATATATATATATATATATATATATATATATATATATATATATATTGTTTTTTATAATATTTTTGTTTTGTTTTAAATTTATATTGTATTTACTTTATTTATTTGTTTGTTTGTGTGGTATTTGGATTGAACTTTGGTGTCAATAAGGGTACTTTCATGGTTCAATAGAAGTTTTACATGCCGTAGTCGAAGTCTATTCAAACATGCTGTCAAAATATATTTTATTTTAAAGCTTGTCTAATTTGGTCTTGCTTGTAAGTCCAGTTGTTTATGTTAACTTGTAGTCTAAGTTAACATAGTAGTCTATAAATAAATTAGTTCTCTCAGGTTGTTAAGAGAGGTTAATTGTTGTTATTCACTTGTAATCTTTGAATCCTTATTGAGTAAGTGAATAGTAAAACAGTTTGAATCAATTTTGATTCTTCTTTCTCTTTCATAAAACCTTTTTTTTTTGTGTTTGTTAAAGAAATTCAATATTTTTCTCATATTTTGGTTTGTTATTGACAACAACGATTCACAATAAACTGGTGTGGTGAGGGTGGATGAGAAGATGTTGTCAATAAAATACGAGATTGAGAAATTTACCAGTGAATGATTTCGGTTTGTGTCATTTGAAGATGCAAGCTCTATTGGTTCAACATGATTTGTTAGAAGCGTTGAAAGGATCAGGGAAGATGGATGTTGCCCTAACAGAGAATGAGAAGACGACAATGATCGAGAAAGCCCTCAGTGCAATCATCTTGAGCCTTTGTGATAAGGTTCTCCGACAACTTTCAACGAAGAAAATTGTGGCGGGCGTGTGGACGAAATTCGAAGGTCTGTACACGACGAAATCGTTGGTCAATCGCCTATACCTGAAACAAGCTTTGTATTCATTCAAGATGAGTGAAAACAAAGTCTTGGCTGAGCAAATGGATATGTTCAATAAGTTAATTCTTGATCTTGAAAATATTGAGGTTAAGATTGATGATGAAGATCAATCATTGTTGTTGTGTGTTTTACCTAAATCTCATGTTCATTTCAAAGAAATTCTTGTATGGAAGAGATTTGTTGACCTTTGAAGAAGTTCAAATCAACCTTGTACTCTAAGGACTTGAATGAAAGAAAAAAGTATGAACCATCTTCTGTTGGTGAAGGATTGTCTGTCAAAGAAAAATTCTTGAAGAAAGATGGTAGATTTGAGAAAAATAAGGGTAAGGTTCTACAAAATTCTTATTACTCATGCCATTAGGCGTTATCATTGTAAGAAAGTGGGTCATACAAGAAAGACGTGTCCTGATCAACTAAATATTCATGGAGGAAATGATAATGGTAATGCAATCATTGTGCAAGATGGTTATGAATCATCTGATATCCTTGTGGTGTCAAGCAACGACTCTAGCAAGGAGTGTATTATGGATTCAGGGTGTACTTGTCACATGACTCCAAACAAAGACGTCTTTGAGGATTATGTGATCAAGATGGTGAATCAATGATGTTGGAAAACAATAAAGTCTGCAAGATTGTAGAAATTGGATCCGTAAGATTCAAGCTCCATGATGAGTAATAAGGCTATTGACTGATGTCAGGTGTAGCGATAAAAATCGTGAGTGTAAGTTATTGATTAACTTAACTTAAGGAACAAGAGTCACCACCATACTTTTATTGTTTTCAAAAGGAAAAGGAAAAAGAGCGAACACAACCTAAAGAAGTTTAAAAGAAAAAAGCTAATAAAACAAAGACAGGGTAAAAAGGTTGGTTACGAAGAGGGAAGATGTTAGCACCCAAAACATCTATAGTGGGAAGATGTTAGCACCCAAAACATCTATAGTACTCTATATGATCCCTTTGAAAAATCTACGCTTTTGGTTTGAAAGATTTGTTTGAAATGAGATTGAGAAGATGAAAAGAGAAGTTTATTTTAAGATTTTTGTGTTTGGAGACATTTATTGTCTCATGCCTACGTACCTACAAAGTTCAATATAAGATTAAAACATAATAGTTCGTGGTACAAATAATAAAATTGGTTGGTTTTGGTTGATTTAAAAAAGTAGAGATAAGTTGTCATTTTAAGTGGATAACTCAACTAATCAACCATAAGAATGAAAACATGACCTCATACATCACTATGGAGAAGACTCCAACTCGGATAACTCAACGAGTATGTCAAACCCACAAGCAATAAGAGATCCAATTATTTCAAACCCGAGTAGAAGATTTACACCCAACTATAAATATGACTTATGTCTTAACTTGAAAAAGGCAAAGTGCAACAAGGCACAACAACAATTGAATGTGTTTGTTCTTTTTTACTTTTAAATTAATGTCAATATACTTACCGTTTATTAGTACTTATTAAGAAATGAAAAAAATGGCGTGGTAGGAGTTTTTTCCCCCGAAAATCACCAATTTAACAGAAGATAAAATATGTATTAATCCTTAAAAATTACATGATATTTAATAGTTTATTGATCGATAAATTTCTGGAGGGACAAAAACTGAGGAATCTTTATATGACAGGTAGAGAATTCAAACTTTTTCTTACAAGTTTTTTTCTTTTAAATTTATCAATTTGACATTGAACAAAATATGGATTAACCCTAAAAATAAAACATAAATACATACACATGTTCCATAAAACATAAAATACAACTACGAACATATGAAACATAAACATAAATATAAAACACAAACCATATCACGTAAAACACGAACATTTAAAATATAAAACACATAAACATATAATACATAAAATACATAAAATTAAGATAAACTTAAATACTAAACATAAAATACATAAAGCATAAACACATAAACATAAATATAAACTCATCAACGTAAACATTAACACAAATATAAAAAAACATGAATATAAACACGTAAAAGATAAACATCAACCAATAAAACATAAATTTAAACATAAAAATAAAACAAAATCAAGGAAAATGAGAGCGAAAATAATACATAAAACGTAACCTAAATTGAATAGATAATTTTTTTTATCAACTGCATATTAAATTCTTATCAAATAGAAGATTTAAAATTATAACAAAATATATTTCAGACAAATTTTGGAAAAAAAAACTAACCACATTAAAGATTTAAGTAATATAAGCTCGATGAATTATAACTATCATAAAAACATATCCTTAGTTTCATTATCACTCACGCGCTCATTTGTCCGCTTTTTAAAGGTGTACCGCGTGAAAATATTAACAATATCAATTTTTATAAGTTTAATTTTAACATTAACTATTTATATGATGCGAATAATGATATAATTAAAAAAATTACAAAAATAAAATAAAATAAAATTGTACTATGTAAGATTCACAAATTAAATTTTATTATGAATACCGAAAGGTGCATTGTGACATAATTTTATTTACCCGGTTTTTTTCAATCAAATTAAGAATGTGAGTGAAATAATATAGAGGTTAGAAATTGGTAGTACGGAAAAAGAAACATGACACACAAAAACTAAATTTTTTGTATTTTATATATTGTTATAGATTACTCAAAACCATACGAAGATATAGATCTATTAATAAAAAAATAACATTTGTCAAAGTTTATTAAACAAATAAACATTAACATTAACATTAACAGAGACATTAAGTGACATTGTTGCTTAAAGGAATGTCAACCATGAAATCAAAATCATAAATATATCTCATTTCACTGGAAAACAAATGAAGTAAATTCTATTAGTCAACAATATAGTTTAATCTAGCGAGTACACGCCAAGTGTGATATTACAAAAGTATAGTTAAACAATTAAACATAATAGATAAATACATGAGTTTGTGACAACAAATTTTCTTTAAAGATTATAATATTGGTAAACTCCCCTTCCCCCCTCTAATTTTCCGTGTCATGCACATGGAAACTACGAATTTTTTTCTCCTTCTTCCCCCTCTTCCTCATTAAATGTTGAACACGTGTGAATGAAAACTGTATGGGTAATTCATAATTCATCTTCAACAAATCTTCATTTTTCTTTGTATCCCTTATTAAATCCATAACTTCATAATTTTTGTTTTTCAAAGATCTAATCACATATTTTGCACGGTTGTTCATCTCTTCATCAACCCATTCAAAATAATTGCAACCTTTTTTTCCTCATCACCTTATAATTACCACAACCAAGAAATCTTCTTCCAAGATTCTCATAAGTCCATGATGTCATTAATGGTGCCTCAAGCCCACACCAACATCTATTCCGTCTTCTTCTTAGATTAGATAGATTTATCGAGGCAAATGAGAAACTTATTTTTCAGACATTGTTGGAGAAGAAGATAGAAGACTAAGAAACCTGAGTTTGATAGAAAACGAAGAAACACGGGTTTGATAGAAAACGAAATTAATAGACAAATAAAGAAGAGAAGAAGATAGAAGAGAACTGAGTTTGTGAAGGAGGCGCTGAAGGGAACAATGTGAGTTAGGATTAATCATTCTATGATGAAGATTAATCATTTTTCAGTTTCTTTTTCATTCATATATTGATAGTTTTCGTCAATTACATATTTTTTTAAGACATCGTATTACAAATTTTCAAAGCCACAACCATCTTTCTAATTGCCTTACTCAACAATTTCTAAAAAAAAACTGCATTATCCACGAATATAATGCAAGGCTAATTTTTATCATACAAAATTGAGGAAGTAGTGAAATTTGTTAAATTATAATTCCTTGTGTCAAAGCAGGTTGCTCGACAGAAGGAAAAAATTGATTTTATCTAGATTAGATTTAATTCAAAATAGATATTTTGGGCTTTTATAGTTTTGGGATTTGTCTTGAGATGCAAGAAAAGCTAATTCTATAAATAGGGAGTTTCCCTCATTGTAAAAGATCACAATATTATTTCACTCACAGTTCTGCAGTTATAGAGTGAGTAGCAATAAGAGAAAGAAAGTCCCACAGTTTATGGGCAACAACATTCATGTTTTCTAATTTTCTTAAGAACCCTAATTTTCTTCTTTCTTTTAACGTTTCTACTGCGTGATAGCTACGGAATTCCCGTAGGTTTTGGGATAATTCCAACATCTAGTATCTAGAGCTCCAGTTAAAGAGATTCAAGGGCAAAAATGCGATGTCAATGAATCATCCGAACGGGCATTTTCCGGCGAGTCTTCCGATTCTCAAGAAAGATAACTATGAGAATTGGTGCAAGCAGATCAAGGTTGTTTTCTATTATCAAGATTAATGGGATCTTGTGAAGGAAGGAGTAACAACGCTTGCAGAGAACGCACCGGAAGAGGATAAGGTTGTGTACAAAGAATTGAAGAAGAAAAGTTATAAAGCTCTCTTTATAATCCATCAATGTGTTGATCCGGATAACTTTGAAAAAGTTAGTGATGTAGAGTCTACAAAAGAAGCATGAGAGATCTTGAGAAATCGTTTGGAGGTGCAGAGAAGGTGAAAATGTGAGATTACAAACTCACAAAAGGGCTTATGATTTGCTTCAGATGGAAGACAATGAAAGCATAACAAATTTCTTCACAAGAGTTACAAAACTTGTGAATCAAACCAAAGCATGTGGAGAAATGCTGACGATGAAAACAGTTGTCTCAAAGATTTTGAGATCGTTGGCTTCAAAGTTCGACCATGTTGTAGTAGCCATAGAAGAATCAAAAGATTTGTCGAAGGTGACTAAAGAAGAGCTTCAAGGAACGCTTGAATATCATGAAAAAAGAATGGCTGAAAGAGCAGCAGGGAAGTCGAGAGAAGGTAAGATTTGATTTGATCTAGATTAGATTTAATTCAAAATGGATATTTTGGGCTTTTATAGTTTTGGGATTTGTCTTGAGATGCAAGCAAACCTAATTCTATAAATAGGGAGTTTCCCTCATTGTAAAAGATCACAATATTATTTCACTCGCAATTCTGTAGTTGCAGAGTGAGTAGCAATAAGAGAAAGAAAGTCCCATGGTTTGTGGGCAACAACATTCATCTTTTCCAATTTTCTCAAAAACCTTAAACGTTTCTAATGCGTGATAGCTACAAAATTTCTATAGGTTTTGGAATTATTTAGCAATGCAACACACATGGTAGACCCCTCTCCTACCTCTTCTCTCTTTTTATCTCTTTTTCATTCATGTGAGAAATTTGTAAGAAGTTGATTTTTAATTATTCTATATATTTTATGTTCATGTAATTTTATATTATATCTTTACAGGAAAATCTTTGTTAGAAAATCAATAGCTTTTGAGAAATATTACTCATTTGTAGCAAGGTGGAATCAACAATCGTTCATTGTCATCAATATCTTAAAACCGAATTCATTATGCTTTCAAACCCTATAAATGGACAAACTCTCAATTTTCTCTAAGTCGATCTATTTTTATGGTTCATATTTCCCTATCTCTTTTTACCATATTCATCTTCTTATATATAATTATTGTTAAATGATTATATGATTTTTGTCTATGAATTTTGTCTGTAATTAACCATATCACATACAAATGATAAAAAAAAACTAGAAAATCAATTCTTTTTCTTTCTCAATTACTACATTTTTTAAAGTTTTTTTCTAACTTCTAATTATATTTAAGAGATTCTTAGTTTTAAAATAATTGTAATTATTTTCAGTTATTTGATTCTTCGTATATTTTGATTTTGATTTGGAAGCATGTGGTTTTAAAAAATTAAATAGAAAAAATACTGTTTATAAAAATTAATGTTGGATGCTAGAAAAAAAATAAAACCATAAATAAATAAAATATCCTATTTATAATTTTTTAATAAAAATAATCATAAAATTATATAATAATGATATATGGTGATAATCTTAAGAAACAAGAGAGACAAAAAATCTCATAAAAATATATATGTATTAGTGCAATAGAAAAAAGGATAAACCGATATAGAAATGTCCGTGCCTGTATGAATGCTAGAGGTTTTTGGGCAAACCTATTTTTATACAACTATTACCCTCGATTAATTGTGTTTTTATATTTAAATTTTAAGTTATAAATAGAAAATGATTAATTGTGTTTTTATATTTAAATTTTAAGTTATAAATAGAAAATGGATTTAAAAGTTGAGCGGTTATTTGAACTGTTTGTATACTTGAAAAGTAGATGGATATAGATGAGAGTGGGTGAGAGGTATGAGATATTATGAGAGCGAAATTGATGAGATAATCAAATGAGAGAATGATAGACTGTTAATTTGCGTCGGATACGTAATGCTAAAGAATGGGAGAAATATAAATTTATGTTCCAAACTTAGAAAATCTTTTCTTTTTCTTCTTTACCCACTTTCTCACTTCTTATTTTTTTTTTATAGTATTTTCATTGAAGTAAAAAGGAGGACTGTAAATATAAAAACCATGGATTATCTAATAATAAATGAAGAGAATACAATTTCCCCAATGCCTTGTCATTTGTCATTTGTCATTTCATAGGTACATTTACATAATTCTTTGATAGTTATTATTCCAATTTATAATCCCAAACCAAATTGAAAATTATAATTTTATGTAATTTTTAAAGATTAACACATATTTTATCCTCTCCTAAATTGATGATTTTTGAAAAAACTCCTACCAAAGCTATTTTTTTTCTTCATTTTTTAATAAATGCTAATGAACTCTAAGTATATTGACATTGAGATAAATTATTGTATTTAATTTTAATGGTCTTTTGTTTTTGTATTTCTAAAGTCTAATGTCTCCCACATCGAAGTTTCTAATGTGGTGTTCCCCAAGTTTTTTTTATAAGCGACAATTGAATAATGTGTATACTAGGGGTATACCAACCCAAAACAATCTACATATAAAAGTTTAACCAACCAACAAGAATCAATCATATAAATAACCCACCAAAACCTATATTTTGGGTTCGATTTGAAACTAAACTCCAGCCAATGCCAGGAGTTATGTTTCCCTAAGTTTTTATTAACTCTTTCTTCCAGGGTGTCCAAACTTCTCAAGACACATGAGTTTGATTTTTTAAAGGCAATTTCACCTATATGCGAAGGATAGAAGGTGTTGTAGTTTATATGATTGGACTAAATATTGTAATTTGATCTTTAGGTTGGTTTTCCCGATTTTTGGTTTCTCTTTGTAATGGGTTGGAGAATCATTTTTCCCCCCTTTAATCTATTTCATTGCTTACCAAAAAAAAATGCTCCAAAATTTTCAAGACGCTCGAGTTTGTTTAATACTCGTTTATATTTTAACACGTCAGGCGTAGTAAAAAAAAGCGAACAATGTTCTCCCTGTCGGCAGCCACCCCTGAATCCCTCCAAAGTCAATATTCTCCTTGCCAATGACCCATACAAGCTACCGCTAAAATGGTCGAGTGATGCTTTTATTTTATTTTGAGTTAATTCAGTTTTTGATGCTTTTATTTACTGTATAAATATCAGATGATATTTTACACAGTGAAAAGACCAAAGAACAAAAGATAACAATCTTGTAAAATGGTAGGCCATTACATTTGAAATTTTATTTTAAAATGATTTTACCTGCTTATATGAATTAATGAATTTCACATTTACCGTAGTAATGAGAATCAAATGTTTGCTTCTAATACTACGAGAACTATTCCCTCTCTCACTTACAACTTTGGTATCAGAGACCGACTTCATTGTGATAGTTACTTCTTTACAATATTATTTTCTAAAACAAATTTACATTATTTCAAGGTTTTACTTATTAGTTCTTTCATAACCTTGACTCTTGTTTTCTTTGCTGGTACCTGTTGGGAATGTGTGGTCTAGGTAGTAAGACCCGTTGAGTAAGGCAGTGAATCTGTTGGTTTAACACACTATAGTCACTTCTAAGAAAAAAAATTATAAGGGGGAGAAAGGAGTTGTAATTAAGTTTAATTGATGTAAAATGTGGGATTCATAACCATGATTTACCTGATAGATTAGAAGGTCACTCATTTGTTGGTAGGTTGACAGCGTATCAGAAGCAACATGTTGCTGATTTAACAAAGAGAAAGGTAGCACCTAGAAATATATTGCATTCCTTGCACGAGCAAGATCCAGATTGTGTCACTCGGATCACGCAAATATACAAGCAGAAAAGTATGATAGAAAAAGAAATAAGAGGTCCTAGAAGTGAGATACAAGATTTGTTTAAGCTTATTGAGGCTGCATGTTATGTTTATTGGAGTAGAAAAAGAGACGACTCTGAAGTTATTAAAGATATATTTTGGGCTCATCCCGATTCAATTAATTTGTTGAATATTTTTCCTATTGTGTTAGTTATGGATAACACTTACAAGACAAACAAATACAGAAAACCTTTGTTTGAAATTGTTGGCATGACATCAACCGAGTTGACTTTTGCTGTCACATTTGCGTATATTGAGTCTGAGAAGACTGAGACTTTTTGTTGGGTGTTAGATAAGCTTAAACAATTGTTTGTGAAGAAATATTTGTTTCCACAAGTGATGATGACAGATAGAGATCTTGCTTTGATGAAAGTCGTTGAGACTGTGTTTCCAATGACAAATAATTTGCTATGTCAGTTTCACATTAACAAAAATGTTGGTGCAAAAAGGAAACTATTATTGGCTTGTGATATACAAGAGTCAATTGGAAAATTATGGACGGATGTTGTATGGGCTAGTGATGAGGTTGAGTATGCTAAACATTTAAAAGAACTTGAGCATGCGTGTGTTGATTGTCCTAAATTTTTTGAGTACGTGAACGACACATGGTTGACACCACATAGACAGAGATTTGTTTGTGCATGGATTAATCGAGTCCTACATATGGATAACACAACGACTAATCGGTATGTTTTGTTTTAGATCCCAAGATTTAATTTTTGTACATTTTGTATTTTTCTTACTTAGTTTAAATATGTATTATTATAGGGTTGAGTCTGCTCATTGGAAGTTAAAAGCAGATGTTGGGTAACAGTATTGGTGACATGTTCAAATGTTGGGAGGCCATGAATGACAACTTAAAGATACAAATTGACAACATTAGAGCTTATTTTCAAAAGAGTGTGTATGAAGTTGCGCATGTGTATTCAAGTCCATTTTACACATATTTATGTACTTCAGTGTCGCGAGCTGCATTGAGGCGCATTGCTGAAGAGTTAACAAGAATTGATTATATTGGAACGAACAAGGACAAATGTCGGTGTACTCTTAGAGCAACCTATGGATTACCTTGCGTGTGTGAGTTGGCAGGGTATAGAATTAGTGGTATTCCGATACCAATTGACGTTGTGCATGTTCATTGGAGGAAACTAAGCATGGAAATTAAGTTGGAAGAAAACTTAGATGAGGAATCAGAGGTGGGTATGAAATCTGCAATGGATGAGTTATGGAAAAGGTATAGGTCACAAGATGTTATTGGAAGAAGGGCATTACAAAGTAGGGTTTATGAACTTGCATTCCCCACAACGACTTCTTTGTTACCACCACCTGAAAAAATAAAAACAAAAGGTGGAGTCAAGAAGAAAGACAAAAAACCTGTAGGGTATGATGTTTATAGAGACCCTTCGTATCATGAGTATGTTGATCAAGCATCTCAATCTTCACAACGGTAATCTCAACCATCACAAAATTTAAAGAAGAAATCTCAACCATCACAACCTGTGAAAAAGAAGTTGAAATTATCACAAACTTCACAATCATCTAAGCGGTTCATCCTTCAATTTCCTAATCATATTAGGTCATTTAATGATGATGTAGTCAATGTATTGTCAGATGGTAATTGTGGATTTAGAGTCATTGTTTCATTGCGGGGGTTATGGTGAAGATGGTTGGCCAATGGTTCGTCGAGACTTGGAGTTGGAAATTATACATAATGAAAGATCAACTTTATATGTCAATTTATTTGCTGATCGGTTAGCCGAAGTGAGAGATTATTTGAAGATAGAGGGAAATGGTTCTCAACCACCAAGATATCCATCATCTGTCTCAAATGGGATGGTGACCAGTGCTGTCGAACAAATCACCTGCCCAACACTTTGGATGTAACTAATCCACTCAACATCAATATCACCAGCCATCATATAATCAATAGGTGCATCTGGAATATACTAACGGTATCCAAACTATCGAAGACACCTGTCAGACATATATCGAACAATAGTGTCACCCCATCTCAAATAGCCCCTATATAGAGAAATCTCATCAAAATGACGATGAACTCTATGATCCTCGAATGGCCTCCATATGACATCGGTCGGTGTCAGCTCATCCAGAATAGGTCGCAGCTCATCCACCTTAAACGCGCCTTGTTTGTATGTCCATCTCATCACTCGCGGGAGACCACAATTCTGAGCTGGTATCCAATTCTCCCTTTTTTTTCCAAGAGTTGGAAAATATTCATGAATACAAACTGTTAAAAAAAATTATAATATAATAATTAAGTATAACATAAAGAACATAATAAAAAAACATTAAACTTAAAATAAAAACAACCAATAAATTGAATTTAAACATATGCATGTAAGAGAGTCGGGTAACCATTGAGCTGTTTACAACTGAACATGGACGCATCTCCAAGATACCTATACAAGGTCACCAATGCAGCTGCTTCCCAACTATAGTTGGACAACCCATCCAAGTCCCTAAATAGTGCTAGGTATCGTGCCTCAACAAGTGTAAACGTCTTATCCACAAAGATCGTGCAACCCACTAACATCATCAAATAACATCTGATCACATATGCCCATGATGATGTAGCTCGATGCTCTACGAATCAATCATATAACCATTCAAGCTTGTAGTACGAACCCCTCCACTCACGGACCTGATATAGTGCCTGTAACACCCTCTTTCTATACCCCCAAATAATCAATTAAATCATTTAGACACATATTAAATTTTCATCAGAGTATAGTTTAAACATGGTATAAAAGAGGCATGTCACATCAAAAGTGAGATTAAAACATACAACACCTGCTCATTCAAAGATATGCAACAAACGGGGTAACTTGCAACAGAAGGATTCATCCTTACACCCATTTTCTAGAAATTGAAATAACAGCGGAAACTAAACATTGAATAACATCAAACTTATATACTTATATATATTATCAAGTTTTATTCACCAAAATACATGTACAAAATGTATCACAAAAAGGCATCAAGCCGACCCTAGCTACCTGTTGCTACATATCAGAGCCAACCGACCAAAAGAATGAAGACAAGCTTCACAAAAGACCTCCAGCAACCTACTTTACAATGCCTCATAGAGCATCATAAAACAATAGAAGGGTGAGAAATACTATCATAATAACAATGCATATAATTATATGTCTCAACATAAAAATACACATATACATTTCTCACCATAATTCATTTCTCATCACCCATATACATCACAATGTATATATATATATATATATATATATATATATATATATATATATATATATATATATATATATATATATATATATATATATATATATATATATTCACACTAGCACAATTCACATAAACATATATCTATTCATGTTTATCCACCAATATCAATCATTTCACATAAACATACATTATTCATGTTTATTCATCAACATTAATTAAAGATGATAAATGTAAATTATAGAGATCGATTCACGAATCTATGCAAATGCAATGCGGTACCGACTCAATCATCTCAAGTTCACTCAGGAACTATTGGAACCATCGCTCGTTACCTGAAGTAACTCCCCATCGGGCATACGATGTTCACCCATTGCTCACACTGCACATGGGCACACAATGTTTATGGATTGCTCACACCCCACACGGGCACACAATCCGATTGCTCACACCCCACACGGGCACACAATCATTTGTGAATAAATCAACCATTGCTCACATCCCACATGGGCACACAATGTTTATGGATTGCTCACGCCCCACACGGGCACACAATCATGTTGTAATCATCGCTCACACCCCACATGGGCACACGATGTTACAACGGATTCACAATAGAATCCACAACACAAGAATGCATACATTATGTTTCACATGCAAAATGACACACAACATTCTTGAAAATGCATACATATTCACAATATAATTATGCATTCATCTCATACATTCACAAAACATACACATTTATATTAATTACGCCAAACGGCAACGAATCTTCACAATCAATCATGCATTCATATTTACTCAAGCAATGCATTCATTTGCCAAATGTCCATAATCTCATAATCAATCCCACAATTCTATAATTAACTTAATTACGTTTTATCGGAAAATTCGGGCAAAAGTCGGCTAAAAATTACATATTTTAGCTTCAATAATTTCTATACGTTTTTAGCTTCGAATCAATATAAAGAACACTAAAAACGCAAAATCGAACTCAAGTTACAAACCAAAGGAAACACCAAACTAAAACTCCCAGGCTCGCTGAGCGAAGAAATCTCTGGAAAACTCGCTGAGCGAGGGGTTACTCGTTGAGCGAAAGCTGCGATTTCAGAACATCTCAGCTGCGCAACAGTCCTCACAAACACTTCCAGAACTCCAAGAAACTTCCATAAACATGATCAATAACATATATTCAACATCATATTTCGATTATAACAAGTTCTAACCGATTAATATACCATTTTCTTAGTTTTTCACCAAAAACCCTAAGACCTAACATTCTCTAAACTCTTCCAACACAAAAACCCAATCATTCTAACATATACATAATCATACACAAAGTTAAGATAATGATATTTCACACCTTTACCTGATTGTTGTGATTCCTAGGAGCAATCTTGATGATTTTCCAACTTTTCCTCTTTTCTCCTCTTTTCTCTTTTCTTCCTTTTCTTTCTCTTCTATTTCTTTCTATCTTTCTCTTTTCTTTCTTTTTCTCACAACTTATAACTTTTCTTCCTATTTTCTATTCTATTTCTATTTTTCTATTTTCTCAACAAAATATCATTTTCTCACAAAAATATAATTCTATCTAATTTCTAACTTATCACTAATTAGTAAATGTCTAAAATACTCTCCAATCTAATCTTACCCGAAAATTCTCAAAACGGTAAAATAATATCACACATCAATATATCACACAAACACACCAATTTCACAATTGAGACAATTATCATTCAATTTAAATAAAAGACTCAACAAAATGGGAAATAATCGAATCAGGGCGTTACAACTCTCCCATAATTTAGAAATTTTCGTCCTAAAAAATATTACCTGATTCAAACAACTCTAGATACGACTCTCACATCCCACTCTCTAATTCCCAAGTCATATTGCCTTCCGCAGCGCCTCCCCACACCACTTTCACAAGCGCAATATCCTTGCCTCTTAGCTTCTTGATTTCACGATCCAAAATCATAATCGGCAAAGCTTCCACTGTAAGGTTATCTCTCACTTCAACCTCGTCCATAGGAATAACATGTGACGGATCCGGAACATACTTCCGAAGTTGCGAAACATGGAACACATCATGCAATTTCGAAAGATTCAGAGGCAATACCACACGGTAAGCCACAACACTAACTCGTGTAGTAATCTGATACGGACCAATAAAACGAGAAGTCAACTTCTTCGACTTCAAAGCACGACCCACACCCGTAACCGATGTAACTCTCAAAAACACATGGCCGCCTTCCTGAAACTCAAGATCCTTCCTTCTCTTGTCATGATAACTCTGTTGTCTACATTGAGAAGCGCTCATCTTCTCTCGAATAAACTTCACTTTCTCTGTCATTTGTTGTACCATCTCCGGTCCAACTACCGTTCTCTCACCGGTTTCATGCCAACACAAAGGTGTTCAACATCTCCTACCATACAAGGCCTCAAATGGTTCCATACCTATACTCGAATGAAAACTATTATTGTAGGTGAACTCAATCAACGCTAAATAACTATCCCAAGCACCACCTCGCTCTAGCATACAAGCACATAACAAATCCTCCAACGATTGAATTGTCCTCTCGGTTTGACCGCCCGTTTGCGGATGGAAAGCCGAACTCAATCTTAGCTTAGAACCCAAAGCCTTTTGTAAACTCTCCCAAAACCTCGATGTAAATCTAGGATCTCTATCCGATACAATACTCTTAGGAACTCCATGCAACTTCACAACCACATAAACATAAATCTCGGCTAACTTCTCCAAAGGATAGCTAATATCAATCGGAATAAAGTGAGCAGATTTAGTAAGCCTATCAACTATCACCCAAATGGAATTATGACCCCTTTGCGTATTCGGAAATCCCGTAACAAAATCCATCGATATACTATCCCATTTCCATTCTGGAATATCCAATGGTTGCATCAAACCACTAGGCTTTTGATGTTCCACCTTAGACTTTTGACAAGTCAAACACACATAAACAAAATGAGCTACATCTCTCTTCAATCCGGACCACCAAAAGATCTTCTTCAAATCTTGATATATCTTATTCGCTCCCGGATTAAGACTTAAATTACTTTGGTGTCCCTCTTCCAATATCATCTTTTTCAACTCCACATCATCGGGAATACAAATACAACCACAGAATCTCAAAACTCAAAAATCATCAACTTTGAAATCCTCATTCTCATTCATCATCAAATCAACAAACTTCAAATCCAACTTTTGCTTTTCACAAACGGTTGCAAGAAAATCATTCGTAACATGTAGCATACCAAGTCTCACACTTATCGGCGTCATCTCACAAACCAAACTCAAGTCTTTAAAATACTCCAAAAGTTCCCATTCTCTTATCATTAATGCGGACATATGTAACAACTTACGAATTAAAGCATCGGCCAGAATATTTGCCTTACCCAGATGGTAATTCAAACCAAAATCATAATCCTTCAAAATCTCTAACCATCTTCTTTGTCTCATGTTCAATTCCTTTTGATCAAATAAATACTTCAAACTCTTGTGATCACTAAAAACTTCAAATCTTGCACCATAAAGATAATACCTCCAAAATTTCAAAACAAACACCACAACCACTAATTCCAAATCATGCATAGGATAATTATTTTCATGCACTCTCAATTGTCTTGAAGCATATGCTACAACTTTTCCATCTTGCATCAAAACACCACCTAACCCAAACAATGAAGCATCACAAAACACCAGAAATGGTTCCGTCGGATTTGGCAAAATCAAGATCGGAGCCATTGTCAACCTTCTCTTAAGTTCCATGAAACTTTCCTCACAACGAATATCCCAAATGAAATCCTTTCCCTTACAAGTCAATTGCGTTAATGGAAGTGTCAACTTTGAAAACCCTTCAATAAACCTCCAGTAATAACCCGCCAAGCCTAAAAAGCTTCGAATCTCCGTAACCGATCTAGGAACTTCCCATTGCATTATCGCATCAATCTTAGATGGATCAACACTAATACCACCATCGGAAATAGCATGTCCAATAAAACTTACTTTCGACAACCAAAATTCGCACTTTGACAACTTAGCATACAATTGCTTCTCTTTCAAAATCTGTAACACAATCCTTAAATGCTCTTCATGCTCCTCTTGAGACTTAGAATAAATCAAAATGTCGTCGATGAACACAACCATATAACGATCCAACTGTTCATGAAAAATAAGATTCATGTATTCCATAAACACACCCGGCGCATTAGAAACTCCAAATGGCATAATGGAATACTCGTAATGACCATACTGTGTCCTAAAAGCCGTCTTCTGAATATCCTCTTCTTTCACACGAATCTAGTGATATCCTGATCTCAAATCAATCTTACTAAAACCATGCACACCAACCAATTGATCTATCAAATCATCTATCCTCAGAAGCGAATACTTGTTCTTAATTTTCACCTTGTTCAACTGTCGATAATCAACACATAACCACATACTTCCATCATTCTTCTTTACCAACAATACTGGAGCACCCCAAGGAGAAACACCCGGACTAACAAATATCTTGTCCAACAAGTCATTCAATTTCTTCTTCAACTCTACCAACTCTGAAGATTACATACGATACGGTGCCATCGAAATCGGTTTAGTACCCGGAACTAGATCAATAGAAAACTCAACTTCTCTTTCCGGCGGTATATCCTTAATATCCTCCGGAAACACTTCTGGAAAATCATACACCACTGGGAACACACTGAGCTCCACTTCACTCTCCACTGATAACGATGCAAACAAACCAAACAATTGAGCCTCGTCCACTAAAAGTTTCTTCATCTCTTTCATGGATAGGAAACTCTCATCTTCATCATCATCCAAAGAAGGAAACCTCACTAACTTATGATAGCAATCTATATGAACTCGATTGAATTGCAACCAGTTCATACCCAAGATTACGTCCAAACCCTCCAACGGCAAACAAACTAAATCCATAACAAAATCTTTACCATACATGGTCAAAGAACAACTTACACACACCAAAGAAGTAGTTACCGACTCTGAAGTAGGAGTCTCAATAACCATCTCACCACCCCAATAAGACAAAAGCAAATTCAAACGCTTAGCACACTCAAGAGAAATAAATGAATGAGTCGCTCCCGTATCAATAATAGTAACTAAAGGCATACTATTAATAAAGCATGTACCTTTAATCAAACGGTCGGCACTAGTGGTGTCTTTCCCTGCTAATGCAAACACCGTTCCGCCCGCTTGAGCTTGCTTCGGCTTAGTACACTTAGTACTAATGTGACCCGCTTCTCCATAATTGAAGCAATTCATAACATTCCTCTTACACTCGGTAGTAGCATGTCCAAGGCCTCCACAGTTTGAACATTTCACTATGTTCTTCTCACACTCAAAAGACTTATGACCCAAATCACCACACTTGTAACATTTAACGGGACCAGAACTTCCTCCACCAGATCTCTTATCAAAGTTTCCCCTATGCTTTCCCTTATCAGCGAGTGTCACATAAGGTCCACTTTTAGCTTGTTGCTTTCCTTTCCTCTCATTCAAACTCTTGTAATGTGTAGAACGAGCTTTGCTATCTTCCTAAAAAATTCTACAACATTCCGTCAAATCCGAAAACCTTCTTATTCTATGATATCCCACAACTTGATTAATCTCAGGACGCAAACTATTCTCATACTTAATACACTTCGAAAACTCAGCAACAGTAGCAGCATAATAAGGATGAAACTGAACCAACTCCCCAAACTTAGCAGTATAGTCCACCATAGACATACTACCTTGTTTCAGTTCAAGGAACTTCATCTCCTTCTTCCCTTTCACACTCTCAGGGTAATACTTCCCTAAGAACTCAGTATGAAAAACATCCCAAGTTATCTATTCATCCTCTTCCTCAAGAGCTTGAATTCTACCGACCCACTAATCATCGACTTCTTCCTTCAGAATGTGAGAACCAAGCCTCACCTTACTCTCTTCAGCATAGTCCATGACTCTGAAGATTCTTTCAATCTCTTTCAACCAATTCTGAGCACCATCGGGATCAAATCTTCCCTTGAAGACCGGTGGTTGATTCTTCCAGAACTCATCATTAGCATTCATATTCGGCGCTCCCTACACCGCCCTAGCTATTGCTTCCAAAGCAGCAGCCATTGCATTGTCATTTCTACCAGCCATATTCTGATCATTCCCAAAGACAACAATAAGATTAAACAAAAGTTCAATCATCACAACGAAAAGACAGACACAACTGACTCGAACACTGGCTCTGATACCACTTAATGTAACACCCTCTTTCTATACCCCCAAATAATCAATTAAATCATTTAGGTACATATTAAATTTTCATCAGAGTATAATTTAAACATGGTATAAAAGAGGCATGTCACATCCAAAGTGAGATTAAAACATACAACACCTGCTCATTCAAAGATATGCAACAAACGAGGTAACTTGCAACAGAAGGATTCATCCTTACACCCGTATTCAAGAAATTGAAATAACAACAGAAACTAAACATTGAATATCATCAAACTTATATACTTATATATATCATCAAGTTTGATTCACCAAAATACATGTACAAAATGTATCTCAAAAAGGCATCAACCCGATGCTACATAACAGAGCCGACCGACCAAAAGAATAAAGACAAGCTTCACAAAAGACCTCCAGTAACCTACTCTGTAATGCCTCATAGAACATCATAAAACAACAGAAGGGTGAGAAATATTATCATAATAACAATGCATATAATTATATGTCTTAACATAAAAATACACATATACATTTCTCACCACAATTCATTTCTCATCACCCATATACATCACAATGTATATATATATATATATATATATATATATATATATATATATATATATATATATATATATATATATATATATATATTCACACTAGCACATTCAATATGCACATTTCACATAAACATATATCTATTCATGTTTATCCACCAATATCAATCATTCCGCATAAACATACATTATTCATGTTTATTCATCAACATTAATTTAAGATGATAAATGCAAATCATAGAGACCGACTCACGACTCTATGCAAATGCAATGCGGTACCGACTTAATCATCTCAAGTTCACTCAGGAACTATTGGAACCATCGCTCGTTACCTAAAGTAACTCCTCGTCGGGCATACGATGTTCACCTATTGCTCACACCCCACATGGGTACACAATCTTTATGGATTGCTCACACCCCACACGGGCACACAATCTGATTGCTCACAATCCACACGGGCACACAATCATGTTGTAATCATCGCTCACACCCCACATGGGCACACGATGTTACAACGGATTCAAAATAGAATCTACAACACAAGAATGCATACATTATGCTTCATATGCAAAATGACACACAACATTCTTGAAAATGCATACATATTCACAATATAATTATGCATTCATCTCATACATTCACAAACAAACCATACACATTCGTATTAATTATGCCAAACAACAACAGATCTTCACAATCAATCATGCAATCGTATTCACTCAAGCAATGCATTCATTTGCCAAACGGCCACAATCTCATAATCAATCCCACAATTCTATAATTAACTTAATTACATTTTATCGGAAAAGTCAGGTAAAAGTCGGCTAAAAATTACATATTTTAGCTTCAATAATTTCTACATGTTTTTACCTTCGAATCGATATAAAGAACATTAAAACGGATAACCGAAACCCAAGTTACAAACCAAAGGAAACACCAAACCAAAACTCACAGGCTCGCTGAGCGACCTGCTCGCTCGCTGAGTGAGGAAATCTCTGGAAAACTCGCTGAGCGAGGGGTTGCTCGTTGAGCGAAAGCTGCAATTTCAGAATATATCAGCTACGCAACAGTCCTCACAAACACTTCCAAAACTCCAAGAAACTTCCATAAACATGATCAATAACATATATTCAACATCATATTTCGATTATAACAAGTTCTAACCGATTAATCTTCCATTTTCTTAGTTTTTCACCAAAAACCCAAAAACCTAACATTCTCTAAACTCTTCCAACACAAAAACCCAATCATTCTAGCACATACATAATCATACACAACGTTAAGATAATGATATTTCACACCCTTACCCGATTGTTTTGATTCCTAGGAGCAATCTTGATGATTTTCCAACTTTTCCTCTTTTCTCATTTTTTCTCTTCTCTTCCTTTTCTTTCTCTTCTATTTCTTTGTATCTTTCTCTTTTCTTTCTTTTTCTCACAACTTATAACTTTTCTTTCTATTTTCTATTCTATTTCTATTTTTCTATTTTCTCAACAAAATATTATTTTCTCACAAATATATAATTCTATCTAATTTCTAACTTATCACTAATTAGTAAATGTCTAAAATACCCTCCAATCTAATTTTACCAGAAAATTCTCAAAACGGTAAAATAATATCACACATCAATATATCACACAAACACACCAATTTCACAATTGAGACAATTATCATTCAATTTAAATAAAAAACTCAACAAAATGGGAAATAATCGAATCGGGGCATTACAGTTCCACTCTCGGTGACACTCCTAGGTAGTCAATGGCCCACTAAATAGCTAGGTCTTCACTGATGGGTTGAGGGGTCCAGAATACCCGCTGATGGGAAGGTGAAGCAAACATGCAATGTCATCCAGAGTAATCGTCATTTCACCAAACGACATGTGAAATGAAGATGTCTCTAGATGCCACCTCTCAACAAATGCAGAAACCAAGTTTGCATCTATCTTCTTGGTTCTCTGTAGGGAAGCTAAACCGGACCTAGATATGAAAGCCTCAATCTGTGGTGGAAGCTGTTATGTAACTATATGAGTCAACTTCAATCCATGTCCTGCAACCTTCAACTTCTTCTTCGCACCTCTCTCCTAAAAACAAATAAAATTAAACAAATTATACAATAGATAATTATAATTTTAGTTTTTATTCAATACTAAATAATTATAATTTCAATTTTTATTCAGTAATAAAAAATTATAATTTACTTACCTCACCGAACCATAACCGTATGGCGACATGATGCTCGTACTTAACCAAAACACTGGTACGGACCTCCAGGATATCCAACTGGATTTGCTACAGCTGCAGATGTATCGACATCATCTCCTTGTGTCCTTCTAGACGTATCGCCCTGTCCCATAGATCGAACAGGTATCCTACCATCTCTGCCTCGTGTGCGCATCACTGAAAAAAATTAAAAAAAAATTAAAAACCGGAAGACTTGAAAAAAGACTTACACATGTAAGTTTTGATTTTTTTTCTCTCTCTTTTGCGCTGTGTATGTCTGTAGAATCTTCCAGTATGTCTGTAGAATCTTCCAGTTTCTTCTTTTAATCTCTTCCAGTTTCTGCTTTTTCCAGTTTCTTCTTTTAATCTCTTCCAGTTTCTGCTTTTAATCTTTAAATCGACCTAAAGATGATTGATGTGTTATTTAAAACCGACCCAATACATTCAACTCTAGTCTCATCTTCATCTCTATCATATTTTCTGGATCTTCATAGTCTCATTTGTTTATTAAACTTCTGTCTCATCTTCATATAAGAAAACCCACTCTTTGGGTGTAAGCATGTGACACGTGGACGAGTTAAAAGCAATTATTTTTTTCTATTCTCCCAACTTGCAATTGTTAATTTGTTTTATCTTCTTCCAACTTTCAATAGTTTTTCTTAAATCTTCCCCTTATTGATTACTCATTTTTTATGGAAGCAATCAAATTCATAAAATTGTAACCACCTATTCATTTTTTTTTATGAAAGCAATCAAATCCATAAAATTGTAACCACCTATTCCCAAATTGTAACACATCTATTTTTCAAATTGTAGCGGTTTCTTCCTTTAATCTTTAAACCGAACCACGGTTTCTCCCTTTAATCTTTAAACCGAACCAATGATGATTGTCAAATTACATAGGTTTAGAAACATATAGGGGAAATAATAGAAGAAATTGAGAAGAGAGAGATATATTGTATTATTTTACAAAACAGTAGACATTATCAAAACAGTATGAAATATTTATCAAACCATATTTATTTAATTTTTTACTATTTATTTATATTATTGTTTCTATATAATAGATTAAAAATTATTAAATAATTAATAAATATGTTTTAGATGATCTTAATAGTATTAAAAGTATATTATTTATAAAAGAGAAATTACAATACTAATTTTAAATATAATTAAGAAAGTAACGCAATATGTTACACATTCATAATATTTGTTTTATTCTTTCTTAACTCATGACAAATAATAATCATAAAAAATATATTACATTACAATAATTTATAACACACTTATTATTAGACATATCTTTTTTAACCAAGAAGTCAATAAAATATAGAAATCATAATGAATATACATAATTTTTTTTATCTTCTTCCACCTATTCCCAAATTGTAATAATTATTTTTTATAGGTCCTATTTGACGAAAAATTATATTGCAATATTATCTTATTTTTTTAATTATTAATTAATGGATCTCTGGAGGATATTGAAATATTGGTTATGTTAGTATATATTTATATATATATATATATATATATATATATATATATATATATATATATATATATATATATATATATATATATATATATATATATATATATATATATTTATATATATTTATATATATATATATATATATATATATATATATATATATATATATATATTTATATATATTTATATATATATATATATATATATATATATATATATATATATATATATATATATATATATATATATATTTATATATATTTATATATATATATATATATATATATATTTATATATATTTATATATATATATATATATATATATATATATATATATATATATATATATATATATATATATATATATATATATATATATATATATATATATATATATATATATATATATATATATATATATATATATATATATATATAAAATAGGAAAGTTATCATGTAAGGTTAAACTTATTGAATTTATATATATATATATATATATATATATATATATATATATATATATATATATATATATATATATAAATATATATATATATATATATATATATATATATATATATATATATATATATATATATATATATATATATATATATATATATATATATATATATATAAAATAGGAAAGTTATCATGTAAGGTTAAACTTATTGAATATTTTACCTTTGTTCTATATTTCATTTTATCTAATTGACAATTCTTTGAATTTTGTCAAATTGCATATGTTTAGAAATCCTTTTGTTAAGAAATATTTGTTGTATACTTCATCCTAACTTAACATGAGTTTGAAGAAGAAGGAAGAAGCACATAAAACATAACATATTAGGAAGAAGCACATAAAACATAACATATTAGGAAACATAACATATTTGGAAGAAACACATAAAACATATTTATCAAAACATATTTATTTAATTTTTTACTGCTTATTTATATTATTGATTAATAAATATGTTTTAGATTATCTTAATAGTATTAAAAGTATATTATTTATAAAAGAGAAATTACAATACTAATTTTAAATACAATTAAGTAAATAAATGATTTTAAATAAATATTTATGAAAATAATAAATGATTATGATACTAATTAATTTATAATTATAACTTTCTTATTTTATGACATCGTCTTATTTGAGGGTATTTGATCTCATAATTATCATTTTTTAAAACTAAAATAAAATATGTTGCAACTGAATCATGTTTTTTTATATTTGATTATCATTTTTTAAACTAAAATAAAATATGTTGCAACTGAATCATGTTGTTATTTTATATCTGATCTGCAATATGTTACAAATTCATAATATATGTTTTATTCTTTCTTAACTCATCTCAAATAATAATCATAAAAAAATATATTACAATAATTTATAACACACTTATTATTAGGCATTTTTTTTAACCAAGAAGTCAATAAAATATAGAAATCATAATGGATATACTTTATTTTTTGTAATTTGTATCAGGTATTAATAATTTTTTTTTAAAAATAATTAAAATAAAATCAGTTTTATAAATATTAAACAATAAATAAAAGTATAAAATAAATAAAAATATTATGAGAAACAAAGTTATTTAATGTCATTTATACCATTGAATCATTATTATAAGATAAATAAAATTTATTACTCTTTATAATATTTATTATTTTTTTAATATCATTCATTACATAGAAATTAATTACATTTAATTTTTTTCTCCCTAACAAATAATTAAAAGTATATTATTTATAAAAGAGAAACTATTTTAATTTAAAATGATTGTTAATATACGTTTAAACTTTAAATTACTATTTAATTCAATGTACCTATACAAGCAATTAAATTTTTAGAACGAAGAAAAATAATTCAAATTTTTTTAACATATAATAAAATATTTTTTAAATAAAATAATCGTATTATTCTATTTTAAAACAATAATATATATATATATATATATATATATATATATATATATATATATATATATATATATATATATATATATATATATATATATATATATATATATATATATATATATATATATATATATATATATATATATATATATATATATATATATATATATATATATATATATAATAGTGTAGAATACCAAAAAAAAAACAAATAGTGTATAGAGTTTTTAATATGAGTTGATATGAGAATCACACATTTTATTGATGTCGAATTTTTAAAATGTATATAGACAGAAGATAACCCATTTATATAATTAAATAAATAATCATATAAAATATTTTAGATACAAAATAAGCGTACAATTTAAATAAATTAAATGAACTTCAATATAAATACTAATAGAATGAAAAATAAGTAATATATGAATAAATAGTATCAAAATTGTATGATATTTTTTATTAATCATACAATCTATTTGTCATTTATAAAAGGAGAAAACTTAGATACAATTCTTTATGTGTGCTTTATACTTAAAATATGAGAAGTGTATAATTTCCTCCTACATCTATGCAATTTTTTTTCCTATTTTTACTCCATAAATAATATTTAAATATACTTGTTATATTTTAATTGAAAAATAGTATAAAGCACACCTAAGGAATTGTATCTAAATTTTCTTTTTTAAAAAATTTAAAATTTTTACCGCACAAGTTCATCAATGATCAATATATATTTATCTATATATAATATAAAGTAATTGAAATATTAAAATTAAAACTTTATTGTGGTCAATTTCATTCAAATATGAAATAATATAGTACAGATACTCACGGTACATATATGATATTGATATTAACACATTTAATTTAATATTGAATAATAACAAGAATAAATTTACTATTGGCTTAAATATTTTTATAAATAATTCAAAAAAAAAATATTTATATATAGAAATAATTATACCGTTTATTCAAATATTTTTATATATATTTTATTTGTAAATTGATTTTAATCAATAATATATTAAATTGTTATTACTAATTGAATTATATAATTTGATTGAATATATCTTCACTATATTTTATCAATTTAAGATTTTTATTATTATAAAATATTTTATTATCATCAAATATTTTTAAACAATGTCATTTTTATAAACGAGATTAAATTTACTATTGATTCATATATTTTTATAATTAATATCAAAACAAAAATAATATTTATCATTCTTATAAACAGGAAAAAAATATTGGTGATTCAAATACTTAATTATTATTTTTTTAAACACGGTTACTGATATGACACATATACTACTTATATTAGGAACAAATATTATGTGTTCACACGAGTTACTAATTAAAATATTGAATATTAACGGAAACATGAAGTTATCGATCAAACTATTGAATATTAACGGAAACATGAAGTTATTAATCAAAATATTGAGTATTAAGAGAATCGTGAAGTTATTAATCAAAATATTAATTATTAACGAGAATATTAAATTACTGATCAAAATATTAAATATTAAGGGAAACATGAAATTACTGATATAAATATTAAACAATAAAAAAAACATAAATTTCTTAATTAAAATATTGATATTTATTCTATCTATTTTTAAATATACATTATATTTTTTATTTATTAATTTTTATTTTTAAATTTTAAATATAAACAAATAAATTTTTAAAACAGATACATTATAAAAACAAATATGCACCCAATACATGGATATTATACTAATTTTTTATTAAAAAAAAAAACCATTTGATTTAAAAAAAAAGGAAAGAAAACAATGGAATGTAGTAGGATGTTGAAAGAGACTTAACATCCCAGAGCAACACAGCTGGCAGACGAAATTTTGTGTAAACACTTAGCAGATGGCCCCCCGTTCATTTGGGTCCGACTGACGAAACAAAAGTCAAATCATTGAAAAGGAAAATGATATTTCCATGACCGTTAGATGGTGCAAACATAAAATTAATGGTGAAGACATGAGAACGACGTAATATAGCAGTCATGTGAGCATCTATGGTATACTTCCAAAACTATGTCTTTGTCTCGTCAGATCATAATTGTTTTCACACACGTGTCTTTCGATAATTATCCCAGCCTTCCACAGCTTATTATACGCACTTGTAGCCGGCTAAAATTGACCTATCGAAACATTCATCACAATTACTTATTCAAATACTATCAATTTTCAATTTATTTAAATCTATTTTTATGAAATATAATGTTTAATAAATTTTGTTTAAGTTTGAAATCACAGAATATATATATATATATATATATATATATATATATATATATATATATATATATATATATATATATATATATATATATATATATATATATATATATATATATATATATATATATATATATATATATATATATATATATATATATATATATATATATATATATATATATATATATATATATATATATATATATATATATATATTTATGAAATATAATGTTTAATAAATTTTGTTTAAGTTTGAAATCACAGAATATATATATATATATATATATATATATATATATATATATATATATATATATATATATATATTTTTATGAAATATAATGTTTAATAAATTTTGTTTAAGTTTGAAATCACAGAATATATATATATATATATATATATATATATATATATATATATATATATATATATATATATATATATATATATATATATATATATATATATATATATATATATATATATATATATATATATATATATATATATATATATATATATATATATATATATAAAAGATAAACAATTTCCATTGAGAAGTAAAATAAAATTTGATTAAGGAATTTTGTCAAATAGTGTATTGTAATTATCTTATACACATTCTTTAATAATTCTTCGTCTAACACTATTTATGGTCATGTGTTTTTTCTGTTTTCGTGAATTTTTTACGAGAGAAACTCCAACTCTCACTTTGAGATGACACCATCTTTAAATTCACGTAGGTGAAGTTCATATTGTATCTATTTTCTTGAGATACTTATTCTCGACATAGAACTTCATTAATAGTGTGAAACATTCAACCCTCAATATATAATAGTTAGCATTATCACATAATGTTTCACAAACATCCAAATCAATGATTTGTTGTTATCCATTGAATCTTAGGTTAAGGTTTTCTTAACTTTAGATTGGGTTGCTACCGTTGTCGGGACCCTTATTTCAATAAATTTTAGGGATCAAATGAAGTGTTTACGTCTTTAAAGTGTAAGTGTTTGAACTTATCCAATTTTTTTTTTCAATATAATGTGTTTGACTAAGTTCATAACCCCCATTATTTTATTTTACTTTGATCCATAAAATACTGTCAACTAGTCCATGATTTTTCATCTTGAATGTGGAAGTTAAAAATTTCTTTGTTTCTAAAATTCCATCCATTTCGTTGCTAATGATCAAAATATCATCAATATATAGACACAAAAATATTAGAATGTTTTCACGTACCTTTGTGTTCACACATTTATCACAAGAATTTGGAGTAAATCCATTTGAAAGTGTGATAAAATTAAACTTTTGATGCCATTATTTTGGTGCTTGTTTTAAAGCATATAAGTATTTGACAAGTTTGCATACCTTTTGTTCATTTTCAGAAAGCACATAACCTTCTGGTTATTTCATGTAGATTTCCTCATTGAGATCTCCATTTAAGAATGATGTTTTAACATCCATTTGATGAACTATAAGGTCATTCAGAGAAGCTAATGTAAACAATAAACTTATTTTCGTCGTCCTTACTATTGGTGCATATGTGTCGAAATAATCAACACCTTATTTTTATCTTAACCCTTTTGTTACTAATCTAGCCATGTAGGTGTTTAACGTGTCATCACTATGATACTACTTTCTAGACACCCATTTACATTCAATGGGCCTTGAACCCTTTGGAAGATCGACAAGTTTCCAAGTGTAGTTTGAAATAATTGAATCTATTTCATCTTGGATAACATCTTTCCAAAAGGAAGAGTCTCTTGAAGCCACTGTTTCTTTATAGGTTTTAGGATCTTCCTCTAATTGAAGAATAATGGAGATCTTATGAACATCATTCTCGCAATTTTCTTCAACTAGATAAAAGGAAATGAGTTGAGAATCGATTTCATTTGGTCCTAGATCTTTAGCTTTTCGGGATCTTTTGCTTATCCTAATGTCGTGTTGTGTTTCAACAATTCTTGAAATACTTTCGGGTTGTATTTCAACAAATAATGGAGAATCTTCATCACGAGATTCTTCATTTCTGGGAATCTCAGATTCCTTATCCCCTTCTTAATAAGGTTTTCAAAGGACTCCACATCTCAGAATTCAATAATTACATTAGACTCCATATTTAAAAGTTTATATGCTTTGTTGTTGGATGCATATCCTATGATATCACATTTGATCCCTCGAGGAACCAATTAAGTTATTTTAGGATCCATATTCTTGTAATATGCTACACACCCCACACTCTCAAATAATCAATATTTGGTGATCTACCTTTTCACATCACATATGGAGAAATACTGGTTATATTTAAAGGAATCATATTCATTATATATATGACATGCGGATAGTAAGGCTTCACCCCATAAATTCAATGGAAACTCATAATATATTAACATAACATTTATCATTTCTTGATACGTTAGATTCTTTCTCTCATCTAGACCATTTTTTTATGGTGTACGAGGTGTGGAACATTCATGTATAATGTCATATTCTTAATAATATGCATCAAATTTATAGAAAGATATTCATAACCCCTATCACTCCTAAGGATTTTGATACTTCTATTTAATTTATTTTCTACTTCTTCTTTATAAATTATAAAGACATTAAAGGCATCAATTTTATGCTTTAAAAGGTATACATGTGTGAAACTAGAGAAGTCATCAATAAAGGTTATGAAATACCGATTTCCCTCACGGGTTAGCATGTCATTAAATTCACACAAATCAAAGTGCATAAGATCAAACAAATTTGATTTTCTTTCAACGTTTTTAAAAGGTTTCTTGATCATTTTTTTATTTAACACATATTTCACATTTTTCGAAATCATGAATATTACATGAGATCAATCTGGATTTAATTAGTCTTTTCATAGTACTAATACCAATATGTGATAATCTAGAATTCCATAAAGAAATAGATTCAAGCATATAAGCAAAATTAAAAATTTCATTAATAATGTTATCGGTAGTACAAAGTTTGATCATTCTCTCAGTGGAATATCTTTTTTCTAAGAATACACCATTATGAGTTAATATTAGTTTGCCCGTTTCTTATACAGACTTAATACCAGTTTTCCTAACAAGTCCCTACTAACAAGGTTCCTATTCATGTCTAGGACATGAAGTACATTTACAATAGTGGCTTTCTTTCCGGAAGTAAAATTTAGTTCGATGGATCCCATTCTAACGACTCTAGATCGTACTTCATTATGTTGTGTTTTCGACTTCCTCCTAACAAGTGGGATCTAGAGTCGTGGTTTGATTTGTGTAATGATGGAGATGAACACATCTAGGATGGTGAGTTTGAATAGATCCAACTATAATGTTTAGAAATGGAAGATGGAAGATTTGATTTATGTTAATGCTTTCAATTGTCGATTTTCTCTAATGAAAACCCCGATGGAAAGAGTGATGAAGAATGGGCGTTGTTTCATATACAAGTTATGGTTACATTCCTCAATGGGTGGATGATAATGTTATGAATTATGTGAGCTCGGTGACTCATGCTTTATCTCTTTGGACCAAACTTGAGGAGTTGTATGAAATAAAGACAAGGAACAAGAATTTATTCTTGTTCAAGAAATTGATGTCATTGAGGTATAATGATGGTTCACCAATGACCGAACACTTGAATACTTTCCAGTGGATTCTAAATAAATTGTCGGCGATGAATATTATTTTTGATGATGAAATTCAAGGTTTATGGATTCTTTTTACTTTTTCTAATTCTTGGGAGACTTTTAGGACATCCTTATCTAACTCCACTCTGAATGGTATAATCTCGATGAAATTGGCTAAAAGTAGTGTGTTGAATGTGGAGTTGAGGCGTAAGTCACAAGGTTCTTATTCACATTCCTAGGTTTTGGTTATCGAATCGAGGGGGAGACATGAAAGTAGAAGTTCAAGTAATTTTGGGATATCACGTGGTAAATTACAAGGTGGCTCTAATAGATTCCCTGATATTGAGTGTCATCATTGCGGGGAAAAGGAACAAATGTATTGTTGGAAGTTGAAAAGGGAAAACAAGCAGAAACGTTACAACAGCGACAAAAAGGAAGATAACAATAATGAAGATGTTGTTATTATTAATGATTTATGTGTTGTTTGATATAGTTGTGTAGAGAATGTCAATCTATCATGTGATTAGATGGATTGTGAGGTTGATAGTGGTGTTTCTACTCATAGAACCTCGAGACTTGATCTTTTTTCAACTTACGAGACCGGTGACTTTGAGGTTGTTTATATGGAAAATAATGGGCAAGCTAATGTCATTGAAATATGAGATACTTGTTTCGAAACTAGCAATGGGACTGCTCTAGTTCTCAAAGGTGTGAAACACATTCCAGAACTTCGATATAATCTTTTATCTATTGGAAAGCTGGATAATGTACGATATAATAATTATTTTTTGGGAAATGGATGGAATTTAAAGAAAGTGTCAATGGTGGGTTTTAAAGGAAAAAGGAATTTGAACTTGTATATCATCTAACTTAGGGTTTTGAAGTGCTACATCAACGCTCATGACAATGATAACTCATCTGAATTATGGCACAAGCGTTTGGTTCATAAGAGTGAAAAAGGTTTAAGCATTTTGGCAAAGAAGAATGTGGTGTATGGTGTTTCCGATGCAAATTTGAGAAATTTTTCGCATTGTTTGGCGGGTAAGCAAAAACGAGTTTCATTTATGTTATTCGAACAAAAGAGGAAATCAGAAGTGTTGGATTTAGTACATTATGATGTGTGTGTTCCAATGAAGACACTGTCACTTGGTGGTTCATATTACTTTGTGACTTTAATTGATGACTATTCTCAGAAAACATGATATTATACCTTGAAGATGAAAGATTAAGTTTTAGATACCTTCAAGTTGTTTAAAGCATTGGTTGAAAGAGAAACGTGTAAAAATCTCAAGTTTATCCGAACCAATAACGTGGGAGAGTATGTTAGACCTTTAGAAAAATATTGTAAATATCAAGGTATATGTCATTAAAAGTCTCCTCCAAAGACATAACAATTGAATGGGTTAGCCGAAAGAATGAATAGAACTTTGGTGGAAAGGGTTATATGTTTACTTTCTCAACCAAAGTTTCCAAAATACTTTTAGGGTGAAGTATTGAGCACGGTTATATATATTTTAAACCTCACTCCATGTGTTCCATTGAAGTTTGATGTTCCAAATCATGTTTGGTGTGGAAAAGATGTTTCCTATGACCATCTTCAGGTGTTTAGGTGCATGGCTTATGTGAATATTCTGAAGGATGAGAGATTGAAATTGGATGAGAAGTCAAAGAAATGTGTGTTTGTTGGCTATGAACTTTATGAGTTTGGGTATCAATTATTTGATTTGTTTAATATACGCTTATTTATAGTCTTGATGTCATATTAATGAAGGATTATACCATTGAGGACATCAACAAAGTTGAGAATAAATATCCTACTTTTGGAGACAAATAAATAATTGATACGGATTCAACTACTATTACTCATTCCCTTGTCACTTTCAAAATTGTTCCAATGAAAATAAAGGTATGGATTGGAATGATGATAATTTTTTAAATCCTAATGATATTGTTTATGCAGGTGCTACGCAAGACGTTATTGAAATTGAGGTTGATCAAGAGGTTGAAAATGTTGAGCAACCAGTTGCTTCTAATGAGTTGAGGTGGTTTACTCATGATAAAAGTCTGTTCGTTTGATACCCCTTGATTGAATATGTTTTTCTTACCAATGGTGGAGAATCTGAAAGCTTTAAAGAAGTTTTGGAGAATGAGAACAAAAAGGAGTGGATGAATGCTAAGTAGGAGGAAATGAAATCACTTCGTGAGAATAATACCTTCAAGTTAGTGAAGTTTCCAAAGGGTAAGAGATCATTGAAGAATAAAAGGGTTTATCATATTAAGCAAGATGAGTGTACTTCTCAAAAAAGATACAAGGATCGCTTGGTGGTAAAAGGTTTTAAACAACAGGAAGGTGTTGAATTTGGCGAGATTTTTTCTCCGATTGTGAAGATGTAATCTATTTGAGTGGTTCTTGGGCTAGCTGTTAGTCTTGATTTGGAAGTAGAGAAAATGGAAGTGAAGACAACTTTCCTTCACGGTGACAAAATTTACATGGAGCAACTAGATGGATTCCGAAAGAAGGGAAAATAAGACTATGTTTTCAAATTGGTAAAAAGTCTTTATGGTTTGAAACAAGCACTTCACCAATGGAATAAAAAGTTCATCTCGGTGATGATGAACATGGGTACAAGATAACTAAGGTCGATCATTATGTGTTTTTTCAGAATTTCTTCGAATGTGATTTCATTATTCTCTTACTTTATGTGGATGATATGCTAATTATTGGAAAGGATATTTCAAGAATTAAAGAGTTGAAGAACACTTTGAGTGAATCTTTTTCTATGAAGGATTTGGGAGAGGCTCGAAAAATTCTTGATTTTGAAATTGTTTGAGATTTAAATGAGAAGAAGTTGTACTTGTCACAAGAAATCTATGTGGAGAAAGTCCTTTGGCATTTTAGTATGAATACGGCTAAATAGGTAAGAGTTTGACTTGCTTCTCATTTCGAGATTAGTTATTCCCTCTCTATTATAAATAAATAAGTTGCATAAATCAAATAAAAATTTTATATACAATTTCGTTTCAGTATTCTTCTCCATATACTGACTTGAGCGTTAGAGTGCTAACCTTGCAGATCCCCCAATTCCAACATTCTGGAAGCCATAATCTTCCATTAATGTTGTTCACATTCTCAGTTCTGGTTCCTGAGGAACAATGGCTTTGTCTGTGGGAATCGACTATTGATTCATATGATTTCCACGAAATTCACATTCATTCTCAAACATTCGCATTTTGTAACCTCTTTCGATCATCAGAGCAAGTACTTGCACTCAAACTCAAGAAACTATCATGTTTAGACTTGATTTAGAATTATCTAAATCTCCTTTTTTAATATCTCCAAAGTTTTAGTTTTTACTTTCATCAATGATGACTTAATCTAAGGCTACAGATCTATCGATGCGTGAGAAGATGTCGATGCTTCTCTAGCAGTAAGAAATTAAACACCTCTTATGCCGCTGTAAAATGCCATAGATTCTAAAATGGGCATTTCGCTACATCTAGGTCTAGTTCAATCTTCATAATAAGCCATATGTGTTCAAAAAAAATTTATACTTTCATTCCTCCTCTAATTACTCGACTTAAAGACTTGCCTTACCTCTAAAATCTCCAGGAAAACCTCGGTATGCAAGGCGCTAACGAGTTGTTGAACAACATGTTTAACATCGTTCGACTGCAAAATTCACACACCTTCAAAGTAATACATCAATTCCTAGAAGAAAGTCTTCACAACGCTTCTTCCCACAAAAATACAATTTAAGAAGTTCTTAAAAAAAACTCGTGTTTACGTCCCAAAACTGGTTAGGACAAAGAAAGACGAGGCTCCGAAGCCAAAAGACCAACATAAAAGTAAGAAGCCTTAAACTCCTCCCCTAAGCCCATGTGGAGATCAGAGAAGTTATGCTCCTTCCCTAGCTCAGTCAGAAACTCATCTAAAAAAGGTGCAACAAAAACACTTATTGTCGATAAGAATACTGGAGATAAAGATACCAAAGTCTATGGAAAACCCCCCTAATTGGCCAATTGAGTTACTTTAGTGTTGACTATACTTCCAAGTGTAAGTTGTTTGAACTAACCTTGGCAGGGCCAACTCGATTGTGGTTAAATGGTCTTCCCGACGACTATATTGATTCTTGGACAAAATTTCGTAAAATAATTTTTGTGCAATTTACAACCCGAAAATGAATACATGTAAATGAAATTTCCCTAAGTGGGATCATGTCGAGGAAGATATAAGTTTGTGGTCATATATATAGACTGACTCAAGCATATCTCTAATAAGGTAGAAGGAGCTCACGAATGTCTTCAATTTTAGATCTTGGAGAACTGACTTTTGAGGGACAATCCTTTCAGGAATAAGTTAGTTTAGAAGAAGGTAAAATATTTTCAAGAAATGTTAATCATGGATGAGCCTTACATAATCTTGGAAGATAAGATATTTACACATTTTAATAATTCCACCTTCTCCGATTCTCACTCTAGTCACCCAGTTGGACAGGAGTTCCACTGACATCGAGATGAGCCTAACTGGGGAATGCAAGGAAATTACAACAAGCATACTTTTCTAATTGTTTCCCGGGAAAATATTTATCAATAATGCATAAATACTGAATTTAGGAAAGTAGGATTGTGACCCCCGTACCCCTTCAGAGAGACATCTCAGACGAATAAATCAAAATAGTACTACTCCCATAGAAGCTATGGACATAATAATGATAATTGCGTATAGTTGAAAGATGCCATCGAAGAGCTAATAAAGAGGGGTCATCTAGATGAATGTATGAAATGAGGTAAGCAGGATAGAGAAGAGTCACCTAAGGGTAAATATCCCTCGAAGACCAGGATGTTTGACACTAGTGGAGAAAATAAATAAGGAAATAAACAAGGGAAAACACCCATACATTACTGCAATAACTAGAGGAACACCACATGAAAACCTCCCCTCCAAAGGTACATGAAGACGAAAATCACGGAGATGATGGTTGTCTACAACAAGGAAGAAGTACGCCGACAAAAATCCCTGAACATCCTATGTTGGGATTCCGGGACTAAGAAAAGGTCAATCACATTCCCAACAAAAAATTTCCCCTCGTGATCATCGCTATAGTTAGGAAGTTTTACATATCTAAGATCCTCATCAACGACGAAATTTCCTAGGACATCATGGACCAAAAAAGAAACATCTTGCTTCGATATGAATGTTTAAACCTCCAAACATTTAACAAAACCACAACACGTCCCTAGGGATATGTGAAACTAGTATTTTCTGTTGGCAGTGTGTAACACGGTGGGAGAACTGACTTTCTATATATGTTGCGGATAGCAAGAGTCGCCACCGACTTTTATTTTATCCATATGGAAAGGACATAAAATAACAGGAAAGACCTATTTTTTAAAGACTTGAGTTCGGGGGGTAAGTTATATAAAGGGAAGGTGTTAGCACCTTTTATATCCATGGTTATCCATTGGCTCTTAGTTACTTAGCTCACTTATATGTTTGAAAAACGAAAGTGTAGTGTGTGTTTAGAAAAATTTTCTAAGTACTTTGTAATGATCCTCGTATGGATGTATACAAAGCCTTTGTTTTGAAAACTTTTGAAAATTGTGAGGTTTGAAAAGTATTTTAAAGGGTGTGAGCCAGTAACTTAGAGCTCCTACCCTAGACTAAGTCATTCATGTTCTTTTATATTCTTTCAAGGGTAAGGTTGTCCCTAATATTAAGGAATAGGTAGTAATTACCTTGAATTTTATTAAGGGACAGGCGTAGGGTCATCGTATGGTCAATGAAAGCAACTTAAGGGGTGACTTTAGCAATTCGAAGGGACTATCATCCTGTTTATCGAAGGGACAAGATCACTATATCGTAGGCAACCTCGTAGGGACTTGATCTTTTAATATGAAGGGACTATGCTTAAGACACCCCCATTTTTGAGAGACTTGACCATATTTAAGAAGGCAACAAATGGGGGTAACCCTAGGAGGTGCAGATGACGATCATAGAATGATCGACTTACGTGTGTGAGTGAATATTTTCAAATATTTATCTTGTTATTAATTATCTAAGTCCAATTATTCAATTAATCTTTTACAAACCCTATATTACTAACTGTCGCTCCCGGGATTTTCATCCTAGTACAAATGCGAAAGTGGCGCGGAAAGGTAGAGTCGCCAGCCAGACATTTTTATCCCGAATGAATAGGAAAGGTAATGTTGCACAAACCTGAGGAAGAAGGAAAAGACAAGGTCCTGCGAACCAAAGATCTGAATTCGGGAGTCGGTTACGACCTGGGAAGGTATCAGCACCCCAGATCGTCCGTCGTACCCGACGGGATCCACGCTTGCTTGCTTGTTTCAAAGGGTGAGAAATAATATGCTGCTGAACAAATGAACCGCTAACTGGAAATGAAATGGAAATGAGAAAGGAACTGGAAAAGAGAGAACGAAAAGATATGGGAAAAATGTAGGGAAAATAAAGAATGTGCTCGAATGGGCCCTACCCCACTGCCTACGTACCTCATCGGGATAAATGAGGATCAGAGACGCCGTAGTTCGTCTAACTAAGGCTTACACTCGTTTGTGTTTTTTAGGATGACGTTGCCATAGTCCTAGCTCAGGTGTTACCGGCTCTGACTCGAGGGTGTTTACCGTGTCGCTGTTTGAACTGTCGAGACAAGTCATGTTCGTCCGCAAAGAGTATGAGATGAGAAAGAAGACGTGACTTCTTGGTTTGTTGTCTTTTATAAGAAATATTTTGAGATTGTGTTTTTTGAATGTACAACACTAAAGACTATGACACAGGAGCGAATACTTTCCAAGATCGCCCCCAATGGAACGTTTGTAAAGCATCCTAGAAGAGTGAATGAGACCTCCACTAGTCATTTCCCGTATAGCTTAAGGCTCGTGACGTATTGTACACATTTTCCTTTATTAAGCGTTTTTGATTTTATTTTAAGATGAGAAGAGAGACTCAAGTTATAAAAGGAAAACTTCTAAGGGAAACTGGACTTACCCTAAGTTAATTGAATTCATGGATAACCTATGGTTAGTGAGGTTTGAAATTAAATCTACCTAAGAGCTATAAGACTAGAAATGAGAATATAAAAGGCAATAATGAACAATATGGTCCTCCTAAGTCATGGTGGGTAAAACGTGTATGAAATGTAAATAAGATGAAACGATGGATCGGGTGGGTCGGTTGCGTGGTGCTAAGACGCACGACTTATGGTGTGAAACATACAAGGCTTGCTTTTGGTTGAATGGAGTGGAACGATGGTAATCGAGGAACCCTAAAGTCACATGCAACTTTATTTATTTATTTGAAAACATACTCGACGTTGGATCGAATTTTATTTATTTCCTTTTTTGAGATTTGGTTTTCTATCGATTCATTTTATCTTTTCTAACCTAGTTATAAGAACTATACAAGCATACAAGTTCTAAGCTATTATATCACAAAGTACACAAAGTATAAAACATAATCGAGGCATAAAAGTATCCAAGTCCATAAGCCAATCCTTGAAAAACATACCTTGCACAAAAAGCAAATAGTTAGTGAATGACATGGATCATGAATATGCATAATATGATGGAAATGAATTAAAATGACAAAAAATATTAAAAGTCATGGAAAAATGTGAAATTAAATTCCTAAGGTCTCTAACCTGATTATAACACTATGTTAAAAAATCTCTTAAAAATTCTAATCTTGACTATGGTAAATGGTCCTCTAAAGCTAACTAAGGTCTAACCACAATTTTGTACGAATCGCACTACCATAATAGTAGAAAAAATGCCCTAAAAAATACACAAAAAATATTCTAGGTACTTCTATTTGTCCTTTAATCATGGCAAAAAGAATGGACACAAAATGTTACAGGAAGTGGCATAAATAAATTATACAAATTTATGCATCCAAATGGAAATTCAATATAAGTCCATTAAATTAAAAAATCGAAATTAAATAGAAAAATGGTTAAAATCAGAAAATAAAAATTGGGAGAAGTTCTAAATTGAGTTAATATCCTAATATGATTTTTTATAGAATTTTAACATGTGTTTTACCATTTATTTGTGAATTAAATTAAAAATGCATTAAAATAGAAAAATAAAAAGAAAGGAGAATAGGAGGGGGTGACAATAGAAATGTTATTAGTTTATAATGAGAACTGGGCTTGAGATAGGGGTGGGAATAGAAATTTCGCAAAGCCCAAAACACACTAGCCTAAAAGATCATGCTTTCATGAGATTTATTATCTTTAAGGGTGCAATTAAAATAATTATAATGGATTACCATTCTTTAAGTGGATTAATCCTATTTATTACTGTTAATTAACAAAATATTATTCTTAAGTTTTTTCCTAATTCGATTAATTTTTATTAACTATTCAATTTTCAAATAATAAAAAAAACAAATAATAACAAGCTTTTTTAAGTGAAACATCAGAAAAATAAAAAAAGAAGAAAAACCTAGATTTCCTTCTCTCCATCCTCACGCATCCTCTCTCTCTCTCTCTCTCTCTCACGCCATGTCCTCTCACCCCAAACCCTAAAACCAAAAACAGCTGCCGCATCTTCTGCCCCTCCGCCATCTTCTCCGTCGCCTAGCCTCTCTCTCACGCTAAACCCTTCGCCTCTCACAACCTCATCCTTTCGAAACCTAGCCCGTCTTCCACCTCTTCTCTCCTCCGAATCGGCCAAAATGGCACAGCCGCCGTGACTCCAACGAAGAAGACGACGCCGTCCCCCTCTTCTCAATCACCGTCTGAATCTCATATTTATCCCCCAAAATCCGCATCCCTAACCTTCATAACCTCAAATCCATAACCGAATCCTAGCTCTTTTTCCGAATCCGAAAAACCAAATTCATGGCGGTTCGTTCAACATCGAGCAATAATCAGCATATAACGAATGACGAAAACTTGAGCTCGTACCTTATGGATCAAAGTCGTTTTGACGACGTCAATGGAGAAACCACCATCATTGTCCTGATACCGCTACGATGTTGATTACACATCCATTTAAGGGATGATGAAGCCGCGAGGATGAAGATGACGAAGACACAAAGAAAAGCGGCGAGAAGTCCCACTCAGGTATACGTTTTGACTTCAACCTTTCTTCTGTCGATCTCGAATCGCGCCGGTTGGTTGTTGACTTGTTGCGGTATGCCTTTCGCAGTTCCTAATTGGTCATTTGGTGGTTTTGTGAACTTGCAGGTTTCGGTGAATATTGACGAAAGTTGTTCTCAGACTCGTTGCAGGTCTTGATGATGGTTGGAGACGATGGATATTCTTGCGTGAAGCTCGTTGAGGACCAATGCAAAGTTGATGGAAGTCTTGAACACTGATTGTTCTTATTCGATTCCCTGAAGGATTGATGCAACAGTGATCGAAGAAGATGATGACAGGGCTTGCAATGTGAAATTGGAAGGTTGAAGACAAAACAGATGCGGCTGTCCTATGGTTATTGATATGATGCGAGTTTTATCGTTGATTCGCGAGTCGCGCTGAAAACAATGGATTAGCACTCGCAACTCAGGTATATGCAATGTTCCGTTTCTGTTTATCAACTATGCTTCATCTTTCTTCTCATCCTTGGCTTCTGTTACTCCAGTTTTCTCTCCGTGGCAATTCTTGATATAAGAATTGTTGTTTGGAAGTTTGTTGAACTTTCCTTGATGCAGGTGGTGAAGATCATTGAAGATGGGTGAGTGGGAGATGATGCGGATGGTGAAGGTTTTGTGATTGCAAAGGATCAATAATGGAGATGGAAGAATCAAAAAGATGGTGGAATGGTGATGAATCAAATAGGGATTGAAGAAGAAGATTTGCAGGAAAAAAAATTCCAGAGGGCTTTTATGATGGCAATGTTCTTATAGTAGATAAACTGAAGGACTCAATGGGGATTTCCAGTTGAATTCAGTTGGATTCAGTTGGAAGTTGTTTAGAAGTTTGTTAGGATTTCTGTTAGAATTGTAACTGAGATTTGGGTTATTGATTTTTCTCCTGGTGTAACTCTGTGATGAGTATCAACTGTTGATTTTTTGTGAGTTTTTGTTCTATGGATTTTATAAACGAACATTACAATGGTTTTTTATCTCCAGTGGACTTCCTATTACCCTGCTATATATTTTCAGAATTTGGGAATAAATTCAATGAAGCTCTAATTTGAAAGCCTCAGCACATTCAAGAAAAATTATAGTAGCAAGATGATATGCCATTTTTGATTTGAGAAATCACCACCCAAAATGTGTTCTATTTTGTTTTCTTACCCTTTTTTACTGCTAAGTACCCTAAGGGACTTGGTTATTTTGAAAACAAAGTTTTTTTTAGAAGATATGGATTAAAACAAATGGATTGACCTGGTTTAACAACAAAAAATTAGTTTTTTTCTTTTTTTCTATAAAATAATATTGGATTCAAATGGTTTAAAAGAATAGTGATTTTGGGCTTTGAATTATAGTTTCAGAAACAAAATTGATTTTGGTAACGGATATGAATCTAGAGAAAAATGGATATGAACCAAATTTCCAAAAGAAAAGGTTTATGGATTGCATTTAAAAATGGATAAGAGAAGAAAAGAAGTTTATAAATGGATATGGATAATTAAATAGATGCAGTTATTTGATTGTAATGAAAATGAATTTGGTTTGAGACATGGCTATATACCTATGGATATCAAGAAATAGGTTTGGAAATGGATACTTATAGTTTTAAAATAGGCCTGAAATTATGGAATGAGGATTTGATTGATTAGATATTGGGATTAAAAGATGGGTACAAAAAATCTATAGTAGGCTTTAGGAAGAGAAACGCACGGAATTGAGGTTTTTTGAGATTAGTATGGAGAAAAATGATTATGGATAATGTGTGGTTTTGGATTTGAATTAAGATGGATGACTTGAGCTTCAAAAACCTCTGACACATCCTCCATCCTTGTCTTGAACTAGATCCTTACACACAATAAATTCCTGAGGACTTGATACCGTGATAAATCTCCAAAACAAAATAACTTGAACCATGCTCCTTGCTTCACTTAAAAAATGCTACACGCGAATGAATATCTCCACAAAATAAGCCTAAATCAAACTTTAACACAAAGGTCCTCAGCTGGTGGAACGTGTTCAAGCTCATCCTCAAATGTGAACCCCAAATTCTGCTTGAGATGAATATTCCTCTCGAATGAAATCCTCTAAGACCACAATCCCTAAATAAGCGGAAAGAGGATGATGTTGATGGCCACATAATCAAGACCTGGAATTCAAATGATAACCATACACAAGGTGTGAAATCCTACTTCCATGATCCATAGTACGACCCCTAGTGAAGCAGAAACCATAAACCAATATAATAATCTGGTTCTTCAAAGGGCATTGATCCCATGCCATATGAGCCAATGAAATGCACGATTGTGATTTTATGACCTGATGGAAAGTGCAGATGTAGTTCGAGACATAAAGCCAGTTAAGGTGATTAATTAAGAGGGCAAATTTTGGGGTGTTACACTAACCACACAGTTATAATAAATAAATAAACATAAATTAAAAGGCAGAATAATAAAAGGTCCTTAAATTATTAGGGTGCTTCGGGGCAGTTACATAATAATAAGACAAACATAAAAAATAAAACCTAAAATATTACAAGTGAGAGACAGTTACATAATAATATAAACGGTAAATGAATAACATAAAAATTAGTGAAAATAGAAAATAAGTTTTTTTTTGAAAAAGTTTACAAATTAGGTTAAAGAAAGCAAATTAGGGTTAAGGTTTTAAAAAAAGTTTTAGGGTTTAAAGGTTTGAGAAAAGTTTTAGAGGCAAATTAAGAAAACCTAAATTAATTAATCAATTTTTATGAAAAAAAACATTTAACCTAATAAGCTAAAAAAATTAATTAAAATAACCTAATAATTATATAATAATTTTTTTTAGGAAACTTATTTTATTTAAAAAAAGAGTTAATTAAAGGATTTTAGGTAACCAGGTTTGTCCAAAAATGCCATGGGTGGGAGTTGAACTCACGCCCTTTGACCTCTAAGCCTTCAGCCACTGGGCTATGCGCGCCTTTGCGAATAAACCTGAAACAAGCGCGCCTTTGGGAATAAACCTGAAATAAAATAATTATATAACATAAATGGGAAGAAACATAAGTTGGAAAAAAATGTCATAGGCTGGGTTTGAACCCAGCCTCATGACTCTTTCGCCTCCTTTGACCACTAAGACATGCACGCACATGTGAATGTACCTGAAAAATAGTTATTATATAATAAAACAAAACATATGAAAAATAATTGGTTGAGGCAAAATCGTCAAGGTTTAGAAAAAAATCAGGGTAGTTAGTTAACATAAAATGCGCAGATCTAAATATATGTAAAATAAAAATTAAAAAGAAATTTAAAAAATACAACGATATTGCTAACGCAAAAATGCGATCATCGCAACTAGATCGGATCAACACAAGTGCCACGCCTCATACACACAGATGTGAAAACGGCGTATCGACACGATCCTATCTAAATAATCTAAATAATAGTACAATAAAATAAAAAGCTTATTTAACAAAATAGTTATATTATATTATATATATTATATACTAATATTATATATTTTATAAAAGTATTAAAAAAAATTATATGAACAAAACGTTAAACGTGAAAGAAAACAACATTTCAAACTAACAGAAACTACATATGATTATATAAAATTTCAAACTAAGCATTATTATGAAACCAAAACTAACCTATACTATATAAAACTTAATACGATTAATTGAAAGTGCATAATATATATATATATATATATATATATATATATATATATATATATATATATATATATATATATATATATATATATATATATATATATATATATATATATATAAAATATATGCACTTTACTATTAGTATGAAACCACATATCGGTATATGCACGTGTATGTAGGAACCGAAAGTGCATATGGTTAACCTCTGAGAGAAAATCGTACACGAACAATAGAATCAACTGATGCGCCGCTCTCACGTTTATTTTTTCCTTTTCCTTTTTTTTCCCGGTCTTTCTATCAGCACACAACATAAATATATATAAGGACCAATTAGGGTTAGTATAATGGGCTTAAGTGTTTATTTTAAGACCCAATAAAATATTAATTTAAAAATCAAATAAAGTTTTAATAATTAAATTACTTAAAATTAAAATAAAACTAATAAATTCATTTATTTATTCTAGACCCAATATAAAAATAAAAGGACCCAAAAAATAAAAGTCGGGCGGCAAAATGCTCGAAAAAATAAAATGAATATATCAAAATGATCAGCACGAAATAAACGACTCGGAAAAATACAGCATTTGGTCGGATTTTGAAATAAAAATTATGACTGTTTAAACTGCTCAGACTGATCAATACACAACCAAAAATAGTCGTAAAAATACTTTTAGCATGTCAAATTAAACCACGTGAACCACAAATTAATGTTACCGACATTTGCAAAATTAAACTTGACATTTTTTGTTTACTGATTTTAGACACAGTTAAAAAAATTAATTTGACCAGTCTGTCTGTAAATTCCGAGAAATTATTCCGACTAATATTAATATGCTATGAAGATGATGTAAATGAATGCGAAACGAAAAAAAGTCAGTTAGAGTTAAAAATCAGAGGGCAAATTTTGGGGTACAACACAGTGGATAAGACATCTGAGTGGTAAATTCTCAATTTCTTGTTGTTCATCTCAAACTTAAATCACTACCACAAAATACGCCTTCGGTAACACTAAAATTATTACAGTATGATTTCTACCATTGTAATTGTAACACCGATCTACCCCACAAACAATTTATATAAAAATACTTCATATTATTAGAGTAACATCAATTAGAAAGGTGTCACATATATTGAATCATCAAAACACTTATTGTCTCGTCCTGTAACACGGGATACACATTCATCATTAGCACAAAACAACAACTACGTAGCGGGATCATACTTTTTAACTCAATTCAAAATAAACTACTTCATAAATAAATGTATCCAATTCGTAATATCATTAACAACATGAAAATATTCCAACATAAACCAAAATAAAACAAACGCGAGGTTCGCAAACAATTCCCAACCCGATGTTACATGTTTCAGAGCAGGACACCACTAAACATTACTAAAACGATAAAAGAAACGCTCCAAGACTCAATCCTCCAGCACTGCAAGTCTACTTTTGGTTATCTGCAAGTTACCCACACAAGAGGTAACATTTCCAAGCAGGCAGGGTGAGAAATCACAATTCATTATAATCATATAAGGACATGGAAAATAAACCGAATAAGAAGCAACGATGTCATAACATCATTCAACTAAACTTTACAACACAACACATTTGCATTCACTCATAAACAAATGTCAGCTACAATGAAATGAAAAGAATGCATGTGGTACCGATTCTCCATGGATGGACAATGGTCACCAACCCTCCTCAAGGGAGCACATCATAAAATACATATTACTTCAATCCACACAAGGGGATTGGAGCTACCAATAGGCTGGAGCCCTAACATAAAATGCTATGAAATGCAATTATTCGAATTCTCTGTAGTTCATCAAAAATCAACATGTGCATCATTCATTCCATATTCAACAAGAAATCATCACACAATCATGTTTTATCATCTATACATCAATAAACAACTCAACAACAAAAACTGACACGAGAAAGCATTAAGAAGCATAAAAAAGACCAATACAGTCACCTGACACGACCATTCGTGTCCTGTGACACAACTTGTATCAGAGGCCCACGTTCAAAACCCCAAAACAACCAAAATACAGCAGAGACAATGGTTTGGCACGGCCACCCATGTCCTGTGACACGGCCCGTATCAGGCACACTGGACAAAAAAACTTTGTTTTCCCCAACCAGAAGGCTGACACGAGTGCCCATGTTGTGTGACACGGCCCGTGTCAGGATGTGTAAAAAACCCAATTTTTCCCGAGAACTGTTTTATGCTGTGTTTTGACCTAAAATGCTCCAAAACACAGTTTTTCTAGTACGAAAATTGACTACAAGACGCACATAATACACCTAAATCAATACATAGCATTTCAATTCACTCTATTTCATCAATTCTTTCACTCCTAACTCATTCTAAGTCACCACATGCAATAACTCCATTAAAGTCTACAAAACTCAATCTATTCAAAACCAAATTCTATAGAACTATAATAAACCATGAAACTCCCCATACCTTAGAGAATTCCGCAACTTATCCTTCTTTCTCCAAAGTTCCAACCAACTCTTCAAGTCTTAGGCTCCTCTCTTCTCTTCCTCAGAACTCTTCACAAAAAAAAGATAAAATGAGAAACTGATCATCTTCCCTTCTTAAGACAATTATCCCATTCCATGGATTTCCAAAATTATCCTTACTCTTTTTCTTTTAAGACCACCTTACCCTTTTCTTAATATTTTTAATAATAATAATAATAATATAAATATTACACTAATTACTTATTCTATTATATTATTTAAAAATACTCCTTCTTGCTCCAAAAATCACTAAACTTATTAATCCCTCCAAATTAATTAAATAAATAAATGATTATTTTAGATTTTCAGGGTGTTACAACTCTCCCCTACTTAAAGAATTTTCGTCCTAAAAAATTACCTGAAGTAAACAGAGTCAGGTACGACTCTTTCATCTGATTTTCACGCTCCCAGGTCCAACTCTTACCAGTTGGTTCACCCCATAATACCTTCACTAAAGAAATCTATTTACCTCGTAGTTGCTTTAATTCCCGACCATCAATCCTCACAGGCAAAGCTTTAACTGTCAGGTTATCATTTACCTAAACATCATCCATTTGGATCATATGCGACGGGTCCAAAATATATTTCCTCAACTATGACACATGAAACACATCATGTAAATCCACGAGTGACGGTGGTAAAGCCACCCGATAGGTAACCTTTCCTATCCTCTGTATAATCTGATATGGACCAACAAAACGAGGAGTAAGCTTTCTAGATTTCAAAGCTTGACCACACCAGTCATCGGAGTAACTCTTAAGAATACGTGATCTCCCTCTTGGAATTCAAGTGCTTTTCTTCTCTTATAATGGTAACTTTTTTGATGACTCTGCGACGTTTTTATCTTTTTCTGAATCAACTTAATTTTCTCTGTTGTCTCTTGAACAATCTCGGGTCCGAGTACATAACTCTCTCCTAACTCATACCAACACAAAGGAGTTCAACATCGTCTACCATACAATGCTTCATATGGATCCATTCCAATACTAACATGGAAATTGTTGTTGTATGTAAACTTAATCAACGACAAATAATTATCCCAATATCTTCATTGGTCTAGCACACAAGCCCTCAGTAAATCTTCTAAAGATTGGATTGTTCTTTCAGTCTGACCATCTGTCTGTGGATGATAAGCAGAACTCATCCTCAACTTAGTACCCAAAGCATCTTGTAAACTCTTCCAAAACCTCAACGTAAACCGCAAATCTCTATCTGACATAATACTCGAAGGTATTCCATGCAACCTCACAATCTCCTCAAAATACATCTTAACTAACTTCTTGTTGCACCCCAAAATTTGCCCTCACAATACAAGACTTTGTGTGCTAAGAGGTTCACAAGGTTCACAATACTTACAAGACCTTTCATGAGGTTCATGAAGTCTACAAGACACTTTATGAGGTTCACAAGGTTCACAAGATTCACAATACTTACAAGACCTTTCATGAGGTTCATGAAGTCTACAAGATACTTTATGAGGTTCACAAGGTTCACAAAGTTCATCATTGGTCAGAAGATTTGACAATCCCCTCAGACAATGCATCCTCCTAAGCAGTGCATCCAAAACTAGGGTTTTGACTTTAATCAGGCTAAATGAATTTCCAAGACTTCAAGTGAGCTTCACAACATCTTATATGTGTCTAATAATCCCCATGACAAATTTCAGAACTTTTCCCAAAGGTTTGCTCAGTCAAATGATCAAATAAGTCAAAATCAGTCAAAGTAGTTAAAAAGTCAAACTGAGGTCAACTGTGGTCAAACCAAAGTCAAACTTCATGATTTTTTGCCAACATCAAGTATATGAAGTAAAATTCATCATTTGATCAAGGGTTGATCATGATTCATCAAGGAGATTTCAGATCATCAAGAATCAGGAGTTTCTAAATTAGGGTTTCCTTAGTAAAAGTCAACTGAACTTTGACCAGCCATAACTTTCACATGATTCATCACCAAGTCTCCATCCAAAGCTCATTTTGAAGGAAATTTAATTCTCTACAACTTTGTGTCTCACAAGCCAAGCCCAAAAATGCTTCATTTGGAAGGTATGAGCTAAGACATTATAGGTCCTTTTGAAAGTCAACAAAAAGTCAACAACTTCAAAAGGGCATAACTTGATAGTGGTAAATGATATAGACATTAAACCAGTGGGGTTGGTTAGAGGACTCCTCAAGCTTTCCAAAATGTCCAATAACACCCTCATAGCATTAAAATTGAAGGATGTGGGCCCTTGCAAAGTTGGGAAATTTTTGGTTGGTTTATGAAGAAAATGGAGGTCTAAAACCAATTTTTTCTAAATGGGCTTGCCATATGATGACCCAATCCATACTATGACCTCATGCACGACCCAAGTCTATAAAAATCAGATTTTTTATCATTTTATTTTTATTTATTTTGATTTAATTCATTAAAAATCATTTTAAATTAAAATAAAATATAAAAGTCAAAGATTTAAAAAGGATTGAGTTTCTAGAAATTCATAAAAGTGATTGGTATCAAAGTGGTAAGAGAATCATGTTGATTTGCCTAAAATAGAAGGTGTTCATACAAGGATATTTGATTTTTAAGGCCTAATATTTTTGAATCTTTTCCAATCAAATCTTCCACACAAACATCAATTTTTTCTGACCTAATTCATCACTCTATAAGTATATGACTTAACCCTACTCATTAGACACGATTTCCAGCCTCCAAAGTGTAAGTTTGCATTTCAAAAAAAACTCTCCAAACTCAAATTCGGTTTCAACTCCACAAGGCGTTTGAAGGTATTTTGAGGACACAAGAATGTTTCTAAGACATCATAGAATCATTCTCAATGCTCATATACATCCATAACACCCTAAATCATTCAAACCGAATTGCTCTTGTTCTTAAAATTTAATTTTTTCGATTATGGCTTTTCATGCATTGCTAATGAATTTTGGTTGTACTTTATTGTTTATGAGGTTCTAGGGATTGATTCTGGACGAAAACATGGAAGTTTCATGGTGTAATCAGTTTATCACCATGGTTAGGGTTTATACCTTCGAATTGGGGTTTCTTAATCCAGCGTGTATAAATACATTCTAAGGCCGTAGATTGATTGAGTGAACTGTGTAGATTACAATGGTATGCTCAATTGGATGAAATTGTACCTGTTTGGCGTAGTTTGTATTTCGCAGGTTTATGCACGCAGGAAAAGTGGAAGGAAATTTCCCAGGAAATTTCGCAGGAAAACCTACGAAATCCCAAGGAAGAAGAAGGCTCAGCGCGCGCAAGCTGGAAATTTGAAATTGGTTTTTAATATTTTTACGTTTTGTTTCTGTTTTATATCACAAGCTTGTGCTTGTCCCAGTGGTGAAGGATGCGCGTATGATACTTATGGGCAGGAGTTCGAATCCTGGCTTCACCACCTTTTTCTTATTTTTTCCAGATAATTAGCCAATATAATATATTATGTGTTATAATGAGATAAATATCAGGTGCGCTCTCCCAGCTAGATTGGTTAAGGTGTTTGTGTGTATTGTGAAGGTCCTGGGTTCGATTCCCCCAGGCCTTTTGTTTTTCTTTCTTTTTTCTGATTTTCAGGCATAAGGCATAAAACCAATTGACCTCATGATATTAGCACCTGCGCGCGCATTGGTCTGGTGGTAGATGTTGCTGGCCTGAGTGTTTGCAAGCCAGAGGTGCTGGGTTCAACTCCCAGCTAGGTAAGTTTCCTTTTTCTTTTTGTTTTTATTTGTTTCACTAATTATTAATATTAGTTAATTAAAATCTTAATTTAATAAAATCTTAATATGTTTTCATAAATATAAATTCTAATAATATTTTCTAAAACAAATTGTTTTTTTATTATTAATATGTATATATGTAATTTATCTATATAATTAGATTAATATTTAATATTTAACATTTTTTTGTATATAAAACCCTAATTCTTATTAAACCCTAATTAATCTTAATAATTTTCAAAACCCTAATTTTTTCTTCTCCTATTTATTTAATACTATTATTTGTATATATTATCTTCATAATTTAATTATAATTCTTAATTTAATTTTTATTAATGTATAAATTGTTTATAATTTACATTTTTTTATACATGTTTAAAAATTAGAATTCTTAATATGATAATATGATATAATTTGTTTAGAACTTAATTTTTGCATGTAAATAATTTTATTATATGTTTAAAAATATGTAAAAATTGCTAATTTAATTTTTGTAATTATAATTTGTTTTCATAATATGGTCATAATTGATTTAATTTTATAATTTACCTATAACTTCAAATTTTATAATAATTAAATATAATTGTTCATATTTTCTTATTAACCTTTAAAAAAAATTTATTTATTATAATATCCTTGTTTATTTCGTTATTATTATTAATATGATTATTACTAACCCCATTTAATTTGGTATTTTTATTATTATTATTTTCACTAACCCAATTATAATTACTTATTTATTTTGCTTATTAATATTTTGCTTATTTATTTAAATTGTTTTTATCATTATTATGTAATTGCTCCTGGATGTAATATTTTATAATGTTTATTATTTATTTTATGCCATGGTTAGTAAATAGGGAGTGTAACATGTATGTTTATTTAAAATTAATTTAGATCATTTAAATTTAAAGATAAAATTGAACACTCACACACGTAAGTCGATCTTGGATCGCCATCTCACTTCCTTAGGGATACCTCTCATTGTTGCCTAATCAAAAGGTCAAGTAGGGTGTATAAAGCAAAAGTCCCTCAAAATAAAGTCATCTAGTCCCTTCACAATGAAAGATCAAGTCCCTTTTCGAATGTTGCCTTCGTAATGATCTTGTCCCTTTCGAATAAAGATGACAGTCCCTCCAAAATTGCTTAATACACCCCACAGTTGCCTACATTAACAGATGACCCTTACTTGTCCCTCACATCCAAGATAATGATTACCTATTCCTTAATAATAGGGATAGTCTTACCATTTAAAGGATCCAAGAACAGAAAAGACTTAAAACTTAGGGTAGGTTCCTCATAGTTACTTGCTCACTCTTCAAAAATTCTCAAATACTTCACAATTTCAAACAAATTTTCCAAACAAAGGTTTTTTACGCATCCGTACATGGATCATTATCAAACTCTTATGAAAATTTCTATTCACACACTTCACATTTTTAAAACAGTTTAAAGTGAGCTAAGTAACTAAGAGCCCATGGATAACCATGGATGTAAGGGTGCTAACACCTTCCCTTTACATAACCTACCCCCCGGACCCAAAAATCTTTTAAAAGGTCTTTCCTGTTCTTTTATGCCTTTCCTTTGGATAAAATAAAAGTCGGTGGCGACTCTTGCTATCCGCAACATAACTAAAGTCAGTTCTCCCACCGTGTTACAGAACTGGCGACTCTGCTGGGGACTTAATAAAAGAGGGGTACCCTTAGGAATTAGATCACTTTAAACTTGTTTGCTTTGTTTGCTTTATACTTACTTGTTGGGTGCTCTTATGTGTGAAGGATCCTAACCCGGATCTAGTGTACCTTAGGTAAATGGCAATAGACCAAGGAAACTCTACGGCGTATACCGATATGGTTGATCTGGTGGCCATAGTTAGTGTGACTTCTTGGTTGGTGCTTATGTTCCTTAAGTCAAGTTGAGGATAATATGAGGCTGCCATATGTTGTCAATACACTAACTGACTTTTAGAACCCTAGTCACCCCATCTTGGCCTTTAGAAAGTAGTGAGATAACCGGCTTTGGTGAAGACTGAAGTTGGTTGATACTCGATACTACGCTCATTGAGATTCTAAACTCGGAGGGTTTTGGTTGGCAAGTAAGTTGCCTACTGAACAACCACCCTTGTGAAGGATCAATGATATTGAGATCCCTTAGAACATGGTTACTTTTGTAGGACAGGATGAACCATCTAACTTCAGGGGAGGGTACTGACCTTTAAACCTCATGCAAGCCTTTAAACCTAGGGCTATTGTGTGACTTGTTTGTGTGTGCCACATGTTTGTGATTGAGCATAACATCATGACATCATCATGCATCATAAGCATAGCATTTTCACTAACCATTTCAAGGACCAAAGGATTTATCTTTGTTCTTTGTTGCAGGTCATGGCTTCTGCTCGTAGAAACACTATCAGGATCAACTTTGTAGGCATACCTCCTAAGCTTAAAGAGTTGGTTTCTCAAGTGTCTGATCATTCCCAGTTCATCAAGAGACATGGTCATCTATTGGATCTAGTCACCTCAGGGTTCAATGAAGACATGATGAGTGTTCTGTTTCAGTTCTTTGACCTTAAGCACCATTGCTTTACATTCCCTGACTATCAGCTGGTCCCTACAATGGAAGAGTTCTCTAAACTTCTGGGTATACCTGTTCTTGATCAAAGACCCTTCACAGGCTTGGAGAAGGAGCTTAAACCAGAGGTTATTGCTGCAGCTCTACATCTGAAGAAGTCTGACATTGTTCTAGAAACGAGAAGCGGAGTTAAGGGTATTCTTGCTAAGGTGTTGATAGAGAAATCTCAAGTGTTCTTGAAGGCTATGAGTTATGAAGCTTTTGAGGAGATCTTAGCCTTGCTGATTTATGGCTTAGTATTGTTCCCCAATCCAGATCAGTTCATAGACGTTCATGCCATCAACATATTCCTGAGTCACAATCCAGTACCTACATTGCTTGGAGACATCCTACATTCTCTTCATACCCGAACTACAAGGGCAAGAGGAACTTTGATGTGTTGCATACCTTTGCTCTCTAGGTGGTTTATTTCTCACCTTCCCCGTTCAGTAATGAAGAATGAGCAAGGGTTCAGGTGGTCCAAAAGGATCATGTCACTCTCGCATTCAGATATCCATTGGTGCTCCAGATCTTTGGAGAATGTCACTATCATTGACCGTTGTGGGGAGTTTCCTAATGTGCCATTTCTAGGCATAAGAGGAGGCATTACCTACAACCCCTCTCTAGCTTTACGACAGTTTGGTTACGCTCGGAGTGATGGCCCACATGACATGTTGATTCAAGGCATTGTGTTTGACTACGACAACGACCTTCAAGGTTACCGTCAGAGATTCATACGAGCATGGGGGAAAGTGAACAAGGTTGACAGCAATACTCTGGAGCCTAAGTACACTATTCCTATGGAGGCTTATCTCAGATGGGTGCGATCTCGTGCTCAGACTCTTATGATGCCATATCCTGCCATCCTACCAGTTACTATGGAACCTGTTGCTGAAGGAGATAATGCTTATACCATCCTTCACCCAGACATGCCTACTGACATGGAAGACTTACAGAGATCCTGGATCCAGTTGAAGGAGCAAAGGGATACTTTCGAGGCTCATTACAAAGCAAGCCAAGAAAGAATCCTGGAACTAACAAAGCAACTTCACGAGGAACGGAATCTCAACTCATACCTCAACACAAAGAGGAAACATCCATGGGAGACTTAAAACCCCATCTTTTGTATTTATTTCATTTTATTTCTGTAAGCCCAAGAGGCAAAACAAATTTACTACTAATAAAAGTTTACCTTCTTGTTTGTTTAAGCGAATTTAAATCCTGTGGTCCTTGAAAACATTGCATATGCATTCATATATCATTTCATTGCACCACAGGTTTATAATTGTGCACAGGTTTCTCATCTTCTCGCTGTTTATTTCAGCAATGGCTCTTGAACAAACAGTTAAGGATCTCCAGGCACAAAATGCACAGTTCCAAGAGCTGATCCTGAACCTGACCAAGGGGCAGGATGAATTGAAGACGCTGCTGGCCAAGAAGACTAAGAAGACTAGAGGGTCAGGTGGCCTGATCAACATGGGAAGAAGGTTCAAAGGTCTTGCCAAGACCAAAGAACCAGTTGAAGATTATGAGTCTGAAGAATCTGAAAAAGAGGGAGGCAGTCTCCACAACACTATGGGGGATTCTGATTCTGAGGCTAATTACTACCATGAGCCTAATGAAGACAAATTCAAAATGCTGGTGGATAGAATGGATGCTATGGAATTGCAGAAGTCTTCTGGGCTGGATTTTGAAGATTTGAGTCTGATATCTGGGGTAGTCATACCCATTGGTTTCAAGGTTCCTACCTTTGTTGTTTATGATGGGGTCTCTTGTCCCAAGCTGCATCTGAGGTCTTATGTCAGAAGAATCCAACCTCACACTGCTGATAAAAAGTTGTGGATCCATTTTTTCCAAGAGAGCTTATCTGGAGCTCAATTGGAGTGGTATTATCAATTGGAAAGTGTCAACATCAGGGATTGGAATGATCTTGCTGAAGCTTTCTATAAGCAGTATCAATACAATGCTGATTTAGCTCCCACTCACATGCAGCTGCAGAGCATGTCTATGGGTGCCAAGGAAAGCTTCAAGGAGTATGCTCAGAAGTGGAGAGATTTAGCTGGAAGAGTACAACCCCCTTTAACTGACAGGGAATTGGTTGACATGTTCATGTGTACGCTGAATGGTCCTTTTTACAGTCATCTCATTGGAAGCTCATCATCTGGCTTCACTGAGTTGATAATGACAGGAGAGCGCGTGGAAAATGGTATAAAGAGTGGTAAGATCCAAGTGGGTACTTCTTCATCTGGTGCTGCAAAGAAGCCTCCCACTGGGAAGAAAGAATCCAATGCTGTTTATGGTCAACCTGATCGTAATAAAAGGCATCAGTCTGTGAGTGCAGTTCATATTTCAAATCCAACTCTTGCAACAATAGAGCAGCCACAGGGCAACCAACAGAGGGCTAGAAGGCAGTTCACAAAGATCAACATGTCAATGGCTCAGGCATTGCAACACTTGTTGAAGGCTGAACTTATTACTATGAAAGAGGCTCCTCAGAATCCTAATGTTACCTCTCCCAGGTACAATCCCAATGCACGATGTGCATATCATTCGAACTGTCAGGGACATGATACTAATAGCTGCTGGGTCTTGAAGAACAAAATTCAAGATATGATTGAGGCTGGAGAAATTGAGTTTGACCCTCCGGGTACTCCAAATGTGATTACTGCTCCCATGCCAAATCATGAGAAGACTGTCAATGCCATTGATGAAGATTTACATATTTATTCAGTTGCAGAGTTGACCACACCGTTGTCTGTTATCAAGAAGTTAGTACAAGCTGGGTTCTTTCCAGGTTGTCGTGAAGACTGTTTGTATTGTACCTATAAGCCGGATAGTTGCTGGAGATTGAGAGATGGAATTCAACGTCTCATGGATAAGTATACCATAGTGTTTGAGAAGACTCCATCGTCTGTAGAGAGTATGGTGGATCATATTACTCAAGGAAGAAGGACTGAAGAGGTTGACATGGTTGATAGAGCACCGGTAAGGATCACTTCAAAGGGACCTGTTAAAATCACTCATAAGGGTCCAATTAAGATTACTGTTGAAGGCCCTGTGAAGGTTGTTGCTGAAGCCAGAGTGGCTCCTATGGTCATTACCACTCCTGGTCCTATTCCGTATACGTCTGATAAAGCTGTGCCTTGGCATTATGGGTCTGATGTTTATATCCATGGTGTTAAGCAGGAACCCTTAGCTGATATGCCTGTTGATGTTGATAATATTGTTGGATCTGGTAAGATCACACGAAGTGGAAGAGTCTTCTCTCCTCCAGTGACTTCCAAGAATGCAGTTACTCCTGATGCTACCTCCACCACTGATGCTCGGGGCAAAGGTCCTGTTCTTGAACCTATACCTACTGATGTGCCAGCTGCTGATGATCTTGCTAAGCAGATGGAAGAAGTATTGAAAATCATTCGCAAGAGTGATTATGACATTGTTGATCAGTTGGGGCATACTCCCTCTAAGATTTCTATGCTGTCTTTGTTGTTATGTTCTGAGGCTCATGCCAAAGCTTTGATCAAGTTTCTGAAGACTGCTTATGTACCCAATGCAATTTCTGTTGACCAGTTTGAGAATTGTGTTGCCCACCTGACCTATGATAATGGGTTAGGGTTTTCTGATGCTGATTTGACCCCTGCCAAGAGGGATCATAACAGGGCCTTGCATATCTCAATTGAATGCAGGGGCACTACCCTGTCACATGTATTGATAGACAATGGTTCCTCTCTGAATATGTTGCCCAAAGAAGTCCTGAATAAGCTGAGTTCTGAAGATGCTGTGCTGAAGCCCAGTAGTATAGTGGTGAAGGCTTTTGATGGTTCGAGGAGAGTGGTGCATGGAGAAATTGACCTGCCCATCAAAGTTGGTTCTCAGATTTTTAGTGCTACATTTTATGTAATGGATATTCGTCTTTCGTACTCTTGTTTGCTTGGTCGTCCCTGGATCCATGGGGCAGGTGCTGTAACCTCTACATTACATCAGAAGCTGAGATATCCGGTAGAAGGAAAGGTCGTTACCGTCTATGGAGAGGAAGAATATTTTGTTAGCCATGTGAACACCTTCAAGTATCTGGAAGTGGAAGGTGAATACGTTGAAACTCCGTGTCAGACATTTGAAGTGGTTCCTTGGATTGTTAATGATTATGTAGCTCCTCCTGTTGTCAAGAAAGTTCCTACAGTCACCAGGATACCTCCAACAATGGCCTCCCTCAAAGATGCTAGAGCTGTGGTGGATGAAGGTGGTTGTACTATTTGGGGTCAGCTTCCTGATATCCCTTATAAGTCTGACAAATTTGGTTTGGGTTTCACTGCAGAGTCCCAGAAAGCTGTTCGTCGTGCTCGTGCTGTTCGTATCACCAATCAAGGGGTTATGAAAGATCAGATCAATGTTGTGGGTGACTATGATGAAGACTACAATCTGGATGCTTGGATTTTTCCTACTGTGGGTGCTGGACTCAATAATTGGAAAGCTGAAGATGTTATCCCTATCTCCTTTAGTCAGGAGTAAATACTATTACTGTGTTGTTGCTTTTAAGTTTGTAATTTCTTGAACAATTAAACTCTTAAGCCTTGTGCCTTACCCGGGGCACAATGATGTGCTTGTTACGGGCTGTCATTTCATTTGCATACTTCATTCAATAAAAATCAGTGGACGTTTCGTTTTCGTAAATATTGTGTTCCTTGTCTTTCTTTTCTTTTATTCTTGTTTTATCAACTATGTGTTCTTACACACACCCACATCACTAAAATGCAGATCCTCATCCACTCTGGATCCTGTTGATAACAGTTCTACTATTGCCAATTATAATTTCGAGAATCCGATCTATCAAACTAAAGACGGAAATGAGGACGATTGTGAAGTACCTGTAGAGCTTGCTAGGTTGTTACAACAAGAAGAGAAAGCCATACAGCCACATGAAGAGCCAGTCGAAGTTGTGAATCTGGGAACTGAAGATAACAGGAAAGAAGTCAAGATAGGGGCTGAATTGGAGGATAGTGTCAAGAACAGGTTGATTCAGATGTTACATGATTATGTGGAGATCTTTGCTTGGTCTTATGAAGATATGCCAGGGTTGGATACAGACATTGTGGTTCACCGTTTACCAGTGAAAGAAGATTGTCGTCCAAAGAAGCAGAAAGTTCGTCGCATGCGTCCTGAAATGTCAGAGAAGATCAAAGCAGAGGTAATGAAACAGTTCAATGCAGGGTTCTTAGCTGTGACTTCTTATCCTCAATGGGTTGCAAATGTGGTGCCAGTTCCTAAGAAAGATGGTAAGGTATGTATGTGTGTAGACTACAGGGATTTGAACAAGGCCAGCCCCAAAGATGACTTTCCACTTCCTCATATTGATGTTCTGGTAGACAACACTGCTCAGCACAAGGTATTCTCTTTTATGGATGGTTTCTCTGGTTACAATCAAATCAAGATGGCTCCTGAAGATATGGAGAAGACAACATTTGTTACACAGTGGGGGACCTTTTGCTATAAAGTGATGCCATTTGGTTTGAAGAATGCAGGGGCAACATATCAGCGTGCTATGGTGGCTTTGTTTCATGATATGATTCATCATGAGATAGAGGTATATGTGGATGATATGATAGCCAGGTCCCAGAATGAAGAACAACATCTTGATCATTTGCATAAGTTGTTTGAGAGATTGAAGAAATACAAGTTGAGATTGAACCCAAACAAGTGTACTTTTGGAGTTAGATCTGGAAAGCTCCTGGGTTTCATAGTCAGTGGAAAAGGTATTGAAGTAGATCCTGCAAAAGTGAAAGCTATACGAGAGATGCCAGCTCCCCGTACTGAGAAGGAAGTTAGAGGTTTCTTGGGACGATTGAGTTACATTGCAAGATTTATTTCCCAATTAACTGCCATCTGTGAGCCAATCTTCAAGTTGTTGAAGAAAGATCAGGTGATGGAATGGAATGATGAGTGCCAGACTGCCTTTGATGAAATCAAGAGATATCTGCTAGAACCTCCAATCTTGATGCCACCAGTTGATGGAAGACCCTTGATTATGTACTTAACAGTGTTAGACAACTCAATGGGGTGTGTGTTGGGGCAACATGACGAGTCTGGTCGAAAAGAGCAGGCAATATACTACCTTAGCAAAAAGTTTACCGACTGTGAAACAAGATACTCATTGCTCGAGAAAACTTGCTGCGCTTTGGCATGGGCTGCTCGCCGACTAAGACAGTATATGTTGACTCATACTACCTTATTGATTTCGAAGATGGATCCAATCAAGTACATATTTGAGAAACCTGCTCTCTCCGGAAGAATTGCAAGATGGCAAATGATCTTGACAGAATATGATATACAGTATACTACTCAGAAAGCCATCAAAGGAAGTGTTGTTGCTGATCATTTGGCTCATCAAGCAGTGGATGATTACCAATCAATGAGTTTTGAGTTCCCTGATGAAGACATCATGATTATTACCAAAGAACCTGGACAATATGACGGACCTGAACAAGGATCCCGATGGACTATGGTTTTTGATGGTGCCTCTAATGCACTTGGTAATGGTGTTGGTGTTGTGATTAATTCCCCTGAAGGTTGTCATACCCCGATTACCGCCAGATTTGTTTCTATTGTACCAATAACATGGCTGAGTATGAGGCATGTATCCTGGGTATTAAAGCTGCTATTGAGATGAAGATTCAGTTCCTTGACGTGTACGGAGATTCAACCCTGGTAGTTAGTCAGATTAAAGGAGATTGGGATACCAAGCATGATAACCTCATTCCTTACAGAGAGCATGTGTTGTCTCTGATCCCACATTTTAAAGAGATTACCTTTGGACATATTCCACGGAGAGAGAATCAGTTGGCAGATGCTTTGGCCACCATGGCATCCATGTTTGAGATCAGCTGGGATGATGAAGCTCCCAAGATTACTATTGATAGATTTGAGAAGCCTGCATACTGCAATGAGATTGACACTGAAGAAGCAGGAGAGAAGCCTTGGTTCTATGAAGTGAAAAGATATCTTGAAATTCAGGAGTTCCCTGAAGGGGCATTGTAACACGGTGGGAGAACTGACTTTAGTTATGTTGCGGATAGCAAGAGTCGCCACCGACTTTTATTTTATCCAAAGGAAAGGCATAAAAGAACAGGAAAGACCTTTTAAAAGATTTTTGGGTCCAGGGGGTAGGTTATGTAAAGGGAAGGTGTTAGCACCCTTTACATCCATGGTTATCCATGGGCTCTTAGTTACTTAGCTCACTTTAAAATGTTTTTTGAAATGTGAAGTGTGTGGATAAAAATTTTCATAAGAGTTTGATAATGATCCATGTACGGATGCGTAGAAAACTTGTGTTTGAAAATTGTTTGAAATTTGTGAAGTATTTGAGAAATTTTTGAATAGTGAGCAAGTAACTATGAGGAACCTACCCTAAAGTTTAAGTCTTTCTGTTCTTTATCCTTTAAATGGTAAGACTATCCCTATTATTAAGGAATAGGTAGTCATTACCTTGGATGTTAGGGACAAGTGAGAGACATCTGTTTAATGAAGGCAACTGTAGGGTGTATTAAGCATTTTGGAGGGACTGTCATCATTATTCGAAAGGGACTGGATCATTATGAAAGGCAACCATTTAAGGGACTTGATCTTTGATTATGAAGGGACTAGATGACTTTTCTTTTAAGGGACTTTTGCTTTATACATCCCACTTGACCTTTTAATTAGGCAACAATGAGAGGCAACCCTAAAAAGTGAGATGGCGATCAAAGATCGACTTACATGTGTGAGTGTTTAATTTAATTTATCTTTTAATTAAAATGATCTAAATTCAATTTTAAATATCATACATGTTTACACTCCCTATTTTTACTAACCATAGCAATAAAAATAAATAATTTAAACATTTAAGAAAATTACATCCAGGAGCAATTACATAATAATAAAGCAATTTAAATGAATAGCAAAAATAAATAAATAAGTAAATAAGCAAAATATAAATAATAAGTAAAATAAATAAGCAATTTAATTGGGTTAGTAATAATAATAATCACAATTTAAAATAAAGGGGGTTAGTAAAAAAATAATAATAATAACAATTTTAAATGGGGTTAGCAATAAACATGATTAATAATAATAATAACAAATCAAAATATTATAATAAACAAGAATTAAAAATTAACAAGGAAATATGAACAATTTAATTATAAAATTTTAAATTATATGCAACTTATAAAAGTTAATTTAATTATAAACATATTATAATTACAAGATTAAATTAACATAGATTTAATTATTTCTAAACATATATTTAAAAATTATTTATATATAAAATTTAAATTATAAACAAGTTATAGAAATATTTACATATTATATAGAAAATAGAATTGATTATAATTGTATTTACAAAATTTAGTTATATTAAATGAAATATATACATAATAATTATATTTACAAAAATTAGAAATTAAAATCACAAGATAAAATTAGGTTTTTTAATTGTTTAGAAAAAATAAACTAGGGTTTATAAAATATTAGGGTTTATTTTATTTACAAAATTAATTTAGTATACATATTATAAACTAATTTTTTTGAATTAAGAAAAATAATTTTAGAATTTAGAGAATATAGAATATATATATATATATATATATATATATATATATATATATATATATATATATATATATATATATATATATATATGTATTATTGTAGAATTATTTAATTATATGTATATACATGATTATTAATAATAAGAAAATAATTAAACAAAATAAATTAAACAAAATAATATAGAAAAAGGAACAAAAAGTTGAAACTTACCTGGCTGGGAATTGAACCCAGGAAGCCTAGCTTGACAACACCCATGCCATACCACCAGGCTACCCACGTGCGTGTGATAGTGAAGGGAGAGGAATTTGTTTTATGCGTTCAACCTAAAAATCAGAAAAAAGGAAAAAAAGCAAAAGGCCTGGGGGATTCGAACCCAGGACCTTACACACCAACACACAAGTACATGACCATTCCAGCTAGATGAACGCGTCTGATAACAAACCAACAACAATTGATAATATATTATATTCAATGAATAAAAGAGAAAAACTCAAAAATATTGTCACAGCCAGGATTCGAACCCTTGCCCTTCAACCAAACACACGCCAGCCTTACCACTGGGACAAGCGTTGGCTTGTGAAATACAAACAGAAACAATTCATTATATTTTAAAACAATAATTTAAATATGGATTTCGCTCCAGACCAGCTTCATCTTCTCCATATTACCTGCGAAAATTCATGCAGTTTTACCTACGAAATTTCTTGCGTGTTCTTCCATATTCAGAACCTGCGAAAATCAAACACCAATGAAACAGTACAAATTCATGAAATTGAAGATATCATTGAGTTCCTTATGACTCATACAATCTATCCACGTTGTTAGAATTCATTTATATGGCCTAAATCGTGAAACCCTAAAACTAAGCTCCAAACCCTAACAATGGCCGTTTGTGATTTAGGTCATGAAGCTCCAAGTTTTTTGTCCAAAAAGCATCTATACATCATCACAAACATGATTAGCCAAACAAAATTCATTAAAATGCAGTGAATTAGTGAAATCGAAAAACTCATATTCAAGAATAAAATTTGATTCGGTTTGAATGATTTGGGGTGTTATGGATGCATATGAACATTGGTACACATTCAGTGAAGCCCAGGGATCATTGTTGTGTCCTTAGAATACCTTCAAATGCTTTGGAATGTAGAAACCGAATTTGAGTTTTTGCTTGAATTTTTGAAGTGTGAAACTTACTCTTGAGGCTGTGAAATTCGTGGCTTGTGTTAGGGTTGCACTATGTACTTATAGGATGATCAAATGAGGCTGAAAAACTAGGTCATTGTGTAGAAGATTTGATATAAAAAGATTCAAAAATATAATGCCTTAAAAATCAAATATTCTTGTATGAACACTTGCTATTTTAGGCCAATCTTCATGATTTCCTTTCCACTTCAATTCCAATCACATTTATGATTTTCTAGAAGCTTAAACCAATTTTAATCTTAGACTTTTATATTTTATTTTTATTTAAAATGATTTTTAATGAATTAAATCAAAATAAATAAAAATGAAATAACAAAAAATCTGATTTTTATTGACTTGGGTCGTGCATGAAGTTATAGTGTGGATTGGGTCATCATTTGGCAAGCCCATTTGGAAGAAATTGGTTTTAGACCTCCATTTTCATCATAAACCAACCCAAAATTTCCCAACTTTACAAGGGCACATATCCTTCAATTTTAATGATATGAGGGTGTTCTTGGACATTTTGGAAAGCTTAAAGAGTCCTATAACCAACCCCACTGGTTTCATGTCCATATCATTTACCAATCTCAAGTTATGCCCTTTTGAAGTTGTTGACTTTTTGTTGACTTTCAAAAGGACCTATAATGTCTTAGCTCATACCTTCCAAATGAAGCATTTTTGGGCTTGGCTTGTGAGACACAAAGTTGTAGAGAATTCAATTTCCTTCAAAATGAGCTTTGGATGGAGACTTGGTGATGAAGCATGTGAAAGTTATGGCTGGTCAAAGTTCAGTTGACTTTTACTGAGGAAACCCTAATTTAGAAACTCCTGATTCTTGATGATCTGAAATCTCCTTGATGAATCATGATCAACCCTTGATCAAATGATGAATTTTACTTCATATACTTGACGTTGGCAAAAAATCATGAAGTTTGACTTTGGTTTGACCACAGTTGACCTCAGTTTGACTTTTTAACTGCTTTGACTGATTTTGACTTATCTGATCATCTGACTGAGCAAACTTTTGAGAAAAGTCTTGAAACTTGTCATGGGGGTTATTACACACATATAAGATGTTATGAAGCTCACTTGAAGTCTTGGAAGTCCATTTAGCCTGATGAAAGTCAAAACCCTAGTTTTGGATGCACTGCTTAGGAGGTGCATTGTCTGAGGGAATTGTCAACTCTTCTGACCAATTGTGAACTTTGTGAACCTTGTGAACCATCATAAAATGTCTTGTGAACCTTGTGAACCTCATGGTAGGTCTTGTGAACCTTGTGAACCTCATAAAGTGACTTGTAGACTCCATGAACCTCATGAAAGGTTTTGTAAGCATTGTGGATCTTGTGAACCTTGTGAACCTCATAAAGTGACTTGTAGACTTCATGAACCTCATGAAAGGTCTTGAAAGCATTGTGAACCTTGTGAACCTTGTGAACCTCATAAAGTGACTTGTAGACTTCATGAACCTCATGAAAGGTCTTGTAAACATTGTGAAGCTTGTGAACCTTGTGAACCTTCTTAGCACACAAAGTCTTGTATTGTGAGGGCAAATTTTGGGGTGCAACAGGCATCTGTCAAAGATAGGAAGTTTCTGAGAAGGTTTTCTGCTAAGTTCTTTTTGAGTAATGGGATTTTGTACAAGCGCAATCATGATTCAACGTTGCTTCGTTGTGTGGATAAGAAGTAAGCAACAGAGATTATGGAAGATATGCATGATGGGATCTTTGGCACTCATTCTAGTGGTCATACCATGGCAAAGAAGATATTGAGAGCAGGTTACTATTGGTCTACTATGGAAGCTGATTGCTATCAACACTCCAGAACATGTCACAAGTGTCAAATTTATGCTGATAAAGTACATATACCTCCATCACCATTGAATGTGCTGACTGGTCCTTGGCCCTTTGCCATGTGGGGCATTGATATGATTGGTGAGATCAAGCCTACTGCTTCTAATGGGCATCGTTTCATCCTGGTTGCTATTGATTACTTCACTAAGTGGGTGGAGGCAGCTTCATTTGCATCTGTTACTAAGAATGTTGTGGCTCGATTCATTAAGAATAATCTCATATGTAGGTATGGCATCCCTGAAAGGATTATCACTGACAATGGCTCTAATCTGAACAACACTATGATTACTGATCTCTGCACGCAGTTCAAGATTAAGCATCACAACTCTTCTCCGTATCGTCCGAAGATGAATGGGGCAGTTGAAGCTGCTAATAAGAACATTAAGAAGATTGTACAGAAGATGACTGTTACTTACAAGGATTGGCATGAGATGTTACCATTTTCTCTTCATGGTTATCGTACTACAATACGTACTTCAACAGGGGCAACCCCATTCTCCTTAGTCTATGGTATGGAAGCAGTTCTGCCCATTGAAGTTCAGATTCCCTCCTTAAGAATTATGAAGGATGCAAGCTTGGATGAAGATGAGTGGATTCAGACTCGACTTGATCAGATAAATTTGATTGATGAGAAGAGACTAGCAGCAGTTTGTCATGGCCAGATGTATCAGAAACGAATGATCAAAACTTTTAACAAGAAGGTTAAGCCAAAGGTATATCAGGCCGGTGACTTGGTAATCAAGCGTATCATATTACCACAAGGTGATCCTAGGGGCAAGTGGACTCCAACATATGAGGGACCATTTGTAGTCAAGACAGTATTCTCAGGAGGTGCCATGATACTTACTACTATGGATGGCAAAGACTTCCCACAGCCTGTAAACACAGACATAGTTAAAAAATACTACGCATAAAAAGAGACCCGCTAGGTTGACTGGCCTAGGCAAAAATAAGGGCATCCCGGCAAACCAAAAGGGTTTGGGCAAAAATTAGGGATATATATAAAAAGATGTACACCCGGCAAGTTGAAAACCTGAAAAGGCAGCTTGGGCAAAAAAGGGTATCCCGGTGGATTGAAAACCTGAAAGGGCAATCCAGGCAAAAGTTAGGGATTAAAGCGTATGACTATGTCTCGTTTGGATCACCCATGAAACTGCAACCAGTTGTGCTACTTACTCAAGTTTGAACAGATAAAGCTCAATCCAATTGTTTCCGTCTTAACAGCAGAAGATGAGATACTTGAAGATAATGGCAATAGTAGAATTGAAACTCAATAGGATTGTTTCCCACATAGCTAATTCTCCTTGTTTTGTAAAAAACTTTATGACAAAGTCCTCTTACTAGGATTTATGTCTCCTTGTACAAACTTACCCATGTATGAGTCACTTTTTGATATGAATAAAATTCCATCTTTGAATCCAGATTTACTTTTACCCTATTTACATAAGCGAAACGTCCATTGGTTGTGTTTGAATGTATGTATGCTTTTGAATATGATTGATGTTTACCAGAAATACATGTATGCTTAATATGATTGATGTTTACCAGAAATGCATAAAAATGCAATAATAGTATTTACTAAGGACGAACGAGGGAAGGATTTCAACGAAGCTTCGCCGGTTCATCTCTACAAAACAGCTACAAACCCTCAGTGGGGCAAATCCATCTTCATAAAGTCACATCTCCCCTGGAATTTATATCCATCTCTTTTATCCTCATACGGATATTCGGGAATTTACTTTCCAATAGGAGTACGACGAATGAAGACGGGAGGTTATATATACCCCACTATCGAACGAAGACGGGAGGTTATGTATACCTTGATATCCCCAGCAGACGGGAGGTTATATATACCCTACATCGAACGAAGACGAGAAGTTATGTATACCTTGCTATCCCCAGCAGACGGGAGGTTATATATACCCTACTATCGAACGAAGACGGGAGGTTATGTATACCTTGCTATCCCCAGCAGACGGAAGGTTATGTATAATATATTATCAAACAAGACGGGAATGAGTTCTTCATATTCTTCAACACCGAATCGGGATTTATTTTCCCTGGCCAGCAGTTGTTATACGAAGATATCCAGACACTTCAGGCAGCAACATGTCATGCATACATCATTTACATCGTACCATAACATACATATCCATAGATACATAATACATTACTTAAGTGCATCATATTATACATGCATACATAATGCATAAATTAATATTACCATACAGAATGCTACCTTGTTTTCAGGTTAATTCTCCAGCATACAGACTTCATTAACAAATTGTGACTATTGGGCCGTTGTTATCTTCCCAAAGGTTACCACTTCCTCGGGACGTTGTTATCCTCCTGAAAGCATACTATCTCCTCGGGACGTTGTTATCTTCCTGAAAGCATATTATTACCTCAGAACGTTGTTTATCCTTCTGAAAGCATATCATTCCCTCAGGACGTTGTTATCTTCCTGAAAGCATATTATTACCTCAGAACGTTGGTTATCCTTCTGAAAGCATATCATTCCCTCAGGACGTTGTTATCTTCCTGAAAGCATATTATTACCTCAGAACGTTGGTTATCCTTCTGAAAGCATATCACTTCCTCAGGACGTTGTTATCCTCCTGAAAGCATATTATCTCCTCGGGACATTGTTTATCTTCCTGAAAGCTATCACCCCTACCTCAGAACGTTGTTTATTTTTCTGAAAGCATATCACTCCCTCAGGACGTTGTTATTTTCCTGAAAGCATATTATTACATCAGGACTGCTTTATCCTCCTGAAAGCACACTATTACCTCAGGACTGCTGTATCCTCCTGAAAGCATATTACTATCTCGGGACGTTGTTTATCTTCCTGAAAGCTATCATTTTACCTTCATATTTTGGACTGCTTTATCCTCCTGAAAGCATACTATTACCTCAGGACTGCTGTATCCTCCTGAAAGCATATTACTATCTCGGGACGTTGTTTATCTTCCTGAAAGCTATCATTTTACCTTCATATTTTGGACTGCTTTATCCTCCAAGAAATGTACCTGAAGAATTTTTCTCCAAGTGGCATCTTTAAGCCCACTCAAGCATATTCAACTAGTCATCAGTATCACTCTACGCACCGGTGAGTGCAAATTTTTGGGCTTTTGTGTTCAATCCCCTTCAACCTTCCAAGTTACGACTGGCACATATACCAATCTAACCCCTCAGGTTTCAGAAAATTGAACAGGGGCAGCTGTTGCACCCCAAAATTTGCCCTTACAATACAAGACTTTGTGTGCTAAGAGGTTCACAAGGTTCACAATACTTACAAGACCTTTCATGAGGTTCATGAAGTCTACAAGACACTTTATGAGGTTCACAAGGTTCACAAGATTCACAATACTTACAAGACCTTTCATGAGGTTCATGAAGTCTACAAGATACTTTATGAGGTTCACAAGGTTCACAAGGTTCACAAAGTTCATCATTGGTCAGAAGATTTGGCAATCCCCTCAGACAATGCATCCTCCTAAGCAGTGCATCCAAAACTAGGGTTTTGACTTTAATCAGGCTAAATGAATTTCCAAGACTTCAAGTGAGCTTCATAACATCTTATATGTGTCTAAGAATCCCCATGACAAATTTCAGAACTTTTCCCAAAGGTTTGCTCAGTCAGATGATCAAATAAGTCAAAATCAGTCAAAGCAGTTAAAAAGTCAAACTGAGGTCAACTGTGGTCAAACCAAAGTCAAACTTCATGATTTTTTGCCAACATCAAGTATATGAAGTAAAATTCATCATTTGATCAAGGGTTGATCATGATTCATCAAGGAGATTTCAGATCATCAAGAATCAGGAGTTTCTAAATTAGGGTTTCCTTAGTAAAAGTCAACTGAACTTTGACCAGCCATAACTTTCACATGCTTCATCACCAAGTCTCCATCCAAAGCTAATTTTGAAGGAAATTGAATTCTCTACAACTTTGTGTCTCACAAGCCAAGCCCAAAAATGCTTCATTTGGAAGGTATGAGCTAAGACATTATAGGTCCTTTTGAAAGTCAACAAAAAGTCAACAACTTCAAAAGGGCATAACTTGAGAATGGTAAATGATATGGACATGAAACCAGTGGGGTTGGTTAGAGGACTCCTCAAGCTTTCCAAAATGTCCAAGAACACCCTCATAGCATTAAAATTGAAGGATGTGGGCCCTTGCAAAGTTGGGAAATATTTGGTTGGTTTATGAAGAAAATGGAGGTCTAAAACCAATTTTTTCTAAATGGGCTTGCCATATGATGACCCAATCCATACTATGACCTCATGCACGACCCAAGTCTATAAAAATCAGATTTTTTATCATTTTATTTTTATTTATTTTGATTTAATTCATTAAAAATCATTTTAAATTAAAATAAAATATAAAAGTCAAAGATTTAAAAAGGATTGAGTTTCTAGAAATTCATAAAAGTGATTGGTATCAAAGTGGTAAGAGAATCATGTTGATTTGCCTAAAATAGAAGGTGTTCATACAAGGATATTTGATTTTTAAGGCCTAATATTTTTGAATCTTTTCCAATCAAATCTTCCACACAAACATCAATTTTTTCTGACCTAATTCATCACTCTATAAGTATATGACTTAACCCTACTCATTAGACACGATTTCCAGCCTCCAAAGTGTAAGTTTGCTTTTCAAAAAAAACTCTCCAAACTCAAATTCGGTTTCAACTCCACAAGGCGTTTGAAGGTATTTTGAGGACACAAGAATGTTTCTAAGACATCATAGAATCATTCTCAATGCTCATATACATCCATAACACCCTAAATCATTCAAACCGAATTGCTCTTGTTCTTAAAATTTAATTTTTTTGATTATGGCTTTTCATGCATTGCTAATGAATTTTGGTTGTACTTTATTGTTTATGAGGTTCTAGGGATTGATTCTGGACGAAAACATGGAAGTTTCATGGTGTAATCAGTTTATCACCATGGTTAGGGTTTATACCTTCGAATTGGGGTTTCTTAATCCAGTGTATATAAATACATTCTAAGGCCGTAGATTGATTGAGTGAACTGTGTAGATTACAATGGTATGCTCAATTGGATGAAATTGTACCTGTTTGGCGTAGTTTGTATTTCGCAGGTTTATGCACGCAGGAAAAGTGGAAGGAAATTTCCCAGGAAATTTCGCAGGAAAACCTGCGAAATCCCAAGGAAGAAGAAGGCTCAGCGCGCGCAAGATGGAAATTTGAAATTGGTTTTTAATATTTTTACGTTTTGTTTCTGTTTTATATCACAAGCTTGTGCTTGTCCCAGTGGTGAAGGATGCGCGTATGATACTTATGGGCAGGAGTTCGAATCCTGGCTTCACCACCTTTTTCTTATTTTTTTCCAGATAATTAGCCAATATAATATATTATGTGTTATAATGAGATAAATATCAGGTGCGCTCTCCCAGCTGGATTGGTTAAGGTGTTTGTGTGTATTGTGAAGGTCCTGGGTTCGATTCCCCCAGGCCTTTTGTTTTTCTTTCTTTTTTCTGATTTTCAGGCATAAGGCATAAAACCAATTGACCTCTTGATATTAGCACCTGCGCGCGCATTGGCCTGGTGGTAGATGTTGCTGGCCTGAGTGTTTGCAAGCCAGAGGTGCTGGGTTCAACTCCCAGCCAGGTAAGTTTCCTTTTTCTTTTTGTTTTTATTTGTTTCACTAATTATTAATATTAGTTAATTAAAATCTTAATTTAATAAAATCTTAATATGTTTTCATAAATATAAATTCTAATAATATTTTCTAAAACAAATTGTTTTTTTATTATTAATATGTATATATGTAATTTATCTATATAATTAGATTAATATTTAATATTTAACATTTTTTTGTATATAAAACCCTAATTCTTATTAAACCCTAATTAATCTTAATAATTTTCAAAACCCTAATTTTTTCTTCTCCTATTTATTTAATACTATTATTTGTATATATTATCTTCATAGTTTAATTATAATTCTTAATTTAATTTTTATTAATGTATAAATTGTTTATAATTTACATTTTTTTTATACATGTTTAAAAATTAGAATTCTTAATATGATAATATGATATAATTTGTTTAGAACTTAATTTTTGCATGTAAATAATTTTATTATATGTTTAAAAATATGTAAAAATTGCTAATTTAATTTTTGTAATTATAATTTGTTTTCATAATATGGTCATAATTGATTTAATTTTATAATTTACCTATAACTTCAAATTTTATAATAATTAAATATAATTGTTCATATTTTCTTATTAACCTTTAAAAAAATTTTATTTATTATAATATCCTTGTTTATTTCGTTATTATTATTAATATGATTATTACTAACCCCATTTAATTTGGTATTTTTATTATTATTATTTTCACTAACCCAATTATAATTACTTATTTATTTTGCTTATTAATATTTTGCTTATTTATTTAAATTGTTTTTATCATTATTATGTAATTGCTCCTGGATGTAATATTTTATAATGTTTATTATTTATTTTATGCCATGGTTAGTAAATAGGGAGTGTAACATGTATGTTTATTTAAAATTAATTTAGATCATTTAAATTTAAAGATAAAATTGAACACTCACACACGTAAGTCGATCTTGGATCGCCATCTCACTTCCTTAGGGATACCTCTCATTGTTGCCTAATCAAAAGGTCAAGTAGGGTGTATAAAGCAAAAGTCCCTCAAAATAAAGTCATCTAGTCCCTTCACAATGAAAGATCAAGTCCCTTTTCGAATGTTGCCTTCGTAATGATCTTGTCCCTTTCGAATAAAGATGACAGTCCCTCCAAAATTGCTTAATACACCCCACAGTTGCCTACATTAACAGATGACCCTTACTTGTCCCTCACATCCAAGGTAATGATTACCTATTCCTTAATAATAGGGATAGTCTTACCATTTAAAGGATCCAAGAACAGAAAAGACTTAAAACTTAGGGTAGGTTCCTCATAGTTACTTGCTCACTCTTCAAAAATTCTCAAATACTTCACAATTTCAAACAAATTTTCCAAACAAAGGTTTTTTACGCATCCGTACATGGATCATTATCAAACTCTTATGAAAATTTCTATTCACACACTTCACATTTTTAAAACAGTTTAAAGTGAGCTAAGTAACTAAGAGCCCATGGATAACCATGGATGTAAAGGGTGCTAACACCTTCCCTTTACATAACCTACCCCCCGGACCCAAAAATCTTTTAAAAGGTCTTTCCTGTTCTTTTATGCCTTTCCTTTGGATAAAATAAAAGTCGGTGGCGACTCTTGCTATCCGCAACATAACTAAAGTCAGTTCTCCCACCGTGTTACACTTCTGCATATAATGATTAATCTTCATTGGCAAGAAATGCGGTAACTTAGTTAATCTATCCACAATCACCCAAACCGAATCATTACCTTTCACTGTCTTTGGTAACCCCGTCACAAAATATATGGAAATACTATCCCATTTCCATTCAGGAACATTCAATGGCTACATCATACCCGAAGACTTCTGATGTTCAATCTTTGACTTCTGGCAAGTCAAACACGCATTAAAAAATTCAGCAATATCCCTTTTCATACCTGGCCACCAAAACAAATTACACGGATCTTGATACATCTTCGTAGCACCAGGATGAATACTCAATCGACTTTGATGTCCTTACTCAAAAATACTCTTTTTAATTCCAGGAATATCCAGAATACACACTCTATCTCAAAATCTCAAAACCCCGTCTTCATTAATTCAGAACTCACATTCATTACCTTGATTAACCAACATCAACTAGTCAACTAATTTCAAATCAGATTTCTGACCCTCATGAATTTCTTCCAAAATCCCACTAGTCAGTTTCAACACACCCAATTTCACACTATCTGCAGTCGTCTCGCACAACAAACTCATGTCTATGAATTACTCAATCATTTCAAGTTCTCGCACCATCAACATCAAAATATGCAATGACTTTCTACTCAAAGCATCAACCACTACATTTTCCCTACCAGGATGGTAATTCAAATTGAACTCAAAATCCTTTAACAATTTGAGCCACCTTCTCTGCCTCATATTTAAATCTTTCTAGTCGAACAAGTATTTCTAAATTTTATGATCATTGAATATGTCAAATTTCAAACCAAATAAATAATGTCTCCAAATCTTCAGCACAAATACCAAGACAACCAACTCTAAGTCGTGCGTAGGGTAATTCCTCTCACGAACTCTTAATTATCTAGAAGCATAAGCAACTACTTTATAATTTTGCATCAGAACCCCACAAAGACCCATCTTTGAAGCATCACAATAAACCACAAAGGACTCATTTGGATCTGGAAAAACCAATACCAAAATAGTCGTCAAATTTTTCCTTAGTTCCACAAAACTTTCTTCACAAGAAAAATCCCACACATACGCTTGACCCTATCGAGTCAATTGCGTTAACGACAACGCCAACTTAGAAAAACCTTCAATGAACATACGATAATAACTAGCCAATCCAAGAAAACTACAAATCTCAGTAGCAGACTTCAGAGTCTCCCACTTCAACACCGCATCAATCTTCTAAGGATCCACATAAATTCCACCACTTGAAATCACATGGCTAAGGAAACTCACTTTCTTAAGCCATAACTCACACTTTGACAACTTATCATACATTTTCTTTTCCCGCAATACTTGCAATACAATCTTCAAATGTTTAGCATGTTCTTCTTCTTATTTAGAATATACCAAGATATCATCTATGAGAACTACCACAAATTTATTGAGATACTCATGAAAGATTTTGTTCATATATTCCATGAACACACCAGGCACATTAGAAACTCTAAACAGAATCACAGTGTACTCATAATGACCATACCTCATCCTGAAAGCTATCTTCGAAATATCATCAACTTTAACTCGAATATGATGATAACCATACCTCAGATCAATCTCACTGAACATACAAGCACCTACAAGTTGATCCATCAAGTTGTCAATCCTCGGAAGTGGATACTTATTCTTGATATTCACCTTATTCAACTACCAATTATCAACACATAATTTCATGCTACCATCTTTTTTCTTAACAAGCAACACCGGAGCACCCCACTGAGAAACACAAGGTTAAATGATTTTCTTCTCTAACAATTATTCTAATTGTTTCTGTATCTCACTCAACTCCGAAGCAGACATATGATAAGGATCCATTGACATCGGACTCGTGCCTGGTATTAAGTCCACGACAAACTCAATTTCATGTTTCGGAGGTAAATCACTTATATCTTTTGGGAATACATTAAGAAACTCACAAACTACCGACAATTCAACACCGACAGCTTCACAATGAACTTGCAATGATGCAAACACCACAAACATCAAGGCTTCATCCGCTAGAAATTCATCCACTTGCTTAGCAGATATGAACATCAACTTGCCATTCTCGCCTAACTTAGGAAACCTCACAGTCTTACTATAACAGTTAATATGAACATAATTGAATTCCAACCAGTTAATACCAAGGATAATATCAATCTGGTGCAAGGGTAAGCACACCAAATCCATCATAAAATTCTTCTCGAAGATCGACAAAGGACACTTCAAGCAAACAAGTATAATAGTCACATAACCATTAGTCGGAGACTCTATTATCATACTACCATTCATATCAGGTAATTTCAATCCCAATTTAGTATCACACTCAAGGGAGATAAATAAATGTGTATCTCTAGTATCAATAATAGCAATCAACTTAACATTGTTAATAAAGCAAGTACCTCGAATCAAGTTGTCCTTCATAGGAACTTTTGAACCATCCAAAGCAAACACTCTTCCATTAGTCTGAGCAGCAGTAGCAGTCTTCTTTGGTTTCTAGCATTGAGTAAAGATATATCCCTATTCACCATAATTGAAATAGGTCGGAGCCTCATTCGGACAATCACCAATTCTATGCCCAGTCTTACCACAACGGTAACATCTCAAAATCTTGTTGGTACACACATTAGCCTTGCGACCTGACTCTCCACACGTATAACACTTAGTAGGTGTATTATTGGCTCCCTACTTGGCTTCTTCTCATCTAATACCTTGTGTTTCCCCTTGTCACCCAGAGTCACATAAGGATTCCCTCTAAATTGACCATTATCTTACTTCTCACTCAATTGTTTGTAGTAAGCAGATCGAGCTCGACTATCCTCATCATAAATTTGACTCTTATCCACCAGTTCAACATACCTACGAATCTCTTGGCATCCAATCCCCTTCTTAATCTCTGGTCTCATCCCATTTTCAAACTTGAGACACTTAGAAAGTTCAGCATCTGCATGATTGTGATGAGGACAAAACTTCACAAGCTTCTCAAACTTTGCAACATACTCTACTACTGTCTTATTTCCTTGCTTCAATTCAAGGAAATCCACTTCCATCTTACCACGAGCGTCTTCAGAAAAATACTTCTTAAGGAACTCTATCTTAAACACAATCCAAGTCTCCACAGTACCAACATCCTCCAAACGCTGACGAGTATTATCCCACTAGTTCTCAACTTCCTTCGACAACATATCGGTAACAAATTGTACCTTCTGTGCATCAGCATATGCCATCACCCTAAAAATCTTTTCAATCACTTTGATCCACTTCTATGCGCTTGCTGGATCATGATTTCCTTCAAAAATTGATGGGTTATTCCTCTGAAACATCTTTAAAGCATTAAACTTGTCATGAGCATTATTTCGAGCCGTAGTCTGTGCAAGAGCTGTAATAGCATCAATAAGAGCACACATGTTGTTCCCAACCATTCTTCACAATACTTACCACATAAAAAAAGAAAGGGATAAATATACAAACCCCCTGTCATTAGGGCGGGATTTGGTTTTCCCCCCTTTAAAATATTTTTTAATTGACGCCCCCTCATAAAACCCAAATTCATAATGTACCACCCCCTTTTACTGCACTACTGATATGGACAAGGCTGACTGGGCAATTTTTTGTGACTGTGTAATATCTAGGGTTCCATAAAAGGATCCCAATTTCTAGGGTTTATACTGCAGATTCAACACTGCATTCTTCTTCTCCCCTTTGTTTCCACCATTTTCTTGCTTCGTCTCACCTAAATTCTAGGGTTTTCATTGCAGTTTTCTATCATCCATTGATTATGTCTACTGAGAGTAGTGCTTCGGTTTCGATTCCTGGGTTACCAATTTGTGGTTGTGGTAGATCAATGAATATGTGGGTTTCAAGTACAAGCAAAAATCGCAATCAGAAGTTCTGGAAATGTCGCAATAACACGAATGGCTGGGAGTTATTTTAATGGGATGATGAAATGGAAGACTCAATCATAGGGATGGGTGTTATGCAATCTATTTGTAAGAAGTGTGTAATGGAATAAGTGCATTTTGAAGCATTGAAAATCAAATTAGAGAAGGTGAAGATGAATTGAAGTTCAGAGAAGTGTTAATAGGAAGCTTAAGATAGGAACTATTTTGCTTTGTATTTTTATTGCCTTATTGTTTAACCATTTGTAATTTTTTTATGAAAAAATGTTATGTATTCTTGAAGTGTGTTATATTAGACTTATCAGTTGTAATGTATTTATGATAAAGTTCAATGAATGTAGATAATGTTGTCTTATTCTGTTTCTGGTTTTATTGAATAATGTTGTCTTATTATGTTTTTGTTTCTGGTTTTACTTTCTGGTTTATAGCAGAAGTTAATATAGTGTGTAATACTGGTTATAGCAGAAGTTAATATAGTGTGTAATACTTGTAATATAGTGTGTAAAACTTTCTGGTTTATAGCAAAATGGCATAATGACTATAAATAACAGAAGTTCCATAATATAACCAAAATATCATCAAGTCTACAACTTAGCCTAAGTGTATGTTAATCATTTCCCAAATACATAATTAACCATAAAATACCAAAATACAAAATAACACCTAAAGTTGCGGTGAAATTACAAATATGCAGAATTCAAACATAATATATAGTTAAATATCATTGATGCATTTCTCCTTTTGAGCCTTCTTTGTAGCCTTCTTAGTAGACTTGTTAAGAGCATTTGAGGCATGTCCATCTTCTTCTTCAGGGAAAGTCAAAGGCTGTTGTGGGTCTGAACCTAGTCCTTTGTAGGGTTTTGGTTTTTTAAACCAATTCTCCTTAATTCTCTCACTTTGTCTCTTTCTCAATGGCTTGACCTCTTCTTTAAGCTTTGCTTTGCCTTTGACCTTAGCTCTTGTTGATGCTTGCATAGTTGGTGTTATGTCTGGCATGCTTGCAATCATGTCATCAGTGATGTCCTCATAGATTGAAGCCTCACTTGGCTGAGTTTGACTCTATTCAACACTAGGATGAGTTTGACTTGTCACAATACTAGGATGAGTTTGACTTTGTTCAAAACTAGGATGAGTTTGACTTGTCACAACACTAGGCTGAGTTTGACTTGGCTCACCACTAGGCTAAGTTTGACTTGGCTCACCACTAGGTTGAGTTTGACTTGGATAACCTTATGATCTATTCATCTTCTGCAGATATCATACAAAACAAACCAAGCAAACCAAACATTAGCATGATGTGACATAATGCAGAAACATAACATAAGTCTTATTCAGAAATAATTACCTTTCTTTTTAGGGCATTTGGATGTTGTTTCTTGGCCTTGCAGGATTTGGCATTATGGTCAGTCTTGTCACCCCTAGTGCATCTATAAGATACACTTGGTAGCCTTTTTCTTGCACCTTCCTCCCCACTCTCCCTAATTCTGAGTTTTCTAGGTCTACCTGGTCCCTTTTTGTACTTAGGAGGTAGCAGATCTTCACACTCAACCTCAGGCCACATATCAACCGCATTTATAGGACTGATAGAAAAACCATAGGCCATGGCATACTTCTCTCTTGAGTAACACTCATGTACAAACAGCTCAGGGTCCTGCTGCCTAAATCCTAATGCAGCAATAGCATGCCTGCATGGGATGCCAACCAATTCCCAAAAATTATAGCTGCAAGCTCTTTTGGCTATGTCCACAATAAACTCTTGCCTGTTATATAAATGTCTGACTTTAAATGTTTCATCCTTATACCAAACTTCTTCTTGAAATTAGCATACAAGTGCCTTAAGCATAACCTATGCTCGATCCTAGCTTCCATTTCCTAAAAAACTGCAACCAAACCCTGACCAAATGAAGATAATTAGTAGGAAACAAAAAACATATGAAACCAATAAGAGAATATCATATAAATAAAAACATATGTTTACCTTTTGCTGGTCGGAAATAAAAACATATTTATTTTCAATGCCAACATCTTCCATTAGCAAATTTATTAACCACCTCCATGATTCCTTAGTTTCAGTTTCAACCACACCAAATGCAAGTGGAAAATACTGGTCATTGGGATCCCTTCCAACAACAATCAAAAGCTGACCTCCATAGTGTAAACACCCCAAATTTGCCCTCACCCATTTCACCATGGCTTGTGATCATCTCATATGCATAAACACAATCATACCACCTCATATCTCATTTTTGATTCACTGGATAGTTTCTAGGTCATCTGCACCTAGGGTTTGTGATCTGAGCAAGCCAAAAGCATCTTGAGCCATTCCAAAGGCCACCATTCAACTCAAAGGGGTCCATGTGTGTTCTTACGTCATAATACATCCTCACAAAGTCAAAATTGCAAAGGAATCACAAGAACTAGGGTTTGAGTGGATGCAGAGCCAGGATGAACTGCACAGTTGACTGAAAATTAGGGTTTTGGTTTCAGAGGCCATAACTCCATTTTTTTGGTCATTCTTGTTTCCATTGATCTCTATATGGTATAGGGAGTATGCATATCAATTTTCATGAAGAAATTCCATGGGGAAGTCATCTGATCAAGAGTTGACTTTTCAAGCAAGTCAGTGCAAAATCAGGGCATCTGAGGCCCCCAATGACCCAACCAATGGGTGATCTTCATCATTTTGAGTGTATATGATCTTTATTTGATCATGGAAGAAGTTTGAAGTTCATAAAAATCAAGAATTTAGGGTTTTTGCAAAAGTTGACTTTTTGGGTTTTGTTGACTTTTCAAGAATGCATCATTTTAGGTCAATTTTCAAGCCTTGATTCATGATCCAAAAATGCTTCAAATGGAAAAACTTTGGTCATGAAAGTTGTAGATCTCATCTTTCCCTTTTCAAAAAGTACAAGAACATGATCAAACTCTTCTTGGATCAAAAGTTATGGCCATGCAAAGTTGCCAAAAATCATTGTTTTTCAAGTTATGCACCAAGTGGGAATTTTGCTAAGTCTTGAACCAAATCAAATTACAGCCTCTAATTCATGTCAAATCATTATGTAAACATTCTCTAAGTCACAAAAATCAGAATTGGACTAAGTTTGCTCATGGTTTCATGCTTGGTTGGACAAAAGATCACATGTGAACCAAAATGCCACAACTTGCAAAACTCATCATCATGCTTGCTACAACTTGCTGCATTGAGTGCTGAGCCAAGCTAGGCCTCTCCATCACCCTTGCTGCGCCAGCCCATGCCCATGTACTTGCCTAGCACCTCACCTTACTTTCTCTTACACAAGAGTTGACAAAGTTGCAAAAGTTAACCTACCAATCCAAAAAGCACAAGTCACATCAGCCAGCCAATGAGAGAGAGTCATATGTACAATTTGCAAGCTAAACATATCAAGGGCTAGGGCTGAAACCACACCATTCACTACATTCACAAAAACCTTCCATCTTGCAACTTCATTCGAATCACTCTCCACAGTCTCCAAACATTAAAACTCTCATCATCATTCAACTCACCACACCTCATAGACAAGAAACACCCCAAGCATAAGCCTGAAACAAGCCTGAAAACTCCATTGCCATCATACACCTCAAACTGCAGTTTCATTCGAAACTCTTATCCTAGCTCACAAACACACCAACCAACACCACAAACCTTCTCAACACACTTCATAGGTCACAAACAAACACTCACCATGACCTGAAACCTCCAGAATCTCATCTGCCATTGTTGACTGAACTGAAGCAGTTCTCTTCGAAACTCATCATCCAGCAAATCTAAACTCATTTTGAGCATTCAAGCATCTTTGGGGGACCAAGAGGAGCAGCTTGCACTGAAGGAAGAGGCCTGAAAGTTCCAGAACTGAAAGCTCCAAAACTCAGGTAGCTCGAAAATAATTTTTCCAGAAGCCTCTTTTTAAGTTACAAACTTGTTCTTCATGATGCCCTGATCATTCTGGTACCTTTAGTTTTTGAAATGGTTGCGTTTTAAGAATTTAATTTGAGATTGAAGCTTACGAACCCTAGAACTTTCTCTCTTCGATTCAGCTTGCTTAGGTTAAATAAATTTGTTTTAGGATAGGGTTTTGATTCGTGAGGATGAGAGGAACGTTTCCATGATCTTAGTTTTCATTTTAGTGACCTAGGGAAGATTTTGGAAGTTTTCAGGTGAGCTTCTGGCCGGAGAAGACGACCGGAAGTCTTCTCCGGCCACCTGAAAGTCATTTGCCCTAATCACTGTGATTAATGCTTGTTTGAATTTAAGCCGTTGATACGCGTTGAATGTTTGACTTCCCACCCTTTTTGATGGTCAGGATCTGTTCATTAACCCTAATCAGAATTAATTAAATTAATTAATTAAGTTTTAGGAGTTTGAATGTGAACCACACGATTACGCGCGCAGTCAACACTTTTAAACCCAGAATCAATCTCATGCGTCCATTCTGCTTACTTTTCATTTAATTCATTTTTAATTCATTTTCTTTCATTTAAATTGCACAATTTATTTAAAATAGCAGAAAAATCATAAAAATTATGAAACTTTTTCTTTAAGGTTTTATTAATTTTTATGACACAAAAACATTTTTATTTTATTTTTTATCATTAAAAAAGTATTTTTAAATATTTAAAAGATTATTTTTAATTGATTAATGAGAATTAATTAATTAAAAATACTTTTAGGTATTTAAAAATTACAAAAAAATTCATGAAATGTTCTAAGACATTTAGAAACATTGTCAAACCTTCAAACCAAATTTCTTTTTTGATCTTGATGCATTTTAAGAATTTCTCATTGAATTAAATCATTTTTGATGCATTATTTTGATCACATGTTTGAAAATTCATTTCTGCCTTTTGGTGAAGGTTGAGACATTGGTTCTTTTTGCATTGTTTTCCATTTGACATGTACTTTCAAGGATAAAATGGCCATGATTTGATCTTGCATTTTCTAATTGATTGGCATTTGTTTTGATAAGAACCCTAAAAGACCCTAATAACTTGCAAAAATCATAACTTGAGTTTGATTGAGAGTTGAGAGTTCCCCTTTGGGCAGTGATTTGTTATAGGCCTAGGGTTTCTTTGAGTGCCATTTTCCATTTTTCATATTAGGGTTTGCTTCTGTTTTTGGTTTGTGTTTGATGTTTGTTTCATAAACCCTAATTTGGGCTTTCTCTTGCATCCTTCTTGCATTTCCTTGCATAATTTGACTTGCCATTGCATTTTGTGCATTCTTATGATTCATTTGACATCTTAGGACATGTATGAAGCATCATTGACCATTACATTGCATATTTGCCATGCCATTTGTCTTGTATGATTCATGACATTTCATGCTTGTTCATGCTCCTTAACTTGCATCATTTGCATCCATGACTTTGTATGAACATCCCTATGCCTTGTCTCATGTTTGCAGCACTTCATAACATCATAATCATCATGTGTATGCTTCTGGTTTGACTTAGCATCATGTCATTTCATTTCATATAGCATGGCATTGCATTTGTTTCTAACATTTCAGGTGGTAAGTAACTTGGGAAGTGAATTTGCCTTCACTTCTCATAACCTTTCTTTTCACCTCTCTTGCATACCTTGCTGCATTTATACATGTGTTTGAGTTTGAGCTTGCTCATTCTTCTCCCTCCCACTTTCTTTCTTCAAGTGACTTGACTTCTTGAATGAAGCAAGTCACTTTGCTTCTCTTGATCTTGTTCATCTGCTTCTTGGTGGTTCATCTGGAGATTGTTTCTTGCAAACCTCACAAACATTAGGACCAACCAAGCATGATAATGAATTAGGGTTTTGATTAGTCTCCCTCATAGTTTTTACCTTTGTGTCTCTCCTTGAGTCATCTCTTCTCACCTCATAATCAGGGACTAAACCCTCAAGGCTTTAAGACTTTGTGATTAAGATCATGCCTGCATCCTTCTCTTAGGATGGAGTGTATAACTTTAATCCTAAGTCTTGGACCCTTAAGGTGTTGAAATCTCTTAATTAATCCATCTAATAATCATCAAGACATTACACTTGTAACTTAGGCCTTGCATTAGGGTTCTAATTCTTCCTTAATTGGTTAAGAAGGGCTAACCCTAAAGTTAATGGACAAGTCCTCCTCAAGTTGTCTTACAGACAATAAAACTCACTTCTTCATCATATCATTAATAAAATCCACTTAATCAAAGGCTTGTTTTGTCATGAGTTTAATCCCTAATCGTGGATTAAGTTGGGGAGCTTTCCTCAGCTTAAACATTCTCATCTATTATCCTTCTATTAGGATGGTGTAATGAGTCTGTTTAATCCCTGATTATGGCTTAACCTCATTACTTAACACTAAACAAAAATCACAAAAAACACCTGAATAATCACAAATAGTTTAATGATCTTAACCCTACATCAAAGGTGATTAAGTGTGAGAATCTGACTTCACACTTAAGGTAATTCTCATTACCCCTAATCAGAGGGATGATGTGATGAGTTTACCAGATCCATTGATTTAGGTTTAAGCTCATTATCTTATGACAAACTCCAAAAAGAAATAAAAGACTGAAAACACAAAAAAACAAGCAATAATCGTCTCCTTCGGGATTCTTTTCTCATCACCTTCACTCATAAACGAGAACTTGCTTCTTCCGTCTAATGCAAGACAGTTTGCACCTGAGCCAGACAGGTCATACACTTGAGCATTGACAAGCAAGCAGTTCACAAGTCAATTCATCTTTCAGTCTCTTTGGGTCGAACTACGGTGTTCTGACTTCCTCATTGCACGAGAGGATACGTAGGCATAACTTAACAGTTATCGAACAAAAGTCTCTGTACATTCCCCCTCTTTCCAGCTTCGTTCTTTAAGCTTCATGATCTTGAGCATTTCACTCTTTCCTTACACTGACACTGTATATATCACACTTCACATTCCTTTTGCACTGACACCTGTATATCTTTTCCAGCTCTTTACACACAGATTGCACTGACACTACCCCTTTAAAACACAAATCTTTTAAGCGTGGATCCCGTCGAGTACGGCGGACAATCTGGGTGCTAATACCTTCCCAGGTTGTAACCAACCCCCTTTCTCAGTCTCTCTGGTTCGTAAACCGTCTTATCCATCCTTTTCTAGGCCTATGCAGCATTGCCTTTCCTCCGGGATAAAAATGCCTAGCTGGCGACTCTATTCATCCTCCAGTGAGTTCACGGCTGTGTGTTCTCACTGTTCCCTTCGCCGACCGTTCGCGCCTGTACCCTTATCTGACCCGGCGTCACTTATCGGGAGCGACAGCTTGGCGACTCTGCTGGGGAGCCTTATTTTGCAACCAGGGCTTCTGGTTCTTTTTGTGGGTTCCTCCTAGCGCTTGATTGATTTGTGTTTACTGGGGTGTTATGTGCTTGTTTGTGCTTGTATTTATTTTTGTTTATTGCTTTCTGTACAGTTTTGTTTACTGTTTTCTTTATTGCATTTGTATATATATCATACTGTCATTTGTTGCTGGCTGGATCTGTTTGTTTGCCTTGGTGGGTGGGTATTTCATTGAGAGTTAAGGTCCTACACCTGGGACCTGAGTGACACCTAGGATAGAGTGAACTATATTCTTTCCCATTCCATTTCGGTCTGGTGCGGGAATATGGAACACGGTTCAGATATGGGTTTCCTCTTGAGAACTCTGTGTTGCGGATTTCCTGCAATACTAGGGGGATCTGGGAAGCCTGCTAAGTCTGGATGACCTTTTAGTTTGACCTTCAGAAACTGAGGTGAATTAGAGGAGGAATTGTTATGGTTATTGTAAACACTGTACCTCTGGGTTAGAAGTGTTTACACTTCTCATAACTGATCCAAGTCTGAGGATCCTTGTTCTAGATCACTACCTGTGAGGGGGTTGGGCTGTTTACAGGTTTGCAGGTACCTTGGCCTCAGAATACCCTGTTACTTTGACTTTGTTAAGAATGCTCCATGCTGGATAGTTCTTGTGATTCTAAAACCCTGGACATGTGGCTCTTCATTTGAGCCCCCCACCCTGGTTACTGGATTCATAGACCTCCATCTGGAATTCTTGAACACACATGGATCCATACCAAGGCAGTTAATCAGATCCAGCTCAGTCACAAACCCTTTTGCATTCCATCTGCATACATACTCATTGCATCATATTAACATGTGCTTATTTGTTTTTCAGGGTATCCATTTTCATCAGGTTTTGGTTTTGACCCCATCTGCAGTTTTGACCTGTCTCCACCAGCATTTGCTTCAGTTCTTCAGATACTTGCACTAGCCAGTCAGTGGCCCACTCTTCATCATCTTCATCAGCATTTATTCTACTCAGTCTTCAGCATCATGGCTCCAAAGAAAAGCAACATCACTTATCATTTCTTCCAACCAGACTTATCAGACATCAGGAGGATCCAGACCCTGATCACCCCGGACCACATATCTTTGTTCAGAGAAAGCTATGGGGATATACTTGACTTGGTCATGGATCTGGACCCATCTCAGAGGAGCCTGATCCATACCTGTCTCCAGTTCTATGACCCCCCATTGAGGAGCTTCACCTTTAAGGACTTCCAGTTGGGTCCTCTTTTGGAAGAATACTCATATTTGACTGGTTCGCCTATCAAAAGAGAGATCCCTTTTAATCCTGAAATGGTCTTTCCCAGCAATGGAGAGATAGCCAAAGCTTTGCATCTGGAGCCTGTTTTGGTTGAGCAACATATGACTTCTAAGGCTAAGGTCCCTGGTTTTCACCTGGATTTTCTGATCTCTCAAGCTAGTCTGAAGTCCTCCCTGGGGGATTGGGAAGCTGTTTGTGCTTTGTTGGCCCTAAGTGTATATGGGATTGTGTTGTTTGCAGATGAGCCTCGATTCATCAGCAAGAATGCAATCCACCTGTTCATCCTGAAGAACCCAGTGCCAACTTTGCTGGGTGATCTCTACTACTCAGTGCATCAGAGGAATGAGAAGCAGAGGGGAAAGTTAGTGAGGTGCTGTGCCCCACTATTCCATGCTTGGCTTCTCAGGCATCTACCCAGGACAGATGCATTCCTAAATCCTCATCAGCAAAGCAACTGGGCTAAGAGGCTCACTACTCTCACTTCAGTAGACATCAGATGGTGCACTCAGAGCACCAAGGGCAGGGATATTATCACAAGCTGTGGGCACTTTCCCAATGTGCCTTTGGTAGGAGTTAAGGGGAGTATCAACTACAACCCTCTGCTGTTCAAGAGGCAATTAGGCTATGCACTGGTCCATGCTCCTAGGGAACAAGATTTGGTTGAGACCCTCTACTGTGAGAACAAAGTTAATCTTGCAACTGTTAGGCAGGCTGCCTGGGCCTGGGATCATGTTCAAATCAAGGGAGTCACCATTCTGGGGAAGTGCAATAATGTGGCATCAGCCCAATATCATGAGTGGTCCTATGCTAGAGCCCAACTCTCTGGTTTGCCTTTCACCATAGAAGACATGCCTGAGTCATCATCAGCACCACCCCCTGCTACTATCAGTCTGGAGGAGTTTGAAAGCCTGAAGGAAAGGAATGAGAAGTTATCCCAAGCCTTGCAGAAGACCCTCCGGGAGAGGAGTGAAGGTGTGAGGGAGATTGAAAGATTGGAGAAGCTGAGGTTGGAACACTTGATCAAGATTGAGAAGTCTGGAGAGTATATCAACAAGTCTAAAGCTGGTGAGCAGATTCTGAAGAACGCTTGTAAAGAAGCCCAGTTCCAGAGAGCAAGAACAGACTTGTATTTGAAAGAGAGTCAGGCCAGGTGGGTCCGGATCACTGAAGCCCGTACTCTAGAAGACAAGAGAGTTCAGGACAAGATGGAACAGATGGAAAAAGCCCTGGCAGCAGCCCAGAAGGAAATATCAGAGCTAGAAATCAGAGCTGGAGTGAAGAGGTCTAAAGACCAAAGTCAGAACAAGAAGTTGACTGCAGCTGTTGCAACAAGAAACCTTCTCATCAGAAGTCTCACGGAGCGTCCGGCTGATCCTGTGACCGAAGCACTTCTTAAGGAAGTTCGTGAGGATGAGTTTGGCCTTGGAGTTTGATCATTTGTTTGTTGTTATTCCTATTTCATGTACTTTTGCTTTTCTTTTGTAATGTATTTTGACCCTTTTAAGGGCTTGTGTTGTAAAATGAACAAGTTGTATTTGTTTCATCTTATGTAATATATTTGTGTTGGTTTCTATCCGAGATTCATTTCAAAAGCAACTTCAAGCAGCATCATCTTTAAGGGTCTGGAAGGGTCAAAACTGAAGGCCAAACCGGATACCTTGAGAGCAAATAGGCATACTGCATTGCATACTAACCCCTTTTGTTTGTTTTGTAGGTTTTCGTTTTTTTGTTACTAACCTCTGTTGTGATATTCAGGAAGAATTGCTCGTCGCCGGGTGTTTCCTCTCAACAGGCCACACAGATACCCGACTAGAAACAACCTTCCGGGAATTCAAATGGACCAGTTGCAGCAAGACCTCAATGAGGCCAGAACCCAGATGGCTAACGAAAGAGTGGAGATGAGAACCCAGATAAATCAATTCATGGAAGTGATGAATAACTTAGCTCAAAGCCAGGAGAGGCTTAGAGTTTTGGTAGAGGGGAGAACTCAAGATGACCCCCATGTGGGAACTGCTGGCACAAGTAATAATGAAAGGGTGCAGCCACATGTTAACCCTCCTGTGTTTGGCCCACATTTGCATCCTGAGATCCATATTCCTGCGAATGTTCAAGGAACAGCCACTGCAGCCAGAGTACTTCAAGAAGATCCTCAGGAGGACCAATTTACTGTAATGGGTGCTGGAGAAGAGGCCTATGATAGGCGATTGGATGAAATAGCTGAAAAGTTGAGATCACTGGAGTCTCAAAATTCTTTGGGCTTCGACGTCATGGACATGGGGCTGGTAGACGGGGTCAGGATCCCCCATAAGTTCAAGCCTCCTTGTTTCGAAAAGTATAATGGGACTTCATGCCCCCGGACTCATCTGCAATCATTTCTGGGAAGGCTGAAGGCCTATACAATGGATGAGAAACTTTGGATGTTTTACTTCGAAGATAGCTTGACTGGAGCATCAAGGGAATGGTATTCCCACTTGACAAGGGCAACTGTAAGATGCTGGAAGGACCTGGCAGAGGCCTTCATCCGACAGTACCAATACAACTTAGACATGGCACCCAACAGGACTCTCCTAATGGGAATGTCACAGTCGTCAAGGGAAAGTTTCAGAGAATATGCCCAAAGATGGAGGCAATTGGCTGCTGCCGTTCAACCACCAATGTCTGAGAGAGAAATGGCAGACATGTTTATGAACACTCTCCAGGGAACGTATATTGACAGGTTGGCTGCTTTCTCTTCCACCAGCTTCGCCGATGTTGTTATAGCTGGGGAGAGAATTGAAAGCCTGTTAAAAATGGGTAAAATATCTGACAATGGTGCAAGCTCGTCCAGTGGCACAAGAAAGCCTTTTGCAGGCCCGAGAAGGACTGGCGAGACCAATGCCATTCACACCAACAGGGGCAGACCCCAGTATGTCCCCAGAACAATAGCAGCAGTCACAATCCCTGCTCCAGCTCATCCTCTACCAGTATATCAACCTCCTCAACAAAACTTTCAACCACAACCTCAGTATCAGAATCAATATCCTCCAAGAAGCAACTACAACAACAACTCCAACAACAACAATCAACAGAGGCCATTCCAACAGAGGCCCTCCCAAGCTAACAGGGTGATAGACCCGATTCCAATGCCATATGCTGCCTTATTGCCACAACTTCTGAAACTCAACCTGGTTGAGCTAAGAACGTTGGCACCTCCGGACCCCAACAGTCTACCAAGAAACTATGACTCCAATGCTAGGTGTGCTTTTCATTCAAACGCACCTGGTCACAGTACAGAAAAATGCAGAGCTCTGCATATGAAGGTACAAGACTTGGTAGACTCCAAGGCTCTGAACTTTGCGCCTCCGCCCAATGTCAACAAGAACCCAATGCCACACCATGGTGGTCCCCGAATTAATGCCATTGAAGAAGACCAGCAGTCTTATTTGATAACTAGTGTGGATCAGATCAGGACACCATTGGTGGAAATCAAAGCTCAGCTCCGTGAAAACGATATATTTCCGGGGTGTGAGCTGGGGTGCCCTTACTGCAATATCTCTTGGAATGGGTGTGAAGACTTGAGGAATGGCATTGACAACCTTATTAAGAGTGGCCTCTTGCAAATCACTACATCATTTCCGGCAAATCCTACAACTTCAACAACAACGGTTTCAGACCCTCCTACAACTGCAGCAACAATTGTTCCCGATAATTCATCAACAACATCAGCAAGTACTTCATCTGTCCTACCAAATGATCGGTTTTCAACAGTTTCTCCTGCTACAACATCAGCTTCATTCCATTTCGACTCTCCATCTACAACAACAACAGTCCTTCCGATAGCACCTCCTACAACACCAGCAAACAATCACGAAGATGTCTCTACTGTTACCATCTTCTACGATCCAGAAAATAACTCCGCCTACCATTCAGAGGGTGCTGCTCCCACTAGAGCACCAGTTACTATCTTTTATGACCCACAAACAATTGCAGTCCCTTCAGCAGCATCAATCAGTCCGGTTACCGTCACAGTACCTGGACCTGTACCATATGAGAGCAATAGGGCCATCCCCTGGCACTACGGCTCTGACTTATACCGTGAAGGGAGAAGAATCACTCTTGAAACATCAGCACCTGCTCCACAAATTGATAATGTGGGCGGAGGCGGAGGCTTCACCCGAAGCGGACGTCTCTTTGCTTCACAAGTCCTAAGACCTACTGCCGAGGTAGAAGCTGCTGCCAAAGCAAAGGGAAAAGGCCCGGTGCAGGAAGATCCAGCTGCCAAAGAAGCCCTGAAGACTTCATTTGATCAGGAAGTTGATGAGTTTATGCGAATCATCAAAAAGAGCGATTATAAAGTTGTGGATCAGCTTCATCAGACCCCATCCAAAATCTCCATCCTCTCACTGCTTATGTGCTCCGAAGCCCATCGGAATGCACTACTGAAAGTACTGCACGCAGCTTACGTGCCTGAGGAGATTACTGTCAACCAATTGGAAACCGTGGTCGGTAATGTGACTGCTAGCAATGGGCTAGGGTTTACCAATTCTGACCTGACAGTGGATGGCCGCAATCACAACAAAGCCTTGCACATAACCATGGAATGCAAAGGAGCTGTCCTTTCACATGTGCTGGTAGACACAGGATCATCCCTGAATGTCTTACCAAAGAAGGCTCTGGTGAAGCTTGAATATGATGGACTGGCATTGAGACCCAGCAACCTGGTGGTTAGAGCTTTTGATGGCTCGAAGAGATCGGTTCTGGGAGAAGTAGAGCTGCCTGTGACAATTGGCCCACAGACCTTTAAAACTATCTTTTATGTGATGGACATTCAGCCCGCCTACAGCTGTTTGTTGGGTAGACCCTGGATTCACGCCGCTGGCGCAATAACGTCTACCCTTCACCAAAAGTTAAAATATGAGTGGGAAGGCCAAGTTGTCACAATCTGCGGGGAGGAGGATATATTTGTGAGTCATCTGGCTACTTACAAGTATATTGAAATGGATGGAGAGATCGTTGAAACCATGAGCCAAGGTTTTGAAGCCTTGAATGTGAATGAAGCCTCTGCTGTATCTGGGATTTCCATGTCGTCATACCAACAAGCCCGGAAGGTTGTTGAGGAAGGGACTGCCCTAGGCTGGGGCAAGGTTTTAGCTGTGGAGGAAAAGAAAGACAAATTTGGGTTGGGTTACAAACCAACTCAACATCAAGTGAAGGCTGCTGGAGAGCCTGGTTTTGTCAGTGGGGGGATGCTTACCCCCGATGCTATCAACTGTCTGGAAGACGAGCTGGAAGAGGAGCGCAACCTGGAGAATTGGATTCGTCCGAAGATCCCGGGGAGCAGTGTCTCGAACTGGTCTTCCCAGGGAATTATAAGTGTTACTCGAGCAGAGTAATTATTATTTCCTGTATTTTTTATAAGCATGCATCAAAGTCTTGCATCTTGCCCAAGATGACAAGACTCATTTTGTAATCAGGGCCATCTGTACTTTTGTGCAAACAAGATTAAATTAATGAAATATCAGACAATCTTTTTGCAAACGAGTCTTTCTTCTTTTATGCTCACTGTTTTTCCATTTTTCTTTTTGTACAAAAATAAATGGCAGTGTTTTTCAAAATGACAACTTCATTTCACTTTTCTAAATAAGACTAAAATCAGATCACTAAAATGAACCAATTAAACCCTTGCAGAGAGTGCCATCCTGACCGCACCGACAACAGCACGGCTATGACATCGTATGACTTTGACAATCTGATCAATCAAGCTGAAGAAGGGGTTGAAGAAGAATACGAGCTTCCTGAAGAGCTAGCCAGGTTGTTAAGACAAGAGGAAAGGGTCATCACCCCTCACCAGGAGGAGGTTGAAGTGATTAATCTTGGTACAGAGGAAAATGTGAAAGAAGTCAAGATCGGGGCCTGCCTGCAAAACTCAGTGAAGAGACAACTGATAGGTCTGCTGCAAGAGTATGTTGATGTGTTTGCCTGGTCATATCAGGACATGCCAGGGTTGGATACCGATATAGTTGTGCACAAGCTGCCTTTGAGAGAAGAGTGCCCTCCAGTCAAACAAAAGCTACGCCGTACTCGTCCAGACATGGCTATGAAAATCAAAGAGGAGGTACAAAAGCAATGGGATGCCGGATTCCTTGCTGTGACTAGCTACCCGCCGTGGGTTGCTAATATAGTACCTGTGCCTAAGAAAGACGGCAAAGTAAGAATGTGTGTTGATTACCGGGATCTGAACAGAGCCAGCCCAAAAGATGATTTCCCATTACCTCACATTGACGTATTGGTGGATAATACGGCTCAGTTCTCGGTATTCTCCTTCATGGATGGATTTTCAGGATATAACCAGATCAAGATGTCACCTGAAGACATGGAGAAGACAACATTCATTACACCTTGGGGCACGTTCTGCTATAAGGTGATGCCATTCGGACTGAAGAATGCTGGTGCCACATATCAACGGGCTATGGTAACATTATTCCACGATATGATTCATAAGGAAATAGAATGTTATGTGGATGACATGATTGCCAAGTCCCTTACAGAGGAAGACCATCTGGTGAATCTGCTCAAGTTGTTCAAGCGTCTGAGGAAGTATCAACTAAAGTTGAACCCCAACAAATGCACATTCGGGGTGCGATCCGGTAAACTGCTGGGATTTATTGTAAGCGAGAAAGGGATTGAGGTTGACCCTGATAAAGTCAAAGCCATCCAAGAGATGCCTGCACCGAAAACAGAGAAAGAAGTTCGAGGATTCTTAGGTAGATTGAATTACATCTCACGGTTCATATCTCACCTCACAGCAACCTGTGAACCCTTGTTCAAGCTGCTAAGAAAAGAACAAACGGTCAGGTGGAACGAAGATTGCCAAAGGGCTTTTGACAAGATCAAAGAATATCTGCAAGAACCTCCAATCCTTATGCCGCCAGTTGAAGGAAGACCTCTGATTATGTACTTGACAGTATTGGAAGAATCAATGGGGTGTGTGCTGGGCCAACATGACGAGTCTGGTCGAAAAGAGTATGCAATATACTACCTAAGCAAAAAGTTTACCGACTGTGAACAACGTTATTCACTGCTCGAGAAAACTTGCTGTGCTTTAGCGTGGGCTGCTCGCCGACTAAGGCAGTATATGTTGACCCACACTACCTTGTTAATCTCAAAAATGGACCCAGTCAAGTACATTTTCGAGAAGCCAGCTCTTACCGGACGGGTTGCAAGATGGCAGATGATTCTCACAGAATACGACATACAGTACACATCTCAGAAAGCCATCAAGGGCAGTGTACTATCTGAATATCTTGCTGAGCAACCCATTGATGATTACCAGCCAATGAGGTTTGACTTCCCGGATGAAGACATCATGTTCATTAAATCAAAAGACCATGAAGAGCCTATTCACACTGAAGGGCCTGACCCGGAGGAAGAATGGACTATGATGTTCGACGGGGCTGTTAACATGAATGGCCGTGGTGTTGGTGCAGTACTCATTACACCAAAAGGAGTTCACATGCCTTTCTCGGCAAAACTCACTTTCAACTGTACTAACAACGAAGCTGAATACGAAGCTTGCATTATGGGTCTTGAGGAAGCCATTGACCTCAGGATCAAGACACTGACCGTATTCGGAGATTCAGCTTTGGTAATCAATCAGACCAACGGAAAATGGTACACACACCAAGACCATCTGATACCTTACAGGGACTATACAAGAAGGTTACTGACTTTCTTTACAACAGTCAAACTTGAGTATATCCCTCGGGACGAGAATCAGTTTGCGGATGCCTTGGCCACCATTTCGTCCATGATCAAAGTTCAGACTGCCAACTTTGTACCTCAGATTTCAGTATCGAGACTTGACAGACCAGCACATGTATTTGCAGCAGATGTTGTCAAGGATGACAAGCCTTGGTTCCACGACATTAAGTGCTTCTTGGAGGATCAAACATACCCACCTGGGGCATCTTCCAATGATAAGAAGACTTTAAGAAGGCTCGCTGGAAGTTTCTTTCTGAACACTGATGGATCTTTATACAAGAGGAACTTTGATATGGTACTCCTCAGATGTGTTGACAAGACGGAAGCAGACCTACTGATGCATGAAGTGCATGAAGGCTCTTTTGGTACCCATGCTGGAGGGCATGCAATGGCTAAGAAGTTGTTAAGATCAGGCTATTATTGGATCACAATGGATGCAGACTGTTGTGCTTATGCCAGAAAGTGCCACAAATGCCAGATCTATGCAGACAAAGTGCATGTACCCCCAAATCCTTTGAACATAATGTCTTCACCCTGGCCTTTTGCCATGTGGGGCATTGACATGATTGGCAAGATCGAGCCAACTGCTTCAAACGGCCACAGATTCATCCTGGTCACCATCGATTATTTCACGAAGTGGGTTGAAGCAGCCTCATATGCAAATGTTACAAGGCAAGTGGTAGCCCGATTTCTGAAAAGGGACATCATCTGTCGGTATGGAGTGCCCGAGCGAATCATTACTGATAATGGTTCCAATCTCAACAACAAAATGATGGCTGAATTATGCCGGGACTTCAAGATCCAACATCACAATTCTTCTCCTTACAGGCCAAAGATGAATGGCGCTGTTGAGGCAGCAAATAAGAACATCAAGAAGATTGTGCAAAAGATGGTAGTCACCTACAGAGACTGGCATGAAATGCTACCATTTGCCTTACATGGGTACCGCACATCAATCAGGACATCCACCGGGGCAACACCGTATCAGCTTGTGTATGGTATGGAAGCAGTCCTGCCAGTTGAAGTTGAATTACCCTCGTTACGGGTATTAATGGATGTCAAACTGAGTGAAGCGGAATGGGTTAGGGCCCGATACGAGCAACTGAGTCTGATCGAAGAAAAGAGACTGGCTGCAATCTGCCATGGGCAGCTATATCAGAAGAGAATGAAAAGAGCCTTCGATCAGAAAGTCAGGCATCGAGAGTACCAAGTGGGAGATCTTGTGCTGAAAAGAATCCTTCCTCCTCATACAGACCACAGGGGCAAATGGACTCCAAACTACGAAGGACCATTCGTTGTAAAGAAAGTCTTCTCTGGTGGAGCACTGATGCTCAGCACCATGGATGGTGAAGACTTCCCGTCCCCTGTGAATTCAGATGCAGTTAAAAAATACTTCGCATAAAAATGACCCGCTGGACATAAAAACAGAATGTAAGTCCAGGCAAAATAGGGCATCCCGGCGAGTCAAAAAACAGAATAAAAGACTCGGGCAAAAATAAGGGAAATGAATAAAAAATGTACACCCGCTGAGTTGAAAAGCCGCATTGGACAACTCAGGCAAAAATGGGTATCCCGATGGATTGAAAACCCGAAAGGGCGATCCATGCAAAACAAGGGAATAAGCGAACAACTGCATTCTGAATTCGTCTGTATCCCCTACAACTTGTTTAAAACTCAACAGAATCAAGCTCCGATCAGAATCAACTTTCTCCAGAAAGCAAGACGAGAAGAACGTCATTGTCATACGAGTCATAGCGGGAGAGGAAGCTCCTCAAAGCGTCATCAACACTGCCAACACTTCATTTCTCAATTTGTAACAATCTCCTCATTTCAGGAGATATGTTTCTTTGACTGTATCTTGCCAATTCAGGGCACATGAATTAATAAAATCAGATTTTCAGTCATGTTTCGTTTTTATATTTATGTTTTGCAAAGAGTTGTCTGATATCTCTAAAAATACAATTGCATAAGTACAGATGCCTTTCTCTAAAAGTAAAATACATGCTTACAGGGAATATATTTACTCTCGAAAGTACTCATTTCCTATGACGGAATCTAGTAAAGGATACCTCGGGATCTTTTGTGTGTTTCTTTATCTTTGCAGGATTGCAGGTATCCAGAGCGCAACTTGGGGCATGCAAGGTATATCTCAGCAAGCTGGCAAATCAACGAAAGATATCAGCATCCGAAATGCTCTATCCCCAGCTGAGTTGCCTCTCATTACCCTCCCCAGCTGAAGAACCAACTGTCTTTCCTCAGTTAAGTACAGCATCAGGGAATCATCTCCCCACAGAGCTTCAAGCCTCTGTTCAGATGAGCAACGCACGAAGAAGTCACAACAGAGAGGGAGAAAGCTTCTACAAACCCCAGCTGGGTCCCGTATTGTAAGAATATGTCAATCAGTGACCTATGCCCCAAGCAGATACATCATTAGATCTACCAACGATCTCATCCCCAGCTGGGATGTTCACTCCAAGTAGATCAGCCAGAGATCTTCGCAGCAACGGGATCCGAGTCCCGGATCTTTGCCTCCTTGCATAATCATAGCATTCGCATCATATTCACCCTCAGAGCGTAGCATTCCGTCTAATACGGAGCATTACGGCAAAAATCAAACGCATAGCATAATCATAAATCATGTTGTGAATCAGCATTTGTAAATAATGACTATTCATTATCATTATACAGAAAAATCCCCATCAAAATCCCAGCAAAAACAGTTGCCTCACAAATCACAAACACCAATATCTACACCTTTTGGCACTCGTCCGTGTCATATCCCCAGCGCAGTCGCTTACACCTCTATCACCCACATACTTGTTAATATTATACTTTTCTCTTTCGACACTCGTCCGTGTCACTCCCCCTAGCAGATAAACACTCATATACGATACTCACTACTCATTGGTACACTTATACAGATACTCGTCCGTATCTTGTATACATCATCACTCATATCCCCGCAGATTCGACAATAGTCCTTGTTCTTTGTTAACCAGTTGGTGCTCGTCCGTGCCATCATCTCAGAACATTGCGTCTAGCGTTTGTTTCTACATGATACTCGTCTGTATCATAGTCTTAAGGATGCTCGTCCGCATCTTTAATCCATATACTGTGTCAAACACTCCTGTCTTCATGAATATAGATACTCACCTGTGTCTACTATTCCCCAGAAGGGTCCTTTCAGATTCAATACTTGTCCGTGTTCTTTGTTAACCAGTTGATACTCGTCCGTATCATCATCTCTGAACATGTGTCAGTTTTGTTTCTACATGATACTCGTCCGTATCATAGTCTTAAGGATGCTCGTCCGCATCTTTAATCTATACACAATACCAAACATTTATACCTCTTATTTCTTGGATGTAAACGCTCGTCCGTGTTTACTATTCCCCAGTAGATCGCCAACAAAGCCAATTTTCTTTTTATCTAACACTCGTCCTGTGTTATGATAACCCTGAGAGCAGCCGTACCCTGCTGAGTGGTCGTCCTCCACTTCTTGATGGTCGTCCCCCATCATGCTCATCCGATGGCCGTCCCCATCGTTGATTTTAGCAGCCGTCCCCTGCTAGGTGGTCGTCCTCCACCTTTTGATGATCGTCCTTCATCACTTTATCCAATGGCCGTCCCCATTGTTGATTTTGGTTATCTAACACTCGCCCTGTGTTATGAGAAGCCCTGAGAGCAGCCGTCCCCTGCTGAGTGGTCGTCCTCCACTTCTTGATGATCGTCCTCCATCATGCTCGTCCGATGGCCGTCCCCATCGTTGACCTTTTCTATCCGATGGCCGTCCCCGTCGTTGATCTTTTCGGCAGCCGTACCCTGCCAGGTGGTCGTCCTCCACCTTTGATGGCCGTCCCCATCATATTTATCTTTTATCCCCAACAGAGCAGCTGTCCCCTGCTAGGTGATCGTCCTTCACCTTTGATGGCCGTACCCCATCATCTGTTTATTTCATTTATTCTTTAACCCGATGGCCGTCCCCGTCGTGGTCCCTTTTCCTTTTTAACCCGATGGCCGTCCCCATTGTTGGTTACTCTGCCTTATGAACTTGATGGCCGTCCCCATCATGTTTCATTAACTCCCAGAGAATCTTTACAGCTTTACTTGATGGCCGTCCCCATCATGATATTTTATTTTCCCCAGCTAGTCGGCCGTCCCCGTCTTAACTTTTCCTTATATCCCCAGCATGACGGCCGTCCCCGTCATCGCTTTATTTTACACATTTTTCCCAGCATGTCGGCCGTCCCCGTCATTGCTCTTTGCCCAGCAGTCGTCCCCTGCTCGACGGACGTCCTCCGTTGCCCACACTTTACAATATTTTCCTTTACAATCTATATCCCTTTTCTTCTTCATTCTGTGAGTGCAAATTTTGGACTGTCTTTGGTATTCAACCACAAGTTATCTTGTTTGCCTGTTAAGCCGTTGCTTACATCCTGCACAGCTAACTCGTGTTTGAATAGGGGCAGCTGTAAACACCCCAAATTTGCCCTCACCCATTTCACCATGGCTTGTGATCATCTCATATGCATAAACACAATCATACCACCTCATATCTCATTTTTGATTCACTGGATAGTTTCTAGGTCATCTGCACCTAGGGTTTGTGATCTGAGCAAGCCAAAAGCATCTTGAGCCATTCCAAAGGCCACCATTCAACTCAAAGGGGTCCATGTGTGTTCTTACGTCATAATACATCCTCACAAAGTCAAAATTGCAAAGGAATCACAAGAACTAGGGTTTGAGTGGATGCAGAGCTAGGATGAACTGCACAGTTGACTGAAAATTAGGGTTTTGGTTTCAGAGGCCATAACTCCATTTTTTTTGGTCATTCTTGTTTCCATTGATCTCTATATGGTATAGGGAGTATGCATATCAATTTTCATGAAGAAATTCCATGGGGAAGTCATCTGATCAAGAGTTGACTTTTCAAGCAAGTCAGTGCAAAATCAGGGCATCTGAGGCCCCCAATGACCCAACCAATGGGTGATCTTCATCATTTTGAGTGTATATGATCTTTATTTGATCATGGAAGAAGTTTGAAGTTCATAAAAATCAAGAATTTAGGGTTTTTGCAAAAGTTGACTTTTTGGGTTTTGTTGACTTTTCAAGAATGCATCATTTTAGGTCAATTTTCAAGCCTTGATTCATGATCCAAAAATGCTTCAAATGGAAAAACTTTGGTCATGAAAGTTGTAGATCTCATCTTTCCCTTTTCAAAAAGTACAAGAACATGATCAAACTCTTCTTGGATCAAAAGTTATGGCCATGCAAAGTTGCCAAAAATCATTGTTTTTCAAGTTATGCACCAAGTGGGAATTTTGCTAAGTCTTGAACCAAATCAAATTACAGCCTCTAATTCATGTCAAATCATTATGTAAACATTCTCTAAGTCACAAAAATCAGAATTGGACTAAGTTTGCTCATGGTTTCATGCTTGGTTGGACAAAAGATCACATGTGAACCAAAATGCCACAACTTGCAAAACTCATCATCATGCTTGCTACAACTTGCTGCATTGAGTGCTGAGCCAAGCTAGGCCTCTCCATCACCCTTGCTGCGCCAGCCCATGCCCATGTACTTGCCTAGCACCTCACCTTACTTTCTCTTACACAAGAGTTGACAAAGTTGCAAAAGTTAACCTACCAATCCAAAAAGCACAAGTCACATCAGCCAGCCAATGAGAGAGAGTCATATGTACAATTTGCAAGCTAAACATATCAAGGGCTAGGGCTGAAACCACACCATTCACTACATTCACAAAAACCTTCCATCTTGCAACTTCATTCGAATCACTCTCCACAGTCTCCAAACATTAAAACTCTCATCATCATTCAACTCACCACACCTCATAGACAAGAAACACCCCAAGCATAAGCCTGAAACAAGCCTGAAAACTCCATTGCCATCATACACCTCAAACTGCAGTTTCATTCGAAACTCTTATCCTAGCTCACAAACACACCAACCAACACCACAAACCTTCTCAACACACTTCATAGGTCACAAACAAACACTCACCATGACCTGAAACCTCCAGAATCTCATCTGCCATTGTTGACTGAACTGAAGCAGTTCTCTTCGAAACTCATCATCCAGCAAATCTAAACTCATTTTGAGCATTCAAGCATCTTTGGGGGACCAAGAGGAGCAGCTTGCACTGAAGGAAGAGGCCTGAAAGTTCCAGAACTGAAAGCTCCAAAACTCAGGTAGCTCGAAAATAATTTTTCCAGAAGCCTCTTTTTAAGTTACAAACTTGTTCTTCATGATGCCCTGATCATTCTGGTACCTTTAGTTTTTGAAATGGTTGCGTTTTAAGAATTTAATTTGAGATTGAAGCTTACGAACCCTAGAACTTTCTCTCTTCGATTCAGCTTGCTTAGGTTAAATAAATTTGTTTTAGGATAGGGTTTTGATTCGTGAGGATGAGAGGAACGTTTCCATGATCTTAGTTTTCATTTTAGTGACCTAGGGAAGATTTTGGAAGTTTTCAGGTGAGCTTCTGGCCGGAGAAGACGACCGGAAGTCTTCTCCGGCCACCTGAAAGTCATTTGCCCTAATCACTGTGATTAATGCTTGTTTGAATTTAAGCCGTTGATACGCGTTGAATGTTTGACTTCCCACCCTTTTTGATGGCCAGGATCTGTTCATTAACCCTAATCAGAATTAATTAAATTAATTAATTAAGTTTTAGGAGTTTGAATGTGAACCACACGATTACGCGCGCAGTCAACACTTTTAAACCCAGAATCAATCTCATGCGTCCATTCTGCTTACTTTTCATTTAATTCATTTTTAATTCATTTTCTTTCATTTAAATTGCACAATTTATTTAAAATAGCAGAAAAATCATAAAAATTATGAAACTTTTTCTTTAAGGTTTTATTAATTTTTATGACACAAAAACATTTTTATTTTATTTTTTATCATTAAAAAAGTATTTTTAAATATTTAAAAGATTATTTTTAATTGATTAATGAGAATTAATTAATTAAAAATACTTTTAGGTATTTAAAAATTACAAAAAAATTCATGAAATGTTCTAAGACATTTAGAAACATTGTCAAACCTTCAAACCAAATTTCTTTTTTGATCTTGATGCATTTTAAGAATTTCTCATTGAATTAAATCATTTTTGATGCATTATTTTGATCACATGTTTGAAAATTCATTTCTGCCTTTTGGTGAAGGTTGAGACATTGGTTCTTTTTGCATTGTTTTCCATTTGACATGTACTTTCAAGGATAAAATGGCCATGATTTGATCTTGCATTTTCTAATTGATTGGCATTTGTTTTGATAAGAACCCTAAAAGACCCTAATAACTTGCAAAAATCATAACTTGAGTTTGATTGAGAGTTGAGAGTTCCCCTTTGGGCAGTGATTTGTTATAGGCCTAGGGTTTCTTTGAGTGCCATTTTCCATTTTTCATATTAGGGTTTGCTTCTGTTTTTGGTTTGTGTTTGATGTTTGTTTCATAAACCCTAATTTGGGCTTTCTCTTGCATCCTTCTTGCATTTCCTTGCATAATTTGACTTGCCATTGCATTTTGTGCATTCTTATGATTCATTTGACATCTTAGGACATGTATGAAGCATCATTGACCATTACATTGCATATTTGCCATGCCATTTGTCTTGTATGATTCATGACATTTCATGCTTGTTCATGCTCCTTAACTTGCATCATTTGCATCCATGACTTTGTATGAACATCCCTATGCCTTGTCTCATGTTTGCAGCACTTCATAACATCATAATCATCATGTGTATGCTTCTGGTTTGACTTAGCATCATGTCATTTCATTTCATATAGCATGGCATTGCATTTGTTTCTAACATTTCAGGTGGTAAGTAACTTGGGAAGTGAATTTGCCTTCACTTCTCATAACCTTTCTTTTCACCTCTCTTGCATACCTTGCTGCATTTATACATGTGTTTGAGTTTGAGCTTGCTCATTCTTCTCCCTCCCACTTTCTTTCTTCAAGTGACTTGACTTCTTGAATGAAGCAAGTCACTTTGCTTCTCTTGATCTTGTTCATCTGCTTCTTGGTGGTTCATCTGGAGATTGTTTCTTGCAAACCTCACAAACATTAGGACCAACCAAGCATGATAATGAATTAGGGTTTTGATTAGTCTCCCTCATAGTTTTTACCTTTGTGTCTCTCCTTGAGTCATCTCTTCTCACCTCATAATCAGGGACTAAACCCTCAAGGCTTTAAGACTTTGTGATTAAGATCATGCCTGCATCCTTCTCTTAGGATGGAGTGTATAACTTTAATCCTAAGTCTTGGACCCTTAAGGTGTTGAAATCTCTTAATTAATCCATCTAATAATCATCAAGACATTACACTTGTAACTTGGGCCTTGCATTAGGGTTCTAATTCTTCCTTAATTGGTTAAGAAGGACTAACCCTAAAGTTAATGGACAAGTCCTCCTCAAGTTGTCTTACAGACAATAAAACTCACTTCTTCATCATATCATTAATAAAATCCACTTAATCAAAGGCTTGTTTTGTCATGAGTTTAATCCCTAATCGTGGATTAAGTTGGGGAGCTTTCCTCAGCTTAAACATTCTCATCTATTATCCTTCTATTAGGATGGTGTAATGAGTCTGTTTAATCCCTGATTATGGCTTAACCTCATTACTTAACACTAAACAAAAATCACAAAAAACACCTGAATAATCACAAATAGTTTAATGATCTTAACCCTACATCAAAGGTGATTAAGTGTGAGAATCTGACTTCACACTTAAGGTAATTCTCATTACCCCTAATCAGAGGGATGATGTGATGAGTTTACCAGATCCATTGATTTAGGTTTAAGCTCATTATCTTATGACAAACTCCAAAAAGAAATAAAAGACTGAAAACACAAAAAAACAAGCAATAATCGTCTCCTTCGGGATTCTTTTCTCATCACCTTCACTCATAAACGAGAACTTGCTTCTTCCGTCTAATGCAAGACAGTTTGCACCTGAGCCAGACAGGTCATACACTTGAGCATTGACAAGCAAGCAGTTCACAAGTCAATTCATCTTTCAGTCTCTTTGGGTCGAACTACGGTGTTCTGACTTCCTCATTGCACGAGAGGATACGTAGGCATAACTTAACAGTTATCGAACAAAAGTCTCTGTACATTCCCCCTCTTTCCAGCTTCGTTCTTTAAGCTTCATGATCTTGAGCATTTCACTCTTTCCTTACACTGACACTGTATATATCACACTTCACATTCCTTTTCCACTGACACCTGTATATCTTTTCCAGCTCTTTACACACAGATTGCACTGACACTACCCCTTTAAAACACAAATCTTTTAAGCACGGACAATCTGGGTGCTAATACCTTCCCAGGTTGTAACCAACCCCCTTTCTCAGTCTCTCTGGTTCGTAAACCGTCTTATCCATCCTTTTCTAGGCCTATGCAGCATTGCCTTTCCTCCGGGATAAAAATGCCTAGCTGGCGACTCTATTCATCCTCCAGTGAGTTCACGGCTGTGTGTTCTCACTGTTCCCTTCGCCGACCGTTCGCGCCTGTACCCTTATCTGACCCGGCGTCACTTATCGGGAGCGACACATAGCTAGTTTTCAAGTGACACCCATCAACACTAATGAAGGGTCTACAACCATTCATGAAACCCTTCCTACATCCATCAAAACAAAAATAAAAGGATCCAAATCTAGGTTGAATGGAGGATGATGCTCCTTCTATGTTTATCTTTACAGTATTTCCAGGATTTTCCCTATTCAACTCATCTACATATCTCCATAGGCTAGCATATTCTTTATCTGCATCACCTTCTATGATTTTCTTGGCAATCATCTTAGCTTTCCAAGCCCTAGAAACAGTAATACCAACTGCAAAGGTTTGCATAATATGCTGGATGATATCAATGATTCTCACCTTTTCTGAAGTTTGAAGCATCTTAACCACAAACTTTGCAACCCACTTTGAACTAGTTATTTTGTTATCTAAAACCCTAGCACATGTGTGGGTGTCCTTTATAGTCTTTATTGCATAAGTGTGATTGTGGCCCACTTTGGAACAAAGCATTAAAAAACCACATTTTACCTTACATTCCACTCTCACTCTATACCCCTCATTTTTCACAAATCTTATTTCCCTCCCATTCAAAATAGTCCACTCACGAATTTCTCCCCTAAAGTCATCTAGGGAATTGAACTCCATACCCCATTTGAACTAGAAATTCTTATTCAGCTGCTCTTTTTTAAACTTTTCAAACTTTGGTTTTTTCTCTTCATCTGAGTTATCAACATCAGAACTCAATAATTCTTCACTCACATAATCCTGATCATCCTCATCTTCCACACCTTTCTTACTACAACCAGTTAAGAAACCACTTATTATTGGACCTTGACTAACTGGTATAGTGACATCTATACCTTCAAAACCATCTACAAGAGCAGTGGTCCTCTCATCCTCATTATCGTCCAAACTTTCTACAATATCTTTATCACTATCTTCTAAATTAGACAAATGATTGACACACCTAGAGTTTATTGCACTACCACTAGCATCATGTTCAACAAAAATTTCACCATCAACTTCATTTGCAGAATGGTAACATGCAAAATCATATGCATCCTCATCATTCTTAATCTGAAAATGCTTAGGAGAAATTTCAGGGATCCTAGCCCACAATCGGTACGATCCTACATGGTAACCCCACCCACTGACTATGTTGTTAATGTGACTCATGATAAACCTATCTAAGTGTTCCCCAGAAACTACAGTAGAAACACCACCCCTATATATCGTTTCTCCATCACTGTGCTTCAGAAACTCCCCTCCATGTCTAAACACTACATTAAACATTGATTTTTTTCTTCTGAAAATAGAAACAGAAAAAAAATCAACATGAAGAAAAAATAACTACGTAACATCATTAACATTGCTAAACAAACCTGTAAATCGCAGTTCACATCCATTGCTTAGTCTTCGACCTTGCGTTCTCCCATGGATTCGTCTTCGTCTTCAAGCTCGCTTACTGCAACCAGACTTAGAAAATTGGGAACCCTAACTCACGGGGGGGGGGGGGGGATTCGAATTGTATAAAAAGGGTAACACATTACACAGTCACATACAATTTCCCAGTCAACCTTGTCCACATCAGCAGTGCAGTAAAAGGGGGTGGTACATTCTGAATTTGGATTTTATGAGGGGGCGTCAATTAAAAAATATTTTAAAGGGGGGAAAACCAAATCCCGCCCTAATGATAGGGGTTTTGTATATTTATCCCCAAAAGAAATAATCGTTAACAAGTAACGACTGACAACAGACTAACAACAACAAACTTGGTCGGACAGACCGACCTGCTCTGATATCACTAATGTAACACCCATATACCCCACAAACAATTTATATAAAAGTAGTTCTTATTATCAAAGTAACATCTATAAGAAAGGTGTCACATATATCAAATCATAAAAAAAATCATTGTCCTATCCCGTAACATGGGTTACTCATTCATCATTAACACAAATCAACAACTAAGCAACGAGATCACACTTTTTACTCAAGTCAATAGAAACTACTTCATAAAGAAATGTATCCAATTCGTAATATCATCAACAACATGAAAATATTCCAACATAAACCAAATTAAAACAAACGCGAGGTTCTCAAACAATCCCACACCCGATGTTACATGTTTCAGAGCAGAACACCACTAACCATTACTAAAACGATAAAAGAAACACTCCAAGACTCAATACTCTAGCACCACAAGTCTACTCTTGGTTATTTTCAAGTTACCCACATAAGAGGCAACATTTTCAAGCAGGCAGGGTGAGGAATCACAATTCATTATAATCATATAAGGACATGGAAAATAAACTGAATAAGCAACAACAACGTCATAACATCATTCAACTAAACTTTACAACACAACACATTTACATTTACTCATATGCAATGTCAACTACAATGAAATACAAAGAATGCATGTGGTACCGATTCTCCATGGATGGACACTGGCCATCAACCCTCCTCAAGGGAGCACAACATAAACAACATATCACTTCAATCCACACAATGGGATTGGAGCTACCAATAGGCCAGAGCCCTAACATAAAATGCTATAAAATGAAATGATGCGAATCCTCCTTAGTTCATCAAAAATCAACATGTGCATCATTCAATCCATATTCAACAAGAAATCATCACACAATCATGTTTTATCATCTATACATCAATAAACAACTTAACAATAAAAACTGACACGAGAAAGCATCAAGAAGCATAAAAAATGACTAATACATTCACCTGACACAACCACTCGTGTACTGTGACACGGTCCGTATCACTGGCCCACGTTCAAAACCCCAAAACAACAAAAATATAGCAGAGACAATGGTCTGACATGGCCACTTGTGTCCTGTGACACGACCCGTGTCAGGCACACTAGACAAAAAAACTTTGTTTTCCCCAACCAGAAGGTTGACACGGGTGCACGTGTTGTGTGACACGGCCCATGTCAGGATGCGTAAAAAACCCAATTTTTCCCGAAAAATGTTTTCTCTTGTGCTTTGACTTGAAACGCTCCAAAAATACAATTTTTCCAGTACGAAAATTGACTACAAGACACACATAATACACTTGAATCAACTCATAGCATTTCAATTCACTATTTCATCAATTATTTCACTCCTAACTCAATCTAAATCACCACATACAACAATTCCCCTAAAGTGTACAAAACCTAATCTATTCACAACCAAATCCTATAGAACTATAATAAACCATGAAAACTCCCCATACCTTAGAGAATTTTGCAGCTTATCCTTCTTTCTCCAAAGTTCCTAGCAATTATTCAATTCTTAGGCTCCTCTCTTATCTTCCTTAGAACTCTTCACAAAATCATGATAAAATGAGAAACTGATCGTCTTCCCTTCTTTAGACAATTATCCCATTCCATGGATTTCCAAAATTATCCTTACTTTTTTTCTTTTAAGAGCACCTTACCCTTTTCTTAATATCTTTAATAATAATAATATAAACAATACACTAATTACATATTCTATTATATTATTTAAAAATACCCATTCTTGCTCCAAAATTATCCAAAAATCACTATACTTCTTAATTTCCTCTAAAATAAATAAATAAATAAATAAATGATTAATTTATATTTTCGGGGCCTTACAGTAATAGTGCAAACTAGATGCACCTCATACATATTTTATGTTTTGAAAGTTATTTAATCACAGTTGTTTGAAGGAACCACAATGATAAACTAAGTGTTACAAGCTTTGATTCCTATAAACTACATTTTTTTCTTCCATTTTTCCTATTACAAAAAGTGCATTTCACTTAAATTCATAAACAAATAAATTATTGAAAATTATATAACGACAATTGAATATTTAACTATTGTAATAGGATCTACATTTCACCACGATTGTATATAGCAACCGTAGTCAAAGGTTTTCCGGATAAATTGAAAACAAAACAGATTCATTATTTCCTTTCATAACATGCCCTAAGCAAACCAGCGATGACAACAACATCGATATCATTAGCGAAATATTCATCTTAACAATCTTCATTCATTGAAATCTTCATTTTCTCTAGACTTGTTCATTGGAATCTTCACTATCTTCATTCATTTATCTTCAATATCTTCATTCATCTTCCTCCTAAGTACGGTATGTTTTGTGCAAACTTCACTCTCTTCTTCAAATTCTGATTTCACTATCTTCGTGAATTTATCTTCACTATATTCAATTTAGCAATATTGTTATAGTGGTTATATGTATGCTAATGATTTAGAGTTGTATTATTGTTATGAATATGCTTTAGGTTTAGATTTTCAATATGTTTTAGGTTTAGATATTGTTGTTCCATTCACAATATTATTTTAATATAAATTTCATATTAGGTTCGATATATGAAAATGGAGTTCTTGAATCCTTGAATACGTTGATAAAAATCTTCCCGACATTAGTGATATCTTTTATTGTCCTTGTGTTAATTGTGGGAATATAAATAAAGGTACAAAGGATGAGATATTCCATCATCTATGTTGTGATGGTATATGTCAAAATTATGCAATATGGACGTGGCATGGTAAGCTGGAAACAAAGTGAAACTATGTGTTAGAAACTAACAATGTTGATGAAGATGAATATATGGATGACCGACTAGAAGTTATGTTCCTTGATATTGGATATACTTCTTTTAAGAAAGTCCATATTTATGATACTTTATGTAGTGATAAGGAAACCCTTTATATAAGGGATGTATAAGTTTTACACGGTTTTCTACGATTTTAAAATTGTTTAATCTGAAAGCAAAAAATGGATGGTCGGATAAAAGTTTCACGAACTTGCTTCATTTGCTAAAACAAATGCTACCAGAAGATAATAGTTTTCCTGATCATTGTTATGATTCCAAGAAGATATTGTGTCTAATGGGTTTAGGCATCAGAAATTATATAAATTTCTAAAACTGTTTAACGGAGAGCCGAAGTTTGATATTTCTCCTACACTTTTAACCGGTGGTGAATTATATCAATGACAAAAATACATTAATGTTGTCTTTGGAAAGAGACAAAAAGAAAAAGAGGAATTTGAGGAAAATATATGGAAAAAGAGGTATGTGTTCTTTAATCTTCTATATTGGTCAATTCTCGATGTAAGGCATTGTCTTGATGTGATGCATGTGGAGAAAAATGTGTGTGATAGTTTGATTGAAACACTTTTAAACATTCCAGGCAAGACTAAAGATAGTAAGCAATCTCGTCTCGATATGCAGGCGATGGGTATATGAAAATAATTGGCTCTAATAGAAAAAGGGAAAATAACTTATATGCCTCCGACTTGTTACACTCTATGTAAAAAGGATAAGAAAAGTGTTTGCGAGTGTTTGAATGGTATCAAAGTTTCCCAAGGTTACTCATCATACATCAAGAAACTTGTATCAATGAAAGATCTCAAGTTAATTGGTTTGAAATCTCACGATTGTCATGTCTTGATGCAACAACTTCTACCAGTGGCTATGTGTGGCATCCTACTAAAGAATGTGAAAGTGACTATCACCAAATTGTGTTTGTTCTTCAATGTCATATGTAATAAAATTCTTGATTTCAAAAAATTAGATGAATTAGAAGATGAAGCTGCCATAACCTTGTGTCAATTGGAGATGTATTTTCCTCCATCATTTTTTGACATTATGATACACTTACTTGTTCATCTAGTTAGAGAAATAAAAATTTGTGGTCCAGTATATTTGAGGTAGATGTATCCAATAGAACGATACGTGAAGATCTTTATAGGATATACGAAGAATCATCACTGAACTGAAGCTTTGATTATTGAAAGGTACATCATAGAAGAAGCTATTAAGTTTTGTACAAACTACTTATCGGAAGCAGAGGCTATATGAATTATAAAGTCTCTTTGTAAAGCCCCAATTTCATGATTTAATTATTTATTTAATTATTATGATAATTTGGAAATAAGGTGGTGTTTTGTGGTGTTTAAGTGAATGAATGATTTGATCTAAATAGTGATATTGGAATAATTATAATAATTATTTAAAATAAAATAAGAGAAGTTGGAGGTCTTATGGGTAGTATTGTCATTTGAGAAGGTTATGAGAATGGGGAGTACACATAGTTTCTCAATTGACTAAGATATGGGGAGTAATTTCTATTCGATATCTATAATGTATAGGTAGTCTTATGAGAAAGAGGATTTTTAAGGGAAACCTTAGGGTTAGGAAGGTTGTTGGTAGAGTTTGATGAATTGATGTTGTAGTTGATCAATATATGATGATAAGATTGTAGGAATGAAATGTGTTTTCTGCTGTTAAATGATAGTTTTTGATGAGTTTGGTCATAGTCTAGATGTGTTGAAAATCGCAGGGTTTTTGCAGAAAATCGTTGTCTAGCTTAGCGAGCGAATGGAATTATGAGAATTCTGTAACCCGAGAGTAGCTCGCTTAGAGAGCGCGATGCCCGCTTAGCAAGACCTGGAAGCTTTTGAAAAATGTTTTTGTTCCCCAAATGACTTGAAACGACTTGTTTTGTTGTATTATGTTGCTATGATGTTGCTGTGAATTCTTGACATTGTATAATATGAGAAATATGTAAGAATTATGATGAAATGATGTTTAGATGATTATGTTGTATTATGATGACATGTAGTATTGATGACATGATTAGAAAAAGTAGTAGATGTATGACTGATGAACGATGAATAATGATGAATGTGGATGCAATAGTTGATGGTTTTGATGATGTATGATTGTATTGCGTCTTTCATTCATGGCATAATTATGTTGAGGCTTCATTTTGTTGGTAGCTTCAATCCCATTGTATGGATTAAAGTGATATGTTGCTTATGTTGTGCTCCCTTGTGGAGGGTTGATGGCCTAGTGTCCATCCATGATGATGTTTCGGTACCACATGCATATTATGAGGACTGCATTTCATTCTTGGTGGCATATCATGATTGCATTTGTTTTTATAATGATGTGATTGGTTTTGTTATACATGGGTGAGATTTGATGTAGTTGATCTATTGATGCATGTTGTAAAATAATTCTGTCTTTATATTATTTATATTGAATGTGAATTTACTCACCCTGCCTTCTGTTTGTGATGGTCTACTATGCCATCCTGTAGATACTCAAGAATAGGTTGGTGCTGAGACGTAGCCTAGAGTATGTCCTTTTGAAGGAGATCATTACCCGCATAGTGCACAGAAGTGGCTTAAGGCGATTGAGTGATGACATGTACGGATGCGTAGAAGGTACAATTTAGTACCCATATGTTGTATGAGGAGGCTGAAGACGGGTGGGATAATACCCGTCAGCATTTGGAGGATGCTGGTACTGTGGTGACATGGGTAATGTTCAGGAGGGAGTTTCTGGGAAAGTATTTTCCGGAAGATGCTCGTGGTAAGATGGAGGTGGAGTTCCTTGAGTTGAAACAAGGAAACATGATGGTGGCAGAGAATGCTGCTAAGTTTGAGAGGCTAGTGAAGTATTGTCCTCACTACAACCATGTTGATTTTGAGTTGTCTAAGTGTCTCAAGTTTGAGAATGGGCTGAGACCAAAGATCAAACAGGGGATTGGATGTCAACAGATCCATAGGTATGCTGAGTTGGTGGACAAAAGTAGCATATATGATGAAGATAGCCGAGCTCGATCTGCTCACTACAAGCAACTGAGTGAGAATAAAGAGAAATATCAGTTTAGAGGAAAGCCTTATGTGACTCCAACTGAGAAGGGGAAGCATAAGGTTTCAGATGGGAAGAAGTCAAATGGGGGAGCATGTTCCATTCCTCACAAGTGCTACAAATGTGGAGAATTCAATCACAAGTCCAATGTGTGCAACAATCTAGTGGTGAGATACTACAGGTGTGGCAAGGGAGGTCATCGGGTTGGTGATTGTCCAAATGAAGGTCCAACTTGTTTTAATTGTGGTAAATAGGGGCATATCAACACCCAATGTCAGAAGCCTAAGAAGACTGCTACTTCTTCTCAGACCAATGGCGGGGTGTTCACTTTGAGTGGTTTCGAAGTTCCTAAGAAGGACAACTTGATTAGAGGTACATGTTTTATTAATGGTGTTGAGTTGATTGCAATTATTGATACTGGTGCTACACATTATTTTATTTCTCTTGAGTGTGCTACTAAGTTGTGTTTGACGTTGTCTAGTATGAATGGTGGTATGGTAATAGAAACGCCAACTAATGGTTCTGTTACTACTACCTATGTGTATTTGAAGTTTCCTTTGATTATTTTTGAGAAGGACTTCTTGATGGATCTGGTGTGCTTGCCTTTACACCAAATTGATGTTATTCTTGGAATGAACTGGCTAGAGTTCAATTTTGTGCATATCAATTGTTATGCAAAGATTGTGGAGTCTCCTAAACTTGGTGATCATGGTGAATTGATGTTCCTGACGGCTAAGCAAGTAGATGAGCTGTTAGAAGATGAAGCTCATATGTTTGCAATGTTTGCTTTGTTGCAAGTCGAAGGGAATACTTTGAGTATTGAGTTAATGGTTGTTCAAGAGTTTCCAGATGCGTTTCCAGAGGACATAAGTGATTTGCCTCTAGAACGTGAAGTTAAATTTGCAGTGGATTTAATACCTGGTACTAGTCCTGTGTCTATGGCTCCATATCAGATGTCTGTTGTGGAATTGGGTGAGTTGAAGAAGAAACTGGAAGAATTTTTAGAAAATAAGTTTGTTCAACCTAGTATTTCTCTGTGGGGTGCTCATGTGTTGTTGGTCAAGAAGAAAGATGGTAGCATGAGGTTGCGTGTTAATTATCGGCAGTTGAACAAGGTTACTATTAAGAACGAGTATCCACTTCCGAGAATCAACGACTTGATAGATCAATTGGTGGGAGCTTGTGTATTTAGAAAGATTGATTTAAGGCCTGGTTACCATCATATTCGTGTTAAGTATGATGATATTCCAAAGACAACTTTCAGGACATGATATGGTCATTATGAGTACACGGTGATGTCGTTCGGTGTATCCAATGCACCCAGTGTGTTCATGGAGTACATGAATAGAATCTTCCATCAGTACTTGGATAAATTTATGGTAGTTTTAATTGATGATATTCTGATTTATTCCAAGACAAAAGAGGAACATGCAAGGCATTTGAGGATTGTGCTATAAGTGTTGAGAGAGAAGAAGTTGTATGTGAAGCTGTCAAAGTGTTAGTTCTGGTTGCAAGAAGTTTTTTTCCTTGGACATGTAATTTCCAGTAGTGGAATTACTGTAGATCTGTCGAAGATTGATGCAGTGTTACAATGGGAGACTCATAAATCTGCTACTGAGATTAGAAGTTTTCTGGGTTAAGCAGGTTATTACAGGAAGTTTATTGAGGGATTTTCGAAGTTGGCGCTACCTTTGACTCAGTTGACTCGTAAGATTCAAGCTTATGTGTGGGATGCTGCGTGTGAAAAGAGTTTGATAGAGTTGAAAAAGAAGTTGATAACTGCTCCAGTGCTGATTTTGCCTAATTCGAATGAGTTGTTCGTAGTGTATTATGATCCGTCTAATATGGGACTTGGAGGAGACAATATTCAAGTTGCTAAGAAAAGAACAATCGGCCAGGTGGAATGAAGATTGCCAAAGAGCTTTCGAGAAAATAAAAGAATATTTACTAGAACCCCCATTCTGATGCCTCCAGTTCCAGGAAGGCCACTCATCATATATCTGACAGTGCTTAAAGGATCTATGGGTTGTGTTCTCGGTCAACACGACGAGACAGGTAGAAAAGAGCACATTATATACTACTTGAGCAATAAATTTAATAATTATGAATCAAGATACTCAATGCTTGAGAAGACATGTTGTGCACTTGCATGGGCTGCTAAGCGATTGAGACAATACATGCTCACGCACATAACGTTGCTGATTTCAAAGATGGATTCTATCAAGTACATATTTGAGAAACCAACATTAACCGGAAGGGTTTCCTGTTGGCATATGGTGCTGACTAAATATGACATACAATATACTTCTCAAAAGGCCATCAAAGGAACTATTCTTTCAGACTATCTTGCATAATAACCTTTGGATGATTATCAACCCATGTGTTTTGACTTCCCTGAAAAGGACATCATTTACCTCAAGGTCAAAGACTGCGAGGAACCACTCTCGGAGGAGGGTCCAGACCCTGAATCCATATGGAGTATAATGTTTGATGGAGCTATCAATATGAATGGTCGTGGAGTTAGTGTCGTTCTTATCGCTCCTGAAGGTGTTCACTTTCCCTTCGCTGCTAGATTGACTTTTGGTTGCAGCAACAATGAAGCGGAGTATGAGGCTTGTATCACAAGAATAAAGGAGGCTATTAATCTAGGGATTAAGACCCTCGATATATTTGGATATTCAGACCTCGTGATTAACCAGATTACCGGCAAGTGGTATACTCATCAACCTCACTTAATTCCATACCGAGATTATGTGAGAAGACTATTGACTTTCTTTAAAACAGTGAAGCTGCACTACTTACCACATGATGAAAATCAATTTTCCAATGTGTTGGCTATACTATCTTCAATGATCAAAGTGCTGCAATGGAATTATATTCCCAAGATTGACATATCTCGACTTACCATACCTACACATGTGTTTACTATTGATGCAGTGTCTGATGACAAGATGTGGTATTATGATGGCGTGCTATTCATGAGAAACTTTGACATGGTCTTGCTTAGATTTGTGGACAAGCAGGAAGCGAACATGTTAATGCAGGAAGTGCATGAAGGATCTTTTGGTACCCATGCCGGAGGACACAAAATGGCAAAAAAAATGTTAAAATCGGGGTATTACTAGATAACAATGGATTTAGATTATTGCTCATACGCCCTAAAGTGCCACAAGTGCCAAATTTACGCAGAAAAAATGCATATGCCTCCAAGCATGATAAACGTCATGTCTTCTCCTTTGCCCTTTTCCATGTGGGCATTGACATGATCGGGAAGATTGAGCCTACTGCTTGTAACAGACATCGTTTCATCTTGGCCGCAATTGACTACTTTACCAAGTGGGTTGAAGCATCATCTTATGCCAACGTCACCAAACAGGTGGTTGCTAGATTTTTGAAGAGAGACATCATTTGCAAATATGGAGTGTTCGAGAGAATCATTACTGACAATGGTTCTAATATCAATAACAAGATGATGGCAGAGTTGTGTCGGGACTTCAAATTACAACATCATAATTCTTCTCCTTACCGATTGAAGATGAATGGCGCAATCGAGGCGACCAATAAGAACATAAAGAAGTTTATGCAGAAAATGGTGGTGACATATAAAGATTGGCATGAAATATTACCGTTTTCTTTTCATGGGTACAAAACATCAGTTCAAACATCCACTGGGGAAACACCTTTTTCACTTATGTACGGTATGGAAGTTGTCCTACCTGTTGAAGTTGAGTTTTCGTCACTGCGGGTAATGGTGGATGTCAAATTGGATGAAGCTGAATGGGTACGCGCCATATATAATTAGTTGAGTTTGATTGAAGAGAAAAGATTGGCAGTTGTATGCCATGGTCAGCTTTATCAAAAGAGAATGAAGCAGGCATTTGACCAAAGAGTGCGTCCTCGGGAGTATCAGGTTGGTGAACTTGTGCTCAAGAGAATTCTTCCTCCAAGTACAGATCACAGGGGAAAATGGTCTCCCAACTATGAAGGTCCATATGTGGTTAAAAAGGTTTCCTCAGGTGGAACCTTGATGCTTACAACCCTAGATGATGAAGATTTTCCATCCCCTGTTAACTCAAACGCAGTTAAAAATACTTCTCATAAAAGAGACCCGCTGGACAAAAAACAGAATAAAGAGTCCAGGAAAAAAAGGGCATCCCGACGAGTCAAAAACAAAATAAAAGGCTCAGGAAAAATTTAGGGATATAAATAATAAAAATTGTACATCTGGTGAGTTGAAAATCCACATTGGACAACTCAGGCAAAAAAGGGTATCCCGGTGGATTGAAAACCCGGAAGGGCGGTCCATGCAAAAGAGGGAATAAGCGAATGACTGCGATCTGAGTTATCTGTACTACATCGTCGTCTAACTCAACCTGGATATCTCCAAAGGATAGGAATTGGTTCAATCCTCCTCTTCAAAAAACAAGATTAAAAGGAGAAATCTTGAAGACATACCGGTCATAGCGGAATTGAAACTCAATGGAAGGCCTGCCATTAGGGTAGTTTCTTTTCCCAATTTATGGTGATCACCTATTTCTAGGGGATTGCTTCTTGATGTATCTTTGCCTATTTTATAGGCCCATCAATAAAAAGAATTATTCAGTCAAAATCTTCGTTCTTTGTTTTTAATTTTTAAAATGTCTTGATTGCAAAAATGTCCTGAATTTTTGATATAAAAGAACATTGCATTAAAACATGGTGGCTTTACAAATAACATGCGAAAAGGAAAATAATTTAAAATTTCTTTGAATTTTGGATAACACCAGGTGATGGATTCATACCATACAGTTCCCCGGGGCACATGCGTGCATGTTTGTTGTTGCAGGACTTGCAGCTCAAAAATTGAAAGAATGTTACAAGGTGTATTCCCAGGCATATTTTCTCCCCAACGAGAAACACCTTACAACTTCTATCCCTAGAAGAATGATAACTAGTATAAAACTCGTGCGTTCGCACAGGGATAATGTTATAATGAGTTACGTTATGTGACACATTCATGTTTATCAAATGTGTCATAATTATAAATACTAAATTTTATATTGATCAACAATGCTTCAATTTTTCTTTCATATATAAAAATATTTTGATCAACAATGTATTTATCCCCATATATAAATATTAAATTTTACTTTTATACTATTTATAAAAATAATTGAATCAATATAGATCAAGTGGATTAATTTTTCCTAATTCAAAGTCTTCATTCAACAAACAAAAACCATAGCTGTCTTCTACGAACCTAAAAAGACAGCTTTGATGAAAAGAAGAAATAAACGTGCGTTTAGAGATTCAAAAGAAGAATTCCAAAAAAAACATATTCGAAAAAAGTTAGAACTCCAAAATTAAAAGGTATAAACTCAACCCATAAAATAAAAAAGAATAGACTAAACCCTGAACGCGTAAAAGAAGCGTCAATATATACATTTTGTTCATCCAATATCTATTGAATATTCACCATTTCTTCCTTCATATTGTCTCAGAATCATATAATCTTTTTTGAAGAAAAGGAAAAGAGAAGAAAGAAGAAAAGGATGAGAGAGGCAGCGGGAAAGGGAACAAAGAAGAAGACAAAGATAAAGGTAGCAGATGAGAGAAGAAAGCAGAATTCAGTGTGTAGAGAGAGAGATGAAAGAAGAAGAGGATGAAATGAGAGAGAAGGAGGAGATACTGAAAGGAAGGGTTTTTGTGTTGTGCAGAGAGAGCAGACAAGGTAGGAGAGTGAAAAGAGGAAAAGATTTTGAAAGAAGTGACATAAAGTACAAAAACTTGAATAAATTTTGTTGGTTTCCAACCAAATGATAACAAAACCAATTACTCAACCAAAATAATAGGCATAAAATTGAATAAACAAATGAAAAACCAGTTTCAAAGGCTAGTTTGGTTGGAAAAAGTAAATTTTGGACCAAAACTGCCCCTAATTTGGGGATGTGGGAAATTTATAGATAAGGGCAGAAGTAAGATTTCCAGGACAATGAATTTTCTTATATTATAGTTTCATACACATCATCCCCAACGGATTCTAAGATTGAAATCTTCTCCCAGCTGAGTCAGAGCAGGTGGTTCCCCTAGCAGAACTTCAAGGTTAATTGAAATGTTCTCATCCCCAAGCGGAGTCATCGTTCCATAGTAACGTATTCCCAGCAGCTCATTGGATACTCTCAATCCCCATGGAGTCAGAATTGTCAGAATTGTATCCCTATTAAGGTCTTGACAAAACATCTTCCCAACCAAGTCGGAAGATTGTCATTTCCCTACAAAGTTTCAGAATCAGGATTCACTCTCATTTTTGAAATATTCCCGAGTGAATTCACTAATTTAGTTTTGGCAGGTATGACAAATTAATGCAGACATATTTGTTCACATCTCTTCTCCAACAGAATGTCATCCTCTTGAGGATTTCCGAGATCGATTCAACAATCATTTTCTCCTCAGCAAGAGTCAGATATTTGTCAGGATATCTTTGGCTTATTCCTTAGCAGAATGTCAGTCAAGACGTTCTCTTTCTCAGCGGAGTTCTACAATAGAATCTTCCCTTGCAGAGTCACTTATTATGTGACATCACTTGCTTATCATCCAAGGCCCACCATCATTGTGGTAGGTCCGTAGTCGTCTGGCTTCACTCAAAATACAACATTGTTAATGCCCACCATCGTTGTGGCAGGTCAGTAGTCGTCTGGCTTCACTTAAAAGACATTCCAAGGCCCACATCCATGTGGAAGGCTAGTAGTCACCTAGGTCATTATAAAGGACAAAATCCAGTTTTGATGGATTAGACCTTGAGATGCACATCTATTTGATAAATGGGTTGTATACTTCAAGAAGAGGATTTCACAATGCATCCTGATCAGCACTTGTTTGTTTTACAGACTTAGTTGCATTAAGACCCACCATCATTGTGGTAGGCCAGTAGTCGTCTGGATTCACTCAGAAGACATTTTTAAGCCCATTGTCGTTATGGCGGGTCAGTAGTCATCTGACTTCACCCAAAAGACATTTTTAAGGCCCACAACTTTGTGGCAGGCTAGTAGTCTTCTAGCTTCATACAAAAGACAGATTCTCCATTGTTATCATTGGTTACCGTTCTCTATCTCAGAGTTATCCCCAAGCAGAGTTTTCTTTGGTTGGGTTTATATCCATTTTCTTCTTCATCAGAGTGCAAATTTTCTGGTTTGTTTTGGTATTCAATCACAGTTTATCTTTAACTTCTGATAGCCGATGCTCTCATCCTTTTCAGATTAATAGATGATTGAATAGGGTAAGCTTTAACACCCCAAAATTTTCCCTTTCCTTTCATGGCATTTAACATATCATATTGCATACATATCATTGCATATTTGCATAGAAAAATGAAGCATAACATTCATAGATTGAGGCATAGGGCATGTGGTCATTAGTTTGCCAAGTTGTGGTTCTTCAAAGCCAAAGACAAAAGCCAAAAGTCTTCTAACAAGTCACAAGAGGTCCTCACATCTCATACAAGTTCACATGATGCCTTGAGCCCTTAAAAGAGGGAAAGTTCATCAAGAATTTTATCAGTAATCATCCTCTTATACAAGGCACCCAAATTAGGGTTTTGTACAAAGGAAGGAAATTTTCAAAGAATTGATCAAATCTTGTTGTCAAGGGTCTATATATGTTATACAAAGCCTAGGGTTGAATTTTGGTTCAAGGATTCATTGTGGAAGCTATTTAATTGCTCAGTTACTTGTACAACAAGAAAAAGTCAATAGTTTAAAAGAAAAGTCAACCATTGTATTTCAAAGGTTTAAATCATGTTTCTCAAGTCCATGGACCTTTATTTGGTCAAGTAATATCATGGTTGGCATCATTCATCAAGAATCAGAAATTTGTAAAAAGTTACTAAAAATGGCAAGGACTTGTAATATGGAACTTTCTATTTTTGGCAATTTTCATATCATCTTCAATTCACCTTTCCATCATCAAAGAAGCTTCAAATGGATTTTATTTAAACATGAAAGTTTTAGATCATTGTTTTCCCTTTTCAAAAAGTAGAATACCATTTTCATAGCCTTTATGGATCAAAAGATATGGCCAATATAAGTTAGGGTTTGGTTTATGTATTCTCATGCATACCAAAATTCCATCCTATGCAAATTGGTTCAAATTGGCCTATGATGATCTCTAATCATTCAGTTCATGTTACCATATCAACATACACACCAGGATCATTTTTGGCCTTTGAATTGCAAGAAATCGTGCCATATTGCAAAAACATTCAAAAACCCAAAATTAAGTGGCTTTCCCTCCAAGAAATCATCACACGCACATTTAGAAAGTAATTTGAGAATGAACCATGCTTATTTCATGACCCTTGTACATGGGATGGGGTGTTTGCATCACAAGTTGCCAATTTACAAAACATCTTATAACTTTCTAACCAAGGGTTTAACAAAACCCTAACTATGATCAGAATGATAACCAAGCATATATAAGAAGTTTCACTCGTTCATTTCACACTCATGCACTCTCAATTCTCATATTTCAAATTTTTGCTCTCACTTTCTTCCTTTCGATTCTCTCAATTCACCAAGGATCTTTCTCATTTCTTTACATTTCTAAGATCCTTGAAGCATAAGGAAGCTTTTGCAACCATTCATTGAAGCTCATACTGAGTTTTTGGCCATAACCGAATTTGGATTTCACTTTATCAAAGCTCTAGATCTATCTAGATTCAAGCTTCTATTTGCTTTTATTTTCAAATAGAACTCAAAAGGAGAGGATATGCACGTGTACTCTGGATTTCTGAAGGTTTTAAGCTCAAGAATATTTTTCAGGTGAACTTCAAATCACATCCTATAACTTGAATTTTTAATGCCTATGATGATCTATGATGTTCACTAATGATGCTGATGTAATTTGTTTTGATTTTGGACGTATGCATTGCTTGAATTTTGAGACTAAAAAATTTCCGGATCTACTTTGTTCTCTTTGATTCTCTTGATTGATGTGTGATATGTGAATTTTGTTTGTGGATTTGAGATCCTGAGGTTCCTTTGAGTTGATTGGTATAAGTTTTATAGGATTCTAGAAATTTTGTATGACCTTCATGATGCAGGTGGCCGGAGAAGGTGACTAAAGCTAGGGCTTCAGCCACCTGAACGTCTCTATTGATTTTGTAGGCTGAATGGAGAAGATGAAGTCCTGAACATTGATGGTTTTGATCCAAGCGCCCTCATGTTGCCAACACATTAATGAAGCACACACATCTTACGTGCTTGGATGATTTATTTGTTTTATAATATGACCTTTAGATAATCATACTTATGTCTGTCTTCCTTGGTGTGCGTTAGATCATCATCCTTTTGCTTGACTCCTTGGTGTGCGTAGGATCTGATTACCTTTTTGTTTGACTTAATAACATGTGTTGATCTTACATACTAGGTTTTTGTTGATTGCGTGTGATCTATTGGATGGATCTGATGGTTCCAGATTGAGTCAATTGTGTTGACTTCTGGTTTTCTTAAGAAGCGCCTTGGGCTTCTTTGCTATTTGCACACTTGTTTTTGGTCTGATCCATATTTGAACTGATTTTCCTTGATGATTGCACCCCTGGCCCATGTCATTTAATTTAATTTTATTTTATTTTTGCATAGTATTTTCATTTTTGATTTTTAAAAATAGTTAGATGCATCCAAAAATTATAAAAATATTTATGAATCATCCTTAGACATTTACAAAAAATTTACAATTTTTTTCCCTTTTTATTTTATTTTTGCATCTGAATTATTATTTTTTAATTTCTTTTTGAATTGTTTCATTCATGAACACTTTGCCTAGTGGATTTTATTCCTCATCATCCATACATGATTTGATCCTGATTCTTTTTGCATTTTTCAGAGGACACTTTGAAGCATTTAAATTTTTTTTCTTCATATTTTTGAAATCATTTTTTTATCCTCTTTGAGCCATTTATGTATGCATGATCATATAAAACCTTAATTGCATTTGGGTGATGGTTTAGATGAATTATTTTGTGAATCTTTGTATGAGATTTTGGTATGTTATTTGCCCCTGGTTGAGGTCCTTTGTGACCTAATTTGGTAATTTTTGAATCATATTTGATATTTGTTTGGTGCTTTGACTTTGAGTGCTAATTTGTGAACTTTCTTGATCATGTTTGGTTTGCTTGCTTGAGAAGGAACTTGTGCCATTGTATAAGATCACTTCCTTTACTTCTTGATGCAATTATAGGTAATTCACATGAGTTTGATGTTTGCTTTGTGTACATGTTCCATGCTTGTTTCACATGTCTTCTTTTGACCTAATTCTTCATCTCTTATCATATATGCTTCTATTTGACTTGCAATTGGTTTGTGTATGCCATGACATATCATTAATTTGAATTTCATATGATGTATGCCTCTGACTATAAAACATCTCATTCATTTCAAATTCCATCCATGCCTTACTTTTCATATTTGAACATGTTTCATCCAAATGCATACTTCATCTTCTCCTAACTTCCAAATGACTTGTAATTGCTCAAACTTGATTAACTTGTGCATCTTATATTCATCTTGACATGTTATCTTGCTTCTGACCTTGATGCTTGACCTTTCATCTTGCATGTTTTTTGTTTTGACTTGCATGATAAGTAACTTCTTTCCCATGTATGATCCATGTTCATTCTTTCTCACTTATCCTCCTAATCACTCCTAATGTTTGGATGCTTGCCTATATACTTTGTATTAAATTTGAACATCATGTTTAGGAACATGTTTAGGTCATCCCCATTCTGACTTTGATATTACTTGAAGCATTAATGCATGATCACCTTGCATATCCACTCATTCTTCTTCTACTCCTTCTTTAATGATCTTCTTGGTTGTTTTGCCACTTGTTTGCTTTCTTCTTGTTTGAGTTTTCTTAGTAAACATTATAGGTCACTTCTAAAGTGTCCATTCTGACTTGGTTGACTTTGATTAGTTTATGACCTTTATCCTTTGAGTTTTGACTTGCTTAAGTCTTATTTACTTTACCTTTGCTTATGCTTGGTTTTGCTAACCATGTAGGGGCTAATGGTAAGTTAAAGGGATGTGGATGAGTATCCACATTCTAACTTCTCCTCTTATCTTTTATGCATTCAATATGTGTTTGCCTAAGCATTTAATGTGCTTTTGTTTGTATAACTTATTCATCTCCCTCTTAGAAACAACTTAACTTCTTGTGAGAAGTAAGTTGATTTTCTAATCCTCTTCTCTCTTCTTCTTCTTCTTTTTCTTCTTCTTTTTCTTCTTTTTCTCTTCTCTCCTTCTTTTTCATTATGATAGAATTCTTCAAGCCTCACTAACCTAGGTTATCCAAGCATGACAACTTACTTAGGATTGTTAGTCTCCCATTAGACGTTTACCTTTGTTTCTCCTTTGGTGCTTCTCTTTCTCATCTTCAAACAAAAAACTAAAAAAAACATCTTAATAAAGATTGAAGTGATTTTATGTGTGTGGAATTATTCCATGGGGAATTTGCATATATCCCATCTTGGGATATTGTAAGCTTGTTGTAAAAACCCCAAATTTGCCCTCACTAAGTTCACACCATGGCTTGTGATCTTTCATCTTTGCATTAGCATAAGCATACCATCTCATATTGCATTTTTGTTTCACTGCATTAGTTCAAATTCATCTGCATCTAGGGTTTGTGATATGAGCAATCCAGGATCCATCTGAGCCACTCCAAAGGTATTCAATCACTCCAAGAGGGTCCATGTATGTTCAATCATCATCTTGTATCCCTCAAAGATCAAGGAGGTCAAGAATCACAAGAACTTGCAAAGCATGAAAGCTGAGCTAGGGTTTCACTACACAGATGACCTAAAATTAGGGTTTTGGTTTCAGAGGCCATAACTCCAACTTTTTTGGTAATTCTTGTTTCTAAGGGTCTCAATATGTTATAAGGATCATGTGTACCAAGTTTGATGAAGAAATTCATTGTGGAAGTCATTTGTTCACTAGGTAACTTCTTGAGCAAGTCAGAGCAAAATCAGGGCATCTGAGGCCCCCATCCAGGGAACCAAAGTGGGTTTTTCATCAAATTGAAGTTATATGATCTTTATTTGATCATTGAAGTGCTTGGAAGTTCACAAAATTGAAGAAAAGTAAGCTAAACCAAAAGTTGCCAAAAATGGAAATGACTTGTAATGTAAACTTTCCATTTTGGGAAAGTTTTTCAACCTCCTCTTTCTCAACCAAAAATGCTTCAAATGAAAAATTGTTGGTCATGAAAGTTGTAGATTGGATCATTCCCGTTTCAAAAAGTACAAGAACAAGTTCTAATTCATTATGGAACTCAAGATATGGCTTGTCAAAGTTGGCAAAAATCACATAATTTTCAAGAATGCACCAAAGAGGCATTTTTGCAAAACCTCTTGCCAAGCTATTTTGTGACTTCAAATACACTTATATGTATCATACCAACATAGCACATTGCATAAAAATCCGAATTGCCTAAAGAATTGTGTCATTCCATGCCTTGAACATCAAGAAATTACAAAAGGGCCAAACTTCATAGAATTTGCAAAATGACACATAACTTTGTTTCCACTTGCTGAATTGCCTCAAAACCATTTCCATGGACCTCCTTGATCTCAGCTGCACAAAGACAAGCCAAAAAGCCAGCTGCACCATTGCCCATACCTCAAGTACACAAGTTGGTGACTTTTTGCAAGTTGCCCATACCAATCACCACAGTCCACCACCCACTCTCTGCCCAACCAGGACTCTACAAGCATGCTTCAAGGATCATTTTTCATAAGACACACAAGCCAAGAGCTCCAAGTACTCAGCATTCCACAAAATCACTCCTCTTGCAAATTCCTTCGAAACTCTCTACTCACACACTCAAACTCTAAACAAATTTCACCATTCATCTCAAAATCATCCACTGAACACAAAGCAACCATTAAAACAACCAAAAACACCCCATAGCCAAAACACGATTCTTGGCCAGTTGAAGTGCAATCTCATAAACCAGCCAAAACAAACTCATTCCAAGCCTCAAAGCTTCTTCATAAGGATCATTAGAGTGATTTTGCACAAGAGAGGTGACCAGAAAGCTCCAAACTGAGGAAGCTCAAGCTCAGGTAGCTTCTTCACACTTTTTTCCAGAAATGTTATTTTAAGTTCTTAGAATGTTCATTATGTTGTGTTGATCATGTTGATACCTTTAGTTTTGAAAATGGTTGCGTATTGAACATTTACTGAGCTTCTGAAACTTTTGCCGTTTTTGAGTTTTCCTTCGAATCTTGTTTATGAGCCATTAGAAATTTGTTTTGAGGTTGGATTTGAGTTCAGGAGAGTGAGGTGAGTTGATCTGGAGCTTTAGAGCTCCAGAAATGACCTAGGGTTGAAGTTTGGGGTTTGCTCAGGGAGGGTCTGGCCGGAGAAGATGACCGGAGGTCTTCTCCGGCCACCTGAAAGTAATTAACTGTCTAATTAGGGTTAGGGCAAGGTTTAAATGAGGACCGTTTGATCTTAGCTTCCCGCGTGTGTTGGATGGTGGAGATTAGTTCATTAATTTAATTTCTGGATTAATTAATTATTTAAATAGGATTAGCTGAATTTGAATTCTAGCCCTAGGATGTGGCGCGCAGTCAACCCCAAAACCCTCAGCTTTGAATCTAAGCCATCAGATCAGATTACTTTCCCTTTATTTAATTTTTATTGCATTTTTTCTCATTTATTTTGCAGCATTTATTTAAAATATTTAGAAAATCCTAAAAAATATTTTTCTTTTGCACTTTGCATCCAAATAATTTTCTTCACCCAAAAAATATTTTTATTTTTATTTTTTGCATTAAAAAATCATTTTTAAAATATTTAAATGTTTACTTTAATTAATTAATGGAAAATAATTAATTAAAATATCATTTAGGTTTCTAAAAATCCCAAAAAAATTCACATTGCATCTCAGGACATTTAGAAACATTGTCATGCCATTCATACAAATTTCTTTTTGGTTTTGAATCAATCTTGACATTTTTCTTGAATTTAGGGTTCATAAAAATCCTATTTTTGAACCCTAACTTCAAGAATTATTTTCTGCCTAACCATGAATGGTATGACATTAATTCTTTTTGCATTGTTCTTCATATAGCATGTAGTATCTAGCATAATTTTGTCTCAAATTTATCTTGCATTTTTTATTTGATTTGTATTTTTTCCCTTTAGGTGTCTTAAAACCCTAGATAACTTAGAAAAATCACAACTTTCATTAGGTTAAGAGTTAGGTCTCCTCCTTTAGGGTGTGATATCATATGGGGTTAGGGTTCCTTTGAATGCATTTTCAATTTTTTATCTTATGATTTGCTTCTGTTTTTGACTTTTGCATCTCATGTTGCATGAAAACCCTAATTTCTCATGTTCATTTGCATACATCTTGCATAAGCATTCACACATGAACTTGCCATGACATTTCATACATCCACATGACTTCTAAGACATCTTGGGACACATTAGAATCATGCTTGATCATTTCTTCATCCATTTTCCATGTTATGCATTCATTTCATTCTATGAACTCTCATGTGCTTTCATGCTTCTTTCATGCTTCTTTCATGCTTCATTTGCATTCTCATCCCTTGTATGATCATTCATAACTCTTGACATGTCTTTGCATCATCTCATAACATCATTTGAATCATGTTTATGCTTCTGGTTTTGGTTTGCACCCTTGCATACATTTCATTTCCATTTCATTTCTTTCTTCTTTTGCTAACTTTTCAGGTGGTAAGTAATTTGAGAAGTGAATTTGCCTTCACTTCTCACTTCTCTTCTCATCTCTTTTATGCACCCTTGCTGCATTTTGCTTTTGCTTTAGAGTAAGCTTGCTCATTCATGTTCTCAATTCACTTTCTTTCTTCAAGTAACTTATCTTCTTCAATGAAGTAAGTTAACTTGTTTCTTCTGCTCCTCTTCCTCTCATCTGCTTCTTTCATTGGTGGCCTTGAAGATCTTTTCTCTTAAGCCTCAAAAACCATAGGAACACCCAAGCATGACAACAATTAGGGTTTTGATTAGTCCCCCTTTAGTTTTACCTTTGTGTCTTCTTTTGTGTCTCTCTTCTCATCTCATAATCAGAGACTAAACCTTTAAGGTTTTAAGGCTTTGTGATTAAGGGTATGCCTGCATCCTTCTCTTAGGATGGAGTGTATAACTTTAATCCTAAGTGTTAAACCCTTAATTTGTTTAAATATCTTAATCAATCTATCTTAATAATCACTAAGACAATAACTTGTAACTTGGGCCTTGCATTAGGGTTCTAATTCTTCCTTAATTGGTTAAGAAGGACTAACCCTAGTTTTAATGGACAAGTCCCCCTCAAGTTGTCTTAAAAACCATATAATTCACTTCTTAATCTTACCATTAACTAAAATCCACTCTAATAAAGGCTTTGTTTTGTCATGAGGTTAATCCTTAATCATGGATTAAGTTGAGGTATCTTCCTCAGCTTAAATATTCTCATCTATTATCCTTCTATTAGGATGGTGTAATGGGTCCATTAAATCTTTGATTATGGCTTAAACTCATTACTTAACACTAAATAAAAACTCCAAAAACATCTAAATAATCACAAGTAGGTTAATGATCTTAATCCTACATCATGGTAATTAAGTTTGAGGTGTTTACTTCATACTTAAGGTATTCTCATTACTTCATACTTAGGCTTAAGCTCATTAACTTATGACAAACACAAAAAGCAATAAAAGATTGAAAATATCAAAAACACACAATAATCGTCTCCTCCGGGATTCTTTTCTCATCATCTTCACTCACAAACGATAACTCGCTTCTTCCGTCTAATGCAAGACAGTTAGCACCTAAGTCAGACAGGTCATACACTTGAGCATAGACAAGTAAGCAGTTCATCAGTCAATTCATCTTTCAGTCTCTTTGAGTCAAACTACGGTGTTCTGACTTCCTCATTGCACGAGAGGATACGTAGGCATAACTTAACTGTTATCGAACAAAAGTCTCTGTCTCTCCCCCATTTTTTCCAGCATTATTCTTTAAGCCTCATTCCTGAGCATTTCACTTCACATCTCTTTTGCACTGACACCTGTACATTCTCTTCCAGCTTTTGCACACAGATAGCACATACACCTACCCCCCTTTAAACACAAACTTTCAAGCGTGGATCCCGTCGAGTACGACGGAAAATCTGGGTGCTAATACCTTCCCAGGTTGTAACCAACCCCCTTTCTCAGTTTCTCTGGTTCGCGACCGTCTTATCCATATCTTTCCAGGTTTATGCAGCATTACCTTTCCTTCGGGATAAAAATGCCTAGATGGCGACTCTTTTCACTTCATCTTCATTCCTCCTCTCGCCGACCGTTCGCGCTTGTACCGTGGATGCAAATCTTCGGGAGCGACACTTGTCTAGCATGATGTACAAGTCTAATCATGAAGTCACTTTCACAAAGAAAAGTCTAAAAAGCACTTCTTCATTTCAAAAGGCCAAACCCTTAATAAATGTTAATAGGGTAGTGTACTTGAGGACTAATCTTTGGAACCAAATCTTGAGGATTTTATCCTTACTTAGAGCTCTGAGAAGTATGACTTGAATACACTTTCCTATGCAAACTTCAGAGAAAAAGCTTCTAAAAAACACTGAACAAACAATAAACATCCTTCCTTCGGGAATTATTTTCTCATCTCATTCACTCTTAACGAAAGAACTCATTTTGACTTGTCTTTTACAAGACGGTAAACACGCTCATGTCAGATGAGCCTGCAACACTTGAGCATAGATATAAGTATTTCAATCCATAAAAAAAATACAAACAAGTAATTTCCTCCCTAGTTAGGGGAACTACGTTGACTCTGATTCTCATTTCCCGATGAGAAACGTAGGCGGTGGGGTAGGGCCTATTTGAGCACTCTATTTATTTTCCCTACATTTTTACATACATTTTCTTTCTCTTATCCAATTCAACAGTAGTTATTTTATTCAGCAGAAGTTTTCTTTCACCCTTTGAAACAGTTAAAGCAAGCGTGGATCCCGTCGGGTACGGGAGACGATATGGGGTGCCAATACCTTCCCAGTTTGTAATCGACTCCCGAACCCAGTCTCTTTGGTTTGTAAGACCTTGTTCTTTCCTTCTCCTTCGGTTTGTACAACATTACCATTCCTTCGGGATAAAAATGACTGAATGGAAACTCTACCTTCTCCGCGCCACTTTCGCGTTTGTACCAGGATGGAAATCTAGGGAGCGACATGCAGAAAATCAAGAAATCATCATTGCGATTCAGAATCAAGAACACGATCAACAACAACAATTATCCAAACTCACGATTTCACCATTCAATCACGATAACATCTCGAGTTCAGAAGAAGACGAAGAGAAACAAATAGAATACAAAGGGAAGATCGTAAAATCCGAGCGAATACGTACCTAAGGAGCTTTCATTTTCGGGGTCATCATCTTCACTTTGCAGATATCCAATGAATCTTGTCTAGACTTATATTTTAGTTTGCTTAAAATTAGAGGAGATCAGATACGATTGTGAGTTGTGGTTGAGTGAGGTTCGGAAGTTTCGATCCCTCTGTTTGGTTGGGTTTTTGAGAAAACTAAGTTCAAATTTGGAGAGAGCGTATAAAATGAGTGGGGGTTCATGTTTGGAATTCGCTGATTAAGGGTGGTGAGCCACCTGAGAAGATAGCGGCACTTTCGTCGGCCTTCTCCGGCCAAACTAGGTTTCTAGTGCAGAGGCATCAGTTGAGAGAGAGAGAGAGGCGGTGAGTGTGGTTTATTAACATGGGAAGAAAATAAAACCTTATAGTAAAAGTTAATGCACCATTACTTCATGGATAAGAGGATAAGATTTTGTATTTGTGGTCCACTCCGACGGTGACAATTGTCACCATCCGGTAGGACCACCTCCTTCCATTCCCAAGCGCACTCCATCACCCTTCCTTGCAGTATACCTTTGTTTATCACCTTTAAACTGATCATCATCATCATTAACCTCAAGATCGTACGGCTAGAATGCTCCACCTGGTTAACATGGTTGACCAAAGCCTCATTATAGGCACCCTCAGGCTCCCAGCGCCATTGGGCCTAGCCACAATCCATATCCACACCTCCCTTTTTGCCCAACTGCGTTTTATTAACTGCATATTTACTATTTCAGCACCCCTGGCTTTATTTTAGTTTTTCTTTATTTTCTTTTGAAAACACTTTCAAAAATCATTTTTAAAAATAGTTTCCTGCATGAAAAAATTCCAGAAAAATTAATATTAGTATTTTAGGGTATTAAATAATTTTTGGTCATTTTTAATTTCTGATTTCTCTATTTTTTGCATTTTATTTCGATTATTTGATTTGCATGTATTTAGATATTTTGCATCTTTGTATATTGATCAGTTTGATCCATTTACACATGGAAGTTTGCATACTTACATCATATTCTGCCCCACTATCAATTCTTCATGTTTTATGAGGTACCACTTGAGGATTCAATGCTCATGGACTTGGATTTTTGTTGTATTTTGATGTATTTTTATGGTTTTATCGCTTTTCTAGTTTAGGTTACCCCTCGATGGGTTTCTCTTGCTTTTCCTTCTCTTCTATGATGTAATAGCTTAGGATATTTTTTATCTTTGATGTATGCTTGCATGACATATGTAAATATGGTATAAAAAGATAAAAGCAATCGCTTAGAAAACCAATTTTCAAAGAGAAAAAGTAATATTCGATTCAACGTCGAATTACTTTCAAAATAATAAATGGATTTCATATGTTTTTAGGATTTCCAACACGTTCACACCCACTCCACTCCATTAAACCCAAAAGCAAAACCTTGTATGTTTTGTACCATAAGTTGACTATCTTTCACATTGCAACCGACCCACCCAAATTCATCTCTCCACTCCTTTTTCGATTCGTTACACATTTCACCTACCTTAACATAGGAGAGCCATGATCATTATCTCTTTGAATTTTCATGTTTCATGTTTATCATCTACTTACTTGTGTTTGCCTTGCATGATCCCTTATGAATCATAACTTGGATTTAATTCTCAATTAAAGCCAATGTGTGGTAGACTTTAGGATAAATATCCATGTATGCTAACTTAGGTAGATTTCCCCTTTAAATCCTCAACCTTAGGATCAACATTCGCATGCTAACATTAGGGTTAAAGGCTAGTCTCCCCGTAGATTTTTCTTTATAACTTTTAGTCTTTCTTCTCATCTTCAAAGAAAAGAAAAAAAAAACACTTAATGATAAGGGTGTGCATAGTACACCACAAGCCTTAAGCTATATAGGAAATGATTAGTGGAGGTCTCATTCATTCATCTAAAATTCTTTGCAAACGTCCGATTGGGGGTGTCGCTCCCCGGATTTCCATCCTGGTACAAACGCGAAAGTGGCGCGGAAAAAGAATAGAGTCGCCAGCCAGGCATTTTTATCCCGAAGAAAGGGAATGGTAATGTTGCACAAACCAGAAGAAAGAAGAGGAAGGACACAGGTCCTACGAACCAAAGAGACTGAGTTCGGGAGTCGGTTACGACCTGGGAAGGTATTAGCACCCAGATCGTCCGCCGTACCCGACAGGATCCACGCTTGCAAAGATAACTATTTCAAAGGGCGAGGGTATGAAAACTGCATCAAAAGAAATGAAAATGAAAAGAAACTGGAACTGATAAAAGAATTGAAAAGAAAATAAAGAGAAAAATGTAGGGAAAATAAAGATTGTGCTCGAACGGGCCCTACCCCGCTGCCTACGTACCTCATCAGGATAATGAGGATCAGAGACGCCGTAGTTCCCCTAACTAGGGGTGGAAAGGATTACTTATGAATTAAAGCTTGAACTGCCTATGCCATTGCTCAGGTGTTGCAGGCTCGGACGACGAGTGCGTTACCGTCTTGCAAAGTGGCAAGTAGGAGCAAGTTCGCGTACGGAGCGAAGGAGATGAGAAAAGAATTCCCGAAGGAAAGACGCTTATTGTTTGTTTGTGTTTTTTAGAAGCTTTTATGAGTGTGTCACAAGGAAGTGAACTCAAGCTCTCATCAATGGAATGTGCACTTGTCACTACATTCCAAGATGGAATAATAGAACAAGCACACTCAAGTAAGGAGAAGATCCCCAAAATTTGAACCCAAAGATTAGGGCCTAGGCTCACTAACCTGCTTAATTATTAAGTGCTTTTGGTTATTTACAAATGAAGAAGTGTTTTTTAGGCTTTTCTTTTATGAAGAAGATACCTTGATCAGACTTGTGCATCACAAGGTAAACTTGTACTATCCCAAGATGGAAAGACTACAAGCATACCTCATGGAATAAGGCTATGGATCAATGCATATCTTCAAAGTTATTAAAGTGTTTTTTATGATTATGAGGTGAGAATAGAAAGAGAACCAAAAGAGCAAAAAGGAAAAACTAGGGGGGAAGTTTCTATCCTAAGTTAGCATGCATGGAGTTCCTAGGGTTTGTGAGGTCTTTCTAACCTAAAAAAGGATCTCAAGAGAAGAAGAAGAATATAGGAGGAGAGATGAGAAATGCCTAAGCCCAACAAGAAGATGTTAGTCCATATAAACAAAATGAGAAGAGATGAGAGATGGAGATGTGGAACTCAATTCCCACATCTCACACTTACCATAGCCCCTGAAAGGTTAGTGTAACAACATAAAATCAAGGCATGAACCAACAAGTCAGAAGCTACACAAGCATATAGGCATGGCAAAGAGTTCACAAGATGATAAGCAAAGCAACACAAGATCATATTGAGATGATTGGAAGTGAAACAAATGCAATGAAGGCATGCTTAACAATTAAAGAAATAAAGCACATAAAAGAGACCCAACACCAAGACTCAAGGAGATTCAAACCCTATCCTAAGACCAGGAGCGACCATAGACCTCTAAAGGACCCCAAAAGATGAAGAGAAGTTGGCACAAGTTCCCTTCTAAACTTAAAAGAGACCATAAGACTCAAAGGATGCAAAACAAGGCAAGGTGAGGAAGAAAATACCCAAAAAAAAGATCCAAGCACTTAAAAATTCTACCCAACCAGACAAGCACTCTCCAAACACAAGGAAATGAGAATCCAAAAGGGTTTGCAAAAATACAGCACAAAACTAGGTCAATGAAGCTCAAGGATGCAAGGTATCACCATTTAGGGTTTTGAAAATTAAGGCACAAGTAACTCAAGCAAAGTCCAGCAAGGAAATTTGTTAAAAATCCAAGATAAATCATGAAGATAGTAGAGTGTCTTAGGATTTGAATGCAAAAAGAATGGGGTTCATAGCTTAAAGGATGAGAAAAATAGAAATTGGACAAGGCAGATTGGTCTATGAGAGTCCACAAGAAAGCAATGCTCAATGTTGAATTTATTTGGCCACGTGGGATGAAAATAAAAATATGGAAAAATTATGATAAAAAACTAGATGAATCAAGGAGTGCATATGAATTGTTTTGGATTTTTTAGAGTTAAGGAAGTATTTAAAATGGATCAAAAGCAAATGGAATAAAATTGGTAAAGAAAAAGAATAAAAATAAAGCAAATGGGCCAAGGGGGTGCAAGAAGTAACACGCTAGTTAAGAAAACTACATGGGCCGCGCATGGGGGGGGGGTGCAGATAGCGCTGGGGGGCTGCTGCACCTTCTTCTTCATGAGAAAAACCCTAAACCTTCACCGCCATTAATGAACAAACCCTAACCCTAACCTTATCCACATGAAAATTCAAAACAAGCCGCGGCAAGCCATGAAACTCTCCAGAATACATAATCTAACATCACTAAACACAAATACATGCTTGGATTGAATTAAAACTCAAAGAAACTCTAGATATGAATGAAAATAAAATTGTCCATGAAACTTTAAATCACCATAACTTTGTGAATACTCAACCATTTCACAAACTACAAAGAGCATTGTAACCAGCACAACATGAGGATTCTAAAACACACAACCAAACACATTTATATGAGATTCGAAATTTGAGTGTACCTAAGGTGTTGTCCAAAATTTGAAGTCAAGAATGGTGTAAAATGATGGCAAATGATCTCTTTATCCCCTTAGATGCAAAATAAATGCATCTAAGGCTTTGCAAGCTTGTAAATCCAGCAATGTGCTTCCTTATGCTTCAAAGCTTCTCAAATGGCCACTTGAACAAACTTCACTATAAATCTAGATCCATGGGTGCTTAATGATCCTTGAGATGAGAGGAGTATGAATGTGGTCTTGGATTGAAGAAAGCTTGCCTAGATCAAAAGTTATGGCACAAAATGAAAATGTGCACAAGAAATGAGAAATGGATGATTCTTGAAGAATAATCCAAACAAATGGTATGGAAATGATCTATGAGTGATGAGGATTAAGAATCCTGCAAGAGTTTTGTGAATGGATTCTTGTAGCAAGAGTTTGTGGAGGATGAGCAATTTTGCATAAAAGATGAGAATGAGAGAATGAGTGTGTATTCTGGCTGCCTCTAACCCTAATTCTGATTGTTATGGAATATATATGGCAATGCAAAAGGGTTAGAACAAATGCACGTGAGAGAGAGCTGATTTTTGTGAAAATGCAAATTTGGCCCAAGTGTGCCATAAGCATGCCAAGCTCATGATTTGCTGGCCTATCTTGCATGTGCATTCACCATCCCACCCATGATTCACAGCAAGCAATTTCAGCCCTTGGATGTAAGCTATCACACAATGGTCATGCCTTATGCAAATTCAAGTGTAAAATGCAAGTTTTATGGAACTTTCTCATGTGCACGAATTTTGCCACTTTTCTTTGAGCCAAATGACCTAAATGTGATGCATTTTGATTGTGTAAACTTACTTTGGACATAGCATAGCAAACTATTCACTTTTGAGCCTTTGTGCAAATGGCTTGGCCTTGGAATTTTGTAATTTGCCCTAGAATTCCCCTTTTTTCGAGGGACATATAGAAAAAACCATGAATCTCCAGAAAATGCTCTTGTACTTTTTAAAAATGGCAGACCTTACTCTCCAACTTTCATGTTTACTTTGGGTCCATTTGAAGATTTTTTGATCAAGTTAAGGTCTTGTGAAGTTTTAGGTCAAAATGGCCAAAAATAGTAACTTTTCCATAACCAACTTTGTGCACTTTTGCCAAAACCCCTCAAACCACCAAAATTCTTGTACTTTGAGCTCACCAAACATCTTATAAAATTGAATAGACCTCATTTGGCCAAAAAAGTTGGGTTGGACCCTTTGGAATGGCACAGTTGACTTTTTCTGGGCCCAGTTGACTTTCTACTTCATCTGCAAGTAACTGAGGCAAATACTGACTTCCACTTGGAATTTTTCCATGAAAATTGACATGTAGGAACCTCTTATCATATAGAAAACATTGCCCAAAAGAGTTGGCCAAAATTATGAGGTTAAGGCCCTTGAAACCAAAACCCTAATTTGGTCGCATTGCCTAGGAGCCTTGCTTTGTCTTGAAACTTGTGATGATTAAGCAATCTTCTGAGCTTTTGCAAGTGAACTTGACCTTGCCAAAGGAGTCTAGACTCATCATAGGCCTCTCACAAATCCATTGGAACCCTTGTCTTGGCTTAGATGGCCTTCAACACCTCCCCAGATGGTCATATGCCTCATGCTAGGGCTTGATGCTTGTCATGCTTTATTTTTCTATGCTATAATGTTATATATATGATATGCTTATGATGCAAATGGTGTATTATGATGCTTAAAATGAAGAGGGCAAATTTGGGGTTCTACAGGGGGCGACCTTGTAAAGTATTCGCTCATGTATCATATTCTTTAGTGCTATGCAGACGTCAAACGTATAATCAAAACACTTCTTCTAAAAAAACAATAAACAGACAACACGTATTCTGTTCTCATCTCCCACTCTTTGCGAACGGTATTTGACTTGTCTCGACAGTTTGATAACAAGACGGTAACGCATTTGATTCAGCGGGCCTGCAACACCTAAGTTAGAATTATGGCAACGTCGCTATAAAAAAACAAACAAATTTCATCCCTAGTTAGGGGAACTACGTTGACTCTGATTCTCATTCCCGATGAGATACGTAGGCAGTAGGTTAGGGCCCATTCGAGCTCAAGACCCTATCATCCCTGTGGCCCTTCACATGATAAGGGATGGACATCCTCGAACCCTTTGTGACCGGATCTTACCAGAACAAATATCTCATTGTCGATGTTGACTATTTCAAAAAATGGATCAAATTCGAAGCCCTTGCTAAAACCACAAAACAAAATATACTTTGTTTCTTCAAAAGAAACATCCTCGCCCGATTAAGCATACCCCAAGTACTCGTCATCGAAAACGGAACATAGTTCACAGACAAAAGGTTCCAAAATTTCATCGTCAACTTAAGCACAAAGCAACGCTTCATGTCCGTCGAATACCCCCAGACTAACGGCCAGGCAGAAGCGGTCAACCGAGTGATCTTAAGGGGTCTGAAACGAAAATTAGATGAGGCGAAGAAAGCTTGGGTCGAAGAGTTACATAACGTACTTTGTTAGACGATGGTGCAGATCTATAAGGGGGGTTAAATAGATCCCTTTTGAAATTTACTTTTCAAAAATTAGTTGAAAAATATTTTGCGGAAGTTCCCTGGAAAAATCATCTAATACAAAATTATGTCACCGGTGATCGAATATGCACTTGAAACCAAATGGGAATTAAATGTTGTCAAGATATATTAATACAATGCAATAAATTCGCTTAGTTTCACAACAATTGATAAACCACTCTTAACAATGAAATATAAGAAGAAAATTTGCACAAAAGAATTAATTTTGTGTGTTTTGACTTTTTTGCAAACACTTGGTGTGCACCCACATAAAGTGTTATTTAGATGTTCAAGTAGAGCAGGATTTTTCACAAACTTGTTGTCAATTTGAAAGCAACAGTTTTAAAAACAGTTGGTGTGCACTAACTATCACAAACCAGAATTTTCAAGTCACAAAAAATCAAAGTATGCAGAAAGAGTAAAAGAGAAGAAAGTGAAGGACACAAGAGATGTGTTTAGGCATTTCCTTCACCGTCCTCGCTAGAAGTACTCTGCCCCCAATTCTGAACTGAATTCGGAAATTTTATTAATATTGCAATTGTTTTTACAAGAAGAAAAAATGGAACAACAACCCAATCTAATTCGCGAATGTTGTGACAGCTTCTTCTTGCCCCTTGATTCAAGATGAACCAAGTCCTTCACGCGTGTCGAGAAAGCCTCCGGTTAACTGCTCCATTCTTGCAAGGATTTATAATCCGCCACACTTTGAGCACGACTGAGTTTCTTCAACACTTGTGAACCCATAAAGATCTCCGTAATCCTCCGTCTACCGTGATATGAAAGAACGATCCACTTGATCTTTAATCTACCTCACTCGGCTGAATGTACGAACGATGGTTGTGTGCAAAAACCCCCAAACCTTATATGATCTTGGAGGAGAAAACCCTTCATATTTTTCCATGAAAAACCCACACTCTCAAAACCCAATATGAAATCTCTATTTCAAAACGTTATCTTTGAAACTAACACCTTGATCAACAAAGATTATTGTGTGTGATTGTTGATGGATGCAAGGAATAAGAAGATGAAGAGAGAAATGTGTATATCTTTCACTTTTCTTGTTAATCACTCAAATGAAATGAAAGCATCTATTTATATTGGTTAGTCAATAATAAAAAATAGAAAGTAAAAATAATTGGAAAAAAATGACAGCTACAGGAATGAGCCAGCTCAAATGAATGAATGAGCCGACTCAAAAGGGCCAATGAGCCAGCCAAAAATTATGCTCAGTCAGCCTGTTGAGACCCGTGAGAACAAGAGGGAAAACACCTTAAATGAGCCAACTCAAATGAAGGGATGAGCCGACTCAAAATTCTCATTGAGCCGGCCAAAAATTGGCCTCAGGCAGCTTGTTGGGACCCGTGAGAATTTGGCTAAAAATACCTCAAATGAGTTGACTCATGGGAGGGTTTGAGTCGGCTCATTCAGTTTATTTTCATCAAAAAGAATTTTCCTTCTTTTCCCTTGTGATCCAAACACACTTAAAATCATACCAACTTTTTGACAACTTCAAAATCCATGCCATGTCTCACAAACTCCCCTTTTTTTATGATGACAAAAACTTGATGAATTTTGTACCATACAATAAATTTCACCATGTGTTGCTAAGCTCCCCTTGAATATATGCCACAAACAAGGTATATTCTATGCTCTCTACATATCTCCCCCTTTGACAACATCAAAAAGAGAAGAATTCAATTAACCAATAATAAACAACAACTAAGCAAAAGCTCAAAATGAGAATATCAATTGCAATAAACACACTCATTCACAAACACACAATATGGAATGTCGTGAAAAGAGGAATCATAAAATAAACAACACGAGATAATGAAACAATCAAAATGATAGAAACATTATCCATAAAATAAGCAACCAAGCCATTATCCAAAACAAACCAAAACAAACAGTAGATGATTGTCATAAAGAAACTACAACGAAAGAGAAAATGCAAATGCAAATGAAATGCTATGTAATGATTCTCTCAATGTTGTTGACCACGACCCCAATGTGATGAGTAACGACAGTGATAAGAGACAGGCTGAGAATCATCATTAGAAGCTCCGATATAGTCAAGAAATTTGCGGTTGAGAGTGTTGAAGGAATTTGCAAGAGCAACATTAGAGCCATGAATTTCATTAATCTGTTCCAACAAGGTAGATGTAAAAGTCTCAAACGTAGTATCTTGCTCAGTCAAATGCGCATGCAAAGTAGTATACCAAGTATCCTGAATGGAAACATAATCCACAAATGCCTTGTCTTGTGCATCTAACCTTCTTTCCAACTCATTGTAGCGTTCTGTTTGAATGTTATAGTAGTTCTCTTGTTGAATTTGCATGTTTTGAAGCAAGGTCATGATGCTGGAAGTGTTATCTTGCTGGTGTGGAGACGAAGAAGATGGAGGATCAAATCGAGTGGCTGTATTGGTCCAGCCAGTGTGTTGCCACTCACCCCAACCTTGATTCTCGAAGAGTGTAAATGGAGCACTATTCCATCCCTCATTATCAGCATCCAAATCAGCAGTTGGCATATGCATATCATTTTGATCCCCAAGATCTTCACCTTCAGAATTATCTTCCACATTGTGACCATAATCTCCCCTTGCAATATATCTATACCGCTGCTCCTTAGAATCCCACATATGACCCATAAGACTTAGTGTCTTTTGTTGAAACCAGTTAGATTCAAAAACGGAAACCATAGCTAAACTTTCAACCACAATTTGTGCTTTGTTGATAATTTCCTGAATAATAGATGGATAGGCAAGAGCCACACCTTTCTTTTCTTTTAAAGCAAATATAGGACTAGCAGAGTAATGTGGCCAATTAACTTTTACCTTATTCCGAAGAATGTAGATCAAATGAACTTCAACCATGTCAATGCGAGAAAAACCTCCTTTCTTTGGACGCAAATTGTGCGATACAATCCAATGAAGAATGCAATCCAAAAAGGTTTAACCTTTCCCGTGGTGGTTGAATTAGGGAATAACTCACAATTGACAGCAACCTCAATGAATGGTTCTTTGAGCATACCATTCAATTCCTTACGGATTTCATAATTCACTACTTGATTAGAATCAGTCATCAAAATACTTGCATCCTCTAGATCAATACTAAAAATATCTTTCCAAACTTGAGCATTTACCACCAACATTCTATCACCCATACGAAAATTAAACTCAAATCCTTTAAATTGACCAACCAATCCAGCATAAAACATTCTCACTAAGTCCTCATTGTAATCTTCATGGCAAGATAGGAATGGACTGATACCATGAAAATCTATCAAGTCAACAATATGAGAAATATGCATCTGATTTGCAAGAGTCCTGGTGTATACATATTGGGGAATGATTTTCCTATTCTTGAACCTCTTATTGTAAATTTCACCCAAATCAGAAGGAAGTAAGGAAAGAGCATTTACCGGTAAGGAAGATTGAGATGAAGAGCCCCTTGACCTTTTTCCTGTAGCTCTTGAAGCCATAGTTGAAAATGATAAGGAGAGGTGAAGCTTTTTGTGAAATGGAGGTTTTAGGGTTTCTTGAGACAATATGAGAGAATATAGAATGAAATGATATGAAATGTGTATATGATGAATTAAGATGATTGTTATTCATAAAAGGATTAAATTTCAATCATAAAGGACTTTGAAAGACATTGATGTGCCGACCTAGAGCCCATAACACACAGTCAACACGTGTTTCAAAGGCACACATGTCAATTAAAAAGGCAATGAGCCGACTCAAACCAGACAGGAGTCGGTGCAATTCAAAATTTGAAATGAGCCGACTCAGGCAAGAAGGAGGTCGACTCACAAGGGTCCATGAGCCGACTCATGAGTCGAATTGTTGGGACCTGGGAGTTTGGAAACGAAATTTCTACAAAGCACACCATATCATCATATTACCATATTTAATTGCAACCAAATGACACACAAACTCATATTTTGACATTATGACTAAAGTAAGAGATAAATATAAGAACAAACACAAGCACACACATATTAATATGCTTTATATCATAGATGAGCAAATTATATCAAAGATCAATGAAGTGATTAGAGACAAACTATAGTTAGAGTGATATTACCTTGAGAATATGAAAGTGTAAGATGGAAAATCACAATTAACACTTCAATAAACAAGATGTTAGTGAAGAGTTATATTTAAGTCAAACAATAATATACGATATTATCATTTTTATCAAGATCGATCCGAAATGTCAAGAACGCCAAGTTCCCTACAAATATGAAAGAAAAGTTTGGTAGCAAGTGGTTTTGTAAAAATATCGGCAAGTTGATTTAAACTATCAACATGTTCAAATACCACATCTCCTTACTCTATGTGATCCCTAAGAAAATGATGTCTTATTTCAATATGCTTAGTGCGTGAGTGTAGGATCAAAGTTTTGGTAAGGTTAATTGCACTAGTGTTGTCACGCAAAATTGGAATATGTTTAGGAATAATATTGAAGTCAAGTAATATTTCTTTTAGCCATAAAATTTGGGCACAACAGTTTTTGGCCGCAATATATTTTTCCTCCGCAGTTGACAAAGCAACTGAAACTTGCTTTTTGCTATGCCAACTTATAAGAGAGTTAGAAAACAAATGACAAGTACCACTAGTACTTTTCCTATCTACTTTGCAACCAGCAAAGTCGGAATCAGAAAAACCTACCAAAGAGCAATCACTACCCTTAGGATACCAAAGACCAAACTTAGAAGTGCCACAAAGATATCTAAGAATGTGTTTAACTGATTTTAAATGTGATTCCTTAGGGCATGATTAAAATCTAGCACACATGGACACACTAAATATAATATCTGGACGCGATGCGGTAAGATAAAGAAGAGATCTGATCATACCTCGATATCTTTTTATATCTACCTCATTACCATTTTCATCACGATGGAGACTAGCTGCAGTAGGCATTGGTGTATCAATAGGTTTGGAGTTTGTCATATCAAACCTTTTTAGTAGTTCATTGCAATACTTTGTTTAACTTATGAATGTTCCATCTTCAAGTTGTCTAGTTTGGAGTCCGAGAAAGAAGTTGAGCTCCCCCATCATACTCATCTCAAATTCACCTTGCATAGAACTTGAAAACTCCTTGACTAACTTCATATTAGTAGACCCAAAAATAATTTCATCTACATACACTTGTACTAATATCAAGTGATTTCCTTCTCGTTTAATAAAGAGTGTAGTATCAACTTTTCCTCTTGAAAAACCTTGATTAATCAAGAATTTACTTAGGCGATCATACCAAGCTCTAGGAGCTTGTTTGAGACCATACAAAGCACGTTTAAGCTTGCAAAAATGATTTGGTTTTTCATGGTTTTCAAATCCGGGAGGTTGACACACATACACCTCTTCATTTATGTATTCATTAAGGAAAGCACTCTTAACATCCATTTGATATAATTTGAAATTTTGTGAGCATGCAAATGCAAGTAAAAGGCGTATATCCTCAAGGCGGGCAACAGGAGCATAAGTTTCCTCATAGTATATGCCTTCCTCTTGGTTATACCCTTGAGCAACAAGACGGGCCTTGTTGCGAATAATGATACCGTTTTCATCCATCTTGTTCTTAAATACCTATTTTGTGCCAATTATTTAATGATCTCGCGGAGGTGGAACAAGGTCCCAAACCTCATTTCTTTTAAACTGATTTAGTTCCTCTTACATAGATAAAAACAAATTTTCATCAAGTAAAGCATCTTTGGAACTTTTAGGCTCAATTTAAGAGACGAAAGCATGATAATAACAAAAATTACTTATCCTTGATCAAGTAGTGACACCCTTTGAGATATCCCCAATAATATTGTCGATGGGGTGGTCTTTTGAAGTTCTCCACTTCAATGGTAGGTCATTTTGGATTGGTGCTTGATCTTCATCTTTGAGACTAGAATCTTTAACCGGTTCCTCAAAAACAAATTCCGAAAAGGGTTAAACACGAAATAAATCCAGATCTTTAACAATCTCTTCTGAAGAAGCACCTACACCAATAACAACATTACCTTTTCCGACAATTTTCGGATAAGATTCATCAAAAGAGACATGCACAGATTCTTCAACAATAAGTAATCTTTTGTTGTATACTCTATATGCCTTACTTGAATTTGAGTATCCAAGAAAGATACCTTCATCCGCCTTTGAATCAAATTTACCAAGGTTTTATTTTCCATTATTTAACACAAAACATTTACATCCAAAGACATGAAGGTGTGATACATTTGGCTTCCTTCCTTTTAAAAGTTCATAGAGCGTCTTATTTAGCATGGGTCGAATAGTTATCCTATTCAACACATAACATGCGGTGCTAATAGCATTGGCCCAAAAATATTTAGGAAGACCACTATCATTTATCATAGTTCTTCCTAACTCCTATAACACACGATTTTTAAGTTCCACAACACCATTTTGTTGTGGAGTTCTAGGAGCGGAAAAATTATGTCCAATGCCATGTTTCTCACAAAACTTTTCAAAAAGATGATTCTCAAACTCACCTCCATGATCACTTATAATTGTTACAATGTTAGTATTGAGTTTTTTTGAGATAAATTGGCAAATATTTCAAATGCGGAAAAAGTATCACTTTTGCTTGCCAAGAAAATTGTCCAACAAAATCTTGAGTAGTCGTCTACAATAACAAAACCATAGTAGTTTCCTTTTAGAATCTTGATTCAAGATGGACCAAATAAATCCATATGTAGAAGTTCAAGACCATGTTTTTGGATTTAAAAGAGATCTTTGTTTGCTTACCCATTTGACAAGCATCGCAAAGATGATCTTTAGTGAACTTTATTTTAGGAAAACCTACTACCAAGTCTTTGGAGACAATTTTATTAAGCAAGTCAAAATTAATGTGTGTCAAGCGTCTATGCCAAAGCCATGAATCATCACTATTTGATATTAGACACTTGGGATCATTAGTGGATACCATATTCAAATCAAGCATATATACGTTATTTACCCTCAAGCCCATAAGCCTATCATCCTTATTAACATCATGTTTAATTATGCAACCTTATTTTGAAAAAGATACATCATATCCTTTGTCACATAATTGACTAATGCTAATGAGGTTATGCTTAAGACCTTCAACTAAAAGGACATTAGAGATAGATATAAAAGAGGGATTACCTACACTACCTTTGTTGAGTATAGCTCCCTTGTTGTTATCACCATAAGTAACAAAGCCCTTCTTCTTAGCCACAAAGTCATAGAATAAAAAGATGTCACCCGTCATGTGTCTTGAGCATCCACTATCAAGAAACCAACGTTTCTCTGTAGCCTCAAGACACTCCACCTACATGATTAGACAAGAGAGGGAGGTACCCAATTTTCATTGGGTCCTATTTTGTGAGTGAAACTTTGGTTGCATTTGGGCAACCATTGAAAAATTCCTTTAGGAACCAAAAATCTCCTAAATCGGCATTTTGCAATAGTTAGACCCCTCTTGCAACAATAAAGACATCTCAAGCATGATTTAGAATCACATTTTCTATTTTGATCTTTCACTACATAAGTATATATTTGATATGGATTATTCATTGATTCTCTAAAATTTGTACAATCAATAGAAAAGGTTATCTTAGGTTGCGATAACTTGTCTAATTTGGTTTGAAGAGTTTTGACATCTTTTTTCCAAATACAACATGTTTCACAACTGTGAAAATTATGCCATTCTCGCTTGTCTTCTTTCATAGGTTCCACCATAGATTTCTTAAGAGCTTTCATCCCGTTTTGATTATCTGATACCTTTTTCTCTAGGTATTTAAAAATACGTTTATCGGATGCTACACGCTTAAAAGCTTCTTTAGCTTCTTGGTGGAGAACTCTAAAAGTACTAAGTAAGTCATCATAAGGAAATGTTTCAAAATTATCATATTTGGCATGTCTTACCTGTTTCTTTCCCTTCTTATGAGCCATGAGACAAAGGTTTACTTTCTCTTCCTCATCAGTTGAGCTTACTTTACTAGAAGATTCACTAACACTTTCCCACGCAATATATGCCCTTCTAGCTTTGTTGCCTTTTATTTGATACCTATCTTTAGCTTTGTCTTTCTTTAACATTGGGAAATCCGATTTGTAGTGACCCGGGTTTCCACAATTGTAGCATGATCCTTTATCTTTGGTACTTTTATTTGATTCTTGCTTGGATGGGTTTGATTTCCTTCTATAGTTAATGAGGCGCTTATCCGAATGAGAGATTTCATTCTTTCTAAGATACCAATTGTATCTTCTAACAAACAAACCCATATCCTTATTGGATTCATTTTCTTAATCACTTGAGTCACTCTCAAAATCTTTATTGGTGGAGTATTTTGAAGTAGAAGCCTTTAAGGCAATATACTTCTTCTTCTTCTTGTTATCCTTAGGCTTCACATTCTTTTCTTTCTTTTCATTATCTTCATGCTCATGTTAATTTAAGAGCTCTTGTTCATGCTCTTGTAGCTTTCCAATAAGTGTCGTCAAATCCAAGGTCCTTGCGTCATTAGCTTCTTTGATTGTTGTAACCTTTGGTAACCATTCCCTAGTAAGACATCTTAAGATTTTGTTAGTAGCTACATCGTTAGGAGTGGTTTTGCCAAGAGCGTTTAAGCGATTCGTCAAGTGAGAAAATCTCTTTCCCATTTCACACATGGTTTCCCCTTGGCTCGTGTGAAATCGATCAAACTCTTGTTTCAATGTATTAATTCGGGCTAGCTTCACATCATCGGTTCCCTCATGGGCAACCTGTAATGCTTCCCACATAGCCTTGACCGTAGTATGATAAGAGACTCGAAAGTATTCATCCACTCCCAAAGAAGATATAAGAATATTTCGAGCTTATCAATCATAGCTATATTTATTTTCATAATTTTCATCCCATTGTGCTTCTGGTTTTTCAATTTCGACGTTATCCGGACCGACCATAGTTATTTGAAAAGGGCCGTCTTGACTAACTTTCCAAATTTTTCTATCAACAGAGTTGATATAATTGCGCATACAATTCTTCCAGTCACTATAGTTTTCTCTGGTAAAAACTGGAGCTCTATTATACGCCCCCGTTGGATCGTTGTCCATTTTCTAAAAAGTTATATGTGAAGCACTAGATAAACCAGTGCTCCTGATACCACTTGTTAGACGATGGTGCAGATCTAGAAGGGGGGGGGGGTTGAATAAATCCCTTTTAAAATTTACTTTTCAAAAATTAGTTGAAAAATATTTTGCGGAAGTTCCCCGGAAAAATCGTCTAATAAAAAATTATGTCACTGGTGATCAGATATGCACTAGAAACCAAATGAGAATTAAATGTTGTCAAGAGATATTAATACAATGCAATAAATTCGCTTAGTTTCACAACAATTGATAAACCACTCTTAACAATGAAATATAAGAATAAAATTTGCACAAAAGAATTGATTTTGTGTGTTTTGACTTTTTCACAAACACTTGGTGTGCACCCACACAAAGTATTATTTAGATGTTCAAGTAGTGCAAGATTTTTCACAAACTTGTTGTCAATTTGATAGCAACACTTTCACAAACAGTTGGTGTGCACTAACTATCACAAACCATAATTTTCAAGTCACACAAAATCAAAGTATGCAGAAAGGTAAAAGAGAAGACAGTGAAGGACACAAGAGATTTGTTTAGGCAGTTCCTTCACCGTCCTCGCTAGAAGTATTGTGCCCCCAATTCTCAACTGAATTGGGCAATTTAATTTATATTGCAATTGCTTTTACAAGAAGAAAAAATGGAACAACAAACCAATACGAGTCGCGAATGTTGTGACAGATTCTTCTTGCCCATTGATTCAAGATGAACCAAGTCCTTCACGCGTGTTGAGAAAGCCTCTGGTTAACTGCTCCCTTCTTGCAAGGATTTATAATCCTTCAAACTTTGAGCATGATTGAGTTTCATCAACATTTGTGAACCCATAAAGATCTTCGTAATCCTCCATCTACTGTGATATGAAAGAACGATCCACTTGATCTTCAATCTATCTCACTCGGCTGAATGTACGAACGATGGTTGTGTTTAAAACCCCCCAAACCTTCTATGATCTTGGAGGAGAAAACCCTTCAGATTTTTCCAAGAAAAACCCACACTCTCAAAACCCAATCTGAAATCTTTATTTTAAGATTGAACGTTATCTTTGAAACTAACACTTTGATCAACAAAGATTATTGTGTGTGATTGTTGATTGATGCAAGGAAGAAGAAGATTAAGAGAGAAGTGTGTATATCTTTCACTTTTCTTGTTAATCTCTCAAATGAAATGAAAGCATTTATTTATATTGGTCAGTCAATAACAGAAAATAGAAAGTAAAATAATTGGAAAAAAATGACAGCTACAGGAATGAGCCAGCTCAAATGAATGAATGAGCCGACTCAAAAGGGTCAATGAGCCAGCCAAAACTTATGCTCAGTCAGCCTGTTGAGATCCGTGAGAAAAAGAGGGAAAACACCTTAAATGAGCCGACTCAAATGAAGGGATGAACCGACTCAAAATTCCCAATGAGTCGGCCAAAAATTGGCCTCAGGAAGCTTGTTGGGACCCGTGAGAATTTGGCTAAAAATACCTTAAATGAGTCGACTCATGGGAGGGTTTGAGTCGGCTCATTCAGTTTATTTTCATCAAAAAGAATTTTCCTTCTTTTCCCTTGTGATCTAGACACACTTACAATCATACCAAGTTTTTGAAAACTTCAAAATCCATGCTATGTCTCACATACTTAAGGTCTACCGCACGACCCCGCATTTGACAACCGAGGAAACCCCATTATGGCTAACATACGAAACTGAGGTAGTCATCCTGTTGCACCCCAAAATTTTCCCTCCCCTAGACAAGACATTGTGTACCAAGGTGTCCCAAGAGGTTCACAAGGTTCACAATTAGTCAGAAAGTTTGACTATTCCCTCAGACAAAGCATCCTCCTAAGCAATGCATCCTAAACTAGGGTTTTGGATTTCACCAGGCTAAATGAATTTTCAAGGCCTCAAGTAAGCTTCATAGAATCCTATATGTCTTCAAGAACCCCTATGTCAAGTTTCAAGGCTTTCCCAAAAGGGTTGCTCAGTCAGATGATCAGATATGTAAAAATCAGTCAAAGCAGTTAAAAAGTCAAACTAAGGTCAACTGTGGTCAAACCAAAGTCAAACTTCATGATTTTTTTGCCAACATCAAGTTTATGAAGTAAAATTAATCATTTGATCAAGGGTTGATCATGATTCATTAAAGAAGTTTCAGATCATCAAGAATCAGGAGTTTCTAAATTAGGGTTTTCACATAAAAAGTCAACTGAACTTTGACCAGCCATAACTTTCACATGCTTCATCAAAAATTTCCCATCCAAAGCTCATTTTGAAGGAAATTTAATTCTCTACAACTTTGTGTCTCACAAGCCAAGCCCAAAAATGCTTCATTTGGAAGGTATGAGCTAAAACATTATAGGTCACTTTAAAAGTCAACAAAAAGTCAACATCTTCCAAAGGGCATAATTTGAAAATGGTAAAGGATATGGACATGAGACTAAAGAAGTTGGTTATAGGACTCTCTAAGCTTTCCAAAATGTCCAAGAACACCTTCATAGCCTTAAAATTGAGGGATTTGTGCCTTTGCAAAGTTGGGAAATTTTTGGGAGGTATGTGAAGCAAATGAAGCCTTAAAACCAATTTTTGTCAAATGGGCCTACCAAATTGCCATCCAATCTTCATGATATCCTCAAGCACGACCCAAACCAAGCATTATTTGATTTTTTTATTTAGTATTTATTTGAATTTTATTCATTAAAATGCAAATTAAATCAAAATAAAATATATAAATCAAATATTTGGATATGATTGAGGTTCTAGAAGATCATAAACATCATTTAACTTGATTGGATACACTCAAAATTCGTGCAAGGCTTTAAGAGTATGAAAATATTTAATTTTTCTCACTTTTAAGATCATATCTTTCTTTACCATCAAGTTATCCAAAAGCCCAAAGAAGGGACATGTTTTTTAACCTAATTTCATTCACTATATGTACATGAACATAATACAATAACAGGGGACATTTTTGCTGCCTCCAAGGATCAAGAACAAACTTCAACTTTTTCAAAGAAATTTCAAATTCGGATTCTCACTTTGTGTTGTTTTTCAGGCAATTTGAAGGTTTAAACATGATCCTTGAACATCATTGAACATATCTCAACCCTCATTCGCATCCAAATCATGCTAAAATCCATGAACCGATTCACTCTTGTTCTTACTTTTGAAATTTTCGATTCTTATGATTTATGCATCATACACTAATTTTGATTGTTGTTTTGTGTTTAGAATGAAGTTTACAAGCTTTCTGGATAATTTTTATGATGAACCATAGCCTGAAACGCAAACGACCATTATTAGGGTTTCATAAACTTGAAATTGGGAACCACGGCTAAGAGCAATTTCAGTTGAAATTGATGGATCAATTGGACTTAGAGACATCATATTAACTTGTTTGAACCATTAAAAATAATTTATTCTTGTTATTTGTGATATTTGAATATGCAGGACTTTAGTGATGCAGAAAATCCGTCACTAAAACATTTAGTGACGAATGTCTGTAGCTATAGCCTAATACGACAGCTAGAGGAAGGAGATGAAGTCTGGCGCGAAATTGGATTTTCAAATCTTTGCTTATTTTATTAGATTGCGTTTGCGTTTATATTTCAGATGTGTTGCTTAGCTCAGTTGGTTGGTGATACGCGCATGGATGCAGAAGGGCTGGAGTTCGAATCCTTGGTTCCAACATTTTTTCACATATTTATTTTTGGCTGCAGGTTTAAAATATAATGGATGCTTTGCATATAGATAACACCAGTGCATGCTGGCTCAGTTGGTTTTGTATGATGTTGTTGAGGTAAGGGACCTGGGTTCAAATCCCAGGTCCTATCTTTTTAGGCATTTTTCATATTTTCTTATTTTTTCCTATTTTCTTTATTTTGATTTAAGTTAATATAATTAAAATGTTTTCTAAATTAATAACCAATAATATTTTTATAAATCTTATATTTTCTAAAAACTCATAATTATTTTCTTAATGTTAATTATTTGTATTAATTTTATAATATATTTGTATATAATTATTATATATATTTTTGTAAATAAAAAAATAATGTATTGAAATTGTAATAAAAACCCTAATTTTCTTAATTAAAGTACTAACCTTAATTTTTCTATTAACCCTAAAAATTTAACTTATTTTTCTAAACCCTAATTAATATATTAATCTTTATTTTTATTAATATGTAAATAATTTAATATTTTTATTATTATTATTAAATTGGTTTTATTTTCTTAATTAATCTCTAAAAATTTATAATATTTATTTAATCTAAAAATAATTTCTCTTTTTAAATTTAAATTTTGATTTCTTTATTCACTATTATCATTATTATTATTGCTATTATTTTATTATTGCTAGTATTTTATTATTTTTTATTTATTATTCTTATTATATTTATTATTATGTATCTGCTAAAGTCATGTAATACTTGTAGGTTTATTTTCCGTCTTTATTTTATTTCGTAAATATTTTATTGTATGGTTAGTAATCTTAGGGTGTGCATAACCTAAATGTGATTAAAAATAATTTAGAAAATTAATCTAAGTAAGATAAATATTTGAATATAAACACTCACACACGTAAGTCGATCTTTGATCGCCATCTTGCACTTTCTAGGTTACCTCTCTCAGTTGCCTTAAAATAATATGTTCAAGTCCCTCGAATATAGGGGTGTCTTAAGCAAAGTCCCTTCACTTATAAAATCATCAAGTCCCTACAGATTTAAAAGATCAAGTCCCTTCGAGGTTGCTTACGGAATAACGATCTTGTCCCTTCGAATAAATGATGATAGTCCCTACGAATTGCTAAAGACACCCCTTAAGTTGCCTTCTATGACCATACGATGACCCTACGCTTGTCCCTTAACACATCCAAGGTAATGACTACCTATTCCTTAATAATAGGGATAGTCTTACCCTTGAAAGAACATACGAGAACATGAAAGACTTAATCTAGGGTAGGTACCTCTTAGTTACTTGCTCGCATTTCAAAATACCTTTACACCTCACAATTTCTAAACTAGCCTTTGTATACACCCATACGAGGGTCATTACAAAGTACTTAAAGAAATTTTTCTAATCACACACTACACATTTCAAAAAACAATTTAAGTGAGCTAAGTAACTAAGAGCCTATGGATAACCATGGATATAAAGGGTGCTAACACCTTCCCTTTATATAACCTACCCCCCGAACTCAAGTCTTTTAAAAATAGGTCTTTCCTGTTCTTTTATGTCCTTTTCTTATGGATAAAATAAAACTCGGTGGCGACTTTTGCTATCCGCAACATTTATAGAAAGTCAGTTCTCCCACCGTGTTACACATCCCGGTAGAAATTAGAGAACCTTTGAGGGGAAGAGAAGCACCTCTAGACGAGGAGCTGAACGACGAAGCCTTATGAGTAGAACTCGACCTTGTCGAGGAAATATGATCTGAGGCAGCTCTTCGAGAGGCATCTCTGAAACAAAAAGTGGCTCTACGCCACGATGCAAGAGTCATTAAATGAGAATTCCAGGTCAGCAACCTCGTCCTCCGGTGGAATCAGAATAATTCATGAGAAGGCAAGTTGGCCGCAAACTGGTGTCGCTCCCACCAAATGACACCTCGGGTCAGAAGGGGTACAGACGCGAACGGTCGGCGAAAGAGGAAGAGAACACACAAGGGTGAACTCAGAAAAGAAAGAGTCGCCAGCTAGGCATTTTTATCCCGAAGGAAAGGTAATGCTGCATAGACCTAGAAAGATATGGATAAGACGGTTGCGAACCAAAGAGACTGAGAAAGGGGGTTGGTTACAACCTGGGAAGGTATTAGCACCCAGATTGTCCGCCGTACTCGACGGGATCCACGCTTAAAAGATTTGTGTTTAAAGGGGTAGTGTCAGTGCAAAAATGTGTATCAAAGCTGGAAAGAATGCAAGTGTCAGTGTAAAAGAAAAGTGAAGTGTATAAGTAGAGTGTCAGTGTAAGAATAAGAATGAAATGCTCAACACCATGAGGCTTAAAGAATGAGGCTAGAAAGAGGGGGAATATACAGAGACTTTTGTTCGATAACTGTTAAGTTATGCCTACGTATCCTCTCGTGCAATGAGGAAGTAAGAACATTGTAGTTCGACCCAAAGAGACTGAAAGATGAATTGACTTGTGAACTGCTTACTTGTCTATGCTCAAGTGTAAGACCTGTCTGGCTCAGGTGCAAACTGTCTTGCATTAGACGGAAGAAGCAAGTTCTCGTTTGTGAGTGAATGAGAGGAGAAGAGAATCCCGAAGGAGACGATTATTGTTTGTTTTTGAGTTTTCAGTCTTTTATTGCTTTTGAAAGTTTGTCATAAGTTAATGAGCTTAAGCCTAAACCAATGGGTTAGTAAACTCATCACATCTTCCCTCCGATTAGGGGTAATGAGAATACCTTAAGTGTGAAGTCAGTATCTCACACTTAATCACCATGGTGTAGGATTAAGATCATTAACCTACTTGTGATTAATTTAGATATTTTTGTTGTTTTTGTTTAGTGTTAAGTAATGAGATTAAGCCATAATCAAAGATTAAACAGACTCATTACACCATCCTAATAGAAGGATAATAGATGAGAATATTTAAGCTGAGGAAGGCTCCTCAACTTAATCTATGATTAGGGATTAACCTCATGACAAAACAAAACCTTTATTAGATGGATTTTAGTTATTGGTAAGATTAAGAAATGAGTTTTATGGTTTGTAAGACAACTTGAGAAAGACTTGTCCATTAACACTAGGGTTAGTCCTTCTTAACCAATTAAGGAAGAATTAGAACCCTAATGCAAGGCCCAAGTTACAAGCTTGATGTCTTGATAATTATTATGTGGATTGATTAAGGGATTTAAACACATTAAGGGTTTAACACTTAGTATTAAAGTTATACACTCCATCCTAATAGAAGGATGCAGGCATAAGCTTAATCACAAAGCCTTAAAGCCTTTAGGGTTTAGTCCCTGATTATGAGGTGAGAAGAGAAGACTCAAAGAGACACAAAGGTAAAAGCTAAGTGGGGGACTAATCAAACCCTAATTGTTATCATGCTTGGAGATCCTAGGGTTTGTGAGGTTTACAAGAAGATCTTCAGAGAAACCACCAGGAAGGAAGCAGATGAAAGGAGGAAGAAGCAAAGAGAAGCAAAACAACTTGCTTCACTTAAGAAGACAAGTTGCTTGAAGAAAGAAAGTAAGAGATGAACATGAATGAGCAAGCTCAATCCAATTCACATACAAAATGCAGCAAGGGAAGTGTGAAAGAGATAAGAAGGGATTATGAGAAGTGAAGGCAAATTCACTCCTCAACTAACTTACCACCTGAAATGTTAGTATAAGAAATGAAATGCAATGCAAAATGAAATGCAATGTCATGATAAAAACCAAAACCAGAAGCATGAGTATGATGTTAATGATTCTAAGAGATGATGCAAACATGAGGCAAGGCATGAGAATGATCATACAAACATATGGATGCAAGAGAAGCATGCTTTGAACCATGAATGTTCATGAAAAGTTATGGAATGCAAAAGACATATAACATGGCAAATGAAAGATGCAATGATCAAACATGGTTCTAATATGTCCTAAGATGCATCATGAATCAAATGAATGCACAAAATGTCATGGCAAGTCAATGGATGCAAGCAAAAGAGAAATGAATGCAAAGGAAGGCACAAATTAGGGTTTCATGCATCACACAAAGCAAAAATTCAAAACCAGAAGCAAATGACATGATAAAAATTTGAAAATTCAATCAAAGGAACCTTAAACCTATACAAACTCACTGCCCAAAGGAGGGGATCCAACTCTTAACCTAGTGAAAGTTATGAATTTTCTAAGTTGGCTAGGGTTTTAAAGTACCTTGTCAAGAAAAATGCAAAACAAATTGAAAATGCAAGATCAATTCAAACCAATTTTATCCTATAAACTACATGCTATGCAAGATGCAATGCAAAAAGAATCATTATCCAACTCTCAATGGTTAGGCAGAAATGAATTTTTGAAGTTTGAAACAAAATATTGCCTTAAAATGAAATTAAATCCAATGAAAATGATCAAAAGGCATCAAGATCAAAAAAGAAATTTGGTTTGAGAGTTGGACAATGTTTCTAAATGTTTCTAAATGCTATGTGAATTTTTTTTGTGATTTTTAAATACCTAAAAGTATTTTTAATTAATTAATTTTCCTTAACTAATTAAAAATAAACGTTTAAATGATTTAAAAATAATTTTTAATGCAAAAAATAAAAATAAAAATATTTTTGGAATGAGAAAAATATTCTAAGTCAGCATGCAAAAAATGAGATTTTTGTGATTTGTTTTACTATTTTTAACAAAATGAGAAAGAAAATGCAAGAAAAATAAAATAAAAATGAATTAAATGGAAAGTCAACAGATTCAGTGGCTGAGATTTGAACCTAGGGCGCGGGAATTGACTGGCGCCAGATCTTGTGGCTGAGATTCAAACTGGCAGGATTAATTTATAAACTTAATTAATTGGATTAATGACGTGGATTAGGGTTTAATGAAACCATCCTGGCCATTGAAACGCGCGGGAGTCAACAAAAGTCCACTAAATCAAGGGTCCATATTCAAACTTTGCCCTAAACGCAATTAAGGCCTTAATCACTTTCAGGTGGCCGGAAAAGACCTCCGGTCGTCTTCTCCAGCCACACCTCCCCTGAGCAAAACCAAAACCTCACTTCTAGGTCATTTCTGGAGCTCTAAAGCTCCAGATCAACTCTCTTCACCCCCCTGAACCTGAATCTAACCTCAAATCTCATTTCTTTTTTCTCAAAACCATGATTCGAATCAAAAACGTAAAAATGGCCAAACTTTCAGAGATGCAATACATACTCAATACTCAATCATTTTCAAAACTACAAAGTGCGAAACAATCAGGGGAACATGTAGATCATTTCAGTAGCTTAAAACAAGGTTTCTGGAAAAAATAAATTTCGAAGCTACCTGAAGTGAAGCTTTCAGTTTGGAGCTTTCAGCCTGCTTCTTTGCTTACAATCAACTCTAATGACTCCCCTCAGATGTTTGCAAGGCTTGGTTGGAGTTTACAATGACTGGTTTGTGAGATTGAGCAAGTTCTGTTCAGTGAAGGGAGGAAATCATGTTTTGATTTCAGGGGGTTTCAGGGCCAAGTGAGGGGTCAGGGATGATCAGTGAGACATGTTGAGATGTTCTGTGAAGTTTGTTTTTGTGTTTGATGCTTGTGTAGTGTGTTTCGAATGAGAATGCATATGAGGCATAAACTTGGAACTATGGCTTGGAGAGTGTTTCAGGCTTGAGTGTCTGATGCAAATGAACCCTTGGGGTGTGTTTGTAAAGTCTGGATTGGGCAGAGAGTTGTTGGTGGCCTGTTGTGATTGGTATGGGCAAGTTGCCAAAATGTCAACTTGACTTGTACTTGAGGTATGGGCAATGGTACAACTAGCTTTTTGGCTTGTCTTGGCTCAGCTGAGATTAAGGATGTCCATGGAATTAGTTTTGAGACAAATCAGCAAGTTGAGTGAAGTTTATGTAGTGTTTTGCAAATTTGTGAACTTTTGGCCCCTTTGGAATTTCTTAATGCACAAGCCATGAATTTGGACAAATCTTTGGTGCATTCTGACCTAGAAGCAATGTACTATGATGTTGTGATGTATTGAAGTGTGTTTGAAGTCATATTTTGCCTTGGCAAGAGATTTTGCAACTTTGCCTCTTTGGTGCATAACTTGAAATTATGTGATTTTTCCCAACTTTGACAAGCCATAACTTTTGATCCAAAATGAATTAGAATGAGTTCTTGTACTTTTTGAAAAGGGAATGATCCATTATACAACTTTCATGACCAAAGTTTTCTCATTTGAGGCATTTTTGAATCAAAAAGAAAGGTTTGAAAAAGTTTCCCCAAAATGGCAAGTTTCCATTACAAGTCATTTCCCAAAAAGTCAACTTTGCCAATGGCTTGAAATTCTTCAATTTTGTGAACTTTTAACATCTTACATGATCAAATAAAGATCATACACAATCAAAATGATGAAGAACACCCCTTGGTTGGGTCATTGGGGGCCTCAGATGCCCTGATTTTACACTGACTTGCTCAAGAAGTCAACTCTTGATCAGATGCCTTCCCCATGGAATTTCTTCATTAAAATTGATATGCATGATCCCTATACCATACAGAGACCAATAGAAACAAGAATGACCAAAAAATTTGGAGTTATGGCCTTTGAAACCAAAACCCTAATTCTAGGTCATCTGTGCAGTCAAGCCTGGCTCTGCTTCCATGCCTTTCTCAGTTCTTGTGATATTTTGACTTTCTTGACTTTGTGGGGATATAATATGATGCTTGAACATACATGGACCCCTTTGAAGTGATTGATGACCTTTGGAGTGGCTCAAATGGCTCAGGGATGGCTCAGATCACAAACCCTAGATGCAGATGACTTAGAAACAATGCAGTGAATCAAGAATGTGGTATGAGATGCTATGATTGAATTTATGCATATGAAGAGATCACAAGCCATGGTGTGAATGGGTGAGGGCAAATTTGGGGTGTTTACAGCTGCCCCTCTTCAAACATGAGTTAGCTGTGCTGGATGTAAGCAACGGCTTAACAGGCAAACAAGATAACTTGTGGTTGAATACCAAAGACAGTCCAAAATTTGCACTCACAGAGTGAAGAAGAAAAGGGATATAGATTGTAAAAGAAAATAAAGTATATTTATAAAGTGCGGGCGACGGAGGACGACCATCGAGCAGGGGACGACTGCTGGGGATAAAGCAATGACGGGGACGACCGACATGCTGGGGATATAAGAGATTATGATGGGGACGACCATCAGGTAAAGCTATAAGACCTTCTGGAGATTTGAAATAAATGGTGAGGTACGGTCATCAAAGGTGAAGGACGATCACCTGGCAGGGTACGGCTGCTCTGTTGGGGATAAGATGAGGGACAGTCATCTAAGGTGAAGGACGATCACCTGGCAAGGTGCGTTTGCCAAGAGTATCACGACATAGGACGAATGTCGGATAGAAAAAGATCGATGATGGGGACTGCCATCGGATAAGCATGACGAGGGACGATCATCAAGAGGTGAAGGACGATCACCTAGCAGGGTACGGCTGCTCTCGGGGTTTATCATGACATAGGAAGAATGTCAGGTAACAAGATCAACGATGGGGACGACCATCGGATAAAATGATGAAGGACGATCATCAAAAGGTGACAGACGATCACCTAGCAGGGGACGGCTGCTAAATATCACGACATAGGACGAATGCCGGATAGAAAGGGGTTCCAATAAGGGAAACTCCGATGGGGAAAGGATGAGGGACGGTCATCAAAGAGGTGAAGGACGATCACCTGGCAGGGTACGGCTGCCGAAAAGGTATCATGACACAGGACGGATGTCAGATAGAAAGGACGTAGTTCACTGGGATTTGCTGGGACAAGTAAACACGGACGAGTGTCTATATCCAAGGAATGAGAGGTATTAGTGTTTGGGTATTGTGTATAGATTAAAGATGCGGACAAGCATCCCTAAGACCATGATACGGACGAGTATCAGTAGAAACAAATGCCTGACGCATGTTCAGAGATGATGATACGGACGAGTATCAACTGGTTAACAAGGAACACAGATGCATGTTGATTCTGTGGGGACTCTTCTGGGGAATAGTAGACACAGACGAGTGTCTAAATTCAAGAAGACATGAGTGTTTGACATGTGTATGGATTAAAGATGCGAACGAGCATCCTTAAGACCATGATACGGACGAGTATCAGTAGAAACAAACGCTGACGCATGTTCTGAGATGATGATACGGACGAGTACCAACAGGTTAACAAAGAACACGGACGAGTGTCGGATATGAGGAGGTATGAGTGGTATATACAAGATACGAATGAGTATCTGTATGAGTGAAACATGAGTAATAAGTATGAGTGGCGTACAGGAGTGTTTAACTTGCTGGGAGAGTGACACGGACGAGTGTCGGAAAAAGTATATTATAAACAGGTGTATGGTTCACAAAGTGTTTAGGTAACTATGTTGGGGAAGGTGACACGGACGGGTGTCAGAGAATCTGTATAAATATATGTATCTGTGAGTGCAAAGAGGACGTTTTGGCTTTCTACTGGGGATATGACACAGACGGGTGTCAAGAAGCATCTGTAATATATAAGTGTCTATTTGTAAAGAATGCCCGGGCGGCTTTACTGGGGAATCATAACGCGGACGGGTGCCAAAAAGGGTGTGCATTTGTATTTATGAGTGTAAGGCACATGTCCTGGCTTTCTGCCGGGGAATTTGGGGAGTTTTCTGTATCTTGCTGACGGATTGCCAGTATTCACAAGTGTTTGATCCAGAACATGGCTTATGATTATGCAATATGTTTGATTTTTGCCGTAATGCTCCGTATTAGGCGGAATGCTACGCTCTGTGGGGAGAATATGATGCGAATGTTATGATTATGCAAAGGTAAAGATTCGGGATTCGGATCCCGTCGCTATGAAGATCTCTGGTTGATCTGCTTGAAGTGAACATCCCAGCTGGGGATGAGATCATTGGTAGATCTAACATATGGGACTCTGCTTGGGGATATAGGTCATTGATAGACCTATCTTTGGTAATGAGGGACCCAGCTAGGGTTTGTAGAAGCTTTCTTCACTCTGTTGTGAGATCCTCAGGCATTGCTCTTCCGGATAGAGGCTGAAACTCTGTGGGGGAGATGGTTCCCTGGCTTTTGTACTTGGCTGAGGAGGAAGTAACAAACGGCAACACAGCTGGGGAAAGAGCACCTCTGGTGCTAAGTTTGAGTAGATGGTGATTTGCCAGATTGTTGGGATGAAGTTTTCATGCCCCATGTTGCGCTTTGAATACCTGCAAATCCTGAAAAGACAGAGAAACGCACAAGTAATCCCGAGGTATCCCTTACCGGATTCCATCATAGGAGCCTAGACACTCCCGGGAGTAAGTATATTTCCTGCACGCACGTATTTTTGGAGAAAAGCATCTGTATTTATGCAATCAGTATCTTAAAGACATCGGACATTCTTGCAAATGAAACTAAAATGTACGAGACGAAACGTGACTGCAAAAATCTGATTTTATTAATTCATGTGCCCTGAATTGGCAAGATACATTCAAGGAAACAAATCCCCTAAAATGAGGAGATTGTTACAAATTGAGAAATAAAAGGTATTGGCAATGTTGATGACGCTTCAGGGAGCTTCCCTTTGCTATGACTCGTACGACATTTGACGTTCTTCTCGTCTTGCTTTTCGAAGAAGATTGATTCTGGAAGAAGCTTGAACCTTTCGGAGCTTGTCAGGTTGTAGGTGATACAGACGAATTCAGAGTACAATTGTTCGCTTATTCCCTTATTTTGCGTGGATCGCCCTTTCAGGTTTTCAATCCACCGGGATACCCATTTTTGCCTGAGTTGTCCAATGCGGCTTTTCAACTCAGCGGGTGTACATTTTCTTATTTATTTTCCCTTATTTTTGCCCGAGTCTTTTATTCTGTTTTTTGACTCGTCGGGATGCCCTATTTTTGCCTGGACTTACATTCTGTTTTTATGTCCAGCGGGTCATTTTTATGCGAAGTATTTTTTAACTGCATCTGAATTCACAGGGGACGGGAAGTCTTCACCATCCATAGTACTGAGCATGAGCGCTCCACCAGAGAAAACTTTCTTTACTACGAATGGTCCTTCATAGTTCGGAGTCCACTTGCCCCTGTGGTCTGTATGAGGAGGGAGGAGTCTTTTCAACACAAGATCTCCTACCTGGTACTCTCGGAGCCTGACTTTCTGATCGAAGGCTTTCTTCATTATTTTCTGATATAATTGCCCATGACAAATTGCAGCTAATCTCTTCTCTTCAATCAGATTCAGTTGTTCGTATCGGGATCAGACTTATTCTGCTTCATTCAGCTTAACATCCATTAGTACCCGCAGGGAGGGTAATTCAACTTCAACAGGTAGGACTGCCTCCATACCATAAACAAGCTGATACGGTGTTGCCCCAGTGGATGTTCTGATTGACGTGCGGTACCTATGCAATGCAAATGGTAACATCTCATGCCAGTCTTTATAGGTAACCACCATCTTTTGCACAATCTTCTTGATATTCTTATTAGCTGCCTCTACAGCGCCGTTCATCTTTGGCCTGTAAGGAGAAGAATTGTGGTGTTGGATTTTGAAGTCCCGGCATAGCTCTGCCATCATTTTGTTGTTTAAGTTAGAGCCATTATCAGTAATGATTCGCTCGGGCACTCCATACCGACAGATGATATCTCTCTTCAGAAATCGGGCTACCACTTGCCTTGTAACATTTGCATAAGAAGCCGCTTCAACCCACTTGGTAAAATAGTCAATAGCAACCAGGATGAATCTGTGGCCGTTTGAAGCAGTCGGTTCAATCTTGCCAATCATGTCAATGCCCCACATGGCAAAGGGCCAAGGTGAAGACATCACATTCAAAGGATTTGGAGGCACATGCACCTTATCCGCATAAATCTGGCATTTATGACATCTTCTGGCATAGGCACAACAGTCGGCATCCATGGTGATCCAGTAATAACCTGATTTTAGCAATTTCTTTGCCATTGCATGCCCTCCTGCATGGGTACCAAAGGATCCTTCGTGCACCTCGTGCATTAACAAGTCCGCTTCTGTCCTATCAACGCATCTGAGAAGTATCATATCAAAGTTTCTCTTGTACAGGGAACCATCAGTATTCAAGAAGAAACTACCAGCTAGCCTTCTTAAAGTCTTCTTATCATTGGAAGATGCCCCAGGTGGGTATGTTTGATCCTCCAAGAAGCACTTAATGTCATGGAACCAAGGCTTATCATCTTTAACAACTTCTGCCGAGAATACATATACTGGTCTGTCAAGTCTGGACACTGAAATCCGAGGCACAAAGTTGGCAGCTTGAACTTTAATCATGGATGAAATGGTGGCAAGGGCATCTGCAAATTGATTCTCGTCCCGAGGAATATACTCAAGCCTGACTGTTGTGAAGAAAGTCAATAACCTCCTTGTATAATCCCTGTAAGGTATTAGATGATCCTGGTGTGTGTACCATTTGTCGTTGGTTTGATTGATTACCAAAGCTGAATCTCCGAACACAGTCAAAGTTTTGATTCTGAGGTCAATGGCTTCCTCAAGACCCATAATACAAGCTTCGTATTCAGCTTCGTTGTTAGTGCAGTTAAAGGTGAGCTTTGCCGAGAAAGGCATGTGAACTCCTTTAGGTGTAATGAGTACTGCACCAACACCACGACCATTCATATTAACAGCCCCATCAAACATCATGGTCCATTCTTCCTTTGGGTCAGGTCCTTCAGTGTGAACAGGCTCTTCATGATCTTTTGCTTTAATGAACATGATGTCTTCATCAGGGAAGTCAAATCTCATAGGCTGGTAATCATCAATGGGTTGCTCAGCAAGATAATCAGACAATACACTGCCCTTAATGGCTTTTTGAGACGTGTACTGAATGTCATATTCTGTAAGGATCATTTGCCATCTTGCAACCCGTCCGGTAAGAGCTGGCTTCTCAAAAATGTACTTAACCGGGTCCATCTTTGAGATCAATAAGGTAGTGTGGGTCAACATATACTGTCTTAGTCGGCGAGCAGCCCACGCTAAAGCACAGCAAGTTTTCTCGAGCAGTGAATAACGATGTTCACAGTCGGTAAACGTTTTGCTTAGGTAGTATATTGCATACTCTTTTCGACCAGACTCGTCATGCTGGCCCAGAACACACCCTATTGACTCTTCTAATACTGTCAAGTACATGATTAGAGGTCTTCCTTCAACTGGAGGCATAAGGATTGGAGGTTCTTGCAAGTACTCCTTGATTTTGTCAAAAGCCCTCTGGCAGTCTTCATTCCACCTGACCGTTTGTTCTTTTCTTAACAGCTTGAACAAAGGCTCACAGGTTGCTGTAAGGTGAGATATGAACCGTGAAATGTAGTTCAATCTACCCAGAAACCCTCGAACTTCTTTTTCAGTCCTCGGTGCAGGCATTTCTTGAATGGATTTGACTTTATCAGGGTCAACTTCAATCCCTTTCTCACTTACAATAAATCCCAGCAACTTACCGGATCTCACCCCGAATGTGCACTTGTTGGGGTTTAACTTCAATTGGTACTTCCTCAGACGCTTGAATAACTTCAATAGATTCACCAGGTGGTCTTCTTCTGTGAGGGACTTGGCAATCATATCATCTACATAACATTCTATTTCTTTATGAATCATGTCATGGAATAATGTTACCATAGCCCGTTGATATGTTGCACCAGCATTCTTCAGTCCGAATGGCATCACCTTGTAACAGAACGTGCCCCAGGGTGTGATAAAAGTTGTCTTCTCCATGTCTTCAGGTGACATCTTGATCTGATTGTATCCTGAAAATCCATCCATGAAGGAGAACACCGAGAACTGAGCCGTATTGTCCACCAATACATCTATGTGAGGTAAAGGGAAGTCATCTTTTGGGCTGGCTCTGTTCAGATCCCGGTAGTCCACACACATCCTCACCTTGCCATCTTTCTTAGGCACAGGTACAATATTAGCAACCCACGGCGGATAGCTAGTCACAGCAAGGAACCCGGCGTCCCACTGCTTTTGTACCTCTTCTTTGATCTTCATTGCCATATCTGGGCGAGTACGGCGCAGTTTCTGTTTCACCGGCGGGCAGTCTTCTTTTAAAGGCAGCTTGTGCATGACAATATCGGTGTCCAACCCTGGCATATCCTGATAAGACCAAGCAAACACATCTACATACTCCCGAAGCATGTCAATCAGTCGTTCTTTTACTGAGTCTTGTAAGCAGGCTCCGATCTTAACCTCTTTCACATCTTCTTCCGTGCCAAGATTAACCGTTTCGACCTCCTCCTGATGAGGAGTGATAACCTTCTCCTCTTGCCTTAATAACCTGGCTAGCTCTTTAGGTAGCTCATAATCTTCTTCAACCCCTTCATCAGCTTGATTGATTGGATTGTCAAAGTCATACGAAGTCATAGCTGTGCTGTTGTCGGTGCGGTCTGAAAAAGAAAAATGAAAAAACAGTGAGCGGAAAAGAAAGAGACTCATTTGCAAAAGATGTCCGATATTCATTGATTGATCTGTTTGCACAAAATTACAAGATGGCCCGATTACAAAATGAGTCTTGACATCTTGGGCAAGATGCAAGACTTGATGCATGCTTAAAATATACAGGAAATAATAATTACTCTGCAGGAGTAACCCTTATAATTTCCTGGGAAGACCAGTTTGAGATATGGCTCCCCGGGGTCCTTGGACGTATCCAGCTCTCCAGGTTGCGCTCATCTTCCGACTCATCTTCCAAGTTGTTCACTGCATCCGGGGTGAGCATCCCCCCATTGACAAAGTTGGGCTTCTTAGCAGCCTCTGATTGATCTTGTTGAGTTGGTTTGTAACCCAACCCAAATCTGTCCTCCTTCTTCTCCACGGGCAGCAGCTTGCCCCAGCCTTGGGCAGTCCCCTCTTCAACAACCTTCCTGGCTTGCTGATAAGACGTCATGGAGGTTCCCAGTACAGTAGATGCTTCATTTATGTTCAGGGCCTCAAACCCCTGGCTCATGGTTTCATGGATTTCTCCATCCATTTCAATGTACTTGTACGTAGCCAGATCGCTAACAAAGATGTCCTCTTCCCCACAGATGGTGATGATTTGGCCTTCCCATTCGAATTTCAGCTTCTGGTGAAGGGTAGACATAACAGCGCCAGCGGCATGGATCCAAGGTCTACCCAACAAACAGCTATAGGCCGACTGAATGTCCATCACATAGAAGGTAATTTTAAAATTCTGCGGGCCAATTATCACAGGCAGATCAATCTCCCCAAGCACTGATCTTTTAGAGCCATCAAATGCTCTCATTACCAGATTACTCGGACGCAGTTCCAAGCCATCATATTCCAGCTTCACTAAGGCTTTCTTTGGTAGAACATTGAGTGACGACCCAGTGTCCACCAGTACATGAGATAGAACAGCACCCTTGCATTCCAGAGTGATGTGTAAAGCCTTGTTGTGGTTACGTCCCTCCGTTGTTAAGTCAGCATTGGTAAAGCCCAGTCCGTGACTGGTGTTGACATTTGCCATCACAGTTTCTAGCTGATTAACAGTGATCTCCTCTGGCACGTATGCTGCGTGCAAGACTTTCAGTAATGCATTCCTGTGAGCTTCAGAACACATCAACAGGGATAATATGGAGATCTTTGAGGGAGTTTAGTGAAGCTGATCCACCACCTTGTAATCACTTCTCTTTATAATTCTCATAAACTCGTCTACATCTTACTCAAAAGATGTCTTCTGAGTTTCTTTGATGATTGGTTCTTCAAATACCACACTCTTTCCCTTTGCTTTTGCAGCAGCTTCTGCTTCGGCATTAGGTCTTTGCAATTGTGAGGCAAAAAGGCGTCTGCTTCTGGTGAAGCCTCCGCCTCCCCCAACATTATCAATCTGTGGAGAAGAGGTTGAAGAATCCAAAGTGATTTTATCCCCGTTGCAGTAGAGGTCAGAGCCATAATGCCAAGGTATGGCATTACTACTTTCATATGGAACGGGTCCAGGCACCGTGATGGTAACTGGACTGACTGCAGTAGAGGAGGGTACTGAAATGGTGTGCGGATCGTAGTAAATGGTGACTGGTGACCTGGAAGGAGATGCCACTGCTTGTTGTTGAAAGTTGTTGTTTGGAGGAACACTTGACGGATCATAGTAGATGGTGACTGCTGAGATATCTTCATTAATTTCTATTGGCGTTGTAGAAGATTCTGCTGAATAAATGGGTGCTGATGTTGTAGAAGAAATGGTTGTTGACATCTGGTCTGCTGAAATGATGGACGGAGCCATTGTTGATGATATTGATGAATTGGTCAGAATGATTGTTGTTGCAGTTGTAGAAGAGTCAGGAATTGTTGTCAAAGGGATTGCTGAATTTGTAGGCGCTGATGTTGTGATCTGGAGTATACCACTTTTGATAAGACTATCTATGCCGCTTCTCAAATTATCACACCCGTTGACCGAAATGTTACAATAGCCACAACCGAGCTCACACCCGGGGAACATCTGGCATTCTAGAAGCTGAGCTTTAATTTCGACCAGAGGCGTCCGAATCTGTCCAACACTGGTGATTAAGAAAGATGGTTTGTCTTCCTCAATGGCATTAATTCTTGGCCCCCCCGTGATTGGGCATGGGATTCTTGTTGACATTCGGCGGGGGTGCAAAGTTGAGGGCTTTAGAATCTACCAGATCTTGTACTTTCATTTGCAAAGCCCTGCATTTCTCAGTATTGTGGCCAGGTGCGTTGGAGTGGAAAGCACATCTGGCATTGACATCATAGTTTCTTGGTAGATTAGAGGGATCCGGTGGTGCCAATGTCCTTAATTCAACCAAGTTGAGTTTCAGGAGTTGTGGTAATAAGGCGGCATAAGGCATAGGGATAGGGTCAATCACCCTATTTGCCTGTGATGGTCTTTGCTGAAAGGGTCTCTGCTGTTGATTGCTGTTGTTGTTGTTGTAGGTCCTCTGTGGCGGATACTGAACTTGCTGTTGATAAAGTGGTTGTTGTTGTGACTGATATGTTGGTTGCTGAGGAATCGGAGCTGGAATAGTGACAGCTGCTACTGATCTGTGGACATGCTGAGGTCTGCCCCTGTTGGCATAAATGGCATTTGTCTCACCGGTTCTTCTAGGTCCCACAAAAGGATTCCTGGGATTACTTGACGAACTTGCACCATTATCAGAAATCTTGCCCATCTTCAGAAGGCTCTCAATTCTTTCTCCAGCTATGACTACGTCAGCGAAGCTGGTGGAAGAAAAGGCAGCTAGCCTATCAATATATGTTCCTTGCAGAGTGTTCATAAACATGTCAGCCATCTCTCTTTCCGACATGGGTGGCTGGACAGCAGCAGCAAGCTGTCTCCACCTCTGGGCATATTCCCTGAAGCTTTCTCTGGAGGATTGAGACATTCCCATCAGAAGGGTTCTGTTAGGAGCCATGTCCAGATTGTATTGGTACTGTCTGATGAAAGCTTCAGCTAAGTCTTTCCAGCACCTGATAGTAGCTCTGGTCAAGTGAGAGTACCACTCCCTTGAAGCCCCAGTCAAACTGTCTTCAAAGTAAAACATTCACAGTTTTTCATTCATGGTGTATGCCTTAAGTCTCCCCAGAAAGGACTGCAAGTGGGTTCGTGGGCAGGAAGTTCCATTGTACTTCTCGAAGCACGGGGGTTTAAACTTATGGGGAATCCTTACCCCATCCACTAACCCCATATCCATGACATCAAAACCTAGGGAATTTTGAGACTCCAGAGATCTCAACTTCTCAGCAATTTCATCAAACCTCCTATCATAGACTTCATCCCCAGCTCCCATCACAGTGAACTGCTATTCTTGGGGGTCTTCTTGTAAGATCCTTCCTCCAGTGGTATTTCCTTGCACATTACCCGGGATGTTGACTTCCGGATGTAGATGAGGCCCATATACTGGTGGGTTAACATGAGGTTGTCCCCTTTCATTGTTACTTGTTCCTCCAGTTCCCAGGGGAGGTTCTTCCGGGTTTTGTCTTTCTACCAATGCCCTCAACCTTTCTTGACTTTGAGCCAAGCCATTCATTACTTCCATGAATTGGGTCATTTGGTTTCTCATCTCCAGCCTTTCATTAGCCATCTGAGTTCTGACCTCTGTCAGATCTTGCTGTACTTGGTCCATCTGGATACTAGGAAGATTGTTGCGAGTAGGATACCGGTGCGGACGATTGAGAGGGAACACCCGACGGCGAGCAATAATTCCTGAATCACAACAGAGTTAGAAACAAAATAATGTAAAGACAAACCTACAAAACAAAACAACAGTCAGTATGCAATGCAGTATGTTTATTTATTTTCCAAGGTATCCGGCTTGGCTCTTGGTTTTGACCTTTCCAGACCCTGAGGAAGATGCTTTGATGTTGCTTGGGAGAAAGAAAGCTTAGTGAAACAAACTGACAAATACATTACAAATAGTGAATAATACACAGTCTGTTTTTACAACATATGCCCCTGAAGGGTCAAAATACAACATAAAAAGAAAAGTACATGAAATGGAAATAACAACAAGCAAAGAAGTCAAACATCTAAGCCAAACTCATCCTTCTTAACCTCCTTCAAAAGTGCTTCAGTTACGGGACCAGCCGGATGCTCTGTGATGTTCCTGATAAGAAGGTTTCTGGTGGCAATAGCAGTGGTCAGCTTCTTGTGTTTGTCCTGGTCCTTTGACCTCTTCACACCAGCCCTAAGCTTCAATTCTGAAATTTCCTTCTGGGCTGCCAGCAAAGCTTCCTGTTGCTTCTTTTCATTGGCCTCCAACTGCTCAATCCTGGCTTGAGTTCTCTTATCTTCTTGAGTGCGAGCTTCAGTGATCCTGACCCACCTAGCTTGACTTTCTTCTAGATAGAGATCAAGTCCTAGCCTTCTGAAACTGGGCCTCTTTACAGGCATTCTTCAATATTTGCTCTCCAGTTCTTGATTTCTTGATGTAGTCTTCTGCTTTCTCAATCTTGGCCAGATGTTCTACCTTAAGCTTCTCTAACCTCTCAATGTCTAGACGACTATCACTCCTCTCCCAGAGGGTCTTCTTCAGAGCTTGAGACAGATTCTCATTCCTCTCCTTCAGCTTCTCAAATTCTTCCAGGCTGACAGTGGCTGGAGGTGGTACTGTGGATGGTCCAGTTGCATCCTCAATGGTGAAGGGCATCCCAGAAATCTGAGCCCTAGCATGTGACCATTCATAATACTGAGCTGAAGCCACATTATTGCATCTCCCAAGAATGGCCATCCCTTTGGTTTGGATGTTGTCCCAAGCCCAGGATGCTTGTCTAACAACAGCTAGATTAGGTTTTACCTCACAATACAAGGTTTCATCCAAGTCCTGCACTCTAGGAGGGTGAACCAAAGCATATCCCAATTGTCTCTTAAACAACAAAGGATTGTAGTTGATGCAACCCTTCACTCCTATTAGAGGTACATTGGGGTACTGCCCACAGCTTGTAATTATGTCCCTGCCTTTGGTGCTCTGGGTGCACCATCTGATGTCATCTGAGGTCAAAGCAATAAGCCTCCTGGCCCAATTCTTCTGTTGGTGAGGATTCAGGAAGGCATCAGTTTTGGGTAAGTGTTTAAGCAGCCAAGTGTGAAATAGAGGAGCACAGCATCTCACCAATCTCCCTCTCTGCTTCTCATTCCTCTGATGAACAGAATAATAGAAATCCCCCAGCAATGTGGGCACTGGGTTCCTCAGAAGGAAAAGATGAATGGCATTCTTGCTGATAAACTTGGGCTCATCTGCAAATAGTATAACCCCATATATACTGAGGGCTAACAATGCACAAACTGCCCTCCACTCTCCCAAGGAGGCCTCCAGGATGGCCTGAGAAGTCAGAAAGTCTAAGTGCAATCCAGGGATTCCGGCCTTTGTGGTCATGTTCTGCTCAATCAAAGTAGGCTCCAGGTATAGTGCCTTTTCCACTTCTCCATTGCTGGGAGAAGTCATCTCAGGGTTGAAGGAATCCCACCCTTAACAGGCACTCCAATCAGTGATGAAAACTCCTCCAACAGAGGTCCTAACTGAAAGTTCTGGAAAGTGAAGCATCTCAAAGGAGGGTCATAGAACTGTAGGCAAGTGTGGATCAAACTCCTCTGAGAAGGGTCCAAGTCCATGACCATATCAAGGATGCCTCCATAATGCTCTCTGAATAATGGGATGTGGTCTGGAGTGATAAGTGTCTGGACCTGTCTGATGCCAGCCAACACAGGCTCGAAGAAATGATATGAAATGTTGCTCTTCTTGGGTGCCATGACTGCTGATGAAGAGCTGAAAGCAAATGCTGATGATGAAGACTGATACTGGTGATGAGCCACTAATAGGCTGAGACTAGTGACAAAAGTAGCTGAAGCAGGAAACTAATGAAGATAGCTGAAGCAGATAACTGATGAACAGGGGTCTATGCAGATGAAGGGGTCAAAACCAAGCCAGATGTAATGTGGATACCCTGAAAAACAAATAAACAAATGTTAAATGATGCAATGATGAGTATGCAAATGATATGCAAGGGTTTGTGATCAAGCTGGATCTGATTACTGCCTTGATATAAAGGTCCATGTATGTTTAAGAAGTCCAGATGGAGGTTCAGAAATCCAGTAACCAAGGTGGGGGACTCAAATAAAGAGTCACATGTCCAGGGTTAAATCACAAGAACTATCCAAAGTGAAGCATTCTTAAACAAAACAAGTATCAGGGTATGATGTGGCCAAGGGTTCCTGCAAACCTGTAAACAGCCCAACCCCCTCACATGTGGTGTTCTAAAACAAGGATCCTCAGGCTTGGATCAGTTATGAGGAGTGTAAACACTTCTAACCCGGAGGTACAGTGTTTACAATAACCATAAAAGATCCTCCTCTAATTCACCTCAGTTTCTGAAGGTCATAATAAAGGTCATCCAGACTTAGCAGGCTTCCCAGATAGCCCTAGCACTACAGGAAATCTGTAGCACAGAGTTCTCAAGAAGAAACCCACATCTGAACCGTGTTTCATATTCCCGCACCAGACCGAAATGGAATGGGAAAGAACATGAACCACTCTAGCCTAGGTGTCACTAAGGTCCCAGGTATAGGACCTTAAACTCTCAATGAACCCTACCCATCAAAACAATAAACCAGATCCAACCAGATAACAGTATGACAGTATGATGTATATAAAACTGTAAAGAAAACAATAAACAAAACTGTACATAAAGCAATAAATAAAGCAAATACAAACATAATTAGCACATAACACCCCAGTAAACACAAATCAATCAAGCGCTAGGAGGAACCCACAAAAAGAACCAGAAGCCCTGGTTACAGTATAAGGGTCCCCAGCAGAGTCGCCAAGCTGTTGCTCCCACCAAATGACACCTCGAGTCAGAAGGGGTACATACGCGAACGGTCGGCGAAAGAGGAAGAGAACACACAAGGGTGAACTCAGAAAATAAAGAGTCGCCAGCTAGGCATTTTTATCCCGAAGGAAAGGTAATGCTGCATAGACCTAGAAAGATATGGATAAGACGGTTGCGAACCAAAGAGACTGAGAAAGGGGGTTGGTTACAACCTGGGAAGGTATTAGCACCCAGATTGTCCGCCGTACTCGACGGGATCCACGCTTAAAAGATTTGTGTTTAAAGGGGTAGTGTCAGTGCAAAAATGTGTATCAAAGCTGGCAAAAATGCAAGTGTCAGTGTAAAAGAAAAGTGAAGTGTATAAGTAGAGTGTCAGTGTAAGAATAAGAATGAAATGCTCAAGACCATGAGGCTTAAAGAATGAGGCTAGAAAGAGGGGGAATATACAGAGACTTTTGTTCGATAACTGTTAAGTTATGCCTACGTATCCTCTCGTGCAATGAGGAAGTCAGAACACCGTAGTTCGACCCAAAGAGACTGAAAGATGAATTGACTTGTGAACTGCTTACTTGTCTATGCTCAAGTGTAAGACCTGTCTGGCTCAGGTGCAAACTGTCTTGCATTAGACGGAAGAAGCAAGTTCTCGTTTGTGAGTGAATGAGAGGAGAAGAGAATCCCGAAGGAGACGATTATTGTTTGTTTTTGAGTTTTCAGTCTTTTATTGCTTTTGAAAGTTTGTCATAAGTTAATGAGCTTAAGCCTAAACCAATGGGTTAGTAAACTCATCACATCTTCCCTCTGATTAGGGGTAATGAGAATACCTTAAGTGTGAAGTCAGTATCTCACACTTAATCACCATGGTGTAGGATTAAGATCATTAACCTACTTGTGATTAATTTAGATATTTTTGTTGTTTTTGTTTAGTGTTAAGTAATGAGATTAAGCCATAATCAAAGATTAAACAGACTCATTACACCATCCTAATAGAAGGATAATAGATGAGAATATTTAAGCTGAGGAAGGCTCCTCAACTTAATCTATGATTGGGGATTAACCTCATGACAAAACAAAACCTTTATTAGATGGATTTTAGTTATTAGTAAGATTAAGAAATGAGTTTTATGGTTTGTAAGACAACTTGAGAAAGACTTGTCCATTAACACTAGGGTTAGTCCTTCTTAACCAATTAAGGAAGAATTAGAACCCTAATGCAAGGCCCAAGTTACAAGCTTGATGTCTTGATAATTATTATGTGGATTGATTAAGGGATTTAAACACATTAAGGGTTTAACACTTAGGATTAAAGTTATACACTCCATCCTAATAGAAGGATGCAGGCATAAGCTTAATCACAAAGCCTTAAAGCCTTTAGGGTTTAGTCCCTGATTATGAGGTGAGAAGAGAAGACTCAAAGAGACACAAAGGTAAAAGCTAAGTGGGGGACTAATCAAACCCTAATTGTTATCATGCTTGGATATCCTAGGGTTTGTGAGGTTTACAAGAAGATCTTCAGAGAAACCACCAGGAAGGAAGCAGATGAAAGGAGGAAGAAGCAAAGAGAAGCAAAACAACTTGCTTCACTTAAGAAGACAAGTTGCTTGAAGAAAGAAAGTAAGAGATGAACATGAATGAGCAAGCTCAATCCAATTCACATACAAAATGCAGCAAGGGAAGTGTGAAAGAGATAAGAAGGGATTATGAGAAGTGAAGGCAAATTCACTCCTCAACTAACTTACCACCTGAAATGTTAGTATAAGAAATGAAATGCAATGCAGAATGAGATGCAATGTCATGATGAAAACCAAAACCAGAAGCATGAGTATGATGTTAATGATGCTAAGAGATGATGCAAACATGAGGCAAGGCATGAGAATGATCATACAAACATATGGATGCAAGAGAAGCATGCTTTGAACCATGAATGTTCATGAAAAGTTATGGAATGCAAAAGACATATAACATGGCAAATGAAAGATGCAATGATCAAACATGGTTCTAATATGTCCTAAGATGCATCATGAATCAAATGAATGCACAAAATGTCATGGCAAGTCAATGGATGCAAGCAAAAGAGAAATGAATGCAAAGGAAGGCACAAATTAGGGTTTCATGCATCACACAAAGCAAAAATTCAAAACCAGAAGCAAATGACATGATAAAAATTTGAAAATGCAATCAAAGGAACCTTAAACCTATACAAACTCACTTCCCAAAGGAGGGGATACAACTCTTAACCTAGTGAAAGTTATGAATTTTCTAAGTTGGCTAGGGTTTTAAAGTACCTTGTCAAGAAAAATGCAAAACAAATTGAAAATGCAAGATCAATTCAAACCAATTTTATCCTATAAACTACATGCTATGCAAGATGCAATGCAAAAAGAATCATTATCCAACTCTCAATGGTTAGGCAGAAATGAATTTTTGAAGTTTGAAACAAAATATTGCCTTAAAATGAAATTAAATCCAATGAAAATGATCAAAAGGCATCAAGATCAAAAAAGAAATTTGGTTTGAGAGTTGGACAATGTTTCTAAATGTTTCTAAATGCTATGTGAATTTTTTTGTGATTTTTAAATACCTAAAAGTATTTTTAATTAATTAATTTTCCTTAACTAATTAAAAATAAACTTTTAAATGATTTAAAAATAATTTTTAATGCAAAAAATAAAAATAAAAATATTTTTGGAATGAGAAAAATATTCTAAGTCAGCATGCAAAAAATGAGATTTTTGTGATTTGTTTTACTATTTTTAACAAAATGAGAAAGAAAATGCAAGAAAAATAAAATAAAAATGAATTAAATGGAAAGTCAACAGATCCAGTGGCTGAGATTTGAACCTAGGGCGCGGGAATTGACTGGCGCCAGATCTTGTGGCTGAGATTCAAACTGGCAGGATTAATTTATAAACTTAATTAATTGGATTAATGACGTGGATTAGGGTTTAATGAAACCATCCTGGCCATTGAAACGCGCGGGAGTCAACAAAAGTCCACTGAATCAAGGGTCCACATTCAAACTTTGCCCTAAACGCAATTAAGGCCTTACTCACTTTCAGGTGGCCGGAAAAGACCTCTGGTCGTCTTCTCCGGCCACACCTCCCCTGAGCAAAACCAAAACCTCACTTCTAGGTCATTTCTGGAGCTCTAAAGCTCCAGATCAACTCTCTTCACCCCCCTGAACCTGAATCTAACCTCAAATCTCATTTCTTTTTGCTCAAAACCATGATTCGAATCAAAAACGTAAAAATGGCCAAACTTTCAGAGATGCAATACATACTCAATACTCAATCATTTTCAAAACTACAAAGTGCGAAACAATCAGGGGAACATGTAGATCATTTCAGTAGCTTAAAACAAGGTTTCTGGAAAAAATAAATTTCGAAGCTACCTGAAGTGAAGCTTTCAGTTTGGAGCTTTCAGCCTGCTTCTTTGCTTCCAATCAACTCTAATGACTCCCCTCAGATGTTTTCAAGGCTTGGTTGGAGTTTACAATGACTGGTTTGTGAGATTGAGCAAGTTCTGTTCAGTGAAGGGAGGAAATCGTGTTTTGATTTCAGGGGGTTTCAGGGCCAAGTGAGGGGTCAGGGATGATCAGTGAGACATGTTGAGATGTTCTGTGATGTTTGTTTTTGTGTTTGATGCTTGTGTAGTGTGTTTCGAATGAAAATGCATATGAGGCATAAACTTGGAACTATGGCTTGGAGAGTGTTTCAGGCTTGAGTGTCTGATGTAAATGAATCCTTGGGGTGTGTTTGTAAAGTCTGGATTGGGCAGAGAGTTGTTGGTGGCCTGTTGTGATTGGTATGGGCAAGTTGCCAAAATGTCAACTTGACTTGTACTTGAGGTATGGGCAATGGTACAGCTAGCTTTTTGGCTTGTCTTGGCTCAGATGAGATTAAGGATGTCCATGGAATTAGTTTTGAGACAAATCAGCAAGTTGAGTGAAGTTTATGTAGTGTTTTGCAAATTTGTGAACTTTTGGCTCCTTTGGAATTTCTTAATGCACAAGCCATGAATTTGGACAAATCTTTGGTGCATTCTGACCTAGAAGCAATGTACTATGATGTTGTGATGTATTGAAGTGTGTTTGAAGTCATATTTTGCCTTGGCAAGAGATTTTGCAACTTTGCCTCTTTGGTGCATAACTTGAAATTATGTGATTTTTCCCAACTTTGACAAGCCATAACTTTTGATCCAAAATGAATTAGAATGAGTTCTTGTACTTTTTGAAAAGGTAATGATCCATTCTACAACTTTCATGACCAAATTTTTCTCATTTGAGGCATTTTTGAATCAAAAAGAAAGGTTTGAAAAAGTTTCCCCAAAATGGCAAGTTTCCATTACAAGTCATTTCCCAAAAAGTCAACTTTGAAATGGCTTGAAATTCTTCAATTTTGTGAACTTCTAACATATTCCATGATCAAATAAAGATCATACACAATCAAAATGATGAATAACACCCCTTGGTTGGGTCATTGGGGGCCTCAGATGCCCTGATTTTACACTGACTTGCTCAAGAAGTCAACTCTTGATCAGATGCCTTCCCCATGGAATTTCTTCATGAAAATTGATATGCATGATCCCTATACCATATAGAGACCAATAGAAACAAGAATGACCAAAAAATTTGGAGTTATGGCCTTTGAAACCAAAACCCTAATTCTAGGTCATCTGTGCAGTCAAGCCTGGCTCTGCTTTCATGCCTTTCTCAGTTCTTGTGATTTTTTGACTTTCTTGACTTTGTGGGGATATAATATGATGCTTGAACATACATGGACCCCTTTGAAGTGATTGATGACCTTTGGAGTGGCTCAAATGGCTCATGGATGGCTCAGATCACAAACCCTAGATGCAGATGACTTAGAAACAATGCAGTGAATCAAGAATGTGGTATGAGATGCTATGATTGAATTTATGCATATGAAGAGATCACAAGCCATGGTGTGAATGTGTGAGGGCAAATTTGGGGTGTTTACAACTGGGAGGGCCTGTATTGTGTCCGAGCCAAGACGGACAACAAAGCCCACTACCTAGGAAACTTACAAGGTGAAGAACTTGCTCGACCATGGAATGCCGAATAACTTAAGCAGTATTATAGCTAAATAGCCTGCACAAACACGACACAAAAAAGGGTAACAACGCGGCCACAAGATCATGGAAGGTACGGACATGACTCTTCATCTTGATCGAAAGGAGGGCCCATATTTAGGGGAGACGAATATAGCCCCTCCTTGACATCAGAAACTTCAAACGAACTCCCTTGTCGGAGCACCACGCTAGCAGGACACCCAGCTCGCGATGGGGAGGTCCAAGCCGCGGGATCAAGATTTCGAACGCGGTCCTCGTCCCGCTAACCCGCAGACGTAAAACCCGCAACCTTGTCGGTTCCATAAACTAACAAGTCCAATAAGTCGAGCAAAAAACGTTTAAAAGAATAATAATAATAATAATAAATGTAAAAATACAAAATAACAAAATTTACTTCATTTAATCAGTCGACCAAAAACTGGCCGGCACAGAAAAGTACAAGTGGGGATTGCGTCCACAGTTACAATAGAGGGGGAGACAACGCCTAAACAAATATAATGGCACACAGACCAACAAATAAAAAAGGCACGCATGCCAACAAATAGACAACGACACACAGGCCGAGAAACTATTCTTCTTCACCCTCTTCTTCTTCCTTGGTTGAAAATAGTCCCCTTAGTTACGAGATCCACCCAAGGTTTACGATACGAAGCTGCTCGACAGCATTGTCAAAACTTATCCTCTTCACCCTCCTCCTCGGAAGGGGCAACCAGACATTCCAACTTGGCCACCCCCGTCTGAAGACGCTTGACCTCCTCGACGACCTCGTCAAACTCAGCCTCATTGTCTCTCAACTTCTTGTTCTCGTCAACCAGGCCACCCCGCTTGAGCCTAACCTCCCCCGGCTCAATCATCAACCCCTCATAGAGCTTGTGACGCTCCTTATAATCCAAGAGGTCACCTTTGAACTTCTCTTTATTGATCCTCACCAACTTCAGCTTCTCTTTAATAATCTCCAGTTCAGATAATGGGCAGGTGTTTTCGGACAAGACCAAGGCTATCTCCATAACCCTGATCCCCGTAACAATGTCTTGGGACAAATTCGCCTGTCTGGTCGCCTTGTCCAGACTCGTGATCGCTTTGGCCTCTACATCCGACACTCCTACAAAGCCTTCCCAACTGAAAATCTCCCTTTGAAGATGACCAAAGGGTAGGAGGTACGTCCCTTGGCTCTCGGGCAGGCACACGCCCGCAGCTGCACCTGCCGGCGAGCCTTTAGTGCGTTGGCATTTCGTAGGAGGAGTCACATGTTCGGATGGCGGGTTGCAGGACCGACCCTAGGGGTAGGCCACCAAGGCCGCCTAGGGCCTCACTTTTTTATTTATATTTATATATATATTTTACTTAATGATTTATTATTTATTACAAAATTCTTTAAATTATGTTATATAGCAATTAAATAGTAACACCTATTTCCAATCCATAATAACATATATTTGATTTATTAATTTAAAAATCACATATATAAATAATAAACTTTTTGAATTTTTTAACATGATAGAAGAATTGATATCAGTTTTTATATATTATTTTTCAATTATGATTTTTTAAATAATAAGAACAGTGTTTAAATGAATTAATTTTATTATCAATTAAAATAAAATATTAAATAAAATGAATTATAATAATTTAATAATTTACATTGTAAAACATCTTAAATATATTAATTGTAAAAAATAATTTTATTTTATTAAAAATATTTAATTTTAAATTTCGCCTTTAGGCCTCGAGATGTGTTGGGCCGGCCCTGGCAGGCTGACAGGCGTCCCCGCGACATGAGGAGAACTATGAGGAGGACTAGGAGTCCTCGAACCGCCGACAACGTCCTTAGCAACCACTTGGATATCACAACACTTAACGACATTCTTTGAAGCTTTCCCCGCGTCCTTGTTCGACAGCTTCAAGACACGGTCCTTGAGGTTAGGCATAGTGGCTGCATAGAAAGGAGCACAAGTTAGTTATTGGATAAAAATAGTTAAGACAAAAGAAAGACGAACACAAACTACCTAAAAGACGGAGGTATTCCTCATCTATTTTGCACTCGAGAACCGCCTTGGTGTTTATTAGTCGAACTTCGAAGATAGGCTCCCCGGTGTCGGACAAGACGAGTATGTCATTCCGGTCCACACAAAGAGAAGGGGTAAAGCTCTAAACAAAAGCCACTAATTTTTTATGGACAGCCTAGTCCTCGGGCCCCAGATTCTCGGGCTTCACAAGGAACTAATCCGTAGCACGGTTGAAATGAGCACGTTGCCACTCGAGCGGGATGGTCGAAACAAGACTCTCATGGCCTTTGGAATCTCGTTGTTTGGCATATATACTATACAAAGCCCGTGGGGGTAAGAAGTTTCACATTAAAATTCCGGACATAATAAACATAAGTCTTAAACCGCCTCCTTGACTACTTAAACGAAACCCAACTATGTCTTCCATTCACGCTCGACCACTGCAAATGGAAGACCCGAAAAAAGAGGGGCATCGTGCACCGATTTCAAGATGCAGGAACACTAGTTCGAACGCGCTAACGAATGCAATGGCATTTGGATGAAGCTGGGAGGGGCCAAGTCGAGCCATCTAAAGATGCATGTCTTGAAGCTAGTAAAAGGAAGACGGAGCTTTGCCTCTCTAAATACGAATTTGTACATAGGGAAGCGCAATCCCCTAAAAATTGAGCATATCCGCTGCTCGGGCATGGGAGCATAGCATTCCCAATTTTGGGAGTCCCTGAAGCTAAATCATTCACGAATGTATGGGCGTGTAATCACAGTGGTTTTACAAACTGGACTTTCTACTTTTTATTTTTATTTCGCAGAGCAAAATGTTGTGGTTAAGCACGAGTCGCCACCGTCTTTTATTTTATCCAACTTATTTGGAAAGGAAAAAAGTACATAAAAAGACCTTTAAAAGATTTTTGGGTTCGGTGAACCCTTCGTATAATTACCTACTGAACCCAAAACTCTTTTAAAGGTCTTTTTCTGTACTTTTTTCCTTTCCAAATAAGTTGGATAAAATAAAAGATGGTGGCGACTCATGCCGCAACATTTCGCTTTGCAAAATAAAAATAAAAAGTAGAAAGTCCAGTTTGTAAAACCACCGTGATTACAGAACTGACGACTTTGCTGGGGATTCGCTGGATACAAGACTTGCTAGGGATTCCAACCTTCAAGGACCTGTAGTAAATACCGTTTCTGTCTTTCATGTATATATTTTTTGGTAAACATCAATCATGTTCAAATTCATATGCTCGTTCAAAATGACCATTATACGTTTTTGCTGCAAAACAGAAGGAAAAAAACAAAAACAACTTTGTAATGGAAATTGTATTGTATTTATTTTTTGAAAGTTTGCATATACCAGTCATTTTCGTACAAAGAGACATAAATCCTAGTAAGAGGAAATTTTCCTAATTATTAAAAAAAATATACAAGAAATAATAGCTATGTGAAAATGATACCATCAGGTTCCAACTCTGCCACTACCCACATGTCTTCAAGTATCTCATCATTTTTGTTGTTGGAAGAAAATGATTGGATTGATTTGTGCCATTCGAACTTCATATAGATAGTCAATCTAGCTACCTTGCAAATAAATGATCCAATTGGACATGTCATACACCTTAATCCCTAACATTTTCATGGACCACGCTTTCAGGTTTTCAGTCCAACGTGATATCCATTTTTACCCAAGCCGCCTTTTCAGGTTTTCGACTTGCCGGATGTACCATATTTTCATATATATCCCTATTTTTTGCCCGAACCCTTTTGGTTCTTCGGGATGCCCTTATTTTTGCCTATGTCTGCATTCACAGGGTGTGGAAAATCTTTGTCGTCCATAGTGGTAAGCATCATAGAACCGTTAGAAAATATCTTTTTAACTACAAATGTCCCTTTGTATATGGGAGTCCATTTGCATATGGGATCACCTTGCGGTAGGATGATGCACTTTATTACCAAATCACCAACCTGATACACCTGATGTCTAACTTTCTTATTAAAGGCCTTGATCATGCACTTCTGATACATCTGACAATGAAAAAAAATCGTGAGTCTCTTTTCGTCAATCAAATTTATTTGGTTAAGTCGAGTCTGAATCCATTCGTTTTCATCTTGTCGCTCCCGGGATTTTTATTCTAGTACAAACGCGAAAGTGGCGCGGAAAAGGTCAGAGTCACCAACCATGCATTTTTATCCTGAAGGAACGGGAAAGGTAATGTTGCACAAACCTGAGGAAGAAGGAAAGGACGAGGTCCTGCGAACCAAAGCTCCGGGTTCGGGAGTCAGTTACGACCTGGGAAGGTATTAGCATCCCATATCGTCCTCCTTACTCGACGGGATCCACACTTGTTTGTTTGTTTCAAAGGGTGAGAAATAAGGATGCTGCTGAACAAAAACTGCTAACTGGAACTGGAACTAAAATGAGAAAGGGAACTGGAAAAAAGAACAAAAATAAAGAATGGGGAAAATGTAGGGAAAATAAAGAATGTGCTTGAACGGGCCCTACCCCGCTGCCTACTTACCTCATTGGGAAAATGAGGATCAGATTCGACGTAGTTCGCCTAACTAAGGCGGAAACTATTTTTGTGTTTTTTAGAACTAAACCACGTATGTCTATGCTCAAGCATTGCAGGCTCATCTGGTACTAATGTGTTACCGTCTTGCAAATGAGACAAGTTGTCACAAGTTCGCATTGAGAGTGAATAAGGTGAGAAAAGAATTCTCGTAGGAAAAGACGATTATTCTTTGTTGTTTTGTCTTTTAAAGAAGTGTTTTCAGTTTATTGTTTATGAACCTTCTCATACTAAGACTTGTTCATTGTGGTAGATGACTTACACCTCGCCCTGATTCTATCGGAGGCTCTTGCAAGTTACTCCTTGATTCTATCGAAAACTTGTTGGCAGTCATCATTCCATTCGATCGCCTGGTTCTTCCTCAGAAGTTTGAAAATAGGCTCGCATGTGGCCGTTTGGTGTGAGATGAACCTTGAAATGTAGTTCAACCTCCCTAAGAAACCTCGTACCTCTTTCTCGGTTCTTAGCTCAGGCATCTCCTGGATTTCCTTTACTTTTGCATGGTCGGCCTCAATACCCCTTTCAATGACGATAAAGCCCAAAAGCTTTCCGTAACGCACCCCAAATGTGCATTTGTTCGGATTTAACCTCAGTCTGAACTTCCGAAGCCTATCAAATAGCTTGGCTAGGTTGACTAGATGCTCTTCTTCCGTTTGTGACTTTGTTATCATGTCATCGACGTAGACCTTAATCTCGTGATGAATCATGTCATGGAATAGTTTCATCATTGTATATTGGTATGTAGCTCCAGCATTTTTCAAACCGAATGGCATCACTTTGTAACAGAAAGTTCCCCATGAGGTGATAAATGTAGTTTTCTCCATGTCATCTGGCGACATTATGATTTGATTGTAGCCTGAAAATCCATCCATGAAGGAAAACACGGAGAATTGGGTAGTGTTATCAACTAGCACATCGATATGTGGCAACGGGAAGTCATCTTTGGGGATTTCCCGATTCAGGTCCTGATAGTCCACGCACATTCTGACTTTAACATCCTTTTTAGGGACTGGCACAATGTTCACAACCCATGGATGATAACGCGTTACGGCCAAAATTCCGGCGTCAAACTGCTTTTGAACCTCTTCTTTAATTTTAATGGCCATATTAGGGCGTGTTCGTATCAATTTCTGCTTTATCGGTGGAAAGTCTTCTCTGAGCGGCAGCTTGTGCATTACAATGTCGGTATCCAATCCTGGCATATCCTGGTAAGACCAGGCGAAGACGTCGACGTATTCTCGGAGCATGGAGACCAAACGGCTCTTGACAGGTTCTTCCAATGCGGCCCCGATCTTGACCTCTTTTCTGTCTTCCTCTGTACATAGGTTTACCACCTCAACGACTTCCTCATGTGGCTGAATCATCTTCTCCTTTTGCTTGAGCAATCTGTCCAGTTCTTCGGGTAGATCATAATCTTCTTCACCTTCCTCACCGGCTAGGTAAATTGGATTGTCGAAGTCAACTGAGCCATAGCAAGGTTGTCACTGATGAGACCCGATGAGGAGCATCTGCATGAATGATGATTCATGCTAGATTTTAGAACAAGTGGGAGACGTGGAAAAACATTGCCATTTATTTTTATTTTTAAACAAAAAAATGAAAGACAAGGAACACATGAATGAATGCAAAAGCGTCCATTTTATTAAAGATTATGATTTTGCAATATAAAAAATGAACCCTTACAATGAGCCTCTATGCACCGGGAAAGGCATAGAGCTTGAATACAGGAGAATAGAAACATAAAACCATTACTCTTTTGGCTGAGTGACGAAGATGATCGCTTTGACCGACCAGTTGTTGAGTTGCATCCCTGGAGCATAAGGCTTTATCCACTCATCCAGTTCATAATCACTATCATTTGTTTCTTCCTGCACTGCGCAGACGTTGTCGTGATCAAACCATCCTACACAAGTGAAGGTAATTGGGACTTTCTGACCTCTAGCACTTTGCTCTAGTGTTGACTGACCGGGCTGGTAGCCAACTCCGAACATGTCCTTATTTTCTGGGACTTCGATCATCTTACCCCAGCCCTTGTTTGCACCTGACTCTACCACTTTTAAGGCTTTCCTGTAGGAGGCTATGGATGCTCCTTTCTTCGGTTCCTCTGATAAGGCAGTTGACGATGATACACTTGCAGTCCTGATGGACTCAAAAGCTTGGCAATGGGTTTCAACAATTTCTCCATCCATTTCCACGTATTTGAACGAGGCCAGGTGGCTGATGAAGATATCTTCTTCCCCATACACCGTCACAATCTAACCTTCCCAAACAAACTTAAGCTTTTGATGAAGGGTAGAAGACACTGCGCTTGCTGCGTGTATCCAAGGTCGTCCTAACAAACAGTTGTAGGCCGGTTGGATATCCATCACGTAAAAAGTAGTATTGAAGATTTGTGGTCCTACCTTGACTGGAAGTTCCACATTTCCAAATACTGACCTTTTCGAACTGTCGAAAGCTCAGATGACCAAATCACTTGGCCTAAGCACAAACCCATTGTAATCCTGCTTGATCAGTGCTTTCTTAGGAAGTACATTCAAGGATGACCCCGTGTCGACCAACACATGGGAGAGCACAGCCCCTTTGCATTCCATGGAAATGTGCAAGGCGCAGTTGTGGTTGCGTCCCTCAGATGTCAGGTCTATATCCGTAAATCCCAACCCATGGATGGAATTCACACTTGACACTACTGTCTCCAGATGATTTATGGATATGTCTTGAGGTACATATGCATTGTTCAAGATCTTCAACGGAGCCTTCTGGTGCGAGTCTGAACACATCAACAAGGACAAGATCGAAATCTTAGAAGGGGTATGTTGTAAGTGATCAACAATCTTGTAGTCACTATTCTTGATTATTCTCAGGAACTCTTCCGCATCCTTATCGAAGATGATGTCAGGCTCTGACACAGGCACATATGCATCATTGGTCACAGGCTGCTTGCCCCTAGCCTTGGCTTAAGCTTCAACATTGTCTTTCGGTTGTAACACATTACTTCTCAGTGTCTTTGAAGCGAACGGTCTGCCACTTCTTGTGAATCCTCCGACCACAACATTCTCAACCAGGTGCGGAGATGAACTGGATGCAGCGATGTCTTGCTTATGACCATTTTAATAAATTTCTCCCCCATAGTTCCATGGGATAGCGTTTTCACTCTAGTACGGAATTGGTCCAGAAGTAGTAATGGTTACCGGTGCCAACCTTGCTGGTGCAGAAACTTGTGTCGGATTATAGAAAATCGTAACAGTTGATACTTCGTCCTCTTTCACGATCTTGTCAAACTGTATACTTCCCTCGTCCATCATCTTCTGTACACCCGATCTCAATCGGGAACAACCATCGACAAAATTGACACAGTTTGGATAGTCTTCTTCACAACCTAGAAACATGTCCTTATTAGCCAGGCAAGCCTTTACAACCAACAATGAAGTCTTCAGGTCATTAACGTCAGATACCAGGTTCAAACATTCCCCACTATCAACCGCTCATACAGTCCTTCCATGGTCAGGCATGGGATTTTGTAGCACATTCGGAGTTGGAGCGAAGTTGATCACCTTGGAGTCTATTAAATCATGAACCTTGTGTTTAAGGGCTTTACAATTTTTAGTACTATGGCCTGGAGCTCCGGAGTGAAACTCGCAACGAGCATTAGCATCATATCCCTCGGGAATTTGCCCTGGCCTTGGAGGCTGCAAGGTTCTCAATAAGACATGGGAGGCTTCTTGAGATGCATATCCTTTGGCCTGGAAGGATAGTATGGACGAGAGGCCCTTTGTTGTTGGTAATTCTGCTGAACCTGTTGCTGATTAGCAGGAGCAAAAATAATGACGAGATCTACTTGATGATAAGCGTTTCGATTTCCCTTCTTCTTCTGAGCATATACGACCCCAGATTCTCCTTCCCTTCGCTTCGCAAAAGGCTTTTTGACCCCGGAGGTTGACGCTCCGCTGCTCTGAACCTTTCCTTGCTTTATCCAACTCTCGATTCTTTCTCCTGTCAAGATGATATCGGAAAAAACAGTGGAGGAAAAGCCTGCCAATCTATCCATGAAATTCCCCAGGAGGGTATCCATGAAGAGATCAACCATCTCCCTTTCCAACAACGGTGGCTGAACTTTGGCAGCAACCTCGCACCATCTTTGCGCATAGTCTTTGAAACTCTCAGAATTCTTCTGAAACAGACTTTGAAGTTGATTCCGGCTGGGAGCCATGTCGATGTTGTATTGGTATTGCTTTAGAAAGGCCTTCCTAAGCTCCTTCTAATTGCGTAAAAAATTCTTTTCCAGCTTCATGTACCACTCTAGCGAGCCCCCAGACAGGCTGTCTTGGAAGTAGTACATCCAAAGCTTCTCGTCTTTGGTATGTGCAACGATTTTGCGATAGAAGGCTTGCAAGTGAGTCTTGGGGCAGGAGTTGCCATTTTATTTCTCGAAAGTTGGAGGTCTGAACTTTGGAGGGATAACCACCCCTGAAACCAAGCCCATATCAGAAACATCGATACCAAGAGTATCTTTGCATTCCAGAGCTCGCACCTTCTCAACCAGCATTTAGATATCTTAATTATTGGCTTCGGTACCAAATCTCATATCTTCGTTGACCAGAGTGAACTGATCTTCATGACGGTCCTGTACAAAGACGGGAGTCAGGCCAGCAGCTTCTGGAGTTGGTGGTTTGTTCACCACAGGTGGAACAAGAGTGTCGTTGATTGGATTGCCTTGAGCGTCCAAGGTAACCACCGAAGGATCTATTTGTGGGGGATTACGCCTTTGCATAGCAGCCCCCATCTCTTGTTGCCCCAGAGCTATACCCTGCATCATCGTCATGAACTCCCCCATACAGGTGCAAAGCTCGTTCAGTTCTGTCTGCATAGTATCCATGAAATTCCTCTCACAATCTTTCCTGAAAGTGAAGATAAGTTAAGAACCCTGGAAAACTTGCAAAAGGAAAAAATGCAAATGATATGCATTCAATGTTGTGTTCATTTTCATTCTCAAGGTTTTTTACATTCCCGTTCAGGTATTCGAGAATTCAGATAGCTCTTTCAGATTTAGGGAAGAAGACCATGCATGACGTTCGAATAAGATGATAAACGTAGATAATCGGTGCTTATTACCTCGTGCCAGTACAAGAGATAACAACCAGAGATTCAAACCAAATCACAGATATCATAAACTGGGATCTAATTATAACAACGTCCCCGAAAGGTGCCAATTCATACATCAAAGAGTAGCAAAGCAAAGTAAAGAGGAATCACACAACAAGCCTGTGGGTAATCCAAATACAAAAGTACACGACTAAACCCTAGGAAGCTTCATGTCTTGCAGCCTCCAACTAAGACGCTTGACGGCTTGGAACAGTTGGGCAATGTCTGGATGACTCGGCTCCTGGATGAGCTTCTGAATAAGAAGGTCCCTTAGATCAAAGGAAGCATGCAGCTCGTTGATCTATTGTAGGAATACCTCCTCATTTTCCTTGCTAGGACTCGGCTCAGTCTTGACCTTCTTAACATCAACCCAAAGCTTCAACTCTTCTAACTCCTTCTGGACGTTGGCCATCTTCTGAAGGTGGTATATTCGTTGCTGGTGGGCTTTTTGGAACAGCTCTCCCTGCTCGTTTAGAGTCTCTTGGAGGCCTTTGATTTCGAGCTTGTACTCGGTATCTTCCTCTTTCTGCTTCCTCAGATGGTCTTCCCACTTCTCTTGCCAGAGGGTCACAGCTTCGTTAGCTTCATCTAAGGCTTTCTTATCTTTCTGGCGCTGACCTACTGTAACACGGTGGGAGAACTGACTTTAGTTATGTTGCGAATAGCAAGAGTCGCCACCGACTTTTATTTTATCCAAAGTAAAGGGCATAAAAGAACAAGAAAGACCTTAAAAGATTTTTGAGTTCGGGGGGTAAGTTATGTAAAGGGAAGGTGTTAGCACCCTTTACATCTATGGTTATCCATGGGCTCTTAGTTACTTAGCTCACTTTAAATTGTTTTGATAAGTGTAGTGTGTGATTGGAAATTTTCTTAAGTACCTTATAATGATCCTTGTATGGATATATATAAAGACTTTGTTTTGAAAATTGTTTGAAAATGTGAAGTGTTATGAAATGTTTTTAAAGAAGTGAGCAAGTACTTAAGAGGAACCTACCCTAATTTGAATCTTTACTGTTCTTAAATGTTCTTTCAATGGTAAGACTATCCCTATTATTAAGGAATAGGTAGTCATTACCTTGGATATTATAAGGGACATGTGAAGGGACATCTGTGTTTAGGCAACTGTAAGGTGTCTTAGCAATTCGAAGGGGCTTATCATCTTTTATTCGAAAGGGACAAGATCATTTACGAAGGCAACCTCGAAGGGACTTGATCTTATAATCGTAAAGGGACTAGATGATTTGTTCATGAGAAGGGACCTTGCTTTTAGACACCTTACTTGACCTTTTTATTTAGGCAACGTGAGGGATAACCCTTATGAAGTGAGATGGCGATCAAAGATCGACTTACGTGTGTGCGTGTATATGTTCAAATATTTATCTTATAATTAGTGATCTAAATTAATTTTAAAATACAAACATGTTATCACTCCCTATTTTACTAACCATAGCAATATAAATATTTACAAGTAATAAAAATAAAAACAAAAATAAGACCTACGACTATTACACGGCTTTCACAGTTACATTATAATAAAGACAATTTAAATAATAATTATATAATAAAATGATAAATATAAGCAAGAAATAAAAGGGTTAGTAATAAAATAATGATAAGAAAAAGAGGTTAGCACAAAATATATACAATTTTATTAAATATTTTAAAATTAAATAAACATTATTTTAAAGAATTTTTTGAGATGAAAATAGAATAATAAATTAGGAATTTTTTTAGGAAAATATGAACCTATACATATATATTTACATATTATTATTTATAATTATTTTTTTATTGGTTATAATTAATTAGAAAATAATAACAATAAAACAAAATAATTAAAGAAACAAAAAACTAAAACTTACTTGGGGCAGGGTTTGAACCCACGCCCTAGGCATTACCACCCTTAGACCAACATGACCTCCACTGGGTTGCGCATGCGTTGTGAACAATGGATGAATACTGATTATTATATATCAAGCCTGAAAATACAAAAGAAATAAAACAAAAAAACGTTGAAGCTGGGATTCGAACCCCTGCCTTGGTCTTCACACGCGCGTACACTTACCAGCTGAGCCAATGCAGCGTTTTTGAAATATAACAGAAACAATTCATAGTAAAATAAGTTCAATATTCAAATTATATTTCCGCGCGCAGTCAACTTCATCTTCTACCTCCTGACCTTCGCATTTACCTGCGAATTCTTCCACGAATTTTCCTGCGTGCTAATCCCTGCCAATTCTCAAACATCATGAAAACAGTGAAATTTTCCAAAATTAAACACACCAAAAGAATCAACATATCATTTACAACTCAACCACGTCCTTAGAATTGATTTATATTTGCTCAATCATTAAACCCTAAAAGTGGCCGAAAACCCTAACAATGGTGATTCTTCAAACCTGTACCAAAAATCAAATTAACTTGCCCAGAAACAATCACAAGCTTATTATAAACACAAAACAATGATCAAATTCAATTTATATTGCGCAAATATATGAGAACGAGAAATTCATAAAAGTGTTAGAAATTTGATTCGGTTTGAGCCATTCATGAGGTTTGGGATGCATATGATTATTGATACATGATCAGTGATGTTCAAGGATCCTTCCTATGTTCTTAAAATACCTTAAAATGCTTTGTAATGAGAAAACCGAATTTGAGTTTTGAATGATTTTTGTGAAGTTTGAACAAGGTATAGGAGGCTGTGAATTCGTGGCTTTGAGGCTGCTAAATGTTGTTTATATATGAGTCAATCAAATTAGGTCAAGAGCTTTCACAAACTTGTGAATATTTGATCTTTGGGAGATTGAAAATGATTTGTTCTTAAAACTTGAAATATCTTGATCTAGCCTTGCTATTTTGGTACAATCTTCATTATTCTTGTATCAATCAAGTCCAAATATGATTTATGACTTTCTAGAAACCAAATCAAATCAAATATCCCTCATTTTATATTTTATTTTAATTTAAAATGATTTTTAACATAAAAAATCATAATAAATAAAAATAAAATGAATAAAATTATGAATAAATCAATTTAATTTCGTGCATGATGTCATGGAAGTAATTGGATCACAAAAAAGCAAGCCCATTTGGTGAATTATGGTTTTAATACCCCATTTGCTTCATAAACCTCTCAAGAGTTTCCCAACTTTTCAAGGGCACGCATCCTTCAATTTTAATGCTATTAAGGTGTTCTTGGACATTTTGGAAAGCTTAAATAGTCCTCTAACCAACCTCTTTGGTCTCATGTCCATATCTTTTACCATTCTCAAGTTATGCTCTTTGGAAGTTGTTGACTTTTTGTTGACTTTTAAAAGGACCTATAATGTCTTAGCTCATACCTTCCAAATGAAGCATTTTTGGGATTGGCTTGTGAGACACAAAGTTGTAGATAATTAAATTTCCTTCAAAATGAGCTTTGGATGGAAAATTTTTGATGAAGCATGTGAAAGTTATGGCTGGTCAAAGTTCAGTTGATGTTTCCTGTGAAAACCCTAATTTAGAAACTCCTGATTCTTGATGATCTGAAATCTCCTTGATGAATCATGATCAACCCTTGATCAAATGATGAATTTTAATTCATATACTTGATGTTGGCAAAAAATCATAAAGTTTGACTTTGGTTTGACCACAGTTGACCTCAGTTTGATTTTTTAACTGCTTTGACTGATTTTAACCTATCTGATCATCTGACTGAGCAAATCTTTTGGGAAAGTATTGAAACTTGACATGGGGATTCTTGAACACATATAGGATGCTATGAAGCTCAATTGAAGTCTTGGAAGTTCATTTAGCCTGATGAAAGTCAAAACCCTAGTTTAAGATGCATTGCTTAGGAGGATGCATTGTCTGAAGGAATTGTCAAACTTTCTGACTAATTGTAAACCTTGTGAACCTCATAAGATGTCTTGTGAGCCTTGTGAACCTTGTGAACCTCTTGGGACACAATGTCTTATCTTGTGGAGGGCAAATTTTGGGGTGCAACAACTGCCCCTGTTCAACTTTCTGAAACCTGAGGGGTTAGATTGGTATATGTGTCATTCGTGACCTGGAAGGTTGAAGGGGATTGAACACAAAAGCCCAAAAATTTTCACTCACCAGTGCGTAAATTAACACTGATGATTAATTGTATATGCTTGAGTGGGCTTGAAGATGCCACTTGGAGGAACTGGGGATGGGCTTAGAGATGCCATCTAAAGTATCAGGATGTGATGATGTCTTTATGTTGATACTGGATATCAGTACTAGGTCTTCGTATAGGCCGTCTCTGAATCGTTTATGCAACATGATTTGAATTGTTGAATGGACCAGTAGAAATAAATCTTCGTGACAATTATCTCTTCTGGAAATATCTTGGATTAGGGAATGGATCTTTGTACAGACCGTTTGCCTACTCTCCAAGGTCAAAAGAACGTCAGGATTAGTTCTTCTGAAGAATATCTTGAACCAGGGAATGAATCTTTGTACAGATCGTTTGCCTGCTATCAAGGGCCAATAGATTAAATCTTCTGAAAATATCTTGAACCAGGGAATGGATCTTTGTACAGACCGTTTGCCTGCTATTTAAGACCAGATAGATGAAATCTTCTGGAAGTATCCTGGATTAGGGAATGGATCTTTGTACAGATCGTTTGCCTACTCTCCAAGGTCAAAAGAACGTCAGGATTAGTTCTTCTGAAAATTATCTTGAACTAGGGAATGGATCTTTTTACAGACCGTTTGCCTACTATTCAAGCAAATAGATCAAATCTTCTGAAAAATATCTTGAACCAGGAATGGATCTTTGCACAGACCGTTTGCCTGCTATTCAAGACCAGATAGATGAAATCTTCTAGAAATATCCTGGATTAGGGAATGGATCTTCTTACAGACCGTTTGCCTACTCTCCGAGGACATCTTTAGTAATATATGGATCATTTCTGACCTGTTGTAAGTTGTTGATGCTGTTTTATCTGCATATAACTATCCTGCAAGGAGAATGTTAGTTTATGCAATATGTATGTATGCATAGTATGGTGCACCTAAGTAACTGTATTATGTATTTATGGATATGTTATGGTATGATGTAAATGATGTATGTATGAATCATGCAGCCTGAAGCGTCTGGGTATCTTTGTATAACAACTGCCGGCTAGGGAAAATAAATCCTGATTCGTTGCTGAAGAATATGAAGAACTTGTTCCCGTCTTGATAGTATAGTATTTATAACCTCCCGTCTTCGTTCGTCGTACTTCTATTGAAGGAATACGTTCCTGAGTATCCCGACTGAGGATAAAAGAGATGGACATAAATTCAAGGGGAGATGTAACTCGAAGTATCTATAAAGATAGATTCGCTCTACTGGAGATTTGTAGTTGTCTCTTGGGATGAACCGGCGAAGCTTCGTTGAATTCCTTCCCTCATTCGTCCTTAGTAAATACTATTACTGCATTTTTATGCATTTCTGGTAAACATCAATCATATTCAAGCATTTTATGCATTTCTGGTAAACATCAATCATATTCACAAGCATACATACATTCAAACACAACCAATGGACGTTTCGCTTATGTAAATAGGGGAAAAGTAAATCTGGACTCAAAGATGAAATTTTATATATATCACAAAATGACCTATATATGGGCAAGTTTGTACAAGGAGACAAAAATCCTAGTAAGAGGAATTCGTCGTAAAATTTTTACAAAACAAAGAAAACAGCTATGTGGGAAATAATCCTATTGAGTTTCAATTCTACTATTGCCATTATCTTCAAGTATCTCATCTTCTGCTGTTGAGATGGAAACGATTGGATTGATCTTTATCTGTTCGAGCTTGAGTTAAGTAGCAATACTGGTTGGAGTTACATGGGTGATCCAAACGAGACATAGTCATACGCTTTAATCCCTAACTTTTGCCTGGATTGCCCTTTCCGGTTTTCAATCCACCAGGATACCCTTTTTTGCCCAAGCCGCCTTTTCAGGTTTTCGACTTGTCGGGTGTACATTGTTTTATATATATATCCCTAATTTTTGCCCGGACCCTTTTGGTTCGCCGGGATGCCCTTATTTTTTCCTAGGCCAGTCAACCTAGCGGGTCTCTTTTTATGCGTAGTATTTTTTAACTATGTCTGCGTTTACAGGTTGTGGGAAGTCTTCACCGTCCATAGTAGTAAGCATCATGGCACCTCCTGAGAATACTGTTTTGACTACAAATGGTCCTTCATAGGTAGGAGTCCACTTGCCCCTAGGATCACCCTGTGGTAATATGATACGCTTGATTACCAAGTCACCAGCTTGATATACCTTTGGCTTAACCTTCTTATTAAAAGCCTTGATCATCCGTTTCTGGTACATCTGGCCATGACAGACAACTGCCAACCTTTTCTCATCAATTAAATTTATCTGGTCAAGTCGATTCTGAATCCACTCATCTTCATCCAAGCCTGCATCCTTCATGATTCTTAAGGAGGGTATTTGAACTTCAATGGGCAGAACTGCTTCCATACCATAGACTAAGGAGAATGGGGTTGCCCCTGTTGAAGTACGTATTGTAGTACGATAACCATGAAGAGCAAATGGTAACATCTCGTGCCAATCTTTATAAGTGACAATCATCTTCTGTATAATCTTCTTAATGTTCTTATTAGCATCTTCTACTGCCCCATTCATCTTCGGACGATACGGAGAAGAGTTGTGATGCTTAATCTTGAACTGCGTGCAGAGATCAGTAATCATAGTGTTATTCAGATTAGAGTCATTATCTGTGATAATCCTTTCAGGGATGCCATACCTGCAGATGAGATTATTCTTAATGAATCGAGCCACCACATTCTTAGTAACATATGCAAATGAAGCTGCCTCCACCCACTTTGTAAAGTAGTCAATAGCAACCAGGATGAAACGATGCCCATTAGAAGCAGTAGGCTTGATCTCACCAATCATATCAATGCCCCACATGGAAAAAGGCCAAGGAGCAGTCAACACATTCAATGGAGATGGAGGTATATGCACTTTATCAGCATAGATTTGACACTTGTGACATGTTCTGGAATGTTGATAGCAGTCAGCTTCCATGGTAGACCAATAGTAACCTGCTCTCAATATCTTCTTTGCCATGGTATGACCACTAGAATGAGTGCCAAAGATCCCATCATGCATGTCTTCCATAATCTCAGTTGCTTCTTTCTTATCCACACAACGAAGCAAAGTTGAATCATGATTGCGCTTGTACAAAATTCCATTACTCAGGAAGAACTTAGCAGAAAACCTCCTCAGAAACTTCTTATCTTTGACTGATACCCCTTCAGGGAACTCCTGAGCTTCAAGATATCTTTTCACTTCATAGAACCGAGGCTTCCCTTCTGCTTCTTCAGTGTCAATCTCATTGCAGTATGCAAGCTTCTCAAATCTATCAATAGTAATCTTGGGAGCTTCATCATCCCAGCTAATCTCAAACATGGATGCCATGGTGGCTAGTGCATCTGCCAACTGATTTTCTCTTCGTGGAATATACCCAAAGGTAATCTCTTCAAAATATGGGATCAAAGACAACACATGCTCTCTGTAAGGAATGAGGTTATCATGCTTAATATCCCAATCTCCTTTGATCTGACTTACTACCAGGGCTGAATCTCCATATACATCTAGGAATTGAATCTTCATATCAATGGCAGCTTTGATACCCAGGATACATGCCTCATAGTCAGCCATGTTATTGGTACAATAGAAACAAAGTCTGGCAGTAATCGGGGTATGACAACCTTCAGGGGAACTGATCACAACACCAACACCATTGCCAAGAGCATTAGAAGCTCCATCAAAAACCATAGTCCATCGGGATCCTTGTTCAGGTCCGTCATATTGTTCAGGTTCTTTGGTAATAATCATAATATCTTCATCAGGGAACTTAAAGCTCATTGACTGATAATCATCCACTGCTTGATGAGCCAAATGATCAGCTACAACACTTCCTTTAATGGCCTTCTGAGTAGTGTACTGTATATCATATTCTGTTAAGATCATTTGCCATCTTTCTATTCGTCCGGAGAGAGTAGGTTTCTCGAATATGTACTTGATTGGATCCATCTTTGAAATCAATAAGGTAGTATGAGTCAACATATATTGTCTTAGTCGCCGAGCAGCCCATGCCAAAGCGCAGCAAGTTTTCTCGAGCAGTGAGTATCTTGTTTCACAGTTGGTAAACTTTTTGCTAAGGTAGTATATTGCCTGCTCTTTTCGACCAGACTCGTCATGTTGCCCCAACACACACCCCATTGAGTTGTCTAATACTGTTAAGTACATAATCAAGGGTCTTCCATCAACTGGTGGCATCAAAATTGGAGGTTCTAGAATATATCTCTTGATTTCATCAAATGTTGTCTGGCACTCATCATTCCATTCCATTACCTGATCTTTCTTCAACAACTTGAAGATTGGCTCACAGGTAGCAGTTAATTGGGAAATAAATCTTGCAATGTAATTCAATCGTCCTAAGAAACTTCTAACTTCCTTCTCAGTACGGGGAGCTGGCATCTCTTGTATAGCTTTCACTTTTGCTGGATCCACTTCAATACCTTTTCCACTGACGATGAAACCCAAGAGTTTACCAGACCTAACTCCAAAAGTACATTTGTTTGGGTTCAATCTTAACTTGTATTTCTTCAACCTTTCAAACAACTTATGCAGATGATCAAGATGTTTCTCTTCATTCTTGGACCTGGCTATCATATCATCCACATATACTTCTATCTCATGATGTATCATATCGTGAAACAAAGCCACCATAGCACGCTGATATGTTGCCCCGGCATTCTTCAGGCCAAATGGCATCACTTTATAACAAAAAGTGCCCCACTGTGTAACAAATGTTGTCTTCTCCATATCTTCAGGTGCCATCTTGATTTGATTGTAACCAGAGAAACCATCCATGAAAGAGAATACTTTATGCTGAGCAGTGTTGTCTACCAGAACATCAATATGAGGAAGTGGAAAGTCATCTTTAGGGATGGCCTTGTTCAAATCCCTGTAATCTACACACATACGTACCTTACCATCTTTATTAGGTACCGGCACCACATTTGCAACCCATTGAGGATAAGAAGTCACAGCTAAGAATCCTGCATCAAACTGTTTCATCACCTCTGCCTTAATCTTTTCTAACATTTCAGGACGCATGCGACGAACCTTCTGCTTCTTTGGACGATAATCTTCTTTTACTGGTAAACGGTGAACCACAATGTATGTATCCAACCCTGGCATATCTTCATAGGACCAAGCAAAGATCTCCACATAATCATGTAACATCTGAATCAATCTGCTCTTGACACCATCCTCTAATTCAGCCCCTATCTTGACTTCTTTCCTGTTTTCTTCAGCTCCCAGATTCACAACTTCGATTGGCTCTTCATGTGGCTGTATAGCTTTCTCTTCTTGTTGTAACAACCTAGCAAGCTCTACAGGTACTTCACAATCTTCCTCCTTTCCATCTTCAACTTGATAGATCGGATTCTCGAAATTATAATTGGCAATAGTAGAACTGTTATCAACAGGATCCAGAGTGGATGAGGATCTGCATTTTAGTGATGTGGGTGTGTGTAAGAACACATAGCTGATAAAACAAAAATAAAGTAAAAGAAAGACAAGGAACACAATGTTTACGAAAACGAAACATCCACTGATTTTTATTGAATTAAGTATGCGAATGAAATGATATCCCGAAACAAGCATACCCTTGTGCCCCGGGTAAGGCACAAGGCTTAAAAGTTTAATTGTTCAAAAATTATAAACTTAAAAATAACAACACAGTAATAGTATTTACTCCTGACTAAAGGAGATAGGAATAACGTCTTCAGCCTTCCAATTATTGAGTCCATCACCCACAGTAGGAAAAATCCAAGCATCCAGGTTGTAGTCTTCATTATAATCACCCACAGCATTGATCTGATCTTTCATGATCCCCTGATTGGTGATACGAACAGCACGAGTACGACGAACAACCTTCTGAGACTCTGCAGTGAAACCCAAACAAAACTTGTCAGACTTGTAAGGAATGTCAGGAAGTTGACCCCAAATAGTACAACCACCTTCTTCAACCACAACTCTAGCATCTTTGAGGGAGGCCATTGTAAGAGGTACTCTGGTGACCACATGAACTCTTTTGACAACAGGAGGAACTTCAGCAGCAGGAACAACCCAAGGCACTACTTCAAATGTCTGGCACGGAGTCTCAACATATTCCCCTTCCACTTCAAGATACTTAAATGTGTTCACATGGCTAATCATATATTCTTCTTCTCCGTAAACAGTGACAACTTTTCCCTTTACTGGATATCTCAACTTCTGTTGTAAAGTGGAGGTCCCAGCACCTGCCCCGTGGATCCAGGGGCGCCCAAGCAAACAAGAGTACGAAGGACGAATATCCATCACATAGAATGTAGAATTGAAGACTTGAGAGCCTACTTTGATTGGGAGATCTATTTCTCCATGCACCACCCTTCTTGAACCATCAAAGGCCCTTACCACTATATTACTTGGTCTCAACACAGCATCTTCGGGACTAAGCTTGTTCAGAACCTCTTTTGGAAGTACATTCAGTGAAGAACCATTGTCTATCAACACATGTGACAGGGTAGTGCCCCTACATTCAATAGAGATATGTAAAGCTCTGTTATGATTTCTTTTGGAAGGAGTCAAGTCAGCATCAGAAAAACCTAAACCATTATCATAAGTCAGATGTGCCACACAGTTTTCAAATTGATCCACAGAAATCTCATTTGGTACATGAGCAGTCTTCAAGAACTTAATCAAGGCTTTAGCATGAGCCTCTTAACACAGCAACAAAGATAACATGGAAATCTTGGAGGGAGTATGCCCCAATTGGTCAACAACATCATAATCACTCTTGCGAATGATCTTCAGTACTTCTTCCATCTGCTTAAAAAGATTCTCAGTAGTTGGTGCATCAGTTTGTACAGGTTCAATAACCGGACCTTTTCCCCGGGCATCAGTATTTGTCTCAGCAGTAGAGGTAGTAGTTGGAGTAATTGTATTCTTGGAGGTAGCCGGAGGAGAGAAAATTCTTCCACTTCTTGTGATCTTACTAGATCCAGCAATATTATCGACATCAATGTTTTCATCAGCAACATGTGTATCAGCTAAGGGTTCTTGTTTAACACCATGGATATAAACATCGGAACCGTAATGCCAAGGTATAGCTTTATCGGAAGTATACGGAATAGGACCAGGAGTGGTAATAATCATAGGTGCAACTCTAGCTTCAGCAACAGTCCTCACAGGGTCTTCAGCAGTAATCTTGATTGGACCCTTATGAGTGATCTTGACAGGGCCCTTGGAAGTAATCCTCACTGGCACTTTATCAACCATATCCACCTCTTCAACCTTTGCACCTTGAGTTATATGTTCAACCATACTCTCCACAGAAGGTGTCCTCTCAAACAATATGGTTTAATTGTCCATGAGGCGTTGGATACCATCCTTCAACTTCCAGCAGCTATCAGGTTTATAAGCACAATAGAAATAATCTTCATTACAACCTGGAAAAAACCCAACTTGTACCAACTTCTTCTTGATAACAGATAATGGTGTAGTCACATCTGCAACTGAGGAAATATGTGAAACTTCATCAATGGCATTAACAGTCTTCTCATGATTTGGCATGGGAGCAGTAATCACATTTGGAGTACCAGGAGGGTCAAACTCAATTTCTCCTGCATCAATCATATCCTGAATCTTGTTCTTCAATATCCAGCAGTTGTTGGTATCATGTCCCTGACTATTAGAATGATATGCACATCGTGCATTAGGATTGTACCTAGGAGAGGTAACATTAGGGTTCTGAGGAGGGTCCTTCAAAGTAATGAGCTCCCCTTTCAACAAGTGTTGCAAGGCTTGGGCCAGTGACATATTAATCTTGGTGAATTGTCTTCTAGGCTTCTGTTGATTGCCCTGTGGTGGTTCTAGTGTTGCAGGAGTAGGATTGGAGATGTGAACTGCACCCACAGATTGGTGACTCCTATTACGACCAGGTTGACCATAAACAACATTTGACTCCTTCTTCCCACTAGGGGGCTTCTTTGCAGTACTTGATGAAGAGGCACCCACCTGTATTTTGCCACTTCTTATGCCACTTTCTACACGCTCTCCAGTCATTATCAGCTCAGTGAAGCCAGATGATGAGCTTCCAATGAGATGACTATAAAAAGGATCATTCAGTGTACTCATAAACATATCCACTAACTCCCGGTCAGTTAGAGGAGGTTGAACTCTACTAGCCAAGTCTCTCCACTTCTGGGCATACTCCTTGAAATTTTCCTTAGCACCCATAGACATGCTTTGGAGTTGCATGCGAGTAGGTGCTAGATCAACATTGTATTGGTATTGCCTGTAGAAGGCCTCAGCAAGATCATTCCAATCACGGATGTTGACACTCTCCAATTGATAGTACCATTCCAATTGAGCTCCAGACAAGCTTTCTTGGAAGAAATGAATCCACAACTTCTTATCAGCAGTATGAGGTTGAATCCTCCGGACATAGGACCTTAAATGCAATTTGGGACACGAGACACCATCATACACTACAAAAGCAGGGACCTTGAAACCAATGGGTATAACTACTCCAGATATCAAACTCAGATCTTAAAAATCCAACCCAGAAGACTTTTGCAACTCCATAGCATTCATTCTATCCACCAGCATCTTGAACTTATCTTCATTAGGATCATGATAGTAATTTGCTTCAGAATCAGAATCCCCTATAGTATTATGGAGACTGCCTCCCTCTTTCTCAGACTCTTCAGACTCATAATCTTCAACCTGTTCCTTGGTCTTGACAAGACCTTTGAACTTTCTTCCCAGATTAATAAGACCTCCTGATCTTCTAGTCTTCTTAGTCTTCTTGGCCAGCAGTGTCTTCAATTCATCTTGTCCCTTGGACAAGTTCATGATCAGCTCTTGGAATTGTGCGTTCTGTGCCTGGAGATCTTTGACTGTTTGTTCAAGATCCATTGCTGCTGAAATAAACAGCGAGAAGATAAGATACCTGTACATAAGAAACCTGTGATGCAATGATATGGTGTATAAATGCGTATGCAATGTTTTCAAGGACCGCAGGATCTAAATTTGTTTAAACAACCAAAAAGTAAACTTTTATTAGTAATAAATTTGTTTGCCCATTGGGCTTACAATTAAAAATGAAATGAATACAAAAGACGGGGTTTTAAGTCTCCCATGGACGTTTCCTCTTTGTGTTGAGGTATGAGTTGAGATTCCGCTCCTCGTGAAGTTGCTTTATTAGCTCCAGGATTCTTTCTTGACTTGCTTTGTAATGAGTCTCAAAAGTATCCCTTTGCTCCTTCAACTGGATCCAGGACCTCTGTAAGTCTTCCCAGTCAGTGGGCATGTCTGGGTGAAGGATGATATAAGAAGTGTCCCCCTCAGCAACAGGCTCCATAGTAACTGGCAGGATGGCAGGATATGGCATCATAAGAGTCTGAGCACGAGATCATACCCATCTGAGATAAGCTTCCATAGGAATATTGTACTTGGGCTCCAGAGTCTTGCTGTCAACCTTGTTCACTTTCCCCCATGCTCGTATAAACCTTTGATGATAACCTTGCAGATCGTTGTCGTAGTCAAATACAATACCCTGAATGAGTATGTCATGAGGACCATCACTCCGAGCGTAACCAAACTGACGTAAAGCTAAGGAAGGGTTGTAGGTAATGCCCCCTCTTATGCCAAGGAGTGTCACATTAGGAAACTTCCCACACCGGTAAATGATAGTAACATTCTCCATAGATCGAGAGCACCAATGAATATCTGAATGAGAGAGTGACATAATCCTCTTGGACCACCTGAACCCTTGTTCATTCTTCATCACTGATCGAGGAAGGTGAGAAATAAACCACCTAGACAATAGAGGTATGCAGCACATCAGAGTTCCTCGTGCCTTTGTAGTACGAGTATGAAGAGAATGTAGGATGTCTCCAAGCAATGTAGGCACTGGGTTATGAGTCAGAAATATGTTGATGGCATGTATGTCTATGAACTGGTCTGGATTGGGGAACAATACTAAGCCATAAATCAATAGGGCTAAGATCTCCTCAAAAGCATCATAATTCATAGCCTTTAGGAACACTTGAGCTTTCTCCATCAACACCTTAGCAAGAATACCCTTGACTCCACTCCTTGTTTCTAGGACAATGTCTGATTTCTTCAAATGTAGGGCTGCAGCAATGACTTCAAGTTTAGGCTTTTTTTCCAAGCCTGTGAAAGGTCTCTGATCAAGGATAGGTATACCCAGTAGCTTGGAGAACTCTTCCATTGTAGGAACCAGCTGATAATCGGGGAATGTGAAGCAATGATGTTTAGGATCAAAGAACTGAAATAGAACACTCATCATGTCTTCATTGAAACCTGAAGTGACTAGATCCAGTAGGTGACCATGCATCTTGATGAACTGGGAGTTTTCAGAAACTTGAGAGACCAACTCCTTAAGCTTAGGAGGTATTCCTACAAAGTTGATCCGGATAGTGTTCCTACGAGCAGAAGCCATGACCTGCAACAAAGAACAAAGATAAATCCTTTGGTCCTTGAAATGGTTAGTGAAAATGCTATGCTTATGATGCATGATGATGTTATGATGTTATACTCAATCAAAAACATGTGGCACACACAAACAAGTCACACAATAGCCCTAGGTTTGAAGGCTTGTATGAGGTTTAAAGGTAAATACCCTCCCCTGAAGTTAGTTGGTTCATCCTGTCCTATAAAGTAACCAGGTTCTAAGGGATCTCAATATCATTGATCCTTCACAAGGGTGGTTGTTCAGTAGGCAACTTACTTGCCAACCAAAACCCTCCAAGTTTAGAATCTCAATGAGTGTGTCGCTCCCGACAAATGAAACGGATCAAATGAAGGTACAGACGCGAACGGTCGGCGAAGGGAACAGTGAGAACACACAGCCGTGAACTCACTGGAGGATGAATAGAGTCGCCAGCTAGGCATTTTTATCCCGGAGGAAAGGTAATGCTGCATAGACCTAGAAAAAGATGGATAAGACGGTATGCGAACCAGAGAGACTGAGAAAGGGGGTTGGTTACAACCTGGGAAGGTATTAGCACCCAGATTGTCCGTCGTACTCGACGGGATCCACGCTTGGAAGATTTGTGCTATAAAGGGGTAGTGTCAGTGCAATCTGTGTATAAAATAGCTGGAAAAGAATGTACAGGTGTCAGTGTAGTGTATAAGTGATGTGAAGTATGAAGTGTCAGTGTGAGATCAGGAATGAAATGAATTGCTCATGATAATGAGGCTAAGAGAAGGAAGCTGGAAGAGGGGGAATGTACAGAGACTTTTGTTCGATAACTGTTAAGTTATGCCTACGTATCCTCTCGTGCAATGAGGAAGTCAGAACACCGTAGTTCGACCCAAAGAGACTGAAAGGTGAATTGACTTGTGAACTGCTTGCTTGTCAATGCTCAAGTGTATGACCTGTCTGGCTCAGGTGCAAACTGTCTTGCATTAGACGGAAGAAACAAGTTCTCGATTGTGAATGAAGGTGATGAGAAAAGAATCCCGAAGGAGACGATTATTGTTTGTTTTTGTGTTTTCAGTCTTTTATTTCTTTTTGGAGTTTGTCATAAGATAATGAGCTTAAACCTAAATCAATGGATTTGGTAAACTCATCACATCATCCCTCTGATTAGGGGTAATGAGAATTACCTTAAGTGTGAAGTCAGATTCTCACACTTAATCACCTTTGATGTAGGGTTAAGATCATTAACCTACTTGTGATTATTTAGATGTTTTTGGTGTTTTTTTTTGTTTAGTGTTAAGTAATGAGGTTAAGCCATAATCAGGGATTAAATAGACTCATTACACCATCCTAAAAGAAGGATAATAGATGAGAATGTTTAAGCTGAGGAAAGCTCCTCAACTTAATCCATGATTAGGGATTAAACCCATGACAAAACAAGCCTTTGATTAAGTGAATTTTATTAATGGTATGATGATGAAGTGAATTTTATTGTTTGTAAGACAACTTGAGGGGGACTTGTCCATTAACTTTAGGGTTAGTCCTTCTTAACCAATTAAGGAAGAATTAGAACCCTAATGCAAGGCCCAAGTTACAAGTGTAATGTCTTGATGATTATTAGATGGATTAGTTAAGAGATTTCAACACCTTAAGGGTCCAAGACTTAGGATTAAAGTTATACACTCCATCCTAAAAGAAGGATGCAGGCATGATCTTAATCACAAAGTCTTAAAGCCTTGAGAGTTTAGTCCCTGATTATGAGGTGAGAAGAGAAGACTCAAAGAGAGACACAAAGGTAAAAACTATGGGGGAGACTAATCAAAACCCTAATTCATTATCATGCTTGGTTGGTCCTAATGTTTGTGAGGTTTGCAAGACACAATCTTCAGATGAACCACCAGGAAGCAGATGAACAAGATCAAGAGAAGCAAAGTGACTTGCTTCATTCAAGAAGTCAAGTCACTTGAAGAAAGAAAGTGGGAAGAACAAAGATGAGCAAGCTCAAGCTCAAACACATATAAAAATGCAGCAATGGATGCAAGAGAGATGAGAAGAAAAGTTATGAGAAGTGAAGGCAAATTCACTTCTCAAGTTTACTTACCACCTGAAATGTTAGAAAGAAATGCAATGCAATGCAAGATGAGATGAAATGGTATGTGTTAAGCAAAACCAGAAGCATGTTGATGATGATTATGATGTTATGAAGTGCTGCAAACATGAGGCAAGACATGGAGATGTTCATACAAGTCTATGAATGCAAATGATGCAAGCTAAGGAGCATGAATAAACATGAAATGTTATGGAGCATACAAGACAAATAACATGGCAAATATGCAATGCAATGATCAATGATGCTTCATACATGTCTTAAGATGTCAAGTGAGTCAAAAGAATGCACAAAATGCAATGGCAAATCAACTTATGCAAAAGAAAGCAAGAAGGATGCAAGAGAAAGCCCAAATTAGGGTTTATGAAACAAACATCAAACACAAATCAAAAACAGAAGCAAACCTCAACATAAAAAATGGAAAATGGTACCCAAAGAAACCCTAGACCTATAATGAATCACTGCCCAAAGGGGAACTCTCAACTCTCAACCAAACTCAAGTTATGAATTTTGCAAGTTATTAGGGTTTTTTAGGGTTTGTAACAAAAGAAATGCCAATCAATTAGAAAATGCAAGATCAATTCATGGCCTTTTTATCCTTGAAAGTTCATGTCAAATGGAAAGCAATGCAAAAAGAATCAATGTCTCAACCTTCACCAAAAGGCAGCAATGAATTTTCAAACTTATGATCAAAATAATGCATCAAAAATGATTTAATTCCATGAAAAATTCTTAAAATGCATCAAGATCAAAAAAGAAATTTGGTTTGAAGGTTGGACAATGTTTCTAAATGTCTTAGAACATTTCATGAATTTTTTTGTAATTTTTAAATACCTAAAAGTATTTTTAATTAATTAATTCTCATTAATCAATTAAAAATAAACTTTTAAATATTTAAAAATACTTTTTTAATGATAAAAAATAAAATAAAAATGTTTTTGTGTCATAAAAATTAATAAAACTTTAAAGAAAAAGTTTCATAATTTTTATGATTTTTTAGCTATTTTAAATAAATTATACAAATTAATTGGAATAAATATGAATTAAAATCAAATAAAAAGAAAAGTAAACAGAATGGACGCATGAGATTGATTCTGGATTCAAACAAGTTGACTGCGCGCGCTAGTGGAGGGCCAGGATTCGTTCTGAGCTAATTACACTTAATTAGAATTAACCACGTGGATTAGGGTTAAGTGGATGATCTGAGCCATCCAAAAGGGGGGGAAGTCAACCAGTCAACGCGCATCAATGGCTCAAATTCAAACTAGCATTAAACACGCAATTAGGGCACAAATCACTTTCAGGTGGCCGGAGAAGACTTCCGGTCGTCTTCTCCGGCCAGCTCCCACCTGAGAAACACCAAACTTCCTAAAAACGTAAAAGAAATGAAATCTAAGACCAAGGAAATGATCCCTACATTCTCACGAATCAAACCCCTAACTTAAAACAAATTTATCTAACCTAAACAAGCTGAATCGAAGAAATTAAGTTCTAGGGTTCGTAAGCTTCAAACACGAATTAAACTCTCAAAACGCAACCATTTCAGAAACTAAAGGTACCAGAATGATCAGTGCATCATGAAGAACAAGTTTGTAACAATAAAATTGATTTCTGGAAAAATTATTTTCGAAGCTACCTGAGATTTGAAGCTTTCAATTTTGGAACTTTCAGGCCTCTTCTCCTTGCTCAATCTACTCCTTAGAACCTCCTGATGATGTTGGAATGCCTTGGAACAATTTAAGTAAGCTGGATGGTGAGATTCGAATGCTCCTGCTCCAAGCTCAGTCAATAATGGCTATGGTGATTCTGGCTGATTCAGGCCATGGTGATGGGGTGTTTGAGATCCAGATGATGTATAGAGATGATCTGTGGTGTTGGCTTGTGTGTTTGTGGGCTAGGATGAGAGATTCGATAGAATCTGCAGAAAGAAGGTGAGCAATGGCAATGGAGGATTCAGGGTGTTTCAAGCTGGTGCTTTGGGTGGTTTCTACTCAATGGAGTGTGTTGAGTTGGATAGTGATGAGAGTTTTAGTGTTTGCTTGCTGTGAAGAGAATTTCGAAGCAAGTTGCAGTTGGGATCTTTTTGTGTAAGTGATAAGTGGTGTTGTTTCAGCCCTTGTTGCTATGTGATATGGCTTGCAAATTGATTCAATAAACAATTCTGATTGGCCTCTTGATGTGACATGGCCTGCTATGATAGGTGAGTTTGCTTTTGCATAAAGGTTAACTTTTTGTAAGATAGGGTATGGCTCAACTCTAGCCAAGTACAAAGTATGGCTGGCGCAGCAAAAGGTGAGGGAGAGGCTAGCCCAAAGTCAGCTTCCAATGCTGCAAGTTGTAGGAAGTGAATCATGAGTTTTTGCAACTTGGCTAGCTTATGTTTCACATGTGATCTTTTGTCCAACCAAGCATGAAACCATGAGCAAACTTAGTCCAATTCTGATTTTTAGGACTTAGAGAATGTTTGTGTAATGGTTTGTAGTGAATTAGAGGCTGCAATGTGCATTGGTTCAAGATTTTGCAAAGTTTCCATTTGAAGCATAACTTGAAAATAAGTGATTTTTGGCAACTTTGCATGGCCATAACTTTTGATCCAAGAAGAGTTTGATCATGTTCTTGTACTTTTTGAAAAGGGAAAGATGAGATCTACAACTTTCATGACCAAAGTTTTTCCATTTGAAGCCTTTTTGGATCATGAATCAAGGCTTGAAAATTGACCTAAAATGATGCATTCTTGAAAAGTCAACAAAACCCAAAAAGTCAACCTTTGCAAAAACCCTAATTTCTTGATTTTTATGAACTTCAAACCTCTTCCATGATCAAATAAAGATCATGTACACTCAAAATGATGAAGATCACCCATTGGTTGGGTCATTGGGGGCCTCAGATGCCCTGATTTTACACTGACTTGTCTGAAAAGTCAACTCTTGATCAGATGACTTCCCCATGGAATTTCTTCATGAAAATTGATATGCATACTCCCTATACTATATAGAGATCAATGGAAACAAGAATGACCAAAAATTTTGAGGTTATGGCCTCTGAAACCAAAAACCCTAATTTTCAGTCAACTGTGTAGTTCATCCTGGCTCTGCATCCAACCAAACCCTAGTTCTTGTGATCCCTCTGCAATTTTGACTTTGTGAGGATGTAACATGATATAAGAACACACATGGACCCCTTTGAGTTGATTAGTGGCCTTTGGAATGGCTCAAGAGCCCTGAGGTTGCTCAGATCACAAACCCTAGGTGCAGATGCCTTAGAAGCTATGCAGTGAATCAAAAAGTACTATGAGATGATATGATTGTGCTTATGCATATGAGAATGATCACAAGCCATGGTGTGAATGGGTGAGGGCAAATTTGGGGTGTTTACAGCTGCCCCTATTCAAACATGAGTTAGCTGTGCAGGATGTAAGCAACGGCTTAACAGGCAAACAAGATAACTTGTGGTTGAATACCAAAGACAGTCCAAAATTTGCACTCACAGAATGAAGAAGAAAAGGGATATAGATTGCAAAAGAAAATAAAGTATATTGTAAAGTGTGGGCGACGGAGGACGACCGTCGAGCAGAGGACGACTGCTGGGTAGACAGCAATGACGGGGACGGCCGACATGCTGGGTAAAGTGTGTAAAATAAAGCGATGACGGGGACGGCCGACATGCTGGGGATATAAGGAAAAGCTAAGACGGGGACGGCCGACTAGCTGGGGAAAAAGATATTATGATGGGGACGGCCATCAAGATAAAGCTGTAGCATTCTCTGGGGATTAATGAAACATGACGGGGGCGGCCATCAAGTTCAATAAAGCAAGGTAACCAACGATGGGGACGGCCATCGGGCTAAAAAGAAAAAGGGACCACGACGGGGACGGCCATCGGGTTAAAGAATAAATGAAATAAACAGATGATGGGGTACGGCCATCAAAGGTGAAGGACGATCACCTAGCAGGGGACGGCTGCTCTGTTGGGGATAAAAGAAATATGATGGGGACGGCCATCAAAGGTGGAGGACGACCACCTGGCAGGGTACGGCTGCCGAAAATATCGACGATGGGGACGGCCATCGGATAGAAAAGGTCAACGATGGGGACGGCCATCGGACGAGCATGATGGAGGACGACCATCAAGAAGTGGAGGACGACCACTCAGCAGGGTACGGCTGCTCTCAAGGTTTATCATAACACAGGACGAGTGTCAGATAACCAAAATCAACAATGGGGACGGCCATTGGATAAAGTGATGAAGGACGATCATCAAAAGGTGGAGGACGACCACCTAGCAGGGTACGGCTGCTAAAAAGATCAACGATGGGGACGGCCATCGGATGAGCATGATGGAGGACGACCATCAAGAAGTGGAGGACGACCACTCAGCAGGGTACGGCTGCTCTCAGGGTTATCATGACACAGGACGAGTGTCAGATAAAAGAAAATGCTTTGTTGGTGATCTACTGGGGATATGGTAAACACGGACGAGCGTTTACATCCAAGAAACAAAAGGTATAAGTGTTTGGTATTGTGTATAGATTAAAGATGCGGACGAGCATCCTTAAGACTATGATACGGACGAGTATCATGTAGAAACAAACTGACACATGTTCGGAGATGATGATACGGACGAGTATCAACGGGTTAACAAGGAACACGGACGAGTGTTGCATCTGAAAAAATTCTTCTGGGGAATAGTAGACACAGACGAGTATCTATATTCAAGAAGACAAAAGTGTTTGACACGGTGTATGGATTAAAGATGCGGACGAGCATCCTTAAGACTATGATACGGACGAGTATCATGTAGAAACAAACATTAGACGCAATGTTCTGAGATGATGGTACGGACGAGCACCAACTGGTTAACAAAGAACAAGGACTACCGTCGAATCTGTGGGGATATGAGTGATGATGCGTACAAGATACGGACGAGTATCTGTATAGGTGTACCAATGAGTAGTGAGTATGAGTAATGTATAGATGAGTGTTTATCTGCTGGGGAGAGTGGCACTGACGAGTGTCAAAAGAGAAAGGTATAATATTAACAAGTATATGGGTGATAAAGGTGCAAGCGACTGCACTAGGGATATGACACGGACGGGTGTCAAGGGGGTGTATATACAAGTATAGGCGACCACGCTGGGGATATGACACGGACGGGTGTCAAGGATTGTGTATAGGTATATGCGAGTGCAAAGAGGATGTCTTTGGCTTTTGCTGGTGATTTGACGCGGACGGGTGTCAGAAAATATCTGTAATACCGGTGGTTTTCAGGCAACCTGCTTGGGGAATGATGACACGGACGGGTGTCAAAAGGACTATAAACTGGCGTCTGTGATTCGAGAGGCAACTGCTTTTTGCTGGGACTCTGATGGGGATGTTTCTGTATATTGTATTTTGTATGATGACAGATTGTCAACATCTACAAGTGTTCAATTCACACATGACTTATGATTATGCTATGCGTTTGATTTTTGCCGTAATGCTCCGTTTTAGACGGAATGCTACGCTCTGAGGGTGAATATGATGCGAATGCTATGATTATGCAAGAAGGCAAAGATCCGGGACTCGGATCCCGTTGCTGCGAAGGTCTCTGGCTGATCTACTTGGAGTGAACATCCCAGCTGGGGATGAGATCGTTGGTAGATCTAATGATGTATCTGTTTGGGGATATAGGTCACTGATTGACACATCCTTATAATACGGGACCCAGCTGGGGTTTGTAGAAGCTTTCTCCTTCTCTGTTGTGACTTCTTCGTGCGTTGCTCTTTTGAACAGAAGCTTGAAGCTCAATGGGGAGATGATTCCCTGATCCTTGCATCTTGCTGAGGAAGGATAGTTGGTACTTCAGCTGGGGAATGCTGTCGGATAACTCAGCTGGGGAGAGAGCAATGGGAGTCAACTCAGCTGGGGATAGAGCATTTCGGATGCTGACATCTTTTGTCGATTTGCCAACTGGCTGAGATATACCTTGCATGCCCCAAGTTGCGTTCTGGATACCTGCAATCCTGCAAAGATAAGGAAACACACAAAGGTCCCGAGGTATCCTTTACTGAATCTTGTCATAGGAGATAAGTACTTTCGAGAGTAAGTATATTCCCTGCAAGCATGTATTTTACTTTTAGAGAAAAGCATCTGTATTTATGCAATTGTATTTTTAGAGATATCAGACAACTCTTTGCAAAACATAAACATAAAAACGAAACATGACTGAAAATCTGATTTTATTAATTCATGTGCCCTGAATTGGCAAGATACAGTCAAAGAAACATATCTCCTGAAACGAGGAGGTTGTTACAAAATGGGAAACAAAGTGCTGGCAGTGTTGATGACGCTTTGAGGAGCTTCCTCTCCCGCTATGACTCGTATGACAATGACGTTCTTCTCGTCTTGCTTTCTGGAGAAAGTTGATTCTGATCGGAGCTCGATCCTTCCGAAGCTTACCAAGTTGCTGACACTACAGACGAATTCTGGGTGCAGTTGTTCGCTTATTCCCTTATTTTGCATGGATCGCCCTTTCGGGTTTTCAATCCATCGGGATACCCATTTTTGCCTGAGCTGTCCAATGCGGCTTTTCAACTCAGCGGGTGTACATTTTTTATTTATTTCCCTTATTTTTGCCCGAGTCTTTTATTCTGTTTTTTGACTCGCCGGGATGCCCTATTTTTGCCTGGACTTACATTCTGTTTTTATGTCCAGCGGGTCATTTTTATGCGAAGTATTTTTTAACTGCATCTGAATTCACAGGGGACGGGAAGTCTTCACCATCCATGGTGCTGAGCATCAGTGCTCCACCAGAGAAGACTTTCTTTACAACGAATGGTCCTTCGTAATTTGGAGTCCATTTGCCCCTGTGGTCTGTATGAGGAGGAAGGATTCTTTTCAGCACAAGATCTCCCACTCGGTACTCTCGATGCCTGACTTTCTGATCGAAGGCTCTTTTCATTCTCTTCTGATATAGCTGCCCGTGGCAGATTGCAGCCAATCTCTTCTCTTCGATCAGACTCAGTTGCTCGTATCGGGACCTAACCCATTCTGCTTCACTCAATTTAACATCCATCAATACCCGTAGCGAGGGTAATTCAACTTCAACTGGTAGGACTGCCTCCATACCATATACAAGCTGATACGGCGTTGCCCCAGTGGACGTTCTGATTGATGTGCGGTACCCATGCAAGGCAAATGGCAACATTTCATGCCAATCTCTGTAGGTGATTACCATCTTTTGCACAATCTTCTTGATATTCTTATTTGCTGCCTCAACAGCGCCGTTCATCTTTGGCCTGTAAGGAGAAGAATTGTGATGTTGGATCTTGAAGTCCCGGCATAATTCAGCCATCATTTTGTTGTTTAGATTGGAACCATTATCAGTAATGATTCGCTCAGGCACTCCATATCGACAGATGATATCTCTTTTCAGAAATCGAGCTACCACTTGCCTTGTGACATTTGCATATGAGGCTGCCTCAACCCACTTTGTAAAATAGTCGATGGCGACCAGGATGAATCTGTGGCCGTTTGAAGCAGTTGGCTCAATCTTGCCGATCATGTCAATGCCCCACATGGCAAAGGGCCATGGTGAAGACATTATGTTCAAAGGATTCGGAGGCACATGCACTTTATCTGCGTAGATCTGGCATTTGTGACATTTCCTGGCATAGGCACAACAGTCTGCATCCATTGTGATCCAGTAATAGCCTGATCTTAGCAACTTCTTAGCCATTGCATGTCCTCCAGCATGGGTACCGAAAGAGCCTTCATGCACTTCATGCATCAGTAGATCTGCTTCCGTCTTGTCAACACATCTGAGGAGTACCATGTCAAAGTTCCTCTTGTATAAAGATCCATCAGTGTTCAGAAAGAAACTCCCAGCAAGCCTTCTCAAAGTCTTCTTATCATTGGAAGATGCCCCAGGTGGGTATGTTTGATCCTCCAAGAAGCACTTAATGTCATGGAACCAAGGCTTATCGTCTTTGACAACATCTGCTGCAAATACATATGCTGGTCTATTAAGTCTTGATACTGAAATCTGAGGTACAAAGTTAGCAGTTTGAACTTTGATCATGGAGGAAATGGTAGCCAAGGCATCTGCAAACTGATTCTCGTCCCGAGGGATATACTCAAGTTTGACTGTTGTGAAGAAAGTCAATAACCTTCTCGTATAGTCCCTATAAGGTATCAGATGATCTTGGTGTGTGTACCATTTTCCATTGGTCTGATTGATTACCAAAGCTGAATCTCCGAATACGGTCAATGTTTTGATCCTGAGGTCAATGGCTTCCTCAAGACCCATAATGCAAGCTTCGTATTCAGCTTCATTGTTAGTGCAGTTGAAAGTGAGTTTTGCCGAGAAAGGCATATGAACTCCTTTTGGTGTAATGAGTACTGCACCAACACCACGGCCATTCATGTTAACAGCCCCGTCGAACATCATAGTCCATTCTTCCTCCGGGTCAGGCCCTTCAGTGTGAATAGGCTCTTCGTGATCTTTTGCTTTAATGAACATGATGTCTTCATCCGGGAAGTCAAACCTCATTGGCTGGTAATCATCAATGGGTTGCTCAGCAAGATATTCAGATAGTACACTGCCCTTGATGGCTTTCTGAGATGTGTACTGTATGTCGTATTCTGTGAGAATCATCTGCCATCTTGCAACCCGTCCGGTAAGAGCTGGCTTCTCGAAAATGTACTTGACTGGGTCCATTTTTGAGATTAACAAGGTAGTGTGGGTCAACATATACTGCCTTAGTCGGCGAGCAGCCCACGCTAAAGCACAGCAAGTTTTCTCGAGCAGTGAATAACGTTGTTCACAGTCGGTAAACTTTTTGCTTAGGTAGTATATTGCATACTCTTTTCGACCAGACTCGTCATGCTGGCCCAGCACACACCCCATTGATTCTTCCAATACTGTCAAGTACATAATCAGAGGTCTTCCTTCAACTGGCGGCATGAGGATTGGAGGTTCTTGCAGATATTCTTTGATCTTGTCAAAAGCCCTTTGGCAATCTTCATTCCACCTGACCGTTTGTTCTTTTCTTAACAGCTTGAACAAGGGTTCACAGGTTGCTGTGAGGTGAGATATGAACCGTGAAATGTAGTTCAATCTACCCAAGAATCCTCGAACTTCTTTCTCAGTTTTCGGTGCAGGCATCTCTTGGATGGCTTTGACTTTATCAGGGTCAACCTCAATCCCTTTCTCGCTTACAATAAACCCTAGCAGCTTACCGGACCGCACCCCGAATGTGCATTTGTTGGGGTTCAGTTTCAGTTGATACTTCCTCAGACGCTTGAACAACTTGAGCAGATTCACCAGATGGTCTTCCTCTGTAAGGGACTTGGCAATCATGTCATCCACATAACATTCGATTTCCTTGTGGATCATATCGTGGAATAATGTTACCATAGCCCGTTGATAAGTTGCACCCGCATTCCTCAGTCCGAATGGCATTACCTTATAGCAGAACGTGCCCCAAGGTGTAATGAATGTTGTCTTCTCCATGTCTTCAGGTGACATCTTGATCTGGTTGTATCCTGAAAATCCATCCATGAAGGAGAATACCGAGAACTGAGCCGTATTATCCACCAATACGTCAATGTGAGGTAATGGGAAATCATCTTTCGGGCTAGCTCTGTTCAGATCCCGGTAATCAACACACATTCTTACTTTGCCGTCTTTCTTAGGCACAGGTACTATATTAGCAACCCACGGCGGGTAGCTAGTCACAGCAAGGAACCCGGCGTCCCATTGCTTTTGTACCTCCTCCTTGATTTTCATAGCCATATCCGGACGAGTACGGCGTAGCTTCTGTTTGACCGGTGGGCACTCTTCCCTCAAAGGCAACTTGTGCACAACTATATCGGTGTCCAACCCAGGCATGTCTTGATACGACCAAGCAAACACATCAACATACTCTTGAAGCAGGTCTATCAATTGTCTTTTCACTGAGTCTTGCAGGCAGGCCCCGATCTTGACCTCTTTCACATTTTCCTCTGTACCAAGATTAATCACTTCAACCTCCTCCTGGTGAGGAGTAATAACCTTTTCCTCTTGTCTTAACAACCTGGCTAGCTCTTCAGGAAGCTCATATTCTTCTTCAACCCCTTCATCAGCTTGATTGATCGGATTGTCAAAGTCATACGATGTCATAGCCGTGCTGTTGTCGGTGCTGTCAGGGTGGCACTCTCTGCAAGGGTTAGGTTGTTCATTTTAGTGATCTGATTTTAGTCTTATTTAGAAAAGTGAAATGAAGTTGTCATTTTGAAAAACACTGCCATTTATTTTTTTTGTACAAAAAGAAAAATGGAAAAAACAGTGAGCATAAAAGAAAAAGACTCGTTTGCAAAAAGATTGTCTGATATTTCATTAATTTAATCTTGTTTGCACAAAAATACAGATGGCCCTGATTACAAAATGAGTCTTGTCATCTTGGGCAAGATGCAAGACTTTGATGCATGCTTATAAAATACAGGAAATAATAATTACTCTGCTCGAGTAACACTTATAATTCCCTGGGAAGACCAGTTCGAGACACTGCTCCCCGGGATCTTCGGACGAATCCAATTCTCCAGGTTGCGCTCCTCTTCCAGCTCGTCTTCCAGACAGTTGATAGCATCGGGGGTAAGCATCCCCCCACTGACAAAACCAGGCTCTCCAGCAGCCTTCACTTGATGTTGAGTTGGTTTGTAACCCAACCCAAACTTATCTTTCTTCTCCTCCACAGCTAAAACCTTGCCCCAGCCTAAGGCAGTTCCTTCCTCAACAACCTTCCGGGCCTGTTGATACGACGACATGGAAATCCCAGATACAGCAGAGGCTTCATTGACATTCAAGGCTTCAAAACCTTGGCTCATTGTTTCAACGATCTCTCCGTCCATTTCAATATACTTGTAAGTAGCCAGATGACTCACAAATATATCCTCCTCCCCGCAGATTGTGACAACTTGGCCTTCCCACTCATATTTTAACTTTTGGTGAAGGGTAGACGTTATTGCGCCGGCGGCGTGAATCCAGGGTCTACCCAACAAACAGCTGTAGGCGGGCTGAATGTCCATCACATAAAAGATAGTTTTGAAGGTCTGCGGGCCAATTGTCACGGGCAGCTCAACTTCTCCCAGAACCGATCTCTTCGAGCCATCAAAAGCTCTAACCACCAGGTTGCTGGGTCTCAATGCCAGTCCATCATATTCAAGCTTCACCAGAGCCTTCTTTGGCAAGACATTCAGGGATGATCCTGTGTCCACCAGCACATGTGAAAGGACAGCTCCTTTGCATTCCATGGTTATGTGCAAGGCTTTGTTGTGATTGCGGCCATCCACTGTCAGGTCAGAATTGGTAAACCCTAGCCCATTGCTAGCAGTAACATTTCCAACAACGGTTTCCAATTGGTTGACAGTAATCTCCTCGGGCACGTAAGCTGCGTGCAGTACTCTCAGTAGTGCATTCCGATGGGCTTCGGAGCACATGAGCAGTGAGAGGATGGATATTTTGGATGGAGTCTGATGGAGCTGATCCACAACTTTATAATCACTCTTTTTGATGATCCGCATAAACTCATCAACTTCCTGATCAAATGGGGTCTTCAGGGCTTCTTTGGCAGCTGGATCTTCCTGCACCGGGCCTTTTCCCTTTGCTTTGGCAGCAGCTTCTACCTCGGCAGTAGGTCTTTGGACTTGTGAAGCAAAGAGACGTCCGCTTCGGGTGAAGCCTCCGCCTCCGCCCACATTATCAATTTGTGGTGCAGGTGCTGATGTTTCCAGAGTGATTCTTTTCCCTTCGCAGTATACGTCAGAGCCATAGTGCCAAGGGATGGCCCTATTGCTTTCATATGGTACAGGTCCAGGTACTGTGACGGTAACCGGACTGATTGCTGCTGAGGGAACTGTTATTGTTTGTGGATCATAAAAGATTGTAACTGGTGCTCTAGTAGGAGCAGCACTCTCTGAATGGTAGGCGGAGTTATTTTCTGGATCGTAGAATATGGTAACAGTAGAGACATCTTCATGATCGTTTGCTGGAGTTGTAGGAGGTCCTGATGGAAGGACTGTTGTTGTTGTAGATGGAGAGTCGAAATGGAATGAAGCTGATGTTGTAGCAGGAGAAACTGTTGAAAACTGATCATTTGGTAGGACAGATGAAGTACTCGCTGGTGCTGTTGATGAATTGTCGGGAACAATAGTTGCTGCAGTTGTAGGAGGGTCTGAAACCGTTGTTGATGAAGTTGCCGGATTTGTCGGAAATGATGTAGTGATTTGTAAGAGGCCACTCTTAATAAGGTTGTCAATGCCGTTCCTCAAGTCTTCACACCCATTCCATGAGATATTGCAGTAAGGGCACCCCAGCTCACACCCTGGAAATATTTGATTTTCACGGAGTTGAGCTTTGATTTCCACCAATGGTGTCCTGATCTGATCCACACTAGTTATCAAATAAGACTGTTGGTCTTCTTCAATGGCATTAATTCGGGGACCACCATGGTGTGGCATTGGGTTCTTATTAACATTGGGTGGAGGTGCAAAGTTCAGAGCCTTGGAGTCTACCAAGTCTTGTACCTTCATATGCAGAGCCCTGCATTTTTCTGTACTGTGACCAGGTGCGTTCGAATGAAAAGCACACCTAGCATTGGAATCATAGTTTCTTGGTAGACTGTTGGGATCCGGAGGTGCCAACGTTCTTAGCTCAACCATGTTGAGTTTCAGAAGTTGTGGCAGCAAGGCAGCATACGGCATTGGGATCGGGTCGATCACTCGGTTAGCTTGGGAGGGCCTTTGCTGGAATGGCCTCTGTTGATTGTTGTTGTTGGAGTTGTTGTTGTAGTTGCTTCTTGGAGGATATTGATTCTGATGATACTGAGGTTGTTGTTGGAAATTTTGTTGAGGAGGTTGATAGACCGGTAGAGGAGGAGCTGGAGCAGGGATAGTGACTGCTGCTATTGTTCTTGGAATGTATTGGGGCCTACCCCTGTTGGTGTGAATGGCATTGGTCTCGCCAGCTCTTCTCGGGCCTGCGAAAGGCTTTCTTGTACCACTGGACGAGCTTGCACCATTATCAGATATCTTACCCATTTTCAACAGGCTTTCGATCCTCTCTCCAGCTATGACAACATCTGCGAAGCTAGTGGAAGAGAAAGCAGCCAACCTGTCAATATACGTTCCCTGGAGAGTGTTCATAAACATGTCTGCCATTTCTCTCTCAGACATTGGTGGTTGAACGGCAGCAGCCAATTGCCTCCATCTTTGGGCATATTCACGGAAACTTTCCCTTGACGACTGTGACATTCCCATTAGGAGAGTCCTGTTGGGTGCCATGTCTAAGTTGTATTGATACTGTCGGATGAAGGCCTCTGCCAGGTCCTTCCAGCATCTTACAGTTGCCCTTGTCAAGTGGGAATACCATTCCCTCGATGCTCCAGTCAAGCTATCTTCGAAGTAAAACATCCAAAGTTTCTCATCCATTGTGTAGGCCTTCAGCCTTCCCAGAAACGATTGTAGATGAGTCCGGGGGCATGAAGTCCCATTATACTTTTCGAAACATGGAGGCTTGAACTTGTGGGGGATCCTGACCCCGTCTACCAGCCCCATGTCCATGACATCGAAGCCCAAAGAATTTTGAGACTCCAGCGACCTCAACTTTTCAGCTATTTCATCCAATCGCCTATCATAGGCCTCTTCTCCAGCACCCATTACTGTGAATTGATCCTCCTGAGGATCCTCTTGAAGTACTCTGGCCGCAGTAGCTGTTCCTTGAACGTTTGCAGGAATATGGATCTCAGGATGCAAATGTGGGCCAAACACAGGAGGGTTAACATGTGGTTGTACCCTTTCATTATTACTTGTGCCAGCAGTTCCCACATGGGGGTCATCTTGAGTTCTCCCCTCTACCAAAACTCTAAGCCTCTCCTGGCTTTGAGCTAAGTTATTCATCACTTCCATGAATTGATTTATCTGGGTTCTCATCTCCACCCTTTCGTTAGCCATCTGGGTTCTGGCCTCATTGAGGTCTTGCTGCAACTGGTCCATTTGAATTCCCGGAAGGTTGTTTCTAGTCGGGTATCTGTGTGGCCTGTTGAGAGGAAATACCCGGCGGCGAGCAATAATTCCTGAATGTCACAACAGAGGTTAGTAACAATAAAACAAAACCTACAAAACAAACAAAAAGGGTTAGTATGCAATGCAGTATGCTTATTTGCTCTCAAGGTATCCGGTTTGGCCTTCGGTTTTGACCCTTCCAGACCCTTGAAGATGATGCTGCTTGAAGTTGCTTTTGAAATGAATCTCAGATGGAAACCAACAAATATATTACAAAGGTGAAATAATACAAATTGTTCTTTTTACAACACAAGCCCTTAAAAGGGTCAAAATACATTACAAAAGAAAAGCAAAAGTACATGAGATAAGAACAGCAACAAGCAAATGATCAAACTCCAAGGCCAAACTCATCCTCACGAACTTCCTTAAGAAGTGCCTCGGTCACAGGATCAGCCGGACGCTCCGTGAGACTTCTGATGAGAAGGTTTCTTGTTGCAACAGCTGCAGTCAACTTCTTGTTCTGACTTTGGTCTTTAGACCTCTTCACTCCAGCTCTGATTTCTAGCTCTGATATTTCCTTCTGGGCTGCTGCCAGGGCTTTTTCCATCTGTTCCATCTTGTCCTGAACTCTCTTGTCTTCTAGAGTACGGGCCTCAGTGATCCGGACCCACCTGGCCTGACTCTCTTTCAAATACAAGTCTGTTCTTGCTCTCTGGAACTGGGCTTCTTTACAAGCGTTCTTCAGAATCTGCTCACCAGCTTTAGACTTGTTGATATACTCTCCAGACTTCTCAATCTTGATCAAGTGTTCCAACCTCAGCTTCTCCAATCTTTCAATCTCCCTTACACCTTCACTCCTTTCCCGGAGGGTCTTCTGCAAGGCTTGAGATAACTTCTCATTCCTTTCCTTCAGGCTTTCAAACTCCTCCATACTGACAGTGGCCGGGGGTGGTGCTGATGATGACTCAGGCATGTCTTCTATGGTGAAAGGCAAACCAGAGAATTGGGCTCTAGCATAGGACCACTCATGATATTGGGCTGATGCCACATTATTGCACTTTCCCAAAATAGTGACTCCTTTGGTTTGAACATGATCCCAGGCCCAGGCAGCCTGCCTAACAACGGCCAAGTTAACCTTGTTCTCACAGTAGAGGGTTTCAACCAAATCCTGTACCCTAGGAGCATGGACCAGTGCATAGCCTAATTGCCTCTTGAACAGCAGAGGGTTGTAGTTGATACTCCCCTTAACTCCTACCAAAGGCACATTGGGAAAGTGTCCACAACTTGTGATAATATCTCTGCCCTTGGTGCTCTGAGTGCACCATCTGATATCTGCTGAAGTGAGAGTAGTGAGCCTCTTAGCCCAGTTGCTTTGCTGATGAGGGTTCAGGAATGCATCTGTCCTGGGCAGGTGTCTGAGGAGCCAAGCATGGAATAGTGGGGCACAGCACCTCACTAACTTTCCCCTCTGCTTCTCATTCCTCTGATGTACTGAGTAATAGAGGTCTCCTAACAAGGTTGGCACTGGGTTCTTCAGGATGAACAAGTGAATTGCATTCTTGCTGATGAATCGAGGCTCATCTGCAAACAACACAATTCCATATACACTTAAGGCCAACAAAGCACAAACAGCTTCCCAATCCCCCAGGGAGGCCTTCAGACTAGCTTGAGAAATCAGAAAATCCAGATGAAAACCAGGGACCTTAGCCTTGGAGGTCATATGTTGCTCAACCAAAACAGGCTCCAGACGTAAAGCTTTGGCTATCTCTCCATTACTGGGAAAGACCATTTCAGGATTAAAAGGGATCTCTCTCTTGATAGGCAAACCAGTCAAATATGAGTATTCTTCCAAAAGAGGACCCAACTGGAAGTCTTTAAAGGTGAAGCACCTCAATGGGGGGTCATAGAACTGGAGACAGGTATGGATCAGGCTTCTCTGAGATGGGTCCAGATCCATGACCAAGTCAAGTATGTCTCCATAGCTCTCTCTGAACAAAGATATGTAGTCTGGAGTGATCAGGGTTTGGATCCTCCTGATGTCTGACAAGTCTGGTTGGAAGAAATGATAAGTGATGTTGCTTTTCTTTGGAGCCATGATACTGAAGACTGGGTAGAATAAATGCTGATGAAGAGGTTGAGAAGTGGGCCACTGGCTGGCTAGTGCAAGTATCTGAAGAACTGAAGCAAATGCTGGTGGAGACAGGTCAAAACTGCAGATGGGGTCAAAACCAAAACCTGATGAGGATGGATACCCTGAAAAACAAATAAGCACATGTTAATATGATGCAATGAGTATGTATGCAGATGGAATGCAAAGGGTTTGTGACTGAGCTGGATCTGATTAACTGCCTTGGTATGGATCCATGTGTGTTCAAGAATTCCAGGTGGAGGTCTAAAAATCCAGTAACCAAGGTGGGGGACTCAAATAAAGAGCCACATGTCCAGGGTTTTAGAATCACAAGAACTATCCAACATGGAGCATTCTTAACAAAGTCAAAGTAACAGGGTATTCTGAGGTCAAGGTACCTGCAAACCTGTAAACAGCCCAACCCCCTCACAGGTAGTGATCTAGAACAAGGATCCTCAGACTTGGATCAGTTATGAGAAGTGTAAACACTTCTAACCCAGAGGTACAGTGTTTACAATAACCATAACAATTCCTCCTCTAATTCACCTCAGTTTCTGAAGGTCAAACTAAAAGGTCATCCAGACTTAGCAGGCTTCCCAGATCCCCCTAGTATTGCAGGAAATCCGCAACACAGAGTTCTCAAGAAGAAACCCATATCTGAACCGTGTTCCATATTCCCGCACCAGACCGAAATGGAATGGGAAAGAATATGGTTCACTCTATCCTAGGTGTCACTCAGGTCCCAGGTGTAGGACCTTAACTCTCAATGAAACCCACCCACCAAAAGAAAACCAAATCCAGCTAGCCAGCACAGTATGATAATATGATATACACAAATGCAATAAAGAAAGCAGTAAATAAAGCTGTACAGAAAGCGATAAATAAAGCAAATATACAAACACAAATAACACAATAACACCCCAGTAAACACAAATCAATCAAGCGCTAGGAGGAACCCACAAAAGGAACCAGAAGCCCTGGTTGCAATATAAGTTTCCCCAGCAGAGTCGCCAAGCTGTCGCTCCCGACAAATGAAACGGATCAAATGAAGGTACAGACGCGAACGGTCGGCGAAGGGAACAGTGAGAACACACAGCCGTGAACTCACTGGAGGATGAATAGAGTCGCCAGCTAGGCATTTTTATCCCGGAGGAAAGGTAATGCTGCATAGACCTAGAAAAAGATGGATAAGACGGTATGCGAACCAGAGAGACTGAGAAAGGGGGTTGGTTACAACCTGGGAAGGTATTAGCACCCAGATTGTCCGTCGTACTCGACGGGATCCACGCTTGGAAGATTTGTGCTATAAAGGGGTAGTGTCAGTGCAATCTGTGTATAAAATAGCTGGAAAAGAATGTACAGGTGTCAGTGTAGTGTATAAGTGATGTGAAGTATGAAGTGTCAGTGTGAGATCAGGAATGAAATGAATTGCTCATGATAATGAGGCTAAGAGAAGGAAGCTGGAAGAGGGGGAATGTACAGAGACTTTTGTTCGATAACTGTTAAGTTATGCCTACGTATCCTCTCGTGCAATGAGGAAGTCAGAACACCGTAGTTCGACCCAAAGAGACTGAAAGGTGAATTGACTTGTGAACTGCTTGCTTGTCAATGCTCAAGTGTATGACCTGTCTGGCTCAGGTGCAAACTGTCTTGCATTAGACGGAAGAAACAAGTTCTCGATTGTGAATGAAGGTGATGAGAAAAGAATCCCGAAGGAGACGATTATTGTTTGTTTTTGTGTTTTCAGTCTTTTATTTCTTTTTGGAGTTTGTCATAAGATAATGAGCTTAAACCTAAATCAATGGATTTGGTAAACTCATCACATCATCCCTCTGATTAGGGGTAATGAGAATTACCTTAAGTGTGAAGTCAGATTCTCACACTTAATCACCTTTGATGTAGGGTTAAGATCATTAACCTACTTGTGATTATTTAGATGTTTTTGGTGTTTTTTTTTGTTTAGTGTTAAGTAATGAGGTTAAGCCATAATCAGGGATTAAATAGACTCATTACACCATCCTAAAAGAAGGATAATAGATGAGAATGTTTAAGCTGAGGAAAGCTCCTCAACTTAATCCATGATTAGGGATTAAACCCATGACAAAACAAGCCTTTGATTAAGTGAATTTTATTAATGGTATGATGATGAAGTGAATTTTATTGTTTGTAAGACAACTTGAGGGGGACTTGTCCATTAACTTTAGGGTTAGTCCTTCTTAACCAATTAAGGAAGAATTAGAACCCTAATGCAAGGCCCAAGTTACAAGTGTAATGTCTTGATGATTATTAGATGGATTAGTTAAGAGATTTCAACACCTTAAGGGTCCAAGACTTAGGATTAAAGTTATACACTCCATCCTAAAAGAAGGATGCAGGCATGATCTTAATCACAAAGTCTTAAAGCCTTGAGAGTTTAGTCCCTGATTATGAGGTGAGAAGAGAAGACTCAAAGAGAGACACAAAGGTAAAAACTATGGGGGAGACTAATCAAAACCCTAATTCATTATCATGCTTGGTTGGTCCTAATGTTTGTGAGGTTTGCAAGACACAATCTTCAGATGAACCACCAGGAAGCAGATGAACAAGATCAAGAGAAGCAAAGTGACTTGCTTCATTCAAGAAGTCAAGTCACTTGAAGAAAGAAAGTGGGAAGAACAAAGATGAGCAAGCTCAAGCTCAAACACATATAAAAATGCAGCAATGGATGCAAGAGAGATGAGAAGAAAAGTTATGAGAAGTGAAGGCAAATTCACTTCTCAAGTTTACTTACCACCTGAAATGTTAGAAAGAAATGCAATGCAATGCAAGATGAGATGAAATGGTATGTGTTAAGCAAAACCAGAAGCATGTTGATGATGATTATGATGTTATGAAGTGCTGCAAACATGAGGCAAGACATGGAGATGTTCATACAAGTCTATGAATGCAAATGATGCAAGCTAAGGAGCATGAATAAACATGAAATGTTATGGAGCATACAAGACAAATAACATGGCAAATATGCAATGCAATGATCAATGATGCTTCATACATGTCTTAAGATGTCAAGTGAGTCAAAAGAATGCACAAAATGCAATGGCAAATCAACTTATGCAAAAGAAAGCAAGAAGGATGCAAGAGAAAGCCCAAATTAGGGTTTATGAAACAAACATCAAACACAAATCAAAAACAGAAGCAAACCTCAACATAAAAAATGGAAAATGGTACCCAAAGAAACCCTAGACCTATAATGAATCACTGCCCAAAGGGGAACTCTCAACTCTCAACCAAACTCAAGTTATGAATTTTGCAAGTTATTAGGGTTTTTTAGGGTTTGTAACAAAAGAAATGCCAATCAATTAGAAAATGCAAGATCAATTCATGGCCTTTTTATCCTTGAAAGTTCATGTCAAATGGAAAGCAATGCAAAAAGAATCAATGTCTCAACCTTCACCAAAAGGCAGCAATGAATTTTCAAACTTATGATCAAAATAATGCATCAAAAATGATTTAATTCCATGAAAAATTCTTAAAATGCATCAAGATCAAAAAAGAAATTTGGTTTGAAGGTTGGACAATGTTTCTAAATGTCTTAGAACATTTCATGAATTTTTTTGTAATTTTTAAATACCTAAAAGTATTTTTAATTAATTAATTCTCATTAATCAATTAAAAATAAACTTTTAAATATTTAAAAATACTTTTTTAATGATAAAAAATAAAATAAAAATGTTTTTGTGTCATAAAAATTAATAAAACTTTAAAGAAAAAGTTTCATAATTTTTATGATTTTTTAGCTATTTTAAATAAATTATACAAATTAATTGGAATAAATATGAATTAAAATCAAATAAAAAGAAAAGTAAACAGAATGGACGCATGAGATTGATTCTGGATTCAAACAAGTTGACTGCGCGCGCTAGTGGAGGGCCAGGATTCGTTCTGAGCTAATTACACTTAATTAGAATTAACCACGTGGATTAGGGTTAAGTGGATGATCTGAGCCATCCAAAAGGGGGGAAGTCAACCAGTCAACGCGCATCAATGGCTCAAATTCAAACTAGCATTAAACACGCAATTAGGGCACAAATCACTTTCAGGTGGCCGGAGAAGACTTCCGGTCGTCTTCTCCGGCCAGCTCCCACCTGAGAAACACCAAACTTCCTAAAAACGTAAAAGAAATGAAATCTAAGACCAAGGAAATGATCCCTACATTCTCACGAATCAAACCCCTAACTTAAAACAAATTTATCTAACCTAAACAAGCTGAATCGAAGAAATTAAGTTCTAGGGTTCGTAAGCTTCAAACACGAATTAAACTCTCAAAACGCAACCATTTCAGAAACTAAAGGTACCAGAATGATCAGTGCATCATGAAGAACAAGTTTGTAACAATAAAATTGATTTCTGGAAAAATTATTTTCGAAGCTACCTGAGATTTGAAGCTTTCAATTTTGGAACTTTCAGGCCTCTTCTCCTTGCTCAATCTACTCCTTAGAACCTCCTGATGATGTTGGAATGCCTTGGAACAATTTAAGTAAGCTGGATGGTGAGATTCGAATGCTCCTGCTCCAAGCTCAGTCAATAATGGCTATGGTGATTCTGGCTGATTCAGGCCATGGTGATGGGGTGTTTGAGATCCAGATGATGTATAGAGATGATCTGTGGTGTTGGCTTGTGTGTTTGTGGGCTAGGATGAGAGATTCGATAGAATCTGCAGAAAGAAGGTGAGCAATGGCAATGGAGGATTCAGGGTGTTTCAAGCTGGTGCTTTGGGTGGTTTCTACTCAATGGAGTGTGTTGAGTTGGATAGTGATGAGAGTTTTAGTGTTTGCTTGCTGTGAAGAGAATTTCGAAGCAAGTTGCAGTTGGGATCTTTTTGTGTAAGTGATAAGTGGTGTTGTTTCAGCCCTTGTTGCTATGTGATATGGCTTGCAAATTGATTCAATAAACAATTCTGATTGGCCTCTTGATGTGACATGGCCTGCTATGATAGGTGAGTTTGCTTTTGCATAAAGGTTAACTTTTTGTAAGATAGGGTATGGCTCAACTCTAGCCAAGTACAAAGTATGGCTGGCGCAGCAAAAGGTGAGGGAGAGGCTAGCCCAAAGTCAGCTTCCAATGCTGCAAGTTGTAGGAAGTGAATCATGAGTTTTTGCAACTTGGCTAGCTTATGTTTCACATGTGATCTTTTGTCCAACCAAGCATGAAACCATGAGCAAACTTAGTCCAATTCTGATTTTTAGGACTTAGAGAATGTTTGTGTAATGGTTTGTAGTGAATTAGAGGCTGCAATGTGCATTGGTTCAAGATTTTGCAAAGTTTCCATTTGAAGCATAACTTGAAAATAAGTGATTTTTGGCAACTTTGCATGGCCATAACTTTTGATCCAAGAAGAGTTTGATCATGTTCTTGTACTTTTTGAAAAGGGAAAGATGAGATCTACAACTTTCATGACCAAAGTTTTTCCATTTGAAGCCTTTTTGGATCATGAATCAAGGCTTGAAAATTGACCTAAAATGATGCATTCTTGAAAAGTCAACAAAACCCAAAAAGTCAACCTTTGCAAAAACCCTAATTTCTTGATTTTTATGAACTTCAAACCTCTTCCATGATCAAATAAAGATCATGTACACTCAAAATGATGAAGATCACCCATTGGTTGGGTCATTGGGGGCCTCAGATGCCCTGATTTTACACTGACTTGTCTGAAAAGTCAACTCTTGATCAGATGACTTCCCCATGGAATTTCTTCATGAAAATTGATATGCATACTCCCTATACTATATAGAGATCAATGGAAACAAGAATGACCAAAAATTTTGAGGTTATGGCCTCTGAAACCAAAAACCCTAATTTTCAGTCAACTGTGTAGTTCATCCTGGCTCTGCATCCAACCAAACCCTAGTTCTTGTGATCCCTCTGCAATTTTGACTTTGTGAGGATGTAACATGATATAAGAACACACATGGACCCCTTTGAGTTGATTAGTGGCCTTTGGAATGGCTCAAGAGCCCTGAGGTTGCTCAGATCACAAACCCTAGGTGCAGATGCCTTAGAAGCTATGCAGTGAATCAAAAAGTACTATGAGATGATATGATTGTGCTTATGCATATGAGAATGATCACAAGCCATGGTGTGAATGGGTGAGGGCAAATTTGGGGTGTTTACAGAGTGTAGCATCGAGTATCAACCAAGTTCAGTCTTCACCAAAGCCGGTTATCTCACTACTTTCTAAAGGCCAAGATGGGATGACTAGGGTACTAAAAGTCAGTTAGTGTATTGACAACATATGGCAGCCTCATATTATCCTCAACTTTACTTAAGGAACATAAGCACCAACCAAGAAGTCACACTAACTATGGCCACCAGATCAACCATATCGGTATACGCCGTACAGTTTCCTTGGTCTATTGCCATTTACCTAAGGTACACTAGATCCGGGTTAGGATCTTTCACACATAAGAGCACCCAACAAGTAAAGTAAAGCAAACAAAACAGACAAGTTTAAAGTGATCTAATTCCTAAGGGTACCCCTCTTTTATTAAATCCCCAGCAGAGTCGCTAGTTCTGTAATACGGTGGGAGAACTGACTTTAGTTATGTTGCGGATAGCAAGAGTCGCCACCGACTTTTATTTTATCCAAAGGAAAGGGCATAAAAGAACAGGAAAGACCTTAAAAGATTTTTGAGTTCGGGGGGTAAGTTATGTAAAGGGAAGGTGTTAGCACCCTTTACATCCATGGTTATCCATGGGCTCTTAGTTACTTAGCTCACTTTAAATTGTTTTGATAAGTGTAGTGTGTGATTGAAAATTTTCTTAAGTACCTTATAATGACCCTTGTATGGATATATATAAAGACTTTGTTTTGAAAATTGTTTGAAAATGTGAAGTGTTATGAAATGTTTTTAAAGAAGTGAGCAAGTACTTAAGAGGAACCTACCCTAATTTGAATCTTTACTGTTCTTAAATGTTCTTTCAATGGTAAGACTATCCCTATTATTAAGAAATAGGTAGTCAGTACCTTGGATATTATAAGGGACATGTGAAGGGACATGTGAAGGGACATCTGTGTTTAGGCAACTGTAAGGTGTCTTAGCAATTCGAAGGGGCTTATCATCTTTTATTCGAAAGGGACAAGATCATTTACGAAGGCAACCTCGAAGGGACTTGATCTTATAATCGTAAAGGGACTAGATGATTTGTTCATGAGAAGGGACCTTGCTTTTAGACACCTTACTTGACCTTTTAATTTAGGCAACGTGAGGGATAACCCTTAGGAAGTGAGATGGCGATCAAAGATCGACTTACGTGTGTGCGTGTATATGTTCAAATATTTATCTTATAATTAGTGATCTAAATTAATTTTAAAATACAAACATGTTATCACTCCCTATTTTACTAACCATAGCAATATAAATATTTACAAGTAATAAAAATAAAAACAAAAATAAGACCTACGACTATTACACGGCTTTCACAGTTACATTATAATAAAGACAATTTAATTAATAATTATATAATAAAATGATAAATATAAGCAAGAAATAAAAGGGTTAGTAATAAAATAATGATAAGAAAAAGAGGTTAGCACAAAATATATACAATTTAATTAAATATTTTAAAATTAAATAAACATTTTTTTAAAGAATTTTTTGAGATGAAAATAGAATAATAAAGATAATAATAATAAATCATATATTAATTTACTTACAAAATAAAACATGATTAATGATTTAATTATATATATATATATATATATATATATATATATATATATATATATATATATATATATATATATATATATATATATATATATATATATATATATATATATATATATATATATATATATATATATATATATATATATATATATTTGAAATATTTATTAAGTACAATATTTAAACAAAAATAATTAAAGTGAGAAATTAAAGTTTTAAAAGAAATTAGGGTTTTTAGAAATTAGAAAATAAATTAGGGTTAAGGATAATTAGGGTTTAAATTATATATATATAAATATTAGGATTAGAAATTAATTTAAATATAATTGGTGAATATATATACATATTTTAATTTAAATAAAAGAAACTAGAATTAAAATTCTTTTTAGAAAATAAATTAGGAATTTTTTTTAGGAAAATATGAACCTATACATATATATTTACATATTATTATTTATAATTATTTTTTTATTGGTTATAATTAATTAGAAAATAATAACAATAAAACAAAATAATTAAAGAAACAAAAAACTAAAACTTACCTAGGGCAGGGTTTGAACCCACGCCCTAGGCATTACCACCCTTACACCAACATGACCTCCACTGGGTTGCGCATGCGTTGTGAACAATGGATGAATACTGATTATTATATATCAAGCCTGAAAATACAAAAGAAATAAAACAAAAAAACGTTGAAGCTGGGATTCGAACCCCTGCCTTGGTCTTCACACGCGCGTACACTTACCAGCTGAGCCAATGCAGCGTTTTTGAAATATAACAGAAACAATTCATAATAAAATAAGTTCAATATTCAAATTATATTTTCGCGCGCAGTCAACTTCATCTTCTACCTCCTGACCTTCGCATTTACCTGCGAATTCTTCCACGAATTTTCCTGCGTGCTAATCCCTGCCAATTCTCAAACATCATGAAAACAGTGAAATTTTCCAAAATTAAACACACCAAAAGAATCAACATATCATTTACAACTCAACCACGTCCTTAGAATTGATTTATATTTGCTCAATCATTAAACCCTAAAAGTGGCCGAAAACCCTAACAATGGTGATTCTTCAAACCTGTACCAAAAATCAAATTAACTTGCCCAGAAACAATCACAAGCTTATTATAAACACAAAACAATGATCAAATTCAATTTATATTGCGCAAATATATGAGAACGAGAAATTCATAAAAGTGTTAGAAATTTGATTCGGTTTGAGTCATTCATGAGGTTTGGGATGCATATGATTATTGATACATGATCAATGATGTTCAAGGATCCTTCCTATGTTCTTAAAATGCTTTGTAATGAGAAAACCGAATTTGAGTTTTGAATGATTTTTGTGAAGTTTGAATAAGGTATAGGAGGCTGTGAATTCGTGGCTTTGAGGCTGCTAAATGTTGTTTATATATGAGTCAATCAAATTAGGTCAAGAGCTTTCACAAACTTGTGAATATTTGATCTTTGGGAGATTGAAAATGATTTGTTCTTAAAACTTGAAATATCTTGATCTAGCCTTGCTATTTTGGTACAATCTTCATTATTCTTGTATCAATCAAGTCCAAATATGATTTATGACTTTCTAGAAACCAAATCAAATCAAATATCCCTCATTTTATATTTTATTTTAATTTAAAATGATTTTTAACATAAAAAATCATAATAAATAAAAATAAAATGAATAAAATTATGAATAAATCAATTTAATTTCGTGCATGATGTCATGGAAGTAATTGGATCACAAAAAAGCAAGCCCATTTGGTGAATTATGGTTTTAAGACCCCATTTGCTTCATAAACCTCTCAAAAGTTTCCCAACTTTGCAAGGGCACAAATCCTTCAATTTTAATGCTATGAAGGTGTTCTTGGACATTTTGGAAAGCTTAAAGAGTCCTATAACCAACCTATTTGGTCTCATGTCCATATCTTTTACCATTCTCAAGTTATGCTCTTTGGAAGTTGTTGACTTTTTGTTGACTTTTAAAAGGACCTATAATGTCTTAGCTCATACCTTCCAAATGAAGCATTTTTGGGCTTAGCTTGTGAGACACAAAGTTGTAGAGAATTAAATTTCCTTCAAAATGAGCTTTGGATGGAAAAATTTTGATGAAGCATGTGAAAGTTATGGCTGGTCAAAGTTCAGTTGACGTTTCCTATGAAAACCCTAATTTAGAAACTCCTGATTCTTGATGATCTGAAATCTCCTTGATGAATCATGATCAACCCTTGATAAAATGATGAATTTTAATTCATATACTTGATTTTGGAAAAAAAATCATAAAGTTTGACTTTGGTTTGACCACAGTTGACCTCAGTTTGACTTTTTAACTGCTTTGACTGATTTTAACCTATCTGATCATCTGACTGAGCAAATCTTTTGGGAAAGTCTTAAATCTTGACATGGGGATTCTTGAACACATATAGGATGCTATGAAGCTAACTTGAAGTCTTGGAAGTTCATTTAGCCTGATGAAAGTCAAAACCCTAGTTTAAGATGCATTGCTTAGGAGAATACATTTTCTGAAGGAATTGTCAAACTTTCTGACTAATTGTGAACCTTGTGAACCTCATAAGATGTCTTGTGAGCCTTGTGAACCTTGTGAACCTATTGGGACACAATGTATGATCTTGTGGAGGGCAAATTTTGGGGTGCAACACCTACCATGTGGATCTCAGTTAAACCCCTCTTCTTGAAGTCGAGCTCTCGTTCTTCAAAGTCTTGTTGCTTGAGCCTGACCAACTCTTCAGCTTGATAAACTCTCTCTTCTAGCTTCTGGTTCTAAATCTTCAACTTCTGACAGGAATTATTAGCCTCTTGATTTTCAGCCCTAAGTTGTTTGACCAAAACCTCCAATTTCTGGTAATCCTCCAATGGCACAGTTGCAGGAGGTGGAACTGAAGCAGATAAAGGGATTAGGGATACTTGGGCTTTCTCTCTTATCCAGGCTTCGAACTCAGGGAACATCTGGGTTGATTTTACCCAAGCATGTTGTTCCCTTCCTTCTAATCAACCTCCAGGAGCCTGCAACTTTCCTGGCCAACGGAAGATTATCCTTTGCCGAGAAATAGAAGGTCTAGAATAACTGCGATTCATCGAGGATCTCTTTGAGAGCATACCCCAACTGTCTTCTTAAGAGAATGGGGTTGTAGTTGATACCCCCGATACTCCTAATAAAGGCACATTGAGATAGTTTCTGCAGCTAGCGATGAAGTTCTTCCCTTTTAGTCTCAAAGTGAACCATCTAATGTCTATGGCAAACAACATACTCATTTTCTGGGCCCAAACAATATTGGGATTAGTGAAGACCTCAGTGGTAGGTAGGTTCCTTACAAACCGTCTATAGAAGAGAATGGTACAACACTTAACCGAGCCACCCCGTCTTTTCTCGTTCTTGTAATGCACTGAATAATATAGATCACCTAGGAGAGTGGGTACCAGATTCTTCAGTACAAACAAATGAATGGCGTTCATGTCCACGAATTTATCCATATCAGCGAAGAGGATAATCCCATAGATAGACAAGGCCAAAACAGCACAAACTGAATCCCATCTATCAGCTGCAGCCAGTTCTCCAGCCCTTCTAACCAGAAAATCTAGAGAGAAACCAAACATCCCCGCTTTGGTAGCAATTAGATTTTCATTCACTTCAGACGAGCTCAAATAATGAGCTTTGGTGATGTCAGGATGAGTCGGTATGGTCATCTCTGAGTTGAAGGGAATCTGATCTTGGATTGGCACCCCCAGAATCTCAGCATACTCTTCAAGTAGAGGGCCTAACTGAAAGTCGTGAAAGGTGAAACATCTGAGTCGTGGGTCATAGTACTGTAATAAAGTATGAATAGAATTCCTTTGAGAACTATCTAGATCAACTACCAAATCCAGAATATCCCCATATTTCTCCTTGAAGTATCCTAGGTGACCTAGGGTAATAAGAGACACCATCTGGTTGATCAAATCCACTTTGGTATCGAAGAATTTGTAGCGCACAATCCTTTTTCTAACGTCTTCCATTATGAAGTAGTAACGACCGGGAATCGAGAATAGTATGAACCCTGAGAATGAAAAAGAACACAATAATTAATGATGTCGTGATGCTTATGCAATGCAAGGCATATGATCGGTGACGTGTCTGTGATTTGTCAAGCATATAATCATGTGTCAATGCAGGGTCACAACAATAATAACAGTTCCTCTGAACAGGAATCCCAGATCTCGAAACCAAGGAAACAGAGAACCAGATCACAATACTGAACAATACTGGCAAAGTGGGTATGTTGGAAGTTTCAGGATTTCTTCAAACCTATAAACCCCTCCCATCTCACGGGTGTGCTACTCTGGTCAACATCACGAACTCTCAAAGTCGAGCAGCAATAATATGTTCACCATCTCCGAGAAATGGCTCATGACCAAATCAGGGAATCGATTTGGCATTATGTACTACTCAGGGAGGTCTCAAGCTGAGTCCAAGGAAACAAGCATCCCTCATAAGTCCCCAGCTTCAAGCACTGAATCGAGAAACAATAGTACATTCATCCCGAAGGGTACAATACTATCGTCATATGAACAATTTGATTTATTTGGATTCCTATGAGAGAATTAGGCCATCCTATGCGAGTTCCTAGTGGACCCTCGGATGCGAGTGGGTTTGCCAACAAATGTGGTATGCCATTGTCATCACTGGAGAGGGGTGTTTCCACTAAGGTCCTCGAAGATCGGTCACCAGATGCACATAACTATCGAGGTCGTACCGTGAAGTGGAGAAGAACCCCAACATATAATAGTTCCAAGACGGTCGCAATCTGGGTGTGGAACACATCGCCACTCATCATATAACCATGCGAGTACAATTTCTGTCCACGCTAATCCTATGGTGCACTCAAGTCGGGTGTTTGGCTTATCTCACAGTAACTCCCAACCCACAGAAAAAATCAAACCAACACAACCAGACAGTCCAGTATATATGATGCATGGAAAATAAATACTGAAAGCAGTAAATAAATGCTGTAAAGTAAAGCTGTAAATAAAAGCAGTAAAGTTATAATAAAGCACAAAACAACAAACAGATAAACACCCAATGAAACAGAAATTTTGGGTTCGATCCCCAGCAGAGTCGCCAGTTGTCGCTCCCAAGATTTTCATCTTAGTACAAACACGAAAGTGACGTGGAAAAGGTCAGAGTCTCCAGCCATACATTTTTATCCCGAATGAACGGGAAAGGTAATACTGCACAAACCTGAGGAAGAAGGAAATGACGAGGTCCTGTGAACCAAAGATCTGGGTTCGGGAGTCAGTTACGACCTGGGAAGGTATTAGCATCCCAGACTGTCCGTCGTACCCGACAAGATCCATGCTTGTTTGTTTGTTTGTTTGTTTCAAAGGGTGAGAAAAGGATGCTGCTGAACAAAAACCGCTAATTGGAACTGGAACTGAAATGAGAAAGGGAAATGGAAAAAAGAACAAAAAGAAATAATGGGGAAAATTTAGGGAAAATAAAGAATGTGCTCGAATGAGCCCTACCCCGCTGTACCTCATCGGGAAAATGAAGATCAGAGTCGACGTAGTTCGCCTAACTAAGGCGGAAATTATTTTTATGTTTTTTAGAGTTGAACTGTGTATGTCTATGCTCAGGCGTTGCAGGCTCGTCTGGTATGAGTGCATTACTGTCTTGCAAATGAGACAAATCGTCACAAGTTCGCATTGAGAGTGAATGAGGTGAGAAAAAAATTCCCGCAGGAAAAGACGATTCTTCTTTGTTGTTTTGTCTTTTAAAGAAGTGTTTTCTGTTTATTGTTTGTGAACATTTTCATACTAAGACTTGTTCATCGTGGTAGATGACTTACACCTTGCCCTGAAACAGGGTGCGTATAAGTAACCCACGACAAAGTCTCGTGGGTACGATAAGACCAACCTTTATTAGGTGTTTTTTAATTTTCTTTTAGATGAGAAAGAAAGCAAAGCGAACCAAAGGAGAAAGTCTAAGGGGAAGACTAAAATCCTAGTATTGTCATGCGTGGATGAACCTAGGTTAGTGCAGTTTTCTATTCCTAATGCAAAGAGGAAAAGAAGAGGGGGTAGAATACAACTTACTTCGTAGGAATCAAAGTTGATTCTAAAGGGGAATTAGCATGAAGTTGTGAAAGAATTAAACTAAAAAATGCTAAAACAAATACACTTTGAAAGCATAAAGGAATGTAAAAGGATGAAGTTGTGTGAACTTACCTTTACCTACCTACAAAACAAGGGTTAGCATGATAAACATGATAAGAAATAAGGTAAACAATTACCAAACAAATCCTAAATGATCTAGGACCTAAACTAGACTCAATCCTAAGTTTAAAGGACCTAAAAACATGCAAAGCAAAAATCCAGCAGCCTATTACAACTCCTAAATGCACAAACAACAATGAAATGCAATATACAATGCAAACATCTTTTTACAGCTAACAATAAGCATGCAAAATAGGTGTAAAAAGTGTGGAAATGCAATAATCAACATACATTTTACAGCTACTGCATCAAAATACAACTATGAAATGCAAGACAGATTTGGATTATTTTCATTTATGCGCAAAATGAAAGGGAAATAATGTACAAACATCACAAAACATGATCAAATGGAATCAACATGCATGATTAAATGAACATGATTATTTCTAATGAATGCTTATGAAAGAATGCACAAAAATATCAAATATGCAACAAGTATGCATTTTCAAGAATTGGCAAATAAGCACATAAGCATGAATTAGAGAGTGTGTCAACAAAGATCAACAAAATTAACATGTAACTTGATGCAAAAATCAGAATTGGGTTTAACATGAAAATGTAATCAAAGATGCAAACAAAATGAAAGAATGTGCATACTTATGATTATGTTTTTTTCAAGAATTCATGGCATGGCATTGAAGCACTCAAACGATTTAGAAGCATGCATGTATCGCAAAGATGATTCAATACATAATATGAAACATTTACATGCTAATTGATGCATTTGAACCTAGCAACAACATGTACAAAGCACTTTATGCATTAATGAACAAATAAGCACAAAATATGCAAAAGTAATGAAACGCATGTCGAAATGATGGAATCACACACCTAAAGTGGTCTTGAAAATTCCCTAAAATCGTAATCTATTGCTACATGAACAATCAAGAAACAATGCAATGCAAACATGCAATGAAAACAAAAGATTTTTCAAAGTCAGCACAGTGTTAACCGATTAATGTTATAGGTTAACTGGTTAAAGCCTTAAATTTTCAAATCCAGGGCAAATTACAATGTGTTAACCGGTTAACCATATGCATTAACCGCTTAACACTGAACATAATGCAAAAATTCAGCTATGCATAAGCACTTTTAGTCAAGAACCTATTTCTACAAACCCCTAACACATACATGAACATGTTAGCACAAATTTACTGCTTAACTAAGGTATTCTAACACCTATTAGCACCTAGAATAAGCTATAAATCTAGTTTCTAACAATCGAAATACACAAATTGCAATCAAATCGTAAAAACAGCCAAAAACGCAATCACACGCAATCAAAGAATGCCATATGGCGAGATGAAGAGAATAAATTAAACGCAAAGAAGTTTTGAATTACCAACCTACATAGCGGAGGATTGCTTTGGTGATTGTTGCTATGTAGATCGAAACGCAAGTGAAGAAGAAAACCGAAGATCCACGGACGCGCAAAATAAATACGGTTGATGATGCTTCTAAATGAACACTTGCACAATCACTTCCAATAAGCCAAAATCAATCCAAAAACAGAAGCACTTCTTCAATAAGCTATGGATTTAATGTTTGATGAAGGTCTAGCTTCAATTTCTTCAAGTTTCAATGAAAAACTTGAAGAACTTCTATGGAGAAGCTTTGAAGGATTTGGTTAGAAATGGGAGAATTGAGAGAGAAATGAAAGTGAAATGATGAAAAAATGAAGTTGGAACCCCTTGTTTTGGACTGATTAGGACTTATATAGAGGGTAGGCTTGGCATGAGGTTTGGGTATGGAGCTTTCTTGGGCATTAGGTTAGGTTTGGACTTAGGTATGGAGATAGTTAAAGTTGGTTAGGGTTTAGGGAATATTCCTTGGAAGAGTGTGGAAGGGTCTAGAAGTTGGTAGAAATTTCTTGTGAATGAAATGTGAAAGTGGAGAAATATGGAAAAAGTGAAGAAGAAAATGTGGAGGGAAAAGAGAAAAGAAACTACTTTTTGAACTTTTTATTTAAAATTCGCCCTTGTTAACCGGTTAACCATATGCGTTAACCGGTTAACGGGTGAAAAACTTGATTTTTTCATCTCTTTCCATGGGTTAGCTTGGAAATGTCTTGAATATTTTTTTGGCATTATTTTTCTTCTCTTGAGCTCCAATGATTGACAAGCCTTGCTTGATCACGTGCCTCATGCACGTGTAAATGATCATGATTTATTTCTTATTATTTATTTTTTAATGCGATGCGATGCTTGGACGATCATGAAAAATGAAGAAGCATAAACCACTTGAGGTTGGCAATAAATTAAGAGGGCAAATTTTAGGGTATTACACATCTAAACCTGCGTCTTTAATAATCCTCAAGGAAGGAATCTGGACTTCAACAAGTAAGACGACCTCCATACAATAAATAAGAGAGAATGGAGTTTCCCCAGTTGATGTACCTACTGAAGTGCGGTAACCATGAAGAGAAAATGGTAACATCTTGTGCCCGTCTTCTTGATATTTTTATTGGCGGCTTCCACTGTGCCATTCATCTTTGGTCTGTATGGAGAAGAATTGTGATGCTTAATTTTGAACTGCATGTAGAGTTCGATGATCATAGTATTATTGAGGTTGGTACCATTATCTGTGATAATCCTTTCGGGGATGCCATACCGAAAAACCAGATTATACTTAGTAAATTGAGCCACAAAATTCTTGGTAACAGAAGCAAACGGAGCTGCCTCTACCCACTTTGTGAAGTAACCAATGGCCACAAGGAAAAAGAAGTGTCCATTGGAAGCAGTAGGTTTGATCTCACCGATCATGTCAATGCCCCATATTACGAAAGGCCATGGAGCAGTCAACACATTCAAAGGAGCCGACGGTATATGTACTTTGTCAACATAGATCTAGAACTTATGACAAGTTCGAGAATGCCGATGACAATCTGTTTCCATGGTAGACCATGTAACACGGTGGGAGAACTGACTTTCTATAAATGTTGCGGATAGCAAGAGTCGTCACCGACTTTTATTTTATCCAAAAGGAAAGGACATAAAAGAACAGGAAAGACCTTAAAAAGATTTTGAGTTCGGGGGGTAGGTTATATAAAGGGAAGGTGTTAGCACCCTTTATATCCATGGTTATCCATGGGCTCTTAGTTACTTAGCTCACTTAAATTGTTTTTGAAGAGTGTAGTGTGTGATTAGAAATTTTCTAAGTACTTTGTAATGATCCTCGTATGGATGTATACAAAGCCTTGTTTTGAAAATGTTTTGAAAATATTGTGAGGTGTGAAAAGTATTTTGAAATGTGAGCAAGTAACTAAGATGTACCTACCCTAAATTAAGCCTTTCATGTTCTCGTATGTTCTTTCAATGGTAAGATTATCCCTATTATTAAGGAATAGGTAGTCATTACTTTGGATGTGATAAGGGACATGTGAAGGGACATCTGAATTTAGGCAACTGCAAGGTATCTTTAGCAATTCGTAGGGACTTATCATCTTTTATTCGAAGGGACAAGATCATTATTCCGTAGGCAACCTCGAAGGGACTTGATCTTATAATTTAAAGGGACTTGATGATATTTTATGAAGGGACTTTGCTTAAGACACCTTACTTGACCTTAAAAATAGGCAACATGAGGGGTAACCTTAGAAAGTGTAGGATGGCGATCAAAGATCGACTTACGTGTGTGAGTGTTTATATTCAAGTATTTATCTTATTTAATTAGTTTTCTAAATTATTTTAATTACACATAGTTATGCACACCCTATTTACTAACCGCACAGTTAATATAAAAAAATAAAGCAAAAGCATAATCCTAAACTATTACAAAGCTTTGGGATAGTTACAATATCATCGAAAAAATATAAACAATGATAAATAATAATAATAAATAAGCAATAATTTAAAAGGTTAGTAATAATGAAATAATAATAAGAGGGAATATAAATGGTTAGAAAATAAAAATAAGAGGAAATAAAAAATTAGCAAAATAAATTAATATTAGGAAGTATTTTAATATTTTAATAAGGAAAATAGTATTTTAATAATAATAATTAAATTATATACATACTTAATAAATAATAATTAATTATGATTTACAAAAATATTAATTTAAATTCTAAAGTTAAGAAAATATTAGGGTTAGGGTTAGGGTTAGAAAAAAAATTAGGATTAGGGTTAGGATTAGAAAAAAATTAGGGTTTTAGAAAATAATTAGGGTTTTAAAAATAATTAATTAAAATAAATAAGTTTTTTTTAGTTACAAAATATAATTATAGTAAAATAAATAATAAAATAAGATTTAGAAAAATAATTAGTACTTATTTACAAATATCTATTTATAGTTACATATAAACTAATTAAGTTTTTATTCATTTAGAAAAAATTTAGTTAATTAATAATAATTATTAAAATATATTAAAATAACAAAAAAATTAGAAAAAAAGGAACCAAAATAGCTTACCTGCTGGAGCCTGGGGTCGAACCCAGGCATCCATGCTCCACACATATATCCCTTGCCACTGGACTGCACATGCATTGGTGACTTTGAAGGAGCAACATTCAATATAATATAAACCTAAAAAAACATAACATAATTATATAAAAAAAAGAGACCTGGGATTCGAACCCAGGTCTTGGGCTTCCCACACGCGTGACCTCCACCATCTGAACCAACCATACAACTTGTAATGTTAATGAAACAAAAACAAGATTAATTATATTGAAATTTTAAAATAAATCTTCGCGCCATAGCTTTCATCTTCAACCTCAGGAGAGGAGCTTTTAGCTACGGTTTTTAAAGGACTTATAGCTACGGTAGTCCAATTGTCACTATAAACCTGCAAGCTTGCAACATTCAAAATACGCAAAATTTTAACAAATTAAATACATAAACATGATCCTTATGAGGTTTACGATTTAACCACGACTTCCAAAATTATTTATATGGCTTAAACATGAAAACCCTAAAGTGAGGTTCAAAACCCTAATCATGGCAGAATCTTCAACCTGCAACGAAACTTCAATTGAACCATCCAGAAACGTTCCTTGTTTCATTGTAAACACAAAACATCATAAAAGTGTAAGAACACGAATTCTGTTTATGCATATGAGGGCAATTTTGATGATGTAAAGCATTGGGATATCATTAAGGATGATCAAGGAAGAGATTGCAACCTTCAAAACACTTTGATATAACCTGCAAAATAGAATCCGAATTATGAGTTTTTCATGAAAAATTTGAAGTTTGATCTTACTCTTGGAGGCAGCCAAAATCGTCCTTTTGCATTGTGATCTCTTCATGTATATGTAGTGAGTGTAATTAGGTCAAAAAATCATATCCTACTTTGGACTTTAGGATCACTTGAGATTGAAAAAGATATGCTTTCAAATATTAAAAAAAATTTGATATCTTCTTACTATTTGGGTTGATCTGATTTTTCATGATCTCAATCATCTTTAAATGGCCTTTAAGAATTTCTAGAACCAAATCAAATCAAATATTGAGACTTTTATATTTTATTTTGATTTAAAATGATTTTTAATGTATAAAATCATAATAAATAAAATAAAATGAATAAAAATTTGAATAAATGATTTTTAATTCGTGCATGATGTCATAGTAGTGTTTGGGTCATAAAAATGCAAGCCCATTTGGAGAAATTTGGTACTAAGATCCCATTTGCTTCATAAACCTCTCAAAAATTTCTCAACTTTGCAAAGGCACAAATCCCTCAATTTTAATGCTATGAAGGTGTTCTTGGACATTTTAGAAATCTTAGAGAGTCTTCTAACCAACCTCTTTGGTATCATGTCCATATCTTTTACCATTCTCAAGTTATGCTCTTTGGAAGATGTTGACTTTTTGTTGACTTTTAAAATGACCTATAATGTCTTAGCTCATACCTTCCAAATGAAGCATTTTTGGGCTTGGCTTGTGATACACAAAGTTGTAGAGAATTAAATTTCCTTCAAAATGAGCTTTGGATGGAAAAAATTTGATGAAGCATGTGAAAGTTATGGCTGGTCAAATTTCAGTTGACTTTTCCTGTGAAAACCCTAATTTAGAAACTCCTGATTCTTGATGATCTGAAATCTCCTTGATGAATCATGATCAACCCTTGATCAAATGATGAATTTTAATTCATAAACTTGATGTTGGCAAAAAATCATGAAGTTTGACTTTGGTTTGACCACAGTTGACCTCACTTTGATTTTTTAACCACTTTGACTGATTTTTGCATATCTGGTCATCTGACTGAGCAAACTTTTTGGGAAAGCCTTGAAACTTGACATAGGGATTCTTGAAGACATGTGTGATGTTATGAAGCTCACTTGAAGCCTTGAAAGTCCATTTAGCCTGATGAAATTCAAAACCCTAGTTTAGGGTGCATTGCTTAGGAGGATGCTTTGTCTGAGGGAATTGTCAAATTTTCTGACTAATTGTGAATATTGTGAACCTCTTGAGATACCCTGTGAACCTTTTGAGATACCCTGTGAACCTTGTGAACCTTGTGAACCTCTTGGGACACCTTAGTACACAATGTCTTGTCTTGGTGAGGGCAAATTTTGGGGTGCAATAGACCAGTAGTAACCTGCTCTCATAATCTTCTTAGCCATCATATGTCCACTGGAATGAGTACCAAAGACACCTTTATGCATCTCTTACATAATCTCATATACTTCCTTTTTGTCTACACAGCGAAGCAAAGTTGAATTGTGGTTGCGTTTGTAAAAGATATTGTTACATATAAAGAACTTGGCAGATAACCTCCTTAGAAACCTCTTGTCAATGATAGATGCCCCTTCAGGATACTCCTGAGCTTTGAGATATCTTTTCACTTCATGGAACCAAGGTTTATCCTCTACTCCATCAGTATCAATTTCACAACAGTGTCATGGTTCCTCTAATCTGTCAATAGTAATTCGAGGAGCTTCGTTATCCCATCTTACCTTGAACATAGAGGACATAGTTGCTAAAGCATCTGCTAGCTGATTCCCCTCTCGTGGTATATGCTCGAAAGTAATCTCTTCGAAGTGTGGAATCAAAGTCATCACATGCTCTCGGTAAGGAATAAAATATGCACGCTTTGTGTCCCATTCTCCTTTAATTTTTCTGATCACTAAGGATGAGTCCCCATATACCTTCAAGAATTTGATCCTCGTATCAATGGCAACTCTATGACCCATGATGCACGCTTCATATTCTGCCATGTTGTTGGTAGAATCAAAGCAAAGTCTGGACGTAAAAGGTGTATGACAACCCTAAGGAGAGATAATTACTACCCCAATTCCATTACCAAGTGAGTTGGAAGCTCTGTCAAAAACCATAGTCCATCGGGATTCCTGTTCAGTTCCTTCATACGGTCCAGGTTCTTCATAATCAGTAACAAGCATAATGTTATCATCTGGGAATTCAAAACTCATGGAATGGTAGTTTATTGAATATCACATTGTGTAAAGACCATCTACAATCTCGTTATTCTCCCAAAGAGAGTGGGCTTCTCAAAGATGTACTTAATTGGATCCATCTTAGAAATCAACAAGCTAGTATGAGTCAACATATACTGTCTTAGTCAGCGACCAGGCCATGCCAAAGTGCAACAAGTTTTCTCGAGCAGTGAGTATCTTGTCTCACAATCGGTAAACTTTTTGCTAAGGTAGTATATTGCATGCTCTTTTCGACCAGACTCCCCATGTTTCCCCAACACACACCCTATCGAATTCTCTAATACTGATAAGTACATAATAAGAGGTCTTCCTTCAACCGGTGGCATCAAAATATGAGGTTCTTGGAGATACTTTTTGATCTTGTCAAAATCTATCTGGCAATTGTCATTCCATTTCACTACTTGATCTTTCTTCAGTAACTTGAAGATTGGCTCACAAGTAGTTGTTAAATGGGAAATAAATCTGGAAATATAGTTCAGACGTCCCAAGAAACCTCTGACTTCATTCTTAGTACGCGGAGCGGACATCTCTTGAATAGATTTTACCTTTGCAGGTTCCACTTCAATACCTTTACTACTGACGACGAAACCCAAGAGTTTACTAGATCTTACTCCAAAGGTGCACTTGTTTGATTCAGTCTTAGACGAAATTTCCTCAATCTATCAAATAGATTTTGCAAATGGACGAGGTGCTCTTCTTCGGTATTGGATTTTGAAATCATGTCGTCGACATAAACCTCGATCTCTTTGTGGATCATGTCATGGAAGAGAGTTACCATTGCATGCTGATATATTGCTCCTGCATTCTTCAAACCGAACGCATTACCTTGTAACAGAATGTTCCCCACGGTGTTATGAAATTTGTATTCCCCATGTCTTCTTTTGCCATCTTGATTTGATTGTAACCGGAGAAGCCATCCATGAAAGAAAACACTTTGAATTACCTAATATTGTCGACTAATCCATCAATGTGAGGTAGAGGGAAGTCATCTTTAGGGCTTGTTCTGTTCAAGACCCTATAGTCAACACACATTCTAACCTTTTTGTCTTTCTTGGGCACATGCACGATGTTAGCAATACATGGCAGATAATTCACGACTTTTAGAAAGCCATCATCAAACAGTTTCTCAACCTCGTCATGAATATTCTTAGACATATCAGGCCTAGTCCTTCGAAATTTTTGCTTAACCAGAGAACTTTCTTCCTTGATAGGTAACCGATGCACAATATTTGTATCAAGACCAGACATGTCTTCATACGACCAAGCAAAGATCTCAACGTAGTTGCGTAACATCTGAATTAATCTTTTCTTGATATTATCATCCAAATCAGCTCCTATCTTGACTTCTCTTTTGCATTCCTCGGTACCTAGATTCACAACCTCGACCGGCTCTTCGTACAGTTGTATGGTTTTCTCTTCTTGTTGTAACAGCCTAGCAAGTTCTCCAGGCACTTTGCAATCTTCCTCACCTTCATCCTCAGCTTGGTAGATCGGATTTTTGAAGTCATAATTGGCAATAGAAAAAATGTTATCAATAGGATCCAGAGTGGATATGGATCTGCAATTTATTTAGTGGGTATGTGTAAGAACACATAGTTATTTAAAACAAAGAAAAGTAAAAGAAAGACAGAGAGCGCAAAATTTGTATGAAAAACGTCCAAATGATTATATTGAATGAGCGATGCAAATGACAATGATAAGCCCTTGACAAATGGACCTTTGTGCCCCGAGGAAGGCACAAGGTTTAAAATTGTTTATTTATTACATAATCCCAAAAAAAAACTTGAAAAACAACAAAACGACAGTTACTCCAGGAAGAAAGAGACTAGAATGAAGTCTATAGAAGTCCATTTGTTGAGTCCTTCGGTAGCAGTTGGGTAGATCCAGTTGTCTGAGTCACGACCACTGTCTTCATATCCTATGGCATTAACTTGACCCTTTGGAACTCCAGTGCTGGTAAAGCGGATAGGTTGTCTTCCGAAGACGGCACGAGCACGGCGAACTGCCTTCTGAGCTTGGGAAGTGAAGCCTAAACCAAACTTGCCAAACTTGTACAAGATGTCTGGAAGTTGGCCCTAAATAGTGCAACCACCATCTTCAATCGTAGCATGTGCGTCCTTTAACAAGGCCATGGCAGGAGGAATCCTAGCAACCTTGGGAACAGACGGAGCAACCTTAGTAATAGGAACTGACAAGTGAATAAGTTTGAAGTTCTAACTAGGAGTCTTATTAAATTCACCTTCAACTTCCATGTACTTTAATGAGTTGAGGTGATTGACCATATAATCTTCCTCACCATAAATAGTGATGATCTTCCCTTCAGTTGGGTACTTCAGCTTTTGGTGCAAGGTCGAAGTGACTGCACTTTCCCCATCTATCCAAGGACGTCCAAGTAGGCAAGAGTATGTCAGACGAATATCCATGACATAAAAGGTAGAATTAAAAACACAGGCTCCCACCTTGATCGGGAGTTCAATTTCACCATATATCGTACTTTTTGAGCCATCGAAAGCTCTCACAACCACGTCACTAGGTTTCAGTGTCAAACCTTCACCATCTATCTTATCTAAAGCAAATTTAGGCAACATATTCAATGAAGAACTATTATCCACCAACACATGAGCTAAGGTGGTCCCTTTGTATTCAATAGAAAAATGGAGAGCTTTATTATGGTTTCGGCCCACGGGAGTCAAGTCAGCATCGAAGAAACCTAAACCATTGTTGGTATTCAAACTAGATACACATTTCTCAAATTGGTCCACCAAGATCTCTTGAGGTACATGGGCGGATTTAATAGCTTAATCAATGTCTGAGCGTGAGCCTCTGAACATAACAACAAAGACAACATAGATATCTTGGATGGGGTCTGCCCCAACTGTTCTACGATCTTGTAATCACTTTTCTTTATTATTTTTAAAATCTCTTCCATTTCTTGTTTAGAGGAATCAACAACAACTTCTTTTTCAGGCGCCCCTGTCTGAGCGGGTTCAACAACTTTTTGTTTACCTTGAGTATCAATAGTCGACTTGATGGCAGGAATACATATAGGTGTAGTAAGTTTTAGAGATATGTTCGGAGATAAAATTCTTCCACTCCTTGTAATTTTGCTAGCCCCGACAATATTGTCACTATCAGGGTTAACTGTTTCAACATCTTCTTTATCAATAATCGAGTGATCTTGCTTCACACCATGATAGTACACATCAGATCCGTAGTTCCAGGGAATGGCTTTTTTTGAGGAATATAGAACTGGTCCAAGTGCAATGATAATTAAGAGAATTGTCCTGGGCTCAGCAAGAATATTTACAGGAACCAATGGGGGGATTCTGATAGGAACCTTTGGGGTTGTCATGACAGATATGTCTTCCAACTTCAAATCAGTCAAATCTTTACACAAGCCCCCCATAGAAGGGTTTTTCTCAAAAAGAATATGACGAACATCAATCAGCTTCTGAGTTCCTTTATGTAACAACATACAACCATTGTGATGGACCACACAATAATGAGAATCTTCAATGCAACCTGAAAATAAACCGACTTGTAGCAGCTCCTTCTTAACCGATATCAAGGGAAGATCAAATTATTGACAATAGTAATGTAAATAGCATCATCAATAGCATTGACAACTTGGCCATGATTAGGCAACAATGTAGTAGTCACATTTGGCGTTTCTGGTGGATCAAATTCAATTTCTCTAACTTCAATCAAATCTTCTACCTTATTCTTTAGGACCCAACAATTGTTGGTGTCATGCCCGGGACTATTCGAATGGAAGGCACACCTTGCATTCAAATTGTAGTAAGGAGAGGGGTGTTGGGATTAATATTGGGCTCCCTCAATGTGATTTTCTCAAGTTTCAACAGATGCTGAAGTACATGAGCTAAAGGCACATTGATCTTAGTGAACAACCACCTTGGTTTGTCTTGCCTGCGCTGATTACCTTGTTGTTGTTGAGTTAGTGCAAGATTAAAAATCAACACAGCTACCACAGTTGGTTGTCTATCATTCTTTATTTGGCCCTTGGAAACCATATTCACTTCACCCTTCTTCTTATTACCCCTAAAAGACTTGCTGGAGGACGCGACAACTTGGATCTTTCCACTTCTGATAACATCTTTGACTTGTTCCCCTATTAGGATTAACTTGGTGAAACTTGTAGATGAACTTCCCAGAAAATGCTTGAAAATGGACCAGTCAGAGTGCCCATAAACATATCCACCATCTCCCTATCAGATAAATGAGGTTGGACTCTTCCGGATAAATCCCTCCACTTCTAGGCATATTCTTTGAAGATCTCTCTAGACTCCATTGACATGCTTTGGAGTTGCATCCGAGTCGGCACCAAATCAGAGTTATACTGGTACTTCCTGTAGAAGGCTTCAGCAAGATCATTCCAGGTACGAACATTGGTACTCTTGAGTTGGTAGTACCAATCCAATTGAGTTCCAGACAAACTCTCTTGGAAGAAATGCATCCACAACTTTTTATCAGCAGTGTATGGATGTATTTTCTGAACATAAGATCTTAAATATTGCTTTGGACACGAGACACCGTCATATTAAGCAAAAGCAGGTACCTTGAATTTGGGGGGAATAACAACTTCTGAGACAAAACCTAAGTCCTCAAAATCCAGACCAGGTATCCTCTGGACGTCCATAGCATTCAAGCAGTCTTCTAACTACTTATATTTGTCATCATCAGCAAAGTCATAGTAATAGTCGTCCTCTTGATCAAAAGCCCCATTATTGTCATAGTGGCTACCTTCTTCATGTTCAGAATTTGGTTTGTCATCATCTTCTGGAATTAACACCTCCTTAACAGACTTAGTGACACCTTTGAACCTCCTGTCCATGTTGATGAAGCCAAGTTTCTTCTTCACCTTCTTCTCTTTCTTCGCCAGGAGCGCTTTCAGTTCCTCTTGTGTCTTGGCTAAGCTCGTGATCATTGCTTGGAATTGGGTGTTCAGAGCTTGGAGATCCTTGACAGTTTGTTCTAGTGCCATTTTCTGCTGAAATAAACAGAAAGAATATGAGAAATCTGTTTATAGAAACCAGTTATGCAATGCTATGAATGGAATGAAAATACAATGATTTCAAGGACCTTGAGAATTTAAATTTGTTTAAACCAAAAGAAACAAGAAACTTTTATTAGTAAATATCAAATTATGGGTTATTATTTGCCACTCGGGCTTACAAGAAAAGAAAGACAAAGACAAATAACAATTAATAAGAGCTCTTTAGGTCTCTCATGGACGCTTACTCTTTGTACCAATGTAGGCATTGATGCTCTTCTCCTTATGAAGTAGCTTGGTCAACTCCAACACTTTCTTCTCACTAGCATAAAACTGGGTCTCAAAGGTATCCCTTTCTTCTTTCATTTGAATCCAGGACTTCTGCAACTCCTCTAGTTCAGTAGGCATGTTTGGATGAAGAATAATCTGAGGGACATTTCCTTCAAACTCAGGTTCAATGATTACCGGTCTGACGGGTGAATATAGCATGATGAGATCTCGAGCACGAGCGCACATCCATATGGGGTAGGGCTCTAAAGGAATGGAGTTCCTTTGTACCCATGTCTTGTTATCGACCTTATATACCTTCTTCCACGCGCGTATAAACCTTTGACGGTGATCTTGAGGATCATCTTCATAATCGAACACAATACCTCAAATATTCATGTCATGAGGACCATTCCTCCGAGCATAGCAAAACTGGCGCTTAACTAATGAATGATTGTAAGTGATGCCTCCTTTAATGCCAAGGAGTGGCACATTAGGGAATTCCCCACAATGATCAATAATAATAATGTCTTCCGGAGATCGGGCACACCAATGAATATCTGAATGGGAGAGTGACATTATCCATCGAGACCATAGCATCCTTTGCTCATTCTTCAATACTGATTGAGGAAGGTGCGACATAAACCACCTAGCTAGTAGAGGTACGCTGCACATGAGAGTCCTTTGCTCCTTAATGGTGTGAGTATGAAGCAAGTGCAGAATGTCTCCAAGCAAAGTAGGTATTGGATTGTGAGTACGAAATATCTTGATGGCATGCACATCTATGAAATGGTCTGGGTTAGGAAATAACACAAATTAGATAAAATGTCTGATAGCTCCAAGTGTAAGGTTGTTGCAATAAATTCGGGCTTTGACATTCTTTAAACCGGTGAAGGGGACTTGATCAAGAATAGGTATACCAAGTAGCTTAGAGAACTCTTCCATTGTAGGTACCAATTGGTAGTCTGGGAAAGTAAAACAATGATGTTTAGGATCAAAGAACTGGAACAGAACCCTCATCATGTCTTCTTCAAAACCGGGAGTAACCAAACTGAGTAGACGACCATGTCTCTGGGTGAATTTAGAGTTTTCGGGAACCATGGAGACCAATTCTTTAAGCTGGGAAGGAACTTTTGCAAAGTTGATTCAGATGTAATTTCTGAGAATGGGAGCCATAACCTACAACAAAGAACAAAGATAAATTCCTTCGGTCCTTGAAATTGTTAGTGAGGATGATATGATATGATGTCATGATGTTATGATTGTCATAATGTTAATAACAAACACAAACAAACACAAAAGCCTTAGGTTTATAGGCTTGCATGAAGTCAAAAGGTAAGTACCCTTCCCCCCACAGAGGTTTAGTTGGTTCAACCTGTCTTAAAATAGTAATCGGGTTATAGGAATCTCATATCACGGGTCTTTCTCGCAGGCTTTATTTTGATGCGACACTCGAGTGGCCGATCAAAACATCCTGGAGTCGAATCTCAATGAGTGTATCCTCGAGTATCAGTCAACCTTGGATCATGCCAAAGCTGACTATCTCACTACCTTATAATGGCTAAAGATGAGTTTAACTAGGGTTCTAAAGGCAAATTAATGCTTAATGACACCATGCGGCATCCTAATGTTATCCTCGATCCAAACCATCAGTCACAAACCAAAGTGTCACACTAACAGTGGCTACCATATCAACCGTAGCGGTACATGTCGTACAGTCTCCCTGGTCTATCGCCACTTACCTAAGGACTAGATCCGGGTGTAGGATCTTTTACCCAAATAAATTCCCAAAATAACCTTTGAAAACTAAATCAAACAAGTAAAAAAATAGCAAAGTGATCTAACTCTAAGGTAACCCTTCTTTTATTATTAATCCCCAGCAGAGTCGTCAGTTCTGTAATCACGGTGATTTTACAAACTGGACTTTCTACTTTTTATTTTTATTTCGTAGAGCGAAATGTTGCGGTTAAGGATGGGTTGTCACCATCTTTTATTTTATCCAACTTATTTGGAAAGGAAAAAAGTACAGAAAAAGACCTTTAAAAGAGTTTTGGGCTCGGGGGTAATTATACGAAGGGAAGGTGTTAGCACCCTTCGTATCCATGGTTATCCATGGACTCTTAGCTTACTTGCTCACTTTTACTTTTGAAAATTGTGTGTGTGTGTGTGTGTGTGTGTGTGTGTGTGTGTGTGATGCTTTGAAGAATATTTGAAAAAGGTGTCTATTGTAAGGCAAACTTTGCATTCTCTCTTGTTTCAGTCCTCAAAGGAGTTTGCAAAGTGTTTGAGAATTATGTTCCCATTGTAAGTCAAAAAGTGTTTGTTTTATTTTTGTTTACAAAGTATAGTGATAAAAAGTTTTTAGTAGCAAGTAGGCTATAAATTAATACCCTCCTAAATTTTAGTCCATTTCTACTTTTTTCTTCTTCTTTTGTTTGAAGGGAAATAGACTATCCATACCATTAGTTGGTAAGAAGTCCTTTCATTGGATGTACAGGACATCGTAGGGTCAACGTATGGTCATATAAAGCAACATGTATGAATACCTTAGTGTTTCGAAGGGACTATCATCATTTTTCGAGGGACTAGATCATTTATCGTAGGCAACCTTGAAGGGACATCGAGGGACTATGATCTTTTACCGAAGGGACTATGATGATTTTTATTTGTAGGTAATGTGCTAAGGTTTCCCTATGTTCGAGGGACATGACTATTATTCGAAAGGCAACAAGAGAGATTATCCTAGAGGTGAAGTGTGCAAGTGTGTTCCATTTAGTTATTTTTTCTTAGTTGTTAAGGTTATTCTAGCGTTTGTTTTTAAGTCTTGCCATACACGCCTAATTACTACACAGTTGAATATATATACATACAAGCATAAGAATATAAGGTGCGAGGAAAATAAATCTCTGTTATTACAGGGCTTTAGGACAATTAGATTATTTAATCGTGCGAGAAACAAAAACTGCACTATTACATTTAAAAGTGCAACCTATACATTTTATCTAAGAAATTTAAATAAATAAAAGATAAACAAAATTGATAGAAAATTAATTAAAAACCTAAGAATTTCTAAGTTAATTGTTTTTTTTATTTATTAAAAAAATTAATTAACTAATTTCTAAATTAATTTTAGTTAATAAAAAAAACAAATGTCAAAGTTATTTAAAAAAGAAATTAAGTCTAATTAAATTAAGTTTATGTCCAAAAACCTAAAACTAAATTTAATATATATATATATATATATATATATCTTTTTGTGATTTTTTTATTGAAAAGGAAAAAAATCTAGTTATAATTTAATTAAAAATTAGTTACTTAAGAAATATAAGTCTAAACTAAATTATTTTTATTATTTTTATTTTATTATGTAAAACAAACTTTTATGAAATAGAAATCTAAAATATTAATTTGATAAAGAAAATTTAAATCCATTTTTTTCTAAGGTTTTTTCAAATTTTATTTGGTTTTATGATTTTATTAGATTAAAAATAATTAAATAGGTTGATTAAAAACAAACAAATAAAGTAAAGATTGGTTAAAGTGGGAAAAAATGAAGCTAAAAACGAAAATGTAAAAGGCTGAGATTGAACCTGGGGTCTTTGGTTTCATGCGATACGTTGAACTTGTTCTATTAGATATCAAGAAGACAAAGGGATTAGTAGTTTAAATCAAAACACAATTAAAATACGAAATTCACGAACATGATGCAACTGGAGTTCAATGGTATGCGTGGTTTCAGGCATGGTTGATCATTGTTATTGATCTGAACTTACACTTTGATATCTCAGGGGTTGAATGGAAGGGTTGGTTGACTTTGAATCCGCCTGGAAAATGAAACACGAATTTGCACTATTCTTTTGAAAATTTGAGATTTCTTGGTCTAGCATTGGAGGCTACTCTCTGTCCTTGTGTGTTGGTGATGAGTGGTATTTATAGGAGAGGATGGATCATGGAAAGAAACAAGGAGTTATGGTGAGGAGTGGATGTTTTGAAAACATGTTTTCTAAGTTTCTTTAAATGAGAGATCCATGTCCCTATAGTCAATCTCTTTCCCACTTTTGATGATCTTGTCTTGAAGATGTTTTAGAAAGAAAATGAAGAAGTATGATTTATGTTGGATCTTTTTATGAAAAAACGTAAAATAAATTAAAAATAATTATTAAAAAATGCCTAAAATAGGAAAACGAAAATAAAAATAAAAATAACAAAAAAAATGTGATTTTTGAAAATAGAAATAAAGTTAGTAACAAAAAAATGTCACAAATAGTATATTCAAGATTCGAACATGTGACCTTATATTTGCAAAACTTACCTCATTACCAATTGTGTCAATTCATCTATTCAAAATAAAAATGTACTTGAAAGCATATGAAGGTCAAGCAACTATTGGTTATTTAAAAATAAAAATAGTTTAAAGTAAACTATTGTATATTTTTAAATAATCAAAATTAACTACTGTTAAAATGTCAGTAATAATGAACCAAAATTCTTGTAAAGACCAAGTTTAAAAATAATGTGACTGTTAGCAATAAGGCGGACAAATTTGTGAGGCAAAACTTGAAACTTGACATGGAGATACTTTGTGACATATGAGACACCATGAAGTCCACTTGAGGTCTTAGAAGTTCAATTTCCTTTGAGAGAATCAAAACCCTAATTAGGAACTCATTGCTTAGGAGGGGAGCTTGAATGTTCAATCCTTGAATAGTCTTTGAGCTTTTGAGACTCCTATGAGCATGAGGATACCTTTTGACACAAATTGTCTTGAAGATGTGAGGGAAAATTTGAGGTGTAACAGAGCGTAGTGAGGGTCGTTCATAAAACGGGAACCCGTTTCCAGCGGCTCCTCTCTGATCCAGAACAAGTCGGGCGCACTTGGAGCAGCAGGTCTGTTTTCGCCTACAACATGCTCGTCTGACCCTTATTCATCCACCTCTTCCTCATCCACTTTTACGTCGACATCATCCACGAGGATATCCTCGAATCTTCCTTGCAGATCCACATTACCTGAAAAGCAGAGGGAACTGGTGAATTTGACGTCGCATCAAATCTGCCCTTCCACCGTAGTTCAAGTGAAAGGGCGAGGATCAGAGTCGGGGAAAGAAATGTCCGACGCATTCATCAAAAATTAATGAGAATGCATGGGCTATTCATCAAAAAGTCATGAGAATGCCCGAGACATTCATCGAAAATTCATGAGAATGCTCGGGATGTTCATCAAAAATTCATGAGAATGCCCGAGTTATTATTGGAAAATCATATACTACCCAAGGAGGGTCATCCTCGACGAGTTTCAGGGAATTTTCACTGGCAGATTCGTATGAATATACCGAGGAAGGGCTTCCTGGGATACTCCGGTGGAAAACACTACCAGGAAGAAGGAAAATAAAACATATTATTACCAGAAAGAGAGAAATCTTACTTGACATGTTTGTCGGTGGAGAAATATTGCGGTTGTTGTGATGGCGGAGGAGCGTTTTCCGTCAAGAGCGTAAGAGCATCAGATAATCTTCTGAGGAGGCTTGAGAAGTGAAAAGAGAGAAGTGAGGGGAAGCCCCCACCTCCAACTCTTTTATAGACCCCATACGGGAAAGTGCACCTAGCCATCATTGCCTAGGCTTCCTAGATTCCCCTAGGCATTCTTAGGCATTTCATGCGTCGTCACACGTAAAATGAAGAGACAAGCATTAAAGGCCATAATAACGAGAAACGAAGAGACAAACACGTCACCCTTGGGAACTCCAAATGCCATAAAACTATGCTCTTCAAAATATGGGGTATGCCCTCCTCGACATCAAGGAAACGTAAAAGAAACCTCATGCGCGACTAACCTCGAGCATACAATCTTCCTCGATGAACTAAAACACAAACGAAGGCCCTGCACGCCACCACCTCAAACAACCTCAAATGGTCACGAGCAAATGTCCTCCTCGACATCCATCACTATTAGTATCAACAAACCACCTGCCCGACAAAACTTATCTTTAAGTCATCACTCCACATCGGAGTTGCGACTTGGGGGGATCATGTTCTGGACTGGGCCAAACGCAGTGCACGTCGGGCACATGCCCAATCCGTAGGGCACATGCCCAATGAGCAATACATAGGGCGTGGAGAGAACGTTTCCCCCACGTGTTCCACTCTGTCTACTGTCTCCGTTATTATCTCCTAATATTATGGGGCAGTTGGACCAAGGGCAAGATCACATGTTAGGTCTTATCTGCTCCTACGTATTCCTTGACAGTTCTTCCTTAGGCCTAGCTAATCCAACCCATGAGAAGAATCTTGGCCTAGCGCTAGGGGCACGCTATAAATACCCTCTTTCACTAGAGAGTCAGTTATTCTATACTTTTACTACTGACTGTATTTGCTCACTCCATAAATTATTTTTCACTTTGAAATCGGAGAACCTTGCAGGTACACCCTCTGATTTCTCCACCGTAGAAACTATCCATCATTAAAAGGTTCCTCCTGATCAGATTATATATATATATATATATATATATATATATATATATATATATATATATATATATATATATATATATATATATATATATATAAGGTTTGTATTTGAATCATCCACTTAGAATGAGAATGATATAATAAATTTTTTTCTTCCCTTTCTCTCATTCATTAATTCTCTTCTAATTATAATGTTTCTTATTAGTTTCATAATATTTATATAATTTTATCCTTTTATCTTTTTGTTTTAATTTATATTTAGAGATTAAAGGTAGTATATTGTCAATGCAAACTAATTTTACACCATCATCAAATAGAATTATAACACAGAATCATGTTATGTTATGTTATGCAGAATCATTTATGCATTTTTTTAATTTAGTAGTTTAAAATAAATTAACATTATATTTAGTAAAAGAAACCATAATCGAGGAATATATTTCTTTTTAATATAATTGTTGAAAACAAATTACAATTAAAAATTATCACTACTAGAAAAAAAGACATTTGATTAAATGATTTTATATCAGACTTTAAAATATATGATGTGAAAAATATTTGTAAATGATTTTACATTATAATTCATAATAATATGAAGTGAAAAATATTTGATTTAAGGATTTTACATCAAACATTTATTTCCTCTGATGTAAAAAATAACATGGTGGTAATTTTGTAATTATCTAAAAATTTCACATCGAGCATTGATTCCAATCGATGTGAAAAAATCTTTAAATCGGTCCATATGAAAACCGATATAAAATCTTATTGTTGGATAAATAATAACACGGTGATTTATTTGTATATAATAATAAAAAATTATTATAAAGGTCATTTATTCACTCGTGTATAAATCTCGACTAATAAATTTGATAAAATGTTTTTTTTAATAATTTATATATAAAATATCATTTTCGTTGAATGTAAAAAATTATTTATGTACTTAGTGTATAAACCTCAACTAATAAGTTTGATATATTAAGTTTATAAAATATGTTTTCTTTATAACTCATAGCACTAGTTTGTTCTATAGAGTCAAAGGCTTATGATCAACAATTATTTATCTTTTAGATCTATGAAATATAGTTTTTAATAGGATTACTTTTGCAATAGAAAAAATAGCAATGTAACTTGTTGTTTGTTTACTTTCTATTTATGTATAAATTGAATTATATTATATTAATTAAAAAAAAATTAAAAAAACTAATAGTTGTGGTGAAAAATTAAAAAAGAAAACGTTTTTTTATACTATTAAAATAAAGATAAATACTCTCGTATACTTGAATTTAGTTGGATATCAGCACCTTTAATCAATCAAAATTTAATATTAAATTATTTTATTATTTTATTTTATTTTAAAATAAATTAAAGTTTTATTCAAATTTCTTACCATAGATATCTAAGAATTTGTCTAAAATAAAAATGTTTTGATACTCCTTTTCAAAATAAAAATAAAAGTATAGACTATATAGAACCTAAGTTCCATCCAACTCAACACTTTTAGTCCACTAGTTCATTCCCTGCAAAGGTATTATTTAGTACTTCCCATTCTTCCCTGCCTCTTTTATCATAGCATTGCTTATGCAGCCTTACTATGAAAATGAAATTCCCAATAATACCCTTTCCCATCATCATCCTCAACAACTCACCATTGATGATTCTCCCTCCTCCATTCTCTCTACCCCTCAACTTACCTTAACACCAAACCATATTCATCACCCTATTCTCCAACTCTATCATCATTCACATTCTCCACAGCACCGACAACAATATCAACATTTTTATCAACATAAATATCAACCATCACAACAACAACAACAAGAAACATATTCTTTGGGTGACACAGACACTAATGTAAACAGTTACATCGAATGCGAAGAAGGATCCACGGCCCGAGTATCGTTCTGGTAATTCACATTTTCGACTATTATTCGTAGTTAATTACCATTACTAATATTTTTGTTGGTATGTTATATATTTTCAGGAAAGCATTCAACAACACAGTGCAATATGATGCAACAGAAAAGCACCAAGATGAAAACCAAAACGAGACATGTTTGGTTTCCGACAGCAACTTCGACGAACTTGAAGCTGTCTACAAAAACAAACTTGTTCGGAATCAAGACGATTCGAAGAGAACTGCAAGGAAGAAGATGAGGAAGAAGAAAGTAGTGAAGGAAGAATTGGGTATGATGAACTCATTTTTCAAAAGGTTGGTGAAACGTGTGGTTAATCATCAAGAGGTTCTTCAGAATAAATTGTTGGAGGTGATTGATAGAATGGAGAGAAAACGAATAGAGAGGGAAGAAAATTGGAGGCGTGAAGAAAATGAGTTGTATGAAAGAGAAGCTATTGTGAAAGCACGTGAGAGAGATCTTGCTAAAAGAAGAGAGTCTTCCATTGTTTCAAGCATAGAGAAAATTACTGGTAGAAAAGTATTTTTTGTTTCGGAGAGGACTCATCAAAATTGATATGTTAACCATCAAGATTATTGTGTTTTTCTTTGCGTTTGATGCAGTCACTCTTAACAACAATTATTGAGTGTATGTTTGGTTTCACCTTGAATTATCCATCTTTATAAAAAATCACGAAAATAATCGGGGTGGAAGATGTTTAGACCCGAGTTTGGAGTCCAATGCAGAAGCAAACACATGCATAGTTTTGAATTATAGTAAATCAGAGAGTTGCGCTATAGGAAAGCAACAAAGAAAATTGTAAGATCGCTATTGCTCTTAAAGTGTCGAAGATTGAAGACTTATACACAGTTTTCAGTTTGAAGTGTCAGTACTACAACATTGTTTTAGTGAAATGCAATAGTTTCTTTAAATTTCAACTACTTATATTCTTTGATTAATTTGTTTTAGATTTAGTTTTATACATCAAATGATAACTTTTTTTTTGCCATATATAATTGAACTAATCTTCTGTTGGTGTTGAATGTTGAGATTCTACTAGTATTGTTTAACATAGAAACTATAGAATTTCATTCAACTCAATATTTTTCCATTACATTACATCATTGTTTTTGGGGAATAAAAGCTTCATTGGTTGATGCATAATATACACAGACTTGTTTCTATAAGTTTAGTCCAATTGATAACACAAATGCTAGCACTATCCATCCCAGTAGGAAGTATCCAACCAGTCTAGTTGGTCCAACATCCTCAGGTTCCTGCCATCAAAAGTTGAAATATTGTCGTAAGCAATATCATTTAACTTATATCAATTATCCATAGTTGATTAATTCAAAATCAATTGTGGTAAAGTACCTGTGGTGGAGGATCTCCTTTTTGAATCTCTGAAACATCAACTTCATATGGCCAAATGAATGTTTCGGTGTTACCTTCCCTGGCCAAACTCCAGTCATACATTCTTCTTTCATCTGGCGATGACATGATAGTGTATGATTCCTATACAAATCGAGGTTATCCAAATCATCACATCATGATTTCTCAATGTCTCTATAACAATAATGATTATGCAAATACAAAGCAATTTGAATCATGTATATAAACTACTGACTCTGAGAAGTTCCAATTTCTTGTTGAGGATGTCTTTTTCTAAATCTTGACTCTCCAATTCTTGAACCTTGTTGTTATATGCAACTGGCACCATGTCATAGGGACATCCTCTTGGTAGGCCGAGTCTACCATAATGATCTGCGTCTGTTATTGCTGTATTCTAAACCATATCTTCATCAATTCAATGAGATTTTAGGTATATAATAACGATATTATTAATTAACATGTACTAGTAGATGGAAAACTTACGTATACCACGGAGAACTCTTTCAACATTGAGAGTAGAAATTAAAGATGATGATTCTTTTGGAAGTTCAATGGAACTCTCTGAATCTACCTCTGTAGCTCCTGCAGAGTTTTCACCAGAGCTTCTAATGGATAATTTCCTTGGCAAATTGACAGTAAACACAAGGTTAGTTGAGAATCTGAATTTGGGTGTTTGAGTGATTGGGTTAGTTGGAATGCATAATGATGTAGAGGAGGACAAGGCCATTGCTAGTAAGTAGTATTCATTTATTGGATTGGAAAGTAGTTTTGAATGTAAAATGAAAGAAAAAAGAAACGGATGAGAATAGTTTGGAACACACAGGCAGAGCCACAAACGTGTTATCTTGATCATGGTGGTTGGAATAAAATATATTAATATTAAACGATACAAAATTATTTCAATTCGGTCGTTGTAGTATAGTGGTGAGTATTCCCGCCTGTCACGCGGGTGACCCGGGTTCGATCCCCGGCAACGGCGCTTTTTTTTCATTTTCGCTTTTCAACTCTAAAAACGACGTCTGCCCTGCAATTGCGCTTTTTTTTCATTCTCTCTTCATGCTTCAATGTCTAAGCATGATATTAAGATTCATTCTAATATTTAACATGATATTTTAGAAAATTCACCTAATGTACGTTATGTAAAATTATCATTTTTATTTAGTTAGGTAGATTAACCTAAAGATTTTTTTTAATGTTAAATAGTTTGGACTATTTAGTTCAATGGTATTTTATTTTTTAACTAAAAATGTCCAAGTCTTTCTCTATTTCACAAATGTCACCTAGTGTTAAAGTAGGTTAAGTCATATATCTATATCGACCAGTCTAATATATTCTCATCCATAATATACCTATAACATGTACCTTTTTTTTATAATGAATTTGAGTATTGGATTATTCAATACCAAACTCTATTCATATTGTTATTGTCAATAGTTTCTGAGTCTGTATTACATAAGATCCTATCTTCCAAACTTGCATTTGAAGTTTGGGATACAAAAATTCATAGTTAATTCAATGATCAAATGAAAGCTAGGGTTACACAATTACATAATATTTATAAGAGTCAATTTCATTGCAATTTCTCCTCTACTTGCTATCGACGATTCAATTTCTAAATTGGATCAAATAAATTTTATCCTTGAAGCTTTCTTCTATGTTCAGAAGATGCAATTTTATAAGTTAAGACAAGAACTTTTCCAGGCATTAGTTTTGAAAAATCCTAATTTCCCGCCATCTCTGGATGTATTCCTTTAAGGTTTCTTTGTCTCTTTGGCTCATGGCTCTGAGTTGATCTTTGTCAAGCGCCATATCCAAGTTGTACTCGTATTGCTGAACAAAAGTAGATACAAGATCTCTGAATGTATTGATATTATTGTGATTTAATCCCATATACCATTTGAGAGCGGCACCGGTTAAACTGTCTTGGAAGTAGTGGATCAGTATTTGCTGATTGTCCGTCTGAGTGGACATTTTCGAGCATACATCATCAGGTGACTTTGAGGGCAATTATTGCCTTTGTACTTTTCAAAGTCCGACACCTTGAATTTGTGTGGTATTTTGAGATTTAGGACCAAGCAAAGGTCGGAGGTGTCTTTTCTAAATAAGTCTTGTCCGCGAATTGCTTGGAGCTCTTTCTGCATAGAAGTCTCTCATGCGCGAGTGTCATACCCCAATTTTGACCATGAATCGTTTTCATTTGACGCATTTTTATCGCACTATCAGAAATCAGTCATTTTTGCATTTTTAGTTAAACAATCCATCTTCGTAATCATGCATTTTGCCATTTAATTTCATCTTAATTTTTTTAATCTTAGATTATTTAGAATTAATTAGTTCAATTTCAATTTAGTTTTAATTTAATTTAGTTTTTACTTAGTTAATTTTTATTTAGTTTATATTTTAGTTTAGTTTTAATATTTATTATATTTTAATTAGTATATTTTGAATTAGGTTTTTTAATTAGTTTATTAATTTATTTTAATTAAATTTACCTTAATTAGTTTATTGAATTAGTTCATTGGATTTAGTTTGTTCAATTGGTTTAAGAATTTTGTTACCACAAATCACAACTTCATTGTACCATATCACTCCCCACCTTACTGCAACTTGTACATAACGGGCAGCAACACACTACACACAAATTTGCTCCCAACAGACCTGCAACCCTTAGAATAACAGGGACAACACTTCACTATGAGACAAATTCAAAACTCAGAGAAGAAGTTTGAATTGGTTTTAAAAAGGGCTAGAATAGAGAAAAAAAGAGTCGTTTGAAAACAAAAACAGATAGAGAAAATTCTGGAAAAAAGAGAGAGAATGAGGATTTAAAAACCAATAAAAAAACATTTAACCTCAAAAGAGAGACCGTTCCCAAATTTCAAGAAAAAATATCAAATCCTTCATATTTGTTTCCAATAAATCATCAACAAAAACACTCTCCAGATACATAACTTCAGAACCCTCAAACTTTGACAAAACGATATTCCTCCATCTCCAAACTCTCAAACTACCCTTAAGGGTCCGTTTGGTTTAATGAGGGGAGGGGAGGGGAGAGATTTTTATCAAGGGGAGGGAAGGTGAGGGGAAGGGAGGGGAGGGATTTTAATTATAAATATGTTTGGTTCAAAATACGAAAGGGGAGGGGAGAGAAGGCATTTTATTTACAAATATATTTGGTTCACAAGGGGAGGGGATGTATTTTAAAACTAATTTACTTTTTTATCCTTCTAAATTTATTATAAGACTCATTATATTTACCGTTTATAATTTAAATGGAAATTCATTAACAATATTTTACCTTTTACCGTTTATAATTTTATCATAAGATTTTATAAAAATGTAACGATTATAATATATAATAATAAAAAGATGATCAAATATAATAAAATCTAACAAAAGTTGTTATAAAAGAAAATATTACAATAATTAAAAAGTAACATTATAATATAAAAAATAAAATAAAAATTTAAATACATAATATAATAATAATAATAATAATAATAATAATAATAAGATAATAATAATAATAATAATAATAATAATAAGATGAAGATATAAAAATACAAAAAATATAAAAGAACGATAAATTTTGTTCAAAATATAAATTTTAATATTTTAATAAGCTAAATTTATATTTAAATAAATAAATAAGGGTAAATATGTAAATATAATTATTATTAAAAGAAAATACCTCCCCCCTCCCCCCTTCAAATCCCCCAAATTGGGGGAAGCAAAAAGTGGATCAAGAGGGATTTTGGTTCCCTCCATCTACCTCCCCCTCTTAAAATTTGAACCAAACACAAAAATTATTAAACATTCCCTCCCCTCTCCTCCATTTACTCCCAACCAAACAGACCCAACCAAACCTCGCTCTTCATCATTACCATCACCCTTCCATAATCTGTGAAACTGTTTGCCATCCACCTTCATCATACACTTGAAGCTCACCTCAAGAACCGGTTGCAACAGCCGCTGCAAAACCGATAACTCCAAACCCTTTCCAACGCACCACATCACAAACATCATCACTTTTCATCTAAACAAAGACAACCTCATACCATCACCATTAATCACCAACACTAATCATAATCCGCTATTATCCAACAACCCACCATAAAACCCACAAACAAGAACCGTTTTAGCACCCTTATGCCTCAACATTCGCACACAAATAGAAACATATGGAGAGTCGATTCAGACACAGAGAAATGGTGAGACGGAGAAAATCAGATGGAGAGTCGATTCAGACGCAGAGAAATGGCGAGACGGAGAAAATCAGATGGAAGTTACGCGGAGAAAGAGGACCTGAACAAGGAGATGGAAGTTGTGATTTTCAAGAGAAAAATAACGAAAGCTTTTCCACAAATTTGGGTATTCTGACTTTTCTTTCACTTTTAATTTACCTTTTATTTCATTTATTGTTTTGATTTAAGATTCATTATAATTATTGGGCTAAGCTTACTTAATTTTGTTTCTATTCACTCTCATATTTTCATAGAAATTTTACCATATACCCCTACGTTTATTCTCATACCCCTACAATTAAATATTTTGGACGAAAATACTCTTATATAAATAGTGTAAATTTATAAAAAAAAATTAATTTTTTTCCTCCTCATTTTTCCATCGTACGAACGGTAACTTATTTCTGATGAATTTTGCTCCCGAAACACCAACAAGACTACTTTTGGCTCAAGCTTTTTTCACTCCGGAAAACATAAGTACGTTACTTTCGGTTTGTGTTGGGTTTGTTTTTTCACACCATAAGTAGGAGTGGAAATAGGCTAGGCTAGGCTAGACTTTATAAGGCCTGAGTCTGGCCTACGATAAACTTAAAAGGCCTGAGCCTGACCTATGGCCTACTATAGGCTCACTTTTTTTGCCTAGCCTGGCCTTTTTAAAAGCCTGGTATGGCCTGAAAGCCTATTTACAAGTCTTTTTCTTATTAAGATTCTCAATTATTACATATTAATGTAGAATCGTTATAGGCTGACCTATATATGCATATATAGGTTGACCTATATATGCATATATAAGCCGACCTATTTATCCTTTGTTCTAATATATATGCATATATAAGTCAACATATGTATTCTTCTTTCTAATAATTATATATGCATATATAGGACAACCTATTTATCACTTTTTAATATATATATATATATATATATATATATATATATATATATATATATATATATATATATATATATATATATATATATATATATATATATATATATATATATATATATATATAGGCCAGCCTATAAGGCTTCATAGGCTTTTTTAATAGTCTACGCCTGACCTATTTAATTAAATAGGCTTTTAAAAAAGTCTAAGCCTATCCTTTTTATTAAAAAAGTCTGGCCTGACCTGGCCTGGCCTTAAGTAGGCTAGGCCATATGCCCTTGTAGATCGGTCTGGCATATTCTCACCCCTAACCGGAAGTAACAACAACACTAATTCCAGTTCTTCCACCATGTATTAGTAATGGTGAAATTTCACTTGAAGTGATTGTTAGAATAATATCCTCTAATAAGTGTTTAAGACATGGCCTTCCAAATAAGTGTGGAAGACATGGCCCTCCAAATATGTTGCTCTGCCAAATATTGTCTATCATCATTTAATTTGTCATTTATCAATATGTTATGACATTCAAAGAATAACAATGGATATAATAATGGAAAATATGAAGGATCAATAACCTAAATACGCTTAAAAGGTCATGTTTGTTGCTCAACAACAATATATTTGTTGTAATCAGAATAGTCAAAATCACTAACAATTAATGTTGCAACTTCTTACGTGGTGGGAAAACTATAACTCCTACCTTCGCGATTTCTCTTTCCTAAAATCCTTAATTTGATAGTTGGATCTTCATCTTCCATTAGTTTTTCTTGAATAGTGTGATATGTTCGAGCATATGGGTTATAGTTATCAAGAATATCTTTTATTTCACCAACAATTATAGCTTTCATGTATGAATCTTGTTATTCAATCCTAATGAACTCAATTTTAGATATATAAAATAATATATATTGATTAAGATCAAATAAAAAATATTTTCTAAGCAAAAAAATTGCATACATGACAACTCCCATAGGGTTTCTAGTCTGAATGTCAGTAGAAAATTTTGGATCTTTTATAGGTAAGGGAAACAAACTTCCAATTTGAGACAAACAACGAAAGCTTCATACTCGACCTGGTTATTGATAGCAAAGAGTTTTAAACATAGATATAAATCGATTACTAAATAGAATTCATTCTCTAGTATTAGGTCAAATTTACTTCCTCGACTGTTGGATGATTCTTTCTGATGTTTCTGGGGTCATTTTTGCTATGAAATTTGCCAACAATTGTACCTTTAAAATTTTCCTTAGTTCAAAGGAGACGTTAAACACATACATCTTGATGGACCATTTCGTTAATCGCCTGGCCATATCTGGATGGTGGGTAATTGCTTTAATGGTAAATAAGTATGGACGATGATGGCGTCTGCTAGAAAGTACATGTCATACCCCAATTTTGTTCAGGAATTCTTAGGCAGACAACTTTGTTTTTTATACTCAAAATAGCGATGCAATTTTATAGACAAAACGGTTGGAGCAATTTTCAATCGCGCGTAAAATCAACGAACATAATTTTTTAAGTTTGGGCCAACAACTATATTTTTTTGTTTAGTTTGGTGCGCTCGTTTATTTTTTCACATTTGTGTGCAGTCGCGTTTCAATCAGTTTGAGTTTTCTATCCGTGTATTTTTAGATGAAATAAATGGTTTACGGATGTATGTTTTACTCAAGGATATTGTGCGCATGTGGATTTGGTGTACTTATTGTTCTTGCATTTTTTCCGCGTGTTCGCATTCTGTTTGAGTTAAATCATTTTTATTGAGATCTTTTAGTCATAGTAATAATATATGACTATTTTTTTATTATTTTATATTTATTTTTTATGTTATTTTATTTTAATTTTAATCATAATAATAAATAATGTTAAACAGAAAATCACAAAATCAATTTTCTTATGGCAAATTTGTCTCAAAATGGCAAAAGATTTTGGCATATAATGCGTTGAATAAAAATGCCAACATAAGTGGTTTTTTCCTTAAATTTGCATTGATCTTTAATTAAAGCCAATTATTCCAAAAAAATCTCTATTTTTACACTTTAAATAAATTCATTTGGTTTCTAGAAGAAAAAAAAGACAAAAATACACAAACTCTCCCTCTCTCTCTCTCTCTCTCACGTAAAAAAACAACAATCACACCATCAATTCACATCTTCATCTTCCTCCTTCCATAAACATAACAAAAAAATAAAATACAATACCATACCAAAACCTTCTCCAAACATAACATCCTTTATCTAACTCCATTCAACATTACCTTAAACTACCATAACCTTCACCTAAACTCCATCAGGAATCTTCCATAAACCAAAAATCACAATAACATCAATATTATGGAGAATCACCCTCATCCATCCAACCTCCTCCCATAATTATACACCATCCAAACACCATGACCAACCATTTATCATTAAAAAAACAACAACTCATAAAAAAAACAGAACCACGCAACAAAACAAGAACCAAAAGAATCGAAAATAGAAGAGGAAGAGTGGAAACTAATACACGTCACCACCAATAAGTAGTTTCTTTTTTATCTTTCGTGATTACGGTTATGTTAAGTTACATTGATTCATGATGAAGTTGTGATTTGAGAAATTTATTTATTTTTCTTTGAGTTTTGAAATTGAGAAAAAGAGGCGCCACATAAGAGGAAGAAGAATATTCTATTGTATTTTTTTCTTTTCATTTTTCTGCTTTATATATTGTTTCTTTTATTTTTTACTTTTAATTAAAAAGGAAATGTGTCTTGTTTTTACTAGTTGAGATTAAGTCTTAGGGGAGGGTCCTACGTAGAATTCCCATTATACTTACCATGTGAAAGCATTTTAATAACCACACGGTGTTGATCTGAAAGCTCATATTCATTAGATTTTGTGGTTAGATCAGGACCCTTTGATCTTCATCAGATGGTCCAAATCATCTCAGGCCTCTTCTTTATCTTTTTAATAGAATTTCTTAATGCACCTTAAGTACTTCTTAGCCACCACACGAAATTATCTAAATGCCCCTAATTTACGGAGATGCATCTCCTGACGTACTTATTTCTGAATAAATGTTGAAAACTTTCAGAGATGCATCTCCAAAACAAGTTTAAACATTCAATACATCTCAATCAGAAGTCATTTACATTTGAATTGCACTGGAGATGCATCTTTGGTAATATTCTGGAGATATATCTTCAAAATATATCATAATAAGTATTTAATGCCATAAGTTATTTATTTGTGTTCAGATGAAGCATAACGTACGATCGAAAATAAATAAAAATACATGTACTTAATTCCAAATGGACCAAAAATGCCATGCAAAAATAAAATAACAATATATGTCGAAAATGTCGTACAATCGACATATATTGAAGTGTCGTAGGTAGATGACGTTAGTGTAACTGGCACTCTTATCCATAAAAATTGAAGTGCCAACCAAAAACAACAATTATGCTCTTAATGCATGTGAAATATAGACCACCACTTGTTCATCATCACCATCATCCTGTTGTGCTCTCCGGATCTCAACCACATAGATCTTCCTTAGGAACTTAAATCTAGCATGAGCACCCTTGGTCTTATCAACATCTTTCATCGCCTTTTTCGGATTAGACCCCAAATACTCTACCATCATATTGACTGCCTCGTCTTTGGTTATCCTCCCATGATTGAGGAATCTCTCCCTGATTGAAATATGTAACAAACATTAGACATCACCGAGTGTGATAGACATATCACCACGCGAGAGATGAAACAACGAGGTTTTAGAGTGCCATCTCTCTACGAATGCATTAAGCATCCCATGGTTGACCAGAGTGTAATTCATCATGCACATGTCTTTCAGGCCAGATAAGTATAGAACCGACTGAAACCAATTTGTCTTCTGTTGAGAAAATGCAACAATCTTCCTCCCGTGGTTAAAAAACTTTTGGGTATCACGCTCCTGAAATTTTTCATAAATAATCAATTTCATAAATTACTAATGCCAACAATTAAAATTTAGGTAAAAAATAAAGAATCCAACTAATGTTACCTCTCCATCCCAGATATGTCTGGCAGTATGGTTCAGATACATAGGAAGTAGGGACAAATCAACTGGACCTCCTTCAAAAGCCTATAGCTTGGATTATTTAACTCAATGGTATTTTTTTAATTAAAAATGCCCAAGCCTTTCTCTATTTCAAAAATGTCTAGGACGACCTAGTTTTGAAGTAGGCTAAGTCGTACACCCATAATGAGCGAATATATGAGTTTGTGACCATTGATTAGTATTCAATCATCTTTGCTTTACTCATGCCCTAATCAGGGTAAGATAATCACCATATAAAGGGACACACTTCAAATCAGAAAGGAAAATTGAAATTATTAAGCAGAAAAGTCACGACTAGCAACATAGGGGTTATTAATTTGGTGTTCTTTACAGGAAAACCTACAAAATCAAAACTCGTAAAAGGAAGATTGGGGTCGAGGTACCCTATGAAGAAAAATACAAAGTTACAGAGAATCATCCTCTCAATGTAAGAATTCATAGGTTAAATGAGGGAAGAATTGTTCCCATAAATGTCTTTCTCTACAAATGAAGATCACATAATGAACCCCTTAACTAACATGTGTGGTATCTAGTTTAAAAAAATGGAAAGATCAAGAAATATAGGTATATAACTTAACCTATGTTAAAAATAGGTCATACTAGACATTTTTGAAATATAGAAAGACTTGGGCATTCTTAATAAATAAATAAAAATACCATTGAGCTGAATAGTCCAAGCTATTTAGCGTTAAAAAAAGATTAAAAAAAAGCTCTTTAGGTTGGTCTACTTTAGTAAATAAAAATGATAATTTTGTATATTGTACATAATTTTTTTTGCAAATTTAAAATTATTATTACAAAATAGAATTGAAATATAATATTATGTATTAGGTGTGATCATTGTTTTCATCTGGGTCTCTCCTTAAGTATAAGCCACATCTTTTTGTACATAAACTTTGTTTTAAAAAATTCTACCTTCTTTGGGCCTCTCCTTGAGTATAAGCCCAAACTCATCTTTTTCAAAATACACGGGTACTAAGAGGAGCATTATTCTCGGTGAAACTGTTCTTAGCCTAATTGGGTCTCTCCTAGGAGTTATAATCCCCAAACTCTTTTTCAAAACTTCACTTCAAATGTTTTCAAACATCCCTCTTTCTCATTCTATCATACTTTCAAACTTTTATCTTTTTTCAATCTTTCTATTCAATTTTCAACTATCAATTATCATTATACACAGTTGGGTCTCTAATAGAGTGTAAGGCCTAACACATTTCTTTTCAAATCATCAATATATTTAGGCCTCTAATAGAATGTAAAACCCATCTCTTAGTTTTTAATCAATGTTTTCAAAACTTGTTTTAAACCCTCTTCAATCTTCTTTGGTCTTCTCCCTGAGTATAAGCCGCACCCAATCAATCTTTCAATCAATTGATCTAGGGCTTCCATATGAGTAAGACCCAATACCTTCTTTCAAAACATTCTTCAATTTCTCACATGAAAAAAATACAATCAATTCACTCAATACTTGGGCCTCCATCTGATTAAAACCCAACACCTTTCCATTTCAATTTCATGTATTTGTCATTGCTTACTTAGATTAAGTTTCTCCTGACATTAACAACCTTAGAAATCCTTAGTTTAAAGTTAGACTAGACAATGGTATGTTTTTCAATTACAACTTAGAAGAAAACTAGGTTAATAATAAGAAGTTTCTCCCCAAAGAAAGGATTAATTCCTGGTGAAACCTTTCTTAAAATTCTTTATAACTGCTAAAACTAGAGAGGAATTATTTCCGGTGAAACTACTCTTGAACTTTTCTAAGACTTGGATAGTCTATTCCCCAGCCTCTTCTTGAGCTTTGTACAAGGACATGCAGACTTCCTAAAAGTTCCCCAACCTCTTCTTGGGCTTTGTATAAGGATCACATGCTTTCTAGAAGTATATGATAGATCTTAGTCATCTTTATCCATCAACATAATCCCTAAGAAGAATTAAAACCTGTAGGACATTCAATTTCTCTCCAGCTTATTTTTCATGTACCCTCTAAATCCCCTATAGAGTCAGCCTCCTCTTGGGCTTCATACAAGGATCCTCAAGCTTCTTAAAAGTATAAGAACTATTAAAACCAAAATTAATCAAGTATTTGGTCCCCGACTAAGAGCTAACCTCCTATTGGGTTTCATACAAGGCTACTTGGACAGTCTCATCCCCAACTTCCTCTTGAGCTTCATACAAGGACCCTCAGGCTTCTTAAAAGCATATGAAGTTTAGAACAAAGATCAATCCCCAGGATTTAAAACACAATCACAATCATTCAAGTGCTTCAACTTTCTCATCTAAAACATTCATGCATTCAAGTATTTGTGTTTGCTACATTCATGCATTCATACATTGCATTCATCATTTTCAAAAATTAAAAAGAAAAAACCTTTTTCAAAATAGCTAAAACATGTTGTTTCAATTATCAGTCACCCCACCATGGATTTCAATAGAAGTAAAACCCAGAAATACACCTTTAGAAGTCTTAAGTTGGAAATTGGGAAGATTTATTGCTAATCCAGAAGCTTTCAAAGCAAAGTAAGAAGGACTTTTGCCTCTATTAAAAGTCAACATGGAAGAAGGAGTTCTAGCTACATTGGTCCAGTTCTACGGCCCAGTGTACCACTGCTCTATAAATGGTTCACCTCCCACTTACCCAAGTCAACTGCTTTTTGGGACCTCAAAAATGGAATGCAATGGAATGAAAATCATAGACAACTATAGAAGTTTCCCCAATGTACCCTTCATTGGTACTAAGGGAGGGATCAACTACCACCCAATTTTAGCTCGTCGTCAGCTCGGATACCCGATGAAGGATATACCTTACAGTGTTCACCTGGAAATCCTTTTCTTCAAGGAAGGGAGAAAATGACAGAGCACTCAAAGAAGAGATTGTGCACGCCTGGCATCATGTTCACAGGAAAGGAAAAGAGTCTTTAGGAAGAGCAAATTGTACTTCCATGGAACCATATCTCCGATGGTACAAACCAGAGCTATCAAGTTAGGGATGCCTTACCCTCGACAAGAAGTATTTCCTCTCGAGGAATCTATTTTCTACTTCATGAATGACACCGAGAAGCTTCAGGTCGCCTTCAACAAAACTCAGCGAGAGAAAAACTCTTGGAAAAACAAGTATCAAATCCTTAATCTAGAGAACTCAAAGATCCAGAGTTTACTCAAAGAAAAATATGATATAATCAAGATACTCGAATAACATGCTGCGGAAAGACATGAGGGGTGAGAAAGCATAGTCTCCCCTTACACTTGGCAAAGAATCATCGGCCCGATAAATAAATAAGTCTAATTGAAAAGGAAGAAGAAAAATCATCATCCAGTGCCTGGATTCGCATCAAAGGAAGCTCCTTAGAATCCATAGGCCACATCTCACTTTCTTCACTTGTAAAATATTGTCTCGTTGTATTCACAAACCTTTTCAGATTCAATAAAAAGCATGTATGATATTTGCAACATAATTATTAAAATTTATTTTAAACAAAAAAAAATCATTTGCATTGCACATCATTAATCATTTTTACATTCATGCACATGTTTGTTTCCTTACACACTCGTCTTAGTCTAAAGTCAAATTGTCTCATTCATACAATACTCAGGCCAATCGTCTAAAGAAGATCGACGATCTCGAGGAAGAAAACAAAGAACTAAGATAGAAAGTTACTACTCTGAAGGAAAGTGTGGAAAGACTCAACGACATGATTGAATCCTTGGTAGCAGTTCAGGATCAACAATATTAAAAGATTGTGATATCTGAAAAGGTCTCCTCTCCAGCGTTTGAAGTACCAGTTACTACCTCGTAGTATAACATATACTAAAGGATGTCGTTAGGGAATGCCTATCAACTTCATGTTGGAAGGTTACCTAACACTGAAGACTCGAGAGTAACAGTTGGGCCTTCCAGACTTGAAGGTTACAAAATTCAAGAAGCAAGAGCCACAACTGAAATTCTTGAAGGTTACAAACTTCAGGTCACTAAAGCGTCGAAAGTCACAACAATAATGCCAGTACCCCAACTTGTGGTACACGTCACTCCAGAAGAATATATATTCCACAACACTCCAAGTGAAGGAATAAGAGTATACGAGAGAATGGATAAATTCCAAGAAAATTTTATGGAAATGCAGAAAGAGCTCCAAGACAAATACTGAAGGACAATCAGCAAATACTGATCCACTACTTCCAAGACAGTTTAACTGGTGCCGCTCTCAAATGGTATATGGGATTAAATCACACTAATATCAATACATTCAGAGATCTTGGATCTACTTTTGTTCAACAATACGAGTACAACTTGGATATGACGCCTGACAGAGATCAACTCAGAGCCATGAGCCAAAGAAACAAAGAAACCTTCAAGGAATACATCCAGAGATGGCGGAAAATTAGGATTTTTCAAAACTAATGCCATAAAAAGTCCTTGTCTTAACTTATAAAATTGCATCTTCTGAACAAAGAAGAAAGCATTAATATCCCATAATGATGGGGACTCAATTCTACCATACATATGTATCATAAAAATACTATACTCTTCAAGGAGGCCATCATGGATAAAATTTATTTGATCCAAATTAGAAATTGAATCACTGATAGCAAGTAGAGGAGAATTTGCAATGGCATTGACTCTTATAAATAGTTTGTAATTGTGTAACCTAGCTTTCATTTGATCATTGAATTAACTATGGATTTTTTGTATCCCAAACTTCAAATGCAAGTTTGGAAGATATGATCTTATGTAATACAGACTCAGAAACTATTGACAATAACAATATGAATAGAGTTTGGTATTGAATAATCCAATACTCAAATTCATTAATAAAAAAAGGTACACGTTATGGGTATATTATGGATGAGAATATATTAGACTGGTCGATATAGATATATGACTTAACCTACTTCAACACTAGATCAGACTAGACATTTGTGAAATAGAGAAAGACTTGGACATTTTTAGTTAAAAAATAAAATACCATTGAACTAAATAGTCCAAACTATTTAACATTAAAAAAAATCTTTAGGTTGATCTACCTAAGTAAATAAAAATGATAATTTTACATAACGTACATTAGGTGAATTTTCTAAAATATCATGTTAAATATTAGAATGAATCTTAATATCATGCTTAGACATTGAAGCATGAAGAGAGAATGAAAGAGTAGATGGATTCAATCTATTTAATATATATTTGATGGTAGTGTTTATTTTATATTTTATGATTTAATTTAATTTAATATAGTTAATTATGAAAAATATGAAGTAAAAATAAGAAGGTTTGAATTTAATAGAAAACATTAGCAATTAAAATAAAAAAGAATGATGAAAATATTTTGGTAGAAAAAATAAAAAAGAATGATTAAGAGAGTGTAATTGTAATTTGGTGTGTTGGATAAGTGGGTGAAAAGAGCAATTGCAGGGCAAATAATGAGAGAGGCAGAACGACGTCGTTTTTAGAGTTGAAAAGCGAAAATGAAAAAAAAGCGCCGTTGCCGGGGATCGAACCCGGGTCACCCGCGTGACAGGCGGGAATACTCACCACTATACTACAACGACCGAATTGAAATAATTTTGTATCGTTTAATATTAATATATTTTATTCCAACCACCATGATCAAGATAACACGTTTGTGGCTCTGCCTGTGTGTTCCAAACTATTCTCATCCGTTTCTTTTTTCTTTCATTTTACATTCAAAACTACTTTCCAATCCAATAAATGAATACTACTTACTAGCAATGGCCTTGTCCTCCTCTACATCATTATGCATTCCAACTAGAATAAATAATTCAGATTCTCAACTCAACTAACCACTAATATATTATCCTAATTCAACAATTACTCTCACTTGTATTATAAATTCACACATAACTGATTCATATTTTCAATAATCTTTCTTGGACTTTTTACCCATCTTTTATTATAAGTTTGATAATTGATTTTTTTTTTAAACTGTATCATATATGAATAGTGAAAGTGTATAGCTACTTGAATTAATTAATATTTTGTTAACCTAATAATATACATTTTTTTTTAGTATAATAACAATAATAAAGAGGGCCTTAATTTGTTATTATTAATAATTAACTGTGTGTATCTGATATTTTGTATTATTTTTCACTAAATACTAAATAGACAAATTTTGTAGTACTTATTCTATTTTTAATGTTGCAGTCCTCATGAAATTACTTATAAGCTATAAAAGCAAGAAAAAAAAGAATAGAGATTCAAGTATAGTGAAGTTTAAATGCAAATTAATTTTAACAAAAAAAGAATATAAATATATTTATAGGACATTATATATGTTCTCATATCTTTATAATGATATATTTAAAGCAAAATACTCAAATTGGTCCTTTAACTCTACCATTGGGTTTAATTTGGTCCCTTAATTCTAAAACGTGTCAAAGTAGTCCTTTAATTGTTCAAAAAGGTCCATGTTTGTTTATACATGCGTGACAGCTGAGTTGGCAATGAGTTGTCATCTTCGTCAGTCACCAAAATTTTAAAATAAAATTCCAAAATTTTTCCTTCAACAAGAATCGAACCAAGGGTCACTACACATATTTTGAATGAAAGTTTACCATTGGGCTATAACACATCTATTTAATTATTTCATGAATAAAATACTTATCTCAAACTAACTCCTCTATTCTCTCTCTACAACTTATTCTATAAGAAAATCATGGCAGACGCTGCTAAATTCATCTCCCTCGTGTTCGAAATTCTTCCCTGGTAGCATCATTACATTACAACATCCTTCAACTCAACCATGACTACACTACTGAATACATTGTGTTCAATTTCAAATTTACCCCTAAAGTCAAAACGAAACAGTTGCGTGGCTGGATGTAGAAATTTCAAATCTCTGTTTAGATGAACTTTGGCCTGAAGATGATCCAAACCTTTCCCTTCCTCTGAAGTCTGAGCTGCTTTTGTTGTTTGATGTGTTGTTGAACGTCGAAAGCTCAGATCTCTGTTTATATGAATTTTGACCTGAAGATGATCCAAAACTTGACATCTTGTTTGAAGGGCGAGGAAGAGGCATCAAAGTTCTAGCAGAAATCTACCTCTACAGAAATGGGCGAAGATATTTAAAACTTCAAAATAATTTATAGACTGTAAGAGTAAATTGAAAGTTAAAACAACAAGCTACGAGTAATCAACCTGATTTTTTTCATCGCTGGACATGTCAGACACAACTTTTCCAGAATAACAACGAAAGCTGAATTGAAGTTTTACTGAGATGAAAAAATTGAAATTTTGTTGTTTAGATTAGCGAAAAACTCAGGGTATGCGGTGAATTGAAGCATGAAAAAAATATGAATGGAAGTGGTTGAAAATGGATTTGAAAGAGTTGAAAAATGGAAGAATCTGGATAGAAAAATGGGTTTGGAAGAGTTGAAAATGGAAGAATCTGGAAGAGATGAAAATGGGTTTGGAAGAGTTGATAAATAAGAGATAAGTATTTTATTCATGAAATAAATAAATAAATGTGATATAGCCCAGTGGTAAACTTTCTTTCAAAATAAATATGGTTACCTTGGTTTAATTCTTGTTGAAGGAAAATTTTTGGAGTTTTATTTTAAAATTTTGGTGACCTTACTGATGAAGATGGCATCCCATTGCCAACTCAGTTGTCACGCGTGTATAAACAAACGTCGTTAGTAAGAAATGGACGGAAAGGACTAACGTGGACCTTTTTGAACAATTAAAGGACTATTTTGATACTTTTTAGAATTAAGTGACCAAATTGAACCCAATGGTAGAGTTAAAGGACCAATTTGAGTATTTTGCCTAGATTTAATTATATAGAATAGACACAAATTACAATATATTATATATCAAAGAATAATAAAGAATAATAATTAGAACGATGTATCTTGTTGGACCGAAGAGAGATAGTGAATATAAGAGGATTACTATCCTCATTGTCGTTTAGGATTTCAGAGTATATTAATTGTCTAATGGGGCGACACTTAAATAACTAAACGGCTGATGGCAGAGACTAGAGGTGGAAATAGGCTAGGCTACGCTAGACTTTATAAGGCCTGAGTCTGACCTACGATAAATTTAAAAGGCCTGAGCCTGGCCTATGGCCTACTATAGGCTCACTTTTTTGGCCTGGTCTGTCCTTTTTAAAAGTCTGGCCTGACCTGAAAGCCTATTTACAAGTCTTTTTCTTATTAAGGTTCTCAATTATTACATATTACTGTAGAATCTTTATAGGCTGACCTATATATGCATATATATACCGACCTATTTATCCTTTGTTCTTATTAAGGTTCTCAATTATTACATATTATTGTAGAATCTTGAATGATTCAACTCATCACGGTCCATTCAGACACAAAACTCAATCAAATAAATTCATCAATAATTAGTGTTTAATAACAATTGATCATATTATAATTAATTAATAATTGATTATGTAAATCCATTTGATTAATTAAATAATTAATCTAACAATCTCCCACTTAGATGACAATAATCAGTTATTAAAATTTTAACATTAGATTATTAACTATGGTCAAAACACTAATCAATCAAAAGAAAAGTAAGCTTCAACGTTGCAGAAATTGTATCCAATGGGGAAAACAAATCATACATGTTAAATCTCACAACTTTATATAAAGAATGATGAATTTAGAGTAACATATTTAAGTTAAGAATAATATGTTATAAAGAAGGAGTCAAACATATGAAAATGTTATTGATAAACTCCCACTAACCCAAAATATCATAAGACTTACTCATGTGTATAAGTTTATGGTTAGTGATTATACTAATGAGTTTTAAATTACAGATCATAGAATATCCACATAGGTCTAAGAATAATAATTACATATAGGCATGCCCTATTACGAGAGTAATTATATTTAAACATAAGTACCTTCATAACACAATATTACACTCGATAAGAGTATTGATATTTACTTGTATTTTCATATTATGACCTGACAAATGTGAATTGTTGAATATAGAATAACACAATATTATTGCATGCTAAAGAATTATTGTGTCTTTTCAATATCGACCTAAACAGAAAATTATAATATTCCAAAGATTAAGAGAATAATATATATCTCAGTATAATAAAATAAGACTTCTTAGAGTTAATGTACATTTTGAAGTCTTCTTAGAATATGTCATATTTATAATGTGTTCAAGAATATATGACAATATGAGTTATAATCTGAAATTTTCAGAATATATTATTGTGTACACAAGCACTCCCACTGATCCAATCAGATAAAGATTTATCAGAGTCCACCAATATTAAATACTCTGATATACAATGAGATACTAATTTTATTTTTAGTGCAAAACTAACATAGAAGTGATTTTCTAATATATCAACATTAGAGTTTTACAAACTCAACCACATATTTTGCACGTAAATAGAATATATCAGTATTTATATAATTTCACACGAAAGAGTATGAAGTCATATAAAAGATTTACCATCATTTGAGTGAGATCTAATCTCCATAATTTTAAATATAATATAGGATTATATACAACATTTTAATAACTCACTCAAAACTCAAATGCTACAAATATAACTACACACTTTTGATAAACATATTATATTATACGCAACGGAAAAACACGGGACTTTAATTTAATTAATATTGAGAATATAACACAAGTGGTAAAAGATTTTCATCAATAATATAAAACTACAACATCCTTAATATACGTCTCTATAAAATAATATTGTTTTAAACAAATAATATTTATTTCTCATTTTTATATAATTGACATGTTAAATTCTCCCACTTGATAGAGACTAATAATTGAATTATTAATTCAAGACTTTATATATATTTTTAAAATATTCAATTATTTTCTCTATCACCAAATGATCATATCAAGTAACGTCATACCGATAGGGTATGTCCACTACTTAGATAATACTTAGAGAATTGAAATCTATTTTAATAAAAAGAAAAGATTATTTGATTTCATAAAGTATTACATGTCTTTAAAATAATTTCTTTCAACAATATTATATAAGAAACATAACAATGTAAAAATATTATACAACAAAATTCTAATACCGATAGGGTACTCGAATCATAATTTACATAATCTTAAATCACAAATATATTGAACAATTATAAATTATATTAGTAACAACATACCGATAGGATAAAATTATTATAAATATAATTTATATTTCAATTAAAATAATTTTTAATTATTTTTCTGAACAAAAGTTGTACAAATGTGAATTATAATCATAAATTAAGAATAATTATATAATAAATCACAAGATTTAATAGTAATAATTAATTTACGACTAATTACCTCAAAAGTGTGATATTCTTCTTTATAAATTAAAAGAAACAAGGATGACCTTAAATTTTACAATATCATCTCAAATGGTCCATAAATGATAAATCAACATAAACCATTATAATAAAACAAACTCTTGTAACAAGAATAAAATTATATGGCACAAGGATAATATAATTTTAATTTGTATTAAAGTATAAATAAAAATATTCGAAATATTTTGAATATAAAATCTTAATTTTACTTTATAGATAAAATTAATATATTAAATTAACATATCATAGAAGGAAATTAATTTCCTTTATATCATGTCAAAAATAGGTATTAAATATATAAAAAATTCATGTGCACAACCAATTGAATTTTACCATGTATACAATAAGGCACGTGTCCACCACAAATGTAAAATTATCTCTCATAATTTACTAAACTCATAAAATAATCTCAATTTTATACTACATTTGAGTATAATGAGATTTTATTATAGTTGAAATAACAATGGGTCTTCATGCTAATATCCCTCCATAACTATTATTTAAATAATTACTTTTTATCACAACTCTAGTATAAACTCTAGAATTATAAACCCACTTTAGAAAAGAAAAATTATTTTACAATTGAGAGAAAAGTTTAATGTCCAATAAATAAGCAATATACTCTCAATTTACAATTATTATAATTAATTATCTAAAATAATATGATCAAATTGTAACACCAATATTTGTGGTTATAAATTGATCACTATTTAAACTCCTTTAGCAATCAACAATAAATTATTATATCAAAATATAATACTTTAGTTACAAATCACCATAATCATATCAAATAAATAAATGTGATACTTACTAAATTGTCAGATCAAAAAACTCGTGACGATCGTGTATCCAATTTATTAGAAATCTGATATTAAATTCGTTAATCATCCAATTAGCAATAAAAAATATGCACAGAAGATTTAATAATACAATCTAATCATAAACACTACAGTATAAAATATTTCCATCAGTCAACCAAAATATTTGCATCAAAGTTAATTAATTATATATGATAGAAAATATTTTTTTCATTTTAAGCTGATTGTGCAATGTATTATGTATATCACTATATCATAATAAAAAAATAAAAAAAACGTGATTTATAGAACCCCTCAGTGGTTGAATAAATAGAGAAAAATTGCATCTCTTAAAGGAAATGTTTCACATCACGGTGACATAATTTTTAGAAATATAATACTCATATAAGTAACATTTATATGAATAATCCATCAACAATTCCTTTAAAAAAAAATTGGATCTAATCCAGACTTTCAACTTGCTTTCTTAAGTTATACTACACATGTTCATATAAACAATTCAAACAACAATTAAATAATTTAAGTATTAAAATTGGCATCAATAGGAAAAGTTTACCTGAAATTGCAATATCAAATTAGCTTTTAAGATCACGTTAAAGATTACAACAAAGTTATTTTCATATTATTCAACAAAACAATAGCTATAAGATGTATCTCTGATACTAATAGATAGATACAAATTATATAATAGATACAAATTATAGCATATTATATATCAAAGAATAATAATTAGAACGATGTACCTTGTTGGAACGAAGAGAGATAGTGAGTATAAGAGGATTACTACTCTTATTGTTGTTTAGGGTTTTCAGAGTATATTAATTGTCTAATGGAACGACACTTAAATAACTAAACGGCTGAGGGCAGAGACCTCTGATTGACCTTAATTGAATGATTCAACCCATCACGTTTCATTAAGGTACAAAACTCAATCAAATAAATTCATCAATAATTAGTGTTTAATAACAATTGATCATATTATAATTAATTTATAATTGATTATGTAAATCCATTTGATTAATTAAATAATTAATCTAAAATATAGCATTTAATAAAAAGTTTATTGAGTTTGTAAAGATATTTATATGTTTTCCTATCTTAATAATGTATAATAAAAAATTTAAAGTAGAATAAAATCAATGTGTATTAATAAACATAAACTATTGAAAATGTTAACTAATTTAAAAAAATCTAAAGAAAAACAATATAATATAAAGTTATCATTTGTATTCACTTAATTAAACCAACCTATAAGCTTTTATTATTTATTTAAATGAACCTCTTCTAAATAAAATAAAAAATTTAAGTTGTTCTATTATTTTAACTTATTATAAAATAATTAAATATGTTTAATTAAATACAGTAATATCAATAATAATATTTTTTTTATCTATTCTCTAATCTCATAAATTTAGAAATGTAAATTATCAAAATACTCCTACACTCCGAAAAATATAAAAATTCAAATATAATGAATAAATCACACTAATAATTAAATAAAATACTCTATTTTAAAGTTGGGGCGTTACAACTCTCCCTTACTTAAAAAGGATTTTTGCCCTAAAACATTACTTGAGAAAAACAAATCCATATAGGATTCCTTCATTCGGCTCTCCAATTCCCAAAGCTGAAAAATATGATTTAGCCAAATTTTGTCAAAGGGAAAGATTGAAGGTTCAGTTTACCAAAGAAAAGATTTATGGTTCCATGTTTGTAAAGTTGACAATAATTTTGCTAAAACATGTGTTAGCAGTAAAAATCGTGAGTATAAGTTTTTTGATTAACTTAACTCAAGGAAACAGAGTCGTCACTGCACTTTTATTTTATTCCAAAAGGAAAAGAAAAAAAGTACGAATAAATCCTAAAATAAATCTAAAAGCAAAAAACTAAAGAAACAAGCAGAGAAAAGGTAATGGAGTTGGTTACTAAATGGGAAAGTGTTAGCACTCAAAATGTTTGTGGTACTCCACAGTAGCTCTTTGAAATATTTACGCTTTTGATTTGAAAATGGTTTGGTAAATGAGAATGAGGGGATGAGAAAAGAATTAATTTTTAATGTTTTTGTGTTTGGAGAGGTTTACCATCTCATTCCTACGCACCCACAATGTGCAATGTAAGATCAAAACCTCGTAGTTCGTGATACAAATAGTGAAAATTAGTCGGTTTTGATTGATTTTAATAATTAAAGACAATTTGTCATTTTCAAGTAGATAGCCTCACAAATCTACCATGAGAATGAGAGCATAAACTCATACAACATTATGGGGAGGACGCCAACTCAGGTAAAATCGACGAGTATGCCATTAAACCCCCACAAATGAAAAGAGACTCAATTATTTCAAAATACAACCATGGAGATTGAGAGACTTGCATCCTACTAGAAAAAAATGACTCACAATCTAAACTTGTAAAAAAGAAGTGCACAAAGACACAAAACAACTTGAGTGAGTTTGATTCTTTTTTAATTTTTGAATTGAAGTCAAAATGATTAAGTTCATTGACATTTATTAAAAGAAAAGAAGAAGTAAAAAGTCACTTGACAAAAGTGAAGATTCAAATTATTAAAGTGGTGAAGGTTTTTAAAACAAGAATCCTTTGAAAAAGAGAGAAGGTTTTAAAAAATGAAGAAGGGGAGTAGATGAAGAGGCTATACTAAAAATAAAATAAAAGAGATAAGGGAGGAAATATCTAACCAACTTGATGATACTTCCAAGCATAAGCAAAAGAGTTCCATCCTTACAAGCATGAGCTAGAAAATGGCCAAATAAAAGCTAAGGTATCAATTCCATGATGATCAAAACAAAGGGAATGTGTCCTAGGATCTAAGTCCAAACTCTAATTCCAATGCAAAGGATAGTAGCCATAGTCCAAGATTAGGATGACAAGTTTTTTAGAGGTTTAATCCTTTATTAATATTTTTGGTGTCCAAGGGCAAAAAAAAAAGAAAAATCACAAAGATAAAATGACATAAATATAAACATGATAATGAATAATAAAGCATGATATAAAGAGGAGAAGAAAGCAAGAAGGAAATTAAAAAGGATAGGTTGCAAGAAGGAAGTAAGACAATAATATAGTAGTAATAATAATAAGGCACTTAGTGCCAAAACGAGAAGGCAACCTCGATTCTGCTTAGTATCTTATACTATAGTGATTAACCGATGCAATTAGACCCAAATTTGATGAAGACTTGAAAGAAGATTGGGATATCCAAAGCAACCACGCATCAAGCTTCAAAACTCATGGATCTAATGCAAATGATTAATCAACATTTAGGTGGTGCTACCAATCAAGGTCCGGACTACGAAAGTGCAAGTATCCAATTGGAATTTTATTCTGAGATAGGGACACATTTAGGTCTATGTTAAGCAATCGCCGAGTAATTTACGAAGTAATTCTGATGATAGTTCAGAAAGTGAGGTTGGAGAGGATGATGGATCTGGTTCTAATTAATGGTTGCTGGTGCTGTTTTTTTTTAAGTTCTTTTAATTATGTTTCCTAGCCCTTGAAGGCTCTTATGTATTTTATTTTATTTTGGATTTTTGGTACTGTATTTGTTAGGGTTCTAATATATCCATGGGTGTGATGGTTTTGGCCATATTAGAGCTGAATGTGCTACCTATCTGAAGGGACAAAAGAAAGGCTTATCTGTAACATGGTCTGATGGAGATTCTGAGAGTGACTTTGAAGAAGAATTAGCTAAACATATCACTATTTTGACAGAGACATGTGTGTCTGATTAAGACTCTAGTGAAGATGAGCTAACTTTTGAGGAACTTGTTGATACCTATCAAAGGCTGTGTATAGGTGTGCACAAGTGATACAAGAAGGAGAGAAACATAAGAAGATCATAGCAACTCTGGAGGCTGAAAAGAAAGAGCACTTATAAACAATATCACATTTGAATGATGAAGTCACCATGTTGAACTCCAAGCTCGATCAAATGACCAAATCCATCAGAATGCTTAATAGTGGATCCGAAACACTTGATGACATTCTTCAGACTGGGAGAAATATAGGAGACCTATCTGGGATAAGATTTAATGGCTTTGTAAGGGGTAGCCAACCTGAGTTCAAGAAGGATGTTACTAAACAAATGTTAAAACTAGTTTCTCAACATCATGAAATAAGAAAATCAACTCATCAAAGGAGAAGATATCAAAGATGGATGTGTCACTATTGTGGTAGATTTGGTCATATAAAACCTTTATGTTTCAGACTTCATAGATATCCTGATCAGATTCCACAGCCCAAACCTGAGCAAAATATTATTATCAAGAAACAACAATGGATTCCTAAGCATGTTGCCTTGATAGCTTATACTTCTATCATAGTATCAGCTAAAGAGGACTGGTATTTTGATAATGGTTGTTCTAAACATACGAATGGAAAAAAAAATTGGTTGCTTGATATTAAACCCCATTCTACCAGCTATGTTACTTTTGGTGATGGTGTTAGAGGAGAAATCAAAGGAGTTGGAAAATGTGAAGGATCAAGTGGTCCAAATCTTGATGGTGTGTTACTTGTTGAAGGATTGACTGCTAATCTCATTAGCATCATACAACTATGTGATCAAGGATTTTATGTAAACTTCACAAAATCAAAGTGTATTGTGACTAATGAAGAAAATGTAGTAATCATGAAAGGAGTCAGGTCTAGAGATAATTGCTATCTATGGGTTAATTAAGAGCCAGTTTCCCCTAAAAAGGAGACAGAAGAAGAGACATAATTACTCAAAATGTTGATATCTGTGATTATGACAGGCTGCACTCTAATGAGAGTAATTTTGTCTTGTCTGGGAAAAGTACCTCTGAAGGGTGTGTCTTTGTTGATAACAAGTACTCTCAACTTGTATGGATGAACCAAATGATGTCTGAATTTAATGTCACACAGAATGTCATGATATTATACTGGGAAAATTTCAATACAATCAGCTTGAGAATACGTCTTTATGAGGGTTTGTGGCAATTAGTGATATGTGGGAACATCCTTAAGTACATTGAGTATTTTCGAGAATCAAGTTTAATGCACCTTAAGTGTAGGCACAAATTATTTTATTTCTTCATCAATTCATTTATTCGAAGAAAATTCATTCAAAGGCACATCACTCCTCAAACACTCCACTACTTCATTTTGCGTATATGTCCTTCTATCTTCTATTCAAAACTTGTTTGTTTTTTCTCTCTGCGAAGCTCTATCAACATCAAAATGTCTCAACAATCCTTTGTGTCACCTTCAATGAAGTATTCTTTCAAGCCTGAGTCTAGAGTTCACCATCTTTCGGAGGATGTCCTGGATGTCGCGCCCCTAAACATGGTTGTTCCTGACGGTGCTAGCGTTTCTAAACCTAGAACCCCAAATGTTCGCAGACCAAAGGATCATTCTGCATGCCCATTGTATGGATCTCAAGGAAATGTGTTTACTGATGAAGCCACTAAAGAACTCATCTCAAGAATCCTGGCTGAAAATCATGATGTGTCTGGAACCTCTGTTCCTTTGTCAAGTCATCCTGTCACTTAGAGTCCAACCTCTGGACCATGTAATGAGGTTGCAAAAGAAAACACTATTGTGTATGCCATTGAAGGTGGTTCAAAGGATTCTAAAGTAGACGTTAAAACACTTGTTGTTGAGGCTTCTCACCAAGATGATGAAGAGGCACAAGATACTTGTGACCTTCCTGAAGCTGGAAATAACAAAGAGGATACTCTTGATGATATGATTGATCTTAATAATCTATCTGATAATGAGCTTATTGCCAACATCAATCCAAGTGTGGCTATAAGATTCATTTCAAGGAAAGGGAATAATATGGTTGGTCAAAGATCTCCACAAAGCAAGCTTGTGTCCAGAAAAGATAATCTAAAGGACACTCCTAAGAGGACTATTGTTGGTCCCTCTAAAGGTTGAAGTAAGGTGGTTACAAAGAAGAGAAAGGTTAGAGTTGTCTCTGAGTCTGACTATGATGTCGAGAGTAATGTTCCAGACATCACACCAAGAAAGAAACCAACATCAAGCAAGCCTTCCTCTAGGGTTCCTAATGCACCCCTGGACAACATTTCCTTTCACTGCATCAACAGTGTGAATAAATATAAGTTTGTCTACCATAGAAGGCTGGCCTTGGAAAGGGAGGTTGTTGAGTTTGTTCTGGATTGCACTAAAGTTATGAACCTAATCAACTTTGCAGGTCTACTTAAAAATGTTGCCAGGTTCTCCCAGTGCTATGAAACTCTGGTAAAGGAGTTTATTGTGAATTTGTCTGAAGAATGTGCTGATGGGAAGTCAAAGGACTTCAGGAAAGTATATGTAAGATGTAAGTGCATTAACTTTTCTCCTGCTGTAATCAATACTTATCTAGGCAGAGATACTTCTAATTACCCTAAATTAGAAGTTATTGATAATCGAATATGCAAAACTATCATTATTGATCAAGTTAAGTACATGCCTAGAAAGGGAAAATTGTCAACCAACATGCTTAGTGTAAATTATGCTATGCTAAATAGAATAGGTGCAACAAATTGGGTTCCAACAAATCACACCTCAAACATTGCTACTGGTTTATGAAGGTTTATTTATGTTGTAGGTACCAAAACCAAGTTTGACTATGGTACTTATATATTTGAACAAACCATGAAGCATGCTAGCACATTGGTTGTGAAGTTACCTATTGCCTTTCCTTCCCTCATTTGTGAGATTATTTTAAATCAGTACCTCGCAATCTTGACTGATTCTGACACAGCTTCCAAGAGGGAAAATGCCATTTCCTTCCATTATAAGTTGTTTCAGGGATCTCATGTCCCTGACATTACTGTAACATCCACTGCAACATCCACAAGAAGAAAGTCTCTTAACAAAAGTTCAATCATTGTTGAGCTCAAGGAAGCTTGTAAGAAGCTAGATGCAAGAAAGGAAAATTTTGAGAAAATGATTGAATTTTTAGAAAAAGAGGAGGACACTGATGGAGATCAGGCTGGTGAGGGAGTTGAAGGTAATTCTGATGGTAGTTTAGAAAGTGAGGCTGAAGAGGATGATGGGTCTGGTTCTGATTAATGGCTGCTAGTGCTGTTTTTTTAAGTTCTTTTGATTGTGTTTCCTAGCCCTTGAAGGCTCTTATGTTTTTTTTTTGGATTTCTGGTACTGTATTTGTTAGGGTTCTGATATACCCAGGATAATTTTTCTCTTAATGAGCTTGTTGGTTCTAACAGTTTCTTGTTTGGCTCAATTTCTGGCAAAAAAGGGGGAGTAATAATACTATTTATTTTAGTACAACTAGACTATGTGTGCTATAGGGATTAACAGGTTAAGGGGAGATAAAATCTCTCTGCTAGATCTCGTTGTTGTTGTTGTATTCTGATACAGGTGTTGGTTTGAGGGGGAGTCTGTGTTTTTTCTCTCTGCTCTGTGTGTGCATTTGTTCTTATGCTGCTGTTGGTGTTTTTTTATGTTCTTCTGATAATGCTTATATTTTTTTAGCCAAATTTTTTCTAAATTGGGAGTTTGTAGATGATTTAGATTGACTACATTTTGTGGTAAAACATGTGTATGTATCAAGATGTCATATGAAATGTTATGACATGTGATTTAAGCATTATGCTGGTGTGAAGATTTTAGTATGCAGTTGTTTGTATCAGGATTTCAAAACTGATGTCATGACATCTCTCACTGGGCCTGAAGACCTAGATGAATCCTTATTTGTGCGCACGTTTTGCTGTCATAAAACATGAGAATTGTTTAGTTTAATAGCACGGTTTATCAGAAGGAAAATGAGGATTCAACTTGGAGTTATTTTAGCAGAACATTTGTTGTTTCTATTTTTGTTCCTTTATTTAAGGAAATATTTTATCTGATTTAGGCAAGTTCATCACGCTCATGTCCATTCAAGGTTCTACTTAAAGACTTCTTACCCTAGTGTGAAGTGTGTGTGGAAAATAATGATTTTTCATTCAGCGTTTGTGTGTGTGTGTGTTCTTAGTTTCCTTGTGAGCCAACCAATCGTCTTTTTGATGATTATTTTAGACTAGGTGTGAATTTGTATTTTGTCCACTCAAATCTTTTAAGCAAAAGTGTTTGTACTTAACTGAAGCTTTTAAGCAAGGCTAAGCATTATTTTGAAGAGTGTCTTCGTATTTTCTGGATTGTTTGTTTAAAATCACTGTTGTGATTGAGGGGGAGTGAGAGGGGTCTCATATCTTGGAGTTCCTAGGTAGAACTTACATTGGGTAAGGATTAAGTGAAAAGATTGAAAACTGGGGTGTTTGTTATGGATCTTTGAATTGATACTACTGATAATGGAGTTCCTTCCTGGCTTGGTAGCCCCCAGAGTAGGTGTGTTTTCACTGAACTGGGTTAACAATTACATGTGTTCTTTATTTTTGCATTTTCATTTTAATTGTATTTAACTTGTCAGATATAGGTGTCGTAACATTGTATATCAGTTGCCAGAATTTCAATTGACATCAGAGTAGGCACCCTGCCTGTTTTTCTAGGTGAGATCTAAGAACATTATTTTGGTACTATGGACAATGAGGGAGGATTTAGGAATAGACCACCAATTCTAGATGAGTCTAACTATGATTATTGGAAACCTCGTATGGTTGCCTTCTTAAAGGCTCTGGACATGAAGGCTTGGAAAGTTGCAGACAGAGGATAGGAACACTCTGACATTATTGATAAAGATGGAAATACAACTTTGAAGCCTAAGGACGATTGGAGCAAAGAATAGGATGATTTGGCACTATGGAATTCTAAAGCCTTGAAATGATATGTTCAATGGCATTGACAAAAACATATTCGAATTAGTGCATCACTGTCAGATGGCAAAGGAAGTCTGGGATATTATCAAAACCACTCATGAAGGATCCTCAAAAGTCAAGATGTCAAGACTTCAAATGCTTACTACCAAATTTGAAAATCTGAGAATGAAAGAAGATGAGTCTGTTCATGACTTTCACATGAATATTCTTGATATCGCTAATGCTTCAGGAGCTTTTGGAGAAAAAATGTTTGATGAAAAGCTTGTGAGGAAAATTATCAAATCTCTTCCTAAGAGATACTATGAATGTGTCTGCTATAGAAGAGGCACAAGACATCTGGAACATCTGCAACATTTAAAATGGGATTCAGTGATGGCCTGAAAAGAAGAACAAAAGCATATCCATTGTGTCAAATACTAAGGAAGAAGCAGAAAGAGGTAAAGATGAGAATGAATAAAGTTTGAAGGAAGTTGTTGTCATGATGGGAAGACAATTCAACAAGGTCACGAAAAGGATGAATATTAGCTTAAGACCAAATGTCAGGAACACTTCATCAGACATCAACAGAGAAAATGAGTCAAGAACAAAGCCTGAAGAGAAACCAAACCAAAACATAAGAGTTTACTGTCATGGGTGTGATGGTTTTGGCCATATTAGAGTTGAATTTCCTACCTATATGAATGGACAAAAGAAAGGCTTATATGTAACATGTTCTGATGGAGATTCTGAGAGTTACTTTGAAGAAGAATCAGCTAAACATATCACTATTTTGACAGGGACATGTGTGTTTGATGAAGACTCTAGTGAAGATGAGCTAACTTTTAAGGAACTTCCTGATACCTTTCAAAATCTATATATGAGGTGTGCACAAGTGATACAAGAAGGAGAGTAAAAAAATAAGATCATATCAACTCTGGAGGCTGAAAAGAAAGAGCACTTATCAACAATATCACATCTGAATGATGAATTCACCATGCTGAACTCCAAGCTTGATCAAATGACCAAATCCATCAGAATGCTTAACAGTGGATCTGAAACATTTGATGACATTCTTCAAATTGGTAGAAATGCAGGAGACCTATCTGGGATAGGATTTAATGGCTTTGTAAGAGGTAGCCAACCTGAGTTCAAGAAGGATGTTACTGAACAAATGTTGAAACTAGTGTCTCAACATCATGAAATTCAAAGCACCTAAAGTGAATTGAATAATTTACTTTAAGATAGATTTGAACTAATGAATATTATCTCCTCTAATATACACCCAAAGTCCATTGAGATTAAAGCGAATTCAGTCTAAAAAATGTCTCCTAAGGTAAAAATAAGAAGAGAGGGAAAGAGGGGGGAAGAGAAGGCAAAACAACCCCAAAAACAAAGCAAAAACTCATTTTGCCTCAGTGGTAACCGGTTAACACATAGGTGTTAACCGATTACTTATTTCAAAAACACAGACAATTTTCAAAAATTTACACTGAGTAATCAGTTAACACCTACGCATTAACCGATTACTCTGTGCGCAGAATAAAAAATTAGTGCAAAATTCAGCATGATTGTAATACCCCGTAATTTATTTAATGCTCTGAATAATATTTTTTGATATTAATAAGATTTAGGATTTTCTCTAAGAGATTTTTAACAGAAATAATTAGAGCAATCAACGGGATTTTATTTTATTAACTAATATTAGCTGACTCAGAGATTTTATAAAATTGTGGATTAAGAGACATTTTTGGATACTCTCCGTTTGGACCTGTTGGTAGGAAAATATGTTTTCCTTTAAGACCTAAGTCTTCTTTTCTTTAAGTTTTCTAAAAATAGAAACATAGTAAGAAGAAGAGAAAAAGGGAGAGAAAGAAGAAGAAGATGAGGTCTTGAAGAAGAAGTAGAGAGCTCTTGATCTTGAAGCTTCCACCATCCATTCATTACTCAATTTTCTCCAATCATCTTGCTAGAGGTGGGTTCATAGTTAGAACTTTTGTTTTAAGATTTTGGTTGAGTTTTAGAGTTGATGAGTCTTAGGGTTTTATGGAAAAATCTTAGAATCGGTAGATTAAACGGTTAGAAATCATAAAAATGCTTGAGCATGCTGTCATTAGGTATAGGAACATTGTTATGAATTGTTTTGAGGTTTGAAGTTGATTTGAATTTATTTTGGTAAGTTCTGATATCACAAAAACGTGTTTTTCAGCTTCTGGTTTATGGTTAACCGGTTAACCCAGGGCGTTAACCGGTTAACGCTGTTGTGTTTTACTTCTGTGTTCTGTTTCCTGGTTTGGTTAACCAGTTAACCCCAGGCGTTAACTAGTTAACGTTGTAGCTATGGGGAAAAATTGTTTTGTTCCAAACTTTGAAAATTCATAACTTTTTTGTCGGTTATCCGATTTAAGTGTTCTTTATACCGAATTAAAGCTAAAATTATGTACTATCACAAGATGCCGAAAAATATTATTTTACCCGACTTTTCGAATAAACCGTAATTATGTTAAGTTAGGGAATTTGAGAACTAAAGGAAATAAAAAGGCATAACTTGTGAGGTAGCTAGGTTTACCCTATTGTAGCGTTAAAATCACGAGTGTAAGCTATTGATTAACTTAACTCAAAGTAAACAAAATCGCCATCGCACCTTTATTTTATTCCAAATGGAAAAGGAAAAAAGAGAGAATAAATCTAAAAGCAAAAAGCTAAAAGAATCAAGCAGAGAATGGGTAAGGGGATTGGTTACAAATCGGGAAGGTTTTACATACCTAAAATGCCTGTGGTACTCCACAGGAGCCCTTTGAAATATTTATTGCTTTTGGTTTGAAAATGGTTTGTAAAAAAATAAGATTGAAGAGATGAGAAGAGAAATGTTTTTTAAGATTTTTGTGTTTGAAGAGACGTCTGTCTCATGCCTACGTACCCACAGAGTGCAATGCGAGATCAAAATCTCGTAGTTCGTGGTACAAATAATGAAAAGAAACAATGTGTTGAATTGATTTTAAAATGTAAAGATAAGTCGTCATTCTTTAGCGAATAATTCCACTAAAAAGAATGAATCATATCTAAACATGTGAAAATGGTTAAAAGGAAAAGTGCACGAGGGCACAAAAACAATTGATGAGTTTTGCATTTTTTAAAGTATTTTGAAAAGAAAGTTTCAATATGCTTACGTGGTTTAAAATTTATTAAGAAACCAAATGAAAAGGTAAAACTTCTTGACCTAAGTCAAGGTTTGATTATGAAAACATTTAAAGTTTGAAAACAAAGAAGGTTTTTGAAATAGGAAGAAGATTTAAAAATTTAAGAAGTGGGAATAGATGAAGTGACTATCCTACGACTTAAAGTAAAAGTTAAAGGAAGAACGATCAAACCGTATGGTGAACATTCTTCGAAGCAATAGGACTTCCATCTCCATGAACAAATGAACCAAATCGAGCAAAAGTCTCTAATCCATAATGGCACAAGAAAATGAATGATCCTAGAATCTAAGTCCAAAACTCCAAGTTCAATGCTAAGGATAGTGGCCATAGTCCAAGATCAAAGTTACAAGTCTTTTAGATGTTTAATCCTTTATTAATGTTTTTTGTGTCCAAATGGACAAAGGAAAAAGCACAAGAATCAAATATGAATATAAACATTAACAAAATGATGAATGATATAGTATAATAAAAGCATAATAAAAGAGATAAGGAGCAAAAGATTAAAATAAAGAGGGTAAGGTGCGAGAATGAATTAAAATGTTAGTATATTAATAGTATAATAATATTTACATAACAATGGTAAGGTGAACTTAATCAACCACAACCAAAAAGAGCTAACCAAAATCGCAAGGCAACCGGATCCAATTGGATCTTATTCCAAATTTCGGACAAGTTTAGGTTTATGTTAAGCAATACTGAGTAATTTACGAAGTAATTACCCTACAAATGAGGTTGGCCAACACCAATTAAGGTGAACAATATTTGTGCTAATACATGTTAGAGAAATGATATAATGGATCATCCTCCGAAAACATGTTGCACGAAAAGAAAAAAAGTTGTAACGGTCTAATCTTAATCGAGATTTCACATTGATTTATCAAATGCAACCTATCACGATTCCAAAGTATGAAGATGATCCAAATAATCATTCATCCATAGATTTGAAATATTGAAGATTAAACATCTTCGAAAATCAATAATCTTCGAATCGGAGATCTCATTGACCAAGAAGAAAAAAATAAGAGATGAATAAGAAATATGGATCTAAAATAGAATCCATAAAAAAACATTAAAAATATTGTTTGGAAAAACTTATCATAATATTTTCCAAATAATTTTTCCAATACAAAAACAAAATCAAAGAGGAAATATAAAAATTAGAATAATAAAAAAAAGTTGGAAAAAAAGGGGGGAGTATGCGCAGGAATCAGGGAGTCCGGTTAGAAATCCATGGATCAAGGCATCAAGGCCCAAACCAAATTAAGTCTTTTAAAAATGAAACAAGTTTTTATAAATAAAAAAAGGAAACACGAAAGAAAAAGAAAAACAAATCAAATGCTTCTTCTTCTCGTGAAAACGTCGGAAGACCAAATCACTATTCACCTTCTTCTCTCCACAAAACCAAATTGCGTCGGGAAAAAATCGTCGTCACACTTCAATCAACCGACTGTACTATTCCTTACATCACTGATTTTAGCTCTTCTTCTTACTCCAAGTGATCTTCTTCTTTCTCCAAGCAATCTTCTTTTTTCCCTTTTTCTTCAATCTCGCCGGATTTGTTTATTGATAGAAACTAAGGTGAGATTTTAATTATTGTTAAAGATTGATGGCGGAAATGGAGAGTTGACGTTAGGTGTTTATGGTTGAAGAAACTGAAATTGGTTTTGAAGCTTGATTTGGAGATAGCAATTTGGCAGAGGTTTATTGTGCTATTTAAGCTTAGCATTGAAGGTGAGAAGTGGTCTTATTTATAGAAGAAGGTGAGGAATTGAAGATGTCGTTTTGATTGTGATTCTCTGCATTTTGGTCGTGGAAACCACATGTTTCATCTCATGCTTGCTGCGTTTTGCTTGTGGTTCTTCTGTGTTTTGAATGCTTTGTTGATGTGCGATCCATGTGATAGTTTCCTTTGCGTTTGAGGTTTTGTTTCACTAGTTTTCGGACTGCGTTTTGATAGTTGTGTTTGATGCCTGTGATATGTGTGTTTCTCATGTGCGTTCGGGTGTGTATCGCGTGACTTGTTGAGTTTGCATTTCACGTGTTGTTCTTTGGCGTTTTGTGTAGGTGCATTGCGTTTTATGTTTAGTTATGCAGTACTTTAGTCGTGATTTTGAAGTGCTGATGTTATGTGGGTTTTGTTACACTGTTTGTTGCATTTTGATGCATGCCTTGGAGTGATGACGTGTGCGACTTGCTTTATGAACGACTTGGGCTGTATGTAAAAGCTTGATGTGTGTTGGATGGGATAAAAAGCTTGTATGATGTAGTTAACACGTGATGTATGGCTGAGAAGTGTAGCTGAAATAATTCACGTGATGGCTTAGTGGAGATGGCTGACTTTGGAATGGATTCTTTTTTGTTTCAAAAAGATGGAATGGGCATAAAAAAACATATGGGCTTTGTAAGTGGGTTATATAAAAGAAAATGAATTAAAAAAATATGTGGATAGAGTATAAAAATGAGATATTAAAAAATAGAAAATTGGAAATCGATTAAAAATGGTAATTTGGATAATCGAACTAAAAAAAAGAGTATGAATCGGGTAATCGAGAAAAAAAATTGAAAAATGGTTATAGAAAAGGGAATGGGTTAATCGAAAAAGGGATAATGGATATATGGATGATTTCTTTAGCCCAAAACCAGATCTTGATTTCTTCTTGCACAAGCCACTGATAATAATGAATACAACCACTCTTGTACCACTGACTAATTTTCCACTGAAGCTTGGCCCTTTGAATTGTCTAAAATTTTCCCTGATTATTTGAATCCATGTTGAGGAAAATAAATCCACAGATGCACACAACTGAAGATATGATCATGATAAGCCTGAATTTTTGAACCAAAACTTCACATGAACCACTGCCTGATAAACTGATGACTTTCGCACACAACATAACTTGAAATTTTTGAATACACATTGTCTGAGAAATAACCACTAGCGCAAATATCTTATAGATGAAACAATCTTTTGATAGTTTGACCAAGATTAGGTCAAACTTCCATCTGAATCGAATCATAATTGAACAACCGCATCTGAATTGAAAACCCTGCATTATCTTTGAAAACCTGCACACACACAAAAGAAGAAGCAAACTGCAACATATTTTTGGTATTTTGGTTAGAGATTAGTAAATATAAACAAATAAATAAAGTAAAAACATGGTGATCCCATGTGAGGCATAAATCTGCAACTGAAAAAAGGATAAACAAACCAATACGTGATCTTGTTTGTATGCAAGATGCAGATGAAATGCGAAAAATCTTAGGGTAAAAAATTAGGGTATGTCAGATGCCCCTATTTAAGTTTCTTCAATCCAGAGATAATGAAGATTGACATCTTCGTTTCGACAAGATGGAAGATACTTAAATATCAAAAACCCAATTTTTGATCCTAAGATGCTAAAAAAATGGAATGGAATGAAATGAAATGAAACGATATGAAATGATGTGAAAATGACGTGGAAATGGTGTAAACACCCCAAATTTGCCCTCACCCATTCACATCATGGCTTGTGATAATTTCATATGCATAAACTCAATCATACCATCTCACATTACATTTTTGATTCACTGCATAGGTTCTAAGTCATCTGCATCTAGGGTTTGTGATCTGAGCAATCCAAGAGCTTCTTGAGCCACTCCAAAAGTCATCAATCACTTAAAAGGGGCCTATGTATGTTCAATCATCATATTATATCCTCTCAAAGTCAAGAATGTCAAAGAATCACAAGAATTGAGAATGGTATGGAAGCAGAGCCAGGCTGGACTGCACAGATGACCTAGAATTAGGGTTTTGGTTTCAAAGGCCATAACTCCAAATTTTTTGGTCATTCTTGTTTCTATTGGTATCTATATGGTATAGGGAGTATGCATATCAATTTTCATGAAGAAATTCCATGGGGAAGTCATCTGATCAAGAGTTGACTTTTCAAGCAAGTCAGTGTAAAATCAGGGCATCTGAGGCCCCCAATGACCCAACCAAAGGGCATTCTTCATCATTTTGATTGTATATGATCTTTATTTGATCATGGAAGATGTTGGAAGTTCACAAAATTCAAGAATTTCAAGTCTTTTGCAAAGTTGACTTTTTGGGCAAGTTTGACTTTTAATGAAATTGTCATTTTAGGCAACTTTTTCAACCTTTACTTTTTGATTCAAAGAAGCTTCAAATGGAAAAACTTTGGTCATGAAAGTTGTAGAATGGATCATTTCCTTTTCAAAAAGTACAAGAACATGGCCTAATTCATTTTGGATCAAAAGTTATGGCTTGTCAAAGTTGGCAAAAATCACTAATTTTCAAGTCATGCACCAAAGAGGCAAAGTTGCAAATTCATATGTCAAGGCAAATTGGGCTGTCAAATGCATTTCTAAACTTCACCAATTGATCATACAACACATAAAAATCAGAATGGGCCAAGAGATCATTCACTTTTGTGGCCTATGGAGCAAGACTTTTTCATGAAAAGCAAAGGCAAGGCAAGTTGCAAAACTCATGATAGCTTCTCATCCACTTGCTGGCTAGCTTGCTGATCAATCCTAGGCCCTTCCTCACATCATGCTGCGCAGCACACCCTCCTTGTACTTGGCTAGAAAGTAGCCCATGCCTTCTTACACCAACTTTGACAAATTGGCAAAAGCACCCATACCAATCAATAAAGCACATGTCACTTCATCTGACCAATGGGAATTGTTTATACAAATCAAATGCAAGCCAAACACAACAAGAGGCAAGCCTGAAACCATCCATAGCACAGCATTCTCATTTTCACCCTCTTGAGCAAAAGCTTTCGAAACTCATCACACAACTCACAAACACAAAAACTAACTTCACAAACAATCTCAACACTCTTCCCTAATCACAAAGCACCCCTCAAAACAGCCTGAAAGCCACTGAATCACAAACACGATTCTCACCTCACCTTTAGCAGAACCTCTGCCATCTTCCAAACCAGCCACTACAAATTTCTTTTAAGCATCAGGACTTCATCAGGGGACCAAGAGGAGTAGTTTGCACGAAGAGAGAGGGTCAGAAAGTTACTTACAGAGAAAGCTCAAAGCTCAGGTATACCAAGAACATTTTTTCCAGAAATGGATTTTTAAGTTTCTAAGTTGTTCTTCATGTCTTGCTGATCACTCTGGTGCTTTTATTTTCTGAAATGGTTGAGTAATGAGTATTTAATCTTGTTCTGAAACTCTTCTGACCTAAAAGTGTTTTGTTTCGATTCAGCTGATTGATGAAATATAAATGAGATTTGAGTGGGGGTTTTGATTCAGTGAGGTGTGGGAATGATTTCTGGGTTGTTAGTTTTTATTTTAGTGAAGTTTTGAAGATTTTAGAGATTTTCAGGTGGGGTTCCCACCGGAGAAGACGACCGGAGGTCTTCTCCGGCCACCTGAAAATAATTAGGGCTAATCCCTGTATTTAATGAAGTTTGAATTTGGTCCCTTGGATGTGTTGACTCGCGCGCATTTGGACGCCCAGGATCACTCTATTTTGCCCTAATCCTAGTTGACTTCATTAATCTGGATTAATTAATTCATAATTAGGAATTAACTCAGTTTGAATGTGGACCTTAGGATTGCGGGCGCAGTCAACAACCTCTCCCCCAGTTTCAATCTGATCCGTTCAATGCGTTTACTTTCTTTTATTTTAATTTTAATTCATTTATTTTGTATTTCTTTTGTCCATTTATTTTAAAATAGCAAAAATTATTCAAAAATTCTAAAAAAATTTGTACACATTTTTATTAATTTTCAGAAACCAAAAACATTTTTATTTTTATTTTTTGCATTAAAAAATATTTTTAAATCATTTAAAAGTCTATTTTTAATTAATTAATGAGAATTAATTAATTAAAAATACTTTTAGGTATTTAAAAATCACCAAAAAATTCATGAAACCTTCATAATCATTTAGAAACATTGTCCAACCCTCAAACCAAATTTCTTTTTTGATCTTGATGTCTTTTGAGAATTTTTCATGGAATTAAAATCATTTCAAGGCATTATTTTGATCCAAACTTAAAAAATCATTTCTGCCTAACCGTTGAGAGTTGGGCTTTGATTATTCTTGCATTGCATTTTGTTTAGCATGAAGTTTGTGAGATTAAATTGGCATGATTTGATCTTTCATTTTCAATTTATTTGGCATTTTTCTTGTTAAGGTACCTTAAAACCCTAGAAAACTTAGAAAAGTCATAACCCTAATTAGGTTAAGAGTTGGAACCTCTCCTTTGGGCAGTGAGTTTGTGTAGGGTTAGGGTTACTTTGAATGCATTTTCAATTTTTTTATCTTGATGTTTGCTTCTGATTTTGGTTTTTGTTTGATGCATTGATCATAAACCCTAATTTGGGTTTCCATTTGCATACATCTTGTACTTGCATTCATACCTTGACTTGCCATTGCATTTTATGCATCCATTTGATTCATTGGACATCTTAAGGCATGTTAGAAGCATGTTTGATCATTGCATCATGTATTTGCCATGTTGTATGTCATTTGCATCTCATAACTTTTCATGTGTTTTCATGGTTCTAAACTTGCTTCATTTGCATCCACATGGTTGTATGATCATTCTCATGCCTTGATTCATATTTGCATCATCTCATAGCATCATTATCATCTCATATATGCTTCTGGTTTTGATTTGCATCATGCCATTTCATCCCATTTGCATTGCATTTCATTTCTTTCACTAACTTTTCAGGTGGTAAGCAACTTTGAGAAGTGAATTTGCCTTCACTTCTCACAATTTCTTTTCATCTCCTTTATGCATCCTTGCTGCATTTTGTTATGTGTTTGAGATTGATCTTGCTCATTCTTATTCTCCTTACTTTCTTTCCCCAAGTGACTTGTCTTCTTAAATGAAGCAAGTTACTTTGCTTCTCTCTGCTCCTTTCATTTGCTTCCTGGTGGTTCCATTGAAGATTTCTCTTGTCAACCTCACAAACCTTAGGAACAACCAAGCATGACAATGATTAGGGTTTTGATTAGTCCCCTACTTAGTTTTACCATTGTGTCTCCTTGAGTCTTCTCTTCTCACCTCATAATCAGGGACTAAACCATAAAGGCTTTAAGGCTTTGTGATTAAGATTATGCCTGCATCCTTCTATTAGGATGGAGTGTATAACTTTAATCCTAAGTGTTAAACCCTTAATGTGTTTAACTCCTTTAATCAATTCACATAATAATCATCAAGACATCACACTTGTAACTTGGGCCTTGCATCAGGGTTCTAATTCTTCCTTAACTGGTTAAGAAGGACTAACCCTAGTGTTAATGGACAAGTCCCCCTCAAGTTGTCTTACAAATCATAAAATTCACTTCATCATCTTATCATTAACTAAAATCCATTTAATAAAGGTTTTGTTTTGTCATGAGGTTAATCCCTAATCATGGATTAAGTTGAGGAGCTTTCCTCAGCTTAAACATTCTCATCTATTATCCTTCTATTAGGATGGTGTAATGAGTCTGTTTAATCCCTGATTATGGCTTAATCTCATTACTTAACACTAAACAAAAACACCAAAAAAATCTAAATAATCACAAGTAGGTTAATGGTCTTAATCCTACATCAAAGGTGATTAAGTGTGAGAATCTGACTTCACACTTAAGGTATTCTCATTACCCCTAATCAGAGGGAAGATGTGATGAGTTTACTAACCCATTGGTTTAGGCTTAAGCTCATTAACTTATGACAAATGCAAAAGAAATAAAAGACTGAAAACACAAAAACAAACAATAATCGTCTCCTTCGGGATTCTTTTCTCATCATCTTCACTCACAAACGAGAACTCGCTTCTTCCGTCTAATGCAAGACAGTTAGCACCTGAGCCAGACAGGTCATACACTTGAGCATAGACAAGCAAGCAGTTCACAAGTCAAATTACCTTTCAGTCTCTTTGGGTCGAACTACGGTGTTCTGACTTCCTCATTGCACGAGAGGATACGTAGGCATAACGTAACAGTTATCGAACAAAAGTCTCTGTATATTCACTACAAAAAAACGGGGGAATTAGGGCGGTTTTATTAGGGCGGTTATTGTAAACCGTCACAATTTATAGAAAAATGACGGTTTTTATTAAATGTCGTAATAGGTTGAAATCATTGGCGGTTTAAACCGCCACAATTATCCAAAACTTTTTTAATCACAAATCTTAACCTCCATGACAAATAGGCGCTTCTTTTTTCGCTTAGTCTTTCACACGCCATCATTTTATTTTATTTTTCATTTTCCCTCTTTAACATGTATTTCCCTAATTTCACCCCTTTCTTCATTTTCACCCATCGACATCCATCTAGGTTTCTCTTTTGGATCTTCATCCTCCACCTAGTCTTCAACGATATCCCCATTTTTATTTGGGTCATACCCTCACCCTCACTCAGATCCTTTTCCCCTTTCCTCCATTACCTTAAACCCTACCTCCGCCGCTGCTTCTTTTTCTTCCCCTCTTTGTTTTGTATTCACCCTCTCTTCCACATCATCTTCCACTTCTATCTTCTCAACTTCTACATCCTCCATTAGTTCTTCCTTCAACTTTGGGGAACCGTCATCGACTTCTTCTACATTGCTTGGAGCTCCGGGCATCAGCTTCCTCGATACTATTAGGAGCATCATCATCATCTTCTTCAATGCAATTTGGAGCACTATCGTCGTCTTCTCGACTTCTTCAACTCTGTTTGGAGATTGATAGGTGAAACCCTAATTCACAACGCCAGCCTTTATCGACCCTTATTGGTAAATACCTTTAGAAGTGAAATTTTCAAGTGAGCTTCCATCTAGTTTTAATTCACCATTATTGTTTATTCTCCTATTACTCTGTCTCTGAAACGTTCATCCATACCAAAGACAACAACAACAAAAAATCGCAAAAGCTTGTTGCTGAGCTTTAGGTGGAATTGATGGGGCTTGGACGACATCTTTGGAGGATTATATAATCGGTGTTTAGCAAATGGAACAGAGGAACAAATTTATGTTCTTAGATGGATGAACACATAATTTCGATTTGCAGAATCTGCATAGGGTATATCAGCTGAGGTATTAGTTTTCTCTTTGTGGGTTAGTTTAAAATAGTCAATGAAACAAAATGACTAACATAGGGTTCAAAATTTCTCGGTTATGGGAAACATTATTTGGATAAGGGTTCAAATATTTATGTTTTAGGTTTCATCTACGGTGTTGGAAAGGGTTGACCTAATGCCATGGACTTGTTCATAGAGGCATTGGATAATGGTAGGGTTATTAGTTATTTTCATGTCTGGGCCTTATTCTTTACTTTCAATTCATTATGATAAGTACTCTTTGGTTATGCTTGATGAAAAATGCTAATAAAAGTGGCACCTAGTTTATTTCAACATTAATTAAATGTTTGATTTTGTGAAATACTTCACACTAATATGCCATATTAGATTAAATGATTTTGTTTTTGGTTTGAATTTCATAGAAAATCACTACTATTTCTAGAAGCAGTAATTGTAGTTGCGGTGTGTTTCTTGTTTATGTACCTAGTCGGACTAGTTGGATGCTAAATGTGTGAACATGGTTCTAAGCAACTCTGTTTGAATTGAATCTTTCAGGAAGCATCATTTTGATATTTTTTTCTCATCCATGGAAACCATAATGATCCTTTGTCTTGAGGAAAGTGAAGGTATCTCTCTTAACTTACTCTCTAGTCTTAGAAAGTGTGAAGAAAGACAAAGACAATAAGGTTTGGTCTGAAATATTAATTGAATTTGGATGTTGATTTAAGGTTTATAAATCTGTTTTGCCAAATTAGTAGAAATATAATTGTAATCTATGGCAAGTTGGTAATTTATGGTGTATTAGGAGAATTGGATTATCCCTTGTTCAAATAAATTGATTTTAGGGAAATTGTTTCTGTCAAGGTAATTAAAACCGGGGACACACCAAACTTTTGGCAAGGTAATTCAAACCAACAACAAAGCCTTAATATCAAGTATGTCAAATTTTATTATATAATAATATTTTTTGCGTATATAATTTGTATGTATATGGAAGTATACAATTTTTCTTTTATTTGTTGGTAACAGGGGACACACCAAACTTTTGTTGGAACAAATATATATGGTCATCCAAGGATTTTTCGAGCTACCAAACTTTTGTTGGAACACATATATATGGTCATCCAAGGATTTTTCGAGCTACTGGTAATGATTTTAATTAATTATTTTACACACACATTTTCTACTTTAGGTTTTTGATAAGAGTAACCACATACATATCTTGTTGGAAGAATTAATTAGAGTCAAGACAAAAAAAGTGAATAATTATAGAAATCCGTAGTAAACAAGTTCATAGCAGTAGTTATTTTTGTTACATAAGACAAAGTACATAGTATTAGTTTAAGATTTAATAGGATTTTATTTCAACAATCAAAATTCCAGCATTCATCTTGGTTATTTCAACTGTAATTTATGATAGTGAAAAGACAATGTTAAACAAAAGCTATTTGTATTTTGTAGTACTGTTGTTTTACAAGACAATGACTATTATGAGCACTACGGAAGCAGAAACATGAAAGAGACATAAATACGTGAATTGATTTTTGTATTACTAAATTAAAAATCTTGTCTTATTGTATTTGTATTCCCGACTGTTTTGTTCGGAATCTCACTTCAAATTTGCAGATTAATGATCTTAGACACTAAATTGCCACTAACAACGATAATAAACTTCCCTGCTTACCGAATGACCAAGTCTCTAGTCTGCAATATATCAGTTGCTAAACTAAATATATATACATGTAGAAAATAGTCTAGCCCAACAAGACCATTACCTTGTAACTAACTGTACATGATGGGTCAACATAGTCCTAGCTAGGTATAAATACTCAATATGACTCAATCACTGTATGAGAGAAAATAGAATCACTGTCTGAATAAAAAGGAATTAATCAATGCTTTGTTACTGTACGTTAATATTTATAGAGGGTCAAGTTATAGAAGATCATTCTAAAATTTGCTTATAACATTATAACTGGGTGTGTTGAGTTGGCTAATAGACAAATTGTCATTGCAGTAATGTAATTCTCGTGATTATTAACCTGTTAGTTTATAGTAAAGATAATAGAGTGATAATGGAAATCCTTTCATATTTCTAATCAAATTATTGGACTTCATATTTCGTATTGGTATAACTTAATACTAGGATATTTAAGGGAATTTCACTTTATTAAGCAATTTCCTTTGTAATTTAGCACTTGAGTGGTATCTTCTATATAATGAAATTGTTTAGCTCTTTTGGTTTTCCTTATATATGTATTGTGTTTATCAATTAATGAAAAATCAAGAGTACTTGTACTCACTATCAATGAAAATCAAGAATATTATTACTTGAGTATCTTAATTTTTGGTGCTGCAGAAATATATCAAAGAACAAAGATTTGTGAATCAATATATCATCCTGGTTTTTGCAAAGACAACTATTTATTAAGGCTAGTCATCCCTAGTCTTGACCCTAACTTTAATTTTCTTTTGTTGAAGTGTTACAATTTATTTAAAATTAGACCAAACCAGATTAATTTTTCTTTGAACTGTTATTAAGTTGGGGGGAAAAGTTATTGAAATTTGTGCAATAAGGCGTAAACCCCATTTAGTGTAAGATGTGAATACCTTGGGTATTTCCTTGGATGATTATAGTGATGTTCTTGCCTTAGTATGCAAAGATTCCTTAGATAACTAGGCACAAGATGATGTGTGTGCTACTAGTGATCATGTGAATTTTTGTCTTCAATGTGTTTATGAATGTTTGATTGTCTTGAAAATTGTTCTTCATGAGATAATTTATGATTTAGTTGGTTTTTTGTTTCAGGTTCGTGACTGCAAGACATATTCCTAAAAGGGTATATGAAGGAACATGTGATTCTAAAGAATTATCTTCCATGTGGTATTAATTTTCTCACAATAAGTAAAGTGTGATGCATCCTACAGGGAAGAGAATGTATATCAGTTGATCAACTCTCTCATATTCCTGAATTTAGCTAAGTAATAGTTTGAAAAATTAAATTAGCTAAGTAATAGTTTGAAAAATTAAATTAGGTTGTTTATATCACTGCTTGTTTTGTAAGTTGCAATAGCTATTGTTTTTGGTAACTCTTTATTTGGTTTGGGTGTTCATTTTTTACTTTTGGCTAATTTGATACTAAATTGAAAGTGTATTATTTAGTTTATTTCTTGCACAATCTATGATGGAGTTGAATCTAGTTACCATTACATTATAAAAAAATAGATATAATGTATACAAAATTGCATAAAAGTAAGCGAAAAAATCTAATTTCGTTTTATTTTTTTTTGTTAAAACTGTGTAAATTATGGCGGTTAAAACCTCCATTATCTACAGATTAAAAACCGCCATTTTGATTTATGTGTATTGTGGCGGTTTCTATGGCGGTTGATGAGAAACCGCCATTTTTTACTTAGCGGCAGCCAAATTTACGGCGGAAATGGAGAACGCCATTTTCGTAAATTATGACGGTTGAAACCGCCATAAAAGCACTTTTCTAACCGCCATAATTCCCCAATTTTTTTGTAGTGATTCCCCCTCCTTCTAGCATCATTCTTTAAGCCTCATGATCTTGAGCATTTCACCTTTATTCTTACACTGACACTTCACTTGTACATTTCATACTTCTTTTACACCGACACTTGTACATTTTCTTTCCAGCTCTTTGTACACAGATTGCACTGACACTACCCCTTTAAACACAAATCTTTTAAGCGTGGATCCCGTCGAGTACGGAGGACAATCTGGGTGCTAATACCTTCCCAGGTTGTAACCAACCCCCTTTCTCAGTCTCTCTGGTTCGCAACCGTCTTATTCGTATCTTTCTAGGTTTATGCAGCATTACCTTTCCTTCGGGATAAAAATGCCTAGCTGGCGACTCTTTTCATTTTCCTGTGAGTTCACTCCTGTGTGTTCTCGCATCTCCTCTCGCCGACCGTTCGCGCTTGTACCGGGATGCAAATCTTTGGGAGCGACAGCTTGGCGACTCTGCTGGGGACCCTTATACTGCAACCAGGGCTTCTGGTTCTTTTTGTGGGTTCCTCCTAGCGCTTGTTTGATTTGTGTTTACTGGGGTGTTATGTGCTATTTGTGTTTGTATATCTTATTTTCTGCTTTATATACAGTTGTTTTACTGCTTTCTTTATAGCTTTACATATATCATATTGTCATACTGTGCTGGCTGGATCTGTTTTGTTGCTTTGGTGGGTGGGTGTTCTATTGAGAGTTGAGGTCCTATACCTGGGACCTGAGTGACACCTAGGCTAGAGTGGTTCATGTTCTTTCCCATTCCATTTCGGTCTGGTGCGGGAATATGAAACACGGTTCAGATATGGGTTTCTTCTTGAGAACTCTGTGCTGCAGATTTCCTGTAGTGCTAGGGCTATCTGGGAAGCCTGCTAAGTCTGGATGACCTTTAGTATTGACCTTCAGAAACTGAGGTGAATTAGAGGAGGATATTTTATGGTTATTGCAAACACTGTACCTCCGGGTTAGAAGTGTTTACACTTCTCATAACTGATCCAAGTCTGAGGATCCTTGTTTTAGAACACTACCTGTGAGGGGGTTGGGTTGTTTACAGGTTTGCAGGTACCCTTGGCCTCAGCATACCCTGTTACTTTGTTTAGATTAAGAGTACTCCATTTTGGGACAGTTCTTGTGATTTTAACCCTGGACATGTGACTCTTTATTTGAGTCCCCCACCTTGGTTACTGGACTTATGGACCTCCATCTGGATTTCTTGAACATACCTGGACTTATATCAGAGCACTTGATCAGATCCAGCTCAGTCACAAACCCTTGCATATCATTTGCATACATCATCATTGCATCATTTTAACATTTGCTTATTTGTTTTTCAGGGTATCCATACTTTATTTTTGGCTTGGTTTTGACCCCATCATCAGCATAGACCTATCTTCATCAGTATCTACTTCAGCTATCAGCTACCTGCTTCAGCCACCAGTCTCAGCCTGTCAGTGGCCCATCTTCAGTGTCATCATCAGCATCTGTCTCAGCTCTTCTTCAGCAACATGGCACCCAAGAAGAGTAATATCTCCTACCATTTCTTTCAGCCTGAGCTAGCTGACATCAGGAAGATTCAGACCCTGATTACTCCAGACCATATACCACTATTCAGAGAACACTATGGAGGCATACTTGATGTGGTTATGGATTTGGACCCTTCACAGAGGAGTCTGATTCATACTTGCCTGCAGTTCTATGATCCCCCTCTGAGGTGTTTCACTTTTCAGGATTTTCAGTTGGGCCCTTTATTAGAGGAGTATTCATCACTGGTTGGTGTACCTATCAGGGGTGGAGTCCCCTTCAACCCTGAGATGGCTTTTCCGAGTAATGAGGAAGTGGCAAAGGCATTATATCTGGAACCAGTTCTGATTGGGCAGAATATGACTACCAAGGCTGGAATCTCTGGTCTACATCTGGATTTCTTGATCTCTCAAGCTACCCTGAAGGCTTCTTTGGGAGAGTGGAAGGCAGTCTGTGCTTTATTGGCCCTTAGCATATATGGGATCATATTATTTGCAGATGAGCCTAAGTTTGTTAGCAAGAATGCAATCCATCTTTTCATTCTGAGGAACCCAGTACCCACCTTACTGGGAGATTTTTACTACTCTGTTCACCAAAGGAATGAAAAACAAAGAGGAAGATTAGTGAGATGCTGTGCTCCCCTGTTCCATACCTGGCTGCTCAGACATTTGCCAAAGACTGATGCATTTCTGAATCCTCATCAGCAGAGGAACTGGGCTAGGAGACTCACTGCTTTAACTTCAGCTGATATCAGATGGTGCACTCAAAGCACAAAAGGCAGGGATATCATTACCAGTTGTGGGCAGTTTCCCAATGTACCCCTGATAGGAGTTAAGGGTTGCATCAACTATAACCCTCTGCTATTCAAAAGACAACTGGGCTATGCATTGGTCCACACTCCTAAGGCACAAGACTTGGTTGAGACTCTTTACTGTGAGAATAAGCCTAATCTGGCTATTGTCAGGCAAGCAACCTGGGCCTGGGACAATGTCCAAACTAAAGGAGTAACCATTCTGGGAAAATGCAACAATGTGGCCTCAGCACAGTACTATGAGTGGTCCCATGCCAGGGCTCAATTTTCTGGGATGCCCTTCACCATGGAAGATATACCTGGACCATCCTCAGCACCACCTCCTGTCACTGTCAGTTTAGAGGAGTTTGAGAAACTAAAAGAGAGAAATGAGAAGCTGACTCAGGCTCTACAGAAGACCCTTTGGGAGAGAAGTGATGGTCGCTTGGACATTGAAAGGTTAGAAAAGCTAAAGGTGGAGCATCTAGCTAGGATTGAGAAGTCAGAGGACTATATCAAGAAGTCTAGGGCTGGAGAACAGATCTTGAAGAATGCCTGCAAGGAAGCTCAGTTCCAGAAAGCCAGGACTGATTTGTATCTGAAAGAGAGTCAAGCTAGGTGGGTCAGGATCACCGAAGCTCGTACTCTGGAAGATAAGAGGACTCAGGACAAGATTGAGCAGTTAGAGGCTAGTGCAAAGGAGCAACAGGAAGCCCTGCTAGTAGCCCAGAGAGAGATCTCAGAGTTGAAGATTAGAACTGGAGTGAAGAGGTCAAAGGACCAGAGTCAACACAAGGAGCTAACTGCAGCTGTTACTACCAGGAATCTCCTTATCAGGAATCTCACAGAGCGTCCGACTGATCCTGTGACTGAAGCACTTCTCAAGGAAGTTCAGGAGGATGAGTTTGGTCTTGGTATCTGACTTTTGCTTGTTGTTGCTTTCATTTCATGTACTTTTATTTTCTTATGTTGTATTTTGACCCCTCGGAGGGCTTGTATTTGTAAACGAACTATGTATCAGTTACTTTTTGTAATATATGTATCAGTTTGTTCCATCTGATTTCTTCAAGCAACATCAACAGCATCTTCAAGGGTCTGGAAAGGTCAAAACCAAGTGCCAAGCCGGATACCTTGGAAACAAATAAGCATATTGCATTGCATGCTAACTTTTGTTTGTTTTGTAGGTTTGTTTTGTTTTTGTTACTAACTCTGTTGTGAACTCAGGAACTATTGCTCGACGTCGGGTGTTCCCACTCAACCGTCCACACAGATATCCAACCCGCAACAACCTTCCGGGTATACAGATGGACCAGGTACAACAGGACCTTACAGAGGTCAGGAACCAAATGGCCAATGAGAGATTGGAAATGAGGGCTCAGATGACACAATTTATGGAGGTGATGAATAATATGGCTCAAAGCCAAGAGAGATTAAGAGCAATGGTAGAGAGGCAGAATCAGGAAGACCCCCATCTATGGACTGCTGGGACAAGCAACAATGAGAGGGTTCAGCCTCATATCAACCCACCTGTATTTGGACCCCACCTTCATCCAGAGATCAACATCCCTGCTAATGTACAAGGGAATGCTACTACAGGCAGGGTACTGCAAGAAGACCCCCAGGAAGATCAGTTCACAGTAATGGGAGCTGGGGAAGAGGCCTATGACAGAAGGCTAGATGAAATTACTGAAAAATTAAGGTCCTTGGAGTCTCAAAACTCTTTGGGCTTTGATGTTATGGACATGGGCTTAGTGGACGGGGTCAGGATTCCCCACAAATTTAAACCACCGTGCTTCGAAAAGTACAACGGGACTTCCTGCCCACGGACCCACTTACAATCCTTTCTGGGGAGGCTGAAGGCATATACCATGGACGAGAAGCTATGGATGTTTTATTTTGAGGATAGCTTAACGGGAGCTTCAAGGGAATGGTACTCCCATCTGACTAGAGCAACCATCAGGTGTTGGAAGGACTTGGCAGAGGCCTTCATTAGACAATACCAGTATAATTTGGATATGGCACCCAACAGGACCCTCCTGATGGGAATGTCACAGTCGTCCAGGGAAAGCTTCCGCGAGTACGCCCAGAGGTGGAGACAGCTTGCTGCTGCTGTCCAGCCACCCATGTCAGAGAGGGAGATGGCTGATATGTTTATGAACACCCTCCAAGGAACATACATTGATAGGCTAGCTGCCTTTTCTTCTACCAGCTTTGCGGATGTCGTTATAGCTGGAGAGAGAATTGAGAGCCTATTAAAGATGGGCAAAATTTCTGACAACGGTGCCAGCTCATCCAGCAACACGAGAAAGCCTTTTGTGGGCCCAAGAAGAACTGGTGAGACCAATGCTATCCATGCCAGCAGGGGCAGACCCCAATATGTTCATAGGTCTGTGGCAGCAGTCACCATTCCCGCTCCAATTCATCCACAACCAGTTTATCAACCACAGCAACAAAATTATCAGCAACAAACTCAGTATCCTCCTCAGAGAAACTACAACAACACCACCAACAACAATCAGCAAAGACCGTTCCAACAGAGACCTTCTCAGGCCAATAGGGTGATCGATCCGATCCCTATGCCATATGCCACATTATTGCCACAACTCCTAAAACTCAACCTGGTTGAGCTAAGGACATTGGCACCTCCAGATCCTGCCAGTCTACCCAGAAATTATGACGCCAGCGCCAGATGTGCTTTTCACTCAAATGCACCTGGCCATAGTACAGAGAAGTGCAGAGCTTTGCACATGAAGGTACAGGACTTGGTAGATTCTAAAGCTCTAAACTTCGCACCACCGCCGAATGTTAACAAGAACCCTATGCCAAACCATGGTGGCCCCAGAATCAATGCTATTGAAGAAGACAAGCCGTCTTACTTGATAACCAGTGTGGGTCAGATTCGGACACCTTTGGTAGAGATCAAAGCTCAACTCCTTGAATGTCAAATATTCCCGGGATGTGAGCTAGGGTGTGCTTATTGCAACATTTCAGTGAATGGATGTGATAACTTGAGAGATGGCATAGATGGTCTCATCCAGAGTGGCCTGCTTCAAATCACAACATCAATACCTACCAATCCAGCAATCTCCTTAACAACAGTTCCCGAGTCTTCTACAACTGCAACAACCATTGTTCCAAATAACTCTTCAGTCACATCAACAAATGCTTCACCTATTACTTCAATGGACCAAATATCAGCAAACATCCCTTCTACAACTTCAGCACCCCTTCATTCAGAATCTCCTACAACAACAACACCCATCCATTCAACAGTGTCTCCTACAACATCAGCAGCAAACAATGAAGATGTCTCAACCGTTACAATTTATTATGATCCTGAGAATGATTCGGCCTACAACTCACAAAATGCCACTCCTATCAGAGCACCAGTCACAATATATTATGATCCACAAACTATCATGGTCCCTTCTGCAGCTGCTATCAGTCCAGTCACTATCACAGTGCCTGGGCCAGTACCTTATGAAAGCAGTAATGCCATCCCTTGGCATTATGGCTCTGATCTATACTGCGAAGGACAAAAAATCACTCTTGAATCATCAACTTCTTCACCACAAATAGGCAATGTGGGAGGAGGCGGAGGCTTCACTCGAAGCGGACGTCTCTTTGCCCCGCAAATTCAAAGACCCACGACTGAGGCAGAAGCTGCTGCCAAGGCAAAAGGGAAGAGCATGGTGCAAGAAGAGCAAATTGTTAAAGAAGCTTTGAAAACACCTTTCGATCAAGAAGTTGATGAATTCATGAGAATCATCAAGAAAAGTGATTACAAGATAGTGGACCAGCTTCACCAGACGCCTTCCAAGATCTCTATTCTATCATTGCTTATGTGCTCCGAGGCTCATCGGAACGCACTACTAAAAGTCTTGCACGCAGCTTATGTGCCAGAAGAGATCACCGTCAATCAGTTGGAAGCTGTGGTTGGAAATGTTAATGCTAGTCATGGACTAGGGTTCACCAACACTGATTTGACTACGGAAGGCCGCAATCATAACAAGGCTTTGCACATTACCATGGAGTGTAAGGGTGCAGTTCTTTCCCATGTGCTGGTAGACACAGGATCATCCCTCAATGTCTTACCTAAAAAAGCCCTTGTGAAGCTAGAGTATGACGGATTGGCATTACGTCCCAGCAACCTGGTAGTGAGAGCCTTTGACGGTTCTAAAAGATCAGTTCTGGGGGAAATTGAGTTGCCTATAACGATTGGCCCACAAACTTTCAAAACGACCTTCTACGTGATGGACATTCAGCCTGCCTACAGCTGTTTGTTGGGTAGACCATGGATTCATGCCGCTGGCGCAGTTACGTCTACCCTTCACCAGAAGTTAAAATTCGAGTGGGAGGGCCAAGTCGTTACTATTTGTGGAGAGGAAGATATTTTTGTTAGCCATCTGGCTACCTACAAATACATTGAGATGGATGGGGAGATCCACGAAACTATGAGTCAAGGGTTTGAGGCCTTGAACATAAATGAAACATCTGCTGTACCTAGAACCTCAATGACATCTTATCAACAAGCCCGGAAGGTTGTTGAAGAAGGGACTGCCCAAGGCTGGGGCAAGTTGCTGCCCGTAGAGAAGAAAGAGGATAGATTTGGGTTGGGTTACAAACCAACCCAACAAGATCAAGAAGAGGCTGCTAAGGAGCCCAACTTTGTTAGTGGGGGAATGCTCACCCCTGATGCTGTCAACAATTTGGAAGACGAGGATGAAGACGACCGCAACCTGGAGAGTTGGATCCGTCCAAAGATCCCGGGGAGCAGTATCTCAAACTGGTCTTCCCAGGAAATTATAAGAGTTACTCCTGCAGAGTAATTATTATTTCCTGTATTTTTTAAGCATGCATCAAGTCTTGCATCTTGCCCAAGATGACAAGACTCATTTTGTAATCGGGCCATCTGTAATTTTTGTGCAACAAAATTAATCAATGAAATATCAGACATCTTTTGCAAATGAGTCTTTTTCTTTTCCGCTCACTGTTTTTCCATTTTTCTTTTTGTACAAAAAAATAAATGGCAGTGTTTTCAAAATGACCACTTTGTTTCACTTTTCTAAACAAGATTAAAATCAAATCACTAAAATGAACAAACTGAACCCTTGCAGAGTGTGCCTTCCAGACTGCACCGACAACAACACGACTATGACTTCGTATGACTTTGACAATCCGATCAATCAAGCTGATGAAGGGGTTGAAGAAGAGTATGAGCTTCCTGAAGAGCTAGCCAGGTTGTTGAGACAAGAGGAAAAGGTTATCACTCCTCATCAGGAGGAGGTAGAGACGATTAATCTTGGTACAGAGGAAGACGTGAAAGAAGTTAAAATCGGGGCCTGCTTACAAGACTCAGTGAAGAGACAACTGATTGACCTGCTTCAAGAATATGTGGATGTGTTTGCTTGGTCTTACCAAGATATGCCAGGGTTGGACACCGACATTGTTATGCATAAGCTGCCTTTAAGAGAAGAATGTCCGCCAGTTAAACAGAAACTGCACCGTACTCGCCCAGACATGGCAATGAAAATCAAAGAAGAGGTACAAAAGCAATGGGACGCCGGGTTCCTTGCTGTAACTAGCTATCCACCGTGGGTTGCTAATATTGTGCCTGTGCCTAAGAAGGACGGCAAAGTAAGAATGTGTGTTGACTACCGGGATCTGAACAGAGCCAGCCCGAAAGATGACTTCCCATTACCTCACATCGATGTATTGGTGGATAACACAGCTCAGTTTTCGGTATTCTCCTTCATGGACGGATTTTCAGGATACAATCAGATCAAGATGTCACCTGAGGACATGGAGAAGACAACCTTCATCACACCCTGGGGCACGTTCTGTTACAAGGTGATGCCATTCGGACTGAAGAATGCTGGTGCAACATATCAACGGGCTATGGTAACATTATTCCATGATATGATCCATAAAGAAATCGAATGCTATGTGGATGACATGATTGCCAAGTCCCTTACTGAAGAAGACCACCTGGTAAATCTGTTGAAGCTGTTCAAGCGTCTGAGGAAGTACCAACTGAAGTTGAACCCCAACAAGTGCACATTCGGGGTGCGATCTGGTAAGCTGCTGGGTTTTATTGTAAGCGAGAAAGGGATTGAAGTTGACCCTGATAAAGTCAAAGCCATTCAAGAAATGCCTGCACCAAAATCTGAAAAAGAAGTTCGAGGGTTCTTAGGTCGGTTGAACTACATTTCACGGTTCATATCTAACCTCACAGCAACCTGCGAACCCTTGTTCAAATTGCTAAGAAAAGAACAGACGGTCAGGTGGAATGAAGACTGCCAGAAGGCTTTTGACAAGATCAAGGAGTACTTGCAAGAACCTCCAATCCTTATGCCTCCAGTGGAAGGAAGACCTTTGATCATGTACTTGACAGTATTAGAAGAGTCAATGGGGTGTGTGCTGGGCCAGCATGACGAGTCTGGTCGAAAAGAGCATGCAATATACTACCTAAGCAAAAAGTTTACCGACTGTGAACAACGTTATTCACTGCTCGAGAAAACTTGCTGTGCTTTAGCGTGGGCTGCTCGCCGACTGAGACAGTATATGTTGACCCACACTACCTTGTTGATCTCAAAGATGGACCCAGTCAAGTATATTTTTGAGAAGCCAGCGCTTACCGGACGGGTTGCAAGATGGCAAATGATTCTCACAGAATATGACATTCAGTACACATCTCAAAAAGCCATCAAGGGCAGTGTATTGTCTGAATATCTTGCTGAGCAACCTATTGATGATTACCAGCCTATGAGATTTGACTTCCCTAATGAAGACATCATGTTCATAAAAGCAAAAGATCATGAAGAGCCTGTTCACACTGAAGGGCCTGACCCGGAAGAAGAATGGACTATGATGTTTGATGGGGCTGTCAATATGAATGGTCGTGGTGTTGGTGCAGTACTCATTACGCCTAAAGGAGTTCACATGCCCTTCTCGGCAAAACTCACTTTCAACTGCACTAACAACGAAGCTGAATACGAAGCTTGCATTATGGGTCTTGAGGAAGCCATTGACCTCAGGATCAAGACATTGACTGTATTCGGAGATTCAACTCTGGTAGTTAATCAAACCAACGGCAAATGGTACACCCACCAGGATCATCTGATACCTTACAGGGATTATACAAGGAGGTTATTGACTTTCTTTACAACGGTCAAGCTTGAGTATATCCCTCGGGACGAAAATCAGTTTGCAGATGCTCTGGCTACCATTTCATCCATGATCAAAGTTCAAACTGCCAACTTTGTACCGCGGATTTAAGTATCCAGACTTGACAAACCAGCGTATGTGTTTGCAGCAGATGTTGTCAAGGATAATAAGCCTTGGTTCCACGACATTAAGTGCTTCTTGGAGGATCAAACTTACCCACCTGGGGTATCTTCCAATGATAAGAAGACTTTGAGAAGGCTTGCTGGTAGTTTCTTTCTGAACACTGATGGTTCCCTGTACAAGAGAAACTTTGATATGGTACTCCTCAGATGCGTTGATAAGACAGAAGCGGACTTGTTAATGCACGAGGTGCACTAAGGATCCTTTGGTACCCATGCTGGAGGACATGCCATGGCCAAGAAGTTGCTAAGATCAGGCTATTACTGGATCACAATGGATGCAGACTGTTGTGCCTATGCCAGAAAATGCCATAAATGCCAAATTTATGCGGATAAGGTGCATGTGCCTCCCAATCCTTTGAATGTGATGTCTTCACCCTGGCCCTTTGCTATGTGGGGCATTGACATGATTGGCAAGATTGAGCCAACTGCTTCGAATGGCCATAGATTCATCCTGGTTGCCATTGACTATTTCACCAAGTGGGTCGAAGCAGCTTCCTATGCAAACGTCACAAGGCAAGTGGTAGCCAGATTTCTGAAGAGAGATATCATCTGTCGATACGGAGTTCCCGAGCGAATCATTACTGATAATGGTTCCAACTTAAACAACAAAATGATGGCGGAGTTGTGCCGGGACTTCAAGATCCAACACCACAATTCTTCTCCTTACAGGCCAAAGATGAATGGCGCTGTTGAGGCAGCTAATAAGAATATCAAGAAGATTGTGCAGAAGATGGTAGTTACATACAAAGACTGGCATGAAATGCTACCGTTTGCCTTGCATGGGTACCGCACGTCAATCAGAACATCTACTGGGGCAACACCGTATCAGCTTGTGTATGGTATGGAAGCAGTCCTACCTGTTGAAGTTGAATTACCCTCTCTACGGGTACTGATGGATGTTAAGCTGAACAAAGCAGAGTGGGTTCGGTCCCGATACGAACAACTGAGTCTGATAGAAGAGAAGAGATTGGCTGCAATCTGTCATGGGCAGTTGTACCAGAAAAGAATGAAGAGGGCCTTCGATCAGAAAGTCGGGCACCGAGAGTACCAAGTAGGATATCTTGTGCTGAAAAGAATCCTCCCTCCTCATACAGACCACAGGGGCAAGTGGAATCCGAATTATGAAGGACCATTTGTGGTAAAGAAAGTTTTCTCTGGTGGAGCACTGATGCTCAGCACCATGGATGGTGAAGACTTCCCGTCCCCTGTGAATTCAGATGCAGTTAAAAGATACTTCGCATAAAAATGACCCGCTGGACATAAAAATAGAATGTAAGTCCAGGCAAAATAGGGCATCCCGGCGAGTCAAAAACAGAATAAAAGACTCGGGCAAAAATAAGGGAAAATCAAAAAAAATGTACACCCGCTGAGTTGAAAAGCCGCATTGGACAGCTCAGGCAAAAATGGGTATCCCGATGGATTGAAAACCCAAAAGGGCGATCCATGCAAAATGAGGGAATAAGCGAACAACTGCATTCTGAATTCGTCTGTATCACCTACAACTTGGTAAGCTTCGAAAGGATCAAGCTTCTTTCAGAATCGGCCTTCCTCGGAAAGCAAGATGAGAAGAACGTCAAATGTCATACGAGTCATAGCAAAAGGGAAGCTTCTAGGAGCGTCGACAACATTGCCAACATTTTGTTTCCCAATTTGTAACAATCTCCTCATTTCAGGGGATATGTTTCTTTGACTATATCTTGCCAATTCAGGGCACATGAATTAATAAAATCAGATTTTCGGTCATGTTTCGTCTTGTACATTTTTATTCTGCAAAGGATGTCTGATGTCTTTAAAGTACTGATTGCATAAATACAGATGCTTTCCTTCTAAAAAATATGTGCTTGCAGGAAATATACTTACTCTCAGAAGTGTCTAAACTCCTATGACGGAATCCAGTAAAGGATACCTCGGGATTACTTGTGCGTTTCCCTATCTTTGCAGGATTGCAGGTTTTCAAAACGCAACTTGGGGCACGAAAGCTTCACCCCAACAAGCTGACAAATCAACACTCAGTCTCAGCACTCAAAATGTTTTCTCCCCAGCTGAGTTGCCAGGCATCACCTCTCCAACAAGGCAGTACCAGAAGGTGCCCATATCTCCAGCTGAGTTCTAGGAAGGAACTTCCAGGAAGATCTTTCAATGATCTTTCTTCTTCCCCAGCCGAGTTGCCAATCATTCTTCCTCAGCCAAGTACAAAAGCCAGGGAATCATTTCCCCATAAAGCTTCAGCCTCTATCCAGAAGAGCAACGCATGAAGGAATCACAACAGAGTGAAGAAAGCTTCTACAAACCCCAGCTGGGTCTCTCATTATCAAGATGGGTCTATCATTGACCTATTCCCCCAAGCAGATACATCTCGTCAGATCTACCGATGATCCCATCCCCAGCTGGGATGTTCACTTCAAGCGGATCAACCAGAGATCTTCGCAGCATCGGGATCCGAATCCCGGATTGGTATTTTTTGCATAATCATGGCATTCGCATCATACTTACCCCGCAAAGCGTAGCATTTCGTCTAACACGGGGCATTACGGCAAAAGTCAAACATATTGCATAATCATAAGCCATGTTATGAATCAAACACTTGTGAATCATGACAATCCATCAACATACAGAAAACTCCCACAAATTCCCCAGCATCAGTACATACCCCTTATGGCACCCATCCGTGTCATATCCCCAGCGGAAAGCCAAAGTATCCCCTTTGCACTCACAGATGTTATACATACACAGTTCCTTGACACCTGTCTGTGTCACCTTCCCCAGCACAGTAACCTAAAACACTTTTTATATCAGATATTTGTTTATATTATACTTTTCTCTTTCTCGACAATCGTCCGTGTCACTCACTCCAGCAGATTGAACACTCATCCATACACCACTCATACTCACTACTCATACTTATTTTACTTATACAGATACTCGTCCGTATCTTGTATACACCTTTTATATCCCCGCGGATTCAACACTAGTCCTTGTTCTTTGTTAACCAGTTGGTACTCGTCCGTACCATCATCTCAGAACATGCGTCAAGCGTTTGTTTCTACATGATACTCGTCCGTATCATAGTCTTAAGGATGCTCATCCGCACCTTTAATCCATACACTGTGTCAAACACTCTTGTCTTCTTGAATATAGACACTCGTCTGTGTTTACTATTCCCCAGAAGAGTCCCTTCAGATTCAACGCTCGTCCGTGTTCTCTGTTAACCAGCTGATACTCGTCCATATCATCATCTTTGAACACGTGTCAGTATTTGTTTCTACCCGATACTCGTCCGTATCGTAGTCTTAAGGATGCTCGTCCGCATCTTTAATCCATACACAAACATCTAAACACTTATACCTTTTGTTTCTTGGATATAAACACTCGTCCGTGTTTGCTAACTCCCCAGTAGATCGCCAACAAAGCAATTTTCTTTTTATCTGACATTCGTCATGTGTCATGATAAACCCTGAGAGCAGCCGTACCCTGCTAGGTGGTCGTCCTCCACCTCTTGATGATCGTCCTTCATCATGCTCATCCGATGGCCGTCCCCATCGTTGATCTTCTATCCGACATTCGTCCTATGTCATGATATTTAGCAGCCGTCCCCTGCTAGGTGGTCGTCCTCCACCTTTTGATGATCGTCCTTCATCATTTTATCCGATGGTCGTCCCCATTGTTGATTTTGGTTATCTGGCATTCGTCCTATGTCATGATAAACCTTGAGAGCAGCCGTCCCCTGCTAGGTGGTCGTCCTCCACCTCTTGATGGTCGTCCTCCATCATGCTCATCCGATGGTCGTCCCCATCGTTGACCTTTTATCCGGCATTCGTCCTATGTCGCGATATTTTCGGCAGTCGTACCCTGCCAGGTGGTCGTCCTCCACCTTAGATGACCGTCCCTCATCTTATACCCAACAGAGCAGCCTTCCCCTGCTAGGTGATCGTCCTTCACCTTTGATGACCGTACCTCATCATATGTTTATTTCATTTATTCTTTAACCCGATGGCCGTCCCCATCGTTGATTACTTTACTTTATGAACTTGATGGCCGTCCCCGTCATGTTTCATTAATCCCCAGAGAATTTTACAGCTTTACTTGATGGCCGTCCCCATCATAATTCTTTTTATCCCCAGCATGTCGGCCGTCCCCGTCATTGCTTCATTTCCCGCACTTTTTCCTGCATGTCGGCCGTCCCCGTCATTGCTCTTTACCCAGCAGTCGTCCTCTGCCTGACGGTCGTCCTCCGTCGCCCACACTTTACAATATACTTTACTTTCTTTTACAATCTATATCCTTTTTCTTCTTCATTCCGTGAGTGCAAATTTTGGACTGTCTTTGGTATTCAACCACAAGTTATCTTGTTTGCCTGATAAGCCGTTGCTTACATCCTGCACAGCTCACTCATGTTTGAATAGGGGCAGCTGTAAACACCCCAAATTTGCCCTCACCCATTCACATCATGGCTTATGATCATTTCATATGCATAAACTCAATCATACCATCTCACATTACATTTTTGATTCACTGCATAGGTTCTAAGTCATCTGCATCTAGGGTTTGTGATCTGAGCAATCCAAGAGCTTCTTGAGCCACTCCAAAAGTCATCAATCACTTCAAAGGGGCCTATGTATGTTCAAGCATCATATTATATCCTCTCAAAGTCAAAAATGTCAAAGAATCACAAGAACTGAGAATGGTATGGAAGCAGAGCCAGGCTGGACTGCACAAATGACCTAGAATTAGGGTTTTGGTTTCAAAGGCCATAACTCCAAATTTTTTGGTCATTGTTGTTTCTATTGGTCTCTATATGGTATATGGAGTATGCATATAAATTTTCATTAAGAAATTCCATGGGGAAGTCATCTGATCAAGAGTTGACTTTTCAAGCAAGTCAGTGTAAAATCAGGGCATCTGAGGCCCCCAATGACCCAACCAAAGGGCATTCTTCATCATTTTGATTGTATATGATCTTTATTTGATCATGGAAGATGTTGGAAGTTCACAAAATTCAAGAATTTCAAGTCTTTTGCAAAGTTGACTTTTTGGGCAAGTTTGACTTTTAATGAAATTGTCATTTTAGGCAACTTTTTCAACCTTTACTTTTTGATTCAAAGAAGCTTCAAATGGAAAAACTTTGGTCATGAAAGTTGTAGAATGGATCATTTTCTTTTCAAAAAGTACAAGAACATGACCTAATTCATTTTGTATCAAAAGTTATGGCTTGTCAAAGTTGGCAAAAATCACTAATTTTCAAGTCATGCACCAAAGAGGCAAAGTTGCAAATTCATATGTCAAGGCAAATTGGGCTGTCAAATGCATTTCTAAACTTCACCATATGATCATACAACACATAAAAATCAGAATGGGCCAAGAGATCATTCACTTTTGTGGCCTATGGAGCAAGACTTTTTCATGAAAAGCAAAGGCAAGGCAAGTTGCAAAACTCATGATAGCTTCTCATCCACTTGCTGGCTAGCTTGCTGATCAATCCTAGGCCCTTCCTCACATCATGCTGCGCAGCACACCCTCCTTGTACTTGGCTAGAAAGTAGCCCATGCCTTCTTACACCAACTTTGACAAATTGGCAAAAGCACCCATACCAATCAATAAAGCACATGTCACTTCATCTGACCAATGGGAATTGTTTATACAAATCAAATGCAAGCCAAACACAACAAGAGGCAAGCCTGAAACCATCCATAGCACAGCATTCTCATTTTCACCCTCTTAAGCAAAAGCTTTCGAAACTCATCACACAACTCACAAACACAAAAACTAACTTCACAAACAATCTCAACACTCTTCCCTGATCACAAAGCACCCCTCAAAACAGCCTGAAAGCCACTGAATCACAAACACGATTCTCACCTCACCTTGAGCAGAACCTCTGCCATCTTCCAAACCAGCCACTACAAATTTCTTTTAAGCATCAGGACTTCATCAGGGGACCAAGAGGAGTAGTTTGCACGAAGAGAGAGGGTCAGAAAGTTACAAACAGAGAAAGCTCAAAGCTCAGGTATACCAAGAACATTTTTTCCAGAAATGGATTTTTAAGTTTCTAAGTTGTTCTTCATGTCTTGCTGATCACTCTGGTGCTTTTATTTTCTGAAATGGTTGAGTAATGAGTATTTAATCTTGTTCTGAAACTCTTCTGACCTAAAAGTGTTTTGTTTCGATTCAGCTGATTGATGAAATATAAATGAGATTTGAGTGGGGGTTTTGATTCAGTGAGGTGTGGGAATGATTTCTGGGTTGTTAGTTTTTATTTTAGTGAAGTTTTGAAGATTTTAGAGATTTTCAGGTGGGGTTCCCACCGGAGAAGACGACCGGAGGTCTTCTCCGGCCACCTGAAAATAATTAGGGCTAATCCCTGTATTTAATGAAGTTTGAATTTGGTCCCTTGGATGTGTTGACTCGCGCGCATTTGGACGCCCAGGATCACTCTATTTTGCCCTAATCCTAGTTGACTTCATTAATCTGGATTAATTAATTCATAATTAGGAATTAACTCAGTTTGAATGTGGACCTTAGGATTGCGCGCGCAGTCAACAACCTCTCCCCCAGTTTCAATCTGATCCGTTCAATGCGTTTACTTTCTTTTATTTTAATTTTAATTCATTTATTTTGTATTTCTTTTGTCCATTTATTTTAAAATAGCAAAAATTATTCAAAAATTCTGAAAATTTTTGTACACATTTTTATTAATTTTCAGAAACCAAAAACATTTTTATTTTTATTTTTTGCATTAAAAAATATTTTTAAATCATTTAAAAGTCTATTTTTAATTAATTAATGAGAATTAATTAATTAAAAATACTTTTAGGTATTTAAAAATCACCAAAAAATTCATGAAACCTTCATAATCATTTAGAAACATTGTCCAACCCTCAAACCAAATTTCTTTTTTGATCTTGATGTCTTTTGAGAATTTTTCATGGAATTAAAATCATTTCAAGGCATTATTTTGATCCAAACTTCAAAAAATCATTTCTGCCTAACCTTTGAGAGTTGGACTTTGATTCTTCTTGCATTGCATTTTGTTTAGCATGAAGTTTGTGAGATTAAATTGGCATGATTTGATCTTTCATTTTCAATTTGTTTGGCATTTTTCTTGTTAAGGTACCTTAAAACCCTAGAAAACTTAGAAAAGTCATAACCCTAATTAGGTTAAGAGTTGGAACCTCTCCTTTGGGCAGTGAGTTTGTGTAGGGTTAGGGTTACTTTGAATGCATTTTCAATTTTTTTTATCTTGATGTTTGCTTCTGATTTTGGTTTTTGTTTGATGCATTGATCATAAACCCTAATTTGGGTTTCCATTTGCATACATCTTGTACTTGAATTCATACCTTGACTTGCCATTGCATTTTATGCATCCATTTGATTCATTGGACATCTTAAGGCATGTTAGAAGCATGTTTGATCATTGCATCATGTATTTGCCATGTTGTATGTCATTTGCATCTCATAACTTTTCATGTGTGTTCATGGTTCTAAACTTGCTTCATTTGCATCCACATGGTTGTATGATCATTCTCATGCCTTGATTCATATTTGCATCATCTCATAGCATCATTATCATCTCATATATGCTTCTGGTTTTGATTTGCATCATGCCATTTCATCCCATTTGCATTGCATTTCATTTCTTTCACTAACTTTTTAGGTGGTAAGCAACTTTGAGAAGTGAATTTGCCTTCACTTCTCACAATTTCTTTTCATCTCCTTTATGCATCCTTGCTGCATTTTGTTATGTGTTTGAGATTGAGCTTGCTCATTCTTCTTCTCCTTACTTTCTTTCCCCAAGTGACTTGTCTTCTTAAATGAAGCAAGTTACTTTGCTTCTCTCTGCTCCTTTCATTTGCTTCCTGGTGGTTCCATTGAAGATTTCTCTTGTCAACCTCACAAACCTTAGGAACAACCAAGCATGACAATGATTAGGGTTTTGATTAGTCCCCCACTTAGTTTTACCTTTGTGTCTCCTTGAGTCTTCTCTTCTCACCTCATAATCAGGGACTAAACCATAAAGGCTTTAAGGCTTTGTGATTAAGATTATGCCTGCATCCTTCTATTAGGATGGAGTGTATAACTTTAATCCTAAGTGTTAAACCCTAATGTGTTTAACTCCTTTAATCAATTCACATAATAATCATCAAGACATCACACTTGTAACTTGGGCCTTGCATCAGGGTTCTAATTCTTCCTTATCTGGTTAAGAAGGACTAACCCTAGTGTTAATGGACAAGTCCCCCTCAAGTTGTCTTACAAATCATAAAATTCACTTCATCATCTTATCATTAACTAAAATCCATTTAATAAAGGTTTTGTTTTGTCATGAGGTTAATCCCTAATCATGGATTAAGTTGAGGAGCTTTCCTCAGCTTAAACATTCTCATCTATTATCCTTCTATTAGGATGGTGTAATGAGTCTGTTTAATCCCTGATTATGGCTTAATCTCATTACTTAACACTAAACAAAAACACCAAAAACATCTAAATAATCACAAGTAGGTTAATGGTTTTAATCCTACATCAAAGGTGATTAAGTGTGAGAATCTGACTTCACACTTAAGGTATTCTCATTACCCCTAATCAGAGGGAAGATGTGATGAGTTTACTAACCCATTGGTTTAAGCTTAAGCTCATTAACTTATGACAAATGCAAAAGAAATAAAAGACTGAAAACACAAAAACAAACAATAATCGTCTCCTTCGGGATTCTTTTCTCATCATCTTCACTCACAAACGAGAACTCGCTTCTTCCGTCTAATGCAAGACAGTTAGCACCTGAGCCAGACAGGTCATACACTTGAGCATAGACAAGCAAGCAGTTCACAAGTCAAATTACCTTTCAGTCTCTTTGGGTCGAACTACGGTGTTCTGACTTCCTCATTGCACGAGAGGATACGTAGGCATAACTTAACAGTTATCGAACAAAAGTCTCTGTATATTCCCCCTCCTTCTAGCATCATTCTTTAAGCCTCATGATCTTGAGCATTTCACCTTTATTCTTACACTGACACTTCACTTGTACATTTCATACTTCTTTTACACTGACACTTGTACATTTTCTTTCCAGCTCTTTGTACACAGATTGCACTGACACTACCCCTTTAAACACAAATCTTTTAAGCGTGGATCCCGTCGAGTACGGCGGACAATCTGGGTGCTAATACCTTCCCAGGTTGTAACCAACCCCCTTTCTCAGTCTCTCTGGTTCGCAACCGTCTTATCCGTATCTTTCTAGGTTTATGCAGCATTACCTTTCCTTCGGGATAAAAATGCCTAGCTGGCGACTCTTTTCATTTTCCTGTGAGTTCACTCCTGTGTGTTCTCGCATCTCCTCTCGCCGACCGTTCGCGCTTGTACCGGGATGCAAATCTTTGGGAGCGACAAATGGTATGAAAGCATATGAAATGTATATGAAAACATATGAAAGGTAGAGAAATCCGTAAGGAACAAAACGACACATGAAATAGAATAAACGCTGGGATAAGGAGAATGAAACTCCGACGGGGGAAAATAGCATGCTAGAGACCACCACATGGCTCAGTTGAGGCGAAAATGTCCAAGAATAGAAATTGGACAGAAAGGATCATGACATCCAGGAATGGCACTGAATGAAGTGAGAAAAGTCCCGAAAAAGTATATCAGAAGCATCCAAGAATGAAATTAACGACTTTACAAAGGATATCCGAGAATGGCAATCGGAAAAAGGTAATCACAACATCCAGGAACATAACTGAATAAAATGAGGCAAGTCCCGGAAAGTACATCAAATCAATGATGACTTCTTTATGGACATCCGAGAATAACAATCAGATAAAATGTGAATCATGGCATCCAGGAACATAACTGGATGAAATGGGAAAAAGCCTGGGATAGTACATCAAATCAATGATGACTTCACTATGGACATCCGAGAATGGCATCAGATAAAAGGTGTAATATCTGAGAAAAACATATGGTAAGAGAAAAGATTCTGGAGAGACATCAAAGCAGGGTATATCTGGACAAACATCAGATAAACACAAAAAGGTTCTGGGAAAACATCAGAACAAAGGTTACCATCATATCTGGAATAACATCAGATAAAAGGTTCAAAATATCTGGAACAACATCAGATAGAGGTGAAAATTCTGGGAAAACATCAGAACAAACAAGGATATCCGGATTAACATCGGATAAAGCTCTAACATAACTCGGATAGTGTCCTCAGGCTAGGTAGTTGTGATAGGATGGAGGTTTTGTTCCCATCGTGTTATAATCCTAATTTAATTATAAGTTTCTCGCATCGAGATCTCACGAGGTGGGACGGCCAGGGAAACATAATTAATTTGTGGAAACGAATCCCTTAATGTGTAACCATGACCCGTGCTTGCTTGCCACCTGGGAGTCTTGCTGGGAGGGGAAAGTTAGACATTAGGAAAAGTAACTGTGACTCGTGCTTGCTTGCCACCTGGGAGTGTGGCTGGGCAGGGAAAGTTACTTTGTGGTAGGTATCGTGACCCGTGCTTGCTTGCCACATGGAAGTGTGGTTGGGCGGGGAAAGTACCTTTGATAGATAATGAGTGACCTGTGCTTGCTTGCCAACTGGGAGTGTGGTTGTGCGGGGAAAGTTATCTATACGTTAAGGATCGAGTGACCCGTACTTGCTTGCCACCGGGGAGTGTGGTTGGGCGGGGAAAGATGCCTTAAAGCACCTTGTGTATGCTCCGTTTTATTTTACTTTGATGTCTCTAGTTTGATGTGAACTCAAAGTCTAGGTTTTCCCCCAACTTGAGTAGTGTCTAGATTCGAATCTTGTAGAGTCGAGAGAACTCTAAGATAGGGAACTCACTAAGATGTTTTATCTCACCCCATGTTGATGTTGTTATTTCAGGTACTCCAGGTTCCGCAAAGGGTAAAGATAAGACAGTTTGATTATCTTTGCTTGTTTGATGGCTTTCTTCCGCTGTGGACTTTTGAGATCTTCGGATCTAGTTCTTAGACTTTTTATCTTGTGAACATCTTGTATTATTTATAGTCTTTTATATTAGTACCTAATGTTGTAGTGGCTATATTTATGCAATGTGTTACTAAGAACTTGTTGTATTTCAATACCAAACTTAAATTTATATATGAAAAATATGCTTTGATGTATGTCTTTTATATATGGGTATTACAGTTGGTATCAGAGCAGGTCATATCCTCGACCTAGCCTTGGAATATTATAAGTGTTCTCCCGTTCATATACGTAATCTCGCTCTAGAACTAAATATTATGTTTATGGTATTGAGCTTGATCAACTTAATCCTGTTTTGATGATATATAGGGATATGACTAGTAGGCATGGAACTCGTGGCCGGCCTAGTGCCACTCCTCCTGTTAATGATCCGCCGGGTGGTGAAGGGAATACTCCTCTGTTTCAGTTCTTGCAGCAGATGCAGCAGCAGCAGAATCAATTTATGCAGGAGATGATGCACCAGATGAATGGGGGTCTTCATCCTCAGGTGGTCGTTCCTGAAATTGAAGGTGGAACTTTCCGTGATTTCTTCCGCATGAATCCTCAAGAATTTCATGGTGGTTTGGATTCGGTCAAAGGTCATGAATGGATAATTGGAATGGAGAGAATCTTTCAGACCGTGTTGTGTAGTGAAGAGAATAAGGTGACTTTTGCGTCACATTTGTTAAAAGGTCCTGCAGCTAGATGGTGGGAGAGTGCTTCTAATCTCATGACAGTGCAAGGAATTCCGAAAGTGTGGGAACAATTTAACACAACTTTCATGGAGAAGTACTTTCCAAGTTCTTTGAGGACCCATAAGGAATTTGAATTTTAGCAGCTTAGACAAGGAAGCAGAACTGTGGCCAGTTATGCAGAAAATTTTGAAGACATGACAGCTTATTCTAGGCAAACTATGTATGCTCCAGATGAAAGGTGGAAGATTGATCAGTTTTTGTTTGGACTAAGGGTCGAGATTTCACATAGTGTCTCTCAGAGGGAGTTCACTACTTATTCTGAAATGTTGAGACAATATTATGTTGCTGAGCATAGTTTGATGAAGGTGCAAGCTGAAGCAAGTGCTGGAAGAGTTGTTCAAAGTGACTGTGGAAGGACTAATCAACCTTTTAAGCCAAGGCCTCAACCCTTCAAAGGGAAGCAAGTTCAAATTCAATACTCAAATTCATTAATAAAAAAAGATACACGTTATGGGTATATTATGGATGAGAATATATTAGACTGGTCGATATAGATATATGACTTAACCTACTTCAACACTAGATCAGACTAGACATTTGTGAAATAGAGAAAGACTTGGACATTTTTAGTTAAAAAATAAAATACCATTGAACTAAATAGTCCAAACTATTTAACATTAAAAAAAATCTTTAGGTTGATCTACCTAAGTAAATAAAAATGATAATTTTACATAACGTACATTAGGTGAATTTTCTAAAATATCATGTTAAATATTAGAATGAATCTTAATATCATGCTTAGACATTGAAGCATGAAGAGAGAATGAAAGAGTAGATGGATTCAATCTATTTAATATATATTTGATGGTAGTGTTTATTTTATATTTTATGATTTAATTTAATTTAATATAGTTAATTATGAAAAATATGAAGTAAAAATAAGAAGGTTTGAATTTAATAGAAAACATTAGCAATTAAAATAAAAAAGAATGATGAAAATATTTTGGTAGAAAAAATAAAAAAAGAATGATTAAGAGAGTGTAATTGTAATTTGGTGTGTTGGATAAGTGGGTGAAAAGAGCAATTGCAGGGCAGACGTCGTTTTTAGAGTTGAAAAGCGAAAATGAAAAAAAAGCGCCGTTGCCGGGGATCGAACCCGGGTCACCCGCGTGACAGGCGGGAATACTCACCACTATACTACAACGACCGAATTGAAATAATTTTGTATCGTTTAATATTAATATATTTTATTCCAACCACCATGATCAAGATAACACGTTTGTGGCTCTGCCTGTGTGTTCCAAACTATTCTCATCCGTTTCTTTTTTCTTTCATTTTACATTCAAAACTACTTTCCAATCCAATAAATGAATACTACTTACTAGCAATGGCCTTGTCCTCCTCTACATCATTATGCATTCCAACTAGAATAAATAATTCAGATTCTCAACTCAACTAACCACTGATATATTATCCTAATTCAACAATTACTCTCACTTGTATTATAAACTCACACATAACAGATTCATATTTTCAATAATCTTTCTTGGACTTTTCAATAATGAGTTTGAAAGAAAAAAGAAAAAAAATTAAGATCAAAATGGGATTTCTATTATAATATCAGCAACAAAATAATTTTAATTGAATTAGAAAAATAATTTGATAGAATTCTTGGGATCTTTCGTTTGATAACTTTGAAATTTAAGTAAAAAATTTATTGAGTTTGAAAAGATATTTATATGTTTTCATATCTTAATAATATATAATAAAAAATTTAAAGTAGAATAAAATCAACTTGTGTTAATAAACATAAACTATTGAAAAATGTTAACAAATTTAAAAATCTAAAGTAGTTCGATTATTTATTTAAATGAGCCTCTTTTATAAAATAAATAATAATAAAAACTTAAGTTTTTCTATTACTTTTACTTATTATAAAATAATTAATATTTTATTTATCTGTAATTTGTAAATTATCAAGATCTCTCTACGTTTCTAAAAACATCAAAATTCAAATATTGTGAATAAATCACATTAACAATTAAACAAAATACTCTATTTAAAAGTTAAGGGTGTTATAACTCTCCTCCACTTAAAAAATATTTTCGTTCTCGAAAATTACCTAAAGAAAATAAACCTAGATATGACTCATTCATTCGGATCTTCAGCTCCCAAGTCAGGTCCTCCCTAGACCACTTTCACTAAAGTAGTCTTTTTCCCGTTGAACTGTTTCACTTCTGGATCCTTGATCTTTATGGGCAATGCTTCTACAATTAGATTTTCTCGCACTTGCACATCGTCCATCTGGATTATATGCGACAAATTAGGAATTACTTTCGGAGCTGAGACGCATGAAAAACATCATGTAGATTTTAAAGAGATGGTGGCAAGGCACCCTGTAGGCAATAACTCTAATCATATGGGAAATCTGGTAGGGACCGATAAAATGTGTAGTAAGATTCTTAGACTTTAAAGCCCTCCCAAAATCGGTCACTAGTGTGACTATCATAAACATATGATCGCCTTCTCGGAATTCAAGACCCTTCCTCTACTTAATGTGATAGCTCTTCTGTCTACTCTCAAATTCCTTCATCTTCTCTTGGATTATCTTTACTTTCTATGTAGTCTGTTGCACAATCTCTGGTTCAAGTACAACATTTTCTCCAGACTTATACCAATACATATGAGTCTTACACCTCCTCCCATACAACGATTTGAACAATGACATTCCAATGCTTGAATAATAATTGTTATTATATGTAAACTCGATCAATGAAAAAAAAATGTCCCAAGCATTTCATTGCTCTAAGATGCAAGCCCTCAAAAGATCCTTCAAAGATTGGAATTTCCTCTCAGTCTGACCATCAATATGTGTAAGCAGAACTCAATTTCAACTTAGTACCCAAAGCCTCTTGTAAGCTCTCCCGCAACCTAGAGGTGAATCACATATCTCTATTCGACACAATACTTGATGAAATACCATGAAGCTTTGCAATTACAATAATGTAAATCTCATCCAGCTTATGCAAGGGAAAACTGATCTTAGTCGAAATAAAATATGCTAATTTAGTCAGCCTATCCACAATCACCCAATTTTTGCATTAAACCCTTTAGGAGTATTTGATAATCCAGACATAAAATCTATCGATATATTGTCCCACATTCATTCGGGAATATCCAATGGCTGCATCAGTCCAGACAGTTTTTGGTGCTCAATCTTTGACTTCTAATAAGTCAGACATGAATAAACAAATTGAGCAACGTCCCTTTTCATTCCTGGTCACTAAAATATTTTCTTGAGGTCTTAATACATTTTGGTATCCCCAAGATGAATACTCAAACCGCTTTGGTGACTCTCTTCCAAAACAGTCTTGTTAAGTTTCGGCACATCGGGTACACAAACTCTATTCTGAAACTTTATTATCCTATTCTCGCCAACTTTATAATCTAATATTGTTTTTTAATTTCTTTTAGGGTTAAATATGTATATGGTCCCTACAAATATCCCAACTTTCAAGTTTGGTCCCTCAAAAAATTTCCTTCAAACTTTGGTTCCCTTAAAGTTTTATGTCCCTAACTTTGGTCCCTCCTGTTAGTTTTCACTAACGGTGGATGATGTGGTATGCCATGTAGATTTTTTGATGACGTGGTAGACATATGTCAATGCCAACGTGGCAAAAAATGCCCAGTGTCAATTATTTCCATTTTAAATTTTTTATATTAATAACATATCTAAACCCAGAAATGGTAGCTAAGTTGTTGTTAATTCGTAGCTAATCCCTAGTTAATTTAAACACATCTTTCTAATAGTAATAATATGTAGCTAATTCCTAGCTAATTCTTAGTTAATTTCTAGCTGATTCAACAATAACAAATTTAATTGTAAACTAAAGCTAGTTTTTTGCCATTCAAAGAAGTGATGAAGGTAGTAAATGTTAACAATTTCTAACCTCTTCAGACCTTTTGATTTTTAACAACTAGCTTGACATACATAAAGTTAAAAAAAAATCAGAACAAAAAAGTTTTACACAATTTCAGCAGAAAATACATTTAAGATAGACCTTAACAATTTTGGAGTTATAAGCAGAAATATACTACTTTGTAATAACATGAACATTACTATAAAGCTAATTAACCTAGCTACTAAAATGGCTGCAAAGATGAGGATAACATTATGCCACTAGAGAATTATGCAGTCTTCTTTAATAGAAATTTACAAAGACTTTTATACATTATAAGTATGGATGTATTCACAATGTATACACTTGTATTTTCACTTTCTTCTGATGAGACACCATCAACGGAAAAAAGGATGTCCAATGGAATAACATCAAGGCGTTTCATCAAATAACATCACCTACATCAAAATAAAACAAAACAAAAACAACTCTCATTATTAGTTGAATTTCAGCTTCTAGTTCATCATTTAGCTAATCAATCTAGAGTACACAATTTATTATTACACATTTTCAAGCTCTAAAGTCAAGCTTTAGCATAAAATCATATTGAATCTCACTTTGGCCCTTCAGAGAATTTTCAATTTAAATCAATATATGAGACAAATGCCAATATACATCAACAGAGTACTGAAACACTAAAAGCAATTATAAACAAAGGGTTCATTTGAAAATTAGAGAGAATGAATGAGGCACTTGGTTATTTACAATATTCATACCACAACTTTTCCAGCTTGGCAAGAACTTTTGGTTATCATGTTACAACTTTTCCAGCTTGGTTATTATGTTACAATATTTCCATCCATAATCATTCTATATTATTCAAATGAGTAATTCCATCTTCTTCAAATGAGTATTTCCAACTTGCGTACCTAAATATACAAAGTTGTAACATAATGACCAAGCTGGAAAAGTTGTAACATGATAACCAACATGCATGAGTATGATTTATGAGCAACAATAAAGAGAATTAGTGAGTTATAAGCATGAATTATGTAGTTTATAAGCAAGACAAGTTACTAAAAAAGGGGAAAAAGATAGAACTAAAAACCTAATTCCAATTCTAGCTCGTTGTTAAAGCAATGAGAAATCCAGTTATGAGAATTACCAAAAACAGAAAGAATAACATCAACAAATAAACATACAGAACAAGTTTTCACAAAAAAAAAAAGCAAAAATCAAAAGCATTTTTTCCCAAGAATGAAAACCAAAATCTGAAGAAAAAAAATTCAAACTTAAAATTCAAAGAGAGACTTCAAATTTTCACAAAGCATAGAAGAAAATAAGATAAAATTGAAACAAAGAAATAAGAAAAGCAAAATGTCTCATAAACCTAGAAATAAGCACAATTGACACTCTACAGTTTCATTAATAAACTTGAATAATTTTACAAAATTATTTTTATCAAATATCCATGTATCCAGTGTTGTGCAAAAAAGGAGCAGAAGCAAGGAAGAATAAGAAGACACAGAGTAGAAGCAGAATAAAGAAGAGGAAAATGATTCGAAATAGAAACATGCTATCTGGGGTAAGGAGTTATGAGTTCTTTGACAAGCGCGAACTACGTCCACCTTATCGCTGCGATGTAGTATTAGGTATTTGGAATCAAAACCCTCTCATAAGAGGCTTTGATTTCGTTTGTTCTGCTTTTAATTTTTGGAAATAGTAGTTTAGGGTTCTTGAATTCATGGCTTTGAATTGAAAATTTGATTAGGAATTAAAGGAAGTTAATGTCAGATTCTAGTTCAGAAGAGCTGAGATTCTGAGGTGAGGATTGCTAGATCCAAATTGAGAGGAACTGAGATTTTGGAAGAATTTTGATGTGAAGAGAGATGATAGATTGTGAGTGAAAGAATACAAAATATTTTATTTTTAGGACTTGACAAAGTGTATTAATTGAGATATTTATAAGGAATAAATACATATTTAATCCATTCTTTTATTCTCATATTTTTTATTTTCCATCTACAATATTCACATATATGCTAAGCATACCCCTTATTTTTACAACCTTAGTAATTTGACAATTGTTGAATTCTGAAATTAGAACATTACATGTGGATACCATCCTTAATTTTCTCTGTGTTTGATAATCTTGATATATTTTCATACCTTTATAACTTGCATTGATTATTAATAGTTTTACTTGTGATTTTGACATATAGTAAGACTCGATTTTTGGCATCCATAACCTCTTCTGACTATCCCTATAAAGTAATGATTTTTTTTTGTTATAGTTAACCCATTTTGAATCTCTATTAGTTTCTTTGTATTTTATAGTTGTAATATAATCTCACGGCTTTAAAATTATTTTATCCACTTTATTTGGAGTTCGGTAGGAAAATTTCATTTTGTCTTGACAATGATTTTAATTTTGAAATTATTCATAGGATACAAATCTCTTAAATTTGGGATGGTATTTATACTCATAACAATTATATTTCTCCGACAAAAATATTAAAAAAAGAAAAAAGAAAAATGGACACTAATATTAAATGGTTATAAATATTTTAGAGAATTTTGTGAGAATCATTGCAAATAATTTGGATTTGAGGCAAAATGTAAAGAAAATAAAAGAAAATATTTGTTGATCATTCGTAGAGAAAAATAAATAAAGATATGATATAGTATTCTAGAAGTTGTGTATATTTTAAAGACAAATTGAACAGGTGGAACTTGTTGAGTGTTGTAACATTCATGAAAATAGTTTAAGGTATTTTTTTTTCTTAAGGACATACAATATATTAAGTTTGAGAAATTTTTAATACACCCAATAAATTTCTTAGATATTGCGCAAAATTCCATTTATGTCCCTTGATTCCGGATGTGCAAATCAGGACATACAGTGACATTATAAAAAAATATTTGTTCCGGATGTGCATATATTGAATGTCTATGTATATGCAGATTCGAAAGAATTGTTGATATATTTGAACCTGCATGATCACTCCCCCCATTATCAATCAACTTTTTGAAGGAAAAAAAAAAGTTACGCGGCTTCCAGATGTGTAAATCCGGAACTTGTTTAACATGAACTTGTTCGGATGTGTACATCCGGAAAAATGTATGTTATAAAACCAGCCCCAATTACAAACCCTAGGTCGCATATTCCTTATTTCCTACTAAATTATCCAAATTGCAATGAAAAATTGTCTTCCAATCATGAGTTCTAGGCACGGATCTTCATTTTCTTCAAGAACTCGCGTCGATCCGCAAGTGTAAACTAGCTTTGGGAAACTTATGTGTGGCTGTGGAGAACTTGTTGTACTTTGTACGGTAAGAATCGTCAACAATTACGGAACATTTTTTTGGGTTGTCAATATTTTAAGGTAATTCTTTCTCATCTCTGATAACACATTCCTTCCAATGGCGTTCATCTTCATTCTTCTGAATGCACTTCATTTTTGTACATGGACACACAAATGCTGGGTGTAGTTTTTTTGAATGGTTTTATGATGATTCTAAAGATGAAAAGGATGAAAGCATTATGAATCTGCAATGGAAGATTGAAATGTATTTCAAAGAGATGGAAGAAGCTAACAAAGAGTTGGTTGACGCAAAAAAAAAATGGTGAAACTTTTGAGGCTCAAGAAATTGCATCTAGATGAAGCTTGAAGAACACAAACAAATGGAAGATATGATGAAGTGCTTGTGATATACTGTGTTATTTTTCTTATTAGTTAAGTTGTTGTGAATGTTAGGTTTGTTGTAGTTTCTAGTTTATTGTAAAAGTAGTTGATAACAACATGTATTTGTCAATATTAATGTTCCAAGTGTATTATTAATGCAAAATTTTGTTGTTATTGAAGAAGTTTTAGTGTTATTGCAAAAGTTTCATACCAGTTTGTTAACAAAGTTTGATATCAGTCTGTTAATAGAGAAACTTCTGATGCCTTTTGAGTTGCCTGAGAAACAAGCTGGATTTTTGGTATTTTGTATCTGATTTTCTTCTGTATTTGAAAATTCGAACTTATATTGGATCTTCACATCCGAAAAAAACTAAAAAATTCAAAAAAAACAGTGTCTTAATTTGTACATCCAAAACAAAGGGGTATTTTTGTAGGATGTGTTACGAAATTCTCTGAAGTTTATGGTTGTGATGATGTCTCATTTAATATTTTGTATTAATTTTAGTTTAGTTTTATGCCTAATGTTAACTTATGCTCTAAGATCACATGTTAAGAAACCAATAAATGAAAAGTTTGTGATAAAAAAAATTAATTATAACATTTTAATCAAATCAATGCAAAATTTTCAAAATTAAAATTTATACATTCAACACAAACTTTTCATTTATGAGTTTTTGAGTTTTAACATGTGTCATAAAGGCATAAGGTAGTATTACCCTAGTTTTATTAGTATAATAAAAAAGAGGAGATCAATTTTCTAATATTTATAATTAACATTTGATATAAAAATTTATTGGTATATCAAATGTGAGTATGAATCCCACATCGGATGAAAAATTGAATGTTGAATACTTTATAAGTGAGAAGAACCATATAACCAATATCTTAAGGTTTTATGTTAATATGTGGTGTCCATTACAAGTGAGAAGAACCATAGAATCAATGTCTTAAGGTTTTAGATAAATATGTGGTGTCTAACTTATTTAAAGTGAGTATTGAAAAGTCCAATGTGATTATCGGATCCCCTCACGACACAACATAATTTGTATTATTTCTCACTAACTTGACAAATTCTTGTAGTATTTGTTCTATTTTTATTATTGCATATTAGGTTGTATATTAGAGTTAGAGCACATGCGCATGAAGTTACTGAGAATATATATGAGCAAAGAAAGATCCTAAAACTAAACAATTGGGGTGAGGAATTGCATTCCATGAATATGGAATTTTGACCATTGTATAATATTTTGATCATATTTCGAGTTTAGCAAAATCCAAATATAGTAAAGTTTGGATGAAAAATAAACCTAACATCAAAAGCTACAATTTTCAAAAATACATGAAAGTTTAATTCGAAATGTAAAATGATGAAGAAACATAGTGCGAGAGAATTTGGAAGGTGCATTGAAAAATCTCTTGTCGTGAAGTCCAAATGGTCATAAGTTCCGACCTTTGTATCAGCGCATGTATACTTTCAAGCACGTCGTACTACCTCATGCACTATAGATAGTGTAAAATTTGGCTATTTCTCACAATTCGTATCAACACAGAGATTTAGATATGATATTTTGGAGGCAAAAAATGTTGAATCAAAATGGTTTAAAGAACAATAATAAGATGAGGAAATGACCTTCATCATTAAAATTTTTCAGCATCTTTTCAAGTAGAACAAAAGATTCTCTGGAAAATTAGTGGCTTTAGAGGATCTAGCTCTAGAGAAAAGAAGGATGACCAGAAAGGATGTTTCAACTGCAAGAAGCTTGATTACTTCATTTTTGAATGTCCTGAACTACAAAAGGATAAGCTAAAGAAAGGAAGCTTTCATAAAGATAACTTCAAAAACAAATTCAAGAAAAGTCTTATGGCAACATGGGATGAACTTGAAAATCAAGAAGACTCTAAAAAATGATGAAAAGCAAGCTAACTTTACCTTAACGGCTCATACATCTTCTAAAATAGAATTTGACCCAGATTCTGGTCAGAGTCTAAGTAAAAGTATGAGAGTATTTTCTAAATTGTCTCATTATGATTTAATTGCTTTCGTTCAATATCTCATGGGAATATGTCAAGAGAAAGCGATACGCATGAAAATATTGAAAAAGCAATATGATTTGTTGAAATAAGAATTAAATTTTGTTCAAAATAAAAATGAAGCTCTAGAGAAAGATCATATTTCTCTAGTAAAGGAAGTTTCATTTAAACCTCTTAATGATCATGAAATGGATTTTCAAGAATTTATCATAGTTGGCTTCAATAGAACTAAAATTGCTTCCATGATCTATGGAGCAAGCACTACTACAGAAAACACATATCACAACAGTTGGAAAATGGATACCATCATACCGGTCCAACCATTGTGACGTAAGGTATGATTGTATGTATGGTGTTTTCCACCACGGATGTACGACCACGATTGTATCCAAGTAGCATGCAACATACCACAACGATTATATTAAACAACCATTATGGTATATAAAATGCAACATTAAACTACCATTGTGGTATATAAAATGTAACATATTTAACAAAGGTTGTGTGAGACAACTGTTGTGGTATATAGCCTTGAGTTTATTATAAATTATATGGAATGCTTATCACGCCAATGCTCACTAAACATATAACCTTCCAATCTGCACTAAAACATTATAATATGATAAATTAAGTTATATTAAAAGAATAAGTACACGTTCAATGCTTCACAAGGGTTCTTCAACTCCTTATCTGTATTTTGTTCTTTGACAGTAAGAACTTGGTTTAATGATCCTAGTTCTTCAACAACCCTTGCCTTCACCTCTAATTATTTTTGCAAAATATTTTTTTAGTTTGCAAACAGAAGTAGAGGTGGAGAGAGGGGTGATTGAATATCTACAATCACTAAACTAATTTTTAACGGTCAAAGAACAACATGCAGTTAAAAGTGTGAAGAATATTTGTCAAGAATTAAACATGTACTTATTTTCTAATACAATTTAATATATCATATCATAATTTTTAATGCAGTTTGGGAAGTTATATATCCGATAAGGGATTGGAAAAACACTCAAACCACATAATATATAATAAACTCATCTTTTAAACAAACATTAATAATAAAATTCATCAACAACAAACATATCAAGTCATAAATTTATTTAGAAACATACCATACATGTCACATAGTGGCGTGCAAATAAAGAAATAAGGATGAAGATAAATGTAGACCTATAAACTTGTGTATATTTTGAATGGATGTCATTGGATCTTTAACACAAGTTTAAAAGGCTAAATCTAGCTTCTTCCTCTTTTTTGAAAGAAGCATCGATATACCTACAAGCATTCATATACCTACAAGTCAAAAAAAAGAATAAATTTCAAAGATCATGAAACAAGCTATTGAAACAGATTTTGAAAAAAAACTACAAAGAAAATGAACTTGTAAATGCTTCAGAAACATACCATACATGTCACATAATGGCGTGTCAACAATGAAATAAGGATGAAGATAAATTTTGACCAGAAAACTTTTGTATATTTTGAATGGATCTCATTCTAGATCTTTGACACAAGTTTTTCCAGCTAAATCTAGCTCATTCATCTTTGTTGCAAGAAGCATCCATATATATACAAGCATCCATATACCTACGAGTAAAAAAAAGTTCAAAGATTATGAAACAAACATATTAGATAATGGCATGTCAACAATGAAATAAGAATGAAGATAAATTTAGACATGCAAACTCATGTATATTTTGAATGGATGTCATTTTGGATCTTTGACACAAGTTTGCAAGGCTAAATCTAGCTTCTTCCTCTTTGTTTAAAGAAACTATTGAAATAGATTTTTAAAGTTCAAAGATCATGAAACAAATTATTGAAAATGATTTTGAGAAAACAAACCTGTAGGTTTGTTTTTATGGTTTCGTTTTGGGGTTTCTATGGGTGAAAGAGTTATTAGGGTTTTGTTTTGAGAGAGACAAATATTATGTACTGAAGTAATGGTTAACTTCGCTTATATATAAATAAAGTATTACCTTTAATCACTGTTGGAATTAAAAATTGTGGTGATATACAAGTGCAATAACATTTTTATCACGATAAATGGCTAATTGTTGGTGATGTGATTCGAACCATTTCACTCTGTGTACCTTTTCACCACGGTTGTCACATTTGACTGGTGTGACGTGTCATCTAGTAAATAATGAAAAAAAATGCGCCCAGGAAATAAACTATTACCACAATTAACTTTATGACCGTTTTAAAATAGGTGTTACAAAATGTATATTTCATAGTAGTGAAGTAGAACCAAAGGGGAAGATCTTGATTACTCGCAAAAAAATACAGGGTTTGATACCTTAAGTAAATTAACATATATTTCTTTTTCATGCTCTGCTCAAAAAGGGATTGACTCTTATTTTGTACTTGCTATTGAAATTGCAAAGGTTTTGAATTAGTAAGAACCTAAAGTTGTTGAGTCAAGGGTTCTGAAGAAACCAAAGCCTAAGACTTTAAAGTCAAAGGTTCTATAGAAGCCAAAACATAAGATAACAAGAGCTAAGGTTCAGAACCTAAGGTCAAGGTTCATTCAAGACAACAAACTTTTAAACCCAACCCAAAGTCTTGAGTAATCATAAACCTTATCATATGAAAGCAAAAGTACAAAACAATAATAAAACTGTCAGTACTAACCCTAAAGGACCCATAAGATTATGGGTACCTGAATCTCAAATTTTCTTTGCTATAGATATGCTTCAAGGGATAAGTAAAGGTAACAATCATGGTACTTGGATAATGGCTAAAAGGGCGAAAAACACAAGAAATGGGGGTTTGAATTGGGGTTTTCAAAATTAAAGGCAATGAACACAACGAATTTATCCTGGTTTGTTTGAACTCAAATTATATACAGTCCATCTGCCAAGGTGATTTTGCCTCTCTCAGTGAGATCTTAATCCACTATTCAAGATATGATTACAAATCACAATGACCTACTGTCAATGTCTTCTTGAGTCTACTGAATAACACTTTAGTCACTCAAGGATTATCAAATATTTGATTACAAATGTGTAAAAGGATTGCTTCTAAAAAGAAATTATCACAACTGTGATACTGTTACACAAAGTTATTTCAAAATGAGAGTGAAGAGAAATTTGAATTGTTTGAATATGTGTGCAAGTGCTCTTTAAATTTCTTCCAAGTAACTCCTTTAAATAGAGATAGATATTTGAACTATTGGAGACACCTAAAAATATTTTTGGATGGAGATAAATGTCTTTGAAGAGTTTCCAAAAATAAAGATTTATGTCTGATAGCCGTTAAATCTTTGAAACTCAATTAATAAGGTTGATTCTGACATCAGAGTTTGCGTGTATGTGAATATCAGAGTTTGATCAAAGGAGTAGCTTGTTCTGAGCGTGATGCGCAGTCAAATATTCCATATAGACTTTGAGAATATTTCTTCTTATAGAACATCTATCATATGCGAGGAACTTCTTGTTGTTGCGTCAGAACTTCTATCATCTAACAAGAACATCTTATTTTACATTAGAGATTCCTGCACATTAAAATAAATAATTTTAAGGAGCATATTTTGTTCTTTATAAAATAAAATAATATTTGTTATCATCAAAACTTAATTAGAGAGAGTAGAATCAATTCTTGTTCTAACAATCTCCCCCTTTTTGATGATGACAAAACTCTTATATTTTGAAGTATTTAAATAAGAACAAAAGATAGTGAGACTCCCCCTAAGTTATAAATTTCCTTGAATATGTTCCTTCAGAGTTTTTGGTTGGAAGTTCTTATGAGAAAGACTCCCCCTGAGTTAAAGCCTTTTCCTATTTACTTAACATCATATTAAAATTGTTAGAATTTTAGAATGTTTGAGGATTAGTCCCGGTGAGCTGTTATTAATCAAAATATTTTACGTTCAACCCCTTTTTGGTATGAATAAAAAAGAAATATAATCAAAGTAAAGAAAAAACAAATATAATCAGAACATAGAAGCTTTCATTTAAAATAATCAGGAAAACACATAAGCAAAAAACAAAACAAAGAAACAAGCAACAAAAACTAAGGTTGTGGAGGAGGAGGAAGTCTTGTGAACAATGCCTCTAGAAGACTTTTGACTTGAGAATTAGATTCCAATTGATGATCAATCATATTCTTAAGTTATGCATTTGTTTCATCTTGTTTGTCCAGCCTGTTCTTAACCGCTTCATTCTCTTTCTTTAACTCTTCCAGAGTTTTCAGCACAAGAGAGGATGAAGATGTGTCCTCAGTAGAACTTACCAATTTTTCAGAACTTGTTGCAGGAGTTTCTGTTGGAGATGTTGCAGCAGCTTTGCCTTTGTCTTCAGAAACAACCATGACCTAAAGTTCAAAAGAGGATTCCTTAGGTTTTGTCCAGGGAGTATTATCCAAAAGATGAAGAGTTTTCTTCTCCCAGCAACTGAGAACTTCTTCTTTGAAGATATTCAGCTTTTCACATAAGTCCTGCTGGGCAATCTCATAACTGAGATACTTCAGCTTCTAAGATTCAACATTGAACCATTTTCTGAACTTAGTCCATTGATGATCAGATGATGTAGGATTCAGATTTTCTACACAAGAAATCTACTGAGAGTTCACCCATTCTTTCATTTTTGCTTCAAAATCCAGTAGTAACACACCAACATATAATTTGGTTGGTTTGGGTTTGGGTTTTGGTATGGCTATTTTCTTAGAGTTTGAAGCTAGTTTTTCTAGAGTTTATATGTCAATGACAATTCTAAAGGGATCTTCTGGTTCATTTGTGGGAGTTGGAGTGTTTGGAATAGTAATGAAGGCAGGGGATTTTTGTGGTGTGGAATCATAGGAGGAAATGAAATCTTATGGTGGTGTAGGTATGTCAAAAATGAGTATAAGTTGAGAGGAGTTAATGGGGCAGGTGATGCCAGGGATGGATGGTGTGGTGGTAGAAAGTGGATTGAGGGTGTTTGATTGATAAGTTTCAAAGTAGGGTTGAAACTGATCAATATCAGAAAAAACTTTTTGAAGTTCTGGTTGAGTTTCAACAAACGGTGTAGAATTTGGGCCAGATGGAGGATTTGTGTCAATGGGAATGTCAAAGTATTCAAGGGTTTAGGGGGGATGATGTTCAGAAGGTTTGGGAGAAGGTGAAGGGTTTTCAGGTTGAGGGTTTTCAGAAGGAGGTATTTCATAAGGAGGGGTTTCAGAAGTAATGGGGTTTGAAGAGGCAGGGATTTCAGAAGTAGGAATTGTAGAAGAAGGGTTTTCAGGAGGGGGGATTTCAGATGTTGTGGTCAGTACTGACTCAATGATAGAAACAAATGCTGAAAGGTTTCCTTTCTTTTTAGCCACCTTTGGTGTCTTCTGAGAAGTTCCTTCAGAAGCTTTCCTTTTCTTTGTCTTCTTGAGAGAAACTTTTGGAGTTGGTCTTCTGAGATCTTCTGGATTAATCTCAGGAGTAATGCCATCCTATTTGCATGCCTCTAGATATCTGACAATGACTTCTGGATGAGTGTCAGCTGAGAAAAGAGGAAAATCTTTCAGAGGGATCTTCCTTGTGGTAATCACTTCCCTCAAATGCAAAACTGGGTCCTTCTTGATGTTATCAATGAACTTCATTTTCTTGAGATTCTTGCCATTGATAAGTCTTCTAGCAATTGCTTCCAGATTATCAACTTGCTAGGCTTCAATCAGATGTTCTACCAATTTGTTTTTTGTTAGAATATCTAAGATTAGCCTTCCCAGAGGTATCCAATCTCTTTTTGTATTATCTTCTTCTCTAGTTTCCTTGACGTTGTGCTTCATATGATTGAACAAACTATGAGCTAGGTTAACTTTCTTGTTTGTTGAGATAAAGTATAGAAGGTATTGTTGATCAATGTTGATATAATATGGAGAACTTATGGGTTTTCTGTGACTGATGCAACCCAAAATGATCTTTGCCCAGATTCTCTGACGATATTTGAGATCCTTGATCTTATTTGAATGTTGCTCAGAAGTAAAACTCTCTCTAGAGATTGTTGTTTGGTTAGAATTTTTCTCCATGTTGTCGCTCCCGATAAGTGACGCGGGGTCAGATAAGGGTACAGACGCGAACGGTCGGCGAAGGGAAACAGTGAGGACACACAGCCGTGAACTCACTGGAGATGAATAGAGTCGCCAGCTAGGCATTTTTATCCCGGAGGAAAGGCAATGCTGCATAGGCCTAGAAAAAGATGGATAAGACGGTTTGCGAACCAGAGAGACTGAGAAAGGGGGTTGGTTACAACCTGGGAAGGTATTAGCACCCAGATTGTCCGCCGTACTCGACGGGATCCACGCTTAAAAGATTTGTGCTATAAAGGGGTAGTGTCAGTGCAATCTGTGTATAAAGAGCTGGAAAAGAATGTACAGGTGTCAGTGTAAAGGAAGTGAAGTGTATAAATGATGTGTCAGTGTGAGATCAGGAATGAAATGAATTGCTCATGATAATGAGGCTAAGAGAAAGAAGCTGGAAGAGGGGGAATGTACAAAGACTTTTGTTCGATAACTGTTAAGTTATGCCTACGTATCCTCTCGTGCAATGAGGAAGTCAGAACACCGTAGTTCGACCCAAAGAGACTGAAAGATGAATTGACTTGTGAACTGCTTGCTTGTCAATGCTCAAGTGTATGACCTGTCTGGCTCAGGTGCAAACTGTCTTGCATTAGACGGAAGAAGCGAGTTCTCGTTTATGAGTGAAGGTGATGAGAAAAGAATCCCGAAGGAGACGATTATTGTTTGTTTTTGAGTTTTCAGTCTTTTATTGCTTGTGAAAGTTTGTCATAAGTTAATGAGCTTAAGCCTAAACCAATGGATTAGTAAACTCATCACATCTTCCCTCTGATTAGGGGTAATGAGATTACCTTAAGTGTTAAGCCTAAACTTAATCACCTTTGATGCAGGGTTAAGATCATTAACCTACTTGTGATTATTTAGATGTTTTTGGTATTTTGTTTAGTGTTGAGTAAGGAGGTTAAGCCATAATCAAGGATTAAACAGACTCATTACACCATCCTAATAGAAGGATAATAGATGAGAATGTTTAAGCTGAGGAAAGCTCCTCAACTTAATCCATGATTAGGGATTAAACTCATGACAAAACAAGCCTTTGATTAAGTGGATTTTAATTAATGATATGATGATGAAGTGAATTTTATGGTTTGTAAGACAACTTGAGGGGGACTTGTCCATTAACACTAGGGTTAGTCCTTCTTAACCACTTAAGGAAGAATTAGAACCCTAATGCAAGGCCCAAGTTACAAGTGTGATGTCTTGATGATTATTAAGTGAATTGATTAAGAGATTTAAACACATTAAGGGTTTAATACTTAGGATTAAAGTTATACACTCCATCCTAAGAGAAGGATGCAGGCATAAGCTTAATCACAAAGTCTTAAAACCTTTAGGGTTTAGTCTCTGATTATGGGATGAGAAGAGAAGACTCAAAAAGAGACACAAAGGTAAAAACTATGAGGGGGACTAATCAAAACCCTAATTCATTGTCATGCTTGGTTGACCCTAAGGTTTGTGAGGTTTTCAAGAACAATCTTCAAAGGAGCCACCAGGAAGCAGATGAACAAGATCAAGAGAAGCAAAGTGACTTGCTTCATTCAAGAAGTCAAGTCACTTGAAGAAAGAAAGTGGGAGGAACAAGAATGAGCAAGCTCAATCTCAAACACAAACATAAATGCAGCAATGGATGCAAGAGAGATGAAAAGAAAAGTTATGAGAAGTGAAGGCAAATTCACTTCCCAAGTTACTTACCACCTGAAATGTTAGGAAGAAATGCAATGCAATGCAAGATGAGATGAAATGATATGATGCTAAGCAAAACCAGAAGCATGTTGATGATGATTATGATGTTGTGAAGTGCTGCAAACAAGAGGCAAGGCATGGGGATGTTCATACAAGGTCATGGATGCATATGATGCAAGCTAAGGAGCATGAACAAGCATGAAATGTTATGAAGCATACAAGACAAATGACATGGCAAATATGTGATGCAATGATCAAACATGCTTTCTATATGTCTTAAGATGTCAAATGAATCATAAGCATGCACAAAATGCAAAGACAAGTCAAGTTATGCAAGAGAATGCAAGAAGGATGCAAGAGAAAGCCCAAATTAGGGTTTATGGATCAAACATCAAACACAAACCAAAAACAGAAGCAAACCCTAACATAAAAAATGGAAAATGGTACCCAAAGAAAACCTAAACCTATAATGAACCACTGCCCAAAGGGGAACTCTCAACTCTCAACCAAACTCAAGATATGAATTTTCTAAGTTATTAGGGTTTTTTAGGGTTCTTGACAAAAGAAATGCCAAACAATTTGAGAATGCAAGAACAAATCATGGCCTTTTTATCCTTGAAAATACATGCAAAATGGAAAACAATGCAAGAAGAATCAATGTCTCAACCTTCACCAATAGGCAGAAATGAATTTTCCAAACATGTGATCAAAATAATGCATAAAAAATGATTTAATTCAATGAAAAATTCTTAAAATGCATCAAGATCAAAAAAGAAATTTGGTTTGAAGGTTGGACAATGTTTCTAAATGTCTTAGAACATTTCATGAATTTTTTTGTAATTTTTAAATACTTAAAAGTATTTTTAATTAATTAATTCTCATTAATCAATTAAAAATAATCTTTTAAATATTTAAAAATACTTTTTTGATGATAAAAAATAAAATAAAAATATTTTTGGGTCTTAAAAATTAATAAAACTTTAAAGAAAAAGTTTCATAATTTTTAAGAATTTTTTGCTATTTTTAATTAAATATGCAAGTTAATTGAAAGAAAAATGAATAAAAATTAAATAAAATAAAAAGTAAACCAAATGAATGGCCAAGATGGAGCCTGAGTTCAAAAATGTTGACCAGCGCGCAAATGAAGGGTGAGGATGCAATCTGGCCAGATTAAATTAATTATGAATTAATTAGTATTAATCAAATGGATTAGGGCAAATGGAGGGATCCTGACCACTCACTGGCGCGCGGGAAACAAAGATCAAGGGCCCAAATTTAAAGTTCGTTAATTAATGATGGTTAACCCTAATTACACTCAGGCGACCGGAGATGAGCTCCGGTCGTCTTCTCCGGCCATACCAAAACCCTAGTTCCTTATCCAGGCCACCCCATGTCAAATCAACTGCCCAGAAACATTTCCCACACTTCCTACAACCCAAATCCATGATCAAACATCATTTTACCATCAAGAATAGCTTGAATCGAAGCAAAACAAAAATGGGGCCAAACTTTCAGACATTCACCAAATGTTCATTTCTCCACCATTTTAAATTCTAAACACATCACAGTGATCCTCATAGCATGTACTTTCGATTTGTAACAAAAGAAGCAAGCTTTAAAAAGTTTGAAGTTTGAGACTACCTGAGGTGACAAATCCTGTTTCTGGGCTTCCAGAGCCGTTTCTTGATGCAAGCTAGCTCTAATGACTCCCCTGGTGTCAATGGCAGGCTTGAAATGAGCTCTAGCAAGCTATTTCAAGAGTTACCAAACTGATATAGCAGAGAATGAACTTGGTGTACAGGCTGTTTTAGGTCAGTGTAATGGGTGGTTTGGACTCCTTTGAGTGTTCCTGATTTGCTGGTGAAGGAAAATGAAGTGTTGGATGGCTGAAAAGTGAGATTCGAATAGAACTGGTTCTGAGGGTGAAGAATGGTGAAGCTCAGGTCAGGCTTGTTTCAGGCTTGAGCTTTGGTGGTTTTTTGTCTATGAAGTGTGTTGAGTTGGATGATGAAGGAAGTTTGAGTGTTTGCAGGCTGTATAGAGAAATTCGAAAGCTTTTGCAATGTGAAGGGATTTTGTGTATGTGTGTAATGTGTGTGTTTCTGCCTTGCTTAGGGTTATGGTTAGCTTGCAAATTGATAACATAAAATAATCCAATTGGTCAGAGGATGTGACTTGTGCTTTATGGATAGGTGTAGCCACTTTTGCAAAAATGTCAACTTCTTGTAAGATAGGGCATGGGCAACTTCTAGCCAAGTACAAAGCATGGGGCTGCGCAGCATGATGAGTGTGTGAGGCTGGCTTGATTCAAGGACCAATGCAGCAAGTTGGTGAAGCATGATCATGAGTTTTGCAACTTGGTTACTTTATGGAACTTTGTGAAAAATGCCTTGCTACACAAACCAAACCATGGGCAAACTTGATCCAATTCTGATTTTTAGGACTTAAAGAATGTTTGTGTAATGGTTTGTAGTGAATTAGAGGCTGCAATGTGCATTGGTTCAAGACTTTGCAAAATTTCCATTTGAAGCATGCCTTGAAAAACAATGATTTTTGCCAACTTTGCATTGCCATCACTTTTGATCCAAGAAGAGTTTGATCATGTTCTTGTACTTTTTGAAAAGGGAAAGATGAGATCTACAAGTTTCATGACCAAAGTTTTTCCATTTGAAGCCTTTTTGAATCATGAATCAAGGCTTGAAAAATGACCTAAAATGATGCATTCTTGAAAAGTCAACTATGCCCAAAAAGTCAACATTTGCAAAAACCCTAAATTCTTGATTTCTATGAACTTCAACCTTCTTCCATGACCAAATAAAGATCATATACACTCAAAATGATGAAGATCAACCATTGGTTGGGTCATTGGGGGCCTCAGATGCCCTGATTTTGCACTGACTTGCTTGAAAAGTCAACCCTTGATCAGATGACTTCCCCATGGAATTTCTTCATGAAAATTGATATGCATACTCCCTATACCATATAGAGATCAATGGAAACAAGAATGACCAAAAAATTTGGAGTTATGGCCTCTGAAACCAAAACCCTAATTTTCAGTCAACTGTGAAGTCTAGCCTGGCTCTGCATCCAACCAAACCCTAGTTCTTGTGATTCCTCTGCAATTTTGACTTTGAGGAGATGGAATATGATATAAGAACACACATGGACCACTTTGAGTTGATTGGTGGCCTTTGGAATGGCTCAAGAAGCTTTGGGATTGCTCAGATCACAAACCCCAGGTGCAGATGACTTAGAACCAATGCAGTGAACAAAATAAGGTATGAGATGATATGTTTGTGTTTATGCATATGAGAATGATCAAAAGCCATAGTGAAATAAGTGAGGGCAAATTTGGGGTGTTTACAGCTGCCCCTATTCAAACATGAGTTAGCTGTGCAGGATGTAAGCAACGGCTTAACAGGCAAACAAGATAACTTGTGGTTGAATACCAAAGACAGTCCAAAATTTGCACTCACAGAAATGAAGAAGAAAAGGGATATAGATTGCAAAGGAAAAGATAAAGTATATTGTAAAGTGTGGGCGACGGAGGACGACCGTCGAGCAGAGGACGACTGCTGGGTAGAGTGTGTGAAAATAAAGCGATGACGGGGACGGCCGACATGCTGGGGATAAAAGGTAAAGCTGAGACGGGGACGGCCGACTAGCTGGGGAAAATAAGATATCATGATGGGGACGGCCATCAAGTAAAGCTGTAAAGTTCTCTGGGAATCGAATGAAACATGACGGGGACGGCCATCAAGTTCACAAAGGTAAAGTAACCAACGATGGGGACGGCCATCGGGCTAAAAGGAAAAGGGACCACGACGGGGACGGCCATCGGGTTAAAGAATAAATGAAATAAACAGATGATGGGGTACGGCCATCAAAGGTGAAGGACGATCACCTAGCAGGGGACGGCTGCTCTGTTGGGGATAAAAAGTAAATATGATGGGGACGGCCATCAAAGGTGGAGGACGACCACATGGCAGGGTACGGCTGCCGAAAGTATCACGACATAGGACGAATGCCAGATAGAAGAGGTCAACGATGGGGACGGCCATCGGACGAGCATGATGGAGGACGACCATCAAAAAGTGGAGGACGACCACTCAGCAGGGGACGGCTGCTCTCAAGGTTTATCATAACACAGGACGAGTGTTAGATAACCAAAATCAACAATGGGGACGGCCATTGGATAAAGTGATGAAGGACGATCATCAAAAGGTGGAGGACGACCACTCAGCAGGGGACGGCTGCTCTCAAGGTTTATCATAACACAGGACGAGTGTTAGATAACCAAAATCAACAATGGGGACGGCCATTGGATAAAGTGATGAAGGACGATCATCAAAAGGTGGAGGACGACCACCTAGCAGGGGACGGCTGCTAAAAAATCAACGATGGGGACGGCCATCGGGTGAGCATGATGGAGGACGACCATCAAGAAGTGGAGGACGACCACTCAGCAGGGTACGGCTGCTCTCAGGGTTATCATGACACAGGACGAGTGTCAGATAAAAGGGAAATTCGTTTTGCTTTGTTGGCGATCTACTGGGGATATAGTGAACACGGACGAGCGTTCACAACCAAGAAAGGAAAGTATAAGTGTTTGGTATTGTGTATAGACTAAAGATGCGGACGAGCATCCTTAAGACTATGATACGGACGAGTATCATGTAGAAACAAACTGACTCATGTTCAGAGATGATGATACGGACGAGTATCAACTGGTTAGCAAAGAACACGGACGAGTGTTGTATCTGAAAGAATCCTTCTGGGGAATAATAGACACAGACGAGTATCTATATTCGAGGAGACAAGGGTGTTTGACACGTGTATGGATTAAAGGTGCGGACGAGCATCCTTAAGACTATGATACGGACGAGTATCATGTAGAAACAAACACTAGACGCAATGTTCTGAGATGATGGTACGGACGAGTACCAACTGGTTAACAAAGAACAAGGACTACTGTCGAATCTGTGGGGATATGAGTGATGATGTATACAAGATACGGACGAGTATCTGTATAGGTGTACCAATGAGTATATGTAATGTATAGATGAGTGTTTATCTGCTGGGGGGAGTGACACGGACGAGTGTCAAGAGAGAAAAGTATAATATTAACAAGTGTATGGGTGATAAAGGTGTAAGCGACTGCGCTGGGGATATGACACGGACGGGTGTCAAGAAAGTGTAAATAGGTATATGTGAGTGCAAAGAGGATGTCTTTGGCTTTTGCTGGGGATTTGACACGGACGGGTGTCAGGACGTATCTGTAATACGGGTGATCTTGGTTTGTAAAGTGTATTCAGGCAACCTGCTGGGGAAAGATGACACGGACGGGTGCCAAAAGGTGTATATACTGGTGTTTGTGATTTGAAAGGCAGCTGCTTTTGCTGGGACTCTGATGGGGATGTTTCTGTATATATTCTGTATGCTGACAGATCGTCAATATTTACAAGTGTTCGATTCACAACATGACTTATGACTATGCTATGTATTTGATTTTTTTGCCGTAATGCTCCGTATTAGACGGAATGCTACGCTCTGGGGGATAGTATGATGCAAATGCCATGATTATGCAAAGAGGCACCGATCCGGGATTCGGATCCCGTTGCTGCAAAGATCTCTGGTTGATCTGCTTGAAGTGGACATCCCAGCTGGGGATGAGATCATTGGTAGATCTAATGATGTATCTGTTTGGGGATATAGGTCACTGATTGTCATATCCTTATAATACGGGACCCAGCTGGGGTTTGCAGAAGCCTTCTCCCTCTCTGTTGTGACTTCTTCGCGCGTTGCTCTTCTGAATAGAGGCTGAGGACTCTGTGGGGAGATGATTCCCTGATTCTTGCATCTTGCTGAGGAATAGTGGTTGGTGCCATAGCTGGGGAATGCTGTTGGTAACTCAGCTGGGGAGAGTAATGAGAAGCAACTCGGCTGGGGAGAGCAATGGGAAGCAACTCAGCTGGGGATAGAGCATTTCGGATGCTGATATCTTTTGTTGATTTGCCAGCTTGCTGGGATATACCTTGCATGCCCCAAGTTGCGTTCTGGATACTTGCAATCCTGCAAAGATAAAGAAACGCGCAAATGGTCCCGAGGTATCCTTCACTGGATTCCGTCATAGGAGATAAGTACTTTCGAGAGTAAGTATATTCCCTGTGAGCATGTGCTTTATTTTTAGAGAAAGGCATCTGTACTTATGCAATTGTATTTTTAGAGATATCAGACAATTCTTTGCAAAACATAAATGTAAGAACGAAACATGACTGAAAATCTGATTTTTATTAATTCATGTGCCCTGAATTGGCAAGATACAGTCAAAGAAACATATCTCCTGGAATGAGGAGATTGTTACAAATTGAGAAATAAAGTGCTGGCAGTGTTGATGACGCTTTGAGGAGCTTCCTCTCCCGCTATGACTCGTATGACAATGACGTTCTTCTCGTCTCGCTTTCTGGAGAAAGTTGATTCTGATCGGAGCTTGATCCTTCCGAAGCTTACCAAGTTGCTGACAATACAGACGAATTCAGAATGCAGTTGTTCGCTTATTCCCTTGTTTTGCATGGATCGCCCTTTCGGGTTTTCAATCCATCGGGATACCCATTTTTGCCTGAGCTGTCCGATGTGGCTTTTCAACTCAGCGGGTGTACATTTTTTTTATTTATTTCCCTTATTTTTGCCCGAGTCTTTTATTCTGTTTTTTGACTCGCCGGGATGCCCTATTTTTGCCTGGACTTACATTCTGTTTTTGTGTCCAGCGGGTCATTTTATGCGAAGTATTTTTTAACTGCATCTGAATTCACAGGGGACGGGAAGTCTTCACCATCCATGGTGCTGAGCATCAGTGCTCCACCAGAGAAAACTTTCTTTACAACGAATGGTCCTTCATAATTTGGAGTCCATTTGCCCCTGTGGTCTGTATGAGGAGGGAGGATTCTTTTCAGCACAAGATCTCCCACTTGGTACTCTCGATGCCTGACTTTCTGATCGAAGGCCCTCTTCATTCTCTTCTGATATAACTGCCCATGACAGATTGCAGCCAATCTCTTCTCTTCGATCAGACTCAGTTGCTCGTATCGGGACCTAACCCATTCTGCTTCACTCAGTTTGACATCCATTAATACCCGTAGGGAGGGTAATTCAACTTCGACTAGTAGGACTGCTTCCATACCATATACAAGCTGATACGGTGTTGCCCCAGTGGACGTCCTGATTGATGTGCGATACCCATGCAAGGCAAATGGTAGCATTTCGTGCCAGTCTTTGTAGGTGATTACCATCTTTTGCACAATCTTCTTGATATTCTTATTTGCCGCCTCAACAGCACCATTCATCTTTGGCCTGTAAGGAGAAGAATTGTGATGTTGGATCTTGAAGTCCCGGCATAATTCAGCCATCATTTTGTTGTTTAGATTTGAACCATTATCAGTAATGATTCGCTCGGGCACTCCATACCGACAGATGATATCTCTTTTCAGAAATCGGGCTACCACTTGCCTCGTAACATTTGCGTATGAGGCTGCTTCAACCCACTTTGTGAAGTAGTCAATGGCGACCAGGATGAATCTGTAGCCGTTCGAAGCAGTTGGCTCAATCTTGCCAATCATGTCAATGCCCCACATGGCAAAGGGCCAGGGTGAAGACATGATGTTCAAAGGATTCGGAGGCACATGCACTTTATCTGCGTAGATCTGGCATTTGTGACATTTTCTGGCATAGGCACAACAGTCTGTATCCATTGTAATCCAATAGTAGCCTGATCTCAGCAATTTCTTAGCCATCGCATGTCCTCCAGCATGGGTACCAAAAGAGCCTTCATGCACTTCATGCATCAGCAAATCTGCTTCCGTCTTGTCAACACATCTGAGGAGTACCATATCAAAGTTCCTTTTGTATAAAGATCCGTCAGTGTTCAGAAAGAAACTTCCAGCAAGCCTTCTCAAAGTCTTCTTATCATTGGAAGATGCCCCAGGTGGGTATGTTTGATCCTCCAAGAAGCACTTAATGTTATGGAACCAAGGCTTATCATCTTTTACAACATCTGCTGCAAATACATATGCTGGTCTATCAAGTCTCGATACTGAAATCTGAGGTACAAAATTAGCAGCTTGAACTTTGATCATGGACGAAATGGTAGCAAGAGCATCTGCGAACTGATTCTCGTCTCGAGGGATATACTCAAGTTTGACTGTTGTGAAGAAAGTCAGTAACCTTCTTGTATAATCCCTGTAAGGTATCAGATGGTCTTGGTGTGTGTACCATTTTCCGTTGGTCTGATTGATTACCAAAGCTGAATCTCCGAATACGGTTAATGTCTTGATCCTGAGGTCAATGGCTTCCTCAAGACCCATAATGCAAGCTTCGTATTCAGCTTCGTTGTTAGTGCAGTTGAAAGTGAGTTTTGCCGAGAAGGGCATGTGAACTCCTTTGGGTGTAATGAGTACTGCACCAACACCACGGCCATTCATGTTAACAGCCCCATCAAACATCATAGTCCATTCTTCTTCTGGGTCGGGCCCTTCAGTGTGAATAGGCTCTTCGTGATCTTTTGTTTTAATGAACATGATGTCTTCATCAGGGAAGTCAAACCTCATTGGCTGGTAATCATCAATGGGTTGCTCAGCAAGATATTCAGACAGTACACTGCCCTTGATGGCTTTCTGAGAAGTGTATTGTATATCGTATTCTGTAAGAATCATTTGCCATCTTGCAACCCGTCCGGTAAGAGCTGGCTTCTCGAATATGTACTTGACTGGGTCCATTTTTGATATTAACAAGGTAGTGTGGGTCAACATATACTGCCTTAGCCGGCGAGCAGCCCACGCTAAAGCACACCAAGTTTTCTCGAGCAGTGAATAACGTTGTTCACAGTCGGTAAACTTTTTGCTTAGGTAGTATATTGCATACTCTTTTCGACCAGACTCGTCATGCTGGCCCAGCACACACCCCATTGACTCTTCCAATACTGTCAAATACATAATCAGAGGTCTTCCTTCAACTGGCGGCATAAGGATTGGAGGTTCTTGCAGATAATCCTTGATCTTGTCAAAAGCCCTCTGGCAGTCTTCATTCCACCTGACCGTTTGTTCCTTTCTTAGTAGCTTGAACAAGGGTTCACAGGTTGCTGTGAGGTGAGATATGAACCTTGAAATGTAGTTCAATCGACCTAAGAACCCTCGAACTTCTTTCTCTGTTTTCGGTGCAGGCATCTCTTGGATGGCTTTGACTTTATCAGGGTCAACTTCAATCCCTTTCTCGCTTACAATAAAGCCCAGCAGCTTACCGGATCGCACCCCGAATGTGCATTTGTTGGGGTTCAACTTCAGTTGATACTTCCTCAGACGCTTGAACAATTTGAGCAGATTCACCAGATGGTCTTCCTCTGTAAGGGACTTGGCAATCATGTCATCCACATAACACTCGATTTCCTTGTGGATCATATCGTGGAATAATGTTACCATAGCCCGTTGATATGTTGCACCGGCGTTCTTGAGCCCAAATGGCATTACCTTGTAGCAGAACGTGCCCCAGGGTGTAATGAATGTTGTCTTCTCCATGTCTTCAGGTGACATTTTGATCTGGTTGTATCCTGAAAATCCATCCATGAAGGAGAATACCGAGAACTGAGCCGTATTATCAACCAATACGTCAATGTGAGGTAATGGGAAATCATCTTTCGGGCTAGCTCTATTCAGATCCCGGTAATCAACACACATTCTTACTTTGCCGTCCTTCTTAGGCACAGGTACTATGTTAGCAACCCACGGCGGATAGCTAGTCACAGCAAGGAACCCGGCGTCCCATTGCTTTTGTACCTCTTCCTTGATTTTCATAGCCATGTCTGGACGAGTACGGCGCAGCTTTTGTTTGACTGGAGGGCACTCTTCTCTCAAAGGCAACTTGTGCACAACAATGTCGGTATCCAACCCTTGCATGTCTTGATACGACCAAGCAAACACATCAACATACTCTTGAAGCAGATCTACCAGTTGCTTTTTCACTGAGTCTTGCAGGCAGGCCCCGATCTTGACTTCTTTCACGTTTTCCTCTGTACCAAGATTAATCACTTCAACCTCCTCCTGGTGAGGAGTAATAACCTTTTCCTCTTGTCTTAACAACCTGGCTAGCTCTTCAGGAAGCTCATATTCTTCATCAACCCCTTCATCAGCTTGATTGATCGGATTGTCAAAGTCATACGATGTCATAGCCGTGCTGTTGTCGGTGCTGTCAGGATGGCACTCTCTGCAAGGGTTTAATTGGTTCATTTTAGTGATCTGATTTTAGTCTTATTTAGAAAAGTGAAATGAAGTTGTCATTTTGAAAAACACTGCCATTTATTTTTGTACAAAAAATAAAAATGGAAAAACAATGAACAGAAAAGAAAACGACTCGTTTGCAAAAAGATGTCTGATATTTCATTAATTTAATCTTGTTTGCACAAAAGTACAGATGGCCCTGATTACAAAATGAGTCTTGTCATCTTGGGCAAGATGCAAGACTTTGATGCATGCTTATAAAATACAGGAAATAATAATTACTCTGCTCGAGTAACACTTATAATTCCCTGGGAAGACCAGTTCGAGACACTGCTCCCCGGGATCTTCGGACGAATCCAATTCTCCAGGTTGCGCTCCTCTTCCAGCTCGTCTTCCAGACAGTTGATAGCATCGGGGGTAAGCATTCCCCCACTGACAAAACCAGGCTCCTCAGCAGCCTTTGCTTGATGTTGAGTTGGTCTGTAACCCAACCCAAACTTGTCCTTCTTCTCCTCCACAGCTAAAACCTTGCCCCAGCCTAGGGCAGTTCCTTCCTCAACAACCTTCCGGGCTTGTTGGTATGATGACATGGAGATCCCGGATACAGCAGATGCTTCATTGACATTCAAGGCTTCAAAACCTTGGCTCATTGTCTCATGGATCTCCCCATCCATTTCAATATACTTGTAAGTAGCCAGATGGCTAACAAATATATCCTCCTCCCCACAGATTGTGACAACTTGACCTTCCCACTCAAATTTTAACTTTTGGTGAAGGGTAGACGTTATTGCGCCAGCGGCGTGAATCCAGGGTCTACCCAACAAACAGCTGTAGGCGGGCTGAATGTCCATCACATAAAAGATAGTTTTAAAGGTCTGCGGGCCAATTGTCACAGGCAGCTCGATCTCTCCCAGAACCGATCTCTTCGAACCATCAAAGGCTCGTACCACCAGGTTGCTGGGTCTCAATGCCAGTCCATCATATTCTAACTTCACCAGAGCCTTCTTTGGTAAGACATTCAGGGAAGAACCTGTGTCCACCAGCACATGAGAAAGGACAGCTCCTTTGCATTCCATGGTTATGTGCAAGGCTTTGTTGTGGTTGCGGCCATCCGCTGTCAAGTCAGTGTTGGTGAACCCTAGCCCATTGCTAGCAGTAACATTTCCAACCACGGTCTCCAACTGGTTGACAGTAATCTCTTCAGGCACGTAAGCTGCGTGCAGGACCTTAAGTAGTGCATTCCGATGGGCTTCGGAGCACATAAGCAGTGAGAGGATAGAGATTTTGGATGGCGTTTGGTGGAGTTGATCCACAACTTTATAATCACTCTTTTTGATGATTCGCATAAACTCATCAACTTCCTGATCGAATGGAGTCTTCAGGGCTTCTTTGGCAGCTGGATCTTCCTGCACCGGGCCTTTTCCTTTTGCCTTGGCAGCAGCTTCTGCTTCGACAGTGGGTCTCTGAACTTGCGAAGCAAAGAGACGTCCGCTTCGAGTGAAGCCTCCGCCTCCCCCCACATTATCTACTTGGGGTGCAGGTGTCGATGTTTCTAGAGTGATTCTTTTCCCTTCACAGTACACGTCAGAGCCATAGTGCCAAGGGATGGCCCTATTGTTTTCATATGGTACAGGTCCAGGCACCGTGACGGTGACTGGACTGATTGCTGCTGCTGAAGGGACTGTAATTGTTTGTGGATCATAAAAGATTGTAACTGGTGCTCTAGTGGGAGCAGCACCTTCTGAGTGGTAGGCGGAGTTATTTTCTGGATCGTAGAATATGGTAACAGTGGAGACATCTTCGTGATTGATTGCTGGAGTTGTAGGAGGTACTGTTGGAGGGACTGTTGTTGTTGTTGATGGAGAGTCGAAATGGAATGAAGCTGAAGTTGTAGCAGGAGAAACTGTTGAAAACTGATCATTTGGGAGGACAGATGAAGTACTTGCTGATGTTGCTGATGAATTGTCGGGAACAATAGTTGCTGCAGTTGTAGGAGGGTCTGAAACCGTTGCTGATGAAGTTGCCGGATTGGCCGGGAATGATGTAGTGATCTGTAAGAGGCCACTCTGAATGAGGCTGTCAATGCCATTCCTCAGGTCTTCACACCCATTCCATGAAATATTGCAATAGGGGCACCCCAGCTCACACCCCGGAAATATGTCGCTTTCACGGAGTTGAGCCTTGATTTCCACCAATGGTGTCCTAATCTGATCCACACTAGTTATCAAATAAGACGGTTGGTCTTCTTCAATAGCGTTAATTCGAGGACCACTATGGTTTGGCATTGGGTTTTTATTGACATTGGGCGGAGGTGCAAAATTCAAAGCCTTGGAGTCTACCAAGTCTTGTACCTTCATATGCAGAGCTCTGCACTTTTCTGTACTGTGACCAGGTGCGTTGGAATGAAAAGCACACCTAGCATTGGAGTCGTAGTTTCTTGGTAGACTGTTGGGATCCGGAGGTGCCAACGTTCTTAGCTCAACTAGGTTGAGTTTCAGAAGTTGTGGCAGCAAGGCAGCATACGGCATTGGGATCGGGTCGATCACTCTATTAGCTTGAGAGGGCCTCTGCTGGAATGGCCTCTGTTGATTGTTGTTGTTGGAGTTGTTGTTGTAGTTGTTTCTTGGAGGGTATTGATTCTGATACTGAGGTTGTTGTTGGAAGTTTTGTTGAGGAGGTTGATAGACTGGCTGAGGATGAGCTGGAGAAGGGATGGTGACTGCTGCTATTGTTCTGGGAACATAATGGGGCCTACCCCTATTGGTGTGAATGGCATTGGTCTCGCCAGTTCTTCTCGGGCCTACAAAAGGCTTTCTTGTACCACTGGACGAGCTTGCACCATTATCAGATATCTTACCCATTTTCAACAGGCTTTCAATTCTCTCCCCAGCTATGACAACATCTGCGAAGCTAGTGGAAGAGAAAGCGGCCAACCTGTCAATATACGTTCCCTGGAGAGTGTTCATAAACATGTCTGCCATTTCTCTCTCAGACATTGGTGGTTGAACGGCAGCAGCCAATTGCCTCCATCTCTGGGCATATTCTCTGAAACTTTCCCTTGAAGACTGTGACATTCCCATCAGGAGAGTCCTATTGGGTGCCATGTCTAAGTTGTATTGATACTGTCGGATGAAGGCCTCTGCCAGGTCCTTCCAGCATCTTACAGTTGCCCTTGTCAAATGGGAATACCATTCCCTTGATGCTCCAGTCAAGCTGTCTTCGAAGTAGAACATCCAGAGCTTCTCATCCATTGTATAGGCTTTCAGCCTTCCCAGAAACGATTGTAGATGAGTCCGGGGGCATGAAGTCCCGTTATACTTTTCGAAACAAGGAGGCTTGAACTTATGGGGGATCCTGACCCCGTCTACCAGCCCCATGTCCATGACGTCAAAGCCCAAAGAATTTTGAGACTCCAGTGATCTCAACTTCTCAGCTATTTCATCCAGTCGCCTATCATAGGCTTCTTCTCCAGCACCCATTACTGTAAATTGGTCCTCCTGAGGATCTTCTTGAAGCACTCTGGCTGCAGTAGCCGTTCCTTGAACGTTTGCAGGAATGTTGATTTCAGGATGCAAATGTGGGCCAAACACAGGAGGGTTAATATGGGGTTGCACCCTTTCATTGTTACTGGTGCCTGCAGTTCCTACATGGGGCTCCTCTTGATTTTGCCTTTCAACCATGGCCCTCAGTCTCTCCTGGCTCTGAGCCATGTTGTTCATAACTTCCATGAACTGCGTCATCTGTGTTCTCATCTCCAATCTTTCGTTGGCCAGCTGATTTCTAACATCAGCAAGATCTTGTTGAACTTGATCCATTTGGATGCCCGGAAGGTTGTTTCTAGTTGGGTACCTGTGTGGCCTGTTGAGGGGAAACACCCGGCGACGAGCAATACTGCCTGAATATCACAACAGAGGTTAGTAACAATAAAACAAGACCTACAAAACAAACAAAAGGGGTTAGTATGCAATGCAGTTATGCTTATTTGCTATCAAGGTATCCGGTTTGGTCTTCAGTTTTGACCCTTCCAGACCCCTGAAGATGATGCTGTTGAAGTTGCTTTTGGAGTGAACTTAGGTGGAACAAACCAGCACAAATATATTACATAAGATGAAATAATACAACTTGTTCCTTTTTACAACACAAGCCCTTAAAAGGGTCAAAATACATCACAAAAGAAAAGCAAAAGTACATGGAATAGAAATAACAACAAGCAAATGATCAAACTCCAAGACCAAACTCATCCTCACGAACTTCCTTAAGAAGTGCTTCGGTCACAGGATCAGCCGGGCGCTCCGTAAGATTCCTGATGAGAACGTTTCTTGTTGCAACAGCTGCAGTCAATTTCTTGTTCTGACTTTGGTCTTTGGACCTCTTCACTCCAGCTCTGATTTCTAGCTCTGATATTTCCTTCTGGGCTGCTGCCAGGGCTTCTTCCATCTGTGCCATCTTGTCTTGAACTCTCTTGTCTTCTAGAGTACGGGCCTCAGTGATCCGGACCCACCTGGCCTGACTCTCCTTCAAGTACGAGTCTGTTCTTGCTCTCTGGAACTGGGCTTCTTTACAAGCATTCTTCAGAATCTGCTCACCAGCTTTAGATTTGTTGATATACTCTCCAGACTTCTCAATTTTAGTCAGGTGCTCCACTCTCAACTTCTCCAATCTCTCAATCTCCCTCACACCTTCACTCCTCTCCCGGAGGGTCTTCTGCAAAGCCTGTGTTAACTTCTCATTTCTTTCCTTCAAACTCTCAAACTCCTCCAAACTGATGGTGGTAGGGGGAGGTGCTGAAGATGACTCAGGCATGTCTTCTATGGTGAAAGGCATTCCAGAGAATTGGGCCCTGGCACGGGACCACTCATGATATTGGGCTGATGCCACATTATTGCACTTCCCCAGAATGGTGATTCCCTTGGTTTGAACATGATCCCAGGCCCAGGCAGCTCGCCCAACAGTTGCCAGACTAATCTTGTTCTCACAGTAGAGGGTCTCCACCAAGTCCTGTGCTTTAGGAGCATGGACTAGAGCATATCCCAGTTGCCTCCTGAACAGCAGTGGGTTGTAGTTGATACTCCCCTTAACTCCTATTAAAGGCACATTGGGAAAGTGCCCACAGCTTGTGAGGATATCTCTGCCCTTGGTGCTTTGAGTACACCATCTGATGTCTGCTGAAGTGAGGGTAGTGAGCCTCTTAGCCCAATTGCTTTGCTGATGAGGGTTCAGGAATGCATCTGTCCTGGGTAGATGCTTGAGAAGCCAAGTGTGAAATAATGGAGCACACATCCTCACTAACCTTCCCCTCTGCTTCTCATTCCTCTGATGTACTGAGTAATAAAGATCACCCAGCAAAGTTGGCACTGGGTTCTTCAGGATGAACAAATGGATTGCATTCTTGCTGATGAATCGAGGCTCATCTGCAAACAACACAATTCCATAGACACTTAAGGCCAACAAAGCACAAACAGCTTTCCACTCCCCCAATGAGGCCTTCAAACTAGCTTGAGAAATTAAGAAGTCCAAATGAAAGCCAGGGATCCCAGCTTTAGAGGTCATATGTTGCTCAATCAAAACAAGCTCCAGATGTAAAGCTTTTGCTACCTCTCCATTGCTAGGAAAGACCATCTCAGGATTGAAAGGGATTTCTCTCCTGATAGGCAAACCAACCAATGATGAGTATTCTTCTAAAAGAGGGCCCAACTGGAAGTCTTGAAAGGTGAAACATCTCAATGGGGGGTCATAAAACTGAATGCAGGTGTGGATGAGGCTCCTCTGAGATGGGTCCAGATCCATGACTAAGTCAAGTATATCCCCATAGCTCTCTCTGAACAAAGATATGTGATCTGGAGTGATCAGGGTCTGGATCCTCCTGATGTCTGATAAGTCTGGTTGGAAGAAATGATAAGTGATGTTGCTTTTCTTTGGAGCCATGATGCTGAAGACTGAGTAGAATAAGTGCTGATGATGATGCTGAGGAGTGGGCCTCTGGATGGCTAGTGCAAGTAACTGGAGTATATGGCTGACAAACTGAAGCAAGTGCTGGTGGAAATAAGTCAAAACTGCAGATGGGGTCAAAACCAAAACCAGATAAAGGTGGATACCCTGAAACACAAATAAGCAAATGTTAATATGATGCAATGAGTATGTATGCAAATGAAATGCAAGGGTCTGTGACTGAGCTGGATCTGATTAACTGCCTTGATATAGATCCATGTGTGTTCAAGAATTCCAGATGGAGGTCTATAAATCCAGTAACCAAGGTGGGGGACTCAAATAAAGAGCCACAAGTCCAGGGTTTTAGAATCACAAGAACTGTCCAACATGGAGTATTCTTAACAAAGTCAAAGTAACAGGGTATTCTGAGGTCAAGGTACCTGCAAACCTGTAAACAACCCATCCCCCTCACAGGTGGTGATCTAGAACAAGGATCCTCAGACTTGGATCTGTTATGAGAAGTGTAAACACTTCTAACCCGGAGGTACAGTGTTTACAATAACCATAACAATTCCTCCTCTAATTCACCTCAGTTTCTGAAGGTCAATACTAAAAGGTCATCCAGACTTAGCAGGCTTCCCAGATAGCCCTAGCATTGCAGGAAATCTGCAACACAGAGTTCTCAAGAAGAAACCCATATCTGAACCGTGTTTCATATTCCCGCACCAGACCGAAATGGAATGGGAAAGAATATGATTCACTCTAGCCTAGGTGTCACTCAGGTCCCAGGTGTAGGACCTTAACTCTCAATGAACCCCACCCACCAAAACAAAGAAACCAGATCCAGCCAGCAACAGCATGACAATATGATATATACAAATGCAATAAATAAAGCAGTAAAGCAAACTGTACATAAAGCAAAATAAATACAAGCACAAATAAGCACATAACACCCCAGTAAACACAAATCAATCAAGCGCTAGGAGGAACCCACAAAAAGAACCAGAAGCCCTGGTTGCAGTATAAGCATCCCCAGCAGAGTCGCCAAGCTGTCGCTCCCGATAAGTGACGCGGGGTCAGATAAGGGTACAGACGCGAACGGTCGGCGAAGGGAAACAGTGAGGACACACAGTCGTGAACTCACTGGAGATGAATAGAGTCGCCAACTAGGCATTTTTATCCCGGAGGAAAGGCAATGCTGCATAGGCCTAGAAAAAGATGGATAAGACGGTTTGCGAACCAGAGAGACTGAGAAAGGGGGTTGGTTACAACCTGGGAAGGTATTAGCACCCAGATTGTCCGCCGTACTCGACGGGATCCACGCTTAAAAGATTTGTGCTATAAAGGGGTAGTGTCAGTGCAATCTGTGTATAAAGAGCTGGAAAAGAATGTACAGGTGTCAGTGTAAAGGAAGTGAAGTGTATAAATGATGTGTCAGTGTGAGATCAGGAATGAAATGAATTGCTCATGATAATGAGGCTAAGAGAAAGAAGCTGGAAGAGGGGGAATGTACAGAGACTTTTGTTCGATAACTGTTAAGTTATGCCTACGTATCCTCTCGTGCAATGAGGAAGTCAGAACACCGTAGTTCGACCCAAAGAGACTGAAAGATGAATTGACTTGTGAACTGCTTGCTTGTCAATGCTCAAGTGTATGACCTGTCTGGCTCAGGTGCAAACTGTCTTGCATTAGACAGAAGAAGCGAGTTCTCGTTTATGAGTGAAGGTGATGAGAAAAGAATCCCGAAGGAGACGATTATTGTTTGTTTTTGAGTTTTCAGTCTTTTATTGCTTGTGAAAGTTTGTCATAAGTTAATGAGCTTAAGCCTAAACCAATGGATTAGTAAACTCATCACATCTTCCCTCTGATTAGGGGTAATGAGATTACCTTAAGTGTGAAGTCAGATTCTCACACTTAATCACCTTTGATGCAGGGTTAAGATCATTAACCTACTTGTGATTATTTAGATGTTTTTGGTATTTTGTTTAGTGTTGAGTAAGGAGGTTAAGCCATAATCAAGGATTAAACAGACTCATTACACCATCCTAATAGAAGGATAATAGATGAGAATGTTTAAGCTGAGGAAAGCTCCTCAACTTAATCCATGATTAGGGATTAAACTCATGACAAAACAAGCCTTTGATTAAGTGGATTTTAATTAATGATATGATGATGAAGTGAATTTTATGGTTTGTAAGACAACTTGAGGGGGACTTGTCCATTAACACTAGGGTTAGTCCTTCTTAACCACTTAAGGAAGAATTAGAACCCTAATGCAAGGCCCAAGTTACAAGTGTGATGTCTTGATGATTATTAAGTGAATTGATTAAGAGATTTAAACACATTAAGGGTTTAATACTTAGGATTAAAGTTATACACTCCATCCTAAGAGAAGGATGCAGGCATAAGCTTAATCACAAAGTCTTAAAACCTTTAGGGTTTAGTCTCTGATTATGGGATGAGAAGAGAAGACTCAAAAAGAGACACAAAGGTAAAAACTATGAGGGGGACTAATCAAAACCCTAATTCATTGTCATGCTTGGTTGACCCTAAGGTTTGTGAGGTTTTCAAGAACAATCTTCAAAGGAGCCACCAGGAAGCAGATGAACAAGATCAAGAGAAGCAAAGTGACTTGCTTCATTCAAGAAGTCAAGTCACTTGAAGAAAGAAAGTGGGAGGAACAAGAATGAGCAAGCTCAATCTCAAACACAAACATAAATGCAGCAATGGATGCAAGAGAGATGAAAAGAAAAGTTATGAGAAGTGAAGGCAAATTCACTTCCCAAGTTACTTACCACCTGAAATGTTAGGAAGAAATGCAATGCAATGCAAGATGAGATGAAATGATATGATGCTAAGCAAAACCAGAAGCATGTTGATGATGATTATGATGTTGTGAAGTGCTGCAAACAAGAGGCAAGGCATGGGGATGTTCATACAAGGTCATGGATGCATATGATGCAAGCTAAGGAGCATGAACAAGCATGAAATGTTATGAAGCATACAAGACAAATGACATGGCAAATATGTGATGCAATGATCAAACATGCTTTCTATATGTCTTAAGATGTCAAATGAATCATAAGCATGCACAAAATGCAAAGACAAGTCAAGTTATGCAAGAGAATGCAAGAAGGATGCAAGAGAAAGCCCAAATTAGGGTTTATGGATCAAACATCAAACACAAACCAAAAACAGAAGCAAACCCTAACATAAAAAATGGAAAATGGTACCCAAAGAAAACCTAAACCTATAATGAACCACTGCCCAAAGGGGAACTCTCAACTCTCAACCAAACTCAAGATATGAATTTTCTAAGTTATTAGGGTTTTTTAGGGTTCTTGACAAAAGAAATGCCAAACAATTTGAGAATGCAAGAACAAATCATGGCCTTTTTATCCTTGAAAATACATGCAAAATGGAAAACAATGCAAGAAGAATCAATGTCTCAACCTTCACCAATAGGCAGAAATGAATTTTCCAAACATGTGATCAAAATAATGCATAAAAAATGATTTAATTCAATGAAAAATTCTTAAAATGCATCAAGATCAAAAAAGAAATTTGGTTTGAAGGTTGGACAATGTTTCTAAATGTCTTAGAACATTTCATGAATTTTTTTGTAATTTTTAAATACTTAAAAGTATTTTTAATTAATTAATTCTCATTAATCAATTAAAAATAATCTTTTAAATATTTAAAAATACTTTTTTGATGATAAAAAATAAAATAAAAATATTTTTGGGTCTTAAAAATTAATAAAACTTTAAAGAAAAAGTTTCATAATTTTTAAGAATTTTTTGCTATTTTTAATTAAATATGCAAGTTAATTGAAAGAAAAATGAATAAAAATTAAATAAAATAAAAAGTAAACCAAATGAATGGCCAAGATGGAGCCTGAGTTCAAAAATGTTGACCAGCGCGCAAATGAAGGGTGAGGATGCAATCTGGCCAGATTAAATTAATTATGAATTAATTAGTATTAATCAAATGGATTAGGGCAAATGGAGGGATCCTGACCACTCACTGGCGCGCGGGAAACAAAGATCAAGGGCCCAAATTTAAAGTTCGTTAATTAATGATGGTTAACCCTAATTACACTCAGGCGACCGGAGATGAGCTCCGGTCGTCTTCTCCGGCCATACCAAAACCCTAGTTCCTTATCCAGGCCACCCCATGTCAAATCAACTGCCCAGAAACATTTCCCACACTTCCTACAACCCAAATCCATGATTAAACATCATTTTACCATCAAGAACAGCTTGAATCGAAGCAAAACAAAAATGGGGCCAAACTTTCAGACATTCACCAAATGTTCATTTCTCCACCATTTTAAATTCTAAACACATCACAGTGATCCTCATAGCATGTTGTCGCTCCCGACAAATGAAATGGATCAAATGAAGGTACAGACGCGAACGGTCGGCGAGGGGAACAGTGAGAACACACAGCCGTGAACTCACTGGAGGATGAATAGAGTCGCCAGCTAGGCATTTTTATCCCGGAGGAAAGGCAATGCTGCATAGACCTAGAAAGAGATGGATAAGACGGTTTGCGAACCAGAGAGACTGAGAAAGGGGGTTGGTTACAACCTGGGAAGGTATTAGCACCCAGATTGTCCGTCGTACTCGACGGGATCCACGCTTAAAAGATTTGTGTTTTAAAGGGGTAGTGTCAGTGCAATCTGTGTGTAAAGAGCTGGAAAGCAATATGTACAGGTGTCAGTGTAAAAGAAGCGTAAAGTGATAAGTGAAGTGTCAGTGTAAGAAAGAGTATGCTCATGATTATGAGGCTTGAAGAATAATGCTGGAAAGAGGGGGAATGTACAGAGACTTTTGTTCGATAACTGTTAAGTTATGCCTACGTATCCTCTCGTGCAATGAGGAAGTCAGAACACCGTAGTTCGACCCAAAGAGACTGAAAGGTGATTTGACTTGTGAACTGCTTGCTTGTCAATGCTCAAGTGTATGACCCGTCTGGCTCAGGTGCTTACTGTCTTGCATTAGACGGAAGAAGCGAGTTCTCGTTTGTGCGTGAAGGTGATGAGAAAAGAATCCCGGAGGAGACGATTATTGTTTGTTTTTGTGTTTTCAGTCTTTTATTGCTTTTGAAAGTTTGTCGTAAGATAATGAGCTTAAGCCTAAACCAATGGATTTAGTAAACTCATTACATCTTCCCTCTGATTAGGGGTAATGAGAATTACCTTAAGTGTGAAGTCAGCTTCTCACACTTAATCACCTTTGGTATAGGGTTAAGATCATTAACCTACTTGTGATTATTTAGATGTTTTTGTGGTTTTTGTTTAGTGTTAAGTAATGAGGTTAAGCCATAATCAGGGATTTAACAGACTCATTACACCATCCTAAAAGAAGGATAATAGATGAGAATGCTTAAGCTGAGGAAAGCTCCTCAACTTAATCCATGATCAGAGATTAAACTCATGACAAAACAGGCATTTGATTAAATGGATTTTATTAATGGTATGATGATGAAGTGTTTTTTATGATTTGTAAGACAACTTGAGGGGGACTTGTCCATTAACTCTAGGGTTAGTCCTTCTTAACCATTTAAGGAAGAATTAGAACCCTAATGCAAGGCCCAAGTTACAAGTGTAATGTCTTGATAATTATTATGTGAATTGATTAAGAGATTTAAACACCTTGAGGGTTTAATACTTAGGATTAAAGCTATACACTCCATCCTAAGAGAAGGATGCAGGCATAACCCTAACCACAAAGTCTTAACACCTTTAGGGTTTAGTCCCTAATTATGAGGTGAGAAAAGGAGACTCAAAGATGACACAAAGGTAAAAGCTAAATGGGGGGACTAATCAACCCTAATTGTTAACATGCTTGGAAACCCTAGGGTTTGTGTGGTTTTTTAGAGATATCTTCAAGGAGAGCCACCAGGAAGCAGATGAAAGGATCAGGAAGTGAAGAGAAGCAAACAACTTGCTTCACTCAAGAAGTCAAGTTGCTTGAAGGGGGAAGAAACAATAAACAGGGAGGAGCAAGCTCACTCCAATAACCATACAAGCAGATATAACAAATATGTACAAAGGAGATGAAAAAGAAATACGAGAAGTGAAGGCAAATTCACTTCTCGGAGTACTTACCACCTGAAAAGAAGAGTTAGCACGAAAGAAATAAATAAAGTGAAAATGAACTTGATATTAGGGTGCAAACCGAAGATGATATGGATTATTGTACAAGTGAGAACAAACGAAAAATAAATAGCTAAGTTAAAATGAGAATGATTAACAGAAATAATTAACAAATTAAAAAAAAAAAACTCTATCTTATATAAATATCTAATAAGAATGTTTCTCTTTTTTTTTTTTTTTGAACTTTTCTATATATAATTATATCTAAAAAAAGTTTTACATAATTTTCTAAACAAGTAAATAAATGATTTACAACGTTTATCTAAAGAAAATAGATAAATGGTTTTTTTTTCAAAATTTATCTAAGAAAATAAATAAAATAGTTTTCAATATTTATCTAAGAAAATAAATAAACTAGTTTTGAAAATTTATCTAAATCTTAAATGAAATAGAATAAAAACAAATAACAAAAGGGCCCTCCTGCTGGCAGAAAAGCAGGCCCACCCAAAGCTGGTGTTATCCCTCTCTAAACGGGCCTGGGTCGCCCACGACCCGAACCAACCCCCCCCAATCTGAGCGCGTCCAGCCAACGGTCACAGCAGGTGGCCTGGGGAAGAAGAAACGCGTGGCATCGGGAAGCAACAAAAAAAGGTAAAAGAAACTTGTTGTTTCCCGGGGGAAACTTATGACCATTAACCAAACCAAAAGTTGACAACGTTCATGTTCATAAACCTAAAACTCTCTCCTTCACCTCTCACCTCCACCGGCCCCTCAACTCTCTCCTTCGACTTCCCCTTTCCCTATCATCCGAATCTAAAACTCAAACCCCAATCTAAACCTAAAATTTATCAACGTTAAACAACAAACAATCCAGTACCCACCCAATCAACGGAAGTTCGTCGAACGACGAAAGGCATGAAGAGATTCGGAAACGATACTCAACAATAACAGCAGGAGAAAAAAAAAGGTCAAAAAGGAACTGGATCTTATACCTGCTCCGAAGGTTCTCGGAGGTATAGTCTCCTTTCGAAACACTCTGTTCTTCAGCTCGAACTCTCCTTCTTCTTCTTGAATTTGCTTTTTTCTTCAATGAGGGAGTTCTTCTAGGGTTTTCAAAATTTCCTTCTGTATTGTTCTTGATGAGGCTGTGTGTTCTCTCGCAGGTTGCTAGGGTGATGACAATGGTTGATACGGCACTTTGGAGCTCTTGAAAGCTAAGTTTTTTTTTCTTTTGCTGTGATTAGGTTTTTTCGTGACTTAGGGTTTTCGAATGCGGCTAGGGTTCTTGATGAACTTAGGGTTTTTTCTCATCCTTCTCTTTGAAAATTTCTTCCCTTTTTATAACTTGGAATTAGGGTTTTCAAAGATTTCGATTTACACTGAAACGAAACCAAACTGGCCATGTTTTTCTTCTTCTTTTTCGTAACAGAGAAATGTTTTTGCCATTTTGTGAAACATTGCCTGCAGTCCTGCTGACATCCCTGCTATAAATTTTTTGTCTGCTTATGCCCCTTGGTACTGCACTGGTTGAACTAGTTTCTTTGAAATGGAACTGGATTTGGTTGTGCTTTGATTGAATTAGTCATTCTTTTTACCGCCGTAAACTCAAATTTTTTAACTGCTAACCATTGTGGTTATTTTCGAATTTTGCAGGGTCAAATATGAGTTTCAAATACCATGTTCAATCCTGCTGAGGTGATAAACATTCAGATGCTTCAAAATCTCCCTGCTTCATGGTTCATGATGAAATCTTCAAAACATTTGTATATGGGATGTGAGTTCACGAAGGCAGCCCTGTTTGCATCACCATTAGTATCCGTTTCTTGTTGACTGTCATAGTCATCTACTTCTGATTGATGATCTGATGAATGAGATGACATGGATGAATATTCTTCGGTTGATGTCTCTTCTTGATCTCGGAGTGTCTTCAATATCAGTGTTTTGAGTAAATTCATCACTTGAACCGTGTGCATAAGAGCAGTTAATGAACCAGACATCTGAGTCATATTTGGAGCAAAAACCATTGCAACATTTCTAGCATCCATTTTGTTATATTCCGCTTCAACTACAACATCAGCCATGAGATCAACAGCCCAATCAAGCAAAGCCGATTCAACCGGTTTCAGCTCCTTCACGAGCTCAACAGATTCTTCTTCAGTATTGCATTCAAGAACTTCCTCCGGCGAAAGTCCATCTAAAACTCCAGAAGGGAGTTCCCTAAACCATGCTTTTATCAAACCAGCCAAACAATGAACATCAATATCATTCGGCACAATGCCGCCATTCAATTGCTCTCTCAAATGTTCCTCTTCAAACTTCACTTGTGCCATGTACGATACACATGAACAAGTACTTAAATGTGCTAGGCACATGGTATGTATCTCTAACTTTGTTCATAATCAGCATAATGTCTCCTTTGTTTGATCATTTGTTTATTTGGTTCCAGGCAGCTGTTGAGATAACTTGTGAGCCTACCATAAAGAAACATGTTCGTAGATACTTTATTGACCATGCTGTGGTGTCAACCTTTCCTACTGCCGATGGTAATATGACCATAGATTCGTTCCATCAGTTTTCTGGGGTGAAGTGGGTTAGTGATAGCGTACGCAGGTCTGCTCAACTGTGGAATGGACAGAGGAAGCTGATACTGTATGATGCAATTTTTCGGTTTCTTTTACCATCTATGGAAAAAGAAGCAAGAGGCGTCTTAGCAAGCAAAGCAAAAGCATTGGGTGCTTATGGAGTATGGGAAGGCCTTTTGGAATAAGGTTTCTGTCTGGCCTTATCAACGGAAGGAAAATGATCTTAGCTTGGATGATGAGGCTGCTTCTCAATCTCTGCTTCATGTATTTCAGTCCATTTTTCTTCTTCTGTATGCCGTTGAACTGAAATTTCGTAAGCTTTTGTTTTGCAGGTTTGATTTGTAGTCATTCCAAGAGCCAAGAGGATCGGCTGTCGCTGGAGCTAAACTGGCTTGAACCTGCCAAACATCATAGGCCGCGTTGAGTAGAAACAATGATGTCTCAACATGTTCAACCAAATTCTGAGGAAAGAATCACGAAGTTGGGTCCAGTTCGTTGAGACAATTCTTTGGCAGATTTTCTGTATATCCTGTAACTGAACTACGCCTCCAAACAGATCTCTGTTTTCTATGCACACAGTTTCTGATTGTTACTGATGTGAAGTTGCTGAGTTTGTTTGCCAACCTATTAATTATTTCTTTCTGTTTTGCAGGTACGGAGAGCCATCAATTGTAATCTAACTCCGGGAGCCATAACTTTCCAGTATCCTCACGGGCGGTAGTCAGCCTAGCAACAAAGTTCCAGGCCACATTGTCTTCGAACACGCCTTCAGCCAAGAGTTCTTGTCCGTATGGCGTGAGTGAATGCACCAATTTCACTGCCCATTACCACTTGATGATGAAAAAGAAGAAAAAGCAATGATACAAAAAGCAGCAGGTGTGGGGGAGCTGTGAGCCGGTTTCACATGTGTTTTTCTATTTTTCTTTTTTTTTTGTGGATGTATACTAGCTAACACAATGTGACAACAGAAAGATAGAAGGAATTCTATTGTAAGCTAACATTTGTATACGCCATTGTAATTCTATTGTCCATACAAATCACAACCAATTTAAACAGCACTATAATTTTATTTACCAACACTAATCAATATATTATTCAGCAAGTGACCAAACATATGAATTAGTTTATCATGGGCAAGATCGAAGGAGAGAATAGGCTGTATCTGACAACTTGAACACGAAGTTGAGCCATTAGCAAAGAGTCAGCAAGGATCGTCAAAATCTGGCAGATGTGACCATCAGTAGTAATTGATAATTGGATTAGCAAAATCAAACAGAGGTTGCCATCAGTCTCTGAATAATTGTGAAAAGTCATGTATATTATGAAAATATCACCATCTTCTGTAGAAGAAACTGATCCTTCACAAACCACAGCACCAAATTTTGAAATCATCACCATTTGCACATAAGAAACTAATTCCTTTCATATTAGGACGCCTCAGAAAGTCATCTATAGTTATCAGTCATGAACTTCTTTCTTTTTTTCGAAACCAATGAATCAAAAAGATCACACTTATCATTTTTCTTTTCAAAAATGCAATAAGTTTAACCCACAACTCATCAATTTATCGAAATATCTTAAAATCAACTTTGAAATCTTAGTGACATTCAACCATCAACGAGACCCCGGTTGATTGAAATGATTTGCAGGAAACGCACTTGTAAGGCCTTTGATAGGTAAGGATAGCTGGTGTGGCACAGGCCCATGATCAAATCCTGGGAAATTGCAATGAGTGGAGGCATAGCCGTGAAACTTGGAGATTCTTTGGTGCATTCAAAATTTAAAGCCCTGATTCATGCTTGTGTGATGACTGGAAGTCGCACTGGAGTTACACAAAAGCTTGCCATGAGAATTTGCAAGTTCTTCAATTCAAGGCCATTTTTGCAAAGTGGCTCGAAACTCCTCAGTCTTGTGAACTTCTGGCATCCCATATGATCAAATAAAGATCATATGCAATCAAAATGACGAAGTATACCCTTTGGTCGGGACCTCGAGAGCCTCAGATATCCTGATTCTGTACTGACATGTTCCAGAAGTCATCCCTTGATTAGATACCCTTTCCATGGAATTTCTTCATGGAACTTGATATGCGCGGACCTCATAACCTGATCCTGTTTCCATGCCATCTCCGGTTCTTGTGATTCCTTGACATTCTTTTGACCTCGAGGGCATACAATATGATGCTTGAACATCGAAGACCTTTGGAGTGGCTCTTGAAGCTTCTGGACTGCTCGGATCACAAACCCTAGATGCAAATGACTTCGAACCAATGCAGTGAATCAAAAACGCGGTATGAGATGCCATGATTGAGATTATGTATATGAAATGATCACAAGCCGTGGTGTGAATGGGTGAGGGAAAATTTGGGGTGTTTACAGCTGCCCCTATTCAAACATGAGTTAGCTGTGAGCGATGGCTTGTCAGGCAAACAAGATAACTTGTGGTTGAATATTAGAGACAGTCCAAAATTTGCACTCACAGAATGAAGAGGAAAAGGGATATAAATTGTAAAAGCAAATAAAGTATACTGTAAAGTGTGGGCGACGGAGGACGACCGTCGAGCAGAGGACGACTGCTGGGTAAAGGGCAATGACGGGGACGGCCGACACGCTTGGGAAAAGCGTAGGAAAATAAAGCAATGCCGGGGACGGCCGACATGCTGGGGATAAAAGGTAAAGCTAAGACGGGGACGGCCGACTAGCTGGGGAAAATAAAATTATGATGGGGACGGCCATCAAGATAAAGATGTAAGATTCTCTGGGAATAGTGAAACATGACGGGGACGGCCATCAAGTTCATAAAGTAAAGTAAACAACGATGGGGACGACCATCGGGCTAAAAGAAAAGGGACCACGACGGGGACGGCCATCGGGTTAAAGAATAAATGAAATAAACAGATGATGAGGTACGGTCATCAAAGGCGAAGGACGATCACCTAGCAGGGGACGGCTGCTCTGTTGGGAATAAAAGAAATATGATGGGGACGGCCATCAAAGGTGGAGGACGACCACCTGGCAGGGTACGGCTGCCGAAAATATCGACGATGGGGACGGCCATCGGATAGAAAAGGTCAACGATGGGGACGGCCATCGGATGAGCATGATGGAGGACGACCATCAAGAAGTGGAGGACGACCACTCAGCAGGGGACGGCTGCTCTCGAGGTTTATCATAACACAGGACGAGTGTTAGATAACCAAAATCAACAATGGGGACGGCCATTGGATAAAGTGATGAAGGACGATCATCAAAAGGTGGAGGACGACCACCTAGCAGGGGACGGCTGCTAAAATCAACGATGGGGACGGCCATCGGATGAGCATGATGGAGGACGACCATCAAGAAGTGGAGGACGACCACTCAGCAGGGTACGGCTGCTCTCGGATAAAAGAAAAAAGCTTTGTTGGTGATCTACTGGGGATATAGTGAACACGGACGAGCGTTCACAACCAAGAAAGGAAAGTATAAGTGTTTGGTATTGTGTATAGATTAAAGATGCGGACGAGCATCCTCAAGACTTATGATACGGACGAGTACCGGGTAGAAACAAACTGACACATGTTCAAAGATGATGATACAGACGAGTATCAATGGGTTAATAAAGAACACGGACGAGTGTTGCATCTGTGGGGATATAAATGATGTATACAAGATACGGACGAGTATCTGTATAAGTGTACCAATGAGTAGTGAGTATATGTATGTGTATAGATGAGTATTTAATCTGCTGGGAAGAGTGACACGGACGAGTGTCAAAAGGAGAAAAGCGTATAATATCAACAAGTATATGGGTTGTAAAAGTGTAAGCGACTGCGCTGGGGATATGACACGGACGGGTGTCAAGAAAGGGTATATACAAGTACATGTGAGTGCAAAGAGGATGCCTTTGGCTTTCTGCTGGTGATGTGACACGGACGGGTGTCCGAAGGTGTATATACTGGTGTTTGTGACTGGAGAAACTACTGCTTTTGCGGGGACCCTGGGGGATCTCTGGGGAAAGTATTCTGTATGCCGACAGATTACAAGGGTTCAATTCACAACATGACTTATGATTATGCTATGCATTTGATTTTTGCCGTAATGCTCCGTATTAAACGGAATGGTACGCTCTGGGGGAATAGTATGATGCGAATGCTATGATTATGCGAAGAGACACGGATCCGAGACTCGGATCCCGTTGCTGCGAAGATCTCCGGTTGATCTGCTTGAAGTGAACATCCCAGCTGGGGATGAGATCATTGGTAGACCTAATGATGTATCTGTTTGGGGATATAGGTCACCGATTGACATATCCTTATAATATGGAACCCAGCTGGGGTTTGTAGAAGCTTTCTGTACTCTGTTGTGACTTCTCCGTGCGTTGCTCTTCTGAATAGAGGCTGGGGAAGGTTGTTGGTCACTCAACTGGGGAGAGTGATGGGTGGCAACTCGGCTGGGGAGAAAACATCCTGAGTGTTAAGCCTGTTTGTTGATTCGCCAGCTTGCTGGACTGTAGCTTATATGCCCCAAGTTGCGTTCTGGGTACCTGCAATCCTGCAAAGATAAGGAAACGCACAAAAGGTCCCGAGGTATCCTCTATTGGATTCCGTCATAGGAGTTAAGTACTTTCGAGAGTAACTACATTCCCTGCAAGCATGTGCTTTTATTTTTTTTTAGAGAAAAACATCTGTACTTATGCAATTATATTTTTAGAGACATCAGACAATTCTTTTGCAAATAAACATGTACAAAACGAAACATGACCGAAAAAATCTGATTTTATTAATTCAAATGCCCTGAATCGGCAAGATACAGTCAAAGAAACAAATCTCCTAAAATGAAGAGACTGTTACAAATTGAGAAACAAAATGCTGGCGATGTTGACGACGCTTTCAAAGAGCTTCCTCTTCTGCTATGACTCGTATGACAATGACGTTCTTCTCGTCTTGCTTTCTGGAGAGAGTTGATTCTGGTTGAAGCTTGATCCTTTGGAGCTTACCAAGTTGTAGGTGATACAGACGAATTCAGAATGCAGTTGTTCGCTTATTCCCTTATTTTGCATGGATTGCCCTTTCGGGTTTTCAATCCATCGGGATACCCATTTTGCCTGAGTTGTCCAATGCGGCTTTTCAACTCAGCGGGTGTACATTTTGTTTATTTCCCTTATTTTTGCCCGAGTCTTTTATTCTGTTTTTGACTCGCCGGGATGCCCTTATTTTGCCTGAACTTACATTCTGTTTTTATGTCCAGCGGGTCATTTTTATGCAAAGTATTTTTTAACTGCATCTGAATTCACAGGGGACGGGAAGTCTTCACCATCCATGGTGCTGAGCATCAGTGCTCCACCAGAGAAAACTTTCTTTACCACGAATGGTCCTTCATAATTTGGAGTCCATTTGCCCCTGTGGTCTGTATGCGGAGGGAGGATTCTTTTCAGCACAAGATCTCCTACTTGGTACTCTCGGTGCCTGACTTTCTGATCGAAGGCCTTCTTCATTCTTTTCTGATATAGCTGCCCATGACAGATTGCAGCCAATCTCTTCTCTTCAATCAGACTCAGTTGTTCGAACCGGGACCGAACCCATTCTGCTTCGTTCAGCTTAACATCCATCAATACCCGTAGAGAGGGTAATTCAACTTCAACAGGTAGGACTGCTTCCATACCATACACAAGTTGATACGGTGTTGCCCCAGTGGATGTTCTGATTGACGTGCGGTACCCATGCAAGGCAAACGGTAGCATTTCATGCCAGTCTTTGTAGGTGACTACCATCTTCTGCACAATCTTCTTGATATTTTTATTAGCTGCCTCAACAGCGCCGTTCATCTTTGGCCTGTAAGGAGAAGAATTGTGGTGTTGGATCTTGAAGTCCCGGCATAGCTCAGCCATCATTTTGTTGTTCAGGTTGGAACCATTATCAGTAATGATTCGCTCGGGAACTCCATATCGGCAGATGATATCTCTCTTTAGAAATCTGGCTACCACTTGCCTTGTAACACTTGCATATGAGGCTGCTTCAACCCACTTGGTAAAATAGTCGATGGCGACCAGGATGAATCTGTGGCCATTTGAAGCAGTCGGTTCAATCTTGCCAATCATGTCGATGCCCCACATAGCAAAGGGCCATGGTGAAGACATTATGTTCAAGGGATTGGGAGGCACATGCACCTTATCTGCATAAATCTGGCATTTATGGCATTTTCTGGAGTAGGCACAACAGTCTGCATCCATTGTGATCCAGTAATAACCTGATCTTAGCAATTTCTTAGCCATGGCATGCCCTCCAGCATGGGTACCAAAGGATCCTTCGTGCACTTCATGCATCAACAAGTCTGCTTCTGTTCTATCAACGCATCTGAGGAGTACCATATCAAAGTTTCTCTTGTATAGGGAACCATCAGTGTTCAGAAAGAAACTACCAGCAAGCCTTCTCAAAGTCTTCTTATCATTGGAAGATGCCCCGGGTGGGTATGTTTGATCCTCCAAGAAGCATTTAATGTCATGGAACCAAGGCTTATCGTTTTTTACAACATCTGCTGCAAATACATATGCTGGTCTATCAAGTCTGGATACTGGAATCTGAGGTACGGAGTTAGCAGCCTGAACTTTGATCATGGACGAAATGGTAGCAAGGGCATCTGCAAATTGATTTTCGTCCCGAGGGATATACTCAAGCTTGACTGTTGTAAAGAAAGTCAATAACCTCCTCGTATAATCCCTGTAAGGTATCAGATGATCCTGGTGTGTATACCATTTGCCGTTGGTCTGGTTGATTACTAGCGCTGAATCTCCGAATACAGCTAATGTTTTGATCCTGAGGTCAATGGCTTCCTCAAGACCCATAATACAAGCTTCGTATTCAGCTTCGTTGTTAGTGCAATTAAAGGTGAGTTTTGCCGTAAAAGGCATGTGGACTCCCTTAGGTGTAATGAGTACTGCACCAACACCGCGACCATTCATATTAACAGCCCCGTCAAACATCATAGTCCATTCTTCTTCCGGGTCGGGTCCTTCAGTGTGAACAGGCTCTTCATGATCTTTTGCTTTCAAGAACATGATGTCTTCATCAGGGAAGTCAAATCTCATAGGCTGGTAATCATCAATGGGTTGCTCAGCAAGATATTCAGACAATACACTGCCCTTGATGGCTTTCTGAGATGTGTACTGAATGTCATACTCCGTGAGAATCATTTGCCATCTCGCAACCCGTCCGGTAAGAGCTGGCTTCTCGAAAATGTACTTAACAGGGTCCATCTTTGAGATTAATAAGGTAGTGTGAGTCAACATATACTGTCTCAGTCGGCGAGCAGCCCACGCTAAAGCACAGCAAGTTTTCTCGAGCAGTGAATAACGCTGTTCACAGTCGGTAAACTTTTTGCTTAGATAGTATATTGCATACTCTTTTCGACCAGACTCGTCATGCTGGCCCAGCACACACCCCATCGACTCTTCTAATACTGTCAGGTACATTATCAGAGGTCTTCCTTCAACTGGAGGCATAAGGATTGGAGGTTCTTGCAAATATTCCTTGATCTTGTCAAAAGCTTTCTGGCAATCTTCGTTCCACCTGACCGTTTGTTCCTTTCTTAACAGTTTGAACAAAGGTTCGCAGGTTGCCGTTAGGTGAGATATGAACCGCGAAATGTAGTTCAATCGACCTAAAAACCCTCGAACTTCTTTCTCAGTTTTCGGTGCAGGCATCTCTTGAATGGCTTTGACTTTATCAGGGTCAACTTCAATCCCTTTCTCGCTTACAATAAAACCCAGCAGCTTACCGGATCGCACCCCGAATGTGCATTTGTTGGGGTTCAGCTTCAGTTGGTATTTCCTCAGACGCTTGAACAACTTCAGCAGATTCACCAGGTGATCTTCCTCTGTAAGGGACTTGGCGATCATGTCATCCACATAACATTCTATTTCTTTGTGGATCATATCATGGAATAGTGTCACCATAGCCCGTTGATATGTTGCACCGGCATTCTTCAGTCCGAATGGCATCACTTTGTAACAGAACGTGCCCCAAGGTGTAATGAATGTTGTCTTCTCCATGTCTTCAGGTGACATCTTGATCTGATTATATCCTGAAAATCCATCCATGAAGGAGAATACCGAGAACTGAGCCGTGTTATCCACCAATACATCAATGTGAGGTAATGGGAAGTCATCTTTCGGGCTGGCTCTATTCAGATCCCGGTAATCAACACACATTCTTACTTTTCCGTCCTTCTTAGGCACAGGTACTATGTTAGCAACCCACGGCGGATAGCTAGTCACAGCAAGGAACCCGGCGTCCCATTGCTTTTGTACCTCTTCCTTGATCTTCATAGCCATGTCTGGGCGAGTTCGGCGCAGCTTCTGTTTGACTGGTGGGCATTCTTCCCTCAAAGGCAGCTTGTGCACAACAATGTCGGTATCCAACCCTGGCATGTCTTGATACGACCAAGCGAACACATCAACATACTCTTGAAGCAAATCTATCAACTGTCTCTTCACTGAGTCTTGCAGGCAGGCCCCGATTTTGACTTCTTTCACGTCTTCGTCTGTACCAAGATTAATCACTTCAACCTCCTCCTGGTGAGGAGTAATAACCTTTTCCTCTTGTCTCAACAATCTGGCTAGCTCTTCAGGAAGCTCATATTCTTCTTCAACCCCTTCATCAGCTTGATTGATTGGATTGTCAAAGTCATACGATGTCATAGCCGTGCTGTTGTCGGTGCTGTCTGGAAGGCACTCTCTGCAAGGGTTCAGTTTGTTCATTTTAGTGATTGATTTTAATCTTGCTTTAGAAAAAAGTGAAATGAAGTTATCATTTTGAAAACATCGCCATTTATTTTTTGTACAAAAAGAAAAATGGAAAAACAGTGAGCAGAAAAGAAAAAGACTCATTTGCAAAAAGATGTCTGATATTTCATTAATTAATCTTGTTTGCACAAAAAAGTACAGATGGCCCGATTACAAAATGAGTCTTGTCATCTTGGGCAAGATGCAAGACTTTGATGCATGCAATAAAAATACAGGAAATAATAATTACTCTGCTCGAGTAACTCTTATGACTTCCTGGGAAGACCAGTTCGAGATACTACTCCCCGGGATCTTCGGACGGATCCAATTCTCCAGATTGCGCTCCTCTTCCAGCTCGTCTTCCAGACAGTTGATAGCATCGGGGGTGAGCATCCCCCCACTGACAAAACCAGGCTCTCCAGCAGCCTTTGCTTGATGTTGAGTTGGTCTGTAACCCAACCCAAACTTGTCCTTCTTCTCCTCCACAGCTAAGACCTTGCCCCAGCCTAGGGCAGTTCCTTCCTCAACAACCTTCCGGGCTTGTTGGTATGATGACATGGAGATCCCAGATACAGCAGATGCTTCATTCACATTCAAGGCTTCGAAACCTTGGCTCATTGTTTCAACGATCTCCCCGTCCATTTCAATATACTTGTAAGTAGCCAGATGGCTAACAAATATATCCTCCTCCCCACAGATTGTGACAACTTGGCCTTCCCACTCATATTTTAACTTTTGGTGAAGGGTAGACGTTATTGCGCCAGCGGCGTGAATCCAGGGTCTACCCAACAAACAGCTGTAGGCGGGCTGAATGTCCATCACATAAAAGATAGTTTTAAAGGTCTGCGGGCCAATTGTCACGGGCAGCTCAATCTCTCCCAGAACCGATCTCTTCGAACCATCAAAAGCTCGTACCACCAGGTTGCTGGGTCTCAATGCCAGTCCATCATATTCAAGCTTCACCAGAGCCTTCTTTGGTAAGACATTCAGGGAAGACCCTGTGTCCACCAGCACATGAGAAAGGACAGCTCCTTTGCATTCCATAGTTATGTGCAAGGCTTTGTTGTGGTTGCGGCCATCCACTGTCAGGTCAGAATTGGTAAACCCTAGCCCATTGCTAGCAGTTACATTCCCAACCACGGTTTCCAATTGGTTGACAGTGATCTCCTCAGGCACGTAAGCCGCGTGCAGGACTTTAAGTAGTGCATTCCGATGGGCTTCGGAGCACATAAGCAGTGAGAGGATGGAGATTTTGGACGGCGTCTGATGAAGTTGATCCACAACTTTATAATCACTCTTCTTGATGATTCGCATGAACTCATCAACTTCCTGATCAAATGGAGTCTTCAGGGTTTCTTTGGCAGCTGGATCTTCCTGCACCGGGCCTTTTCCCTTTGCCTTGGCAGCAGCTTCTGCTTCGGCAGTAGGTCTTTGAACTTGTGAAGCGAAGAGACGTCCGCTTCGAGTGAAGCCTCCGCCTCCCCCCACGTTATCAATTTGTGGTGCAGGTGCTGATGTTTCAAGAGTGATTCTTCTCCCTTCACAGTATAAGTCAGAGCCATAGTGCCAGGGGATGGCCCTATTGCTTTCATATGGTACTGGTCCAGGCACCGTGACAGTGACTGGACTGATTGCTGCTGCTGAAGGGACTGCAATTGTTTGTGGATCATAAAAGATTGTAACTGGTGCTCTAGCGGGAGCAGCACCCTCTGAATGGTAGGCGGAATTATTTTCTGGATCATAGAAAATGGTAACAGTGGAGATATCTTCGTGATTGATTGCTGGTGTTGTAGAAGGTTCTGTTGGAAGAACTGTTGTTGTTGTTGATGGAGAGTCGAAGTGGACTGAAGCTGAAGTTGTAGCAGGAGAAACTGTTGAAAACTGATCATTGGGTAGAACAGATGAAGTACTTGCTGATGTCGCTGATGAATTGTCGGGAATTGTTGCTGCTGTATTTGTAGGAGGATCTGAAACCGTTGCTGATGAAGTTGTCGGGTTTGCCGGAAATGACGTAGTGATCTGGAGTAGGCCACTCTGAATGAGGCTGTCAATGCCATCCCTCAAGTCTGCACACCCATTCCATGAAATATTGCAGTATGGGCACCCTAGTTCACATCCCGGAAATATACCGCCTTCACGGAGCTGAGCTTTGATTTCCACCAATGGTGTCCTGATCTGATCCACACTAGTTATCAAATAAGACGGTTGGTCTTCTTCAATAGCATTAATTCGGGGACCACCATGGTTCGGCATAGGGTTTTTATTGACATTGGGCGGAGGTGCAAAATTCAGAGCCTTGGAGTCTACCAAGTCTTGTACCTTCATATGCAGAGCCCTGCATTTTTCTGTACTGTGACCAGGTGCGTTTGAATGAAAAGCACACCTAGCATTGGAGTCATAGTTTCTTGGTAGACTGTTGGGATCCGGAGGTGCCAACGTTCTTAGCTCAACTAGGTTGAGTTTCAGAAGTTGTGGCAGCAAGGCAGCATACGGCATTGGGATCGGGTCGATCACTCTGTTAGCTTGGGATGGCCTTTGTTGGAATGGCCTTTGTTGATTGTTGTTGTAATTGTTGTTGTTCCTTGGAGGATACTGATTCTGCTGATACTGAGGTTGTTGTTGGAAGTTTTGTTGCGGAGGTTGATAGACTGGCTGAGGATGAGCCGGAGCAGGAATGGTGACTGCTGCTATTGACCCTTGAACATATTGGGGCCTACCCCTGTTGGTGTGAGCGGCATTGGTCTCGCCAGTTCTTCTCGGGCCTGTAAAAGGCTTTCTTGTACTACTGGACGAGCTGGCACCATTATCGGAAATCTTACCCATTTTCAACAGGCTTTCAATTCTCTCCCCAGCTATGACAACATCTGCGAAGCTAGTGGAAGAGAAAGCAGCCAACCTGTCAATATACGTTCCCTGAAGAGTGTTCATAAACATGTCTGCCATTTCTCTCTCAGACATAGGTGGTTGAACGGCAGCAGCCAATTGCCTCCATCTCTGGGCATATTCTCGAAAACTTTCCTTTGTCGACTGTGACATGCCCATTAGGAGAGTCCTATTGGGTGCCATGTCCAGGTTATACTGGTATTGTCTGATGAAGGCCTCTGCCAGGTCCTTCCAGCATTTAATTGTTGCCCTTGTCAAATGGGAATACCATTCCCTAGAGGCTCCAGTCAAGCTATCTTCGAAGTAGAACATCCAAAGCTTCTCATCCATTGTATAGGCCTTCAGCCTTCCCAGAAATGATTGCAAATGAGTTCGGGGGCATGAAGTCCCGTTGTATTTTTCGAAGCTCGGAGGCTTGAACTTATGGGGGATCCTGACCCCGTCTACCAGCCCCATGTCCATGACGTCGAAGCCCAAAGAATTTTGAGACTCCAGTGATCTCAACTTCTCAGCTATTTCATCCAGTCTCCGATCGTAGACCTCATCCCCAGCTCCCATTACTGTGAACTGGTCTTCTTGGGCGTCTTCTTGGAGTACCCTTCCTGTAGCAGCATTCCCTTGCACATTAGCAGGGATATTGACCTCCGGATGAAGGTGAGGGCCGAATACAGGTGGGTTGACCTGAGGCTGACCCCCCTCATTGTTGCTTGTTCCGCCAGTCCCTAGGTGGGCATCTTCCCGAGTCTGCCTCTCTACCAAGGCTCTTAGTCTTTCCTGGCTCTGAGCCATGTTGTTCATCACTTCCATAAACTGAGTCATCTGTGTTCTCATCTCTAACCTTTCGTTGGCCATCTGGTTCCTGACCTCTGCTAGATCTTGTTGCATCTGGTCCATTTGAATTCCCGGAAGGTTGTTTCTAGTTGGGTATCTGTGTGGCCTGTTGAGAGGAAATACCCGGCGGCGAGCAATAATTCCCTGAACATCACAACAGAGTTAGCAACAACAAAAACAAAACCTACAAAACAAACAAAGTGTTAGCATGCAATGCAGTATGCCTATTTGTTCTCAAGGTATCCGGCTTGGCATTCAGTTTTGACCCTTCCAGACCCTTGAAGATGTCGTTGAAGTTGCTTTTGAAGAAAACTCAGATGGAACAAAAATAACACAAATGTATTACAGAAAGGTGAAATAATACAACTTGTTTAATTTGCAATACAAGCCCTTAAAGGGGTCAAAAATACATCACAAAAAGGTAAAAGTACATGGAATAGAAACAACAACAAGCAAATGATCAAACTCCAAGGCCAAACTCATCCTCACGAACTTCCTTAAGAAGTGCTTCGGTCACAGGATCAGCCGGACGCTCCGTGAGACTTCTGATGAGAAGGTTCCGGGTAGCAACAGCTGCAGTCAACTTCTTGTTCTGACTCTGGTTCTTTGACCTCTTCACTCCAGCTCTAATCTTTAGCTCTGATATCTCCCTTTGGGCTGCTGCCAGGGCTTCTTCCATCTGCTCCATCTTGTCCTGAACTCTCTTGTCCTCTAGAGTACGAGCCTCGGTGATCCTGACCCACCTAGCCTGACTCTCCTTCAGATACAAGTCTGTTCTAGCTTTCTGGTACTGAGCTTCTTTACAAGCATTCTTCAGGATTTGCTCTCCGGCCCTAGACTTCTTAATATAATCTTCAGACTTCTCAATCTTAGCCAGATGCTCTTTCTTCAACTTCTCCAGCCTCTCAATATCCAATCTTCCATCCTTCCTCTCATAGAGGGTCTTCTGCAAGGCTTGGGATAACTTCTCATTTCTTTCCTTCAAGCTCTCAAACTCTTCCATGCTGACAGTGGCAGGGGGTGGTGCTGAAGATGACTCAGGCATGTCTTCTATGGTGAAGGGTAATCCAGAGAATTGGGCCCTAGCACGGGACCACTCATAATATTGGGCTGATGCCACATTATTGCACTTCCCCAGAATGGTGACTCCCTTGGTTTGAACATGATCCCAGGCCCAGGCAGCCTGCCTAACAGTTGCCAGACTAATCTTGTTCTCACAGTAGAGGGTCTCAACCAGGTCTTGTACCTTGGGAGTATGGACCAGTGCATAACCCAATTGCCTCCTGAACAGCAGAGGGTTGTAATTGATACTTCCCTTAACTCCTACTAAGGGCACATTGGGGAAGTGCCCACAGCTAGTGATTATATCTCTGCCCTTGGTGCTCTGAGTGCACCATCTGATGTCTGCTGAAGTGAGAGTAGTGATCCTCTTAGCCCAGTTGCTTTGCTGGTGAGGATTTAGAAATGCATCTGTCCTCGGTAGATGCCTGAGAAGCCAAGCATGGAATAACGGGGCACAACACCTCACTAACTTACCCCTCTGCTTCTCATTCCTCTGATGTACTGAGTAATAGAGATCACCCAATAGAGTTGGCACTGGGTTCTTCAGGATGAACAAGTGAATTGCATTCTTGCTAATGAATCGAGGCTCATCTGCAAACAACACAATTCCATATACACTTAAGGCCAACAGAGCACAAACAGCTTTCCACTCCCCCAGGGAGGCCTTCAGACTAGCTTGAGAAATCAGGAAGTCCAGATGAAAACCAGGGATCCCAGCTTTAGAGGTCATGCGTTGCTCAATCAAAGCAGGTTCCAGGTGCAAAGCTTTTGCTATCTCTCCATTGCTGGGAAAGACCATTTCAGGGTTGAAAGGGATCTCTCTCTTGATAGGCAAACCAATCAAATATGAATATTCTTCCAACAGAGGCCCCAACTGAAAGTCTTGAAAGGTGAAGCATCTCAATGGGGGGTCATAGAACTGGATGCAGGTGTGGATCAAACTCCTCTGAGATGGGTCCAGATCCATGACCAAGTCAAGTATATCCCCATAATGCTCTCTGAACAGAGGTATGTGATCTGGGGTGATCAGGGTTTGGATCCTCCTGATGTCTGATAAGTCTGGTTGGAAGAAATGATAGGTGATGTTGCTTTTCTTTGGAGCCATGAGTGCTGAAGACTGAGTAGAATAAGTGCTGATGAAGATGCTGAGAAGTGGGCCACTGGCTGGCTAATGCAAGTAACTGAAGTATATGGCTGAAGCAAGTGCTGGTGGAGATAGGTCAATACTGCAGATGGGGTCAAAACCAAAACCAGATGAAAGTGGATACCCTGAAACACAAATAAGCATATGTTAATATGATGCAATGAGTATGTATGCAGATGAAATGCAAGGGTTTGTGACTGAGCTGGATCTGATTAACTGCCTTGGTATAGATCCATGTGTGTCCAAGAATTCCAGATGGAGGTCTATAAATCCAGTAACCAGGGTGGGGGACTCAAATAAAGAGCCACAAGTCCAAGGTTTTTAGAATCACAAGAACTATCCAACATGGAGCACTCTTAACAAAGTCAAAGTAACAGGGTATTCTGAGGTCAAGGTACCTGCAAACCTGTAAACAGCCCAACCCCCTCACAGGTGGTGATCTAGAACAAGGATCCTCAGGCTTGGATCTGTTATGAGAAGTGTAAACACGTCTAACCCGGAGGTACAGTGTTTACAATAACCATAACAATTCCTCCTCTAATTCACCTCAGTTTCTGAAGGTCAATACTAAAAGGTCATCCAGACTTAGCAGGCTTCCCAGATAGCCCTAGCATTGCAGGAAATCCGCAACACAGAGTTCTCAAGAAGAAACCCATATCTGAACCGTGTTTCATATTCCCGCACCAGACCGAAATGGAATGGGAAAGAATATGATTCACTCTAGCCTAGGTGTCACTCAGGTCCCAGGTATAGGACCTTAACTCTCAATGAAATACCCACCCACCAAGGCAAACAACAGATCCAGCCAGCAACAATGACAGTATGATATATAAATGCAGTAAAGAAAGCAGTAAAGTAACTGTACATAAAGCAATAAACAACAATAAACACAAGCACAAACAAGCACATAACACCCCAGTAAACACAAATCAATCAAGCGCTAGGAGGAACCCACAAAAAGAACCAGAAGCCCTGGTTGCAGTATAAGGGTCCCCAGCAGAGTCGCCAAGCTGTCGCTCCCGACAAATGAAATGGATCAAATGAAGGTACAGACGCGAACGGTCGGCGAGGGGAACAGTGAGAACACACAGCCGTGAACTCACTGGAGGATGAATAGAGTCGCCAGCTAGGCATTTTTATCCCGGAGGAAAGGCAATGCTGCATAGACCTAGAAAGAGATGGATAAGACGGTTTGCGAACCAGAGAGACTGAGAAAGGGGGTTGGTTACAACCTGGGAAGGTATTAGCACCCAGATTGTCCGTCGTACTCGACGGGATCCACGCTTAAAAGATTTGTGTTTTAAAGGGGTAGTGTCAGTGCAATCTGTGTGTAAAGAGCTGGAAAGCAATATGTACAGGTGTCAGTGTAAAAGAAGCGTAAAGTGATAAGTGAAGTGTCAGTGTAAGAAAGAGTATGCTCATGATTATGAGGCTTGAAGAATAATGCTGGAAAGAGGGGGAATGTACAGAGACTTTTGTTCGATAACTGTTAAGTTATGCCTACGTATCCTCTCGTGCAATGAGGAAGTCAGAACACCGTAGTTCGACCCAAAGAGACTGAAAGGTGATTTGACTTGTGAACTGCTTGCTTGTCAATGCTCAAGTGTATGACCCGTCTGGCTCAGGTGCTTACTGTCTTGCATTAGACGGAAGAAGCGAGTTCTCGTTTGTGCGTGAAGGTGATGAGAAAAGAATCCCGGAGGAGACGATTATTGTTTGTTTTTGTGTTTTCAGTCTTTTATTGCTTTTGAAAGTTTGTCGTAAGATAATGAGCTTAAGCCTAAACCAATGGATTTAGTAAACTCATTACATCTTCCCTCTGATTAGGGGTAATGAGAATTACCTTAAGTGTGAAGTCAGCTTCTCACACTTAATCACCTTTGGTATAGGGTTAAGATCATTAACCTACTTGTGATTATTTAGATGTTTTTGTGGTTTTTGTTTAGTGTTAAGTAATGAGGTTAAGCCATAATCAGGGATTTAACAGACTCATTACACCATCCTAAAAGAAGGATAATAGATGAGAATGCTTAAGCTGAGGAAAGCTCCTCAACTTAATCCATGATCAGAGATTAAACTCATGACAAAACAGGCATTTGATTAAATGGATTTTATTAATGGTATGATGATGAAGTGTTTTTCATGATTTGTAAGACAACTTGAGGGGGACTTGTCCATTAACTCTAGGGTTAGTCCTTCTTAACCATTTAAGGAAGAATTAGAACCCTAATGCAAGGCCCAAGTTACAAGTGTAATGTCTTGATAATTATTATGTGAATTGATTAAGAGATTTAAACACCTTGAGGGTTTAATACTTAGGATTAAAGCTATACACTCCATCCTAAGAGAAGGATGCAGGCATAACCCTAACCACAAAGTCTTAACACCTTTAGGGTTTAGTCCCTAATTATGAGGTGAGAAAAGGAGACTCAAAGATGACACAAAGGTAAAAGCTAAATGGGGGGACTAATCAACCCTAATTGTTAACATGCTTGGAAACCCTAGGGTTTGTGTGGTTTTTTAGAGATATCTTCAAGGAGAGCCACCAGGAAGCAGATGAAAGGATCAGGAAGTGAAGAGAAGCAAACAACTTGCTTCACTCAAGAAGTCAAGTTGCTTGAAGGGGGAAGAAACAATAAACAGGGAGGAGCAAGCTCACTCCAATAACCATACAAGCAGATATAACAAATATGTACAAAGGAGATGAAAAAGAAATACGAGAAGTGAAGGCAAATTCACTTCTCGGAGTACTTACCACCTGAAAAGAAGAGTTAGCACGAAAGAAATAAATAAAGTGAAAATGAACTTGATATTAGGGTGCAAACCGAAGATGATATGGATTATTGTACAAGTGAGAACAAACGAAAAATAAATAGCTAAGTTAAAATGAGAATGATTAACAGAAATAATTAACAAATTAAAAAAAAAAAACTCTATCTTATATAAATATCTAATAAGAATGTTTCTCTTTTTTTTTTTTTTTGAACTTTTCTATATATAATTATATCTAAAAAAAGTTTTACATAATTTTCTAAACAAGTAAATAAATGATTTACAACGTTTATCTAAAGAAAATAGATAAATGGTTTTTTTTTCAAAATTTATCTAAGAAAATAAATAAAATAGTTTTCAATATTTATCTAAGAAAATAAATAAACTAGTTTTGAAAATTTATCTAAATCTTAAATGAAATAGAATAAAAACAAATAACAAAAGGGCCCTCCTGCTGGCAGAAAAGCAGGCCCACCCAAAGCTGGTGTTATCCCTCTCTAAACGGGCCTGGGTCGCCCACGACCCGAACCAACCCCCCCCAATCTGAGCGCGTCCAGCCAACGGTCACAGCAGGTGGCCTGGGGAAGAAGAAACGCGTGGCATCGGGAAGCAACAAAAAAAGGTAAAAGAAACTTGCTGTTTCCCGGGGGAAACTTATGACCATTAACCAAACCAAAAGTTGACAACGTTCATGTTCATAAACCTAAAACTCTCTCCTTCACCTCTCACCTCCACCGGCCCCTCAACTCTCTCCTTCGACTTCCCCTTTCCCTATCATCCGAATCTAAAACTCAAACCCCAATCTAAACCTAAAATTTATCAACGTTAAACAACAAACAATCCAGTACCCACCCAATCAACGGAAGTTCGTCGAACGACGAAAGGCATGAAGAGATTCGGAAACGATACTCAACAATAACAGCAGGAGAAAAAAAAAAAGGTCAAAAAGGAACTGGATCTTATACCTGCTCCGAAGGTTCTCGGAGGTATAGTCTCCTTTCGAAACACTCTGTTCTTCAGCTCGAACTCTCCTTCTTCTTCTTGAATTTGCTTTTTTCTTCAATGAGGGAGTTCTTCTAGGGTTTTCAAAATTTCCTTCTGTATTGTTCTTGATGAGGCTGTGTGTTCTCTCGCAGGTTGCTAGGGTGATGACAATGGTTGATACGGCACTTTGGAGCTCTTGAAAGCTAAGTTTTTTTTTCTTTTGCTGTGATTAGGTTTTTTCGTGACTTAGGGTTTTCGAATGCGGCTAGGGTTCTTGATGAACTTAGGGTTTTTTCTCATCCTTCTCTTTGAAAATTTCTTCCCTTTTTATAACTTGGAATTAGGGTTTTCAAAGATTTCGATTTACACTGAAACGAAACCAAACTGGCCATGTTTTTCTTCTTCTTTTTCGTAACAGAGAAATGTTTTTGCCATTTTGTGAAACATTGCCTGCAGTCCTGCTGACATCCCTGCTATAAATTTTTTGTCTGCTTATGCCCCTTGGTACTGCACTGGTTGAACTAGTTTCTTTGAAATGGAACTGGATTTGGTTGTGCTTTGATTGAATTAGTCATTCTTTTTACCGCCGTAAACTCAAATTTTTTAACTGCTAACCATTGTGGTTATTTTCGAATTTTGCAGGGTCAAATATGAGTTTCAAATACCATGTTCAATCCTGCTGAGGTGATAAACATTCAGATGCTTCAAAATCTCCCTGCTTCATGGTTCATGATGAAATCTTCAAAACATTTGTATATGGGATGTGAGTTCACGAAGGCAGCCCTGTTTGCATCACCATTAGTATCCGTTTCTTGTTGACTGTCATAGTCATCTACTTCTGATTGATGATCTGATGAATGAGATGACATGGATGAATATTCTTCGGTTGATGTCTCTTCTTGATCTCGGAGTGTCTTCAATATCAGTGTTTTGAGTAAATTCATCACTTGAACCGTGTGCATAAGAGCAGTTAATGAACCAGACATCTGAGTCATATTTGGAGCAAAAACCATTGCAACATTTCTAGCATCCATTTTGTTATATTCCGCTTCAACTACAACATCAGCCATGAGATCAACAGCCCAATCAAGCAAAGCCGATTCAACCGGTTTCAGCTCCTTCACGAGCTCAACAGATTCTTCTTCAGTATTGCATTCAAGAACTTCCTCCGGCGAAAGTCCATCTAAAACTCCAGAAGGGAGTTCCCTAAACCATGCTTTTATCAAACCAGCCAAACAATGAACATCAATATCATTCGGCACAATGCCGCCATTCAATTGCTCTCTCAAATGTTCCTCTTCAAACTTCACTTGTGCCATGTACGATACACATGAACAAGTACTTAAATGTGCTAGGCACATGGTATGTATCTCTAACTTTGTTCATAATCAGCATAATGTCTCCTTTGTTTGATCATTTGTTTATTTGGTTCCAGGCAGCTGTTGAGATAACTTGTGAGCCTACCATAAAGAAACATGTTCGTAGATACTTTATTGACCATGCTGTGGTGTCAACCTTTCCTACTGCCGATGGTAATATGACCATAGATTCGTTCCATCAGTTTTCTGGGGTGAAGTGGGTTAGTGATAGCGTACGCAGGTCTGCTCAACTGTGGAATGGACAGAGGAAGCTGATACTGTATGATGCAATTTTTCGGTTTCTTTTACCATCTATGGAAAAAGAAGCAAGAGGCGTCTTAGCAAGCAAAGCAAAAGCATTGGGTGCTTATGGAGTATGGGAAGGCCTTTTGGAATAAGGTTTCTGTCTGGCCTTATCAACGGAAGGAAAATGATCTTAGCTTGGATGATGAGGCTGCTTCTCAATCTCTGCTTCATGTATTTCAGTCCATTTTTCTTCTTCTGTATGCCGTTGAACTGAAATTTCGTAAGCTTTTGTTTTGCAGGTTTGATTTGTAGTCATTCCAAGAGCCAAGAGGATCGGCTGTCGCTGGAGCTAAACTGGCTTGAACCTGCCAAACATCATAGGCCGCGTTGAGTAGAAACAATGATGTCTCAACATGTTCAACCAAATTCTGAGGAAAGAATCACGAAGTTGGGTCCAGTTCGTTGAGACAATTCTTTGGCAGATTTTCTGTATATCCTGTAACTGAACTACGCCTCCAAACAGATCTCTGTTTTCTATGCACACAGTTTCTGATTGTTACTGATGTGAAGTTGCTGAGTTTGTTTGCCAACCTATTAATTATTTCTTTCTGTTTTGCAGGTACGGAGAGCCATCAATTGTAATCTAACTCCGGGAGCCATAACTTTCCAGTATCCTCACGGGCGGTAGTCAGCCTAGCAACAAAGTTCCAGGCCACATTGTCTTCGAACACGCCTTCAGCCAAGAGTTCTTGTCCGTATGGCGTGAGTGAATGCACCAATTTCACTGCCCATTACCACTTGATGATGAAAAAGAAGAAAAAGCAATGATACAAAAAGCAGCAGGTGTGGGGGAGCTGTGAGCCGGTTTCACATGTGTTTTTCTATTTTTCTTTTTTTTTTGTGGATGTATACTAGCTAACACAATGTGACAACAGAAAGATAGAAGGAATTCTATTGTAAGCTAACATTTGTATACGCCATTGTAATTCTATTGTCCATACAAATCACAACCAATTTAAACAGCACTATAATTTTATTTACCAACACTAATCAATATATTATTCAGCAAGTGACCAAACATATGAATTAGTTTATCATGGGCAAGATCGAAGGAGAGAATAGGCTGTATCTGACAACTTGAACACGAAGTTGAGCCATTAGCAAAGAGTCAGCAAGGATCGTCAAAATCTGGCAGATGTGACCATCAGTAGTAATTGATAATTGGATTAGCAAAATCAAACAGAGGTTGCCATCAGTCTCTGAATAATTGTGAAAAGTCATGTATATTATGAAAATATCACCATCTTCTGTAGAAGAAACTGATCCTTCACAAACCACAGCACCAAATTTTGAAATCATCACCATTTGCACATAAGAAACTAATTCCTTTCATATTAGGACGCCTCAGAAAGTCATCTATAGTTATCAGTCATGAACTTCTTTCTTTTTTTCGAAACCAATGAATCAAAAAGATCACACTTATCATTTTTCTTTTCAAAAATGCAATAAGTTTAACCCACAACTCATCAATTTATCGAAATATCTTAAAATCAACTTTGAAATCTTAGTGACATTCAACCATCAACGAGACCCCGGTTGATTGAAATGATTTGCAGGAAACGCACTTGTAAGGCCTTTGATAGGTAAGGATAGCTGGTGTGGCACAGGCCCATGATCAAATCCTGGGAAATTGCAATGAGTGGAGGCATAGCCGTGAAACTTGGAGATTCTTTGGTGCATTCAAAATTTAAAGCCCTGATTCATGCTTGTGTGATGACTGGAAGTCGCACTGGAGTTACACAAAAGCTTGCCATGAGAATTTGCAAGTTCTTCAATTCAAGGCCATTTTTGCAAAGTGGCTCGAAACTCCTCAGTCTTGTGAACTTCTGGCATCCCATATGATCAAATAAAGATCATATGCAATCAAAATGACGAAGTATACCCTTTGGTCGGGACCTCGAGAGCCTCAGATATCCTGATTCTGTACTGACATGTTCCAGAAGTCATCCCTTGATTAGATACCCTTTCCATGGAATTTCTTCATGGAACTTGATATGCGCGGACCTCATAACCTGATCCTGTTTCCATGCCATCTCCGGTTCTTGTGATTCCTTGACATTCTTTTGACCTCGAGGGCATACAATATGATGCTTGAACATCGAAGACCTTTGGAGTGGCTCTTGAAGCTTCTGGACTGCTCGGATCACAAACCCTAGATGCAAATGACTTCGAACCAATGCAGTGAATCAAAAACGCGGTATGAGATGCCATGATTGAGATTATGTATATGAAATGATCACAAGCCGTGGTGTGAATGGGTGAGGGCAAATTTGGGGTGTTTACACATGTACTTTCGATTTGTAACAAAAGAAGCAAGCTTTAAAAAGTTTGAAGTTTGAGACTACCTGAGGTGACAAATCCTGTTTCTGGGCTTCCAGAGCCGTTTCTTGATGCAAGCTAGCTCTAATGACTCCCCTGGTGTCAATGGCAGGCTTGAAATGAGCTCTAGCAAGCTAATTTCAAGAGTTACCAAACTGATATAGCAGAGAATGAACTTGGTGTACAGGCTGTTTTAGGTCAGTGTAATGGGTGGTTTGGACTCCTTTGAGTGTTCCTGATTTGCTGGTGAAGGAAAATGAAGTGTTGGATGGCTGAAAAGTGAGATTCGAATAGAACTGGTTCTGAGGGTGAAGAATGGTGAAGCTCAGGTCAGGCTTGTTTCAGGCTTGAGCTTTGGTGGTTTTTTGTCTATGAAGTGTGTTGAGTTGGATGATGAAGGAAGTTTGAGTGTTTGCAGGCTGTATAGAGAAATTCGAAAGCTTTTGCAATGTGAAGGGATTTTGTGTATGTGTGTAATGTGTGTGTTTCTGCCTTGCTTAGGGTTATGGTTAGCTTGCAAATTGATAACATAAAATAATCCAATTGGTCAGAGGATGTGACTTGTGCTTTATGGATAGGTGTAGCCACTTTTGCAAAAATGTCAACTTCTTGTAAGATAGGGCATGGGCAACTTCTAGCCAAGTACAAAGCATGGGGCTGCGCAGCATGATGAGTGTGTGAGGCTGGCTTGATTCAAGGACCAATGCAGCAAGTTGGTGAAGCATGATCATGAGTTTTGCAACTTGGTTACTTTATGGAACTTTGTGAAAAATGCCTTGCTACACAAACCAAACCATGGGCAAACTTGATCCAATTCTGATTTTTAGGACTTAAAGAATGTTTGTGTAATGGTTTGTAGTGAATTAGAGGCTGCAATGTGCATTGGTTCAAGACTTTGCAAAATTTCCATTTGAAGCATGCCTTGAAAAACAATGATTTTTGCCAACTTTGCATTGCCATCACTTTTGATCCAAGAAGAGTTTGATCATGTTCTTGTACTTTTTGAAAAGGGAAAGATGAGATCTACAAGTTTCATGACCAAAGTTTTTCCATTTGAAGCCTTTTTGAATCATGAATCAAGGCTTGAAAAATGACCTAAAATGATGCATTCTTGAAAAGTCAACTATGCCCAAAAAGTCAACATTTGCAAAAACCCTAAATTCTTGATTTCTATGAACTTCAACCTTCTTCCATGACCAAATAAAGATCATATACACTCAAAATGATGAAGATCAACCATTGGTTGGGTCATTGGGGGCCTCAGATGCCCTGATTTTGCACTGACTTGCTTGAAAAGTCAACCCTTGATCAGATGACTTCCCCATGGAATTTCTTCATGAAAATTGATATGCATACTCCCTATACCATATAGAGATCAATGGAAACAAGAATGACCAAAAAATTTGGAGTTATGGCCTCTGAAACCAAAACCCTAATTTTCAGTCAACTGTGAAGTCTAGCCTGGCTCTGCATCCAACCAAACCCTAGTTCTTGTGATTCCTCTGCAATTTTGACTTTGAGGAGATGGAATATGATATAAGAACACACATGGACCACTTTGAGTTGATTGGTGGCCTTTGGAATGGCTCAAGAAGCTTTGGGATTGCTCAGATCACAAACCCCAGGTGCAGATGACTTAGAACCAATGCAGTGAACAAAATAAGGTATGAGATGATATGTTTGTGTTTATGCATATGAGAATGATCACAAGCCATAGTGAAATAAGTGAGGGCAAATTTGGGGTGTTTACACATGTCACTAAATTTAATCCCATTTCCATTAGATTCAATGAATCTTCCAATAAGATCTTCAGTGATGATGATCTTCTTCCCTATGACATAAGACGTGACCTGGTTATTTGATGTTGTAGAAAAAATCTAGAATTATTTGACCAACTTAGGGAAAATGGGACCTATAAGACGATCAAATTACTTTGTGCATCCTTCATATTTAACTTCAGGTGTGAGATCATAGCCTTTTTCCTCCATGCTATCAAAATCCAAAAACAGTTCACAAAGAACTTCTAGGTTTTCAACTGGAGTAAAAAGAGTTCTGATCGAAGTAGCATGAGTTTCTTCAGATGCTTGACTTGTAGAAGCTTGAGTTTGCTTAGAAGATGAATCCATTGTTCACAAGAAGGTTTTGTAACAAAATGCAGAAATCAAGAGAAAACAAGTAGAGCAGTAAAAGCAAGAAAATAGTGAAAGTGAATGTGAGAAAGTGAAAGTGTTTGTGAGGTGAGAATGAGCACATATATAGAGAGTTTTCAACGGATATAAAATATAATTAAATTAGCAATTAAAACATAAACATAATGATTAAAAGAATTAATAAATTCTGACAAGGGAGATGGCGTAAAAGATTTTTAAACAGTTACCAATGTGACTAGCAAGTCAACTTTGTCAACACAGTCATTTCAGTTTCTCAGAATTTGAACATGTATTCAGCCTCAGAGGACACCTGGAGCTTAGGTTGACAGTTGTTCATGTCATGAACTACATGTTATGTCATTTCTCAGAGTCTAACAATGTATTCAACTTCAGAGGACACCTGGAGCTTAGGTTGACAATTGTTGATGTTATGAACTGCATATTTTGTCCTTGAAATGAAGGTTCTCAGAGACGAACTTTCATATCTTTCTGGATAGATTCTAATACAATTTCCCTTCTTACTTTAGAAGAAATATTGGTCAGAAGTTCAAAAGAAGAGAAGTTTTGAGAGTTAAATATATAGAATTAACATATTCATTATGGACATAATTCTATACTAAGGTCTTTCAAAATGAAATTAAACCTATCTTCAGCAAGGGGTTTTGTGAAAACATCAGCCTATTGATAGTCGGTGTCTATGAATTTTAAGGATAAAATTCCCTTCTGATTATAGTCCCTAATGAAATGGTGTTTAATTTCTATATGTTTAGCTCTAGAATGTAAAATATGATTTTTAGAAAGACAAATAACATAAATATTATCATAGCGGATATGGATGTTACTCTCATAAATATTGAAGTCATCAAGCTAATTCTTCATCTATAGCATTTGAGTATCGCATCTAGCAGCTACTATGTATTCTGCTTCAACAGTTTAAAGTGAAATTGTAGATTGTCTTATGTTGGACTAAGAGATTAAGTTGTTTCCCAGAAATTGACAACTTCCAGAAGTACTTTTTCTTTCTGTTCTGTCTCCAGTAAAGTCAGCATTGTAGTACCCTACAAGTTTGTATTCTCTGGATCTTCTATAGCAAAGGCCAAGATTAGTAGTACCTTTCAGATACTTGAAAATTCTTTTAACTGTTGTTAAGTGAGATTCTCTAGGATCTAATTGGAATCTTGCACAAAGGCAAACACTGTATAGAATATCAGGTCTTGAGGCAGTTAAGTAAAGGAGAGAGCCAATCATACCTCTATAGATCTTTTGATCTACTTTCTTACTTACCTCTTCCTTTTCCAAAATACATGTAGGATGAATAGGAGTTTTAGATGGTTTACTTTCTAACATATCAAATTTCTTCAGAAGTTTTTTTTAACATAATTTGCTTTGATGTATGTAGGTTCCTTCTGATGTTTGATTAATTTGGATTCCCATAGAGAACTTGAGTTCTCCCATTAAGCTCATTTCAAATTCTGCCTGCATAGTCTTAGCAAATTCATTGCCTAGAGAGCGTTTAGTAGATCCAAAAATTATATCATCTACGTAAATTTGACAGATCAGGATATCGTTTTTAAATGTTTTACAGAAAAGAGTTGTGTCCACCTTCCCTATGGTAAAGTTATTTTCTAAGAGAAAGTTACTTAATCTTTCATACCAAGCTCTGGGAGCTTGTTTTAGACCATATAACGATTTTGTATTTTCAAAACCAGGGGGTTGATGCACATAAACTTCTTCATAAATGTAACCATTTAAAAACACACTCTTGACATTCATCTAATAAAGAGTGATGTTATTATTTACAACAAAAGAAACTAAAAGTCTGATAGATTCTAACCTTGCGACTGGTGAAAAGGTTTATGTATAGTCCATTCCCTCTTGCTTACTATAATCTTATGCAACCAGTCGTGCTTTATTTCTATTAACTTCTCCTTGTTCATTCAGCTTGTTTCTGAAGACCCGTTTGGTTCCACTGATGTTGAATCTTTGGGTTTAGGAACTAGATCACATACGTCATTTCTGGTGAATTGATTTAGTTCTTCCTGCATTGCAAGTATCCAATCATTGTCTAAGAGAGCTTCGTTAATGGAAATGGGTTCAATCAGAGAGACTAATCCCATTAGAGATTCTTCATACTTTTTGAATGAAGATCTTGTTCTGATTGGATCATTTTTCTTTCCCAAAATTTTATCTTATGGATGAGCTAGAATGCTTCTGGATTATCTCTTCTGAATGGGTTCTTCATAGTTTGTTGTGGAATTTGTGTTGTCTATTTCTGTAGATGGTTGTTCTTCAGATTTTCTTATTTCTGTACCTGTAATTTGAACTTCTATATTTGCAAGATATTCATTCTACTTTGGCTTTTGGAGGCCAATCTTATCATCAAATCTGATACAAATAGATTCCACCACAATACGTGTTTCTGTGTTATATACTTTGTATCCTTTAGAACGTTCAAAGTATCATAACATGAAACCTTTTTGTGCCTTAGAATCAAACTTGTTCAAGGGATCATTAGTGTTAAGAATAAAACAAGTACATCCAAAATGATGGAAATAAGAAATGTTGGGCTTTCTGTCCTTCCCAAATTCATATGGAATCTTCTCTAGAATATGTCTTATAGAGATTCTATTCTGAATATAGCACGTTGTATTTACTACTTCTGCCCAAAAGTGTTTAGCCATGTTGGTCGCATTGATCATGGTTATGACCATATCTTGTAAAGTTTTGTTCTTTCGTTCTACAACTCCATTTTGTTGTGGAGTTTTAGGACAAGAGAAATCATGAGAGATGCCATTTTCATTAAAAAATAATTCCAATTTTTTGTTTTCAAATTCTCCACGATGATCACTTCTGACTTTTACAATTCTAAACTCTTTTTCATTTTGAACTTGTTTGTAGACGGTAGAAAATACAGATATTTACTCGTCCTTGTGTCTAAGGAACTTTACTCATGTCCATCTACTATAGTCATCTACGATCACTGATCCATACTTCTTGCCACTAATTGAGTCAGTTTTCACTGGTCCAAACAAATCAATGTGCAGAAGTTTTAATGGTCTAGAGGAAGAAACAACTTTTTTTTATTTGAAAGCAGATTTAGCAAACTTGCATTTATGACATGCTTCACACAGAGCATATGAGTTGAACTTAAAATTAGGAAGTCCTCTGACCAAATTGAGTTTGTTAATATGACATAATCTTCTCATACTAACATGCCCCAATCTTCTGTGCCGGACATATTGCTCGTCGTTAACAAACGTAGGGCATTTCACATTCTGACTTTTTAGTTCAGAATATTTTATTTTGTAAATGTTGTTCTTTCTCTTTCCATTAAAAAGAATAGCTCCATATTTCTGACTAACAACTTTGTAGAACTTTTTATTAAAGATTATATCATAACCTTTATCACTTAATTGACTTACTAATAACAAGTTATACATCAATCCATCAACTAACAGAACATTAGATATAGAGGGAAGAGTACCATTACAAATGGTTCCAGAGCCAATGATTTTTTTCCTTTTTGATTACCTCCAAAACATACATAGCCTCCAGCTTTAAGCTCAGACTTTGGAACATATGCTTTCTTCCCGTCATGTGTCGTAAGCATCCAGAGTCTATGTACCAAGATTGGTGTTTCAATCTTGATGTTAAAGACATCTGTAACATAGAGAATTTTATCCTTGGACACCCATATCTTTCTGGATCCTTGTTTGTTAGAGTTTACATAATTTTGATTGAGTTTAGGTTTCTCAATAGAATTTTTAGAATAATATGACTCACTGGTGTATTTTAAATCATGTTTGTATCCATATGTAAAGTGAGAATTTAAAGGTGTGTATTTTATGACCATGTCATCAGCTTGTTTAAATTGATGTGGTGTTTCTCCTTTAGGTTTAACATATCTTATGCCTCTTCTACCGTTTATGCTAACTCTATAGATCATTGACGCAATTTTGCTTATGTCTATGTTTTTAGCTAGAAATTTTTGAAAACTATGATCATACTGATTTATGATGCTTTCAGAACAAGATAGAACTTTTGAGTCAGATTCTTTCTGAGCTTTATGTTTTTCAAAAGAGTTTTCAAGTTTTGAAATGATTTCTTTAAGCTCAGAGTTTTATGCTTTTAGTTTCCTACTTTCTTCAGATTCAGATACTATACCATGTTTCAGGTTTTTGTATTTGAATTGAAGTTTCTGATGTTTTTCTAGAATTACTGAGAGACTATCTTCTAATTGAGATCTAGATAGTTTAGAGAATACCTCTTTTGTTTCCGAGTCTGGTCCAGATTATGATGAGTTGGTATCTGTAACACGGTGGGAGAACTGACTTTCTATAAATGTTGCGGATAGCAAGAGTCGCCACCGACTTTTATTTTATCCAAAAGGAAAGGACATAAAAGAACAGGAAAGACCTTAAAAAGATTTTGGGTTCGGGGGGTAGGTTATATAAAGGGAAGGTGTTAGCACCCTTTATATTCATGGTTATCCATGGGCTCTTAGTTACTTAGCTCACTTTGAATTGTTTTGAGAAAGGTGTAGTGTGTGATTAAAACTTTCTAAGTACTTTATAATGATCCTCGTATGGATATATACAAAGACTTGTTTTTGAAAATTTGTTTGAAATGTGAAATGTAAAATGTATTTTGAAATGTGTGAGCAAGTAATTAAGAAGAACCTACCCTATATTAGGTCTTTACTGTTCTTATGTTCTTTCAATGGTAAGACTATCCCTATTATTAAGGAATAGGTAGTCATTACCTTGGATGTAATAAGGGACATGTGTAGGGACAACTGAATATAGGCAACTGCAAGGTGTCTTTAGCAATTCGTAGGGACTTATCATCTTTTATTCGAAGGGACAAGATCATTTATCGTAGGCAACCTCGAAGGGACTTGATCTTATAAACTGAAGGGACTTGATGATATTTGTGAAGGGACTTTGCTTAAGACACCTTACTTGACCTTTTGAAATAGGCAACATGAGAGGTAACCCTAGAAAGTGCAAGATGGCGATCAAAGATCGACTTACGTGTGTGCGTGTTCATATTCAAATATTTATCTTTTTAAATTAATTATTCTAACCCAATGTTAATTACAAGTATGTTATTCACGCCCTATAATTACTAACCATGCAGTTAATATATTTACAATAAAAATAAAGCAAAAATATAAACCTAAACTATTACAAAGCTTCGGGACAATTACAATATAATCGGAGAAATAATAATAACGATAAATAGAAAATAAATAAGCAATAATTTAAATGTTAGTAATAATAAAGTAATAATAATAAGGAAGGGTTAGTAAAAATATAAAGAAAATAAAAATTTAAAAGAGAATATTATTTTTAAGTTAAATAAACATTAGAAAAAAAATTTAGAAGAAAATATAACAATTTTTATAATAATAAACAAAATATTAAACAATTTACATATAAAAATGATTTAATTAGGGTTTATAAAAATATTAAGTTAAATATCAGGATTAAAAATTAGGGTTAAGAAATTAAGGTTAAGAAACTAGGGTTTACATTTTATTTAAGAAAAATTAGGGTTTAGACATTTTAGATTTAAATAATTAACTAAAAAATAAATTATTTACCAATTATGAATATACAATATTATTTACAAAAATATATTATGATAATTATAAAAATATAAATTTGATTAATATTTTAAGTAGAGTTTTTAATTTTAATAAAAAATAAATTAAGTAATTAGATAATATATAATTAAAACAATTAAGAAAATAAAATAACAAAAACAAGGTTTAAAAAAAAATGGGGGAGGCTTGGATTTGAACCCAGGACCTCCCCATTACCAGCAATATGGGATACCACTGGGCTGCGCCTGCAAAGCTGCCTATGGAATGAACCAAAACCATGATATCGTAAACCTGAAAAATATGAAAATAAATGAACAAAAAGGAAAAAAACATGGGGATCGACCCCAGGTCTCTTGGCTTGCACATGCGTCCCTTTACCACTACACCATCAGCATTAGTCATGAATTATAACACAAACACAATTATATAATATATATTCAAATTTGAATCTTCAGTTCGCGCGCAGCTTCTTCTTCCTCCTGACCTGTGAATTTTGCTACGAATTTAGTTGCGTTTTTTCTTACGAATACGTTTTCGTAACAGAACCTAGGTTTCTCCAATCACCATGAAACCTGTAAAATCTTAACAAATTGATTATGCCATAACGATCCTTATATCATACACAATCCAACCACGTTGTTAGAATTTATTTATATCATCCCAATCACAAAACCCCAAATCGGGAGCTCAAACCCTAACAATGGTGATTCTTGGTACCTGCACGAAAACTTCAAACAAACCAGCCAGCAACAATGTATAGAACGCTATAAACAACATACAATCATCAAAATCCATTTAAAGATCAAAAATCCATGTATTCGAAAAATTCAAGAATACATAAAAAATGTGATTCGGCATATGCATATGAGCATGTTTTTGATGATAATAATGATTGGGATGTGTTCAGTAAGTGTCAAAGAACATATTTCAACCTTAAAATTGTTTTGAAATCAACCCAAGAGCCAAAACCGAAAATTTGTTTTCTTGTCAAATTTTGAAGTTGGTGAATGGTGTTCTTAATCCTATTTTTCGTGTCCTCAGCATTGGCTTGTGTTGTATACTTATAATAGAAACAAATTAGGTCAAAAAACCAATCCCTTCTTTAGACTTTTGGATAGTTTGATCATGAAGAAAGATATGATTCAAATATTGAAAAAAATCTAATATCTCCTTGCTATTTTTGGTTGATCTGATTTTATATGATTCTAATCATCTTTAATTGATCTTTAAGAATTTCTAGAAGAAGAATCATGTCCAAATATTGATTTTTATATTTTATTTAAATTTTATTTGACTTTTAATGGATTAAATCAAAATAAATAATAAATAATAATAAAAAATCAGAATTTGGTTGCTTTTGGTCGTGCTAGAGGTCCTTGTATGGATTGGATCACAATATTGCAAGCCCATTTGGAGAAATATGGTTCTAAGGTCCCATTTGCTTCATAAACCTCTCAAAAATTTCCCAACTTTGCAAAGACATAAGTCCCTCGATTTTAAGGCTATGAAGGTGTTCTTGGACATTTTGGAAATCTTAGGGAGTCCTCTAATCAACCTCTTTGGTCTCATGTCCATATCCTTTACCATTCTCAAGTTATTCCCTTTGGAAGATGTTGACTTTTTGTTGACTTTTGAAATGACCTATAATGTCTTAGCTCATACCTTCCAAATGAAGCATTTTTGGGCTTGGCTTGTGAGACACAAAGTTGTAGAGAATTCAATTTCCTTCAAAATGATATTTGAATGGGAAATTTTTGATGAAGAATGTGAAAGTTATGGCTGGTCAAAGTTCAGTTGACTTTTCCTATGAAAACCCTAATTTAGAAACTCCTGATTCTTGATGATCTGAAATCTCCTTGATGAATCATGATCAAACCTTGATCAAATGATGAATTTTACTTCATAAACTTGATTTTGGCAAAAAAATCATGAAGTTTGACTTTGGTTTGACCACAGTTGACCTCAGTTTAACTTTTTAACCACTTTGACTGATTTTTGCATATCTGATCATCTGACTGAGCAAACCTTTTGGGAAAGTATTGAAACTTGACATAGGGATTCTTGAAAACATTTAGGATGTTATGAAGCTCACTTGAGGCCTTGAAATTCCATTTAGCCTGATGAAATCCAAAACCCTAGTTTAGGATGCATTGCTTAGGAGGATGCATTGTCTGAGGGGATTGTCAAACTTTCTGACTAATTGTGAACCTTGTGAACCTCTTGAGATACCTTGTGAACCTTATGAACCTTGTGAACCTCTTGGTACACCTTGGAACACATTGTCTTGACTAGGGGAGGGCAAATTTTGGGGTGCAACAGTATCATCTGATATGTTTGTTATTAAAGCGATGTTAGCATGTTCATCTTCTGATTCTGATTCAGCTTCAGAAGATTCCGAGTCATCCCAAGTGTCCATAAGACTTTTCTTCTTGTCTCTGTTGAATTTCTTCTTAGGCTTTTCTTTCTGTAGTTTATGATAACCACTTTTGTAATGTTCAGGTTCCTTGCATTCATAACACACTAATTCTTTGCTTCTAGACTTCTTATAACTAGAGGATGATTTAGAGTGATTGCTTGATCTTCTAGGGTTTCTAAGTTTCTTTTGTTTGTGCTTCTATAGTTGTTGAACCTTCTGGAAAGGAGTGATAATTCATCTTCTTCTGATGAGCCACCATAGCTTTCCTTTTCTTCCTGAAAAGCTTTAGATTCATATTTGTTAGATTTAAGAGCAACGAACTTACCTTTCTTATGAGGTTCATCTTCTTCAAGTTCTATCTCGTGACTCCTCAAAGAGCTGATCAATTCTTTAAGAGATATTTCATTCAGATTCTTTGATTGCTTTAGAGCAGTGACCATGGGTCTCCATGCCTTTGACAAGCTTCTAATTATCTTTTTCACATGATCTGCTATTGAGTATCCTTTGTCCAGAACTTTTAATCCAGAAACCAAAATTTGAAACCTTGAGAACATATTCTCAATTGTTATATCTTCTTCCATTTTGAACGCTTCATTCTTCTGATTGAGTGCTAGAGCTTTGGTCTCCTTAACTTGAGTGTTGTCTTCATGCGCCATTCTCATAGAGTCAAACATATGTTTAGAAAATTCTCTGTTTGTGATCTTCTCATACTCTGTGTATGAGATGGCACTCAAAAGAATTGTTTTGGCCTTGTGATGATTTCTGAATTATTTATTTTGTTAGACCGTCATATTTTTTCTTTCAATCTTCTAACCATTATCTCCAACTGGATGAGTGTAACCATCAGTTACCATATCCCAGAGGTTTCCATCAAGAGCCAGAAAGAAGCTTTCCAGAACATCCTTCCAGTAGTGAAAGTTTTCACCATTTAACAATAAAAGTTTTCCATTGATCTTGTCATTCTGATTTTCGTTGTTGTTCTGGAATTGTTCTGCCATAGTGTTTTTATTAAGGATATTTTTCTGACATGGTTAAGTGTTAGCACCCAGAACCAGGCGCTCTAATGCCAATTGAAGGGGCGAAAAACACAAGAAAGGGGGTTTGAATTGGGGTTTTCAAAATTAAAGGCAATGGACACAAAAAATTTATCCTGGTTCGTTTGAACTCAAACTACATTCAGTCCACCCGCCAAGGTGACGTTTCCTCTCTCAATGAGGTCTTAATCCACTATTCAAGATATGATTACAATTCACAATGACCTACTGTTAATGTCTTCTTGAGTCTACTAACTAACACTTTAGTCACTCAAGGATTATCAAATATTTGATTACAAATGTGTAAAAGAATTTCTTCTAAAAAGCTATTATCACAACGGTGATACTGTTACACAAAGTTATTGAAAAATGAGAGTGAAGAGAAATTTGAATTATTTGAATATGCGTGCAAGAGTTCTTTAATTTCTTCCAAGTGACTCCTTTAAATAGAGATAGATATTTGAACTGTTGGAGACACCTAAAAATATTTTTGGATGGAGATAAATGTCTTTGAAGAGTTTCCAAAAATAAAGATGTATGTCTGATAGCCATTAAATCTTTGATTCTTAATTAATAAGGCTGATTCTGAAATTAGAGTTTGTGTGTATGTGAATATTACAGTTTGATCAAAGGAGTTGATTATTCTGAGCGTGATACGCAGTCAGATCTTCCATATAGACTTTGAGAATATTTCTTGTTATAGAACATCTATTATATGTGAGGAACTTCTTGTTGTTGTTTCATAACTTATATCATCTAAAAAGAACTTCTTGTTTTACATCAGAGATTACTACACATGACAATGGCCTCTCACGACATATGACAAGATAAAGACTTATGTTCCAAACTCTAACTCTAAAAGAGGTAGGAACTGTGGGATTTGGAGGAAATCAGAAAGGAAAGATCACTAGTATGAGTACTCTTGGAATCTTATCTTTTTCAACTAATAATATTTGGATTGAAGATGGACTTAAACAAAACCTATTGAGCATTAGTCAATTTTGTGACAGTTGTTATGAAGTCATGTTTAATAAGAACAACTGCATAGTCATGATTGAATATGACAAGTCCATAGTATTCCAAGGTAAGAAAGAAGGGCAATGTTTATAAAATTATTTTTCTGAATTGGTTGATCATAATGTTATGTGTCATCTATCAGTGAGTGATGAAAAGTGGATCTGGAACAAAAGGTTAGATCATTCTAACTGAAGATTAATATCTAAACTTAGCAAATTCAAACTTGTTAAAGGATTTCCAAATCTCAATTATCACTCAGATGCTCTATGTGGAGCATACCAAGTAGGAAAAATTAATAAAACTTCTTTCATATCTAAAAACATTGTCTCTACCTCAAGACCATTAGAATTACTTCATATTGATTTATTTGGTCTTGCTAGTACTGAATAAATTAATGGGAAGAAATATGGACTAGTCATTGTTGATGACTATAGCAGATGAACTTGGGTTAAATTCCTTAGAACCAAGGATGAATAATATACTGTGTTCAAAATATTTTGCATACAAGTACTAACTGAAAAAGAATATACAATTTTAAAGATAAGAAGTGATCATGGTGGTGAATTTGAAAATGAGCCATTTGAACTTTTTTTGTGAAAAACATGGAAATTCTCCATGATTTATATTCTCCTAGAACTCCATAGAAAAATGGATTTTTAGAGAGAAAATGCCAAAGCTAGTTCAAATTTTTTCTAAAATTTGTGTATCGGAATACACATCAGGAGCTAGAGGTCTAGAGGCTGGAAGTTCAAAAGTTAACAATTCATTGGTAACTAGATGCTCATAACCTATCAGAACTTTAGAAGCTGGTGATCTAGAAGTTGATCCTACCTGAGAAGCTTATCCATATAATGAGGAATACGAAGAAGCACGAGATGGCTCCTCATGTGTATCACAATCAAAGAATACCTTCAAGTACAAGTATTCTCATATAGAAGAGTTAATTCTTGGAAACAAAGATAGCCCTAGAAAGACAAGGTCTACCTTCAGAGAAGAGAGTTCAATGTTAGGACTACTCTCCATGACTAAACATACTTCTGTTGATGAAGGACTTTTCAATGATGGTTGGATTGTGGCTATGCAAGTAGAGTTGAATAAGTTTCAAAGAAATGATGTTTGGAATCTAGTACCTAAACATTTACAAAATAATATTATTGGAACAAAATGGTTATTCATAAACAAGTTCAATGAGCAAGGATAAGTGGTAATAAATAATGCTAGACTTGTAGATCAAGGATAGAGTCATCAAGAAGGTATAGATTTCTTTGAAACCTTTGCATAAGTTGCAAGGTTAGAGGCAATCAGATTACTTATCTCTTATACATGACATTATTTTATAATAAATGGATGTTAAAGGTGCATTATTATATGGATTCATTACTGAAGAAGTGTATGTCAAACAACCATTTGGGTTTTAGGAATCAGTCCACCCAGATTATGTTTCTAAATTAAATAAATCACTATATGGACTCAAACAAGCTCCCGGAGCTTGGTATGGGAGACTGAGTAATTTTCTTTTAGAAAATGGAATTAATAAAGGGAAAGTAGACACTACACTCTTTAGAAAGACACTTAAGAATGATATCTTAATTCTCCAAAATTATGTTTATGATATCATATTTGGTTCAACTGATGCTTTTCTTTGCCAAGAATTTTCAAAGATAATGTAGGCTGAATTTGAAATGAGTATGATGGGAGAGCTAAATTTCTTTCTTTGTATTCAAATCTATCAATGCAAAAAGGGAGTCCATGTTCATCAAACTAAGTATCCAAAGTAGTTTCTAAAGAAGTTCAAGCTTGATGATTGCAAGATCATGAGCACTCTTATGCATCTAACCTATAACATGAGCAAAGAGGAAAACAACACCAAGTTCTGTCAGAATCTCTATAGAGGTATGATTGACTCTCTTCTTTATTAAAATTTTTATAGATCAAATATTTTATTCAGTGTTTGTGTATGAGCAAGATTTCAGTCAGATCCTAGAGAGACTCACTTAACAATCGTTAAGAGGAACTTTAAGTATATGAAAGGAAAAAACTGAGAGAAAATCCGCTAGTAGAAGATGTCAATTAATATGTGAAAACCTAATATCCTAGGCTAGTAAAATACAATAAATAATTGATTTGTCTACAGCTAAAGCATAATACATCTTAGCTACAAGTTGTTGTATACAACTACTCTGGATGAAATGTCAGTTGGAAGACTATCAGTTAAGTAGAAGCAATATTCCCATTTCTTTTTTTTTGTGATAATATTGTTTCTATTTGTTTGACAAAGAATCCTATTCATTTTAGAACCAATCACGTAGAAATAAAACATCATTGTATTAAGAGACAATGTTCAGAAGGGTGTGATAGATATATAATTCATTGATATAAATCATCAATGGGCTTATATATTTACCAAGCCTCTTACTAATGAAAGATTTAATTTTATCAAAAATAATCTGAACATGCATTTGATAACATATAAGTGGGAATTTTTTTAAGTATGTCCACTTATATGTCATGAATCTGAAAAGTTTATGATACTTAGCTTCTCGTATGTTGGATAATAACTGGTGGTTAATGATGAAAATGTTTTGAATACTATGTATAACGCCCATTTGTCATCATTTCTTTCTTTCAAAATAAAAAACTATTTACACTTAAAGGCACTTAAATGTTTATTGGTTGTCTGATTCCAATAGAAGGAAACAGATCAAATCTCTTAGGACCACAAGCACTTCATCTGGTTTTTTATCAGCCAGAGGGTGATCAATCTTTCTGCATACATCTTTCATCCCATGTGTGAGGCCATAAATGAAATCACAAAACATAACAAGAAGAATGTTCCTTATGAAAGGTTTCTTTCTAAACTATTTCATCAGAGTAGATTGGTTGAGACTCTAATGAATTTAGGTACTAATGAAAATATGGAAATATTCTCTTAGCTACTATTCTGAGGAATATAAACATTATCAAGAAGAAAAATGTGATTCACCTCTCCCCATCGAGCCTCGAGATCAGGAATGACAACACTGTATATATTGATGATTTTCCAGCCATCTCTAAGATGGATAATCCTGAAGTTATTCTAGAATACATCAAGTTTTTTAGAGAAGAAACTAGAGTAAATCTAACCATGGATGAGATTCTTGAAGCTCCTGAAGGTAGTGTGTACAAGCCTTCAAGAAGGAGGAAGCAAGTCACTTTTAAATCTGAAAAGTCCGTTCACAAACCACCTAGGAGGAAGGTCTTACAATTGACAAAAGTTTAGAAGGAAGTTCAAGAAGTATCCTCCATAACTATCTTGATGCCTACAAAGACTAGGAGTGAAGCCCTGGCAAGACTCCTCAAAAGACAACCACTTCTGAACTACCTGTTAAGAAGAAGAAATTGAGAAAAATGGTCCTACCAATTGTTGATTATGTAGAAGAATATGATGAATAAACTTTGCTCAAGAGGACAAATGTTAGGAATAAGAACACTCTACAAATTCCTACTGAAGATGTTCAAGAAAGAGAAAGACTGATTGTTGTTATTCTACTCAATAAGGCTATAAAGATGTCTTTTTTGCTAAAGATCTTTTAAAGCAAGTAGAAGTTGAGCTTGTGGAAGAAGTTGTAGAGAAGGAAGATGAGGGTCCTTCTATTGTTGGTACTTCTGATATGGTAGAAGAAGTTGCTGCTCAGACTCATGAGGCCAATACGAAGGAAGTTCAACCTACTTCAAATAATGCAGATGCTTTAAACACATGTATTCATATGAATTCTATCTCAAATAATATTTTGCATTCTTCCAATTCACCTCTCATGACTAAATCACCCACACCAACACCACCTCAATCACCAAAACCCTTATCAAAACACATATATTCACCACAACATGACCAAAAATTATATATGGGTCATGTCATTTCATCCCCTTAACCAACCCATGAATCAGACACTCCTGACATAACTCAAATTCTAAGGGATTTTTCTCAACTAGAAATTGTCCCTATAACATATGTTATAGAGGATTTAAAAAATCACCTAGCTGGTAAATTATCTTATGATCATAACCTATTGTCTTATGTATTTGATTATGAACAACAAACACCCATTAACATTATGTTTGAACCACCAATAAGGTTTTTAGTGCTAAGTAATTTAGATCTATCTCAAGCCCTGGTTCTGTTAAATAATACTTGAGTCCTCTCAACATTAAACCTCTCCAAGCCATCCTTATGGAAATTACACATTCTGTTGAACCTTCTCAACCAAACTTTGTTAAGTCTAACATCCCTGTTCAATCTAAATTTGAATAAGGAATCCAAAACCAACCTATACTTGAACAAGAAGTTCTCAGTTGCACCGGTCCTAAACCCCAATCAATTCATATTCAATCTCAACCTAAAATTGCCACTCAAAATGATATTAAACAAATAATTCTAAACCAACCTCCCTAAGATTCCATAACTGACCACACTATACCAGAACTACAACCTGTCCAAACTTATGAACCATCTGACCATCACAACTTACCTTTTAAGGTAGAAGATGTTGCATCAGAATCTAACACAGTTCCTATTCCTAGTCCCATGACACATCACCCTTATATCAACTTAAACCTAAACCTTTCACCTCACATTAACTACCAGATGGAAGAATTTAAAAATATTATTTTTGATAGAGTTCAAAATTTGGTTTCTCAGAGACTAATAACATTTGATCCCATAACATATGAAGCTAAATGGTACTCTCTCAGAACCTCTGTGGACACAGTTCTACAAAATCTGAAGTTCTTATCTTTTGAGTCTGGAGCTTCTTCTAGTCATAAGCTAGACCATTTGGAAGGGAAATTGACTTTTGTTGCTGCTTAATAGGATGAGATGTATGCACAGTTGAAGATTTTAGTTTCAATACAAGATGAAATGGGTTCTTATATGAAGACTATCCTAGAGCTTCTGAAGCAAAAACCTTAGGCCTTAGGATTTATATACATTTTTATTTTATCTTTCAACTATTTTTTGGATATGTTTTCTGCCATCTGACTCATCGTCTTTGGCTATATGAATTTTTTCTTTAATATTTTTTCTATTTCCATTATTTGTTTTTGTTGTTGACAAAAAGGGGAGTAGATATAGAAGTATTTAAGCACTTGAAACATGACACTAATTTTCTTGCTTAAATTCTGAAGAATTATATATGTGCTTCAAATGTTTAAATTTAATTAACATGGATAGGTCTTAGGGGGTGCTTACAAATCTTACCATATGGAAAATTATACTTAGGGGGCTTACAAACCTTAGACCCTGAAGTTAACTAGTTAATTAAATTATCAATCACTTTTTTTTAAATGCTTATGTTTGTCATCGTCAAAAAGGGGGAGATTGTTGGAACAAAATTGGTTTGTGTCATATCCCTTAGGTATTGATGATAACAAAGTATTTAAAGAACAATTGTGTATATTAATGTTTGTTCAAGTATGTAGAACCATAGAATAAAATTTCATATAAAATCCAAGTATTGGTTCTGATTATAAACACTCAATGAGAAGATTAAAGACCAAAATATGATGGATCAGAACCTGAAGACCAAAATTTGAAAAGTTCAACGTCTGTAGGTCAGTGTCTGAAGAATTCAACCACTGAAGAGTAGACTTTGAAAAATCCTACTTCTGATGATCAGAACCTAATCTAGTCAAAGCGCAAGAACCAACAAGGTGGCCCTGATAGGTCACTACTCATCTCTAAATATACTTTGTCACGTGAAAACCTAAGCTTTATTTTCTTCATAGATTCAGCTGGGATACAACTACTAATTCCTTTTGTAGTAAAGTTTTTTCAAACTAGCCTTCACCTAACCTGATAATTTGGTGAAACATCCCAATATCTCTTTTGAAGTTTCTCAAAGGAATCTATTGTGTTGCATCTTCAACGAATCTTTTTCTTATCTATAAATACATCAATTGACATCAAAAGAGAAGTCATTCTATCAACATAAAAGAAAAAGTTGAAACTTTGGATTTCTTATCCTTGTATATCTTAGAAATCCCAAGTCTTAAAAGAGTCTATTTGTTGTGTATTCTTTATACACATATGGCTGTATATTAAGTGTATTTTCCCAATAATCATTTATCATCTAGGTAGATTGTTAGAAGTCTCTTAATAAGTGTTTGAAAATTGGAAGTCTATTGCTTGTGTTCTTGAGCAAAGAAGTATCTTACTTTAGTGTTTGAACAAATGGAGTCTCTTGCTTGTATGCTTGAGCATAAAAAAGTACCTTACTTGTGTGTTTGAGCAAAGGAAGTCTCTTACTTGTGTGATTGAGAAAATTGTAATCTTGTATGATTATAGTGAAAATATCATGTAAGTACAAAGCAACTGGATTACTCTCAAATTATGAGAGGAACCAGGTTAACACTAGTGTTATTCTTCTTTCTTGCATATTATATTCGCTTCCTACGTCTAACTGAATCAAATTCTGTAACCTTATTTTTAGATCCGACTTAGGAGTTTAAAAGAAAGAAAAGGTCAACACAACTCAATCCCCCGTCTTGTGTTTTTCTCATATTCAATTGTGTCTATGAAGAGCTTCTAAACAACATTATGAATTACTTTATGTTTAAATCCCATTCGTATATTAGCAAAGAACGACATATTAGACACAAGTTCTTTTAATCACTATTATTTATTAGAAAAGTTATACACTTGTAATCGAGCATTATTGAGTTTATCACTCAATGTGAGTTGTTGTAAACAAACATCTTTGTGATTTCTGAAGTTATATTGTAAGAGGCAAGTTAGTCTTCTAGTGCAAGGGAAGGAAGTCATTTATCTTTAAGACTAGACGTATCTCCTAGTCAAGAAAGTGAACTATGATAAACTGTATGTGTGAATCTTTCCATACTCTCTTTAATTTAGAAGTTATCTTATTTGTTTGTGTGTTATCAAAAATATTTTCAGAAATCTTACACAATTAAAACCCATATTTCTTATATTTATCTCACGTTCAATTAGAATCAGAGCTTTGGTTTCTTATTTGAATACTTACTTGTGTAAGAGTAAAAGATCCTTGATAAAAAAATGTGAAGTGACCCATAATCTCCTTCTAACCCCAATTTAACCTCTAACTCTTAAAATCATTGTATTTAGAGATGGAAATGGATAAGGTTTGGGCAGGGTACTATTGTTCTCGTCCCTATACCCGCAGTTTGAAAAAATCTATGTACCCGAGCCTATATCCACTTGGGCACAAACATTTGCACATGTACTTGTACCCTATGGGTAATTAAGTACCCATACTCATACCCATTTACCCGTATTTCTAATAAAAAATTATCGATCAATTATAATTTATCATGTCATTATAAGTTTTTAACAACATTAAAAAAATTCAAGAATTTTAATGTTTAGTTAAGCAATAAACAAACACTTCTATTAAAATGCGTACACGTTTAATAGTGATGTATTTAATAAAATTAATAAACATGCATGTGCATATAGTAATAAAAATAAAATACATAAATATATATATACAATGTAGTTATATGGTGAGGTGGTATCAAGATACTCGTACCCGCGTTCATACCTGCTTATTTTAGTGGATAATTGCCTATGCCCATTGTGGGTAATTTTTTCGAGTACCCATTTGGGATGGGTCAAATTGTCATCTCTAATTGTGGGTAAAGTTTATATAACTTCTTACATAAGTGATAAGTTTTGCTTTAGATATAAAATCCTTATCACTTATGTAAGAAGTTATATAAACTTTATCATACAAAGAAAAAACATTATGTTAAACACGATCACCTTCAAGGAATTTCCCTAAATTCTAGATCAATTCACTTCCAAGATCATGTATGATTCTCTAGTCAACACCTATAAAGGAGATTAACATGTGAAAGGAGTCAAAGTTAGCATTTTGATCAGTTATATGAGCTTTCCAAGATAAAGAAAGATGAAAACATTAAAACCATGTTTTCAAGGTTTTAAACTCGGTTTTCGGGCCTTCAAGTCTTAAATAAGATATATATTATTGGAGGCCATGTGAAGAAAATGAAGAGCCAAATATTTAACCATTCAGAGAACCAAGGATTTTATAATTTAGAGATAAAACAACTCACAATCTATTTGAAGATTCATGAGCTTGAGCTAGATACAAAGGAACTTCCAAATAATGTCAAATTAATTTCCTTGAAGTCAAAAGATAAAATTGTCAAAGCCAAGGAATTTCAAGATGAGATAATTGAGTCGGATGGGGCCTCGAAGGAGGGAGATATTGAAAGGTCGGATGATTAAGAGATGGAATTTTTCACCAATAGGATCAAAAAAAAAATCAAAAGGATAATGATCTCCAAAGGGAGCTCTTAACCCTATAGAGGATTAACATCCAAATATGACAACGATTATCAGGGGTTTGCTATAGTCGCAATAAGGCATGACTTTAAGAAAGAATATTTAGAGCTTCAGAAGAGAAACATAGAGCTGGGAATTTCAAATGAAGCAAAAAAATGGGTCTCATGGAAACATGGAATGACTCTAAATAAAAAGGGTGATGAAAAACCAAATGTGGTAATTATGGCTAAAACCTCTTGCAACAAGCAGGATGAAGGTGCGCCAAACACAAGGAAGGGGGGTTGGAATTGGGTTTGCTTTATCAATAGAAATTAACTTCTAATGACACGATTAATTTATCCTGGTTCGTTTGAACTCAAACTACATCCAGTCCACCCGCCAAGGTGATTTTGCCTCTACTGAGGTCTTAATCCACTATTCAATAAGAATACACACAAAGACCTATAGTCAATGTCCTCTTGAGTCTTCTGACTAAACTTAGTCACTCAAGGAATAGAATAACTATTACAAGAATATAAAAGAAGTAACTTAGAATGCTTCTTAATAAGCACGAATCACTAAGTGAAAGTTACACAATAAGCACAATATGATATAATGATTTGCGTAAATAATATGAGATGTGTTGCGTTGCTGAATTCTTCAAATGGAGTCCTTTAAATAGTTCTTGAGAAAGTAGCCGTTGGAGACATCAGCATCTTCTAAGCGGAGATCAGAGATAATGAGTAAGAGACGCGCAGCCAATAAATATGTTTATTTAATGCTGGATTCTCCTTTGAGAGTATCTTCTATACTGAATCTTCTTAGCTCGTACGGTTTACTTAAATAAGATTGACTTCTACACAAGAGTAAATATATTCATTAGAACTTCTAATATGAAAAGCTTTGTTATCATCAAAACACTTAGAGGATCAGAACCATAATTGTTCTAACAATCTCCCCCTTTTTGATGATGAAAAAACATTTAAAATAGAGAATAGAGTTTAATGAATTTAAGTGAACTCCCTTTGATTAGAAGAAGAATTCTTTCAGATGTTCCATGATTCTTAGCTCCCCCTGAGTTGATTATTTGACCTGTTTCTTCTCATGATAACAACTCAACTAGTTCTATTAAAATTATATGTTAGAGGCAGATTATGGTAAACTGCTATGTATCATAATCATTTATGTTTCTCCCCCTTTTTGTCATAATCAAAAAGAATTAGAGAAAATAAAAGATCAAGGAGTGAAGCAAACGTTCAAAACCAATATATTAAAAACAAAAACAGAAACCAGTAAAAGTTTGTGGAGTTATGCAGAAGCAGAAGATAAAACACAACAGAACAGGTAAATCAGAAGATAATAAAAAATTAGGTGTTCATCTTAGTGACTAAGGTCTTCAACAAAGATTTTATATCTGATGAGGATTCCACTTGCTTGGTAAGTAAAGACTTCATTTCAGCAGTTGTTTCTTCTTGCTTATCCAGACGTTCTTTCACCAGCTGATTTTCCTTCTTCAGTTCTTGTAGAGTTTGCAAAACAAAATCTGTAGCCAGAGGTTCTTCAGCTTCTTGAGCAGCTTGAGTATCAGGTTCGTCAACATTCTCTTCTATAGAAGATACCAAGACCATCTGAAGTGCTGAGAGTTCATCCAGAGGTTCTGACTCTGTCCAGGGCTTGTTATCCAGCAGAAGAGGTTTAGCCTGTTCAACATTTGAGACTACTGCTTGAAGGTACTCACAGAAGTTCTGGTGAGCAACATCATAGCAGATGTCCTTTAGTCGTTTGGACTCAGCATTAAACCATTTTCTGAGGGTAGCCCACAGAAAATCAGAAGCAGCTGGATCTGTAAGCTCTGCACAAGCAGTCTTCAGATCCTCTAACTTTAATTTCAAAACTGTTTCGAAAGCAAGAAGTAAAGCAGAAATGTCTGTTCTAGTTGGTTTAGGTTTTGGAATGGGTATTGCTCTTTTGTTGGATACAGAGGACAGTTTTTGGAGTGCTTCAAAATCAATTGATGTTCGGAGGGGATTTTCATTTTCAGTTTCAGTTTCTTCTGGAGAATCAGGAATGTTTATGACAGTAGGTGAGTTTTGTGGTGTAGATATATGAGAGGATAGCGAGCTTTCTCTTGAGGGTGATGTTCTGGGTGCATGTTCAGGGGATGGAGGTTGGATAGTGTCAGAGTCTTGAAAATGTTCAAGATCAAGATCTAGAGCATCTTGCAAAGTAGTTTGTGTTTCAGTTGTTGGAGAATGATCAATATCAGAAAGTGGAGTATTATCAATGGGTATGTCAAAATCAGAAATAGTTTGTTGTTGATGAGATTCAGTTTCTGGTGGATATAATGAAGAGAGGATGGATGCTACTGCAGAAGTTGCAGGAATTTCAGTTTGAATGGGATTATCATTTTGAGTGGGATTATCATTTTGAATTGGTTCAGAAGCAGGAATTTGTTCAGAGGGAATATCAGCAGAAGATGGTTGGCTAGAAGGTAAGGTGCTAGAAGGTAGTTCAGACACTTCTACATTTACTGCTTCTACTACAGAAATGAATTCAGAGTTAGAGGCAGAAGATTTACCTGTTGTTCTAGATGATTTTGGCATCTTCTGAGAAGGTCCTTCAGCAGTCTTCCTCTTCTTGAGCCTTACAGTAGCAGCATCTGGAGCAGTCTGTTTGAGTTCAGTAAGCTTGAACTGAGTTTCCATACCTTGTTGCTTGCAGATATCCATGTAGTTAACTACAACATCTGCAGGAGTGTCAGCGGAGAAGATTGGAAAGTCTTCCAATGGAATCCTTCTGGTGCTGATAACTTCTCTAGAATGAAGAGTAGGTTCTTGCTGAATAGATGTGATTAAATTCATCTTTTTCAGGTTCTTAGCATTCAGAGGTTTGCCAACATCTGTTTCTAAAAGTTCAGTTTGTTTTAACTCTGCTAGGAAGTCTACCAACTTGTTTTGGCAGAGTATATCAGAAATAATACGTCCAAAAGGAATCCAATCCCTTTTGGTCTTCTCACCATCTCTGGTTTCCTTCACACTGACTCTAAGATTTTGGAAGAGAGTGTGTGCAAGGTTTATTTTCTTCTTTTTAGCAATGAAGTAGAGAAGAAATTGTTGGTCCAGGTTGATGTAGTCTAGAGAATTTGTAGGTTTCCTGTGACAGATTGTCCCAAGAATAATTTTTGCCCAAATACGGAGAGGGGTCTTCAAGTCTTTGATTTTGTTGGAGGATTTTCCTGAGGTAAAGATTTCTTTTGCTATCACAGCAGTATCAGACGCTTTGTCCATGTCACTGCATTTGATACCATTACCATCAGCTTCAAGAAGTTTAGCAAGATGATCTTCAGAGATAACCACCTTTTTACCAAGCACATAAGAAGTAACCTGTGCGTCGTTTGATGATGCATAAACCCAAAATTCTTTAACCAGTTTAGGAAATACTGGTCCCATTAATCTGTCAAAATACTTATCCCAGCCCTGAGCTTCAACATACGGGAGGAGATCAAAACCATTTGCCTTTAAGCTTTCGAAATCCACAAATAACTCACACAGGACTTCCAATTTGTCCGTAGGAGTTGAAAGAGTTTTTGTGGGCTCAACATAGTACTCATCAGTAAAATCTTTGCTTTGAGAAGATGAAGCCATTAGCTACTAAGATGAACTTTGAGGGTTTAGGGTTTAAAAAATTTAGAGAGACGCAAGAATGAGGTTAAGAAAATTCAGTAAGAGTAAAATGGGTAAAAATTGAAAGTGAGAAAGACACTTAACATTTATAGAAAAGTAAAGCATTTAATTAGTTGAGAAATTAGTGGGAAAAATTTAAGTTTAAAAACAAAATGATTAAACGCATTAAATGCGCTGACATGGGGTAATGCGTAAACGATTTTGGAACAGTTACCCAAGAGATTTTCTTGCCTTTTTGGTGTCAAGTCTAGCCGTATCAGATTCCAGAATATTAACAGTTGTCCTTCTGTAGAGAATAGTTACAAAAGCAAGTTCTGTCACTTTTTAGAATATGGACACTTGTTTTAATTCGGATGGAAATCCTTAGAGCCTTGTTGACACTTGTTGATTTGAAGATCTGCATGTGAATCCTTTGAACAGAAGTTCTAAGAATTAAGCAATTAGAGCATAGCATCTTCTGAGATAATCATATAGAAGATAAATATCAGAACTTCTAGATGATAAAAACATATGATTAAAGCATTTTCATTCTGGACATAACTTCATGCTAAGGTTAGTTAGAATGAAATTGAATCTATCTTCAGAAAGAGGTTTAGTAAAAATATCAGCCCATTGGTGATTTGTATCTATAAATTTTAACATTAAAATTCCCTTCTGAGTATAGTCCCTAATGAAGTGATGTTTAACCTCTATGTGTTTAGCTCTAGAATGTAAAATTGGATTTTTAGAGAGACAAATAGCAGAAGTATTGTCACAGAGGATGGGAATGTTACTCTCATAGATATTGAAATCCTCAAGCTGATTTTTCATCCAGAGAATCTGAGTACTGCATCCAGCTGCTGCAATGTATTCAGCTTCTGCAGTTGATAATGCTATGGTTGGTTGTCTTTTGCTGGACCAAGAGATTAGATTGTCTCCTAGAAATTGACAACTTCCAGAAGTACTTTTTTCTTTCTGTTCTGTCTCCAGCAAAATCAGCGTCACAATATCCTACAAGTTTATACTCTTCTGATCTTCTGTAATACAGACCAAGATTAGTAGTACCTTTCAGATATCTAAAGATTCTCTTAACTGTTGTTAAGTGAGTATCTCTAGGATCTGATTGGAATCTAGCACATAAACATACGCTGTATAGAATATCTGGTCTAGAAGCAGTTAGATAAAGAAGAGATCCAATCATACCTCTGTAGAGCTTCTGATCTACTTTCTTACTTACCTCTTCTTTCTCCAGGATACAAGTAGGATGCATAGGAGTTTTAGATATAGTACTTTATGATAAGTCAAACTTCTTTAGAAGTTCCTTTACGTATTTGCTTTGATGGATATATGTTCCTTCTGATGTTTGATTTATTTGAATTCCCGGAAAGAATTTTAGTTCTCCCATCATGCTCATTTCAAATTCTGCCTGCATAGATTTAGCAAATTCCTTTCCCAAGGCACTTTTAGTAGAACCAAAGATTATATCATCTACATAAATTTGACATATCAGAAGATCATTTTTAATGTTTTTACTGAAAAGAGTTGTATCAACTTTCCCTCTGATGAACTTATTTTCCAGAAGAAAATTACTTAGTCTTTCATACCAAGCTCTGGGAGCTTGTTTTAAACCATATAAAATTTTTTTGAGTTTGTAAACGTGTTCTGGAAATTTTGTATTTTCAAAACCAGGGGGTTGGTGTACATACACTTCTTCATCAATATAACCATTTAAAAATGCACTTTTGACATCCATTTGATATAGAATAATATTATGATTTACAGCAAATGATATTAGAAGTCTGATTGATTCTAACCTGGCGACTGGTGCATAGGTTTCTGTATAGTCAATTCCTTCTTGTTGACTATAACCTTGTGCAACCAGTCTTGCTTTGTTTCTGACAACTTCTCCTTGCTCATTCAGCTTGTTTCTGAACACCCATTTAGTGCCAATGATGTTGAATCCTCTGGGCCTAGGAACTAGATCCCACACGTCATTTCTGGTGAATTGATTTAGTTCTTCTTGCATAGCCAGAATCCAATCATTTTCTGAAAGAGCTTCTTCTACAGAAGATGGTTCAATCAGAGATACAAGTCCCATTAACGTCTCTTCAGAGTTTTTGAATGAAGATCTTGTTCTGATTGGTTCATCTTTCTTTCCCAAGATTTTATCTTCTGGGTGATTAATATTGCTTCTGGATGGCTTCTTCTGAATGGGTTCTTCAGATGTTGTTGGAGAAATTGTATTGTTTTGATCTTTAGAAGTTCTGTTTGTAGAGATTTCTACTTCTATATCTGCAGAAAATTTATTCTGCTTTGGTTTTTCAGAACCAAGCTTATCATCAAATCTGACATGAATTGATTCTATCACAATTCGTGTTTCTGTATTGTATACTCTGTATCCCTTAGAGCGTTCAGAGTATCCTAACATATAACACTTTTGTGCCTTAGAATCAAATTTATTCAGAGTATCAAGAGTATTTAACATAAAACAAATACATCCAAAAGGATGGAAATAAGAAATGTTGGGCTTTCTGTTCTTCCACAATTCATAAGGAGTCTTTTCAAGAATAGGTCTTATAGAGATTCTATTCTGAATACAGCATGTTGTATTTACTGCTTCTGCCCAAAAGTGTTTAGCCATATTAGTCTCATTTATCATGGTTCTGGCCATCTCTTGTAATGTTCTATTTTTACGTTCTACAACCCCATTTTGTTGTGCAGTTCTAGGACAAGAAAAATCATGAGAGATGCCATTTTCATTAAAAAATGATTCTAATTGTTTATTTTCAAATTCTCCACCATGATCACTTCTGACTTTAATGATTTTAGATTCTTTTTCATTTTGAACTTGTTTGCAGAAGTTAGAAAATACAGCAATTGACTCATCCTTGTGTCTAAGAAACTTTACCCATGTCCATCTGCTGAAGTCATCTACGATCACCAATCCATACTTTTTGCCATTGACAGAAGCAGTTTTCACTGGTCCAAACAAGTCAATGTGCAAAAGTTCTAATGGTCTAGAGGAAGATACAACATTTTTAGCTTTAAAACCAGTTTATGAAAATTTGCCTTTCTGACATGCTTCACACAGAGCTTCTGAGTTAAACTTCAAATTTGGAAGTCCTCTGACCAGATTGAGTTTGTTAAGTTGAGATAATCTTCTCATATTAACATGTCCCAATCTTCAGTGCCAGACCCATTGCTCAGTTTCCACAGACATTAGACATTTTACATTTTTAATTTTTAATTCTGAAAGCTTTATTTTATAAATGTTGTTCTTTCTCTTTCCACTAAATAGGATTGTTCCATCTTTCTGACTAACAGCTTTACAGAACTTTTGATTGAAGATTATGTCATAGCCATTATCACTTAATTGACTTATGGATAATAAATTATGCATTAATCCTTCTACAAGTAGAACATTAGAGATAGAGGGAAGATTTCCATTACCAATAGTTCCAGAGCCAATTATTCTTCCTTTTTGATTGCCTCCAAAACCTACATGGCCTCCCTTTTAATTCAAGACTTTGGAACATATGCTTTCTTCCCGTCATGTGACGTGAGCATCCAGAGTCCAGGTACCATGATTGGTGTTTCAGTTTTGCTGTTAAAGACATCTGCAACATACACAATTTTATCCTTGGGTACCCATATTCTTTTGGGTCCTTGTTTGTTAGTTTTTACAAACTTCTGATTCATTTTAGTTTTTAAATCAGAACTTGTAGAACAAGATGACTCACTAGTGTATATAAGATCATGATTATGACCATAGGTGAAATGAGAACTTAGAGGAGTATTAGTATTTATGACAATGTCATCAATATTTTTTAACTTCAGAGTTTCTTTATTTTTCACATAGCCTATGCCTCTTCTTTCATTTCTGCTAACACCATAGATCATAGAAGCAATCTTACTTCTATCTAGGCTTTTAGTGAGAAATTGTTGAAAGCTATAATCATATTGTTTTATGATATTATCAGAGTTGATTAGATCTTCTAATTCAGATTTCTTCTGAGCTTTAAGTTTCTCAAAAGAGTTTTTACATTCAAAGAGGTTTTCTTTCAGCTCAGAGTTTTCTGTTTTTAGTTTTCTAACTTCTTCTAATTCAAATACTAGACTTTGTTTAATGTCTTTGTATTTGAATTGAAGCTTCTGATATTTTTCAAGAATTTCCGAAAGACTAGCTTCTAACTGAGGTCTAGAAAATTTAGAAAATACCTCTTCTGAATCTGAATCTAACTCTGATTCTGACGAGTGATCATCTTCTGGTATATTTGCCATTAATGCAATATTAGCTTGTTCATCTTCAGAATCTGACTCTGCCTCAGATGATTCAGAATCATCCCATGTTGCCATGAGACTCTTTTTCTTTTCTCTGCTGAATTTGTTTCTGGGTTTGTCTTTCTGAAGTTTTGGACATTCACTTTTATAGTGTCCTGGTTCTTTGCATTCGTAGCACACAACTTCTTTGCTTCTGGGTTTCTTGTGACCAGATGTTGATTCAGAATAATTATTTGTTCTTCTGGTGTTTCTGAACTTCTTCTGACGATGCTTCTAGAGTTGTTGAACTCTTCTTGAAAGGAGAGATAATTCATCTTCTTCTGATGAACATCCAGAGCTTTCTTCTTCTTCTGCCTGTAAAGCTTTAGAAACATGTTTGTTAGATTTAAGAGCTACAGACTTACCTTTCTTCTGGGGTTCATCTTCTTCTAACTCAATCTCATGACTTCTCAAGGAGCTGATCAGTTCTTCTAAGGAAATTTCATTCAGATTTTTTGATAACTTTAAGGCAGTGACCATGGGTCTCCAAGCTTTTGGTAAACTTCTGATGATTTTCTTCACATGATCTGCTGTTGAGTAGCCTTTGTCCAGAACTTTTAGTCCAGCTACCAGGATTTGGAACCTTGAAAACATTTTTTCAATGGTTTCATCTTCTTCCATCTTGAAAGCTTCATACTTCTGGATGAGAGCTAGAGCTTTAGTCTCCTTGACTTGAGAGTTGCCTTCATGTGTCATCCTCAGAGAATCAAACATGTGTTTAGCTGAATCCCTGTTTGTGATCTTCTCATATTCTGTGTAAGAGATGGCACTTAGAAGTATGGTCCTAGCTTTGTGATGATTTCTGAATTCCTTCTTCTGTTGAGCTGTCATATTTTTTCTTTCAATCTTCTGACCATCTGCTCCAACAGGATGAATGTATCCATCTGTCACCATGTCCCAGAGATCTCCATCTAGATCTAGAAAGAAACTCTCCAGAACATCCTTCCAGTAGTCGAAATTGTCACCATTGAATATTGGAGGTTTAGCATTGATTTTGTCATTCTGATAGTCATTGTTGTTAATTCCAGTATCTGCCATGTGTTTAACTTCTGGATCTTTTACTGACACGGTTAAGTGTAATACTCAGAACCTAGCGCTCTGATGCCAATTGAAGGTGCGCCAAACACAAGGAAGGGGGGTTGGAATTGGGTTTGCTCTATCAATAGAAATTAACTTCTAATGACACGATTAATTTATCCTGGTTCGTTTGAACTCAAACTACATCCAGTCCACCCGCCAAGGTGATTTTGCCTCTACTGAGGTCTTAATCCACTATTCAATAAGAATACACACAAAGACCTATAGTCAATGTCCTCTTGAGTCTTCTGACTAAACTTAGTCACTCAAGGAATAGAATAACTATTACAAGAATATAAAAGAAGTAACTTAGAATGCTTCTTAATAAGCACGAATCACTAAGTGAAAGTTACACAATAAGCACAATATGATATAATGATTTGCGTGAATAATATGAGATGTGTTGCGTTGCTGAATTCTTCAAATGGAGTCCTTTAAATAGTTCTTGAGAAAGTAGCCGTTGGAGACATCAGCATCTTCTAAGCGGAGATCAGAGATAATGAGTAAGAGACGCGCAGCCAATAAATATGTTTATTTAATGCTGGATTCTCCTTTGAGAGTATCTTCTATACTGAATCTTCTTAGCTCGTACGGTTTACTTAAATAAGATTGACTTCTACACAAGAGTAAATATATTCATTAGAACTTCTAATATGAAAAGCTTTGTTATCATCAAAACACTTAGAGGATCAGAACCATAATTGTTCTAACACAGGATACATGTGATAAAGCAAAAGATGTGATATTTTCTAATACATGTTTTGATTCGTTTTAATTTTTTGTATAATCGGACAACTAATTGTATTTTTTTGAAGTGCAATATAATAGTAACTTTTTATCCATATTTGGTGTTTATGAACATTTGCTTTGTAATTGTCTCTTATATACCGTCTGCCATTTAGTTCTATTTGTGAAAATGTAGCAGGAAAAGTTTCGGAGATGCATCTTCGAAACAAGATAATATGTTGTCATTTCGTAGAAATATCTCTGAAATAACAATGACAGTAATTGTGTGGTCCATATTCACCTAGATCTTTTATAAATTTAGGGTTTCATGTATTATGTTTCACACAAACTCAAAATGTCTCAATTGTGTGAAGTAAATATTCGTTAGTATGTCGCAAGTGTCTCCTTTTCTGAAGACAACACCCGAGAGAAATTTCAAGCTCACCGATCTCACCTCCATTGACGATATCATTGACGAGATCCACTATCTCTTACCTTACGGAGACAAAAGAAAGATTGTGAAGCTAGAGTGCCGTTTGCTTTCAGTTGACAACGAAGAGAACGTCATGTTCAACAAATATGAATTCAAGAATTGGGATGATGTTGTGGCGATGTGGCGAACATATTTCGGTTTCGAAGAGAAAGTTTTGTTCGAGTTGGAAGTGACAGCACGAAGAACGGTCGATGATATCTTGAAGATGTGTAAGCATCCACTGAGACATTGAAATGTAGTATTTAATTTTAAGTTGAAATCATCATTGTAATGTCCATTTTATTTTATGAATGTTGGTTTTATTGTTGCAATGTTTATTTTTGTGTATACTATCTCTAGTTTTTATCCGAAAATATAACTACAGATATATCCCAAAATTGCATCTCTGAAATAAATCAAAATCAAGTAAAATTTAATTTGCATTTAAACTTAACTATACTTGAATTTCTATTCATTTTTTCTTGCTTTTAGAGCTTATGTGTAATTTCATGAGTACTGCAACATAGTGTGTGTGGTCAAGTGGTGAAGACTTGAGTCTTGAAAGTGTGCTCATCTCAAGGTCTCGGGTTCAAATTCAGATAGATATAAATTGCTTATTAGAAAAGAATGAGTACTGCAACATTAAAAATTGAATAAGTATTACAAAAATTTGTCTAATATAAAATATCAGATCCACAGTTAATTATTAATATTAACAAATTAAGATCATCTTTATTATTGTTATCATACGTACTAAAAAAAATGTATAATTTTGCAATGTTTTAAAATCACTATTAGGTTAATAAAATATTAATTAATTCAAGTAGCCATACACTTTCACTATTCATATACATTGTAAAAATTTTAACATCTGTAATATTTGATTAATTAAATATTAATAGTATTATTTTGATTTGAATGTAAGAAACAACAGTATGATGAAATGAAAGAAAAAAGAAACGGATGAGAATAGTTTGGAACACACAGGCAGAGCCACAAACGTGTTATCTTGATCATGGTGGTTGGAATAAAATATATTAATATTAAACGATACAAAATGATTTCAATTCGGTCGTTGTAGTATAGTGGTGAGTATTCCCGCCTGTCACCCGGGTGACCCGGGTTCGATCCCCGGCAACGGCGCTTTTTTTTCATTTTCGCTTTTCAACTCTAAAAACGACGTCGTTCTGCCTCTCTCATTATTTGCCCTGCAATTGCTCTTTTCACCCACTTATCCAACACACCAAATTACAATTACACTCTCTTAATCATTCTTTTTTATTTTTTCTACCAAAATATTTTCATCATTCTTTTTTATTTTAATTGCTAACTTTTTTTTTTGTTTTCTATTAAATTCAAACCTTATTTTTACTTCATATTTTCATAATTAACTATATTAAATTAAATTAAATCATAAAATATAAAATAAACACTACCATCAAATATATATTAAATAAATTGAATCCATCTCTTTCATTCTCTCTTCATGCTTCAATGTCTAAGCATGATATTAAGATTCATTCTAATATTTAACATGATATTTTAGAAAATTCACCTAATGTAAGTTATGTAAAATTATCATTTTTATTTTTTAACTAAAAATGTCAAAGTCTTTCTCTATTTCACAAATGTCACCTAGTGTTGAAGTAGGTTAAGTCATATATCTATATCGACCAGTCTAATATATTCTCATCCATAATATACCCATAACGTGTACCTTTTTTTTAAAGAATTTGAGTATTGAATTTGAACTTGCTTCCCTTTGAAGGGTTGAGGCCTTAGCTTAAAATATTGATTAGTCCTTCCACGGTCACTTTGAACAACTCTTCCAGCACTTGCTTCAGCTTGCACCTTCATCAAACTATGCTCAACAACATAATATTGTCTCAACATTTCAGAATAAGTAGTGAACTCCCCTGAGAGACACTATGTGAAATCTCGACCCTTAATCCAAACAAAAACTGACCAATCTTCCACCTTTCATCTGGAGCATACATAGCTTGCCTAGAATAAGCCGTCATGTCTTCAAAATTTTCTGCATAACTGGCCACAGTCTTGCTTCCTTGTCTAAGCTGCTAAAATTCAAATTCCTTATGGGTCCTCAAAGAACTTGAAAATTACTTCGCCATGAAAGTTGTGTTAAATTGTTCCCACACTTTCGGAATTCCTTGCACTGTCATGAGATTAGAAGCACTCTCCCACCATCTAGCTGCAGGACCTTTCAACAAATGTGACGCAAAAGTCACCTTATTCTCTTCACTACACAACACGATCTGAAATATTCTCTCCATTTCAGTTATCCATTCATGACCTTTGACCGAATCCAAACCACCATGAAATTCTTGAGGATTCATGCGGAAGAAATCACGAAAAGTTCCACCTTCAGTTTCAGGAACGACCACCTGAGGATGAAGACCCACATTCATCTGGTGCATCATCTCCTGCATAAACTGATTTTATTGCTGCTGCATGAACTAAAACAGATGAGCATTCCTTCACCACCCGACTGATCATTAACATTAGGAGTGGCACTAAGCCGACCACGAGTTTCACACCTACTAGCCATATCCCTAAATGTCATCAAAACAAGATTAAGTTGACCAGGCTCAATCCATAAACATAACATTTAGTTCTACAACGAGATTACGTATATGAATGGAAGAACACTTATAATATTCCAAGGCTAGGTCGAGGATACGACTTGCTCTGATACCAACTGTAATACCCATATATAAAAGACATACATCAAAGCATATTTTTCATATATAAATTTAAGTTTGGTATTGAAATACAACAAGTTCTTAGTAACACATTGCATAAATATAGTCACTACAATATAAGGTACTAATACAAAAGGCTATAAATAGTACAAGATGTTCACAAGATAAAAAGTATAAGAACTAGATCTGAAGATCTCAAAAGTCCACAGTGGAAGAAAGCCATCAAACAAGCAAAGATAATCAAATTATCTTATCTTTACCCTTTGCGAAACCTGGAGTATCTGATATAACAACATCAACATGGGGTGAGATAAAACATCTCAGTGAATTCTCTTTCTTAGAGTTCTCTCGACTCTAAAAGGTTCGAATCTAGACACTACTCAAGTCGGGGGAAAACCTAGACTTCAAGTTCACATAAAACAAGAGACATCAAAGTAAAATAAAACAGAGCATACACAAGGTGCTTTAAGGCATCTTTCCCCACCCAACCACACTCCCAGGTGGAAAGCAAGCACGTGTCATTTATTATCTATCAAAGGTACTTTCCCCGCCCAACCACACTCTCAGGTGGTAAGCAAGCACGGGTCATGGTACCTACCACAAAGTAACTTTCGCCGCCCAGCCATACTCCCAGGTGGCAAGCAATCACGGGTCACATTTACTTTTCCTAATGGATAACTTTCCCCGCCCAGCCACACTCTCATGTGGCAAGCAAGCACGGGTTACGGTTACCCATTAAGGGATTCGAATCCACGAATTAATTATGTTTCCCCGACCGTCCCACCTTGTGAGATCTCGATGCGAGAAACACATAATTAAATTAGGATTATAACGCGATGGGAACAAAATCTCCATCCTATCACAACTACCTATCCCGAGGAAATTATCTGAGTATTGACTCCTAAGTATTGTCCTGTCTCTAAAATGGTTCTGTAATAACCTAGGGTAAACCTAGCTACCTCACAAGTTATGCCTTTTATTTCCTTTAGTTCTCAAATTCCCTAACTTAACATAATTACAGTTTATTCGAAAATTCGGGCAAAAGTCGGGTAAAAATAATATTTTTCGGCATCATGTGATAGTACATAAGTTTAGCTTTGATTCGTTATAAAGAACACTTAAATCGAATAACCGACGAAAAAGTTATGAATTTTCAAAGTTTGGAACAAAATTTTTTTCCCCATAGCTACAGTTAACCAACCCAGGAAACAGAACACAGAAGCAAAACACAACAGCGTTAACTGCTTAACGCCCTAAGTTAACCGGTTAACCAGAAACCAGAAGCTGAAAAAGATATTTTTGTGATATCAGAACTTACCAAAGTCAATTCAAATCAACTTCAAACCTTAAAACAATTCATAACAATGTTCGTATACCTAATGACAACATGCTCAAGCATTTTTATCGATTTCTAATCGTTTAATCTACCGATTCTAAGATTTTTCCATAAAAACCCTAAGACTCATCAACTCTAAAACTCAACAAAAATCTAAAAACAAAAGTTTTAACTATGAACCCACCTCTAGCAAGATGATTGGAGAAGATTGAGTGATGAATGGATGGTGAAAGCTTCAAGATCAAGAGCTATCTACTTCTTCTTTAAGACCTATTTTTCTTCTTCTTTCTCTCCCTTTTTCTCTTCTTCTTACTATGTTTCTATTTTTAGAAAACATAAAGAAAAGAAGACTTAGGTCTTAAAGGAAAATATATTTTCCTACCAACGGGTCCAAACGGAGAGTATCCAAAAATATCTCTTAATCCACAATTTTATAAAATCTCTGAGCCAACTAATATTAGTTAATAAAATAAAATCCCGCTGATTTCTCTAATTATTTATGTTAAAAATCTCTTAGAGAAAATCTGGAACCTTAATAATATCAAATAATATTATTCAGAGCATTAAATAAATTACGGGTATTACATCCTCCCCCCTTAAATAGAAATTCGTCCTCGAATTTAAAAGATTACATGAACATGTGAGGATATGATTCCTGCATCTCCGATTCCAACTCCCACGTAGCATCTCTCGGATGCGTCACATCCCATTGTACCTCAACAAGTGGAATCTATTTGTTCCTTAACACATTGGTTTCTCTTCCAACAATACGGCTCGGTTGGGGTTCAAAAGTCAAATTCGCTTCTATATCGATAGAATCCGGCAGAATAGGCTGAAGAGGATCAGGAACGAACCTACGAAGTTGAGATACATGGAAAACATCATGCATTTCAGATAGAGAGGATGGTAAGGCTAGTTTGTAAGCAATTTCACCAATCCTTTCTAAGATTTGATACAATCCTACGTATCTCAGACTTAACTAGCGCAACTTAAACGGTCCTTTTAATCTCAATCTCGGAGTGACTTTCAAGTAAACATGATCACCTTCATCAAATTCCAAAGGTCTTCTTCGATTGTCAGCATAACTCTTCTGAAGATCTTGGGCTTGCTTAATCTTTTCTTGAATCATCCGAATCTTTTATGTAGTCTCTTGAATAACTCCGGGTCCCAAAATCCTATCTTCACCCACTTCCGACTAACATAAAGGCGTTCTACACTTCCTTCCATACAAAGCCTCACACTGAGCCATTCCAATACTCGCATGGTAATTGTTATTGTAAGAGAACTTGATCAATGGCAAAAGTTCCTTCCAATTTCCTTTACTTTCCAACACATAAGCCCTTAACATATCTTCCATTGTTTGAATTGCACATTCCGTTTGACCATCCGTTTAAGGATGATTAGAAGTGTTCAAACGTAAATCCGTACCCATAGCCTATTGGAACACGTTCCAAAACCTCAAAGTAAACTTTGGATCTCTATCAGACACAATGTTAGACGGAACACCATGCAACCTTAAAATCTCAGCAATAAACAACCTCACAAGATGACTTGCCTTATACGTAGTCTTAACTGCTATGAAATGCGCAAATTTCATTGGTCGATCCACAATCACCCAAACAAAATCATAACCACCTTGAGTACTCGACAAACCCACTGCAAAATCCATAGAAATAATATCCCACTTCCAAATTTGATATTGCAATTTCACGTGAACCTTTACTATTGATGCTAACTTTAATATTTAAATTATTTAATTGTTGTTTGAATTGTTTATATGAACATGTGTAGTATAACTTAAGAAAGAAAATTGAAAGTCTGGATTAGATCCAATTCTTTTTTTTAAGGAATTGTTGATGGATTATCATATAAATGTTATATGAGTATTATATTTCTAAAAATTATGTCAATGTGATATGAAACATTTCCTTTAATAGATGAAATTTTTCTCTATTTATTCAACCACTAAGGGGTTCTATAAATCACGTTTTTTGGTTTTATTATGATATATTGATATACTCAATACATTGCACACTCAACTTAAAATGAACAAATATATATTTTTTATCATATATAATTAATTAACTTTGATGCAAATATTTTGGTTGACTGATGGAAATATTTTATACTGTAGTGTTTATAATTAGATTGAACTACATTGCACGGTTCATATCTTACCTCACAGCTACATGTGAACCAATATTCAAATTGTTAAGAAAAGAGCAGGCGGTCAGGTGGAATGAAGATTGTCAAATGGCTTTTGAAAAGATTAAAGAATACTTGCAGGAACTACCAATCCTGATGCCTCCGGTTCCGGGGAGGCCACTTATCATGTACTTGACTGTGCTAGAAGGATCAATGGGGTGTGTTCTAGGACAACATGACGAGTCTGGTCGAAAAGAGCATGCAATATACTACCTTAGCAAAAAGTTTACCAACTGTGAATCCCGATACTCACTGCTCGAGAAAACTTGTTGCGCTTTAGCATGGGCTGCTCGCCGACTGAGACAGTATATGTTGAGCCACACTACCCTATTAATTTCAAATATGGATCCTATCAAATACATTTTTGAGAAACTAGCGTTCACTGGAAGGGTTACGCGTTGGCAGATAAGGCTGACTGAGTACAATATTCAATACACTTCGTAAAAGGCCATCACAAGAAGTGTGCTCTCAGACTATCTTGCACAACAACCTCTTGAGGATGATTATCAACCCATGAAATTTGACTTCCCTGATGAGGACATCATGTACCTCAAAGCTAAGGACTGCGAGGAACCACTCCCGAAGGAGGGGCCAGACCCTGAATCCAAATGAAGATTGATGTTTGATGGGGCTGTCAATATCAATGGGCGCGAAGTTGGTGTTATTCTAATTACTCTTAAAGGTGTTCACTTTCCCTTCGCCGCTAGAATTACTTTTGGTTGCACTAACAATGAAGCGGAATACGAGGCTTGTATTATTGGAATAGAGGAGGCTATTAATCTCAGGATTAAAATCCTCGATATATTTGGAGATTCAGCTCTCGTGATCAACCAGATTATTGGAAAGTGATATACACACCAAGATCATTTAATTCCTTACAGGGATTATGCCAGAAGGCTATTGACGTTTTTCACAATAATAAAGCTTCAGTATATAACACGCAACGAAAATCATTTTGCCGATGCACTGGCTACGCTCTCTCCATCTATCAAAGTGATGAGTTGGAATTATGTCCCTAGGATAGACATCTCCAGGCTGGATATACATGCTTATGTGTTCTCCGTTGACGCAGTATCTGATGATAATCCTTGGTATTATGACATTAAGCACTTCCTGGAAAGTAAAGAGTTCCCAGCTGAGGCATCTTCCAATGACAAGAAGACCTTAAGGCGAATTGCTGCTAGTTTCTTCTTAAATGCTGATGGCGTTCTATATAAGAGAAACTTTGACATGGTCCTGCTCAGATGCGTGGATAGACATGAAACAGGCATGTTAATGCAGGAGGTCCATGAGGGATCATTCGGTACCCATGTGGGAGGGCATGCAATGGCAAGGAATCTGTTGAGATCAGGGTATTACTAGTTAACAATGGATGCAGACTGTTGTTCATACGCCCAGAAATGTCACAAGTGTCAGATTTATGCAGACAAAGTGCATGTTCCTCCATGCCCGCTCAACGTCATGTCATCTCCTTGGCCCTTTTCCATGTAGGGCATTGACATGATCGCAAAAATAGAGCCTACTGCTTCGAACAACCATTGTTTCATATTGGGCGCAATCGATTACTTCACCAAGTGGGTCGAAGCAGCATTTTATGCCAACATCACCAGACAAGTGGTAGCCGGATTTCTGAAGAAAGACATTATCTGCAGATATGGAGTTCCTGAGCGAATCATTACTGATAATGGTTCCAATCTAAACAACAAAATTATGGCAGAGCTGTGTCGGGACGTCAAAATTCAACATCACAATTCTTCTCCTTACCGACCAAAGATGAATGGCGCGGTAGAGGCGACAAACAAGAATATCAAGAAGATTGTGCAAAAAATGGTCGCCACCTATAAGGATTGGCATGAGATGTTACTGTTTTCTTTGCATGGGTACCGAACATCAGTCAGGACGTCTACTGGGGCAACTCCTTTTTCACTGGTATATGGTATGGAGGAATTCTTATCTGTTGAAGTCGAAATTCCTTCTTTACGAGTAATGATGGATGTTAAACTTGACGAGTCTAAATGGGTGAGTGCCCGATATAACTAGTTATGCTTAATTGAGGAAAAAATATTAGCACTTGTATGTCATGGTCAACTTTATCAGAGGAGAATGAAGTGGGCATTCGATCAGCGAGTACGCACTCAGGAGTATCAACTTGGTGAGCTTGTACTCAAAATAATCATTCCTCCATGTTCATATCACATGGGCAAGTGTACTCTGAATTATGAAGGCCCATTCATAGTAAAGAAAGTTTTATCTGGTGGAGCACTGATGCTCACTACTATGGATGGCGAAGACTTTCAGTCCCCTGTTAACTCAAACGCAGTAAAAAATAATTCACATAAAAATACTAGCTGGACAAAAAAAAACATAATAAAAGTCCAGGAAAAAAATGCATCCTAGCGAGCTAAAAACAGAATAAAAAGCTCGGGAAAAAGTTAGGGATATGATAAAAGATTGTACACCCGGTGAGTTGAAAATACGCATTGGACAGCTCAGGCAAAAAAAGGGTATCTCGGTGGATTGAAAACCTGAAAAGATAATGCACACAAAATAAGGGAATAAGCGAATGATTGTGATCTGAGTAATCTATACCACGTCATCGTCTCAGTTAATCTGGAAATCTCAGAGGGGTAGGAATCAGTCCAATCTTCTTCTTCAGAAAGCAAAGGCAAGAACGAAAAATTATGAAGCCATATTGGTCATAGCAGAACTGAAACTCATTGGAATGCCGCGCACATTGCCATAGTTTCTTTTCTCAATTTGCAGTGATTATCTCTTTCCAGGTGATTGCTTCCTGATGTAAATTTTTGCCTATTCATAGGCTCATCAATAAAAGAATATTCAGTCAGAAAAAGCTTTATCCTTGTTTCTATTTTACTTGCTTTGTTTGCAAAAATGTCCTGAATTTTTGATAAAAGAACATTGCATTTAAACTTGGTGGCTTTATGAATGACATGCGAAGGGAAAACATTTAAAATCACTTTGAATGTCGGGTGACATGGGATGATTGACTCATACCATGCAATTACTCGGGGCATATGTGTGTACTTTGTTGTTGCAGGTTTTGCAGTCAGCATGAAGATGTTATCAGCCAACCTTCCCCAAGCAGAGTGTTTCTCCCCCAGCGAGAGAGGATTTACAATTCTTATCCCCAGCACAGAAGGGGGATACCCAACATCCCCAGTAAAGTTTGAAATGGAATCTTCCCCATCTGAGTTAGAGAAGGCAGTGTTCCCAGCAGAACTTCGAGATCAGTTGAATAGTTCTTTTCCCCAAGCAGAGTCTTCATTCCCGGCAAGCAGCTGAATGCATTATCTCCCCATAGAGTTAGAATTGTCAGAATTCTATTGATAGATTGTTTCCCCAGCCGAGTGGGAAGATGGTTATTCCCCGCAGAGTTGTGTGATTGGGATTCATCCCAATGATTGAAATATTCCCCAGGAGGTCGCTAATTTATTTTTGGCAGACATGACAGATCAAGGTAGTGCATGCCCGGATGAATTTTTGTTCTTGTATCTCCCCAGTAGATGGTTATCTCCATCCAAGGTCTTTGAGATTGATTCAGTGTTCGTTTGTTATTCCCCAGCTAAAGGTGGTTATTGACAGAATGTGTGATCTTATTTCCTCAGCTCAATGTCGCCCAAGACGTTTTCATCCCCAACGGAGTTCTAGCAAGAATTTTCCTTTGCAAGAATATATCTTTGTCTAACCCAGTGGATAGATCTTTGAAGAGGTACGGATTCCAAGCCGGAGTCAAAAGAGTGTACAGATTCTAGAAGAGGATCAAGACAACGCAAAAGGCAAGATCATAGTGATAAGTTTTACTATTAAGGTTTAAGTTTCGAATCAAGACATTGCATGCCCAGATGCAGATTCCAAGTTCAAAATCAAAACAACATATTGTTATACGAATTCTGACATCGATCCATCCCAGGGGATTTTTTTATTTGAAATACATATCTACTTGTTAGAATTGTTATTTCATATTCAGGAGTCAAGACAGTGCATGCCTAGATGCAGATTCCAAGTTCAAAATCAAGACATCGTATGGTTATATGAATTTTAAAGATCAGAAGCAAGACAGTGCATGCCTAGATGCAGATTCTGGAAGAGGGTCAAGACAGTGCATGCCTAGATGTAGATCCTGACAGTGGGTTATATTGTCGAAATAATGCATAAAATCAAGACAACACGTTGTTACGTGGATTTTCGTAATTGTACATTGTTACCGTAAACCTGACCTTAGGTTTTACAAAGAGAATCAAGACAGTGCATGCATAGATGCAAATTCTAATCAAGATCAAGACAACATATTTGTTAATACGGATCTTGAAGTCGTACACGTCTACCCCATAAACTGAAATGTACCAAGTCCACCTTCGTTGTGGCAAGCCAATAGTCTCCTGGCGTCCTACAAAAGACATTTTCCCGCTTTCAGTGGTTACTTTTGGTTACCTTTATCATCAGGCAGTTATTTTTCTTTGGTTGTGTTTATTTCCCTTTTTCTTCTCCTGCAGAGTGCAAATTTCAGGGTCTTTTGGGTATTCAACCACAGTTCATCTCGAACGGCCGACAATCGTTGCTCTCTTCCTTTTCAGATTAACAGATGTTTGAATAGGGGCAGTTGTAACACCCCAAAATTTGCCCTCTCTTTTTCAAATCATTTTTCATATCATAGGCATAACATGTAGCTAATATACTATAGCATTTGGTATAGAAAAGTGAAGCATAAGCATCCATAGTTGCAAGCATAAGGCATATGATCAATCATCTGGAAATTCATGATCTTCCAAGCCGAGCTAAGAGCCAAGTGATCTTGCAATAAGCTCACAAGGTCTCCTCATATCTTATACAAGCTCAAAGTCACCCTCAAAGTCTTATAAGGGTGGGACATCATCATAAGCTCAGCAGTGCAACATCCCCCTACGCAGACAAACCCTAACTAGGGTTTTGCTCCAGATCAAGGAATTCTCATAGCATTGACCAATCCTTGTGTTCAAAGGCTCTCATATGATGTATAAGTCCTATGGATGAAGTTTGATGCAAAAAATCATTGAGGAAGTTAGCTATTTGATCAATTACTTGTAAATGAAGAAAGAGGTCAACTGAGCAAATGAAAAGTTAACCAGTGAACTTCAAGGCCTCCAATCATAATTTTCAAGTCAAGGGATCTTATTAAGGGCAAAAAAATGTATTTGGTAACCTTAATAATCAAGAAATTAGGGTTTGAGAAGAAGTTGCCAAAATTGGAAAGTGGTGTGTATGAGAACTTTCTATTTTGGGTAAGTTTTGCCCTAACTTTCATTCAATTCTTTCATGACCAAGATGACTTCAAATGATTTTTCCTCCAACATGAAACTTGTAGAGCATCTTCTCCCCTTTCCAAAAATTCCAAGAACATGATCATAGACTTCATGGTTTGAAAGTTATGGCCAAGGGAAGTTGATGCATTTTAGGGTTTTTACCAATTTTTCTAACTTACACCAAATGCAAAAACCCCCATATCCCATTTCCAAGGCATTTCATGAACCAATGTTGATCATATTTTCCAAGTAAAAGTCATCACACATATTTTTACTAAAGGAATCCAAAGAATTTGTGGCTTGATACATGGATATTTTACAAAATGCATTTTTGCAATTTCATTCAAAAAGCATGATCCACTTATTTCTAAGCCACAAGATCAATCCAAGGGTGATAAAGGGATGGATTGGAATCAGAATGTGGCCATGTGTGGAGCTTTGCACACAAATACCACTCATTCGCAGCTTTTATGCATTTTTGCAAAACACTCCCTATCATACATTCCTTACACACACTCACTACAAAACCCTAATCAGTGTAAAAACCACTCCATATATAAGTGAATCACACCAATGGCACACCCCCAGCCTCTCTCATTTCTCATATTCAAACCCTCTTGCATTTTGGTTTTTCTCTTCAAATCACTCTCCACACCAACACATTGCCTCAAATTTTTGTGTATTCTTCATCCTTGAGTCATAAGGAGTGTTAATCAGTCATCCATTGGAGCTAAAAGTGAAGGATTCTTGAGATGCCATTCAAGTGAAGCTTGGTTCGAATCTTCAGATTCAAACTTCCTCAAGTTCCATCTTGCATTTATTTTGCAAGAGGAGGTTCAAACAAGTATATATGCATCATTTGCAAGGTTTTCTGGGTGTATTTTGAGCTCTCCAAGTCCAGGTATGGATCTGAATTCATGGATCCATTAGTTGTTTTTGTTGTGTGCATCATGATTTACTCACTTTACTGATGATTCTGATGTGGTTAGTTTTGATTTTACTTAAGAATTGAACACATATGGTTGATTTAAAGTTTGGATGTGAAACTTTGTTCTCTTCGATCTGCTTTGTATGATGATTGCTTGTGATTTTTGAGATTGGATTTGAATTCACCACACGTTAATCTTGTGATCTGGAGCTTATTGATGATTTATGTGTGGTTTTCTTTATATTTTCCCCCATTCTTTTCTTATTTCCAATTCCAGTTTCAGTCTTTCTTTTGCAGTAACTTTCATTTTTTCACCCTTTGAAACAGTTTCTTTGCAAGTGTGGATCCCGTCGGGTATGGCGGACGATCTGGGATGCTAATACCTTCCCAAGTCGTAACCGACTCCCGAACCAAGTTTCTTTGGTTCGCGGGAACTGTGTCCTTCCTTTCTTTTCCCTGGTTTGTGCAGCATTACCATTCCCGTTCCTTCAGGATAAAAATGCCTGCCTGGGGACTCTATCTCTTTCTGCGCCACTTTCGCGTTTGTACTAGGATGGAAATCCAGGGAGCGACACATGGTATTCCATCAAGTATTGTGTCGAATAGAGATATACGATTCACTTCTATGTTTCGGGAGAGCTTACAAGAGGCTTTGGGTACTAAGTTGTAATTGAGTTCTGCTTACACATATCGATGGTCAGACTGAGGGGAAATTCCAATATTTTGGAGGATCTTTTGAGGGCTTGCATCTTAGAGCAATGAGGTGCTTGGGACGTTTGTTTTGATTGATCGAGTTTACATATAATAACAATTATTATTCAAGCATTGAAATGTCATTGTTCAAATCGTTGTATGGGATGAGGTGTAAGACTCGTATCTATTGGTATAAGTTTGGAGAAAATGTTGTACTTGAACCAAAGATTGTGCAACAGATTACATAGAAAGTGAAGATAATCCAAGAGAAGATGAAGGAATTTGAGAGTAGACAAAAGAGCTATCACGTTAAGTAGATGAAGGTCTTGAATTCCGAGAAGACGATCATATGTTTGTGATAGTCACACTATTGACCGATTTTGGGAGGGCTTTAAAGTCTAAGAATCTTACTACCCATTTTATTGGTCCCTACCAGATTTCCCATATGATTAGAGTTATTGCCTACAGGGTGCCTTGCCACCATCTCTTTAAAATCTACATGATGTTTTCCATGCGTCTCAGCTCCGAAAGTACATTCTTGATTTGTCGCATATAATCCAGATGGACGATGTGCAAGTGTGAGAAAATCTAATTGTAGAAGCATTGCCCATAAAGATCAAGGATCGGGAAGTGAAACAGCTCAGCGGGAAAAAGACTACTTTAGTTAAAGTGGTCTAGGGAGGACCTGACTTGGGAGCTGGAGATCCGAATGAAGGAGTCATATCTGGGTTTATTTTCTTTAGATAATTTTCGAGGACGAAAATCTTTTTTAAGTGGGGGAGAGTTATAACACCCTTAACTTTTAAATAGAGTATTTTGTTTAATCGTTAATGTGATTTATTCACTATATTTGAATTTTGATGTTTTTAGAAGCGTAGAGAGATTATGATAATTTACAAATTAGTGAAATTATAAGATTTGAGAACAGATAAATAAATTATTAATTATTTTATAAAAGAGGCTCATTTAAATAAATAATCGATCTGCGTATTATAATAAAAGCTTTTAGGTTGGTTTAGTTAAGTAAATACAAATGATAATTTTATATTATATTGCTTTCCTTTAGATTTTTAAATTTGTTAACATTTTTCAATAGTTTATGTTTATTAACACAAGTTGATTTTATTCTACTTTAAATTTTTTATTATATATTATTAAGATATGAAAACATATAAATATCTTTTCAAACTCAATAAATTTTTTACTTAAATTTCAAAGTTATCAAACGAAAGATCCCAAGAATTCTATCAAATTATTTTTCTAATTCAATTAAAATTATTTTGTTGCTGATATTATAATAGAAATCCCATTTTGATCTTAATTTTTTTTCTTTTTTCATTCAAACTCATTATTGAAAAGTCCAAGAAAGATTATTGAAAATATGAATCTGTTATGTGTGAGTTTATAATACAAGTGAGAGTAATTGTTGAATTAGGATAATATATCAGTGGTTAGTTGAGTTGAGAATCTGAATTATTTATTCTAGTTGGAATGCATAATGATGTAGAGGAGGACAAGGCCATTGCTAGTAAGTAGTATTCATTTATTGGATTGGAAAGTAGTTTTGAATGTAAAATGAAAGAAAAAAGAAACGGATGAGAATAGTTTGGAACACACAGGCAGAGCCACAAACGTGTTATCTTGATCATGGTGGTTGGAATAAAATATATTAATATTAAACGATACAAAATTATTTCAATTCGGTCGTTGTAGTATAGTGGTGAGTATTCCCGCCTGTCACGCGGGTGACCCGGGTTCGATCCCCGGCAACGGCGCTTTTTTCTCATTTTCGCTTTTCAACTCTAAAAACGACGTCGTTCTCTCATTATTTGCCCTGCAATTACTCTTTTCACCCACTTATCCAACACACCAAATTACAATTACACTCTCTTAATCATTCTTTTTTATTTTTTCTACCAAAATATTTGCATCATTCTTTTTTATTTTAATTGCTAACTATTTTTTTTTTGTTTTCTATTAAATTCAAACCTTCTTCTTTTTACTTCATATTTTTCATAATTAACTATATTAAATTAAATTAAATCATAAAATATAAAATAAACACTACCATCAAAAATATATTAAATAGATTGAATCCATCTACTCTTTCATTCTCTCTTCATGCTTCAATGACTAAGCATGATATTAAGATTCATTCTAATATTTAACATGATATTTTAGAAAATTCACCTAATGTACGTTATGTAAAATTATCATTTTTATTTACTTAGGTAGATCAACCTAAATAATTTTTTTAATGTTAAATAGTTTGGACTATTTAGTTCAATGGTATTTTATTTTTTAACTAAAAATGTCCAAGTCTTTCTCTATTTCACAAATGTCTAGTCTGATCTAGTGTTGAAGTAGGTTAAGTCATATATCTATATCGACCAGTCTAATATATTCTCATCCATAATATACCCATAACATGTACCTTTTTTTTATAATGAATTTGAGTATTGAATTTGAACTTGCTTCCCTTTGAAGGGTTGAGGCCTTGGCTTAAAAGGTTGATTAGTCCTTCCACAATTGCTTTGAACAACTCTTCCAGCACTTGCTTCAGCTTGCACCTTCATCAAACTATACTCAGCAACATAATATTGTCTCAACATTTCAGAATAAGTAGTGAACTCCCCTGAGAGACACTATGTGAAATCTCGACCCTTAGTCCAAACAAAAACTGACCAATCTTCCACCTTTCATCTGGAGCATACATAGCTTGCCTAGAATAAGTCGTCATGTCTTCAAAAATTTTTGCATAACTGGCCACAGTCTTGCTTCCTTGTCTAAGCTGCTAAAATTCAAATTCCTTATGGGTCCTCAAAGAACTTGAAAATTACTTCGCCATGAAAGTTGTGTTAAATTGTTCCCACACTTTCGGAATTCCTTGCACTGTCATGAGATTAGAAGCACTCTCCCACCATCTAGCTGCAGGACCTTTCAACAAATGTGACGCAAAAGTCACCTTATTCTCTTCACTACACAACACGATCTGAAATATTCTCTCCATTCCAGTTATCCATTCATGACCTTTGACCGAATCCAAACCACCATGAAATTCTTGAGGATTCATGCGGAAGAAATCACGAAAAGTTCCACCTTCAGTTTCAGGAACGACCACCTGAGGATGAAGACCCACATTCATCTGGTGCATCATCTCCTGCATAAACTGATTTTATTGCTGCTGCATGAACTAAAACAGATGAGCATTCCTTCACCACCCGACTGATCATTAACATTAGGAGTGGCACTAAGCCGACCACGAGTTTCACACCTACTAGCCATATCCCTAAATGTCATCAAAACAAGATTAAGTTGACCAGGCTCAATCCATAAACATAACATTTAGTTCTACAACGAGATTACGTATATGAATGGAAGAACACTTATAATATTCCAAGGCTAGGTCGAGGATACGACTTGCTCTGATACCAACTGTAATACCCATATATAAAAGACATACATCAAAGCATATTTTTCATATATAAATTTAAGTTTGGTATTGAAATACAACAAGTTCTTAGTAACACATTGCATAAATATAGTCACTACAATATAAGGTACTAATACAAAAGGCTATAAATAGTACAAGATATTCACAAGATAAAAAGTATAAGAACTAGATCTGAAGATCTCAAAAGTCCACAGTGGAAGAAAGCCATCAAACAAGCAAAGATAATCAAATTATCTTATCTTTACCCTTTGCGAAACCTGGAGTATCTGATATAACAACATCAACATGGGGTGAGATAAAACATCTCAGTGAATTCGCTATCTTAGAGTTCTCTCGACTCTAAAAGGTTCGAATCTAGACACTATTCAAGTCGGGGGAAAACCTAGACTTCAAGTTCACATAAAACAAGAGACATCAAAGTAAAATAAAACAGAGCATACACAAGGTGCTTTAAGGCATCTTTCCCCACCCAACCACACTCCCAGGTGGAAAGCAAGCATGGGTCATTCATTATCTATCAAAGGTACTTTCCCCGCCCAACCACACTCTCAGGTGGAAAGCAAGCACGGGTCATGGTACCTACCACAAAGTGACTTTTGCCGCCCAGCCACACTCCCAGGTGGCAAGCAAGCACGGGTCACATTTACTTTTCCTAATGGATAACTTTCCCCGCCCAGCCACACTCTCATGTGGCAAGCAAGCACGGGTTACGGTTACCCATTAAGGGATTCGAATCCACGAATTAATTATGTTTCCCCGACCGTCCCACCTTGTGAGATCTCGATGCGAGAAACACATAATTAAATTAGGATTATAACGCGATGGGAACAAAATCTCCATCCTATCACAACTACCTATCCCGAGGAAATTATCTGAGTATTGACTCCTAAGTATTGTCCTGTCTCTAAAATGGTTCTGTAATAACCTAGGGTAAACCTAGCTACCTCACAAGTTATGCCTTTTATTTCCTTTAGTTCTCAAATTCCCTAACTTAACATAATTACAGTTTATTCGAAAATTCGGGCAAAAGTCGGGTAAAAATAATATTTTTCGGCATCATGTGATAATACATAAGTTTAGCTTTGATTCGTTATAAAGAACACTTAAATCGAATAACCGACGAAAAAGTTATGAATTTTCAAAGTTTGGAACAAAAAATTTTTCCCCATAGCTACAGTTAACCAACCCAGGAAACAGAACACAGAAGCAAAACACAACAGCGTTAACTGCTTAACGCCCTAAGTTAACCGGTTAACCAGACACCAGAAGTTGAAAAAGATATTTTTGTGATATCAGAACTTACCAAAGTCAATTCAAATCAACTTCAAACCTTAAAACAATTCATAACAATGTTCGTATACCTAATGACAACATGCTCAAGCATTTTTATCGATTTCTAATCGTTTAATCTACCGATTCTAAGATTTTTCCATAAAAACCCTAAGACTCATCAACTCTAAAACTCAACAAAAATCTAAAAACAAAAGTTTTAACTATGAACCCACCTCTAGCAAGATGATTGGAGAAGATTGAGTGATGAATGGATGGTGAAAGCTTCAAGATCAAGAGCTATCTACTTCTTCTTTAAGACCTCTTTTTCTTCTTCTTTCTCTCCCTTTTTCTCTTCTTCTTACTATGTTTCTATTTTTAGAAAACATAAAGAAAAGAAGACTTAGGTCTTAAAGGAAAATATATTTTCCTACCAACGGGTCCAAACGGAGAGTATCCAAAAATATCTCTTAATCCACAATTTTATAAAATCTCTGAGCCAACTAATATTAGTTAATAAAATAAAATCCCGCTGATTTCTCTAATTATTTATGTTAAAAATCTCTTAGAGAAAATCTGGAACCTTAATAATATCAAATAATATTATTCAGAGCATTAAATAAATTACGGGTATTACATCCTCCCCCCTTAAATAGAAATTCGTCCTCGAATTTAAAAGATTACATGAACATGTGAGGATATGATTCCCGCATCTCCGATTCCAACTCCCACGTAGCATCTCTCGGATGCGTCACATCCCATTGTACCTCAACAAGTGGAATCTATTTGTTCCTTAACACATTGGTTTCTCTTCCAACAATACGGCTCGGTTGGGGTTCAAAAGTCAAATTCGCTTCTATATCGATAGAATCCGGCAGAATAGGCTGAAGAGGATCAGGAACGAACCTACGAAGTTGAGATACATGGAAAACATCATGCATTTCAGATAGAGAGGATGGTAAGGCTAGTTTGTAAGCAATTTCACCAATCCTTTCTAAGATTTGATACAATCCTACGTATCTCAGACTTAACTAGCGCAACTTAAACGGTCCTTTTAATCTCAATCTCGGAGTGACTTTCAAGTAAACATGATCACCTTCATCAAATTCCAAAGGTCTTCTTCGATTGTCAGCATAACTCTTCTGAAGATCTTGGGCTTGCTTAATCTTTTCTTGAATCATCCGAATCTTTTATGTAGTCTCTTGAATAACTCCGGGTCCCAAAATCCTATCTTCACCCACTTCCGACTAACATAAAGGCGTTCTACACTTCCTTCCATACAAAGCCTCACACTGAGCCATTCCGATACTCGCATGGTAATTGTTATTGTAAGAGAACTCGATCAATGGCAAAAGTTCCTTCCAATTTCCTTTACTTTCCAACACATAAGCCCTTAACATATCTTCCATTGTTTGAATTGCACATTCCGTTTGACCATCCGTTTAAGGATGATTAGAAGTGCTCAAACGTAAATCCGTACCCATAGCCTATTGGAACACGTTCCAAAACCTCAAAGTAAACTTTGGATCTCTATCAGACACAATGTTAGACGGAACACCATGCAACCTTAAAATCTCAGCAATAAACAACCTCACAAGATGACTTGCCTTATACGTAGTCTTAACTGCTATGAAATGCGCAAATTTCATTGGTCGATCCACAATCACCCAAACAAAATCATAACCACCTTGAGTACTCGACAAACCCACTGCAAAATCCATAGAAATAATATCCCACTTCCAAATTTGATATTGCAATTTCACGTGAACCTTTCCTATTGATGCTAACTTTAATATTTAAATTATTTAATTGTTGTTTGAATTGTTTATATGAACATGTGTAGTATAACTTAAGAAAGAAAATTGAAAGTCTGGATTAGATCCAATTCTTTTTTTAAAGGAATTGTTGATGGATTATCATATAAATGTTATATGAGTATTATATTTCTAAAAATTATGTCAATGTGATATGAAACATTTCCTTTAATAGATGAAATTTTTCTCTATTTATTCAACCACTGAGGGGTTCTATAAATCACGTTTTTTGGTTTTATTATGATATATTGATATACTCAATACATTGCACAATCAACTTAAAATGAACAAATATATATTTTTTATCATATATAATTAATTAACTTTGATGCAAATATTTTGGTTGACTGATGGAAATATTTTATACTGTAGTGTTTATAATTAGATTGAACTACATTGCACGGTTCATATCTTACCTCACAGCTACATGTGAACCAATATTCAAATTGTTAAGAAAAGAGCAGGCGGTCAGGTGGAATGAAGATTGTCAAATGGCTTTTGAAAAGATTAAAGAATACTTGCAGGAACTACCAATCCTGATGCCTCCGGTTCCGGGGAGGCCACTTATCATGTACTTGACTGTGCTAGAAGGATCAATGGGGTGTGTTCTAGGACAACATGACGAGTCTGGTCTAAAAGAGCATGCAATATACTACCTTAGCAAAAAGTTTACCAACTGTGAATCCCGATACTCACTGCTCGAGAAAACTTGTTGCGCTTTAGCATGGGCTGCTCGCCGACTGAGACAGTATATGTTGAGCCACACTACCCTATTAATTTCAAATATGGATCCTATCAAATACATTTTTGAGAAACTAGCATTCACTGGAAGGGTTACGCGTTGGCAGATAATGCTGACTGAGTACAATATTCAATACACTTCGTAAAAGGCCATCACAGGAAGTGTGCTCTCAGACTATCTTGCACAACAACCTCTTGAGTATGATTATCAACCCATGAAATTTGACTTCCCTGATGAGGACATCATGTACCTCAAAGCTAAGGACTGCGAGGAACCACTCCCGGAGGAGGGGCCAGACCCTGAATCCAAATGAAGATTGATGTTTGATGGGGCTGTCAATATCAATGGGCGCGAAGTTGGTGTTATTCTAATTACTCCTAAAGGTGTTCACTTTCCCTTCGCCGCTAGAATTACTTTTGGTTGCACTAACAATGAAGCGGAATACGAGGCTTGTATTATTGGAATAGAGGAGGCTATTAATCTCAGGATTAAAATCCTCGATATATTTGGAGATTCAGCTCTCGTGATCAACCAGATTATTGGCAAGTGATATACACATCAAGATCATTTAATTCCTTACAGGGATTATGCCAGAAGACTATTGACGTTTTTCACAATAATAAAGCTTCAGTATATAACACGCAACGAAAATCAGTTTGCCGATGCACTGGCTACGCTCTCTTCGTCTATCAAAGTGATGAGTTGGAATTATGTCCCTAGGATAGACATCTCCAGGCTGGATATACATGCTTATGTGTTCTCCGTTGACGCAGTATCTGATGATAATCCTTGGTATTATGACATTAAGCACTTCCTGGAAAGTAAAGAGTTCCCAGCTGAGGCATCTTCCAATGACAAGAAGACCTTAAGGCGAATTGCTGCTAGTTTCTTCTTAAATGCTGATGGCGTTCTATATAAGAGAAACTTTGACATGGTCCTGCTCAGATGCGTGGATAGACACGAAGCGGGCATGTTAATGCAGGAGGTCCATGAGGGATCATTCGGTACCCATGTGGGAGGGCATGCAATGGCAAGGAATCTGTTGAGATCAGGGTATTACTAGTTAACAATGGATGCAGACTGTTGTTCATACGCCCAGAAATGTCACAAGTGCCAGATTTATGCAGACAAAGTGCATGTTCCTCCATGCCCGCTCAACGTCATGTCATCTCCTTGGCCCTTTTCCATGTAGGGCATTGACATGATCGCAAAAATAGAGCCTACTGCTTCGAACAACCATTGTTTCATATTGGGCGCAATCGATTACTTCACCAAGTGGGTCGAAGCAGCATTTTATGCCAACGTCACCAGACAAGTGGTAGCCGGATTTCTGAAGAAAGACATTATCTGCAGATATGGAGTTCCTGAGCGAATCATTACTGATAATGGTTCCAATCTAAACAACAAAATTATGGCAGAGCTGTGTCGGGACGTCAAAATTCAACATCACAATTCTTCTCCTTACCGACCAAAGATGAATGGCGCGGTAGAGGCGACAAACAAGAATATCAAGAAGATTGTGCAAAAAATGGTCGCCACCTATAAGGATTGGCATGAGATGTTACTGTTTTCTTTGCATGGGTACCGAACATCAGTCAAGACGTCTACTGGGGCAACTCCTTTTTCCCTGGTATATGGTATGGAGGAATTCTTATCTGTTGAAGTCGAAATTCCTTCTTTACGAGTAATGATGGATGTTAAACTTGACGAGTCTGAATGGGTGAGTGCCCGATATAACTAGTTATGCTTAATTGAGGAAAAAATATTAGCACTTGTATGTCATGGTCAACTTTATCAGAGGAGAATGAAGTGGGCATTCGATCAGCGAGTACGCACTCAGGAGTATCAACTTGGTGAGCTTGTACTCAAAATAATCATTCCTCCATGTTCATATCACATGGGCAAGTGTACTCTGAATTATGAAGGCCCATTCATAGTAAAGAAAGTTTTATCTGGTGGAGCACTGATGCTCACTACTATGGATGGCGAAGACTTTCAGTCCCCTGTTAACTCAAACGCAGTAAAAAATAATTCACATAAAAATACTAGCTGGACAAAAAAAAACATAATAAAAGTCCAGGAAAAAAATGCATCCTAGCGAGCTAAAAACAGAATAAAAAGCTCGGGAAAAAGTTAGGGATATGATAAAAGATTGTACACCCGGTGAGTTGAAAATCCGCATTGGACAGCTCAGGCAAAAAAAGGGTATCTCGGTGGATTGAAAACCTGAAAAGACAATGCACACAAAATAAGGGAATAAGAGAATGATTGTGATCTGAGTAATCTATACCACGTCATCGTCTCAGTTAATCTGGAAATCTCAGAGGGGTAGGAATCAGTCCAATCTTCTTCTTCAGAAAGCAAAGGCAAGAACAAAAAATTATGAAGCCATATTGGTCATAGCAGAACTGAAACTCATTGGAATGCCGCGCACATTGCCATAGTTTCTTTTCTCAATTTGCAGTGATTATCTCTTTCCAGGTGATTGCTTCCTGATGTAAATTTTTGCCTATTCATAGGCTCATCAATAAAAGAATATTCAGTCAGAAAAAGCTTTATCCTTGTTTCTATTTTACTTGCTTTGTTTGCAAAAATGTCCTGAATTTTTGATAAAAGAACATTGCATTTAAACTTGGTGGCTTTATGAATGACATGCGAAGGGAAAACATTTAAAATCACTTTGAATGTCGGGTGACATGGGATGATTGACTCATACCATGCAATTACTCGGGGCATATGTGTGTACTTTGTTGTTGCAGGTTTTGCAGTCAGCATGAAGATGTTATCAACCAACCTTCCCCAAGCAGAGTGTTTCTCCCCCAGCGAGAGAGGATTTACAATTCTTATCGCCAGCACAGAAGGGGGATACCCAACATCCCCAGTAAAGTTTGAAATGGAATCTTCCCCATCTGAGTTAGAGAAGGCAGTGTTCCCAGCAGAACTTTGAGATCAGTTGAATAGTTCTTTTCCCCAAGCAGAGTCTTCATTCCCGACAAGCAGCTGAATGCATTATCTCCCCATAGAGTTAGAATTGTCAGAATTCTCTTGATAGATTATTTCCCCAGCCGAGTGGGAAGATGGTTATTCCCCGCAGAGTTGTGTGATTGGGATTCATCCCAATGATTGAAATATTCCCCAGGAGGTCGCTAATTTATTTTTGGCAGACATGACAGATCAAGGTAGTGCATGCCCAGATGAATTTTTGTTCTTGTATCTCCCCAGTAGATGGTTATCTCCATCCAAGGTCTTTGAGATTGATTCAGTGTTCGTTTGTTATTCCCCAGCTAAAGGTGGTTATTGACAGAATGTGTGATCTTATTTCCTCAGCTCAATGTCGCCCAAGACGTTTTCATCCCCAACGGAGTTCTAGCAAGAATTTTCCTTTGCAAGAATATATCTTTGTCTAACCCAGTGGATAGATCTTTGAAGAGGTACGAATTCCAAGCCGGAGTCAAAAGAGTGTACAGATTCTAGAGGAGGATCAAGACAACGCAAAAGGCAAGATCATAGTGATAAGTTTTACTATTAAGGTTTAAGTTTCGAATCAAGACATTGCATGCCCAGATGCAGATTCCAAGTTCAAAATCAAAACAACATATTGTTATACGAATTCTGACATCGATCCATCCCAGGGGATTTTTTTATTTGAAATACATATCTACTTGTTAGAATTGTTATTTCATATTCAGGAGTCAAGACAGTGCATGCCTAGATGCAGATTCCAAGTTCAAAATCAAGACATCGTATGGTTATATGAATTTTAAAGATCAGAAGCAAGACAATGCATGCCTAGATGCAGATTCTGGAAGAGGGTCAAGACAGTGCATGCCTAGATGTAGATCCTGACAGTGGGTTATATTGTCGAAATAATGCATAAAATCAAGACAACACGTTGTTACGTGGATTTTCGTAATTGCACATTGTTACCGTAAACCTGACCTTAGGTTTTACAAAGAGAATCAAGACAGTGCATGCATAGATGCAAATTCTAATCAAGATCAAGACAACATATTTGTTAATACGGATCTTGAAGTCGTACACGTCTACCCCATAGACTGAAGTGTACCAAGTCCACCTTCGTTGTGGCAAGCCAATAGTCTCCTGGCGTCCTACAAAAGACATTTTCCCGCTTTCAGTGGTTACTTTTGGTTACCTTTATCATCAGGCAGTTATTTTTCTTTGGTTGTGTTTATTTCCCTTTTTCTTCTCCCGCAGAGTGCAAATTTCAGGGTCTTTTGGGTATTCAACCACAGTTCATCTCGAACGGCCGACAATCGTTGCTCTCTTCCTTTTCAGATTAACAGATGTTTGAATAGGGGCAGTTGTAACACCCCAAAATTTGCTCTCTCTTTTTCAAATCATTTTTCATATCATAGGCATAACATGTAGCTAATATACTATAGCATTTGGTATAGAAAAATGAAGCATAAGCATCCATAGTTGCAAGCATAAGGCATATGATCAATCATTTGGAAATTCATGATCTTCCAAGCCGAGCTAAGAGCCAAGTGATCTTGCAATAAGCTCACAAGGTCTCCTCATATCTTATACAAGATCAAAGTCACCCTCAAAGTCTTATAAGGGTGGGACATCATCAGAAGCTCAGCAGTGCAACATCCCCCTACGCAGACAAACCCTAACTAGGGTTTTGCTCCAGATCAAGGAATTCTCATAGCATTGACCAATCCTTGTGTTCAAAGGCTCTCATATGATGTATAAGTCCTATGGATGAAGTTTGATGCAAAAAATCATTGAGGAAGTTAGCTATTTGATCAATTACTTGTAAATGAAGAAAGAGGTCAACTGAGCAAATGAAAAGTTAACCAGTGAACTTCAAGGCCTCCAATCATAATTTTCAAGTCAAGGGATCTTATTAAGGGCAAAAAATGTATTTGGTAACCTTAATAATCAAGAAATTAGGGTTTGAGAAGAAGTTGCCAAAATTGGAAAGTGGTGTGTATGAGAACTTTCTATTTTGGGTAAGTTTTGCCCTAACTTTCATTCAATTCTTTCATGACCAAGATGACTTCAAATGATTTTTCCTCCAACATGAAACTTGTAGAGCATCTTCTCCCCTTTCCAAAAATTCCAAGAACATGATCATAGACTTCATGGTTTGAAAGTTATGGCCAAGGGAAGTTGATGCATTTTAGGGTTTTTACCAATTTTTCTAACTTACACCAAATGCAAAAACCCCCATATCCCATTTCCAAGGCATTTCATGAACCAATGTTGATCATATTTTCCAAGTAAAAGTCATCACACATATTTTTACTAAAGGAATCCAAAGAATTTGTGACTTGATACATGGATATTTTACAAAATGCATTTTTGCAATTTCATTCAAAAAGCATGATCCACTTATTTCTAAGCCACAAGATCAATCCAAGGGTGATAAAGGGATGGATTGGAATCAGAATGTGTCCATGTGTGGAGCTTTGCACACAAATACCACTCATTCGCAGCTTTCATGCATTTTTGCAAAACACTCCCTATCATACATTCCTTACACACACTCACTACAAAACCCTAATCAGTGTAAAAACCACTCCATATATAAGTGAATCACACCAATGGCACACCCCCAGCCTCTCTCATTTCTCATATTCAAACCCTCTTGCATTTTGGTTTTTCTCTTCAAATCACTCTCCACACCAACACATTGCCTCAAATTTTTGTGTATTCTTCATCCTTGAGTCATAAGGAGTGTTAATCAGTCATCCATTGGAGCTAAAAGTGAAGGATTCTTGAGATGCCATTCAAGTGAAGCTTGGTTCGAATCTTCAGATTCAAACTTCCTCAAGTTCCATCTTGCATTTATTTTGCAAGAGGAGGTTCAAACAAGTATATATGCATCATTTGCAAGGTTTTCTGGGTGTATTTTGAGCTCTCCAAGTCCAGGTATGGATCTGAATTCATGGATCCATTAGTTGTTTTGGTTGTGTGCATCATGATTTACTCACTTTACTGATGATTCTGATGTGGTTAGTTTTGATTTTACTTAAGAATTGAACACATATGGTTGATTTAAAGTTTGGATGTGAAACTTTGTTCTCTTCGATCTGCTTTGTATGATGATTGCTTGTGATTTTTGAGATTGGATTTGAATTCACCACACGTTAATCTTGTGATCTGGAGCTTATTGATGATTTATGTGTGGTTTTCTTTATATTTTCCCCCATTCTTTTCTTATTTCCAATTCCAGTTTCAGTCTTTCTTTTGCAGCAACTTTCATTTTTTCACCCTTTGAAACAGTTTATTTGCAAGTGTGGATCTCGTCGGGTATGGCGGACGATCTGGGATGCTAATACCTTCCCAAGTCGTAACCGACTCCCGAACCAAGTTTCTTTGGTTCGCGGGAACTGTGTCCTTCCTTTCTTTTCCCTGGTTTGTGCAGCATTACCATTCCCGTTCCTTCAGGATAAAAATGCCTGCCTGGGGACTCTATCTCTTTCCGCGTCACTTTCGCGTTTGTACTAGGATGGAAATCCAGGGAGCGACACATGGTATTCCATCAAGTATTGTGTCGAATAGAGATATACGATTCACTTCTATGTTTCGGGAGAGCTTACAAGAGGCTTTGGGTACTAAGTTGTAATTGAGTTCTGCTTACACATATCGATGGTCAGACTGAGGGGAAATTCCAATATTTTGGAGGATCTTTTGAGGGCTTGCATCTTAGAGCAATGAGGTGCTTGGGACGTTTGTTTTGATTGATCGAGTTTACATATAATAACAATTATTATTCAAGCATTGAAATGTCATTATTCAAATCGTTGTATGGGAGGAGGTGTAAGACTCATATCTATTGGTATAAGTTTGGAGAAAATGTTGTACTTGAACCAAAGATTGTGCAACAGATTACATAGAAAGTGAAGATAATCCAAGAGAAGATGAAGGAATTTGAGAGTAGACAAAAGAGCTATCACGTTAAGTAGATGAAGGTCTTGAATTCCGAGAAGACGATCATATGTTTGTGATAGTCACACTATTGACCGATTTTGGGAGGGCTTTAAAGTCTAAGAATCTTACTACCCATTTTATTGGTCCCTACCAGATTTCCCATATGATTAGAGTTATTGCCTACAGGGTGCCTTGCCACCATCTCTTTAAAATCTACATGATGTTTTCCATGCGTCTCAGCTCCGAAAGTACATTCTTGATTTGTCGCATATAATCCAGATGGACGATGTGCAAGTGTGAGAAAATCTAATTGTAGAAGCATTGTCCATAAAGATCAAGGATCGGGAAGTGAAACAGCTCAGCGGGAAAAAGACTACTTTAGTGAAAGTGGTCTAGGGAGGACCTGACTTGGGAGCTGGAGATCCGAATGAAGGAGTCATATCTGGGTTTATTTTCTTTAGGTAATTTTCGAGGACGAAAATCTTTTTTAAGTGGGGGAGAGTTATAACACCCTTAACTTTTAAATAGAGTATTTTGTTTAATCGTTAATGTGATTTATTCACTATATTTGAATTTTGATGTTTTTAGAAACGTAGAGAGATTTTGATAATTTACAAATTACTGAAATTATAAGATTTGAGAACAGATAAATAAATTATTAATTATTTTATAAAAGATGCTCATTTAAATAAATAATCGAACTACGTATTATAATAAAAGCTTTTAGGTTGGTTTAGTTAAGTAAATACAAATGATAATTTTATATTATATTGCTTTCCTTTAGATTTTTAAATTTGTTAACATTTTTCAATAGTTTATGTTTATTAACACAAGTTGATTTTATTCTACTTTAAATTTTTTATTATATATTATTAAGATATGAAAACATATAAATATCTTTTCAAACTCAATAAATTTTTTACTTAAATTTCAAAGTTATCAAACGAAAGATCCCAAGAATTCTATCAAATTATTTTTCTAATTCAATTAAAATTATTTTGTTGCTGATATTATAATAGAAATCCCATTTTGATCTTAATTTTTTTTCTTTTTTCTTTCAAACTCATTATTGAAAAGTCCAAGAAAGATTATTGAAAATATGAATCTGTTATGTGTGAGTTTATAATACAAGTGAGAGTAATTGTTGAATTAGGATAATATATCAGTGGTTAGTTGAGTTGAGAATCTGAATTATTTATTCTAGTTGGAATGCATAATGATGTAGAGGAGGACAAGGCCATTGCTAGTAAGTAGTATTCATTTATTGGATTGGAAAGTAGTTTTGAATGTAAAATGAAAGAAAAAAGAAACGGATGAGAATAGTTTGGAACACACAGGCAGAGCCACAAACGTGTTATCTTGATCATGGTGGTTGGAATAAAATATATTAATATTAAACGATACAAAATTATTTCAATTCGGTCGTTGTAGTATAGTGGTGAGTATTCCCGCCTGTCACGCGGGTGACCCGGGTTCGATCCCCGGCAACGGCGCTTTTTTCTCATTTTCGCTTTTCAACTCTAAAAACGACGTCGTTCTCTCATTATTTGCCCTGCAATTACTCTTTTCACCCACTTATCCAACACACCAAATTACAATTACACTCTCTTAATCATTCTTTTTTATTTTTTCTACCAAAATATTTGCATCATTCTTTTTTATTTTAATTGCTAACTATTTTTTTTTTGTTTTCTATTAAATTCAAACCTTCTTCTTTTTACTTCATATTTTTCATAATTAACTATATTAAATTAAATTAAATCATAAAATATAAAATAAACACTACCATCAAAAATATATTAAATAGATTGAATCCATCTACTCTTTCATTCTCTCTTCATGCTTCAATGACTAAGCATGATATTAAGATTCATTCTAATATTTAACATGATATTTTAGAAAATTCACCTAATGTACGTTATGTAAAATTATCATTTTTATTTACTTAGGTAGATCAACCTAAATAATTTTTTTAATGTTAAATAGTTTGGACTATTTAGTTCAATGGTATTTTATTTTTTAACTAAAAATGTCCAAGTCTTTCTCTATTTCACAAATGTCTAGTCTGATCTAGTGTTGAAGTAGGTTAAGTCATATATCTATATCGACCAGTCTAATATATTCTCATCCATAATATACCCATAACATGTACCTTTTTTTTATAATGAATTTGAGTATTGAATTTGAACTTGCTTCCCTTTGAAGGGTTGAGGCCTTGGCTTAAAAGGTTGATTAGTCCTTCCACAATTGCTTTGAACAACTCTTCCAGCACTTGCTTCAGCTTGCACCTTCATCAAACTATACTCAGCAACATAATATTGTCTCAACATTTCAGAATAAGTAGTGAACTCCCTCTGAGAGACACTATGTGAAATCTCGACCCTTAGTCCAAACAAAAACTGATCAATCTTCCACCTTTCATCTGGAGCATACATAGTTTGCCTAGAATAAGCCGTCATGTCTTCAAAATTTTCTGCATAACTGGCCACAGTCCTGCTTCCTTGTCTAAGCTGCTAAAATTCAAATTCCTTATGGGTCCTCAAAGAACTTGGAAAGTACTTCTCCATGAAAGTTGTGTTAAATTGTTCCCACACTTTCGGAATTCCTTGCACTGTCATGAGATTAGAAGCACTCTCCCACCATCTAGCTGCAGGACCTTTTAACAAATGTGACGCAAAAGTCACCTTATTCTCTTCACTACACAACACGGTCTGAAAGATTCTCTCCATTCCAATTATCCATTCATGACCTTTGACTGAATCCAAACCACCATGAAATTCTTGAGGATTCATGCGGAAGAAATCACAGAAAGTTCCACCTTCAGTTTCAAGAACGATCACCTGAGGATGGAGACCCCCATTTATCTGGTGCATCATCTCCTGCATAAACTGATTCTGATGCTGCTGCATGAACTGAAACAGAGGAGCATTCCCTTCACCGCCCGACTGATCATTAACATTATGTGTGGCACTAAGCCGACCACGAGTTTCACGCCTACTAGCGATATCCCTAAATGTCATCAAAATAGAATTAAGTTGACCAGACTCAATCCATAAACATAACATTTAGTTCTATATCGAGATTACATATATGAACGGAAGAACACTTATAATATTCTAAGGCTAGGTTGAGGATATGACCTGCTCTGATACCAACTGTAATACTCATATGTAAAAGACATACATCAAAGCATATTTTTCATATATAAATTTAAGTTTGATACTGAAATACAACAAGTTCTTAGTAACACATTTCATATATATAGCCACTACAACATAAGGTACTAATACAAAAGGTTATAAATAATACAACATGTTCACAAGATAAAAAGTATAAGAACTATATCCGAAGATCTCAAAAGTCCACAACGGAAGAAAGCCATCAAACAAGCAAAGATAATCAAATTCCCTTATCTTTACCCTTTGCGGAACCTGGAGTACCTGAAATAACAACATCAACATGGGGTGAGATAAAACATCTCAGTGAATTCCCTATCTTAGAGTTCTCTCGACTCTAAAAGATTTGAATCTAGACACTACTCAAGTCGGGGAAAACCTAGACTTCGAGTTCACAAAAAACTAGAGACATCAAAGTAAAATAAAACAGAGCACACAGAAGGTGCTTTAAGGCATCTTTCCCCGCCCAACCACACTCCCAGGTGGCAAGAAAGCACGGGTCATTCATTATCTATCAAAGGTACTTTCCCCGCCCAACCACATTCCCAGGTGGCAAGCAAGCACGGGTCACGGTTACTTTTCCTAATGGATAACTTTCCCCGCCCAGCCACACTCCAATGTGGCAAGTAAACACGGGTCACGGTTACCCATTAAGGGATTCGAATCCACAGATTAATTATGTTTCCCCGGCCGTCCCACCTCGTGAGATCTCGATGCGAGCAACACATAATTAAATTAGGATTATAACGCGATGGGAACAAAATCTCCATCTTATCACAACTACCTATCCCGAGGACACTATCCGAGTATCGAAACCTAAGTATTGTCATGTCTCTAAAATGGTTCTGCAACAACCTAGGGTAAACCTAGCTACCTCACAAGTTATGCCTTTTATTTTCTTTAGTTCTCAAATTCCCTAACTTAACATAATTACAATTTATTCGAAAATTTGGAAAAAAGTCGGGTAAAAATCATATTTTCCGACATCATGTGATAGTACATAATTTTAGCTTTGATTTGGTATAAAGAACACTTAAATTTGATAATTGACAAAAAAGTTATGAATTTTCAAAGTTTGGAACAAATGTTTTCCCCATAGCTACATCGTTAACCGTTTAATGCCTGGGGTTAACCAGTTAACCAAACCCAGGAAACAGAACACAGAAGCAAAACACAACAGCGTTAACCGGTTAACGCCCTGGGTTAACCGGTTAACCAGAAACCAGAAGCTGAAAAAGACATTTTTCTGATATCAGAACTTACCAAAATCAATTAAAATCAACTTCAAACCTTAAAACAATTCATAACAATGTTTCTATACCTAATGACAACATGCTCAAGCATTTTTATCGATTTCTAACCGTTTAATCTACCGATTCTAAGATTTTTCCATAAAAACCCTAAGACTCATTAACTCTAAAACTCAACCAAAATCTTAAAACAAAAATTCTAACTATGAACCCACCTTTAGCAAGATGATTGGAGAAGATTGAGTGATGAATGGATGGTGAAAGCTTCAAGATCAAGAGCTTTCTACTTCTTCTTCAAGACCTCATCTTCTTCTTCTTTCTCTCCCATTTTCTCTTCTTCTTACTATGTTTCTATTTTTAGAAAACATAAAGAAAAGAAGACTTAGGTCTTAAAGGAAAACATATTTTCCTACCAACGGGTCCAAACGGAGAGTATCCAAAAATATCTCTTAATCCACAATTTTATAAAATCTCTGAGTCAGCTAATATTAGTTAATAAAATAAAATCCCGCTGATTTCTCTAATTATTTTTGTTAAAAATCTCTTAGAGAAAATTCAGAACCTTATTAATATCAAATAATATTATTCAGAGCATTAAATAAATTATAGGGTATTACATCCTCCCCCCTTAAATAGTAATTCGTCCTCAAATTTAAAAGATTACATGAACATGTGAGGATATGATTCCCACATCTCCGATTCCAACTCCCACATAGCATCTCCTAGATGCGTCACATCCCATTGTACCTTAACGAGTGGAATCTCTTTGTTCCTTAACACCTTGGTTTCTCTTCCAACAATACGGCTCGGTTGGGGTTCAAAAGTCAAATCCACTTCTATATCGATAGAATCCGGCAGAATAGGCTGAAGAGGATCAGGAACAAACCTACGAAGTTGAGATACATGGAAAACATCATGTATTTCAGATAGAGAGGGTGGTATGACTAGTTTGTAAGAAACTTCACCAATCCTTTCTAAGATCTGATGCAGTCCTACATATCTCGGACTTAACTTGCGTGACTTAAACGGTCATTTCAATCTCAATCTCAGAGTGACTTTCAAGTAAACATGATCACCTTCATCAAATTCCAAAGGTCTCCTTCGATTGTCAGCATAACTCTTCTGACGATCTTGAGCTTGCTTAATCTTTACTTGAATCATCTGAATCTTTTCTGTAGTCTCTTGAATAACTTCGGGTCCCAAAATCCTATCTTCACACACTTCCGACCAACATAAAGGCGTTCTACACTTCCTTCCATACAAAACTTCATACGGAGTCATTCCGATACTCGCATGGTAACTGTTATTGTAAGAGAACTCGATCAATGGCAAAAGTTCCTTCCAATTTCCTTTACTTTCCAACACACAAGCCCTTAACATATCTTCCATTGTTTGAATTGTACATTCCGTCTGACCATCTGTTTGAGGATGATTAGAAGTGCTCAAACATAAATTTGTACCCATAGCCTATTAGAACACGTTCCAAAACCTCGAAGTAAACTTTGGATCCCTATCAGACACAATTCTAGACGGAACACCATGCAACCTTAAAATCTCAGCAATAAACAACCTCGTAAGATAACTTGTCATATACGTAGTCTTAACGGCTAAGAAATGCGCAAATTTCGTTAGTCGATCTATAATCACCCAAATAGAATCATAACCACCTTAAGTACTCAGCAAATCCACTTCAAAATCCATAGAAATACTATCCCACTTCTAAATTTGATATTTCAATTTCACGTGAACCTTTCCTATTGATGCTAACTTTAATATTTAAATTATTTAATTGTTATTTGAATTGTTTATATGAACATGTGTAGTATAACTTAAGAAAGCAAATTGAAAGTCTGGATTAGATCCAATTCTTTTTTTTTAAAGGAATTGTTGATGGATTATTCATATAAATGTTATATGAGTATTGATCGTACTTGGAGATCAGGATCCGATGCGGCTGGTCTCGAGAGCGGACAGATGTGGTTGTTGAGGAGGAAAAGGGGTGTACCTGCAAGGCACTCCGATGCTAAAGTCAGTGACCGAGCGAGAGTGAGCAAGTACAAATATCAGGGTTAGAGAATTGAATACCTGACCCTCTCAATTAAGAGGGTTTATATAAGGGACCTGCTAGCAGATTATTGGTCCGTTTTGTGAGGCGCGGATCGAGGGGTCCGTGAAGATAGGAAACGGTCAATACTAGCCGTTAGAGAATCTCATTGTGAGCGGATCATTGGTGGTCGACTGAGGACCACTTTTCATGATTACGCTCGACGTCGAGCAGGGTCATTGGATCAGTCTTTTTGGGCCAATAGGAAGAATTGGGCCGGGTCAGAACAGGAGCCCCCCAAGTCATTGCTCGTGCTGTAGAGCAGTGACTTAGGAGCGATATTATGCTCGGCGAAGTGTAATATCAGGGTCGAGGATCTGCGCTGTCGATCTTCTGAGAACGGGAAAGCGATGCGTTGCTCGGTAGAAGAATGTTAAACGAAAAGCTGGAATATCTGGAAATTCGCGCCTATTAATGATTTGATGGCTAGTCTAGGGGCTAGCGTGTAGGGATCGCGCGCGCGCACGTGTTTTCCTTTCTATAAATAGGATTCTCAGGGCCCATTTAGGCCTTTTCGTTTCATCTTCTTCCTCAAGACTCTGCTCGTTCAACTGCCATTGTCTCAGCCATCGACCACCGCCATTTCTTGCCGACCACCCTTTACAGAAGCCTTTTCTCTCCAAGAATGTCTTCTCAAGCTCAAGGTACCGTTCTTTTTCCTTCCTTTAGGTGTTTATAGCATAGATTTCGTAGAATGCATGTGGTTTAGGACGATTCTACCGGTAGTTTTTGGATTTAGGATTAGTAAACCTTAGAACTTCTGCCACCGTAGCCGGTCGGCTGCGAACCCTAACTTTAGGGTCGACAGAAGTATTGGTCGACTTAGACTTTGGATTTTTTGGATACATTTTTGTCATATACACTGTTAGGCGTCAGCTGTTGCTCCGAGCAATGGTTAGCCAGGTCTATAGCTCGGGACATAGTTTCTGAGCTGATGCGCGCCCTTTCACTTGTCGAGCGGTGGAAGGGTGGATTTGATATTCTTAATCGAATTCACTGACGCCTTTCCTCTGCTTTTCAGGTGAAAACTCGCTCGTGAATCCGCTGGACGTGCTCTCTGAGGATACGTCCTCGAGGGATTTGGGGTCGTCTGCGTCCATACCTTCAGACTCAGGAAGCTCCTCAGACAGTTCAGATACAAGCAATACGGGGCAGTCGACAGAATCGCCTCAGTGTCCTGCTCAGCCGAGGGTCTCGCCCGAGGAATGGGTAATGGAAGATTTGCTGGACAAGGTGTCTTCCTTCTCGAGACCTCGATCAGAGCCGTTGCCAGTTGTTGGGGATCCTACTGATTGGGTTGTGACCTGCCCAGGAGATGACGACCGTATCTTCTCAGATTTTCGTGGTCGGGCGTTCTCCATGTACGAGTACGCAACTTCGGTTCTGGGGGTGACGTTGCCCTTCAGCGACTTCGTGAGTGCTGTGCTCGGGCATCTCTGCATAGCTCCTTCTCAGCTGCACCCCAACTCGTACGCATTCATGAGGGCGTTCGAGATGACGTGCGCCTTTTTGGGCGTTGGAGCCACACTTCCTCTTTTCTTTCGCCTCTTTTCTTTACAGCGCCAAGTTGGGCGAGGAACCGACCGGAAGGGGTTCATGTCCTTCAAGCAGCGGACCAAGATCTTTAAGGCCCACTCAGAATCCATCCGGGCCTTCAAAACCGACTATTTCTTGATAAAGCCTGCGAGCGAGGCGGCCGTGAGAGCTATGAGTTTTCTCGGAATAGATACTGATGAGAACGACGAGCCCAAGCTTGACGACCAAGGTCAGGTGATTCCGAGGAGATTATGGATGTTTCCCTTCTCTTGGAGTCATGTGCATTATGAACGACCAGTGGGGGAATTCGTTCAAGTGGGGGACACCTTGAATGACGACGACGCGGCCAGCTTCGAGGCCTTTAGAAAATTAATAGCTTCCTTTACTCCGACCCCTCTATTGGACGGAGACGGGAAGGTTATGGTCGACCAAGATGGGGGAGAAGCTTTGGAGCGTCCCCTGATTAGTGTTACTGAACTGCTGGCCTGTAGTAACGGGCAAGAAGTATCTGACTTTTTTGGTATCCGTTTACTTGCCCTCGTTAAATTTTCGGTTTAATTTTGTTGCTCGTGACTAATTTGATTTTATTCTTCTTTTCAGGTTCCTTGACAAATCCTCTGGACAAAATTCACGAGCGTTTGGTTCAGCAGCAGCGGAAACGGTCGAGGGTCGTGCAGACCAAGCTGACTGAAGCAAGCGGTTCAGGTTCGGGTCCTTTGGTCTAGGGCTCTCCGGGGGCCTCTACTGGCTCTTTAATGAAGAAGCATAAAGCGGCGGCTACTGTGGACCTGACGGCCGATGCTCCCCCAAAGCCAAAGCATGGGATACCCCCATGTTTTGTTGTTCGCAACTTCTTTGAGGGGACCAGTATGGAGGTGGATCGGGCGGACTCTCTGTTCCTGGAGGGGATGGACCGTCCCGCTCGGCGGCTTTCTCTGGCTCAGGACGCGAGCGCAGTTATGCGGGTCCTGACAATGGCCTGGATGACGACCGAGGGGTCCCCCATGCTGGAGCGGGAGAATAGTAAGCTTAAGGAGCAGCTGGCTGCTTTTGAAGCTAAGCTGACTGCGGCCACCGAGGAGGTCAAAGCTGTTACCAAGGAGTCGACCGAACGAGCTGCGGTTATCGCCAAACTGGAGGTTGACAAGAAGAGGGTGCTCGAGCAAAACAAGAAATTGAAAGACGCTTTTTGCCCCAAAGAGGACGAGGACGAGGACACCAAGCATCTGGTAACGAGGGCTCAGTTTCTTGCCCGGATCGACCAAGATATGGAAGATCTGAACGCATCAACTGAGTTCAGTTTCCTGAATGCGGTGGACCAGGTGAAAGCACTCCACCCTGACCTAGCCTTGGATGTCGATCGTATGAATTATCTTTACAAGGTGGTGGATGGCCGAATCGTAGTCCCCGCTGATTTGGTGGTGGCCGACTCTCAGCCGGGGTCGACTGTTCAGCCTGACCAACCAGAAGAGCAGCCGGCCCAGGAGGAAGCTCGTGCAGAGGGGGGCCGCCCGGTGGGTGAGGGTAATTAATTTATGGCCTGCGTGCCTTTATAATGTATTCTGCTTTTTTGGGGGGCGTGGCCCCCTTTATTTGTAACTCCGAACAAGTCGGCCCTTTGGTGTCGCATTTCTTTTAAATGTTAAGTGTTTGACCATAGTGGTCGGTTATATATTTTGTTTGCTCGTAATAATGCGTCCGTCGGAGGACATAATTTACTTGTTATTTTTCTAAGTGTTTGACGCTCGTCTTTGCATTAATTAGAAGCAATTGAATAGATACGGGGAAGTGTGGATCATCTGTTGGTTAGGGGGACCAATTAGTATTGGAGGGTCTTACTCCTGATCGGTGCTCGAGCCAAGATAATGGTCCGGGCTCCGTGGCGTGAACGTCCCATCGCGAGCTGGGGTTCTACCTGGTCGTGGTACTTAGGAGACGTCAGACTCGTTTGAGTATCCGTTCGTGCAACAAGTTTCTCTTTTGCTCGAAAAGAGGTCTTGCTTGATTTCGTTATATTTGGGCTGTCGTGCTCGTACCTAGGAACGCAGTTTTTTGTTAGTCTCTCTTTCTCTTCGCCTGGGAGTTGATTAAGGTGACTGATTTAACTATAGTATTGTTTGAGTTTCTCGGCGTTCCAGGGCCGAGCGAGTTCTTCCCCGTGTAGATTTTCTAAGTAATAAGCACCGTTCTCGGTTTTTGCTCGAACGCGATATGGGCCTTCCCAGTTGGGCGTTAGCTTTCCCTCGCGAGGATCTCTGTGGTTTCTTCTAAGGACCAGGCTGCCTACCTCGAACGTTCGCCTTATGACCTTGGAATCATACCGAGCAACTATCTTTTGTTTGAGAAGTTTCTCGAAGAGCGGCTTCCGACCGAATTTCTTCGACCATATCGAGCTCGTCTCTTAAAGCTTCAACATTGGTATCTTGTTCCATGGGGAATTCCGTGCGCCTCGATCAGACATGCATTTCTATTGGAATTACCGCTTCGGTCCCATATGCTAATCGAAATGGGGATTCTCCGGTCGTTGAGTGGGGAGTGGTCCTATATGCCCATAGTACGCTATGTAACTCCTCGACCCAGTGTTTCTTATGCTCGTCCAACCTCCGTTTCAAACCTCTCAGGATTACCTTGTTTGCGGCCTCTGCTTGCCCGTTAGTTTGAGGATGCTCGACTGAAGCGAAGTGTTGTTTCGTTCCCATTGATGCAACGAATTCTTTGAAATGTTTATCCGTGAATTGAGTCCCGTTGTCGGTCACAATGGCGAGGGGTACCCCGAATCGGGCGAGGATGTTTCTTTTGAAGAATCGAAGTATATTGAGTGCAGTGATTTTGGCCAGGGCCTCAGCTTCTATCCATTTGGTGAAATAGTCGACACCTACGATTAAGTATTTATTCTGGCCAGAACCGACGACGAATGGTCCTAAAATATCCATTCCCCACCACGCGAACGGCCAGGGTGACGATAATGATTTTAGTTCGGATGGAGGCGCCGCGTGTATGTCTCCATGTCGTTGGCATTTGTCGCACCTCTTCACATGCTCCCTCGCGTCGTGCTGGAGGGTGGGCCAATAGTAACCTGCCCTCAGGATTTTTCGAGCTAATGACCGTCCGCCCGGATGCTGTGCATTGATTCCTTCGTGGACTTCCCTTAATACGTGTGGGATGTTTTCCTCTTCTACACACCTGAGGAGGGGTGTAGAGAATCCTCGACGATACAGACGCCCACCTACTAAAGAGTAGGAGCAGGCCCTTCGTCGTATAGTACTGGCCTCTTTTGGGTCGGTTGGTAACTCTCCTTTGGTTAGATAGTTGAATACTGGGGTCATCCAGTCGCCTGTGTCGCCCACGACGTTAATGTGTATGCATGTCGACGAGTGTTCGATACTTGGTCGGGAAAGCAATTTCTGTACGACGGATTTGTTGCTTCCTTTCCTCTTAGTGCTCGCCAATTTGGACAGGATATCTGCGCGGGTATTGTTTTCCCGTGGAACGTGTTTGACTTCCACGCTCCTGAACCGTTTTATTTCGCTTTTTACGAGGGCTAAATATTCGGCCATGTTATCATTCTTGGCCTGGAAATCCCCCCGGACTTGGCTTGCAACCAATTGGGAATCCGTGCAGATCGTGATTTCTTCTGCTTCTAGATCGGTTGCGAGCCGTATGCCCGCTAGGAAGGCTTCATACTCTGCCTGGTTGTTAGAGGTAGGGAAAGCTAAAGTCAGGGACACTTCGATGACGTTCCCTTCTTCGTTTTCCAAAATGATTCCGGCTCCGCTGCCCGTCGGGCCAGATGCACCATCCACGAAAATAACCCACCTGGACGAGACTTTCGGGTCTTGCTCGGTTAATGTAAGTTCAGCCACGAAGTCGGCCAGCGCTTGAGCTTTAAGAGCTTGTCTTCCTTCAAACTTGATATCGAACTCAGATAGTTCTAGTGACCATTTTAACATTCGGCCGGCCATATCCGGTCGACCGAGCAACTGTCTTATGGGTTGATCGGTCCTTACGATGATGGTGTGAGCCAAAAAGTAATGGCGTAGCCTTCTGGCTGCGAGAAGGAGGGCCAACGCGACCTTCTCTATCTGAAGGTATCGAATTTCTGGGCCGTGAAGTGCTTTGCTCGTGAAATATACAGGTTTTTGTCCTTCGGGTCGTTCGCGCACGAGGGCCGCGCTTACTGCTTTGTTTGCAACCGCAAGGTAGAGATACAACGTCTCCCCCTTTTCTGGTCTGGATAAGACTGGAGGTTCACTTAGTGCTTTTTTTAGGTGGGATAGTGCTAGCTCTCACTCTGTTGTCCACTCGAAAGTTGTCTCTTTACGGAGGAGTTTTTAGAAGGGGAGAGCGTGTTGAGCTGATTTTGCTACGAATCGAGCGAGGGATGTAATGACCCCGTTCAGTGATTGTATGGATTTTTTGGAAGTGGGAGTTAGGAACTCCGCGAATGCCCGACACCTGTCGGGGTTTGCCTCGATTCCTCGTTCAGTCAGATAGAATCCGAGGAATTTTCCTGCTCGGACACCAAAGGTGCATTTTTCAGGGTTGAAGCGCATTTTGCACTTTCGCGCCTGATCGAACACTTTCCGCAGATGGGATGCGTGGTCCGTTTCTTATTGAGATTTAACGATCATGTCCTCCATATATACTTCGAGCATGTCTCCTATTTCGGCTCGGAAAACCTTATTCATCATGCGTTGATACGTCGCTCCTGCGTTTTTTAGACCGAAGGGCATAACGTTGTAAAAGTAATTGCCCGACTCGGTCATGAAGGCCGTGTATTTTTTGTCAGACACGGCCATGGGTATTTGGTTGTACCCTGAATATGCGTCCATGAAGGATAATAGCTTGTATCCGGACGAATTGTCGACCAACTTGTCGATGTTAGGTAAAAGGTATGCATCTTTCGGGCATGCCCGATTGAGATCGGTATAATCAACGCACATCCTCCATTTTCCACTAGATTTTTTCACAAGTACAACATTTGAGAGCCAGGTCGTATACCTGGCCTCGGTTACAAATTTAGCCTCTAGGAGGTCTTTAACAGCAGATTCGGCAGCTTTAGTCTTCTCGCTCGACAGCTTTCTCCTGCGTTGAGCGACCGCCTTATGTGTTGGGTCGATAGAGAGGTGGTGACAAGCCGTTTCGGGGTCGAGCCCTGGCATTTCTGCGGCGCTCCAGGCGAATAAGTCTGCGTTCCCTTTGAAGCAAGCTTCCAATTGTCGCTTCACTAATTCGGGCATATGTGCCCCGATTTTAACACATCGGGCCGGGTCCTCCCCCAAGGGGATTAGTTCAAAATCTCCGTCCGATATTGGTCGGGATAAGGATTATGTTGGTCTCTGGACGCTCTCGCTACTATCTGAAAACCTGCAGTCTAGGTCGATCGAATCTACCTGAGGGAAGGCCTTGGGCACATCCGGCGAATCTATCATCGGGGGACTTGGTTGGTATGATATTGAGCTGAGACCTTTTGATGCTGCTTCGAAACATCTGCGAGCAGCGTCGACGTCTCCGTGCAGTGTGGCGACTCTTCCTGAAGTAGTGTAGTACTTCATCTTCAGGTGAACGGTGGACGGCACAACGATTAACTCGGCCAAAGTTGGTCGTCCTAGTATGCATTGGTACAGCGACGGGCAATCCACAACTAGGAACTGGACTCTAACTGTCCTGGCTGTCTCGCCTGCCCCGAAAGTGACAAATAGGTCGACATAGCCCCATGGTTGGGATACTGCTCCGTTGAAACCTTGCAGGTCTGATCCGACGTATGGAGTCAGATGTGTTTCGTTCAGTTGAAGTGTTGAAAATAGTTGGGAGTACATGATGTCGCATGAACTACCTTGGTCCACTAATATCCTCCTTACGTCAAAGTTTGCCATGCGCGCTCGGATGAGTAGAGGGATGCTAGCATTAGGTGCTCCTCCTAGGAGTTCTTCCCGATAGAATGCGAGGGGTATGAAACCCTCCCACGGTGGATCCAGGGTGGCGTTTTGCGCGGGCCCCTTGGCGATTAACTGGTCGAATTTTCTTTTCACGGAACCGACCGTGATTTTGTTGAAGCCTCCTCCTGATATGACCATTGCTGAAGGAAAAGCTTCCCACGGACTATGGGAGGAGAGGTACCCTGGACTCTTGGTATGATCCGGTAGAAAAAAGTCCTCCGGGCGGTAAATGCTCAGGGCGACCTGCATGTTAGCATCTGCAGGGATGGGTACAGCTTCCTCGACTTTCTGGGTCTCTTGTGTATCCTGTCGAGGGTTGTCCCTGGACTTGGTGAATTGCTTCAGGTGCCCGTCTTTGATGAGGATTTCGATCGCGTCCTTGAGGTGGATGCAATCCTCCGTGTTGTGCCCGTGACTCTTGTGGAATCTGCAGTATTTTGTTTTATCCGTGCCGGGTTTGCTAGGTTGTTGCCTTGGAAATCGTACTCCTGCCTGTTTGAATTCCGAATTGGCGCACTCGGACAAGATTTTTTCCCTGGAGGCTAGGAGAGGCGTGTATTCGTGGAACCGACCAATAGGTCCTCGGTGCTCCCTGTTGCACCCCAAAATTTGCCCTCACAATACAAGACTTTGTGTGCTAAGAAGGTTCACAAGCTTTCCAATGCTTTCAAGACCTTTCATGAGGTTCATGAAGTCTACAAGTTACTTTATGAAGGTTCACAAGGTTCACAAGCTTCTCAACACTTACAAGACCTTTCATGAGGTTCATGAAGTCTACAAGTTACTTCTTGAAGGTTCACAAGGTTCACAAGATTCACAATGCTTTCCATAACCTTTCATGAGGTTCATGAAGTCTACAAGTTACTTTATGAAGGTTCACAAGGTTCACAAGCTTCTCAACACTTACAAGACCTTTCATGAGGTTCATGAAGTCTACAAGTTACTTCTTGAAGGTTCACAAGGTTCACAAGATTCACAATTCTTTCCATAACCTTTCATGAGGTTCATGAAGTCTACAAGTTACTTCTTGAAGGTTCACAAGGTTCACAAGTTCCCACAATACTTACAAGACCTTTCATGAGGTTCATGAAGTCTACAAGTTACTTTATGAAGGTTCACAAGGTTCACAAGTTTCTCAACATTTACAAGACCTTTCAGGAGGTTCATGAAGTCTACAAGTCACTTCTTGAAGGTTCACAAGGTTCACAAGATTCACAATGATTACAAAGCTTTCCTGAGGTTCATGAAGTCTACAAGCTACTTTATGAGGTTCACAAGGTTCACAAGCTTTACAATACCTCCCATGAGGTTCACAAGACATTTTATGATGGTTCACAAGGTTCACAAAGTTCACAATTGGTCAAAGGAATCGACAATTCCCTCAAACAATGCACCTCCTAAGCAGGGCATCCAAAACTAGGGTTTTGACTTTAATCAGGCTAAATGGACTTCCAATACCTCAATTGAGCTTCATAAAATCTTATATGTGTATAAGAACCCCCATGACAAGTTTCAAGACTTTTCTCAAAAGTTTGCTCAATCAGATGATCAGATAAGTCAAAATCAGTCAGTGCAGTTAAAAAGTCAAACTGAGGTCAACTGTGGTCAAACCAAAGTCAAACTTCATGCTTTTTTGCCAACATAAAGTATATGAAGTAAAATTCATCATTTGATCAAGGGTTGATCATGATTCATCAAGGAAATTCCAGATCATCAATAATCAGGAGTTTCTAAATTAGGGTTTCCTCAGTAAAAGTCAACTGAACTTTGACCAGCCATAACTTTCACATACTTCATCACCAAGTCTCCATCCAAAGCTCATTTTGAAGGAAATTGAATTCTCTACAACTTTGATCTTGCAAGTTAAGCCCAAAAATGCTTCATTTGGAAGATATGAGCTAAGACATTATAGGTCATTTCAAAAGTCAACAAAAAGTCAACAACTTAAAAAGGGCATAACTTGAGATTGGTAAATGATATGGACCTGAAACCAATGGGGTTGTTTAGAGGACTCTTCAAGCTTTCCAAAATGTCCAAGAACACCCTCATACCTTTAAAATTGAGGGAGATGTGCCCTTGCAAAGTTGGGAAATTTTGTGATGGTTTATGATGAAAATGGGGGCCTAGAACCTATTCCTTCCAAATGGGCTTGCTAAATTGTGATCCAATCCATATCATATCATCATGCACGACCCAATTGATTAAAAATCATAATTTTTATTATTTTATTTTTATTTATTTTGATTTAATTCATAAAAAATCATTTTAAATAAATATAAAATATGAAAATATATTTTTGGATGAAGATTGAGCTTCTAGAATCTCATCAATATTGATTGAAGTTGAAAGAGAAAGAAATCATGTGATTGATCCAAAAATAGCAAGCTTTCATGAGCCAATATTTGAATTTCATGGCATGATCTTTTTCAATCTTCAAATATCCAAATTTCCACACAACCAATGAATTTTCTTAACCTAATTCACTCACATATAAGTACTTAGCATAAACCTAACATTGATTCACGAATTTCCAGCAGCCAAAGGTAGGTTTCACTTCAAAAAATTTCAAGCAAAAGTCACATTCGGATTTTGAAATTCAGAGCACTAGAAGGTAAAAGAAGGACATAACAAGCTTCCTTGGACCCTTCTGATTATAAACCATCATTCATATGCATCCAGATCATGCCCTAATGTCTAACCCGTTGCTTTGTTCATGCTTGAAAATATTTTTTCGATTCTAATGATTCACTGCAAATTAATGGATTTTGTTTGTGTAATGTTGTTTGTGACATTGTATAGCTTGTTTCTGGACCAATGAATTGGAGTTTCCCTGCCTAAAACAGATTCGGCCATAGCTAGGGTTTTGACCTTCAAAATGGGATCCTTTGATTCATTGAACCTAAATGAATTCTAAGAACATAGGAATGTTCTATGAATCACCAGGATCATAAAACTGTAATCAATTTTATGAATCGTTACTGTTTGGTGCAAGTTTCATTTTTTGTAGGTTTGAAGCATGAAGAACTCGCAGGAAAACTTGCAGCAATATTCGTAGGTAAAAACGCAGGTACAAGGAAGAAGATGAAGTCCATTCGCGCCTATTTTCAAAATTTAAATTCTTGTTTAAAAATATTATGAATTAGTGCTGGATTTATTTCACAAACGTACGTTTGTCCTGGTGGTAAGGCTGATACGTGTATTATGTGAAGGCATGGGTTCGATACTTGGCTGGGCACATTTTTTCTCTTATTTTTTTCAGGTCAAGCGTACATAATATATTATACAATGTTACCATTCCATTAGCAGATGGGCTCTCCCAGCCAGGCGGTAACGTATGCATGCTTGTAACCAAAAGGTCCTGGGTACGATTCCCACCCCAGGCCTTTTGTTTTCATTATTTTCTGGATTTTTCATGGACATTGCACAAAAACAACTAGAGCCAATCTGTTATCACCAACGCATGGTTGGCCTGATGGTATGTTTTGATGCTGGCAAGCTTGAAGACCTGGGTTCAAACCCAGCCAAGGTAAGTTTATTTTTTGACCAAATTTTTTTTTTTTCTGTTTTATTTATTAATTAACTATTTTTCTTATAATAATAAATTAAATTTATAAACCAGCACTTATATTTTTTTTTTCTTAGAAATTCTAAACTTATATTTTTTTTTTTAATTTAATTCAAAATAATTATTTATATATGTAATTAAATATATGTATGTTTATTTTTTTTATAAATTAAACCCTAAAAATATTTTTCTAACAAAACCCTAATTTATTTTCTAAATACCTATTAAAACCTAATTGTTTATTTTCTAATTTGTGATGTAATTATTATTGTATATGTTTGTTTAAAAATAATCATAACTTATTTGTAAATATATTTATAATCCAAATTATTTTTCTTTTAATATATGGTTAGAAACAATTTAACTTACAATAATTATATTTTTGTATATGTCTAAAATAATTTGTAAATATAATTATTATACATATTTATATAATTAATTTTTGTAAACATAATCTTTAAATATAATTATAACTTTTTTTTTTATGTAAATATATTTTATATACTATATTTATAATCTAAATTATTTTCTTTTAATAGGTGTTTAGAAATAATTGAATTTATAATAATTAAATTTTGTCATTATAATACATTTAAAAATAATTTAATAATTAAAATAATTATTTGTTCATATTTCTTTCTAAATATAATTGTCTATATAAAAAAATTGTTAATCTTTTATTCTTATAATATTTTGGCTAATTCTATTTATTTATTTTAATTATTGTTATTACTAACCATGTTATTACTAATATTTATTTTTGCTTATTATTTTTTTTACTAACCTTATTTTTTTTTTTATATTTATCACTAACCCCTATTTATTTATTTATTGTTTATTCATTATTTTTGCTTATTTATTTATATCTTGCTAATTATTTTTGCTATTTATTTTATTTTGCTTATAATTATGTAATTGCTTCCTTGGTGTAATTTTGTAAATATTTAATTATTTAATTGTTGCTATGGTTAGTAATTTAGGGAGTGTAAACATGTATTCAATTTAAAAATTAACTTAGATCATTTTAATCATAAGATAAATAATATTAAACACTCACACACGTAAGTCGATTTTTAATCGCCATCTCACATTTCTAAGGTTATCCCTCAAGTTGCCTAAATCATAAGGTCAAGTGGGGTGTATAAAGCAAGTCCCTTTAAAAAGAAAAATCATCAAGTCCCTCATGGTTGCCTTTAAAGATCAAGTCCCTTTTCGAATAATGATGATAGTCCCTCCTAAATGCTTAATACACCCCACAGTTGCCTTCATAAACAGATGTCCCTACGTTTGTCCCTTACATCCAAGGTAATGACTACCTATTCCTTAATAATAGGGATAGTCTTACCACTTAAAGGATAAAGAACAAGAAAGACTTAAAACTTTAGGGTAGGTTCCTCTTATGTACTTGCTCACTTCAAAAACTTTTCAAACTCTTCACAATTTCAAACAAATTTTCAAAAACAAGTTTTTACGCATCCGTACATGGATCATTATTAACTATTATGAAAATTTTTCTATTCACACACTTCACATTTTCAAAAATAATTCAAAGTGAGCTAAGTAACTAAGAGCCCATGGATAACCATGGATGTAAAGGGTGCTAACACCTTCCCTTTACATAACCTACCCCCCGGACCCAAAATATTCTCTTAAGGTCTTTCCCGTTCTTTTATACCCTTTCCTTTTGGATAAAATAAAAGTCGGTGGCGACTCTTGCTATCCGCAACATAACTAAAGTCAGTTCTCCCACCGTGTTACAGAACTGGCGAATCTGCTGGGGATTTAATATTAAAGAGGGGTACCCTTAGGAATTAGATCACTTAAATTGTTTGCCTTGTTTTCTTTATATTATCTGTTGGGGTGCTCTTATGTGTGAAAGGTCCTAACCCGGATCTAGTGTACCTTAGGTAAATGGCAATAGACCAAGGAAACTGTACGACGTATATCGATACGGTTGATCTGGTGGCCATAGTTAGTGCGACTTCTTGGTTGGTGCTTATGTTCCTTAAGTCAAGTTGAGGATAATATGAGGCTGCCATATGTTGTCAATGCACTAACTAACTTTTAGAACCCTAGTTAACTCATCTTGGCCTTTAGAAAGTAGTGAGGTAACCGGCTTTGGTGCAGACTGAAGTTGGTTGACACTCGATACTACGCTCATTGAGATCTTAAACTTGGAGGGTTTTGGTTGGCAAGTAAGTTGCCTTCTGATCAACCACCCTTGTGAAGGATCAATGATATTGAGATCCCTTAGAACCTGGTTACTTTTGTAGGACAGGATGAACCATCTAACTTCAGGGGAGGGTACCTACCTTAAACCTCATGCAAGCCTTTAAACCTAGGGCTATGGTGTGACTTGTTTGTGTGTGCCACATGTTTGTGATTGAGCATAACATCATGACATCATCATGCATCATAAGCATAGCATTTTCACTAACCATTTCAAGGACCAAAGGATTTATCTTTGTTCTTTGTTGCAGGTCATGGCTTCTGCTCGTAGAAACACCATCAGGATCAATTTTGTGGGCATACCTGCTAAGCTTAAAGAGTTGGTTTCTCAAGTGTCTGATCATTCCCAGTTCATCAAGAGACATGGTCACCTATTGGATCTAGTCACTTCAGGGTTCAATGAAGACATGATGAGTGTGCTGTTTCAGTTCTTTGACCCTAAGCACAATTGCTTTACATTCCCCGACTATCAGCTGGTTCCAACCATGGAGGAGTTCTCTAAACTTCTGGGCATACCTGTTCTTGATCAGAGACCCTTCACAGGTTTGGAGAAGGAGCTTAAACCAGAGGTTATTGCTGCAGCTCTACATCTGAAGAAGTCTGACATTGTTCTAGAGACGAGAAGCGGAGTCAAGGGTATTCTTGCCAAGGTGCTAATGGATAAGGCTCAAATGTTCTTGAAGGCCATGAGCTATGATGCTTTTGAGGAAATCTTAGCCTTGCTGATTTATGGCTTAGTATTGTTCCCCAATCCAGATCAGTTCATAGACGTTCATGCCATCAACATTTTCTTGAGTCACAATCCAGTGCCTACATTGCTTGGAGACATCCTGCATTCTCTTCACACCCGTACTACAAGGTGTCGCTCCCGGGATTTTCATCCTAGTACAAACGCGAAAGTGGCGCAGAAAGGTAGAGTCGCCAGCCAGACATTTTTATCCCAAAGGAATGGGAAAGGTAATGTTGCACAAACCTGAGGAAGAAGGAAAGGACAAGGTCCTGCGAACCAAAGATCTGAGTTCGGGAGTCGGTTACGAACTGGGAAGGTATTAGCACCCCAGGTCGTCCGTCGTACCCGACGGGATCCACGCTTGCTTGTTTTGTTTCAAAGGGTGAGAAATGAAGAATGCTGCTGAACAAAACCGCTAACTGGAACTGGAATGAGAAATGAGAAAGGAACTGAAATAAGAAAATGAGAATAAAGGGGAAATGTAGGGAAAATAAAGAATGTGCTCGAACGGGCCCTACCCCGCTGCCTACGTACCTCATCGGGATAATGAGGATCAGAGTCGACGTAGTTCGCCTAACCTAGGCGGGAACTATTTGTTTGTGTTTTTTACAGCTGGAACTGCGTATGTCTATGCTCAGGTGTTGCAGGCTCGTCTGGTACGAGTGCGTTAACCGTCTTGCATGCGAGACAAGTAGTCGCGAGTTCGCGTTGTGAATGAATGAGATGAGAGAAGAAGTTCCCGCAGGATTAGTCGCTTATTGTTTGTTTTTGGCTTTTAAAAGAAGTGTTTTTGAATTTGTTTGTGAACGGTCTTGTACTAAGACCTGTCCATCGCGGTGAATATTTATACCTCGCCCCGAAACAGGACGCGTATAAACACTCCGCAACAAAGTCTCGTGTCGTACAAGATTGTTCGGTTTTTCATTAAGTGTTTTATTGCTTTTCTTTATGAGATGAGAAAGAATGACTCAAGTTGCAAAAAGGAAAAATCTAAGGGGGACTAAGACACAACCCTAAGTTATTTATTATGCACAAAGGGAGATCCTAATGGTTAATGAGGTTTTCTAATCCTAGAGATAAAAAGGAAAAGAAAAAAGGAAAAAGGATGCAACTTACTTCCTAAGGAAGATAAGTTGGTCCTAACAATGGGGAATCCTACCAATCACAAATATGGAAGGAAAAATGAATTAAAAAAAGCCTAAAAGAAATGCATAAAAATAAAGGATAAAGTGAAGTAAACTTACCTCAATCTTCCCCACTACAAAACAAGTGATTAGTGCACATTTTTATTAAAAAGAATAAGGCAAACACACATTAATTAAATCCTAATTAAATTTGGACCTAAACTAGACCCTATTTTAATCCTAAAGGAACTAGAAAAATGCTAAAACCAAAATACAGCACCTATTACAGCCCCCTAATACACAAACAACTATGAAACTAAGCCTAACACAAACCAGCTTTTTACAGCCAGCATGCAGCATGAAAAAGAAGGTGTAAAAGGTCAAATGCAGCATGTACACATAACAAACAGCATACATTTTACAGCACTTATGCAAAACAACAGCTATGAAATGCAAAATCCAGAATTGATTATTTTCATTTTTTTAATGCACAAACTCAATTAAAAATGCACCAAACACATCATGAACACACATTTGAACATGGATCAACATATATACATGCAAGAACATGAACATTTTTGAAGGATTATACAAGAATGCACCACATGGTTAATTATGCAACAAGTAATGCAAAAATGTAACACATGAACATGGCCTATGAACATGATGATGATTGATTATGAACATGCAACATGATAGCTCAACAAACATACTAAACTCAATGCAAAATTCAGAATTGAATGGATAAAATGCTATGATCAAACATGCAACAAATTCCACCAAATGCACATATATATGATTATGCAAAATGCAACATACATCAACATAATGAAATGCAAAAATGATTTAATGCAATGCCAACATATAAAACAGAATGCAACATGATTATTATGTGTCAAATAATGCACAAACATGGTAACAACATGCAAGAACCCAAGGCATGCACAAAGAAGCATAATATGCGATACGAACGGAATCATGTCGAAACGACTCGAAATGGGGGAATGAGCTACTGGAAATGGACTCAAAAATTCCCTAAAATCACTACCTAAACATGTATGAACATTAGAGGCACTAGGACTTAGGAATAGCTATCAAATAAGCTAAGAATCCAAAATTCAACAGCGTTAACCGGTTAACCATATGGGTTAACCGGTTAACGGACCTAAAACAGAAGCAATTTGTGGCAAAACGCACGTGTTAACCGGTTAACCCCATGTGTTAACCGGTTAACACTGGACAGAAAGTGAAAAAAACTTTGAAATAAGTGCTTTTGGCCACAAACTCACTTCTTGGGATCCCTAACCTACCTAGGAACATGCTAACACTAATTTCTACTTATTTTGAGCTTATTTACACATGCTAGCACCTATAGCCATCAACACCTTAACTTCTAAATCAACAAAAATCACAAATCACAAGTAAACATAATCGAAACGGAATTGATTTTAAACAAAGCGAAAAAAAGCAATTAAAGAATGCCGAAAGTGGCGAGATGAAGAGAATAACTTAAAGAAGAAGTGATTAAGATCACCAACCTACGAAGCGGAGGAGTGCTTCGGTAATTGTTGCAAGAATCGGAGCTAGATCGAAGAAAAAACCGAAAACCGAGAAATCGCAAAATAAATGCGTTCTTGAGCTTGAATCTTCGCACACTTCCGATAAGCCGAAATCTTCAACAAAATTCAGTAGCTTCTTCTTCTATAATCCACAATTAATGGAGGTTGGAGGCTTAAGCTTCAAGATCTTCAAGTTTCAATGTGAAACTTGAAGAGCTTATTCAAAGAAGCTTTGGTGAAAGGAGGGAAAATGGAGGAAAAGTGAGAGAGAAAAAGTGATTATGAAAGAAGTGAAAAATTTGGAATTGTGGGAACCCTCTCAATGAAGTGATTAATGGTTATATAGAGATTAGGCTAGGAGCTAGGTTTGGGTTTGGGGCCCAAAAATTAGGTTTGGGATCCAAAATTAGGTTTGGAAGTTAGTTAGGGTTAGGGTTGGAAAAGGGAATATTCCTTGGAATATTCCTTGGAACACTCTAGAAGATGGTGGAACATGGTGGAAGTTTCCAAGGGAAATGGAGTGGAATTGAAGTGGAAAAATGAGATGGAAAGAATGAAAGGGAAGTGTGGAAAGAAAGTGGAAGGAAAGGTGGAGGGAAATGCAAAACCAACTACTTTTCAAATGATTTTTCTTTGATTTTTTTTTTTACTCCTCCATCATTTCTTGACCAAGCTTGAACCATAGGATCATTGTAACCCTAATTTCATGATCTCGATCTTAAAAGTCCGGAGTCGACCCTTTTTACCTAGCCCGATTGCCTTTTCTCCAATTCCTCGATTTTCCGTCGTCCGGCCAGTCGAACCCCTTCCAAAATGAACTTGTGGACGAGATTTGAACCCTAGGCACTTGACATCATATATAAATCAAAGAAATCCACTTCAAATCAAAAATTTATGTAGAAGCCCTGTAGAAATGAAACCCTAGTTCGGCTCTTTTCCCTCAAGAAGTATTGCACTGCTTGCCTCCTTCAATCAAACCAAAACTTTCCATGACTTGTGGCTTCAAGTGAAGACTTGTGGGATATTGTGAACCCTTTGCACAAGGTTGAGAAGCTTTGTGGCCCTTCGGTAGCCTCTTCATAACTTTCGGTTGCTCCGATCATCGATCACATACCCACGCCTCGGCTATGCTATATATGATGCAATGTTTTTGGTTATTTTATGAATCCATATATGCAAAATGCTATGCAAAATGTTGAGGAAATGAGAGGGCAAATTTTGAGGTATTACAGCTGCCCCTATTCAATCAACTGCAGACCTGAACGGATAATTGCAACAGCTTTTAGGCGTTCAAGGTATGGAGTGATTGAATACTCGAATAAAACCTGAAAATTTGCACACCGAGGGTAATGGAAATGCCATCTGCCCATTTATTTATTTATGTCTTTTTTTGATTTTGACCTCCGAATAGGTAGCGATAATAGAACCAGGTGGAATAGAATCAATGCAATCACTGTGACTGCTGAACGAATCAAAGCCAAACCGAAGGTGCCTGTTATCGAAACAGGACTTAGCGCAACATCAACCGATTTGCGACTCAAATAAGATCAACCGATCTAACACGGAAATGGTATCAACCGATCCACCCCGGAAAGCGAGAATGTAATATCATCCGATTTACAACTCGAAGAGAAATGATATCAACCGATTCATAACTCAAATATGATCAACCGATCTAACACGGAAATGGTATCAACCGATCCACCCCGGAAACGCGAGAATGTAATATCATCCGATTTACAACTCGAAGAGAAATGATATCAACCGATTCATAACTCAAACAAGATCAACCGATCTAACATGGAGATGGTATCAACCGATCCATAACCAAGAAAAACGAGAATGTAATATCATCCGATTTACAACTCAAAGAGAAATGATATCAACCGATTCATGACTCAAACAAGATCAACCGATCTAACATGGAGATGGTATCAACCGATCCATAACCAAGAAAAACGAGAATGTAATATCATCCGATTTACAACTCGAAGAGAAATGATATCAACCGATTCATGACTCAAATAAGATCAACCGATCTAACATGGAGATGGTATCAACCGATCCATAACCAAGAAAAACGAGAATGTAATATCATCCGATTTACAACTCGAAGAGAAATGATATCAACCGATTCATGACTCAAATAAGATCAACCGATCTAACATGGAGATGGTATCAACCGATCCATAACCAAGAAAAACGAGAATGTAATATCATCCGATTTACAACTCAAAGAGAAATGATATCAACCGATTCATGACTCAAACAAGATCAACCGATCTAACATGGAGATGGTATCAACCGATCCATAACCAAGAAAAACGAGAATGTAATATCATCCGATTTACAACTCGAAGAGAAATGATATCAACCGATTCATGACTCAAACAAGATCAACCGATCTAACATGGAGATGGTATCAACCGATCCATAACCAAGAAAAACGAGAATGTAATATCATCCGATTTACAACTCGAAGAGAAATGATATCAACCGATTCATGACTCAAATAAGATCAACCGATCTAACATGGAAATGGTATCAACCGATCCATAACCAAGAAAAACGAGAATGTAATATCATCCGATTTACAACTCGAAGAGAAATGATATCAACCGATTCATGACTCAAATAAGATCAACCGATCTAACATGGAGATGGTATCAACCGATCCATAACCAAGAAAAATGAGAATGTAATATCATCCGATTTACAACTCGAAGAGAAATGATATCAACTGATTCATGACTCAAATAAGATCAACCGATCTAACATGGAAATGGTATCAACCGATCCATACCCAAGAAAAAACGAGAATGTAATATCATCCGACTTTACAACTCGAAGAGAAATGATATCAACCGATTCATGACTCAAATAAGATCAACCGATCTAACATGGAAATGGTATCAACCGATCCATAACCAAGAAAAACGAGAATGTAATATCATCCGATTTACAACTCGAAGAGAAATGATATCAACCGATTCATGACTCAAATAAGATCAACCGATCTAACATGGAAATGGTATCAACCGATCCATACCCAAGAAAAAACGAGAATGTAATATCATCCGACTTTACAACTCGAAGAGAAATGATATTAACCGATTCATGACTCAAATAAGATCAACCGATCTAACATGGAAATGGTATCAACCGATCCATAACCAAGAAAAACGAGAATGTAATATCATCCGATTTACAACTCGAAGAGAAATGATATCAACCGATTCATGACTCAAATAAGATCAACCGATCTACACGAAAATGGTATCAACCGATCCATTATCTTTGCACTGAGACGAGACCATTGTACTTAAATGGAGACTCGAAAGAAACGGGATCGTTGTACTTAAACGAGAGCCCAAGACGCGACCATTGTACTGAAACGGAGACGCAAAAACAATGAGACTGTTGTACTGAAACAAGACTCAAAGACGAGACCATTGTACTTAAATGGAGACTCGAATGAAATGGGGTCGTTGTACTTAAACGAGAGCCCAAGACGCGACCATTGTACTGAAACGGAGACGCAAAAACAATGAGACTGTTGTACTGAAACAAGACTCAAAGACGAGACCATTGTACTTAAATGGAGACTCGAATGAAATGGGGTCGTTGTACTTAAACGAGAGCCCAAGATACGACCGTTGTACTGAAACGGAGGCATGAGAACATGAGATTGTTGTACTGAAACAATACTCAATTGGGGATAACAACAAAACTTGGTAGAAGCATCCATCCTGGGAAATGAAATTGCATTCTGTGGGGAACATATCAATCTGCTTGGAGATGTAACGGGTCTTATGTAATATACCTCAAAACTGGCCCATGCTGGTATGCATATGTTTGGATTTATGGCGTAATGCTCCATGATGATGGAGATGTTACGCTTTGGAGGATGCAAATGTAACGATGATTATGCGTATGCAAATGCAAAGAGATCTCCTGATAATGATACTGCAGGCATCCCAGATAGCTTGATTGGGGAGGAACATATGATCACTGCATTGATCTGGTTGATCCTTGTGAGGAGTAGACAACTCTGCGGGGAATGCTGTCAATGATGCACCGGCTCTGAACAATCGCCATTGCCAAAAATAAATTGGACTTTGAGATTGGAGTGCCAGGACCCTGCTGGAGATGGACTCTTCTTGAACTCTGGTGGGGAACCAAAGGCATGATAATGCTGAGGAAGCAACTGCTGGGGAGGCAAGACACTCCTTATACTGCTGAAAATTGCCCCTGTTTGAAGGGAAACTCCTGCTTGGGGATAACACCCACCTTCTGCTACCTCACTGGGAGAAATTTCGACTTCCACATTACTGGGGATGACGGGTGATATCAATGATAAAGCTTCCTGCTGAAGATAAAAGCTCAAGCTGCCACTTGCTGGGGATAAGAGATAAATCCTCTCATGTTGGGAATGAGAGATGTAAGGCGTTTCATGCTGGGGATGAGAGACGATGATACCTTTCTGATCAAGAAGTAACTTTCGCTTTTCCGCACAGCTGGAGAAGGGATTTTCTAATGAGACTAGCTAAGACATTTTGATCAATGAAGCTTGCTGATGAAATAACTCTTGAAGTACTGTGCTGACAATGGCCTTGCCTCTAGCCCCGGGTTGATAGGTCGTCAACTAATCATGAGTGAGCAAGGGTCCTTTACAATCTTCAACTCGCCTTCTACTAGGATCTATCAAAAGATAATGTCTCAAGAGGATTTTACAGAAAACTGGCATACGAGATGCCTCAGTGTCTTCAAACTCTTGGAGAGATTCGTCGGATCTCGAAATAATTGCCCCAGACTGCATGGTCTGTGCAAGAATTTGCCTCGCAAGGATTCATGAAAAACCTCATATCACTGTGAGATATTCTGCCCCAGTATATTGAACTCCGGATAGGTGCTTTTGATAAACCGTCTTCGGGAGAGAGTAACTTCTAGTGCTCTTGGGGTGGCCTGCCCCAGTACGAGCCTTGAAGTGATCACCTCTGAATGACTGTGCTTTGAAGAAAACACCCAGATCAATTGTTCTTTGAGAGATTGGATCTCGAAGTAATTGCCCCAGTTTGGCTAAAATTTGAATGCATGCATCAGACTAATGGCTCTTTGAGAGATCTGAATCTCGAAGTGATTGCCCCAGCTTGGTTGAACTTTGAAGAGATTGCTCGACATGACTTCCCCAGATTAGCTGGCTCTTACCACAACTGTTGGGAAAGTCCCTACTCAATGGGGTTTTCTTGAAAAGTGAACCTCGACAGATTGTCCTTCGGAAGTTTCAGACTTCTCAACTTGGCAAGATTAAGCTTCTGGACTGAGATTCCATATGTAAACTTTTATGATGCCAAACAAATATATGCAAGCAGAAAATGTTTATTCTAAGAATGAAAATTCTAATGCAACACACGTGTTAATCTTGAAGTTTTACTGTAAAAAGATGTCACCAACCTTTGTGAGTGAATCACTGGTTAAGATACGACATTAATTTTTTTTTTTTGAATAATAGAAAGCATGCACATGCAACACTAACAAAGATCTTTCAACATCACTCATAGGAGTCAGAAACGCGGTCTCGTGGTAGCACGCTCTCAAGATAACCCTGCTTCAGTTAGGACTTTTGAGGGTTGTATCGTGGCCTGGTTCACGGTTATAGAAACAAAAGATATAGGCTCGAAATTTATTTGTGCCCACCCATCTCCGTGATGTTCTCCATTCCTATATTCAGCTAGCTTTCACAAGCGCTCACTTTTCAAAAAGGGTTTTGTGATGGTTGAGGAACCAATTACACTAACGGTGTAAGCACCAAACAGGTTGTTGTTGGGAGTCAGTCACCCCTTAGTCTTTCGTGTCTGTGCCACACGACTTTGTTCTTGTTTGAGGATCTTTCTTATGTAATCCTTTTCGTTTTTCACTTTTGCATTCTTTTTCTTATCCCTAACTTTTGCCTGGACTAATTCTTGTGAATCTTTGATTGTGAAGTCCAGCGGGATGCCCTAATTTTTGCCTAAGTCACTTGTTTTCAAGTTTCGATTTAACGGGCTTTTTCATTTTTTTTTCCTTCTTCTTTTTTGAACAAACCGTGTGACACTGTTTGTCTTGATTGCTTTGAAAGGGTCGTGACTGTCTCACTTTTCAGTTGATGAGGGATAACCATTGTGGTTTCCGATCTCTGGACCTCTTGCTTGGGATAACCATTGTGGTTTCTGGTCATTGGACCTCTTGATTTGGTAAAATGAAAGGTAACGGATCCTCAGATGTACACTCCTTTTTAAAATTTGAACGCTCGGTCAAACTAACTGACGCCTACCCTGCCCCTGGGTTAAGTGCAAAGGTTTTTTCATGCAAAAATAAACTTCTACTTCAAGGCTCAAACGGGTTGGCGAGGGTCTATCTCCCTTATATCTCCAGTGTTTAGGATTTGAAACAATGCCTGTACATCGTCAACAGGGTCTTTCTCAAAAGCGAAAAATTAGAGTTTTTGCGTTTTCATTTCGTCATCCTCCCTGATAGAGTTTAAGCACAACAGTTGGTATTGCAATGCACATACGCAAAATCAGGAGTGAATACGAATGAATTACTTCAAGAAAAACATGTGCATTTTATTATGGTTAACATTCAAAAACAAATAAGTTTCATGCATGCATACAAATGTTTAAACAAACAATATAAACTACAAATAAAAATGCAGTAAAGAAGCTGAACATTGCCATCATTGAGGAGACTTGACTCCGTCTGGACTTATTGCTTCTGAAGATGCCCTTGCAAACTAGGATGCCAATTTGATAAGGAGATTTCAATATGTGAGCAGACCTTCTGGCATGATGACCTTTGAGTCGGCCAAATTTTGCATCTTGTACTTGAACACATCACAGTTGTCAATTGTATGCCTAAATGCCCCTGAGTGATACTTGCATCTAGCCTTCACATCATGGTGGTCATTATTGAAGAGGTTTGACTCCGTCTGGACTTATTGCTCTCGGAGACTTTCAGCAGTCAGTAGTCTGGATGTTTACTCAATCAAATTTGCGACCTTGTTTTTACCTTTACCTCTGAAAGACTTGCAATCTTCAATTAAAAGGCCAGGTGCCCCAGAATGGTAATCATACTTGGCATTGAAACCCCAAAGGAAGCTTTGTCGGAGACGATCCTGATGCAGTTAGCTCACCCACTCCAAATTTGCGTAAATGAGGAAACTTATTGCACGTACGTCATCAGAATATGATCAAACTTCTTCTCAAGTGGTTTTGGCCTTTACCCTTATGCTCTGACCCTTAGGACTCTCTTGGGAAGCTGAAATTGGATGCCGACAAGTGAAGTCTTGAGGGAAGAGGTTGATAAAGTTAATAGATAAGGTTGCTCGGAAAGATCTCAGGTGATCTCCTGCCTACGTATCTCCATTGACCAATGGAGAATCAGAGCAGCGTAGTTCCCCTCAATAGGGATGAAAATAGCTTCATTCAAAATTTCCATAACCAAACTCATCTGAGTCTTCATATGGTTGACTTCTTGTTTCAGCAGTTTCTGGTTCTGAAATAAAGCTTATACCTCTGCCCTGAATGGCCTCAGCTGGGTCTTCCTTCGATTACCTCCGCCCGGAATTGCTCCAAATATATACCTTAATGAATGTGATTCAAGTTGTCCATTCTGATGAGAAATCAAGTCAAGAAAAGAATCTGTCTCCGAACACCTGTCAAGAATGCAAGGATGTATGCAAATGCCATGTTCAATTATTCCTGAGGAATCTATCTGCTTTGATTCAAGTTTTGACACAGACAAAGTCCAATGGCATGATTCAGATATGTGATCCTCAGAAATAACTGAACATGTGTGTAGAAATGCTATGATGTCATGTATGCAACAGGCGTGTGATCAATGGTCTGATATTGGTGTTGAGCAGTGAACCAACTGTCTGAATAGAACCATAATAGTAACACCATCTCTGTATAGAACCCCATAACTGAGAACCCAATAACTGTAGAACTGGATCACATAATATAACAATCACTGATGGTATTGAAACTGAATAACGAGCCAAGTGTCTGTGGAGAGTCATAATAACAGTCACAATGTCAAGGTCACCATGGTAATCACAGTAACAATCTCTCTGAATAGAAATCCCGGATCTCAGAATCAAAGAACCATATAGCACCAGATGATATCATAAAACAACACTGGCAAAGCGGGTATGCTGAAGTTTAGGGTTCCTGCAAACCTGTAAACCCCTCCCAATCTCACGGGTGTGCTACTCGGGTCAACATCACGGACTCTCAAAGCCGAATAGCAATAATACGTTCACCATTTCCGAGAAATGGCTCATGACCAAATCAGGGAATCGGTTTGGCATTATATACTACTCAGGGAGGTCTCAGTTGAGTCCGGAAAAACAAGCATCCCTCACAAGTTTCCAGCTTCAAGCACTGAGTCGAGAAACAATAGTACATTCATCCCGAAGGGTACAATACTATCGTCATACGAACAGTTTGCTTTAACTGAATTCCTATGAGAGAACCAGGCCATCCTATGCGAGTTCCCAGTGGGCCCTCGAATGCGAGTGGGTTTGCCAACAAATGTGGTCTGCCACTGTCATCACTGGAGAGGGATGTTTCCACAAAGGTTCTCAATGATCGGTCCCCTGACTGCACATAACTATCAAGGTAGCGCATCAACCCAGAAAGATTCCGGTATCAATACATTTCCGAGAAGGTCGCAAGTCAAGGTGTGGAACTCACTACTACCAACATAGCAAGATGCCATGAAGCCAAAGTGGAACCACTCTAAGTCCTAGGGTGCACTCAAGCCGGGTAATTGGCTTATCTCACAGTAACTCCCACCCACAGAAAAAATGAAAACCAGCACAGCCAGACAGTCCAGTATAATATGATGCATGGAAAATAAAATACTGAAAGCGATAAATAAATGCGATAAAGTAAAGCTGTAAAGTAAAACTGTAAATAAAACAGTAAAGCTAAACTAAAGCACTCAGCAACAAACACATATACACCCAAAGAACAAAACCAAACAGGCGCTAGGATTGACTCTACAAGGGAAACCGGAAGAATCAGGAACTTCCCCAGCAGAGTCGCCAGCTGTCGCTCCCGGGATTTTCATCCTAGTACAAACGCGAAAGTGGCGCGGAAAGGTAGAGTCGCCAGCCAGACATTTTTATCCCAAAGGAATGGGAAAGGTAATGTTGCACAAACCTGAGGAAGAAGGAAAGGACAAGGTCCTGCGAACCAAAGATCTGAGTTCGGGAGTCGGTTACGAACTGGGAAGGTATTAGCACCCCAGGTCGTCCGTCGTACCCGACGGGATCCACGCTTGCTTGTTTTGTTTCAAAGGGTGAGAAATGAAGAATGCTGCTGAACAAAACCGCTAACTGGAACTGGAATGAGAAATGAGAAAGGAACTGAAATAAGAAAATGAGAATAAAGGGGAAATGTAGGGAAAATAAAGAATGTGCTCGAACGAGCCCTACCCCGCTGCCTACGTACCTCATCGGGATAATGAGGATCAGAGTCGACGTAGTTCGCCTAACCTAGGCGGGAACTATTTGTTTGTGTTTTTTACAGCTGGAACTGCGTATGTCTATGCTCAGGTGTTGCAGGCTCGTCTGGTACGAGTGCGTTAACCGTCTTGCATGCGAGACAAGTAGTCGCGAGTTCGCGTTGTGAATGAATGAGATGAGAGAAGAAGTTCCCGCAGGATTAGTCGCTTATTGTTTGTTTTTGGCTTTTAAAAGAAGTGTTTTTGAATTTGTTTGTGAACGGTCTTGTACTAAGACCTGTCCATCGCGGTGAATATTTATACCTCGCCCCGAAACAGGACGCGTATAAACACTCCGCAACAAAGTCTCGTGTCGTACAAGATTGTTCGGTTTTTCATTAAGTGTTTTATTGCTTTTCTTTATGAGATGAGAAAGAATGACTCAAGTTGCAAAAAGGAAAAATCTAAGGGGGACTAAGACACAACCCTAAGTTATTTATTATGCACAAAGGGAGATCCTAATGGTTAATGAGGTTTTCTAATCCTAGAGATAAAAAGGAAAAGAAAAAAGGAAAAAGGATGCAACTTACTTCCTAAGGAAGATAAGTTGGTCCTAACAATGGGGAATCCTACCAATCACAAATATGGAAGGAAAAATGAATTAAAAAAAGCCTAAAAGAAATGCATAAAAATAAAGGATAAAGTGAAGTAAACTTACCTCAATCTTCCCCACTACAAAACAAGTGATTAGTGCACATTTTTATTAAAAAGAATAAGGCAAACACACATTAATTAAATCCTAATTAAATTTGGACCTAAACTAGACCCTATTTTAATCCTAAAGGAACTAGAAAAATGCTAAAACCAAAATACAGCACCTATTACAGCCCCCTAATACACAAACAGCTATGAAACTAAGCCTAACACAAACCAGCTTTTTACAGCCAGCATGCAGCATGAAAAAGAAGGTGTAAAAGGTCAAATGCAGCATGTACACATAACAAACAGCATACATTTTACAGCACTTATGCAAAACAACAGCTATGAAATGCAAAATCCAGAATTGATTATTTTCATTTTTTTAATGCACAAACTCAATTAAAAATGCACCAAACACATCATGAACACACATTTGAACATGGATCAACATATATACATGCAAGAACATGAACATTTTTGAAGGATTATACAAGAATGCACCACGTGGTTAATTATGCAACAAGTAATGCAAAAATGTAACACATGAACATGGCCTATGAACATGATGATGATTGATTATGAACATGCAACATGATAGCTCAACAAACATACTAAACTCAATGCAAAATTCAGAATTGAATGGATAAAATGCTATGATCAAACATGCAACAAATTCCACCAAATGCACATATATATGATTATGCAAAATGCAACATACATCAACATAATGAAATGCAAAAATGATTTAATGCAATGCCAACATATAAAACAGAATGCAACATGATTATTATGTGTCAAATAATGCACAAACATGGTAACAACATGCAAGAACCCAAGGCATGCACAAAGAAGCATAATATGCGATACGAACGGAATCATGTCGAAACGACTCGAAATGGGGGAATGAGCTACTGGAAATGGACTCAAAAATTCCCTAAAATCACTACCTAAACATGTATGAACATTAGAGGCACTAGGACTTAGGAATAGCTATCAAATAAGCTAAGAATCCAAAATTCAACAGCGTTAACCGGTTAACCATATGGGTTAACCGGTTAACGGACCTAAAACAGAAGCAATTTGTGGCAAAACGCACGTGTTAACCGGTTAACCCCATGTGTTAACCGGTTAACACTGGACAGAAAGTGAAAAAAACTTTGAAATAAGTGCTTTTGGCCACAAACTCACTTCTTGGGATCCCTAACCTACCTAGGAACATGCTAACACTAATTTCTACTTATTTTGAGCTTATTTACACATGCTAGCACCTATAGCCATCAACACCTTAACTTCTAAATCAACAAAAATCACAAATCACAAGTAAACATAATCGAAACGGAATTGATTTTAAACAAAGCGAAAAAAAGCAATTAAAGAATGCCGAAAGTGGCGAGATGAAGAGAATAACTTAAAGAAGAAGTGATTAAGATCACCAACCTACGAAGCGGAGGAGTGCTTCGGTAATTGTTGCAAGAATCGGAGCTAGATCGAAGAAAAAACCGAAAACCGAGAAATCGCAAAATAAATGCGTTCTTGAGCTTGAATCTTCGCACACTTCCGATAAGCCGAAATCTTCAACAAAATTCAGTAGCTTCTTCTTCTATAATCCACAATTAATGGAGGTTGGAGGCTTAAGCTTCAAGATCTTCAAGTTTCAATGTGAAACTTGAAGAGCTTATTCAAAGAAGCTTTGGTGAAAGGAGGGAAAATGGAGGAAAAGTGAGAGAGAAAAAGTGATTATGAAAGAAGTGAAAAATTTGGAATTGTGGGAACCCTCTCAATGAAGTGATTAATGGTTATATAGAGATTAGGCTAGGAGCTAGGTTTGGGTTTGGGGCCCAAAAATTAGGTTTGGGATCCAAAATTAGGTTTGGAAGTTAGTTAGGGTTAGGGTTGGAAAAGGGAATATTCCTTGGAATATTCCTTGGAACACTCTAGAAGATGGTGGAACATGGTGGAAGTTTCCAAGGGAAATGGAGTGGAATTGAAGTGGAAAAATGAGATGGAAAGAATGAAAGGGAAGTGTGGAAAGAAAGTGGAAGGAAAGGTGGAGGGAAATGCAAAACCAACTACTTTTCAAATGATTTTTCTTTGATTTTTTTTTTTACTCCTCCATCATTTCTTGACCAAGCTTGAACCATAGGATCATTGTAACCCTAATTTCATGATCTCGATCTTAAAAGTCCGGAGTCGACCCTTTTTACCTAGCCCGATTGCCTTTTCTCCAATTCCTCGATTTTCCGTCGTCCGGCCAGTCGAACCCCTTCCAAAATGAACTTGTGGACGAGATTTGAACCCTAGGCACTTGACATCATATATAAATCAAAGAAATCCACTTCAAATCAAAAATTTATGTAGAAGCCCTGTAGAAATGAAACCCTAGTTCGGCTCTTTTCCCTCAAGAAGTATTGCACTGCTTGCCTCCTTCAATCAAACCAAAACTTTCCATGACTTGTGGCTTCAAGTGAAGACTTGTGGGATATTGTGAACCCTTTGCACAAGGTTGAGAAGCTTTGTGGCCCTTCGGTAGCCTCTTCATAACTTTCGGTTGCTCCGATCATCGATCACATACCCACGCCTCGGCTATGCTATATATGATGCAATGTTTTTGGTTATTTTATGAATCCATATATGCAAAATGCTATGCAAAATGTTGAGGAAATGAGAGGGCAAATTTTGAGGTATTACACAAGGGCAAGAGGAACTTTGATGTGCGGCATACCTTTGCTTTCTAGGTGGTTTATTTCTCACCTTCCTCGCTCAGTAATGAAGAATGAGCAGGGATTCAGATGGTCCAAGAGGATCATGTCACTTTCTCACTCAGACATCCATTGGTGCTCCAGATCTATGGAGAATGTCACCATCATTCACCGTTGTGGGGAGTTTCCTAATGTGCCACTTCTAGGCATAAGAGGAGGCATCACCTACAACCCCTCTCTAGCTTTACGACAGTTTGGTTACGCCCGGAGCGATGGCCCACATGACATGTTGATTCAGGGCATTGTGTTTGACTATGACAACGATCTTCAGGGTTACCGTCAGAGATTCATACGAGCATGGGGAAAAGTAAACAGGGTTGACAGCAAGACACTGGAGCCTAAGTACACTATTCCTATGGAGGCTTATCTCAGATGGGTACGATCTCGTGCTCAGACTCTCATGATGCCATATCCTGTCGTCCTACCAGTTATCATGGAACCTGTTGCTGAAGGAGACACAGCTTACACCATCCTTCACCCAGACATGCCTACTGATATGGAAGACTTGCAGAGATCATGGATCCAACTGAAGGAGCAAAGGGATACTTTCGAGGCTCATTACAAAGCAAGCCAAGCAAGGATCCTAGAGCTAACAAAGCAACTTCACGAGGAACGAAACCTTAACTCATACCTCAACACAAAGAGGAAACGCCCATGGGAGACTTAAAACCCCATCTTTTGTACTTATTTTATTTCATTTTTTTTTGTAAGCCTAAAAGGCAAAACAAAGTTATTACTAATAAAAGTTTACTTTCGTGTTTGTCTAAGCAAATTTAAATCTTGCGGTCCTTGAAAACATTGCATATGCATTACCATATCATTTCATTGCATCACAGGTTTATAATTGTGCACAGGTTTCTCATCTTCTCGCTGTTTATTTCAGCAATGGCTCTTGAACAATCAGTTAAGGATCTCCAGGCACAAAATGCACAGTTCCAAGAGCTGATCTTGAACCTGTCCAAGGGGCAGGATGAATTGAAGGCACTGCTGGCCAAGAAGACTAAGAAGACTAGAAGGTCTGCTGGGTTGATCAACATGGGAAGAAGGTTCAAAGGTCTTGCCAAGACCAAAGAACCAGTTGAAGACTATGAATCTGAAGAATCTGAGCAAGAGGTAGGCAGTCTCCACCACACTATAAGGGACTCTGATTCTGAGGCTAATTACTACCATGAGCCTAATGAAGACAAATTCAAGATGTTGGTGGATAGGATGGATGCTATGGAGTTGCAGAAATCATCTGGGCTGGATTTTGAGGATTTGAGCTTGATATTTGGGGTGGTCATACCTGTGGGTTTCAAGGTTCCTACATTTGTTGTTTATGATAGGGTCTCTTATCCCAAACTGCATCTGAGGTCCTATGTCAGAAGAAGTCAACCCCACACTGCTGATAAGAAGTTGTGGATCCATTTCTTTCAAGAGAGCTTATCTGGAGCTCAGCTGGAGTGGTATTATCAGTTGGAGAGTGTCAACATCAGAGATTGGAACGATCTTGCTGAAGCTTTCTATAAGCAGTATCAATACAATGCTGACTTAGCCCCCACTCGTATGCAGCTTCAGAGCATGTCTATGGGTGCCAAAGAAAGTTTTAAAGAGTATGCTCAGAAGTGGAGAGATTTAGCTGGAAGAGTTCAACCCCCTTTGACTGACAGGGAGCTGGTTGATATGTTCATGTGTACGCTGAATGGTCCGTTCTACAGTCATCTCATTGGAAGCTCATCATCTGGCTTCACTGAGTTGATCATGATAGGAGAGCGAGTAGAGAATGGTATAAAGAATGGTAAGATCCAGGTGGGTGCTTCCTCATCAGGTGCTGCAAAGAAGCCTCCCACTGGGAAGAAAGAATCCAATGCTGTTTATGGTCAGCCTGATCGTAACAGAAGACATCAGTCTGTTAGTGCAGTTCATATTTCAAATCCAACTCCTGCACCAACAGAGCAGCCACAGGGCAACCAACAGAGGGTTAGAAGACAGTTCACAAAGATCAACATGTCAATGGCTCAGGCATTGCAACACTTGTTGAAGGCTGAACTTATTACTTTGAAAGAGGCTCCTCAAAATCCTAATGTTACCTCTCCCAGGTACAACCCCAATGCACGGTGTGCATACCATTCAAACTGCCAGGGACATGATACTAATAACTGCTGGATCTTGAAGAATAAAATTCAGGATATGATTGATGCTGGAGAAATTGAGTTTGATCCTCCGGGTACTCCCAATGTAATTACTGCTCCAATGCCAAATCACGAGAAGACTGTCAATGCCATTGATGAAGATCTATATGTCTATTCAGTTATGGAGTTGACCACACCACTGTCTGTTATCAAAAAGAGGTTAGTACAAGCTGGGATCTTTCCAGGTTGTCGTGAAGATTGTCTGTATTGTACCTATAAGCCGGATAGTTGCTTCATATTGAGAGATGGAATTCAGCGTCTCATGGATAAGTATACTATAGTGTTTGAGAGGACTCTGTCGTCTGTAGAAAGTATGGTGGATCATCTGACTCAAGGTAGGAAGATTGAAGAGGTTGACATGGTTGACAAAGTACCAATAAGAATCATTTCAAAGGGTCCTATTAAAATCACTCATCAGGGTCCAATCAAGATTACTGCTGAAGGTCCTGTGAAAGTTGTGGCTGAAGCCAGAGTAGCTCCTGTGGTCATTACTACTCCTGGTCCTATCCCATATACGTCTGACAAAGCTGTGCCTTGGCACTATGGGTCTGATCTTTACATCCATGGTGTTAAGCAAGAGCCTGTAGCTGATGTACCTGTTGATGTTGATAATATTGCTGGATCTAGCAAGATCACTCGTAGTGGAAGAGTCTTCTCTCCTCAAGATACTTCCAAGAATGCAGTTACTCCTGCTGCTACCTCCACCACTGATGCTCGGGGCAAGGGTCCTGTTATTGAGCCTGTATCTACTGATGTGCCAGCTGCTGATGATCTCTCTAAGCAGATGGAGGAAGTATTGAAAATCATTCGCAAGAGTGATTATGACATTGTTGATCAGTTGGGGCATACTCCCTCGAAGATTTCTATGCTATCCTTATTGTTATGTTCTGAGGCTCATGCAAAGTCCTTGATCAAGTTTCTGAAGACTGCTCATGTACCCAGTGCAATTTCTGTTGACCAATTTGAGAATTGTGTTGCCCACCTGACCTATGACAATGGGTTAGGATTCTCTGATGCTGATTTGACCCCTGCCAAGAGAGATCATAACAGGGCCTTGCATATCTCAATTGAATGCAGGGGCACTACCCTGTCACATGTGCTGATAGATAATGGTTCCTCTTTAAATGTGTTGCCTAAGGAAGTCCTGAACAAGCTGAGTCCTGAAGATGCTGTGTTGAAGCCCAGTAATATTGTGGTAAAGGCTTTTGATGGTTCTAGAAGAGTAGTGCATGGGGAAATTGATCTTCCAATCCAAATTGGTTCCTAGGTGTTTACTGCTACATTTTATGTGATGGATATTCGTCCTTCATACTCTTATTTGCTTGGTCGTCCCTGGATCCATGGGGCAGGTGTTGTGACCTCTACATTGCACCAAAAGTTGAGATGTCCGGTGAATGGAAAGGTTGTTACTGTCTATGGAGAAGAAGAATACTTTGTCAGCCATGTAAATACCTTCAAGTATCTGGAAATGGAAGGTGAATACATTGAAAATCCGTGTCAGACATTTGAAGTGGTTCCCTGGGTTGTTAATGATTATGTAGCTCCTCCTGTTGTGAAGAAAGTTCCTGTGGTCACCAGAAAACCTCCAACAATGGCAATGGCCTCCCTCAATGATGCTAGAGCTGTGGTGGATGAAGGTGGTTGTACTATTTGGGGTCAGCTTCCTGATATTCCATACAAGTCTGACAAGTTTGGTTTGGGTTTCACTGCAGAGTCCCAGAAGGCTGTTCGTCTTGCTCATGCTGCCCGTATCACTAATCAAGGGGTTGTGAAGGACCAGATTAATGCTGTGGGGGATCAAGATGAAGACTACAACTTGGATGCATGGATTTTTCCTACTGTGGGTGCTGGACTCAATAATTGGAAAGCTGAAGATGTTATCCTTATCTCCTTTAGTCAGGAGTAAATACTATTACTGTGTTGTTATATTTTAAATTTGTAATTTCTTGAACAATAAAACTTTCAAGCCATGTGCCTTACCCGGGGCACAATGGTGTGCTTGTTACGGGCTGTCATTTCATTTGGATACTTCATTCAATAAAATCAGTGGACGTTTCGTTTTCGTAAATATTGTGTTCCTTGTCTTTATTTTATTTTTTCTTTATCAGCTATGTGTTCTTACACACACCCACATCACTAAAATGCAGATCCTCATCCACTCTGGATCCTGTTGATAACAGTTCTACCATTGCCAATTACAATTTCGAGAATCCGATCTATCAAACTGAAGACGGAAATGAGGACGATTGTGAAATACCTGTAGAGCTTGCTAGGTTGTTACAACAAGAAGAGAAAGCTATACAGCCACATGAAGAGCCAGTCGAAGTTGTGAATCTGGGAACTGAAGAAAACAGAAAAGAGGTCAAGATAGGGGCTGATTTAGAGGACAGTGTCAAGAACAGATTGATTCAGATGTTACGTGACTATGTGGAGATCTTTGCTTGGTCTTATGAAGATATGCCAGGGTTGGATACAGACATTGTGGTTCACCGTTTACCGGTGAAAGAAGATTGTCGTCCAAAGAAGCAGAAGGTTCGTCGTATGCGTCCTGAAATGTCAGAAAAGATCAAGGCAGAAGTAATGAAACAGTTCAATGCAGGGTTCTTAACAGTGACTTCTTATCCTCAGTGGGTTGCAAATGTGGTGCCAGTTCCTAAGAAAGATGGTAAGGTACGTATGTTTGTGGACTACAGAGATTTGAACAAGGCTAGCCCTAAAGATGACTTTCCACTTCCTCATATTGATATTCTGGTAGACAACACTGCTCAGCACAAGGTATTCTCTTTTATGGATGGTTTCTCTGGTTACAATCAGATCAAGATGGCACCTGAAGATATGGAGAAGACAACATTTGTGACACAGTGGGGCACCTTTTGCTATAAGGTAATGCCATTTGGTTTGAAGAATGCAAGGGCAACATATCAGCGTGCTATGGTGGCTTTGTTTCATGATATGATCCATCATGAGATAGAGGTATATGTGGATGATATGATAGCCAGATCTCATAATGAAGAACAACATCTTGATCATTTGCATAAATTGTTTGAGAGGTTGAAGAAATATAAGTTGAGATTGAATCCAAACAAGTGTACTTTTGGAGTTAGATCTGGAAAACTCCTGGGTTTCATTGTCAGTGGAAAAGGTATTGAAGTGGATCCTGCAAAAGTGAAAGCTATACGAGAGATGCCAGCTCCCCGTACTGAGAAGGAGGTTAGAGGTTTCTTGGGACGATTGAACTACATTGCAAGATTTATCTCCCAATTAACTACCATCTGTGAGCCAATCTTCAAGTTGTTGAAGAAAGATCAGGTGATGGAATGGAATGATGAGTGCCAGACTGCCTTTGATGAAATCAAGAGATATCTGTTAGAACCTCCAATTTTGATGCCACCAGTTGATGGAAGACCCTTGATTATGTACTTAACAGTGTTAGACAACTCAATGGGGTGTGTGTTGGGGCAACATGACGAGTCTGGTCGAAAAGAGCAGGCAATATACTACCTTAGCAAAAAGTTTACCGACTGTGAAACAAGATACTCACTGCTCGAGAAAACTTGCTGCGCTTTGGCATGGGCTGCTCGCCGACTAAGACAGTATATGTTGACCCATACTACCTTGTTGATTTCAAAGATGGATCCAATCAAGTACATCTTTGAGAAACCTGCTCTCTCCGGAAGAATTGCAAGATGGCAAATGATCTTGACAGAATATGACATACAGTATACTACTCAGAAGGCCATTAAAGGAAGTGTTGTGGCAGATCATTTGGCTCATCAAGCAGTGGATGATTACCGGTCAATGAATTTTGAGTTCCCTGATGAAGATATTATGATTATTACCAAAGAACCTGGACAATATGACGGACCTGAACAAGGATCCCGATGGACTATGGTTTTTGATGGTGCCTCTAATGCACTTGGTAATGGTGTTGGTGTTGTGATTAGTTCCCCTGAAGGTTGTCATACCCCGATTACTGCCAGACTTTGTTTCCATTGTACCAATAACATGGCTGAGTATGAGGCATGTATCCTGGGTATTAAAGCTGCTATTGATATGAAGATTCAGTTCCTTGATGTGTATGGAGATTCAGCCCTGGTAGTAAGTCAGATTAAAGGAGATTGGGATACCAAGCATGATAACCTCATTCCTTACAGAGAGCATGTGTTGTCTTTGATCCCACATTTCAAAGATATTACCTTTGAACATATTCCACGAAGAGAGAATCAGTTGGCAGATGCATTAGCCACCATGGCATCTATGTTTGAGATCAGCTGGGATGATGAAGCTCCCAAGATTACTATTGATAGATTTGAAAAGCCTGCATATTGCAATGAGATTGGCACAGAAGGGGCAGAGGAGAAACCTTGGTTCTATGAAGTGAAAAGATATCTTGAAGCCCAGGAGTTCCCTGAAGGGGCATCTATCAAAGATAGGAAGTTTCTGAGAAGGTTTGCTGCTAAGTTCTTCTTGAGTAATGGGATTCTATACAAGCGCAATCATGATTCAACTTTGCTTCGTTGTGTGGACAAGAAAGAAGCAACTGAGATTATGGAAGATATGCATGAGGGGATCTTTGGCACTCATTCTAGTGGTCATACTATGGCAAAGAAGATATTGAGAGCAGGTTACTATTGGTCTACCATGGAAGCTGACTGCTATCAGCACTCCAGAACATGTCACAAATGTCAAATCTATGCTGATAAAGTCCATGTACCTCCATCACCATTGAATGTGTTGACTGCTCCTTGGCCCTTTGCCATGTGGGGCATTGATATGATTGGTGAGATCAAGCCTACTGCTTCTAATGGGCATCGTTTCATCCTGGTTGCTATTGATTACTTCACGAAGTGGGTGGAGGCAGCTTCATTTGCATCTGTTACCAAGAATGTTGTGGCTCGATTCATTAAGAATAATCTCATATGTAGGTATGGCATCCCTGAAAGGATTATCACTGACAATGGCTCTAATCTGAACAACACTATGATTACTAATCTCTGCATGCAGTTCAAGATTAAGCATCATAACTCTTCTCCGTATCGTCCAAAGATGAATGGGGCAGTCGAAGCTGCTAATAAGAACATTAAGAAGATTGTACAAAAGATGACTGTTACTTACAAAGATTGGCATGAGATGTTACCATTTGCTCTTCATGGTTATCGTACTACTATACGTACTTCAACAGGGGCAACCCCATTCTCTTTAGTCTATGGTATGGAAGCAGTTCTGCCCATTGAAGTTCAGATTCCCTCCTTGAGAATTATGAAGGATGCAGGCTTGGATGAAGATGAGTGGATTCAGACTCGACTTGACCAGATAAATTTGATTGATGAGAAGAGGTTAGCAGCAGTTTGTCATGGTCAGATGTACCAGAAACGAATGATCAAGGCTTTTAACAAGAAGGTTAAGCCAAAGGTATATCAGGCTGGTGACTTGGTAATCAAGCGTATCATATTACCACAGGGTGATCCTAGGGGCAAGTGGACTCCAACATATGAAGGACCATTTGTAGTCAAGACAGTGTTTTCAGGAGGTACCATGATACTGACTACAATGGATGGTGAAGACTTCCCACAGCCTGTAAACGCAGACATAGTTAAAAAATACTACGCATAAAAAGAGACCCGCTAGGTTGACAGGCCTAGGCAAAAATAAGGGCATCCCGGCAAACCAAAAGGGTTTGGGCAAAAATTAGGGATATATATAAAAAAAATGTACACCCGGCAAGTCGAAAACCTGAAAAGGCGGCTTGGGCAAAAAAGGGTATCCCGGTGGATTGAAAACCTGAAAGGGCAATCCAGGCAAAAGTTAGGGATTAAAGCGTATGACTATGTCTCGTTTGGATCACCCATGAAACTGCAACCAGTTGTACTACTTACTCAAGCTCGAACAGATAAAGCTCAATCCAATCGTTTTCGTCTGAACAGCAGAAGATGAGATACTTGAAGATAATGGCAATAGTAGAATTGAAACTTAATAGGATTATTTCCCACATAGCTGATTTTCTTTGTTTTGTAAAAAAACTTTATGACAAAATCCTCTTATTAGGGTTTATGTCTCCTTGTACAAACTTACCCGTGTATGGGTCACTTTTTGATATAAATAAATTCCATCTTTTGAATCCAGATTTACTTTTACCCTATTTACATAAGCGAAACGTCCATTGATTGTGTTTGAATGTATGTATGCTTTTGAATATGATTAATGTTTACCAAAAATGCATGAATGCTTAATATGATTGATGTTTACCAGAAATGCATGAAAATGCAGTAATAGTATTTACTAAGGACAAACGAGGGGAGGATTTCAACGAAGCTTCGCCGGTTCACCTTTACAAGACAGTTACAAACCCTCAGTAAGACGAATCCATCTTCATAAAGTCTTATCTCCCCTGGAATTTATATCCATCTCTTTTATCCTCATACGGATATTCGGGAATTTACTTTCCAATAAGGGTACGACGAACGAAGACGGGAAGTTATATCTACCCTACCATCAAACGAAGACGAAGGTTATATATACCTTATTATCCCCAGCATCCGGGAGGTGATATATACCTTACTATCCCCAGCATACGGGAGGTTATCTATACCCTGTTATCCCCAGCAGACGGAGGGTTATGTATAATATATTCTTCAACAACGAATCGGGATTTATTTTCCCTGGCCAGCAGTTGTTATACGAAGATATCCAGACGCTTCCGGCAGTATCATATCATACATACATCATTTACATCATACCATAACATACATATCCATAGATACATAGTACATTACTTAAGTGCATCATGTTATACATACATACATAATGCATAAACTAATGATATCATACAAAATGCTATTTTGTTTTCAGGTTAATTATCCAACAAATAAACTTATGATCATCAGGACTTCTCTACCCTCCTGAAAGCTTATAATCTCATCAGGACTGCTCAACCCTCCTGAAGACATGCTGTTACATCAGGATTACTCCAGTCTCCTGAAAGCATATCATATTATTACCTCAGGATTACTCCAGTCTCCTGACAGCTTTATCATATTATTACCTCAGGATTACTCCAGTCTCCTGACAGCTTTTATTACATCAGGATTGCTCCACCCTCCTGAAATCATATCATTACCTCAAGATGGCTCCATCCTCTTGACAGCTATCATCATTACTTCTGGACTGCTTCATCCTCCAAGACATCTTTCAGAAGAACTAATCCTGACGTTCTTTTGATCCTCAAGAGCAAATCCTGACGCTCTTTTGACCTCTTGTTCCAGATACATCTTTCAGAAGAACTAATCCTGACGTTCTTTTGATCCTCAAGAGCAAATCCTGACGCTCTTTTGGTTACTTGTTCAATACATTTTCAGAGGAACTAATCCTGACGTTCTTTTGATCATTAAGAGCAAATCCTGACGCTCTTTCGACCACTTGTTCAAGACATCTTACTCAGAAGAACAAATCTTGACGTTCTTTTGATCCTTAAGAACAAATCCTGACGTTCTTTTGGCCCTTGGAAAATAGGCAAATGGTCTGTACAAAGATCCATTCCCCAATCTAAAAATATTTCTAGAAGAGATAATCATCACAAGATTTATTTCTGCTGGTCCATCCAACAACTCAAATCATGTTGCATAAATCACATCCAGTTCTTTAGATGGCATCTCTAAGCCCATCACCAGTTCCTCCAAGTGGCATCTTTTACAACCAACCATCAATATCACTCTGTGCACTGGTGAGTGCAAATTTTTGGGCTTTTGTGTTCAATCCCCTTCAACCTTCCAGGTCACGACTGGCAAATGTACCAATCTAACCCCTCAGGTTTCAGAAAATTGAACAGGGGCAGCTGTTGCACCCCAAAATTTGCCCTCACAATACAAGACTTTGTGTGCTAAGAAGGTTCACAAGCTTTCCAATGCTTTCAAGACCTTTCATGAGGTTCATGAAGTCTACAAGTTACTTTATGAAGGTTCACAAGGTTCACAAGCTTCTCAACACTTACAAGACCTTTCATGAGGTTCATGAAGTCTACAAGTTACTTCTTGAAGGTTCACAAGGTTCACAAGATTCACAATGCTTTCCATAACCTTTCATGAGGTTCATGAAGTCTACAAGTTACTTTATGAAGGTTCACAAGGTTCACAAGCTTCTCAACACTTACAAGACCTTTCATGAGGTTCATGAAGTCTACAAGTTACTTCTTGAAGGTTCACAAGGTTCACAAGATTCACAATGCTTTCCATAACCTTTCATGAGGTTCATGAAGTCTACAAGTTACTTCTTGAAGGTTCACAAGGTTCACAAGTTCCCACAATACTTACAAGACCTTTCATGAGGTTCATGAAGTCTACAAGTTACTTTATGAAGGTTCACAAGGTTCACAAGTTTCTCAACATTTACAAGACCTTTCAGGAGGTTCATGAAGTCTACAAGTCACTTCTTGAAGGTTCACAAGGTTCACAAGATTCACAATGATTACAAAGCTTTCCTGAGGTTCATGAAGTCTACAAGCTACTTTATGAGGTTCACAAGGTTCACAAGCTTTACAATACCTCCCATGAGGTTCACAAGACATTTTATGATGGTTCACAAGGTTCACAAAGTTCACAATTGGTCAAAGGAATCGACAATTCCCTCAAACAATGCACCTCCTAAGCAGGGCATCCAAAACTAGGGTTTTGACTTTAATCAGGCTAAATGGACTTCCAATACCTCAAGTGAGCTTCATAACATCTTATATGTGTATAAGAACCCCCATGACAAGTTTCAAGACTTTTCTCAAAAGTTTGCTCAATCAGATGATCAGATAAGTCAAAATCAGTCAGTGCAGTTAAAAAGTCAAACTGAGGTCAACTGTGGTCAAACCAAAGTCAAACTTCATGATTTTTTGCCAACATCAAGTATATGAAGTAAAATTCATCATTTGATCAAGGGTTGATCATGATTCATCAAGGAAATTCCAGATCATCAATAATCAGGAGTTTCTAAATTAGGGTTTCCTCAGTAAAAGTCAACTGAACTTTGACCAGCCATAACTTTCACATACTTCATCACCAAGTCTCCATCCAAAGCTCATTTTGAAGGAAATTGAATTCTCTACAACTTTGATCTTGCAAGTTAAGCCCAAAAATGCTTAATTTGGAAGATATGAGCTAAGACATTATAGGTCATTTCAAAAGTCAACAAAAAGTCAACAACTTCAAAAGGGCATAACTTGAGATTGGTAAATGATATGGACCTGAAACCAATGGGGTTGTTTAGAGGACTCTTCAAGCTTTCCAAAATGTCCAAGAACACCCTCATACCTTTAAAATTGAGGGAGATGTGCCCTTGCAAAGTTGGGAAATTTTGTGATGGTTTATGATGAAAATGGGGGCCTAGAACCTATTCATTCCAAATGGGCTTGCTAAATTGTGATCCAATCCATATCATATCATCATGCACGACCCAATTGATTAAAAATCATAATTTTTATTATTTTATTTTTATTTATTTTGATTTAATTCATAAAAAATCATTTTAAATAAATATAAAATATGAAAATATATTTTTGGATGAAGATTGAGCTTCTAGAATCTCATCAATATTGATTGAAGTTGAAAGAGAAAGAAATCATGTGATTGATCCAAAAATAGCAAGCTTTCATGAGCCAATATTTGAATTTCATGGCATGATCTTTTTCAATCTTCAAATATCCAAATTTCCACACAACCAATGAATTTTCTTAACCTAATTCACTCACATATAAGTACTTAGCATAAACCTAACATTGATTCACGAATTTCCAGCAGCCAAAGGTAGGTTTCACTTCAAAAAATTTCAAGCAAAAGTCACATTCGGATTTTGAAATTCAGAGCACTAGAAGGTAAAAGAAGGACATAGCAAGCTTCCTTGGACCCTTCTGATTATAAACCATCATTCATATGCATCCAGATCATGCCCTAATGTCTAACCCGTTGCTTTGTTCATGCTTGAAAATATTTTTTCGATTCTAATGATTCACTGCAAATTAATGGATTTTGTTTGTGTAATGTTGTTTGTGACATTGTATAGCTTGTTTCTGGACCAATGAATTGGAGTTTCCCTGCCTAAAACAGATTCGGCCATAGCTAGGGTTTTGACCTTCAAAATGGGATCCTTTGATTCATTGAACCTAAATGAATTCTAAGAACATAGGAATGTTCTATGAATCACCAGGATCATAAAACTGTAATCAATTTTATGAATCGTTACTGTTTGGTGCAAGTTTCATTTTTCGTAGGTTTGAAGCATGAAGAACTCGCAGGAAAACTTGCAGCAATATTCGTAGGTAAAAACGCAGGTACAAGGAAGAAGATGAAGTCCATTCGCGCCTGTTTTCAAAATTTAAATTCTTGTTTAAAAATATTATGAATTAGTGCTGGATTTATTTCACAAACGTACGTTTGTCCTGGTGGTAAGGCTGATACGCGTATTATGTGAAGGCATGGGTTCGATACTTGGCTGGGCACATTTTTTCTCTTATTTTTTTCAGGTCAAGCGTACATAATATATTATACAATGTTACCATTCCATTAGCAGATGGGCTCTCCCAGCCAGGCGGTAACGTATGCATGCTTGTAACCAAAAGGTCCTGGGTACGATTCCCACCCCAGGCCTTTTGTTTTCATTATTTTCTGGATTTTTCATGGACATTGCACAAAAACAACTAAAGCCAGTCTGTTATCACCAACGCATGGTTGGCCTGATGGTATGTTTTGATGCTGGCAAGCTTGAAGACCTGGGTTCAAACCCAGCCAAGGTAAGTTTATTTTTTGACCAAATTTTTTTTCTGTTTTATTTATTAATTAACTATTTTTCTTATAATAATAAATTAAATTTATAAACCAGCACTTATATTTTTTTTTCTTAGAAATTCTAAACTTATATTTTTTTTAATTTAATTCAAAATAATTATTTATATATGTAATTAAATATATGTATGTTTATTTTTTTTATAAATTAAACCCTAAAAATATTTTTCTAACAAAACCCTAATTATTTTCTAAATACCTATTAAAACCTAATTGTTTATTTTCTAATTTGTGATGTAATTATTATTGTATATGTTTGTTTAAAAATAATCATAACTTATTTGTAAATATATTTATAATCCAAATTATTTTTCTTTTAATATATGGTTAGAAACAATTTAACTTACAATAATTATATTTTTGTATATGTCTAAAATAATTTGTAAATATAATTATTATACATATTTATATAATTAATTTTTGTAAACATAATCTTTAAATATAATTATAACTTTTTTTTATGTAAATATATTTTATATACTATATTTATAATCTAAATTATTTTCTTTTAATAGGTGTTTAGAAATAATTGAATTTATAATAATTAAATTTTGTCATTATAATACATTTAAAAATAATTTAATAATTAAAATAATTATTTGTTCATATTTCTTTCTAAATATAATTGTCTATATAAAAAAATTGTTAATCTTTTATTCTTATAATATTTTGGCTAATTCTATTTATTTATTTTAATTATTGTTATTACTAACCATGTTATTACTAATATTTATTTTTGCTTATTATTTTTTTTACTAACCTTATTTTTTTTTTATATTTATCACTAACCCCTATTTATTTATTTATTGTTTATTCATTATTTTTGCTTATTTATTTATATCTTGCTAATTATTTTTGCTATTTATTTTATTTTGCTTATAATTATGTAATTGCTTCCTTGGTGTAATTTTGTAAATATTTAATTATTTAATTGTTGCTATGGTTAGTAATTTAGGGAGTGTAAACATGTATTCAATTTAAAAATTAACTTAGATCATTTTAATCATAAGATAAATAATATTAAACACTCACACACGTAAGTCGATTTTTAATCGCCATCTCACATTTCTAAGGTTATCCCTCAAGTTGCCTAAATCATAAGGTCAAGTGGGGTGTATAAAGCAAGTCCCTTTAAAAAGAAAAATCATCAAGTCCCTCATGGTTGTCTTTAAAGATCAAGTCCCTTTTCGAATAATGATGATAGTCCCTCCTAAATGCTTAATACACCCCACAGTTGCCTTCATAAACAGATGTCCCTACGTTTGTCCCTTACATCCAAGGTAATGACTACCTATTCCTTAATAATAGGGATAGTCTTACCACTTAAAGGATAAAGAACAAGAAAGACTTAAAACTTTAGGGTAGGTTCCTCTTATGTACTTGCTCACTTCAAAAACTTTTCAAACTCTTCACAATTTCAAACAAATTTTCAAAAACAAGTTTTTACGCATCCGTACATGGATCATTATTAACTATTATGAAAATTTTTCTATTCACACACTTCACATTTTCAAAAATAATTCAAAGTGAGCTAAGTAACTAAGAGCCCATGGATAACCATGGATGTAAAGGGTGCTAACACCTTCCCTTTACATAACCTACCCCCCGGACCCAAAATATTCTCTTAAGGTCTTTCCCGTTCTTTTATACCCTTTCCTTTTGGATAAAATAAAAGTCGGTGGCGACTCTTGCTATCCGCAACATAACTAAAGTCAGTTCTCCCACCGTGTTACACTCCCGCGGTTCACGGGAGCGATCATCCTTTCTTTTGTCTCCTCCCCGACGAGATGTCGAGGGTTCATCAACTCGGTGTGGTTTGGTGTCTTCACGGTGTCGTGCGTCTCTTACTGAACTGGCCGCCTGCTTCTCTTCATACTGGATGTAAGCTTGGGCTTTTAGCAAGAACGCGTCGAGAGTGGCCGGGGTTTCAATGCCGACCGCCCGATGGAAATCGGTAGAGGGACGCAACCCTCGTTCCAGCAAGTATTTTTTCATGTCGTCGGTCGTGGACACTTGGACCGCCTCTTTATTGAACCTTTCGATGTAGGTTCGTAAAGGCTCGTCCCTCCCCTGGATTATTGCTTCGAGCGAAGCTTCTGTTTTAGGGTGCCGTCTGGATGCGGTGAAGTGTCTGGAGAACGTGCGACCAAGTTGTTTCCATGACGTGATGGATTCAGCCTCAAGGCTTTTATACCACGTCATTGCCCCTTTCCTCAGTGTCGTGGGAAAGAGGCGACATTTAATTGCTCCTCGTACGCCTCGATAATCGAGCAAGGCATCGATGTTCTCGATGTGTTCGTCTGGGTCGGTGGTCCCATCGTACGAGCCTAACGGAGGGGGTTTCTCCAAGCCTCTTGGGAGCTTGGCCGCCATAATCTCAGATGACAGGGGACCCCGAGCGTCCTCGTCGTCACTGGAAATAAGCGATGAGGACCTGTGATCATGCTTCTTTGTTCTTCGAGAGGAGGCGGATCTTGACCGGATCCTTCTTGATTTTCTTTTAGGAGAGGGTCGTGGAGATGACCGACGAAAGCGTTTGTTGCCTGTTGATTCGTTGGTGTTTCCTCTCCTCTTCTTCTTCGTAGGAGACGGGGAATGCTCCCTTCGGAGTCTCTCGGGAGAGTGAGGTTGACGAGAATTATCTTCAAGTCGAGCGATCTTTTCGCCATGAGTGAGGAGCAGCAAGTTCGTTTGATTTAGGATTTCGGCCAGTGCGGCGAAATCTGACCCCGAAGGGGTTGAAGGAAAAAGGGTTTCTGGGCGACTTTCAAAAGGTTGGTCGCGTTCGGACGAAGGTGATGTCGTCTTCCCTTTTGGATGGTCTTGCACTGTTTCGTCATGTAGAGGAGCTTGGACGTTGCTCTCATGTTGGGTGAGAATCATACCATCATTCGATCGATTTTCCTGGTTGTCCCGAGCAGCCATGGATCTTGTTAAAACTTTGGTTCTTTGAGGATCTTGAGAGAAGAACGGGGAAATCAGTTCCCACAGACGGCGCCACCTGATCGTACCTGGAGATCAGGATCCGATGCGGCTGGTCTCGAGAGCGGACAAATGTGGTTGTTGAGGAGGAAAAGGGGTGTACCTGCAAGGCACTCCGATGCTAAAGTCAGTGACCGAGCGAGAGTGAGCAAGTACAAATATCAGGGTTAGAGAATTGAATACCTGACCCTCTCAATTGAGAGGGTTTATATAAGGGACCTGCTAGCAGATTATTGGTCCGTTTTGTGAGGCGTGGATCGAGGGGTCTGTGAAGATAGGAAACGGTCAATACTAGCCGTTAGAGAATCTCATTGTGAGCGGATTATTGGTGGTCGACTGAGGACCACTTTTCATGATTACGCTCGACGTCGAGCAGGGTCATTGGATCAGTCTTTTTGGGCCAATAGGAAGAATTGAACCGGGTCAGAACAAGTATTATGTTTCTAAAAATTATGTCAATGTGATATGAAACATTTCCTTTTAAGAGATGCAATTTTTCTCTATTTATTCAACCACTGAGGGGTTCTATAAATCACGTTTTTTGGTTTTATTATGATATAGTGATATACTCAATACATTGCACAATCAGCTTAAAATGAAAAAAAAAAAAAAAAAATTCTATCATATATAATTAATTAACTTTGATGCAAATATTTTGGTTGACTGATGCAAATATTTTATATTTATAATAATTTTATCCTATCGGTATGTTGTTACTAATAAAATTTATAATTGTTCAATGTATTTGTGATTTAAGATTATGTAAATTATGGTTCGAGTATCCTATCGGTATTAGAATTTTGTTGTATAATATTTTTACATTGTTATGTTTCTTATATAATATTGTTGAAAGAAATTATTTTAAAGACATGTAGTACTTTATGAAATCAAATAATTTTTTTTAAAATTAAAATAGATTTCAATTCTCTAAGTATTATCTAAGTGGTGGACATACCCTATCGGTATGACGTTATACTTGACATGATCATTTGGTGATAGAGAAAATAATTGAATATTTTTAAAATATTTATAAAGTCTTGAATTAATAATTCAATTATTAGTCTCTATCAAGTAGGAGAATTTAACATATCAATTATATAAAATGAGAAATAAATATTATTTGTTTAAAATAATATTATTTTATAGAGGCTTATATTGAGGATGTTGTAGTTTTATGTTATTGATGAAAATCTTTTACTACTTGTGTTATATCCTCAATATTAATTAAATTAAAGTCTCGTGTTTTTCCGCTGCGTATAACATAATATGTTTTTCAAAAGTGTGTAGTTATATTTGTAGCATTTGAGTTTTGAGTGAGTGTCGTACCTCGAAAAAATACGATCCTAAAACAAACAACAGAGTCGTCACCTAATTTTATTTATTCTACGAGAGGAAAGGGAGATATAGATACAACCTAAAGGAAGAATAAGAAATGGTCAACGAAACCAAATTCTAAGTTCGGGAGTCGGTTACGCAAGGGGAAGGTATTAGCACCCCTCATGTCCGTTGTACTCAACGGGAACCTCTTAGCTAATTATGCGATTAAATGTTTGATCTTAAGCCTTTGTCTTCTAAATGATTGTTAATATGTTTGTTAAAGTTTTAAATTATTATTATTAAGACGGAGAAAAGATTAAAGTTTTTAAACAGAGAAATAGTTAAATTTTTTATTAGGGTGCTCGCGAAGGATTAAAATCTCCGTGCCTACGTATTCCATTGTGCAATGGGAAAGTCAGAGCTTCGTAGTTCGTGCGACTACGATTTGTGATTTTTAATTGAACGATTGTTTAAAACGCATTCTACTGCTAAGCGTTGGCTTATACTCGCGGTGGAGGTTGAAGCACTAGCTTGTTTGCGAGACAAAATGATTTAAGCAATGTTCGTTTAGATAAAATGTTTGACCTCTATTAAGGTGTTTTAAACGAAAGGGCGGATGAACCACGTCGTGTGGGGCTAGCCCAGGAGTGATTGCATTCTTAGAACGTGCGGAGTGCTGGACTCCGGAGTTCCGTCTTTCGCTGATTAATTATGAAAGTGATTTAAATTGATTGATAAGTTTTAGGTTGTTTTAAGATATGAAAGAGTGAATAAACCACGTCGCGTGGGGCCATCCCAGGAGCGATTCATTCTAGAACGTGCGAAATGCTAGACTCCGGAGCTCCGTTCTTTCTTATTTGAATTTATAAAATGATTGAGATATTTTGATATACGAACGATGATTGAACCACGTCGCGTGGGGCTAGCCTAGGAATGATCCAATCCAGAACGTGCGGAGTGCTAGACTCCGGAGCTCTGTTTTCGTATTTGAATTTATGCGATTAGTTATTTCGTAATACGGAAAGCGAATGAACCACGTGGCGTGGGGCTAGCCCAGCAGCGGTCCATTCCAGAACGTGCGGAATGCTAGACTCCGGAGCTCTGTTTTTCGTATTTGAATTTATAAAATAAGTTGGATAATTTGTTTGATACGTTTTTGGATTAACGTGTTTTAATAACAAAGTAGATGAACGAAACACTACGCGTGGGGCTAGCCCAGGTGCGGTTCGTTCTAGAACGTGCGGAGTGCTAGACTCCGGAGCTCTATTCCTTGTTAAATTAAGATACGCGCGTAGAAGTCGTGCAAATGGCGATCATAGGACCGACTTACGTGTGTGCAAAAATGTAGGCGTGATTTATTTAATTGATTATGTGAATTAAGTATTTGCGTTTGTTTTTTATTGTTTGCTAAAACAAAGGGAACCTAAGGTTTTCATTTCTAATGGTGCTCGCACAACATCGCATCGATGCCTACGTATCAGGTATATAATCAGAGCACTCGTAGTTCTCCTAAGGAATAACGAACACTTGGTTACGCTCAAGGTTCACGGGGGAAGGTAAGTGTTATGGCAAACACTCACGTGACTTTAGCAAAGTCACAAAAAGTTGTAAAACAAAAAGTCCTAATGGTTAAGGTCGAGAGGGAATTAGGAATGGCTAAAATTCCTATGACATTGAGTCAACTGCATGAGTTTTTTCCCTTTTGGATTGAATAAATAAATAAATAAATAAATAAATAAAGAAAAAAAACAGGCATAAAAAAAAAAGAAGGTGCGCAAGCTCCTAAGACTAGGCAAAGGTTGCAACTTGCAAATTAAATGACAAAGCAAATAAAGTGGATGGAAATGTACAAGACAGACGAAATCAAAGACAAACAATTTAGCTCTTTAACTATCTTAGAGTAAACTCATGTGCGCGTCACTCTATGAGAAGTCGAGCAAGTGAATTTATGCATCCATACGGTTCTCGAAAGCACAATTGATTTATGCTCCGAAAATCGCAATACATTACTAGGAGAATAATCGAACAATTATTTAATAACCACAACTATAAGTAACTAATTCATTAAAAATTTAACTAATACAAAATGAAAGTGGGAGGTGTGGAAAATAAATGTGGGCTTAAGCCCAAACTCCACAAAATATAGTTAAGATGAGAGAATAAATAAATAAATAAAAAGAAAGAAAAAATATGGCCATGCTTTGCCACGTTCAACTTCTAAATTAATGCCAACCTGTATTCTAAGAAACATAGCATGATAATGATAAATCAACAAAAAGAAACAATCAACCAAATATAAAATGTAGAAATATCATATGTTACTAAAAAAACAAAATTGAATCGTACAGAGAATATGAGTATTGTAAACCAAATATATACATACTTAATGCACTAGTAAACCAATAAATTTAATGGTAACACTAACAATAATAATTAACCACTTAAAATGAATAATAAAACAAAATAGATATTAAGATATAATAAATCTGAAAGAAAAACTTTTGAAACCCATACAAGCCTACAACTACGTCGTGTGTTCCATCATACACGAGGGCACTTCTGTTCATCCTTTTTTTAACAGCGCAAATGCACATACCATCAAATGAAACTCTAAAAAAAATAAATGAGTGGTAGAAACCTTTAAAACACCAATATGAAAACCAAATATTCAACAACACATCATTCTAAATCAACCAAAAAAAAACTGATGAAGTAATAAGATACAAAATAACAAATTGACATGTCCACTAACTGCTTAGAGAAATTGGATTCAAATAGTTACCGAAGCGCCGAATAGACGACAAGATTTAAGCCCAATAGTAGCACATTCTTGCAAATTTATTTGAACCGGCGTGGTGTGTTCCAGTCACTGTCGAACTCAACCTTCAGTTGTTGCTACATTGCTCGGTCTCAACTTCTCCTTCTCTTGATCTCGTTCTCTGTAGAAAGAGCTTGTTCTGTGCATGCTGGATGCGGTGGAACTGTGTTTCAAGGATGTTTTTTAGGAAGATGGAGGATTAAGGTTGTTATGAGGAGTATGAGGTGGTAAGAGTTATTTACATGATCATGATGGTCATGAAGCTAAGGGAAGGGGAGAGTCCTAAATGGAAATAGGGTGAGAGAGTTTTTATATGGTATGAAGTTTGTTGTTAGAAAGTGATTAAGATGAAGCTTAATGTTTACATGGAGGGAGTGTATTTATTGAAACTATCTGGAGGTGAGTCAATGGTGGAGGTGGCTGGTTATGGTTTTTATATGAACCAAAAAATGTGTTGTGTTATCAGAAGTTTATAAAACAATAGTGCTGGAAAAAAATAAAAACAAATAAGAAAGAGCCGTTGAGGAGAGTGGAGTGCCCCCCTTTTTTGTATGTGTTCTCTCATGACATATTATCATCTACATTGACTAGGTTTCCAAAAAAAGTAAAAAACAAAATATCTTTTTAAGACTTAGTAGAGAAGTCTTACCAAGAAAAGAAATAAAGAACAAAATTTGAAATAAAACTGAATACTAATTAAAAAACTAAATACTATAATTAAAAAAAAAACTAAAACTAACTAATTAAAAAAACTAAATATTAATTATTTAAAAAAGTTAAATATAAACTAAAGTTTAATTAAAATAAGAATAACATTAACTAAAGAAAATTAAAAATAAGAAATCAGTAAAAAAAAGGATATATTGTCCGAGTATTCAAAAAAAAAAAATATGAACACACTAAAATGATCAGCAAAAAAAATACGTATTGAAAAAATACGTTTGATCAAATTTTGAAATAAGTAGTTCGATTAAAAGGCACAACTGATCAAAGTGCGACTGAAAAAGTTTCTGAGAAATTAAAATGTGCACATCATATTAAAATATGTGAAACACCGATTAATATAACATATGTTTGCAAGCTCGATTTTAAAACTTTTCGTCCACTAATTTTTGCACAGTTGATTTTTTTTACCGAATCGACTGTAAATCCAAAAAATGTATTTTGGCTGATAATTTGGGCATTATGCATGATGAAAAATATATGATATGCGATGCAGTCGATGCAAAGTGAAAATGCAGTCAGATGAATGAATTTGGCGATTCAGGGTAAAAAATTGGGGTATGACAGTGAGTTATTAAAATGTTGTATATAATCTTATATTATATTTAAAATTATGGAGATTAGATCTCACTCAAATGATGGTAAATCTTTTATATGACTTCATACTCTTTCGTGTGAAATTATATAAATACTGACATATTCTATTTACGTGCAAAATATGTGGTTAAGTTTGTAAAACTCTAACGTTGATATATTAGAAAATCACTTCTATGTTAGTTTTGCTCTAAAAATAAAATTAGTATCTCATTGTATATCAGAGTATTTAATATTGGTGGACTCTGATAAATTTTTATCTTATTGGATCAGTGGGAGTGCATGTGTACACAATAATATATTCTGAAAATTTCAGATTATAACTCTCATATTGTCATATATTCTTGAACACATTATAAATATGACATATTCTAAGAAGACTTCAAAATGTACAATAACTCTAAAAAATCTTATTCTATTATACTGAGATATATATTATTCTCTTAATCTCAGGAATATTATAATTTTATGTTTAGGTCGATATTGAAAAGACACAATAATTCTTTAGCATGCAATAATATTGTGTTATTCTATATTCATCAATCCACATTTGTCAGGTCATAATATGAAAGTACAAGTAAATATCAATACTTTTATCGAGTGTGATATTGTGTTATAAAGGTACTTATGGTTAAATGTAATTACTCTCGTAATAGGGCATGCCTATATGTAATTATTATTCGTAGACCTATGTGGATATTCTATGACCTGTAATTTAAAACTCATTAGTATAATCACAACCATAAACTTATACACATGAGTAAGTCTTATGATATTTTGGGTTAGTGAGAGTTTATTAGCATTTTCATGTTTGGGTCATTCTTTACAACATATTATTCTTAACTTAAATATGTTACTCTAAATTCATCATTCTTTATGTAAAGTTGTGAGTTTTAACATGTATGATTTGTTTTCCCTATCTGATACAATTTCTGCAACGTTGAAGCTTACTTTTCTTTTGATTAATTAGTGTTTTGACCATAGTTAGTAATCTAATGTTAAAATTTTAATAATTGATTATTGTCATTCAAGTGGGAGATTGTTAGATTAATTATTTAATTAATAAAATAGATTTACATAATCAATTATTAATTAATTATAATATGATCAATTGTTATTAAACACTAATTATTTATGAATTTATTTGATTGAGTTTTGTGCCGGAATGAACTGTGATGGGTTGAATCATTCAGTTAAGTCCAATGAGAGGTCCCTACCCCTACACTTGTCCCCCTACTCCTACATAATTTCCAATATTCCAATTTTGTCCTTTCAATATTTATTTAATTATTTTTAATTTTTACCGCAAAGTTAGATTAAAAAAAATTATTTTTTTACGTTGGACGAGAAGAACCGGGAGTACTATGGGTAGGTTTTCCGATGTAAAAATTTTCAAACCGGAAGTAGTCAAGATATGTTATCCGGTTCACAAAAATCCTTCACCGGAAGTAACTCGCTTGTGTTATCCGGCTTAGGATTTTCTTCCCCAGAAGTAACTATCTTGGGTTTTCCGGTTCGTATCTTTTTTTTTTTAATTTTTAATTTTAATTTTGACAATTTTTTTTAGGAGACAAGAATCTGATAGTGAGGTATCAGGCGGTCCTCCAGGGAATGATGGATGTGGTGGAACATGAGGTGCAATAGGATTAGCAGCCTCAAGTTCCTGCTGATACAGATGAGTCACAACTGTCCTTCCATCGGGCAATCGCCGATGAACATGTCCGCCGCGCCCTCTGATTTGAGTCATTGGAAAAAAATACAAGAAAAAATTATACAAAAACCAAAAAACAAAAAAAAAATTAAAAAAAAGTTAAAAAATAAAAAATAAAAACGAAACACAACCGGATGTAGCAAGAAGGTTACATCCGGTGTGTATCTTCCAAATACACTTAACCGAATATAACTAAAGTGCTAAATCTGGTGTTAAATAATGCTGAATCGGAAGTAGCCTTCAACCTACTTCCGGTGTGTAAATAAAATAAATGCAAACCGGAAGTCACTTACTTGTGTTATCCGAAAAAGAAAATGACGAACCGGATTTTGGCTTTCTGAATTATCTAGAAGAGAAAATGACATAAGAATTTTTTTTGTCAAAAACGTGTCTGGTAAAAATGAGGTGAAACGGTTAAATTTTTTGAAATACAAATTATTTATATGAGGGCAATTTCGTCCAAAAATTTTATGCGTAGGGGTAGGGGATGATTGTAGGGTTACAAGGTTCAATTTTCGCCGTTTAGTTATTTAAGTGTCTCCCCATTAGACAATTAATATATTCTGAAAACTCTAAACGACAATGAGGATATTAATCCTCTTATACTCATTATCTCTCTTCGATCCAACAAGATACATCGTTCTAATTATTATATTTTATTATTTTTTGATATATAACATACTATAATTTGTGTCTATTATATATAATAAAATCTATCATTATAAAGATACGAGGACATATATAATGTCCTATAAATATATTTATATTCTTTTTTGTTAAATTTAATTTGCATTTAAACTTCACTACACTTGAATCTCTATTCTTTTTTTTTTTCTTGCTTTTATAGCTTATAAGTAATTTCATGAGGACTGCAACATTAAAAATAGAATAGGTACTACAAAATTTGTCTATTTAGTATTTAGTGAAAAATAATACAAAATATCAGATCCACACAGTTAATTATTAATACTAACAAATTAAGATCATCTTTATTATTGTTATCATACGTACTAAAAAAAATGTATAATTTTGCAATGTTTTAAAATCACTATTAGGTTAATAAAATATTAATTAATTCAAGTAGCCATACACTTTCACTATTCATATACATTGTAAAAATTTTAACATCTGTAATATTTGATTAATTAAATATTAATAGTATTATTTTGATTTGAATGTAAGAAACAACAGTATGATGAAATGAAAGAAAAAAGAAACGGATGAGAATAGTTTGGAACACACAGGCAGAGCCACAAACGTGTTATCTTGATCATGGTGGTTGGAATAAAATATATTAATATTAAACGATACAAAATTATTTCAATTCGGTCGTTGTAGTATAGTGGTGAGTATTCCCGCCTGTCACGCGGGTGACCCGGGTTCGATCCCCGGCAACGGCGCTTTTTTTTCATTTTCGCTTTTCAACTCTAAAAACGACGTCGTTCTCTCATTATTTGCCCTGCAATTGCTCTTTTCACCCACTTATCCAACACACCAAATTACAATTACACTCTCTTAATCATTCTTTTTTATTTTTTCTACCAAAATATTTTCATCATTCTTTTTTATTTTAATTGCTAACTATTTTTTTTTTGTTTTCTATTAAATTCAAACCTTCTTATTTTTACTTCATATTTTTCATAATTAACTATATTAAATTAAATTAAATCATAAAATATAAAATAAACACTACCATCAAATATATATTAAATAAATTGAATCCATCTCTTTCATTCTCTCTTCATGCTTTAATGTCTAAGCATGATATTAAGATTCATTCTAATATTTAACATGATATTTTAGAAAATTCACCTAATGTACGTTATGTAAAATTATCATTTTTATTTAGTTAGGTAGATTAACCTAAAGATTTTTTTTAATGTTAAATAGTTTGGACTATTTAGTTCAATGGTATTTTATTTTTTAACTAAAAATGTCCAAGTCTTTCTCTATTTCAAAAATGTCTAGTCTGAGTGTGTGTTGTCTTCCCTCAAGTATAGAGTGTCGATTATTAAGCAAAACATGTTTATCCTTTTTAATTTCTCACTGGATTTGTTCCTCGTAGATGTTTAATTCAGTTTTCTCCCCAGTTTATCATCTAGATGAAATTTTCCCCAATTGAGACATTTCCTCATCGAGATGAATCTTGTTTGACTCTTTCTCTCCAACTTGTTCTTTTATTGAACTTTGATCCCCCTTATAAGTATATTACTTTAAAATCATATATATGAATAAACACAATAAACAATTAATATTTCACTGGAAAAATAACAAAATGTGTTGTGTGAAGAATTACATATCACCAATGTAACACCCCAATTTTTAAAAAGAATATATTGTTTAATTGTTAGTATATTTTATTCATTATATTTATATTTGATGTTTTTCGTAGTATAAGGGTATTTTGATAATTTACTAATTATCAGGATTATGAGATTTGAAAGCAGATAAATAAAACATTATTATTGGGATTACTGAAGTTAGACATATTTAATTATTTTGTACTAAATAGTAGAAAATGTAGAAATCCTGATTAAATAAATATTTATTTAATTTAAATAATAATTTAAATAAATAAATAGGAAAATTGGGTCATTTGTGTAAATAAATAAATCATCAAATATAAAATAAACACTACTATCAAATATATATTAAATAGATTGAATTCATCTAGTCTTTAATTTTCTCTTCATCCTTCAATGTCTAAGCATGATATTAAGATTCATTCTATAATATTATATTTTAGAGAATCCATCTTATATATAAATATAATATTATATTTCAATTGTATTTTATAATAATAATTTTAAATATATAAAAATAATTATGTACGTTATACAAAACTATCATTCTTATTTATTTAAGTAGATTAATCTAAAGAATTTTTTTTAATATTAAATAGTTTGGACTATTTAGCTTAATGGTGTTTTTTTTTTAATTAAAAATGTCAAATTCTCTATTTCAAAACTGTCGAATCTGACCTAGTTTTGACGCAGACTAAGTCATATACTCATATCGACTGATCTAATATATTTTCATCCCTAATATATCCATAATGTGTACCATTTTTTAATGAATCTGAGTATTTGATTATTGAATACCAAACTCTATTCATATTGTTATTGTCAATCGTTTCCGAGTGTGTATTACATAGGATCCTATCTTCCAAACTTGCATTAGAAGTTTGGGATAAAAAATCCATAATTAATTCAATGATCAAATGAAAGTTAGGGTTACACATTTACAAAATATTTTATACGAGTCAATTTTTAAATAGGATCAGATAAATTATATCCTTAACGACCTCCTTGAAAAGTATAATATGTTTGTGATGCATATGTATGGTAGAATTGAGTCACCATCACTGCATTATTGAAGCTTTCTTCTATGTTCAGAAGATGACATTAGTTTCGAAAAATCCTAATATAATGATAGTAATGCAAAAGTATCATTAATATTACTTAAGTAGGCTGACCTAAAAGGTTTTTTATGGAATGTAGCCTAGCCTATTTAGATAATTATTTTCTAAAACCTAAGTTTTTAATATTTAAATTATTTTAATGTCTCAATATAAACTAAATTGCAGGCCTTATGTTGGTGGATTCAGTCTGAAAAGGTTTAAGACAATAACATATAATCAAGTTCAAGTAATAAATTAAGTTAAACCTAAGCATAATACATTTCCTCGACCAATTCATAATTTAAAAAATTAATGATACAAAGTGATTGTGAAAAAAATTATCTAAAATAAAACCATTATAATATTTGAATATCCATAACCATAACCAAAAAAACATAACATAACACCATACCAAAACCTTCTCAAAATATAACTTCCTTTACCCAATTCCACTCAACATCACCTTAAACCACCATAATCTTTAAAACACAAACTACCATAACCTTCATCTAAACTCCATCATAAATCCTCCATAAACTAAAAATCACAATAACATAAATATTATGGAGAATCACCCTCTTTCATCCAACCTCCTTCCATAATTATACACCATTCAAACACCATGGACAACCATTCATCATAAAAAAACAGAACCATACAACAAAACAAGAACCAAAAGAATCGAAAATAGAAGAGGAAGAATGAAAACATAATACATGTCACCACCAATAAGTAGTTTTTTTCGTGATTACGGTTGTGTTGAGTTACATTGATTCATGATGAAGTTGTGATTTGAAAAATTGTTTTTGATTTTTCTTTGAGTATTCAAATTAAGAAAAAGAGACGGTACATAAGAGGAAAAAGATGATTCTCTTTTTTTTATTTTTTATTTTTATGCTTTATATATTGTTTCTTTTATTTTTTTACTTTTAATTAAAAAGGATGTGTGTATAGTTTATTATTGATAATGAAATTATTGCTATTATTCCAAAAGAAAAAATGTGTCTTATTTCTAATGGTTGAGATTTAAGTCATAAAGGAGGGTCCTACGCAGAATTTCCATTATACTTACCATGTGAGAGCGTTTTAATAACCACATGATGTTGATTTGAAATCTCATATTAATTAAATATCGTGGTTACATTAGGACCCTTTGATCTTCATCAGATGGTCCAAATTGTCTCAGGTCTCTTTCTTTCTTTTTCTTTTTCTAGAGAATATCTTAATGCATGATAAGTATTTCTCAACCACCACGCGGAATTATTTAAATGCCTTTAGTTTCGGAAGATGCATCACCTAACACATCTATTTCTGAATAAACGTTGAAAACATCCGAAGATGCATTTCTGGAACAAGTTTAAACATTCAATACATTTAGAGATGTATGACATTTCTCTATAGGATGCTTGAGTACACTCAAGTGTCATTTTTATATTTGAGGCGAATCTTAATTGTTGTTTTTCATCTTCCTACTTTCTTTCCACACAGACGCTTGATTTAATTGTCCTATTTTACAATATAAAGGTCATTTTGATCCCTTTAAAAATTTCGCTCTTTATACAAGCTGCTGTTTTCCTTTTTCCTTGCAAACTCTAACCTTCGTCCCTGAGCTTTGGGGACCTTTAACTTTTTCATCTTTCCTCCCTGTTTGGATTCTATATTTCCCAGTTTATCGTAGTCTCTAATTTTATTTTGCTTCTAAGCATTTCTTCAATTCACTTCTTCTTTAGGTACCATTCCTAACATTTTTTCTTACATTTTTTTTTTGTCTTTGTCATGGCCAATATAGAAAACTTACATGAAAAAATGTTAAACATCTATGGTGGTAGATATTCTTTATCTTTCACTAAAATAGAACACCCTTATATGCCAAATGATTATCCTTCAAATGCTAACCAACCTAACATGCAAATGTCATCGTGTTTCACAACAATTTTGGGTCTTGTTTGAGTTCTATAGAAATGATGATGAACCACTTAGTGCCTAATATTATGAGAGTATTGACAAAGAGGGTAAATGAATGGACTATAATAATCCCGTAGTAAGGGGTGTAACTGTTGTCCCTTCTTCCTCCGTTTAGTCTATCACAAATTCAGATTTTTCCAAAGTTGCTTGTGATAAATGGAGGATTTGTTGTTTTAATAGGACCTTTAAATAGGTGGATGGTATGGACCTTAGTAATATAGAGATTAGGGATCACAAAAATTTTCAAATCTATTCTCAAGTTCATAATTTACATTATATTTTTCATGATTATTTGGAAGGCATGGTTTGACGGGAGCATGAAGGTCTTGTAGAGTTGGTTGCTGATTAATAATACCGCTAGTGTGGAGAATGCATGCAAATATATATATATATATATATATATATATATATATATATATATATATATATATATATATATATATATATATATATATATATATATATATATATATATATGGGTCCGTCTTTTGACTCATATGTCTCCCATGTTGATTTTGGAAAAAAGGATTTACAACTTTTTTTAATAGGTACTCCATCCCCTGTTATGAGTGCATATTCTCTTGGATAAAATTCAAGATACCCTTTAGCTTTTTCAATAGGCATATAAAAATAACAACTTTCAAATGCACCTGATAGCCTGGTATTTCGTTAAAAGATCCACTATTAGTATGAATATTAGAATAAAAAGCCATATTGACCCTCTTCGTTAATATATCCACTGTGACGCGTACCTCCACAAAACATTTTTGGGGACATATGTTGATTTTGATGTTCCAACTAGTTAAAATGCTTAGTGTTTACCTTGAGAGTTGGTTGCACTTCAAGGATCGTCACTTCTTGGTGACCCCTAAGACTATGAGGGCCCATTTTGTATTTTGTAAGATTTCCGTGGGAGATCCTTCCCTGACCGTCCCCTGACTTGGATTCAATGAAGTGTAAGGATAGGATCCGAAAATGTTCGGTCCTAAGCTATTTCAACTAGGAAACGAGCACATATACAACCCCATGACTACCTAAATCCAAAAGAAGAGTAGAAAAAAGAGGATTTGATAGCTTTTTGGTATTGGTTAGGATACAAAGAAGAAGCTACCCTTCGAATGTAGGTCCTGCCATGCAAGGGAGGTAGTTCAATAATACCCTAGAGGTTGTGGATTTAGCCACTGCTCAGGAGAGGAAAAACTTCTTTGGTGAGGAGCGAAAATGTATCTATATATTTATTTCTATTATTCCATTAAGGGTTAAATATGTTATTGGTCCCTCTAAATATCTCATTTTTTGAATTAGGTCCCTCTAAATATTTTCTTCAAACATTGGTCCTCCAAAACTTTTCCGTTTCGAAATTTAGTCCCTACCGTTAGTTTGAACTAACGGATGCTGAGTTGGCATGCCATGTGTGCGTAAATAATTTGCCATGTTGTATGAATGTGGCCAGCGTGGATAATCTGGAAAAAAGAAAAGGTAAATATGAAGAGAAATGTTAAGAGTTACATTGCAATGAAAGCATAAGTCAACCTACCTCCAAGTGATGCGATTTTGACTTCTCCTTCTGAAGCTTCTTCCCTAGTGCTTTGATTCTGTCTTCTCTTCTCAAGTTTAGAATATAGTAGTTTGCCCAAGTCAACTGTCAGAGTGGTCCCAAGCAAGCGATTTTGACTTCTCCTTCTTGAAGGTGGTCCCAGGTTAGTAAATCTTGTCTGCCATTGTTATACTTGTGTGGTCCCATTTTTTTCGATTTAGGTTGTTTGATGCACTAAGTGTTTCTGTTTGTTACTGTTTGTTACTGTTTGTTACTGTGAATAAAGAATTAGGGCATAGCAACATGTTTATGTTTTCAATTTTGATTTGGTGAAAATTCAGGGTTACTATAATTTCCTATATTAAACCTAGGTTAAATTATGTGTACAGGTAAATGGATAAGTTCAAGATAGTTTTCTTCACAAAGGGTCGTTATGTAAAAGACACTAAGTTAAAATATGAGGATGGGGATGTATTTGCGTTTAGGGGACAAGAACCCGATTATTGGAGTTTCTTTGAGGCTATTGATCTGGTGAAATTGATAGAACCTGAGTTTGATTATTCTAAAGTTAACATGTGGTGGAAGCATGAGGGTGGTTTGCTTGAAGAAGACTTAAAAAAATTTGTGGATGATGGAGATGCACATGAGCTAGCCATGTATGCAATTGGATACAAGTGTGATGTAAAGATTTATTGTGAAGCTAAGGTTGATGGAGAGGAAAGTTTCATGACTAAATATAAAGAGAAAGGTAAGGCAGTGAAACATGCTGAAAAAGCTGAGGATAGTGAATCAAGTACTAATTCTGTTGATAATTCAGTGGAAGGTGTACACTTTGAGGATAGTGAAGATGAAAGGATGGCTGGTTTTGAAGAAGGTCTTGTAGATGTAACTATCAATAGGGAGGATGTAAATAAGGTAGGTAATTCTGATGATGGAAAGAGTAAAGAAGATGAAAAGGTGTTTATTACTCAAGAGATGGGTAAGGTGAAGGAAAATTGTGATCTAAACGCAGCGGAAAACAAAAATTTCCTTTAGTGATCCTTACGAATGAGCATGGTCAGTGATAGAATCGTTACCTCTTTGTGGCGATTCAGATCTTTGATGCAGCGATCACAAGCGTTGATGAAGTGCAACGCCTCTACTCATTCCACACGAACAGCTTCCGGTCACAGTGCTAGCTGCTTACGAACGAAATTATTTGAGTGAGAAAAGAGAATCAAAAACGAAATTGCATCAAGTGAAAGCTTCATCACAAGGGTTCCTTTTATAGACTCTCTTGTGGGCTGCGGGCTAAAAGCCCAATTCACATGATCCATAATAATATTATATATTATTATAATAACTATTATTATAATAAATATATTTATTTTATTATTATTTTATAACCATTATAAAATAACAATAATTATTATTATATTATCCGAATTTCTATTTTCACTTAAGTGCACCGTACCTTACGGTGTTCCTTTGATTTCTCTATCTCTCATCAAACTGTCCTTATGTGTGTGACCCTGTAGGATTTCGTAACGTTGGTAATTATATTAAATTATATATTTAACATAATAAACAGTGAGCGGTATCTAGCAACACATCACTGCTACCCAAGTCACGAAAATGTCATGTGATCTGACAAAACCTTTTTCGTGATAATATATGTTTGTACAATTACCCTTTTGCCCCTATGTCTATATTGAACACAAGGCATACATTGTGTCATCCTTGTCCAGTTCAATATTGGGCCCTTAGACATTTCTCCTGTTATGCAGGATTGGCAAATTCCATCTAGGACACTCATGTCCCTCAGCATGCTTCGTGGAGTGCCCATCAACTGTCTTTATGATCATCCAGTTACGGATAATGTTTGATCAGTAATAAAGCACCCGACTCTACATCTAGGGTCCATAGTGGTTTCAGGTCGAAGGGTGGTAATACACCATTATCACCATGAGAATAACTTATGACACTTTGCATAACATACTATGTAGTATTCTCATAGCGGGTCAATCCGGTATAAATATTACTCCTAATATTTATACCTATGTCAAGACTTGATAACTCTTTATCCATGATCCATGAGATGTGATCATCAGTCTATCTTCATAATAGTCTCAATGCTTTAATGTTATCCCACTTTGCAATAAAGCTTGACTACAGATATTTTAAGAATAATGTCTTTATGTTTAATGGGATCTCATGATTAAGTCACACTTAACATTTTATTAAACAGACTAACTATTCTAGGGACTTTATTATTCTGAAAGACAAACATAATAAAGAAATGCCTTTTTATTATTAAACGAATAATCCGATACAAGTACCAAAAAGTATTGGCCTCTAGGGCTTACACCAACAATATCCCACTAGCACTAGAGCCAATTAGGCATACCCTTAATACCCATAGATCTAGTATGACCATCATGCTTATGTTGCGCAAGAGGCTTTGTTAATGGGTCAGCGATGTTGTCAAGTGTAGGTACTCTGCATATCTTCACATCTCCCCGATCGATTATCTCTCGAATGAGGTGATAACGCCTAAGTATGTGTTTGGATCGTTGGTGAAATCTAGGCTCCTTAGCTTGTGCGATAGCACCATTGTTATCACAATATAAACCAATGGGATCCACAATGCTAGGTGTCGCTCCCGAGATTTTCATCCTAGTACAAACGCGAAAGTGGCGCGGAAAGGTTAGAGTCGCCAGCCAGACATTTTTATCCCAAAGGAATGGGAAAGGTAATGTTGCACAAACCTGAGGAAGAAGGAAAGGACAAGGCCTTGCGAACCAAAGATCTGGATACGGGAGTCGGTTACGAATTGAGAAGGTATTAGCACCCCAATCCGTCCGCCGTACCCGACGAGATCCACGCTTATAAGTCTGTTTTCAAAGGGTGAGAAATAATATGCTGTTTTAACTGAAAGAATAGCTATCTGGAATGAAATGGAAATGATAAAGAAAATGGAATTGGGAAATGGAAATAAAATGGGAAAATGTAGGGAAAATAAAGATTGTGCTCGAATGGGCCCTACACCACTGCCTACGTACCTCATCGGGATAAATGAGGATCAGAGACGCCGTAGTTCGTCTAACTAAGGCTTACACTCGTTTGTGGTTTTTAGGATGACGTTGCCATAGCTCTAGCTCAGGTGTTACCGGCTCTGACTCGAGGGTGTTTACCGTATCGCTGTTTGAACTGTCAAGACAAGTCATGTTCGTCCGCAAAGAGTATGAAATGAGAATAGAAGACGTGACTTCTTAGTTTGTTGATTTTTAGAAGAAATGTTTTGAGTTTGTGTTTATCGAATGTACAACACTAAAGACTATGACACAGGAGCGAATACTTTCCAAGATCGCCCCCAATGGAACGTTTGTAAAGCACCCTAGAAGAGTGAAGGAGACCTCCACTGATCATTTCCCGTATAGCTTAAGGCTCGTGACGCATTGTACACCTTTTCCTTTATTAAGTGTTTTTGGTTTTCTTTTAAGATGAGAAGAGACTCAAGTTACAAAAGGTAAACATTCTAAGGGAAACTAGACTTACCCTAAATTAGTTGAATTCATGGATAACCTACGGTTAGTGAGGTTTGGAATTAAAATCTACCTAAGAGATATAAGAGATATAAGACTAAACATGCAAGTAAAAGAAGTTAGTAATGAGCAATAGGGTCCTCCTAGGTCATGGTAGGTAAGAACGTGAATGAAATATAAACAGGATGGAACAATGGTTCGGATAGGTCGGTTGCGTGGTGCTAAGACGCACGACTTATGGTATGAAACATGCAAGGTTTGCCTTTGGTTGAATGGAGTGGAACGAAGGTGATCGAGGAACCCTAAAATAATATGAACTTTATTTGTTTATTTGAAAATATACTCGACGTTGGATCGAATACTTTATTTGTTTTTTTTGAAATTTTGGTTTTCTATCGATTAGTTTTATCTTTTCTATCTTAATTAAGGGAATCATACAAGCATACAAATTCTAAGCTATTACATCACAAAATACACAAAGTATAAAACACAATTGAAGCATAAAATATCCAAGTCCATAAGCCAAACCTTGCAAAACACCTTGCACAAAAAAAAACAAATAGTTAGTAAATGATATGGATTATGAATATGCATAATGTGAAGGAATGAATTAAAATGACAAAAATATTAAAAGTCATGAGAAAAATATGAAATTAAATTCCTAAGGTCTTCAACCTGATTATATTATTGTGTTAAAAAATCTCTAAAAAATTCTTATTTTAACTAAGGCAAATGGCCACTTAAACCTAACTAAAGTTTAATCACAAAATTACACAAATTATACTACCAAAACAATAGCAAAAATGCCTTAAAAATTCACCAAAAAATGTTCTAGGTACTTTAACTTGTCTTTTAACCATAGCAAAAAGAATGGGCAAAAAATATTATGATAAGTGACCTAAATAAATTGCACAAATTTATGTGTCTATGAAGGAATTTAATGTGAATCAATTAAAATACAAAATTGAATTAAAATCGAAAAATGCTTAATTTCAGAAAATAAAAATTGGACAAAGTTTTAAAATGGCTTAATGTTCTAATATAATTTTGGTGGATTTTTATTATTATTTTATTATTTTCTATAGAATTAATTTAAGCTGATATGAAATAGAAATTAAAAATAATAAGACACTAGAAAAGGGGTGCAAGAAGAAATATCTTGTAGTTACTAATACAAACTGGGCCAATATGGGGGTGGGAGTAGCAATTGTTCAGGGCCCACTAATGCAGAAATCAAGGGGGTGTGAAAATAATTTCGTTTTAGTTAATAAATACATTGGGCTCATATTGGGGGTGCAATTAGCATTTCGCAGGCCCATTTCACATTTATCCCCTTATCAGAATTCTAATAGTGATCAAGAAAGCTTAATGACGGATTAATGATCTTTAATTTTACTCTTTAATTAATATTTCATTAATCCTAATCTTTGCATTTAAATTAATATTCTAACTATTATTCTAATCACTAAATTTATTAAAGAAAACAGAAACAAAATAAATACAATCAAAAAAACAAATTGGCTGAAAAACATATGTCTTCTTCTTTCTCTCTCTCAAAAGCTTCGAAACCCTAGCTCTATCTCCCAGACGGCGGCGCCGTCAACCTCTCCTTTCTCCCTGCGCCTCCTTTCTCTCACAGAACCCTATCTCTATCTCTCTTGCTCCCTTCTCATCCACGACGGCCTCATCTCTTCTTCATCAGACCTTAATGGCCGCCGCCGCGGCTTGTCCCTCCTACAACCTCTCTAAATCAATGGCCACATACCTAAATCTTCCCTTTTTCTCCTCCCCCATTAACAATATTACTTAAATCTCTCACAAAATTGAAACATTCAGAAGCAAAAGAGGGAAGCGGAACAAAAGGGGATTAAGGTTCTCACACCTTCAATCGATACACAGTCGTGGATGTTAGATGATCCGTCACGAGATTTTGATGAAGAAATCGATACTGACGAACGGTCGTACTACGATCCTCTTCTCTTTACGTTCGGCTTGTTTGCGATTCTTTGCTAACTCTTGATGTTTACAGGTCGTTCGTTGGGCGGCGAAGACGACGGCAGTGTTAAAGGTGAGACCATGAAGAAGAAGATGATTGGAGTAGGACCTTTGCGCTAATGACGGTGATGATCGACGATGAAATTGCGCATGAGGGAGAAGATTTGCTGCTGTTAAGGTGATAACCCGCAACAAGATTGCCGCAACTTTTATTCAGACTGGAAAATGTTGAGGCCTTGGCTGCGTTTCGGCTGACTAATCCTGCTGCGTTGTTGTTATTGATTTTTTGCAGGGGTGCTTTGAAACTCGAAGAAGATCTTAGGGAATATGATGAAAATTGGTGAGAATTGAAGGAGAGTCCCAATTCGGTGGAGGCTGAAGGTGGTTTTCTTGAAGAGAGAATTCAAAGGTTAGAGGTGAAGGGATGAATTGGGGTAGAAGCATTGAGAAGAAAAAGAATCCTGATGCAAGCTGATGAATCTCCTTTTATAGATGATGAATGGTGAGTGTTCTTTGATAACTGTTGGTAAAATTAGTTAGGAAACTCGGTTATGATTCTGGAAGTTTCTAGTGATGATTTTTTTTTTGAAGCCTAACTGAATTCAGTTGTGATTTTTTTTTTCATTTCTTGTAAAGTTGGTTAGTTTAAGTTAGGGGTTGTTAGAATTCTGTTAGGGTGGTTATAAATTTTGTTGGTGACAGATGGTCATAGTTTAATCTTTATACTTATTTGTAGCTGCAAATTGGTCCCTCTTTATTTGATGCATTGACAAACTATAACTTGCTCTTGTGTTGATTTTCTTGGATGTACCTCTTTTGACAAAAAGTTACGTTGTAAAGCTGCTGCTGCCGATTTATCACTGATAGAAGTTTTGGCATGCTAGTTGTTATTTTTGCTGTTTTGACCATTAAGATACTTAAGACTAGAACTGACAGTTGGTGATCTATGTTGAATATATTGATGAATCATTGGCGTTTTCTTGAATCTTTGTAGGTTGGAGATCAATTAAAGATGCGTGAAGTTGATCTGAGATCCTTGTTCAAGGCCAACAGTCCTTCTTTTAATGATGCAACACTGACTTCGGTAATAACGCCATTTGAAGTCTCGCGAATCTGTACAGGTGGTTTACCAGCATGTCCATTTGCAGTATCGAATTTGCTTATAGTGGATGCGTCCAACAAGTCCCTTACTTCTTCTTTAAGAATCTCGATAACGGAAACATACAGCCGAAGTTCAATTCGCAACAGGATGGTTTCTCTCATAGCTTGTTGTTGGTTGCTATCTTGCAATATTTTGTAGATTGCTAATTTTTCTTGTTTTTCCTATCATCAATTATAGAAAACCAATGTCTTTCCTTTGTAAAATCAATTATAGAAAATCAATGTCTTCTCCTTCTGAACTCTTATAACAGTTCCTTTTCCTGCAGCTACTGAATCATACAGCTCATTAATTGTTGGACTGACAGCTTTATCATTCAATATGTGACACACATCATATGTTTCAGGAAGCTCCCACAACTTTAAAATCTTTACATACATGAAATCCCAGATAGAATAACGAGGATTATCACATGAAATTGGTAAATCTCCCTTCAAACAATCGATTAAATAAGACTCAGCGTTCTCAGCCATACTACAAGGAGGGTAACAATGATTCTTCGTAAAAAATTCAATTAAAAATTGCTTCTTGAACTGGCAGAGTATCAAAATGGCCATTGTTTCAGGAGAATCCTTCACAGTAGTTCCCATCTTCATCACTTTTTGCATTCCAGCTTTAATATCAACTCTGGGATGACCCCAAATACGATAAAGGCAAAAGATGTTTGAAAGCATTCCATCCTCTAATTGTATAAAGAGATCAGACAATTCTGCAAACAAATCAACTATGTCTTGACCAAATGTTCCTTCTTCAGCCATCTCCCCTACCTCTTTTTTACAAGATTCATAAAATTCTTCAGAATCTGTAACTAGATCAAGATTTCGTCTCATCAAAGATGCAACCAAAAGAGGCTCAAACATAGAAACAAAATCAAAACCATTATTTCCATATTTTAACAACACACTATCACCAATTAACAAGATAGAATTGAGAACATCTTTACTACAGTTCCCGTTAACATTTCCATATTGACAAATTTGGTTACCAACATCCATACACAATCTCTGTCCCAAAGTGTCCATCATTAACAATAATGAATCAAAGCTTCCAACATATGATGATCTTGAAGAATAATCATGTAGATAACAAAAATGAATTACTGGCTACGATTCTCCAATCAACCTTTTTGTATTGAAATCTTCCGATAGCATTCCCTCCAGACAATCTGACATCTGGATAAAATGATCGCTCACCACCTCTAGTAACCTCTGATGCCATACAGACCAGCTGGGTTAAGAACCTGAAGCAATACATATACAATTCATTACAAATAATATCCTTATCCTTGAGAGTCTCATAATCTTTCACCAAAGGAATAGACATTCCTTTTCTTTTTAGTGCATCTCCTATCATCTTTAGTAATTTCTTGTACAAATGCTGCCCGATCCGCGCAGTGGAATGAGAGCTCATTAACATGCGTTGTGTTGGCTCCAACAATCCGATAGTGCGTTCTTGTAATCCTCCAACTCCAGACATCAAAGAGTTCCAGTTTTGCTGTTGGTACTTAGGAATGTATAAGTTATATTGAGTAAATTCCCCACGAACAAGTTTCTCCACATGATCTAAGTTTAACAGAGATGTACAATTATGGTTTTAGGCTTGCACCCTCTCTTTTGGACTTTTGATGATGGATAATGAGACTAAATATGAATTGGAAACAAAAAGGGACTTTAGAATTTTAATGTTGAAAAATGGCTAAGATTGGCTTGACAAATGAATTTGAAAAAACACAGTTAATCTTTGGACAATGGAATTTTAATAATCGGAGCAAAACATGACTAAAATGATTAGAGAATTCTCACACCCAGATCAAATTTGTAACCTTAACACATCCTTGATTTTCAGCCCGATTTCAACATAAAACCTTCATAATTTGTATTACGGGCAAATAATTTGTTTAAGAGGATTCCAATGCCTTGATTATCACATGAATGTACCATCAAATCCCCTGTACCATAATCTAATGCCCTGCCCCTTGACCAACGATTTTTAACAAAGCTTTGAGAAAACCTTGACGATGCAGACGAGATCCATAATGTAGGAAGAAGCATCATCACCAGGACATTTTAGATCCAAAACCCTAATTTCTTACTTCCTGAGGGAACTGATTAGAACAATCTTCAGTGGAGTGAAAACTATGACTCAGAAGATCTGTTAATTATGACCTAATGGAATATGCAGACGGATATGACATAAACCAACTACATGTTTATAAATATGAGGGCAAATTTTGGGGTGTTACACTAGGGACTATGCCAAGTTCACTAATGAACTTTTTGATCCAAACAACTTCCTTTGCTGCATTTGAGGCAGCAATATACTTGGCCTCAGTTGTAGAATCAGCAACTGTTTCTTGCTTTGAACTTTTCCAGCTCACAGCGCCACCATTGAGACAGAACACATAACCAGATTGTGATCTAAAATCATCCTTATCTGTCTGGAAGCTAGCATCAGTGTAACCAATTACATCAAGCTCTTCCTGACCTCCATATATCAAGAATGAATCCTTAGTCCTTCTCAAGTACTTAAGGATATTCTTGACAGCTACCCAGTGAGCATCACCGGGATCAGATTGGTACCTACTCGTTGCACTTAATGCATACGAGACATCTGGTCGAGTACATAACATGGCATACATGATAGATCCTATTGCAGATGCATATGGAATCTTATTCATGCGATCCCTTTCTTCCTTAGTTGAAGGGGATTGTGTTTTTGATAAACACAGACCATGTTGCATAGGTATGAATCCTTTCTTGGAATCATGCATATTAAAGCGTCTCAACACTTTATCTATGTATGTACTCTGACTTAGGCCAAGCAGTTTTTGTGATCTATCTCTATAGATCCTAATTCTTAATATATAGGCTGCTTCACCTAGGTCTTTCATAGAAAAACAATTCCCTAACCAAGTCTTCATTTGTTGCAAGGTAGGGACATCGTTTCCAATGAGTAATATGTCATCTACATATAATACCAGAAACACGATCATGCTCCCACTAACCTTCTTGTATACACAAGGTTCATCTTCATTTTTGATGAATCCATATTGTTTTACGGTTTCATCAAAACGAAGATTCCAGCTTCTGGAAGCTTGCTTCAATCCATAGATTGATCGCTGTAACTTGCATATCTTTTGGGCATCTTGTGGTATGTCAAATCCTTCAGGTTGTGTCATGTACACATCCTCAAGAAGATTCCCATTAAGGAAAGCAGTTTTGACATCCATCTGCCATATTTCATAATCATGATATGCAGCGATGGCAAGTAAAATCCGAACAGATTTAAGCATTGCAATTGGTGAAAAGGTTTCATCATAGTCAACCCCATGAATTTGTTTATAGCCTTTTGCAACAAGTCTTGCTTTATAGGTATGTACCTTACCATCCATGTCAGTCTTCTTCTTGAAGACCCACTTGCATCCTATAGGGTTAACTCCTATAGGAGGTTCTACCAAGGTCCAAACCTGGTTTGTGTACATGGAATCCATTTCAGATTTCATGGCTTCTAGCCACTTCTCAGACTCAAGACCAGTTATGGCCTCTTTGTAGGTCACAGGCTCATCTTGATCCATGAGTAATACATCACCCTGATCACTTATGAGATATCCATATCTCTCAGGTTGGTGACGTATCCTGCTTGACCTACGCTGGTCTTGTTCTACTTGAGCAGGTTTCTCTTCCACAACTACTTGTGTTTCCTGCTCTAGTTCCTCTATAGGTGTTTCAATGTTTTGTGATTCTTGAATTTCTTCAAGCTCTATTTTCCTCCCACTGTTTCCTTTGGAAATAAAATCCCTTTCCAGAAAGACTCCAGTTCGAGCGACAAACACTTTGCCCTCATAAGGATTGTAGAAGTAATATCCTCTTGTTTCTTTAGGATACCCCACAAATAAGCATTTGTCAGATTTGGGCTCAAGCTTGGTTGAAATTTGTCATTTGACGTAAACTTCGCAACCCCAAATCTTCATGTAAGACATATGTGGTTTCTTACCACTCCATATCTCATATGGTGTCTTATCAACCTTTTTGGATGGAACACGGTTAAGTGTGTAAGCTGCTGTTAATAATGCATGTCCCCAAAAGGAGTTTGGAAGATCGGCGTGACTCATCATGGATCGGACCATGTCTAACAAGGTTCGATTTCTTCTCTCAGATACACCATTCCATTATGGTGTTCCAGGAGGAGTAAGTTGGGATAGAATCCCATACTCTTTTAGATGGTCATCAAATTCTAGGTTTAAATATTCACCGCCTCGATCTGATCGAAGAACTTTAATATTCTTACCTAGTTGGTTTTGTACTTCATTCTTGAATTCCTTGAACTTTTCAAAGGACTCAGATTTGTGTTTCATTAAATACACATATCCGTATCTACTGAAGTCATCAGTAAAAGTGATGAAGTACTGAAAACCTCCTCTGGATGGTATGTTCAGTGGTCCACATACATCAGTATGTATGAGTGCCAAAAGATCATTAGCCCTTTCACCTTTTCCTGTGAATGGGGACTTTGTCATCTTTCCAATTAAACAAGATCTGCATGTCTCATATGATTCATAATCAAAAGAGTCCAAGAGTCCATCTTTATGGAGTTTGGAAATGTGTTTCTCATTTATGTGGCCTAATCGACAGTGCCAAAGGTAAGTTGGATTCAACTCATTAGGTTTCAACCTTTTAGTATTAATGTTATAAATTGGCATTTCAAGATCAAGGACATATAGTCCATTATTCATTTTTGCAATAGCATAGAATATATCATTCAAATAAATGGAGCAACAATTGTTCTTTATTATGAATGAAAAACCAAACTTGTCCAAACAAGAAACGAAAATAATATTCCTGCTAATTGCAGGTACATAATAACAGTTCTCTAACTGAATTATTAAACCACTAGGTAAAGTTAAAACATAAGTTCCTACAGCTAAAGCAGCAACCTTTGCTCCATTGCCAACTCGTAGGTCAACTTCACCTTTTGCCAAATCTCTACTCCTTTTTAGCCCCTGCACATTAGTACAAATGTGAGAACCGCATCCAGTATCTAATACCCATGATGCAGAAGTAGATAAATTAATTTCAATAACAAAAATAACTGAATTTGAAGTCTCTACTCCATTATTCTTATCTTCCAGGTACTTTGGGCAATTTCTCTTCCAATGTCCGGTCTTACCGCAATGGAAGCAAGTGCCCTCCTTTGCTATTCCTCCACTAGGCTTCAAAACAGGAGGAGTGGGTTTGGGTTTGGCAACTTCCTTGCCTTTCCCTCTACCACCCTGTTTGATGGGCCTCTTGTTCTGTTTCTTTCCATTACTGACCATCAGAATGGATTTCCCTTTTATCTTCATATTCTGCTCAGCAGTTCTCAACATGCCTAGCAGTTCTGGAAGACTTTTGTCCAAGTCATTCATATTGAAATTCAGGACAAACTGACTGAAGCTCTCTGGCAACGATTGCAAGATCAGATCAATCGCAAGTTCTTTTCCAAGGGGAAACCCTAATCTGTCAAGGTTCTCCACATACCCAATCATCTTGAGTACATGGGGACTTACAGGGGCTCCCTCAGCTAACTTGCTATTAAAAAGGGACTTTGAAACCTGAAACCTCTCATTTCTTGCTTGCTCTTGATAAAGCATTTTCAGATGTCCGATCATATCGAACGCAGACATGTTCTCGTGTTGCTTTTGCAACTCAGAGTTCATGGTAGCAAGCATGAGGCAAGCGGTTTCATTTGCATCATCGAAATGCTTCTTATAAGCATCTCTTTCTGCCTTTGGTGCAGAACTAGGAGGTTCCTCCTCAGGAACTGGTGTCTCCAAGACATACGGCTTCTTATCGTGGTTGAGGACAATCCTCAGATTATGGTGCCAATCCAGGAAATTTGTCCCAGGAAATTTTTCCTTATCTAGGATGGATCGCAAAATATTGTTCGATGTGTTTGTTTTCATGGTAATCTACAAGAGAAATATGAAAATATAAGTATCATTAAAAACAACATATTTAATTAGGCCTTCAATCAAATATGCTCCCACTATTTTATTCAAAACAAATGACCCTCATCATTTGATTCGGAAAATCCCGTTGGAAGACTTTCTAGTGGGTCGAGATCCATGTTTCACTTTGTTTTAAGTCAGCGTTAGGCTGATTACACAAAACTAAGTTATTTAGGTAGGAACTCCTTCCAATTGTATCTCATACAACTCTCGAATATTTTCAATTGGGTGAATAACTCCTTATTCTGATCCATCACATGAATCATTCCCAATTCTTGCTTCTAAACATGTATAATCTTATTATAATTTGTTTAGTTAAGTTTGACCCATTGTTTTAGCAATTGGATATTACAATTATCCCATCACACCTTACTAATATAGAACATGCACCTCGCGTAGGCGAAACCTACAATGCTCGATACTAGTCTTGATGAGTGCTAAAAATTGGAAAGCATAAACTTAATATTTAATTTTGAGGGAATTTGTTATTAGTTTGATCTCACCGGCTTAACATGCAAAACGTCTCTCACATGCATCAACATACAATTACATGCATCAACATACATATAAAAAGATACAATTATGGCCCCTAACGCAATTGTTCTCTCAAGCCAATGAGAGAACCTAAGCTAACCTAATAACGATCTAAGCTTCTCCAAGCATGATCTCCAAGGTTATCCTCCTTTAATATTGAATACTTCTTTTTTCTTCATAACATAATATTACATTACATATAAGAAAACTCGTTTTACATACGAGGGAGTGAGATGAGAAAAGAAGTTACATAAAGAGATTGAGAGAGAGGCACGACACGCAGGCCGTATTTAAAAATCCCAAAACAATAATAAAGGATAAACTAAGGCCATAACTGATCACCACAAATAAATAATAATAAACACACTTTTATTATTAGTTTAAAATTCCGATAATTAAATAAACTAAATTAAATTTCGGCTGATTGATCACACTTTGCAGACTTAGCCGGGGGTTCCGCTTCCCGGTCAGCGGACGGTGGTTCCGCTGACCGTTCAGCGGACGGGGGTCAAGGGGGCAGCGCCTCCTTGCGGGGTTGTTAGGGGCAGCGCCCCAACGAAAATTTTTATGAACACTTCATTGTATTTCACGTCGTTTCCTGCACAACTTTTGTGCATTTACAACCCCAACCGGAAAAGTCTGCGGCAATACAACACTTGTACTGCCATTAATCCTAATGCAACAATTTCATGCCGTCAAACACAACTCGATTGATAACTCAATATGATAGATCAACATGTCATTGCTTCACCATACTAACATCGGATTTCGAAGCGAATGAAAATGATGATCTTTCAAAAGAATTACAATCCTTATGTGATTGAATGGATGAAATCAAAACAGTATATCCCATATACCATCTTTGCATCAGAATTTCTTATATCTTATATAAAAGTGATCGATCTAATTGTGTAACCTATGGATGATCAATGTATCGCACAACTTCACCATACTAATGTCGGTTTCTGAAGCATAATCAACATCAATCATCCAAATCGTACACAACAGATGCCAAATTTAATTAATCGTTTATTGTTAAATTCATTCTGTGTTTTAATCGAATCAAATACAGAAAAGACGGAAATTTAACAGCTATCAGATCCATGGTTTCGTAAGTGGCTTTGATACCACTGAAGGAAAATTGCGATCTAAACGCAGCGGAAAACAAAAATTTCCTTTAGTGATCCTTACGAATGAGCATGGTCAGTGATAGAATTGTTACCTCTTTGTGGCGATTCAGATCTTTGATGCAGCGATCACAAGCGTTGATGAAGTGCAACGCCTCTACTCAGTCCACACGAACAGCTTCCGGTCACAGTGCTAGCTGCTTACGAACGAAATTATTTGAGTGAGAAAAGAGAATCAAAAACGAAATTGCATCAAGTGAAAGCTTCATCACAAGGGTTCCTTTTATAGACTCTCTTGTGGGCTGCGAGCTAAAAGCCCAATTCACATGATCCATAATAATATTATATATTATTATAATAACTATTATTATAATAAATATATTTATTTTATTATTATTTTATAACCATTATAAAATAACAATAATTATTATTATATTATCCGAATTTCTATTTTCACTTAAGTGCACCGTACCTTACGGTGTTCCTTTGATTTCTCTATCTCTCATCAAATTGTCCTTATGTGTGTGACCCTGTAGGATTTCGTAACGTTGGAAATTATATTAAATTATATATTTAACATAATAAACAGTGAGCGGTATCTAGCAACACATCACTGCTACCCAAGTCACGAAAATGTCATGTGATCTGACAAAACCTTTTTCGTGATAATATATGTTTGTACAATTACCCTTTTGCCCCTATGTCTATATTGAACACAAGGCATACATTGTGTCATCCTTGTCCAGTTCAATATTGGGCCCTTAGACATTTCTCCTGTTATGCAGGATTGGCAAATTCCATCTAGGACACTCATGTCCCTCAGCATGCTTCGTGGAGTGCCCATCAACTGTCTTTATGATCATCCAGTTACGGATAATGTTTGATCAGTAATAAAGCACCCGACTCTACATCTAGGGTCCATAGTGGTTTCAGGTCGAAGGGTGGTAATACACCATTATCACCATGAGAATAACTTATGACACTTTGCATAACATACTATGTAGTATTCTCATAGCGGGTCAATCCGGTATAAATATTACTCCTAATATTTATACCTATGTCAAGACTTGATAACTCTTTATCCATGATCCATGAGATGTGATCATCAGTCTATCTTCATAATAGTCTCAATGCTTTAATATTATCCCACTTTGCAATAAAGCTTGACTACGGATATTTTAAGAATAATGTCTTTATGTTTAATGGGATCTCATGATTAAGTCACACTTAACATTTTATTAAACAGACTAACTATTCTAGGGACTTTATTATTCTGAAAGACAAACATAATAAAGAAATGTCTTTTTATTATTAAACGAATAATCCGATACAAGTACCAAAAAGTATTGGCCTCTAGGGCTTACACCAACATAAGGAGCATTTGATTGAGGATGAATATATAACGGATGAGCTTGATAGTGGAGGTGATGATGAAAGTGGTGATGAGAGGCCTTCTATTTTGAGGTATAATGAGGATGAAACACTATGCAAAGATTTTGCTTTCAAAGTTGGAATGGAGTTTTCATCTCTAAGACAATTCAAAGATGCTATTTTAGAGCATAATGTTTTAAATGGAAGGGAGGTAAAGTTTCAAAAAAATGACTCTAATAGATGTAGGATTGTGTGTAAGGACAAGGCTAAATGTGACTATACCGTGCTATGTAGTAGGGTACTCAAGACCACCACATTCAGAATCAAAACCTTATATTCAAAACATAAGTGTGGAAGGAAATTTTTTAACAGCAATGCTAGAGCTGAATGGGTGGCTAAAGTTATTGTGGATGGTTTAAAGAATAATTCAAAGATGAGGTTAACTGAGGTTGTAGCTGATGTGAGGCAAAGGTATGCCATAGAGATCCCAACATGTAGGGCATTCAAGGCAAGAAAGATTGCAAGAGCCATTGTTGAAGGTGATTCTAGCAAACAATTTAGTCTTCTATGGTCTTATGGGGCTGAATTGAGAAGGGCATCAAGTGGAAACACTTTTAAAATAAACACAAGTACTCCTACTGAAGGGATGGCTCCAAGATTTGAAAGATGCTACATGTCCCTAGATGGAACCAAAAAAGCTTTGACAAGATCATGTAGACCTTTCATAGGATTGGATGGTTGTCATTTGAAGCATAAGTATGGAGGGATTCTCTTGATTGCTGTAGGCAGAGATCCTAATGATCAGTACCTTCCAATTGCATTTGCTGTGGTAGAGATGGAAACTAAAGATTCATGGAGCTGGTTCATGAAATTGCTAATTGAGAACATTGGTGATCGTAGGTGGTGCTTCATCTCTGACCAACAAAAGGTAGTTTTAATATTTTGTTTGAAACATTGTTATTGCAATTATTAAGTTTGAAACATTGTTATTTCCTGCACTTATTCATTCTGAAACATTGTTATTGCCTGCAAAAACAGGGCCTGGTCCAGGTTTTTGAAGAAGAGTATCCAGCATACGAGCATAGGTTTTGCTTGAGACACCTATATGCAAACTTTAAGAAGAAGTTTGGAGGTGGCACATTGCATAGAGATCTCATGATGGCTGCTGCAAAAGCAACATATTTTGAAGCACATGAGGCTAAGATGTCAATGATCAAAGAGATTAGTGTGGAAGCATTTGAGTGGATAGAATCAATTCCTAAGAACAAATGGTGTAAGCATGCCTTTCCTTTTTTTTCTAAATGTGATGTGTTAATGAATAACTTAAGTGAGTCCTTCAATGCAACAATCTTGTTACAACGAGATAAACCTATCATAACAATGTTGGAGTGGATTAGAAATTATTTAATGGGGAGGTTTGCCACACTTAGGGAAAAAGTAGAGGGTTATAAGGGAGTGATTATGACAAAACCCTTAAGGAGATTGGATAGAGAGATAGAGAGAAGTGCTAGCTGGACAGAAACCTATGCTGGTAGGTTGACATTTCAGGTCACCCATGTGTTGTTTACTGACAGTTTTGTTGTGGACTTAGAAAAAAGGACATGTTCTTGTAACTTTTGGGAGCTTGTAGGTATTCCATGTAGGCATGCTGTAGCTGCAATATATAGGAAGGTTGATGACCCGTTAAAGTATGTAGACAAGTGTTATCACAAGAGCACTTATCAAGCCTGTTATGGTGAGATCATAACTCCATTGAATGGACAAAACAAATGGCCTAGGACTGAGAATGCAACCGTGCTTCCACCTAGGTATAAACGTGGGCCAGGTAGACCAAAGAAACTGAGAAGGAGGGAATTGGATGAGGTTGCACAAACTAGGTGGAAAAGAACAAACACTAGCCATAGATGCAAATTCTGTTTTGAATTGGGACATAACAAGAGGACCTGCAAGAAATTGAAGCAAGAGGTAGAAGCAAAGTCACAGACAGGACATGCTACTGCTGAACAAACACAACCTAATGTTGAAGACATTCCTACCCAAGCTTCTCAGAATATACCTAGGCAAGCAAATGTACCTTCAACTGTGGCAAGCAAAAAAAGGGTAATACTTATGTTGAGATAATGATTTTTTATTAGGTCTAATGGTAATTTAAGTGTATTCTAATGTTAATATCATATGTGTTGTAGGGGAGGCCCAAGGGCACCGTAAACAAAGATTCCAAAAAGACCAAGGGAGCACAATCTAGCATGGAAGCAACAACTAGCAGAGGTACTGTGAACAGAATTCAAGGGGTAGCAAAAAGGAATTCAACTTCAAAGGATGCACCAATTATGAAGAAACCAAGAGTGACTAAGAATGTAAAACCTACTGTCAAGGAACCACCTGTGAATGAGAATGAGAATGAGAATTCAAAGGATGCACCAATTATGAAGAAACCAAGTGTGACTGAGAATGTAAAGGCTACTGTCAATGAACCACCTATAAAAGAACCAGTTGTGCCTCAACCAGCTGTGAAAGAACCAATTGTCAATGAAGCTGAGCCAACTGAGAATCAAACAACTGCTGAGCCAACTGAGAATCAAACAACTGCTGAGCCAACTGAGAATCAAACAACTGCTGAGCCAACTGAGAATCAACCAACTGAGAATCAAACAACTGCTGAGCCAACTGAGAATCAAACAACTGCTGAGCCAACTGAGAATCAAAAAACTGCTGAGCCAACTGAGAATCAAACAACTGATGATCATGAACCACAACCAATTGTCATTGAGGACCCTACATCATTGGATGAGATCATGGCTGCCCTACTGAAAGGTGATAGTGTATTGGACATTCAACCTCTTAGAATTGATAGGTCACCTCTCAAATCACCTACTAAGCCTAGTGGATCAGCAAGAGTTTTTTTTGGGAAGAAACCAAAGGTGTTTAGAGCTACTCCTTTCAAACCACCAGGGATAAGAACAACTTTGTCAAGGCCATCGAGCAGTGAACCTATCAAACATAGGACACAAAGCAGGTACAAATCTGGAAGCAATGTGTTACCTGAAAAAAGGAAGAGTGAGAGGTTGAGGACTTTGAAGTCCAAGAACATACAAGGGCCTGGAAAAGAACCTGATGATCCACTGGTTATAGAAGAAGAAGTATGCACAAGCAAGGGAAAAACTGAATGAAGTAGCAAACCATGTTCTTTGTTTTTTTTTGTTTTAATTAAGTATCTAAGAAACAATTCTGGTGTGAAGTGTTTTTTTGATTTTGGATTCAGATGTAATGCACAATGTTAAACAATTATGATATTGGATTTTGTTTTAATGATGTACAATGCACTTCTGTTTATTGGATTTTGTTTTAATGATGTGTAATGCACTTCTGTTTTAATGATGTAAAATGTTAAACAATTATGATATTTTTTGTTGTAATGCATTTTTGTTGTAATGCACTTCTGTTTCTGGTGTAAATCTTACTGGTTTAACATGATTATGTACCAAAGCAGAAACAACATTTGTAAAAAACAACATATTGTTCATAACAGATTTGTACCAGATTTGTACCAGACCAGAACAAAATATGTACCAGACCAGAACAAAATCTGGAGTTTTAACAGATTTGTAAAAAACAAGATTTGTAAAAAACAACATATTGTACAATTTGTATATCAAAACAAAAACAGATTGTGCAAAAACAAATAAGTACTCATCACCAAATTCACAAACATATTTGTTCATAACATTCCAACATACCAAATTACAAACATTCCAAGATACCAAATTACACAGTACCTAAACATTAGTACCTAAACATTACAAATTCAACTTACTACCTAAACATTACTTGTTCAAAACAACATTAACATTTACATCTAAGAACAAAATACATGTTGACCAACATTGAAATTACAATACATATGGTCTTAAACATTCCAAATAATTCCTCCTTCTTTAACTTCAGCTTCAACCTGGTGTTCTTCTTCAATGATGCTTCATAAAGCTCTTTAAACGTATCAACAAACTGCATATCTCTCTCATCATTGTTGCATTCAGAATCTTCCTTCTTTAAGCAATAATCATCATCCCAGACGAACATATTACACGTTCCCGCATTCTTCCAATATGGGCATCTCCAGAACAATCTCCCATTATTCTTTCCCTTCTTGCACATGTATGCAATCAAAGTAGCCTTGCATCCACACTTTTTCTCTTCATTGTTGGTGGCAATGATGGATTGTTGTGACCTTAAGTTACTTGCCCTAGATGAAGACGACATCACGATTTGGAAGAAGGAGAAGAATTTGTGGATGTGTAGAAGAGAAAATATGAACCCTAATTAACAAATTATGTGAAAATATGAACCCTAATGTTTGACTACATATACACTGCACTGCATTCACACGTGGGTTCTTTCAGTTACAACATGGAAAATTATTTACGCACACATGGCATGCCAACTCAGCATCCGTTAGTTCAAACTAACGTGAGGGACTAAATTTCGAAACGGAAAAGTTTTGGAGGACTAATGTTTGAAGAAAATATTTAGAGGGACCTAATTCAAAAAATGAGATATTTAGAGGGACCAATAACATATTTAACCCTTCCATTAATTCCTTGCTAAACTTATTTATAATTTTTTTTCAAATAATATGGTGTTCATTAAGAGTCTCATTAGGAAAAGGAAAGCTATTATAACAAGTAAATCTCATCATACTCCCACTCGGACTCTAGTGGAGGTGGTTGCGGAATTATACCCCATGTACCCAGTCGTCCCACGATAAATAATATGATGTTCTGATTTAAGGGTGTCCGTGTTTCAAAAGGAAAAGTAAGATATCGAATAACCAACCTTCTTATGTTGTTGGGGAGATCAATAAGAGGGATCATGGAAAAAACCAGGTTCAAGATGGGAACTTGACTAAGAAATCTAAATAGTCTAGACCTTCCTTTGGAGGGTTTGTTTTTATTGACGATGAAATATGTCATATTTCTTCTAACCTTCATGGTTTTCTCACTTCTCGGGTTCCTTAGTCTACTAAAGAGGCACAATCCTTCCTTTTCAAATAATACTATGACTATATGCATAATCTCTTTGATACTTCTAAGTTAGAGATGATAGCCAAGATGTCATTCCACATGTATCAGGGGGACCTCCTTGATGTTCTTTGTGACATCTGGTCATATGAAGATATTTCTCTTTGGAACCCTTCAAAGGAGAAAGACACCTAGAGAGAAGCAATTTGAGCTTCAAAAGGAAGTGAATATATGTTGTCCAATCTTTGAAAGGAGGTGGATATCCATGTCAGCCATTATGACTTGGATGCTGAGGTTACTACCATGAAGGCATGTCTATATGAGAAAGAAAAGTTGCTTGAAGAATTTGAGGTAGCTCGAACAACTTCGCCCTTCAAGACCACTGAGGTTGAAGGGGCACTAAGGGAGGAGAAAGAAGCTTGTTTTGAGGATAAGAAAACCCACGAGGATTCCCTGGAGGATATGAATAAGGATCTTTTAGAGGACATTGAGGAGGACATCAAAGTTTTGTATGACGCTTTTAAGAATTGTGCTAGCCAGGTGAAGGTCTTGTGCTCGAGTGTCCAGATCCCTTAAGGTAAGATGAACCCAAAGAAGGTACTTGTAGGGGGAGATATAATGAGTGACGAGGAAGAATGACTCATGTTATTTACTTTTTGAATTCTTGTACCTTTTATGTAGTTAAGGCTTAGTAATCTAATCTAACATATTTTGGCTACTTTATTGATTCCTCTTACTTCTCTTGTTTAATAATCTGGATTGCTTATTTAATTTCTTCATTTTCCTTCCTACAATTATGATTCATTACTTAGTCTTTCATGATTTTGTTTCTTCATTTATCCATCTACGCTTTTGTTTCATTGTTTATTCATCTACAATTTTGTTTCATCATCTATTTGTCGACGAATTTGTTTCATCTTTTATTATTTACCTATCCCATTGTAGGGAACTGGAGTAAGCATTGATGTCACTAGGTACCATTCTCGACACAAGGTTGGACCTCCTTCCATGCTCCCAAGTTTAAGCATGGTTTGAGGTATATGTATACAGGGCTCCAATGCTTACGCTCTTGAGTGGCTAGCTACCAAAAAAATGTGTGTGACCTATGGTTATGCACCTTAATTGACTTGTACCCTACTTTCGTTAAGGGATGTCCACCTATTTTCAATAAAGAGCATAATATGATTTATATAAAAAAAATTACATGAGAAGATAATTAATAATTCCATCTTAGGGTAACCTTGGGGATACTTAGCTAAAATATATCTTGAGTTTGGAGGTGTTCCACCTCCCTGGGATTGGGTCTTTGGTTAGAGTCTCTTAAGTGTAAGTTATGTTTCGTGTTGGTCTTGAACCTATAATGTTCTTCCTAGTTGGCTGCGAGCTTTCCTTATCTAGCCTTATTTCTTCCAACGTCAACCCATATCCATGTGAGGTTTTCGAGTTGAAATTCCCAAGGTCAGATTCCTTTGATTGAATTTGGATGCTATAGCCTATTTAATGGTGGCGCTCATGAGGGTTATGTATATTTTTATTTCCTCTAGGAAGTCGACCTTTTCTCTGATTTTTGGGGCATTGTGTTTCTTAGATAATGGACCTGCCATTATCTAACTAAGCTCTTCTACTTCAACTAGAATGATGACTTCAACTTCATAGGTCAGTAGAAACAGAGTCTCACTGGTAATTGAATGGGGGGGGTGTGGTTTTGCATGCCCAAAGGACATGTCATAAATCATTCGCCAAGTCCCCCTTAGCCGCTTCGAATATTTGTTTTAACCCTCTTAACAACACTCAACTTGATGCCTCGACTTTCCCATTTGTTTAAGGATGTTCTACTTATGTAAAATGTTGCATGATTTTCAATTCTTCCAATAACTTCTTCAAATTCTTATCCACAAAGTGTGTTCCATTGTATGTTATGATGGATTACAAGATCTTATACCTAAACATGTTTCTACCCGTTATACACTATCATACAATCTCAATAATTATATAAAAACTCACTCTTACCTTGATTTTTTATGGAATCTTGAGCTCTTGTTCTTGGGGTTTTCTCCTCCTCCCCACTCTTGCCTTCTAGCTTTTTTTCCTCCTTTTTATCTTTCTAACCCTATTCTATCTCTTTCTCTTATTTATCAAATCTCACAATTTTCTCAATATTCTATTGGGCTTACTTAACCCACTCTCACACTTATTATTCACACTCCCAATTAGGTCTAGTTACTTATTTATACTAATTATATTTTATTCCACCAAATAAAATAAATCAATTAAATCAAATTATTAAATTAATCAAATAATTCAATTAAATCTATTAAATCAAATAAATAAATAAATTATTTCAATTAAATCAAATAAATCAAAATAAATCCAATAAATCAATAATGCCCAAAATCACTCAATTAATTAATATAATATAAATAAATATTTACTAAAAAATGGGATGTTATAATCCTCCCCCATTTAAAAGATTTTCGTCCTCGAAAATTACCTCAAACAGGCAAGTCATGATAAGACTCCCTCAACTAACTCTTAAGTTCCCAAGTCACATTTCCACCAGCTGGTCCTCCCCAAGCGACTTTCACCAAAGCAATCTCTTTACCTTGAAGTTTCTTGAACTCCCGATCCTCTATCTGCATAGGTGATGTCTTCATCATCAGGTTATCTCTCACCTACACATCATCTTCTTGGACTACATGAGATAGATCTACAATGTTTTTCGTTAATTGAGATACATGGAACACACCATGGAGATTAGCAAGAACAACGACAAAGCAACCTAATAGGATGCCTCCCATATCCTATGCAAAATCTGATAAGGACCAATAAAACACGTTTTCAACTTACGCGAATTCAACGCTCTACCAACACCATTTACAAGAGTAACTTAAAAAAAATACATGATCTCCTTCCTGAAATTCAAGTGCTTTCCACCTCTTGTCATGATAACTCTTCTGACGACTCTGAGAAATATTCATCTTCTCCTGAATCATCTTAATTTTATCAGTAGTCTGTTGGACTATCTCAGGTCCAACCACAACACTCTCTCCCGACTCATACCAACACAATGGCGTTCTACATCTCCTACCATATAATGCTTCAAACGGCGCCATCCCAATACTCAAATGAAAACTATTGTTGTAAGTAAACTCAATCAAAGGCAAATAGTTATCCCAAACACCTCCTTTTTCCAAAACACAAGTGTAAACACCCCAAATTTGCCCTCACCCATTCACACCATGGCTTGTGATCATTTCATATGCATAAACTCAATCATACCATCTCATATCCCATTTTTGATTCACTGCATTGGTTCTAAGTCATCTGCATCTAGGGTTTGTGATCTGAGCAATCCAAGAGCTTCTTGAGCCACTCCAAAGGTCATAAATCACTTCAAAGGGGTCTATATGTGTTCAAGCGTCATATTACATCTTCTCAAAGTCAAGAATTCCAAAGAATCACAAGAACTGGGATTTGTGTGAAGGCAGAGCCAGGTTTAACTACACAGATGACCTAAAATTAGGGTTTTGGTTTCAGAGGCCATAACTCCAATTTTTTTGGTCATTCTTGTTTCCATTGGTCTCTATATGGTATAGGGAGTATGCATATCAATTTTCATGAAGAAATTCCATGGGGAAGTCATCTGATCAAAAGTTGACTTTCTGGACAAGTCAGTGCAAAATCAGGGCATCTGAGGCCCCCAATGACCCAACCAAGGGGTGATCTTCATCATTTTGAGTGTATATGATCTTTATTTGATCATGGAAGAAGGTTGAAGTTCACAAAATTCAAGAATTACAAGTTTTTGCAAAGTTGACTTTTTAGGGCATGGTTGACTTTTCATGAAATGTCATTTTATGCCACTTTTTCAACCCTTGCTTTTTGATCCAAAAATGCTTCAAATGAAAAAACTTTGGTCATGAAAGTTGTATATTAGATCTTTCCCTTTTCAAAAAGTACAAGAACATGATCTAATTCATTTTGGATCAAAAGTTATGGTATGTCAAAGTTGGCAAAAATCACTAATTTTCAAGACATGCCTCAAATGAGAAACTTGCAAAAACTTTGTACCAAGGCATTTGTAACTTCTAATTCATGTCAAACCATTGCACAAGCATCATGTGAGTCCTAAAGTTCAGATTGGACCAAGATTTCCTCATGTTTTATGGCTTGTAGGACAAGAAAGTTTCATATGAACCAAAAGTGAACAACTTGCAAAAACCATCATCACACCTCATCCACTTGTTGCCTACAATGCTGAACCATTCTAGCCTCTCTCTCACACCATGCTGCGCCAGCCCACACACTTGTACCTGCCTAGAACCCAGCCCATGCCCTCCTTACACCAAAGTTGACATTTTGCAAAAGTGAACTTACCTATCACAGCAGGCCAGGTCACATCATCTGACCAATGGGATTATTTTATGCAAGCAAAATGCAGGTCATTCCACATAACAAGCAAGGCTGAAACACACAAGAACATCACATTCACAAACTCACTCCCTCAAGCATTTCTCTTGGAATTTCTCTACACAGCTCACAAACACAAAAACCAAGTCCACTGATCAACTCACCTTGCTTCACTGAGCCAAAACCATCAAGACTCAGGCCTGAACTAAGCAAGAACTGAGCTTCACCATTTTTCATCCTCAAAGCCAGAACTTTCGAATCTCACTTTCCAGCCATCAAACACCCCATTTCTCTTCACCAACAAGTCAAACACACCCAAAGGAGCAAGAATCCACCATTGGAGTAGCCTGAAACCTCACAATTCCTGACTGTGAAACCTGCTGCACCAGAACTCTTCTCTTCAAACCAGCCATCCACAAGAACTTTGGAGCTTCTCTTTGAGTTCAAGGGAGTCAAAGAAGTTCATTTGCACACGAAGGAGGCTCTAGAAGCTCAGTATTGAAGCTTTCCAGCTCAGGTATGATCATGGATTCTTTTTCCTCAGAGCTTACATTTTAAGTTATAAATTGATTGCTCATGTCTTGCTGGTCATGGGGATGTTCTTAGAATCAAAAATGAGTAAGAAATGAGTTTGTATTGTCACTCTGAAATTTCACCCGTGAAATTTGTTTCTTTCGATTTGCTTGATTCTTGATGTTTAAATGATGTTTGAGAGTGGATTCGTGTCCTAGGATGTTAGAGGATCACTTGGCTGTGTTTAATTTGATGTTTAGAAGCCTAAATCAGGACCTAGGGTTTTGTTATCACCGGAGAAGATGACCGGAGCTCCCCTCCGGTCACCTGAATTTGTTTAACCCTAATCCTGTAATTAAATGAGGTTTAAATCTTGAGCGTTGGATCAGATGACTTGCATTGACTTCGCGCGTGAGTGAGTGGTTCAGATGGGTCCACTGTGCCCTAATCACCATTAAGTCTAATTAATCCATTTAATTAATTTATAAACTTAATTAAAATCAGATGCAATCCAGGCCCTTTAAAAACGCGCGCAGTCAACAATTTCAAACCCAGGATCCATCCCAGCCCTCCATTCAGTTGACTTGTCTATTTTCTTTGTTTTAATTCATTTATTTCATATTTGTTTTATACAATTTATTTAAAATAGCAAAAATGTTTTAAAAATTATGAAACTTTTTGTCAAGAGTTTCATTAATTTTTAAAACACAAAAATATTTTTATTTTTATTTTTAGCATTAAAAAAGTATGTTTAAATATTTAAAAGTTTCTTTTTAATTAATTAATGAGAATTAATTAATTAAAAATACTTTTAGGTATTTAAAAATCACCAAAAAATTCATGAAATGTTCTAAGACATTCAGAAACATTGTCCAACCTTCAAACCAAATTTATTTTTTGATCTTGATGCATTTTGAGGATTTTTCATTGAATTAAAATCATTTTTATGCATTAATTTGATCCAAACTTCCAAAAATCATTTCTGCCTAACCCTAAAGAGTTGGACCTTGATTCTTTTTGCATTGCATTGTGTTTAGCATGTAGTTTGTGAGATTAAATGTCCATGATTTGATCTTTCATTTTCAATTTGTTTGATAATTTTCTTGTTTAGGAACCCTAAAACCCTAGAAAACTTAGGAAAATCATAACTTGAATTTGGTTAGGAGTTGGAACTTCTCCTTTGGGCAGTGAGTTAGTATAGGATTAGGGGTCCTTTGAGTGCATTTTCAATTTTTTTATAATGTTGTTTGCTTCTGGTTTTGGTTTTTGTTTGTTGCATAAACCCTAATTTGGGGCTTTCATATGCATCCATCTTGCATTTTCTTGCATAACATGACTTGCCATGACATTCCATGCCTCCATTTGATTCATTTAACATCATAAGACATATTGAAAGCATGTTTGAGCATTGCATTTCTCATTTGTCATGTTGTATGCCATATGCACCTCATAACTTTTCATGTATGTTCATGTGTCTTAACTTGCTTCATTTGCATCCATGAACTTGTATGATCATCCACATGTGTTGTTTCTGGTTTGTAACATCTCATAGCATCATTAACATCATGCATATGCTTCTGGTTTGGTTTTGCATCATACCATTTCATCTCATTTTGCATTGCATTGCATTCTCTTTTCTAACCTTTCAGGTGGTAAGTGATTTTGAGAAGTGAATTTGCCTTCACTTCTCATAACTTCTCTTCATCTCTTTCATGCATCCTTGCTGCATTTTTATGTGTGTTTGAGTTTGAGCTTGCTCATTCTTCTTCTTCTTGCTTTATTTCTTCAAGTGACTTGACTTCTTGAATGAAGCAAGTTACTTTGCTTCTCTTGACCCTTTCATCTGCTTCCTGGTGGTTCCATTGAAGACTTCTCTTGAAAACCTCACAAACCTTAGGAACAACCAAGCATGACAATGGTTAGGGTTTTGATTAGTCCCCCACTTAGTTTTACCTTTGTGTCTCTTTGAGTCTTCTCTTCTCACCTCATAATCAGGGACTAAACCCTAAAGGCTTTAAGGCTTTGTGATTAAGCTTATGCCTGCATCCTTATCTTAGGATGGAGTGTATAACTTTAATCCTAAGTGTTAAACCCTTAATGTGTTTAAATCCTTTAATCAATCCATCTAATAATCATCAAGACATCACACTTGTAACTTGGGCCTTGCATTAGGGTTCTAATTCTTCCTTAATTGGTTAAGAAGGACTAACCCTAGTGTTAATGGACAAGTCCCCCTCAAGTAGTCTTGCAAATCATAAAATTAACTTCATCATCATATCATTGAATAAAATCCACTTAATAAAGGCTTTGTTTTGTCATGAGTTTAATCCCTAATCATGGATTAAGTTGAGGAGCTTTCCTCAGCTTAAACATTCTCATCTATTATCCTTCTATTAGGATGGTGTAATGAGTCTGTTTAATCCCTGATTATGGCTTAACCTCATTACTTAACACTAAAAAAAAATCACAAAAAACATCTAAATAATCACAAGTAGGTAAATGACCTTAATTCTACATCAAAGGTGATTAAGTGTGAGAATCTGACTTCACACTTAAGGTACTCTCATTACCCCTAATCAGAGGGAGGATGTGATGAGTTTACTAAATCCACTGGTTTAGACTTAAGCTCATTAACTTATGGCAAAATCCAAAAAGCAATAAAAGACTGAAAATGCAAAAAACAAACAATAATCGTCTCCTTCGGGATTCTTTTCTCATCTCATTCACTCATAAACGAGAACTTGCTTCTTCCGTCTAATGCAAGACAGTTTGCACCTGAGCCAGACAGGTCATACACTTGAGCATAGACAAGTAAGTAGTTCACAAGTCAATTCATCTTTCAGTCTCTTTGGGTCGAACTACGGTGTTCTGACTTCCTCATTGCACGAGAGGATACGTAGGCATAACTTAACGGTTATCGAACAAAAGTCTCTGTATATTCCCCCTCCTTCCAGCATTATTCTTTAAGCCTCATGATCTTGAGCATCTTATTCTTGTTCTTACACTGACATTGTACATGCTGCACTTCACACTTCTTTTACACAGACACCTGTACATCCTTTTCCAGTTCATTTATACACAAATTGCACTGACACTACCCCTTTAAAACACAAATCTTTTAAGCGTGGATCCCGTCGAGTACGGAGGACAATCTGGGTGCTAATACCTTCCCAGGTTGTAACCAACCCCCTTTCTCAGTCTCTCTGGTTCGCAACCGTCTTATCCATTTCTTTCTAGGCCTATGCAGCATTGCCTTTCCTCCGGGATAAAAATGCCTAGCTGGAGACTCTTTTCTTCTCCAGTGAGTTCACGGCTGTGTGTTCTCATTGTCCCTCTCGCCGACCGTTCGCGTCTGTACCCTATCTGACTTGGTTTCATTTAGTGGGGAGCGACAGCTTGGCGACTCTGCTGGGGACTCTTATACTGCAACCAGGGCTTCTGGTTCTTTTTGTGGGTTCCTCCTAGCGCTTGTTTGATTTGTGTTTACTGGGGTGTTATGTGCTTGTTTGTGTTTATATTTGTTTTATGTACAGTTGCTTTACTGCTTTCTTTACTGCTTTACATATATCATACTCTCATGCTGTCTGGCTGGATCTGGTTTTGCTTTGGTGGGTGGGTGTTCTACTGAGAGTTAAGATCCTATACCTGGGATCTGAGTGACACCTAGGCTAGAGTGGTTCATATTCTTTCCCATTCCATCTCGGTCTGGTGCGGGAATATGAAACACGGTTCAGATATGGGTTTCTTCTTGAGAACTCTGTGTTGCAGATTTCCTGCAATGCTAGGGCTATCTGGGAAGCCTGCTAAGTCTGAATGACCTTTTAGTATTGACCTCCAGAAACTGAGGTGAATTAGAGGAGGAACTTTTATGGTTATTGTAAACACTGTACCTCCGGGTTAGAAGTGTTTACACTTCTCATAACTGATCCAAGTCTGAGGATCTTTGTTTTAGAACACCACCTGCGAGGGGGTTGGGTTGTTTACAGGTTTGCAGGTACCCTTGGCCTCAACACACCCTGTTACTTTGATTTGATTAAGAATACTCCATTTTGGAACAGTTCTTGTGATTCTAAACCCTGGACATGTGGCTCTTTATTTGAGCCCCCCACCTTGGTTACTGGACCTATAGACCTCCATCTGGAATTCTTGAACATACTTGGACCTATATCAGAGCATTTGATCAAATCCAGCTCAGTCACAAACCCTTGCATATCATTTGCATACATAATCATTGCATCATATTGACATTTGCTTATTTGTGTTTCAGGGTATCCATCTCCATCTTTTGGTTTGGTTTTGACCCTATCTTCAGTATTGACCTATCTTCACCAGCATCTGCTTCAGCTATCAGTCACCTGCACCAGCCAATCAGTGGCCCATTCCTCAGTGTTATCATCAGCACCTATCTCCTCGACATCATGGCACCTAAAAAGAGTAACATCACCTACCACTTCTTCCAGCCAGAGCTATCTGACATCAGGAGGATTCAGACCCTGATCACTCCAGACCACATACCATTGTTCAGGGAACACTATGGAGATATACTTGATATGATTATGGATCTGGACCCTTCACAGAGAAGCCTGATCCACACTTGCATTCAGTTTTATGATCCCCCACTGAGGTGTTTCACTTTCCAAGACTTTCAGTTGGGCCCTTTATTGGAAGAATACTCGTCATTGGTTGGTATACCTATCAGGGGCGGAATCCCTTTCAACCCTGAGATGGTCTTTCCTGGTAATGAAGAAGTAGCAAAGGCTTTGCATCTGGAATCAGTTCTGATAGGGGAGCATATGAATTCTAAGGCTGGAATCCCTGGTTTCCATCTGGATTTCTTGATCTCTCAGGCTACCCTGAAAGCTTCTTTAGGAGAGTGGAAAGCTGTCTGTGCTTTATTGGCCTTGAGCATATATGGGATTATATTATTTGCAGATGAGCCTCGATTCATTAGCAAGAATGCAATCCATCTTTTCCTCCTGAGGAACCCAGTACCCACTTTATTGGGGGATCTCTATTACTCAGTGCATCAGAGGAATGAAAAGCAGAGGGGAAGATTAGTGAGGTGTTGTGCTCCTTTGTTCCATACTTGGCTCCTCAGGCATTTGCCCAAGACAGATGCATTTCTGAATCCTCATCAGCAGAGAAATTGGGCTAGAAGGCTCACTGCTCTAACTTCAGCCGATATCAGGTGGTGCACTCAAGGCACCAAGGGCAGGGATATCATGACCAGCTGTGGGCATTTTCCCAATGTGCCCCTAATAGGAGTTAAGGGTAGTATTAATTACAACCCTCTGCTGTTCAAAAGACAACTGGGCTATGCACTGGTCCACACTCCTAAGACACAGGACTTGGTTGAGACTCTTTATTGTGAGAACAAGCCTAATCTGGCTATTGTTAGGCAGGCTGCCTGGGCCTGGGATAATGTTCAAACCAAGGGAGTAATCATTCTGGGGAAGTGCAACAATGTGGCATCAGCACAATATTATGAGTGGTCCCATGCCAGGGCCCAATTCTCTGGAATGCCCTTTACCATGGAGGATATGCCTGGACCATCCTCAGCACCACCCCCTGCCACTATCAGTTTGGAGGAGTTTGAGGGCTTGAAGGAAAGAAATGAGAGGTTGACCCAGGCTTTGCAGAAGACCCTCCGGGAGAGGAGTGATGGTAGGTTGGATATTGAGAGGTTAGAGAGGTTGAGAGTGGAGCATCTGGCTAAGATTGAGAAGTCTGGGGATTATATCAAGAAGTCTAAGGCTGGAGAACAAATTCTGAAGAATGCTTGCAAGGAAGCCCAGTTCCAGAGAGCAAGGACAGACTTGTATCTGAAGGAGAGTCAGGCTAGGTGGGTCAGGATCACCGAAGCTCGTACTCTGGAGGACAAGAGAGTCCAAGACAAGATAGAGCAGCGGGAAGCTAGTGCAAAAGAGCAGCAAGAAGCCTTGGCAGCAGCCCAGAGGGAGATATCAGAGCTGAAGATCAAAGCTGGAGTGAAGAGGTCAAAGGACCAAAGTCAGCACAAGAAGCTAACAACAGCTGTTACTACCCGGAATCTCCTCATCAGGAATCTCACGGAGCGTCCAGCTGATCCTGTGACCGAAGCACTTCTCAAGGAAGTTCGGGAGGATGAGTTTGGTCTTGGTGTTTGACCATTTGCTTGTTGTTGCTTTCATTCCATGTACTTTTATTTTCTTGTGATGTATTTTGGCCCCTCAGAGGGCTTGTATTTGTAAACAAACTATGTACCATTTGCCTTTTGTAATATATGTTTTAGTTTGTTCCATCCGAGTTTACTTCAAAAAGCAACATCAACAGCATCTTCAAGGGTCTGGAAGGGTCAAAACTGAATGCCAAACCGGATACCTTGAAAACAAATAAGCATACCGCATTGCATGCTAACCCTTTGTTTGTTTTGTAGGTTTTTGTTTTATTGTTGCTAACTCTGTTGTGATGTTCAGGAACTATTGCTCGACGCCGGGTATTTCCCCTCAACCGTCCGCACTGTTATCCAACCCGTAACAATCTTCCGAGCATACAAATGGATCAGGTACAGCAGGACCTTGCAGAGGTCAGAAATCAAATGGAAAACGAAAGATTGGAAATGAGAACGCAGATGACTCAGTTTATGGAAGTGATGAACAACATGGCTCAGAGCCAGGAAAGATTGAGAGCCATGGTGGAAAGGCAAAGTCAAGAGGATCCACATGTAGGGACTGCTGGCACGAGCAACAATGAGAGGGTCCAACCTCATGTCAATCCCCCAGTCTTTGGACCACACCTCCATCCTGAGGTCAACATCCCTGCAAATGTTCAAGGGACTGCCACTGCAGCCAGGGTACTGCAAGAAGACCCCCAAGAGGATCAATTCACAGTAATGGGTGCTAGGGAAGAAGCTTATGACAGAAGGTTGGATGAGATAGCTGAGAAATTGAGATCCTTAGAGTCTCAAAACTCTTTGGGCTTTGACGTCATGGACATGTGCTTGGTAGACGGGGTCAGGATTCCCCATAAGTTCAAACCTCCTTGTTTTGAGAAATACAACGGGACTTCATGCCCCCGGACTCACTTACAATCATTTCTGGGGAGGCTGAAGGCCTATACTATGGATGAGAAGCTCTGGATGTTTTATTTTGAGGATAGCTTAACTGGAGCGTCAAGAGAATGGTACTCTCACCTGACGAGGGCAACTATCAGGTGTTGGAAGGACCTGGCAGAGGCCTTCATCAGACAGTATCAGTACAACTTAGATATGGCACCCAACAGGACCCTCCTAATGGGAATGTCACAGTCGTCAAGGGAAAGTTTCCGAGAATATGCCCAGAGATGGAGGCAATTGGCTGCTGCTGTTCAGCCACCTATGTCTGAGAGGGAAATGGCAGATATGTTTATGAACACCCTCCAGGGAACATATATTGACAGGCTGGCTGCTTTCTCTTCCACTAGCTTTGCAGATGTTGTCATAGCTGGGGAGAGAATCGAGAGCCTGTTAAAGATGGGCAAAATCTCTGACAATGGTGCCAGCTCGTCCAGAAATACAAGGAAGCCTTTTGCAGGCCCAAGAAGAACTGGCGAGACCAATGCCATCCACACCAACAGGGGCAGACCCCAGTATGTTCACAGGTCTGTAGCAGCAGTCACCATCCCCGCTCCAGCTCATCCTCAACCAGCTTATCAACCTCCGCAGCAAAACTATCAGCAACAACCTCAGTACCATCAACAAACTCAGTATCCTCCAAGGAATTACAACAACACCAACAACAACAACCAGCAAAGGCCATTTCAGCAGAGGCCATCTCAAGCCAATAGGGTGATCGATCCGATCCCTATGCCATATGCTACGTTGCTGCCACAACTCCTGAAACTCAACCTAGTTGAGCTAATGACGTTGGCACCTCCAGATCCCAACAGTCTACCCAGGAATTATGACTCCAACGCCAGATGTGCTTTTCATTCAAATGCACCTGGCCACAGTACAGAAAAGTGCAGAGCCCTGCACATGAAGGTACAAGACCTGGTGGACTCTAAAGCCCTGAATTTCGCACCACCACCCAATGTTAATAAGAACCCCATGCCAAACCACGGTGGTCCCAGAATTAATGCTATTGAAGAAGACAAGCCGTCTTATTTAATAACCAGTGTGGGTCAGATCCGGACACCGTTGGTAGAAATCAAGGCTCAACTCCTCGAATGTCAAATGTTCCCGGGGTGTGAGTTAGGGTGTGCTTACTGCAATATTTCAGTAAATGGGTGTGATAATTTGAGGGATGGCATAGATGGTCTCATTCAGAGTGGCCAACTCCAAATCACCACATCATTTCCGACAAACCCAGCAACCTCATCAGCAACAATTCCAGTATCTCCTACAACTGCAACAACCATTGTTCCCGACAATTCTTCAGCTTCATCAACAAATATTTCATCTGTCGTTTCAACTAATCAGACATCAACAAATGTTCTTTCTACAACTCCAGCACCACTCCATTTTGAAACTCCTACAACAACAACATCCATCCTTCCAACAATGTATCCTACAACATCAGCAACGAATCATGAAGATGTCTCAACCGTTACCATCTATTACGATCCAGAAGATAACTCTGCGTACAATTCACAAAGTGCTGCCCCCATCAGAGCACCGGTCATGATATATTACGATCCACAGATTATCACCATTCCTTCCGCAGCTGCAGTCAGTCCAGTCACTATCACGGTGCCTGGACCAGTACCTTATGAAAGCAGCAATGCCATCCCCTGGCATTACGGCTCTGACCTGTACTGCGGGGGACAAAAAATCACTTTTGAATCATCAACCCCTGCACCACGAATAGACAATGTGGGAGGAGGCGGAGGCTTCACTCGAAGCGGACGTCTCTTTGCTCCACAAATTCAGAGACCCACTACCGAAGCAGAAGCTGCTGCCAAGGCAAAAGGGAAAAGCTTGGTGCAGGAAGAGCAGGCTGTTAAAGAAGATTTGAAAACGCCCTTTGATCAAGAGGTTGATGAGTTCATGCGAATCATCAAGAAGAGTGATTATAAAGTAGTGGATCAGCTTCATCAGACGCCTTCCAAGATCTCAATCCTATCATTGCTTATGTGCTCCGAAGCCCATCGGAACGCACTACTCAAAGTTTTGCACGCAGCTTATGTGCCTGAAGAGATCACTGTCAATCAGTTGGAAGCTGTAGTTGGAAATGTTAATGCTAGTCATGGAATAGGGTTCACCAACACTGATTTGACCACGGAAGGCCGCAACCATAACAAGGCATTGCACATAACCATGGAATGTAAAGGTGCTGTCCTTTCCCATGTGCTGGTAGACACGGGGTCATCCCTCAATGTCTTACCTAAAAAGGCCCTGGTGAAGCTAGAATATGACGGATTGGCGTTAAGACCCAGCAACCTGGTGGTGAGAGCCTTTGATGGTTCAAAGAGATCGGTTCTGGGAGAAATTGAGTTGTCTATAACGATTGGCCCGCAGACCTTCAAAACGACCTTCTACGTGATGGATATACAGCCTGCCTACAGCTGTCTATTGGGTAGGCCATGGATCCACGCCGCTGGCGCCGTGACCTCTACCCTTCACTAGAAGTTAAAATACGAGTGGGAGGGTCAAATCGTTACGATCTGTGGAGAGGAGAATATTTTTGTCAGCCACCTGGCTACTTATAAGTACATTGAGATGGATGGGGAGATCCATGAAACAATGAGCCAAGGTTTCAAAGCCTTGAATGTCAATGAAACATCTGCTGTACCTGGTACTTCAATATCATCATACCAACAAGCCCGGAAGGTTGTTGAGGGAGGAAACGCCCAAGGCTGGGGCAAACTGTTATCGGTGGAGAAGAAAGAGGATAGATTTGGGTTGGGTTACAAACCAACTCAACAAGATCAAGCAGAGGCTGCAAAAGAGCCCAACTTTGTGAGTGGGGGGATGCTCACCCCTGATGCTGTCAACAACTTGGAAGACGAGCTGGAAGAAGAACGCAACCTGGAAAGCTGGATTCGTCCAAAGATCCCGGGGAGCAGTATCTCGAACTGGTCTTCCCAGGAAATTATAAGAGTTACTCATGCAGAGTAATTATTATTTTCTGTATTTTTATAGCATGCATCAAAGTCTTGCATCTTGCCCAAGATGACAAGATTCATTTTGTAATCGGGCCATCTGTACTTTTTGTGCAACAAGATTAATCAATGAAATATCAGACATCTTTTTGCAAATGAGTCTTTTTCTTTTCCGTTCACTGTTTTTCCATTTTTCTTTTTGTACAAAAAAAATAAATGGCAGTGTTTTCAAAATGACAACTTTATTTCACTTTTCTAAAACAAGATTAAAATCAAATCACTAAAAAACGAACAAACTGAACCCTTGCAGAGAGTGCCTTCCAGACAGCACCGACAACAACACGGCTATGACTTCGTATGACTTTGACAATCCAATCAATCAAGCTAATGAAGGGGTTGAAGAAGAGTATGAGCTTCCTGAGGAGCTAGCCAGGTTGTTAAGACAAGAGGAAAAGGTTATTACTCCTCACCAGGAGGAGGTTGAAACGATCAATCTTGGTACAAACGAAGACGTGAAAGAAGTTAAAATCGGGGCTCGCCTACAAGACTCAGTGAAGAGACAACTGATTTACTTGCTTCGAGAGTATGTGGACGTGTTTGCTTGGTCTTATCAAGATATGCCAGGGTTGAATACCGACATTGTTGTGCACAAGCTTCCTTTGAGAGAAGAATGCCCGCCGGTTAAACAGAAACTGCGCCGTACTCGCCCGGACATGGCAATGAAAATCAAGGAGGAGGTATAAAAGCAATGGGACGCCGGATTCCTTGCTGTAACTAGCTATCCACCGTGGGTTTCTAATATAGTACTTGTGCCCAAGAAAGACGGCAAAGTAAGGATGTGTGTTGACTACCGGGATCTGAACAGAGCCAGCCCGAAAGACGACTTCCCTTTACCTCATATTGACGTATTGGTGGATAACACGGCTCAGTTCTCAGTATTTTCCTTCATGGATGGATTTTCAGGATACAACCAGATTAAGATGTCACCTGAAGACATGGAGAAGACAACCTTCATCACACCCTGGGGCACGTTCTGCTACAAGGTAATGCCATTTGGGCTCAAGAATGCCGGTGCAACATATCAACGGGCTATGGTAACATTATTCCACGATATGATTCATAAAGAGATAGAATGTTATATGGATGACATGATTGCCAAGTCCCTTACTGAAGAGGACCATCTGGTAAATCTGCTCAAGTTGTTCAAACGTCTGAGGAAGTACCAATTGAAGTTGAACCCCAACAAGTGCACATTCGGGGTGCGATCTGGTAAGCTACTGGGTTTTATTGTAAGCGAGAAAGGGATTGAAGTTGACCCTGACAAAGTCAAAGCTATTCAAGAAATGCCTGCACCGAAGACAGAGAAGGAAGTTCGAGGGTTCTTAGGTCGTTTGAACTACATCTCCAGGTTCATATCTCACCTTACAGCAACCTGTGAACCCTTGTTCAAATTGTTGAGAAAAGAACAGACGGTCGGGTGGAACAAAGACTGCCAGAAGGCTTTTGACAAGATCAAAGAATACCTGCAAGAGCCTCCAATCCTTATGCCTCCAGTTGGAGGAAGACCTCTGATAATGTACTTGACAGTATTAGAAGAGTCAATGGGGTGTGTGCTGAGCCAGCATGACGAGTCTGGTCGAAAAGAGTATGCAATATACTACCTAAGCAAAAAGTTTACCGACTGTGAACAACGTTATTCACTGCTCGAGAAAACTTGCTGTGCTTTAGCGTGGGCTGCTCGCCGACTGAGGCAGTATATGTTGACCCACACTACTTTGTTGATCTCAAAAATGGACCCAGTTAAGTACATATTTGAGAAGCCAACTCTTACCGGACGGGTTGCAAGATGGCAAATGATCCTTACAGAGTATGACATTCAATACACATCACAAAAAGCCATCAAGGGCAGTGTATTGTCGGAATATCTTGCTGAGCAACCCATTGATGATTACCAGCCTATGAGATTTGACTTCCCTGATGAAGACATCATGTTCATAAAAGCAAAAGACCATGAAGAGCCTGTTCATACTGAAGGGCCTGACCCGAAAGAAGAATGGACTATGATGTTTGATGGGGCTGTTAATATGAATGGTCGTGGTGTTGGTGCAGTACTCATTACACCGAAAGGAGTTCACATGCCTTTCTCGGCAAAGCTCACTTTCAATTGCACTAACAACGAAGCTGAATACGAAGCTTGCATTATGGGTCTTGAGGAAGCCATTGACCTCAGGATCAAGACATTGACCGTATTCGGAGATTCAACTCTGGTAATCAATCAAACCAACGACAAATGGTACACCCACCAGGATCATCTGGTACCTTACAGGGATTATACAAGGAGGTTATTGACTTTCTTTACAACGGCCAAGCTTGAGTATATCCCTCGGGACGAGAATCAGTTTGCAGATGCTCTGGCTACCATTTCGTCCATGATCAAAGTTCAGACCGTCAACTTCGTACCTCAGATCTTAGTGTCCAGGCTGGACAGACCAGCATATGTGTTTGCAGCAGATGTTGTTAAAGATGATAAGCCTTGGTTCCACGACATTAAGTGCTTCTTGGAGGATCAAACATACCCACCTGGGGCATCTTCCAATGATAAGAAGACTTTGAGAAGGCTTGCTGGTAGTTTCTTTCTGAACACTGATGGTTCTCTATACAAAAGGAACTTTGATATGGTACTCCTCAGATGCGTTAATAAGACGGAAGCAGATTTGTTGATGCATGAAGTGCACGAAGGATCCTTTGGTACCCATGCTGGAGGACATGCCATGGCTAAGAAGTTGCTGAGATCAGGCTATTACTGGATCACGATGGATGCCGACTGTTGTGCCTATGCCAGAAAATGCCATAAATGCCAGATCTATGCAGATAAGGTGCATGTGCCTCCCAATCCTTTGAACATAATGTCTTCACCCTGGCCTTTTGCTATGTGGGGCATTGACATGATTGGTAAGATTGAGCCAACTGCTTCGAATGGCCACAGATTCATCCTGGTTGCCATTGATTATTTCACCAAGTGGGTTGAAGCAGCATCGTATGCAAATGTCACAAGACAAGTGGTAGCTAGATTTCTGAAGAGGGATATCATCTGTCGGTATGGAGTGCCCGAGCGAATCATTACTGATAATGGTTCCAATCTAAACAACAAAATGATGGCAGAGCTGTGCCGGGACTTCAAAATTCAACATCACAATTCTTCTCCTTACAGGCCAAAGATGAACGGCGCTGTCGAGGCAGCAAATAAGAATATCAAGAAGATTGTGCAGAAGATGGTAGTCACCTACAAGGACTGGCATGAGATGCTACCGTTTGCCTTGCATGGGTACCACACGTCAATCAGAACATCCACTGGGGCAACACCGTATCAACTTGTGTATGGTATGGAAGCAGTCCTACCGGTTGAGGTTGAATTACCCTCCCTACGGGTACTAATGGATGTCAAGCTGAACGAAGCAGAATGGGTCCGGTCCCGATATGAACAGCTGAGTCTGATTGAAGAGAGAAGATTGGCTGCAATTTGTCATGGGCAGTTGTATCAGAAAAGAATGAAGAAAGCCTTCGATCAGAAAGTCAGGCACCGAGAGTACCAAGTAGGAGATCTTGTGCTGAAGAGAATCCTCCCTCCTCATACAGACCACAGGGGCAAGTGGACTCCAAATTATGAAGGACCATTTGTAGTAAAGAAAGTTTTCTCGGGTGGATCACTGATGCTCAGCACTATGGATGGTGAAGACTTCCCGTCCCCTGTGAATTCAGATGCAGTTAAAAAATACTTCGCATAAAAATGACCCGCTGGACACAAAAACAGAATGTAAGTCCAGGCAAAAATAGGGCATCCCGGCGAGTCAAAAACAGAATAAAAGACTCGGGCAAAAAGTAAGGGAAAATAAACAAAAACGTACACCCGCTGAGTTGAAAAGCCGCATTGGACAGCTCAGGCAAAAATGGGTATCCCGATGGATTGAAAACCCGAAAGGGCGATCCATGCAAAATAAGGGAATAAGCGAACAACTGCATTCTGAATTCGTCTGTATCGCCTACAACTTGGTAAGCTTCGAAGGGATCAAGCTTCAATCAGACATAGCCTCCTTCAGAAAGTAAGATGAGAAGAACGTCAAAAGTCATATGAGTCGTAGCAGAAGAGGAAGCTCCTTAAAGCGTCATCAACATTGCCAGCATTTTGTTTCTCAATTTGTAACGATCTCCTCATTTCAGGGGATTTGTTTCTTTGACTGTATCTCGCCAATTCAGGGCATTTGAATTAATAAAATCAGATTTCCAGTCATGTTTCGTCTTGTACATTTTTATTTGCAAAAAAATGTCTGATGTCTTAAGAAGAACTAATTGCATGAATACAGATGTTTACCTTCAAAATAAAAGTCACATGCTTGCAGGGAATATACTTACTCTCGGAAGGGTCTAAGCTCCTATGACGGAATCCAGTAAAGGATACCTCGGGATTACTTGCGCGTTTCCCTATCTTTGCAGGATTGCAGGTATCCAGAACGCAACTTGGGGCATGTATGCTTCATCCCAGCAAGCTGGCAAATCAACACTCAGTCTCTGCACCCGAAATGCCTTCTCCCCAACTGAGTTGCCACTTGCTACTTCTCCCCATCAGAGTTACCAGGCATCACAGAAGGCGCCCATATCCCCGGCTGAGTCAAGGATCCTCTTCAACAGAATCCCTAGGGAGGTCTTTCAGTGATCTCTCTTTCTCCCCGGCCAAGTTGCCATTCCCTCCTCAGCCGAGTATGAAAGTCAGGGAGTCCTCTCCCCACAGAGTTTCAGCCTCTATCCAGAAGAACAACACATGAAGGAATCACAACAGAGTGAAGAAGGCTTCTACAAACCCCAGCTGGGTCTTTCATTTATTGGAATAGGTCTCTCAGTGACCCGAATCCCCAAGCAGATATCATATCATCAGATCTACCAATGATCTCATCCCCAGCTGGGATGTCCACTTCAACAGAACGATCGAAGATCTTCGTGGCAGCGACGGGATCCGAATCCCGGTTTGGTATCTTTGCATAATCATGGCATTCACATCATAACCACCCACAAAGCGTAGCATTCCGTGTAATACGGAGCATTACGGCAAAAAAGCAAGCATATAGCATAATCATAAGCCATGTTTTGAATCAACACTTGTGAATAATGACAATCCGTCAATATACAGAATACTTCCTCCAAAATCCCCAGCGGAGATTCCCCAGCAAAATCAGTTGCCTCACATTCACAAACACCATTATATATACTCTCCTTGGCACCCGTCCGTGTCAATACTCCTTAGTAAGGTCACCCGAATACCCTGTACAAACAAAGCCACTCGTATTACGGATACTGTTTGACACCCGTCTGTGTCATAACCCCAGCAGAAAGCCAAAGGCGTCCTCTTTGCACTCACATATACTTACATATATAATCCTTTGACACCCGTCCGTGTCATATCCCCAGCACAGTCATCTATACTTTGTACATCAGATACTTGTTCATATTACACTCTTCCCCTTTTGACACTCGTCCGTGTCATTCTCCCCAGCAGTCAAATACTCATCCATATACCACTCACTCTTATACAGATACTCGTCCGTATCTTGTATATACCGCTTATATATCCCCGCAGATTCAATGCTAGTCCTCGTTCTTTGTTAACCAGTTGGTACTCGTCCGTACCATCATCTCAGAATATACGTCTAGATTTTGTTTCTACATGATACCCGTCCGTATCATAGTCTTAAGGATGCTCGTCCGCATCTTTAATCTATACACAACATCTAAACACTTATACTTTTTGTTCCTTGAATGTAAGCACTCGTCCGTGTTTACCATTCCCCAGTAGATCGCCAACAAAACAATTTTTTTTCTTTTTATCTGACACTCGTCCTGTGTCATGATAAACCCGGAGAGCAGCCGTACCCTGCTAGGTGGTCGTCCTCCACCTCTTGATGGTCGTCCTCCATCATGCTCATCCGATGGCCGTCCCCATCGTTGATATTTTTAGCAGCCGTCCCCTGCTAGGTGGTCGTCCTCCACCTTTTGATGATCGTCCTTCATCATTTTGTCCAATGGTCGTCCCCATTATTGATTTTGGTTATCTGGCATTCGTCCTATGTCATGATAAACCTTGAGAGCAGCCGTCCCCTGCTAGGTGCTCGTCCTCCACCTCTTGATGGTCGTCCTCCATCATGCTCATCCGATGGCCGTCCCCATCGTTGATTTAGCAGCCGTCCCCTGCTAGGTGGTCGTCCTCCACCTCAGATGACCGTCCCTCATCTTAACCCAACAGAGCAGCCGTCCCCTGCTAGGTGATCGTCCTTCACCTTTGATGACCGTACCTCATCATCTGTTTATTTCATTTATTCTTTAACCCGATGGCCGTCCCCGTCGTGGTCCCTTTCCCTTTCAACTTAGCCCGATGGCCGTCCCCATCGTTGGTTACTTTACTTTATGAACTTGATGGCCGTCCCCGTCATGTTTCATTAATCCCCAGAGAATTTTACAGCTTTACCTTGATGGCCGTCCCCATCATAATTCTTTTATCCCCAGCATGTCGGCCGTCCCCGTCATTGCTTTATTTCCCGCACCTTTCCAGCATGTCGACCGTCCCCGTCATTGCCCTTTACCCAGCAGTCGTCCTCTGCTCGACGGTCGTCCTCCGTCGCCCACACTTTACAATATACTTCATTTTCTTTTACAATCTATATCCCTTTTCTTCTTCATTCTGTGAGTGCAAATTTTGGACTGTCTTTGGTATTCAACCACAAGTTATCTTGTTTGCCTGTCAAGCCGTCGCTTACAACCGGCACAGCTAACTCATGTTTGAATAGGGGCAGCTGTAAACACCCCAAATTTGCCCTCACCCATTCACACCATGGCTTGTGATCATTTCATATGCATAAACTCAATCATACCATCTCATATCCCATTTTTGATTCACTGCATTGGTTCTAAGTCATCTGCATCTAGGGTTTGTGATCTGAGCAATCCAAGAGCTTCTTGAGCCACTCCCAAAGGTCATCAATCACTTCAAAGGGGTCTATATGTGTTCAAGCATCATATTACATCTTCTCAAAGTCAAGAATGCCAAAGAATCACAAGAACTGGGATTTGTGTGAAGGCAGAGCCAGGTTTAACTGCACAGATGACCTAAAATTAGGGTTTTGGTTTCAGAGGCCATAACTCCAATTTTTTTGGTCATTCTTGTTTCCATTGGTCTCTATATGGTATAGGGAGTATGCATATCAATTTTCATGAAGAAATTCCATGGGGAAGTCATCTGATCAAGAGTTGACTTTCTGGACAAGTCAGTGCAAAATCAGGGCATATGAGGCCCCCAATGACCCAACCAAGGGGTGATCTTCATCATTTTGAGTGTATATGATCTTTATTTGATCATGGAAGAAGGTTGAAGTTCACAAAATTCAAGAATTACAAGTTTTTGCAAAGTTGACTTTTTAGGGCATGGTTGACTTTTCATGAAATGTCATTTTATGCCACTTTTTCAACCCTTGCTTTTTGATCCAAAAATGCTTCAAATGAAAAAACTTTGGTCATGAAAGTTGTAGATTAGATCTTTACCTTTTCAAAAAGTACAAGAACATAATCTAATTCATTTTGGATCAAAAGTTATGGTATGTCAAAGTTGGCAAAAATCACTAATTTTCAAGACATGCCTCAAATGAGAAACTTGCAAAAACTTTGTACCAAGGCATTTGTAACTTCTAATTCATGTCAAACCATTGCACAAGCATCATGTGAGTCCTAAAGTTCAGATTGGACCAAGATTTCCTCATGTTTTATGGCTTGTAGGACAAGAAAGTTTCATATGAACCAAAAGTGAACAACTTGCAAAAACCATCATCACACCTCATCCACTTGTTGCCTACAATGCTGAACCATTCTAGCCTCTCTCTCACACCATGCTGCGCCAGCCCACACACTTGTACCTGCCTAGAACCCAGCCCATGCCCTCCTTACACCAAAGTTGACATTTTGCAAAAGTGAACTTACCTATCACAGCAGGCCAGGTCACATCATCTGACCAATGGGATTATTTTATGCAAGCAAAATGCAGGTCATTCCACATAACAAGCAAGGCTGAAACACACAAGAACATCACATTCACAAACTCACTCCCTCAAGCATTTCTCTTGGAATTTCTCTACACAGCTCACAAACACAAAAACCAAGTCCACTGATCAACTCACCTTGCTTCACTGAGCCAAAACCAGCAAGACTCAGGCCTGAACTAAGCAAGAACTGAGCTTCACCATTTTTTATCCTCAAAGCCAGAACTTTTGAATCTCACTTTCCAGCCATCAAACACCCCATTTCTCTTCACCAACAAGTCAAACACACCCAAAGGAGCAAGAATCCACCATTGGAGTAGCCTGAAACCTCACAATTCCTGACTGTGAAACCTGCTGCACCAGAACTCTTCTCTTCAAACCAGCCATCCACAAGAACTTTGGAGCTTCTCTTTGAGTTCAAGGGAGTCAAAAAAGTTCATTTGCACACGAAGGAGGCTCTGAAAGCTCAGTATTGAAGCTTTCCAGCTCAGGTATGATCATGGATTCTTTTTCCTCAGAGCTTACATTTTAAGTTATAAATTGATTGCTCATGTCTTGCTGGTCATGGGGATGTTCTTAGAATCAAAAATGAGTAAGAAATGAGTTTGTATTGTCACTCTGAAATTTCACCCGTGAAATTTGTTTCTTTCGATTTGCTTGATTCTTGATGTTTAAATGATGTTTGAGAGTGGATTCGTGTCCTAGGATGTTAGAGGATCACTTGGCTGTGTTTAATTTGATGTTTAGAAGCCTAAATCAGGACCTAAGGTTTTGTTATCACCGGAGAAGATGACCGGAGCTCCCCTCCGGTCACCTGAATTTGTTTAACCCTAATCCTGTAATTAAATGAGGTTTAAATCTTGAGCGTTGGATCAGATGACTTGCATTGACTTCGCGCGTGAGTGAGTGGTTCAGATGGGTCCACTGTGCCCTAATCACCATTAAGTCTAATTAATCCATTTAATTAATTTATAAACTTAATTAAAATCAGATGCAATCCAGGCCCTTTAAAAACGCGCGCAGTCAACAATTTCAAACCCAGGATCCATCCCAGCCCTCCATTCAGTTGACTTGTCTATTTTCTTTGTTTTAATTCATTTATTTCATATTTGTTTTATACAATTTATTTAAAATAGCAAAAATGTTTTAAAAATTATGAAACTTTTTGTCAAGAGTTTCATTAATTTTTAAAACACAAAAATATTTTTATTTTTATTTTTAGCATTAAAAAAGTATGTTTAAATATTTAAAAGTTTCTTTTTAATTAATTAATGAGAATTAATTAATTAAAAATACTTTTAGGTATTTAAAAATCACCAAAAAATTCATGAAATGTTCTAAGACATTCAGAAACATTGTCCAACCTTCAAACCAAATTTATTTTTTGATCTTGATGCATTTTGAGGATTTTTCATTGAATTAAAATCATTTTTATGCATTAATTTGATCCAAACTTCCAAAAATCATTTTTGCCTAACCCTAAAGAGTTGGACCTTGATTCTTTTTGCATTGCATTGTGTTTAGCATGTAGTTTGTGAGATTAAATGGCCATGATTTGATCTTTCATTTTCAATTTGTTTGATAATTTTCTTGTTTAGGAACCCTAAAACCCTAGAAAACTTAGGAAAATCATAACTTGAATTTGGTTAGGAGTTGGAACTTCTCCTTTGGGCAGTGAGTTAGTATAGGATTAGGGGTCCTTTGAGTGAATTTTCAATTTTTTTATAATGTTGTTTGCTTCTGGTTTTGGTTTTTGTTTGTTGCATAAACCCTAATTTGGGGCTTTCATATGCATCCATCTTGCATTTTCTTGCATAACATGACTTGCCATGACATTCCATGCCTCCATTTGATTCATTTAACATCATAAGACATATTGAAAGCATGTTTGAGCATTGCATTTCTCATTTGTCATGTTGTATGCCATATGCACCTCATAACTTTTCATGTATGTTCATGTGTCTTAACTTGCTTCATTTGCATCCATGAACTTGTATGATCATCCACATGTGTTGTTTCTGGTTTGTAACATCTCATAGCATCATTAACATCATGCATATGCTTCTGGTTTGGTTTTGCATCATACCATTTCATCTCATTTTGCATTGCATTGCATTCTCTTTTCTAACCTTTCAGGTGGTAAGTGATTTTGAGAAGTGAATTTGCCTTCACTTCTCATAACTTCTCTTCATCTCTTTCATGCATCCTTGCTGCATTTTTATGTGTGTTTGAGTTTGAGCTTGCTCATTCTTCTTCTTCTTGCTTTCTTTCTTCAAGTGACTTGACTTCTTGAATGAAGCAAGTTACTTTGCTTCTCTTGACCCTTTCATCTGCTTCCTGGTGGTTCCATTGAAGACTTCTCTTGAAAACCTCACAAACCTTAGGAAAAAACAAGCATGACAATGGTTAGGGTTTTGATTAGTCCCCCACTTAGTTTTACCTTTGTGTCTCTTTGAGTCTTCTCTTCTCACCTCATAATCAGGGACTAAACCCTAAAGGCTTTAAGGCTTTGTGATTAAGCTTATGCCTGCATCCTTATCTTAGGATGAAGTGTATAACTTTAATCCTAAGTGTTAAACCCTTAATGTGTTTAAATCCTTTAATCAATCCATCTAATAATCATCAAGACATCACACTTGTAACTTGGGCCTTGCATTAGGGTTCTAATTCTTCCTTAATTGGTTAAGAAGGACTAACCCTAGTGTTAATGGACAAGTCCCCCTCAAGTAGTCTTGCAAATCATAAAATTCACTTCATCATCATATCATTGAATAAAATCCACTTAATAAAGGCTTTGTTTTGTCATGAGTTTAATCCCTAATCATGGATTAAGTTGAGGAGCTTTCCTCAGCTTAAACATTCTCATCTATTATCCTTCTATTAGGATGGTGTAATGAGTCTGTTTAATCCCTGATTATGGCTTAACCTCATTACTTAACACTAAACAAAAATCACAAAAAACATCTAAATAATCACAAGTAGGTAAATGACCTTAATTCTACATCAAAGGTGATTAAGTGTGAGAATATGACTTCACACTTAAGGTACTCTCATTACCCCTAATCAGAGGGAGGATGTGATGAGTTTACTAAATCCACTAGTTTAGACTTAAGCTCATTAACTTATGGCAAAATCCAAAAAGCAATAAAAGACTGAAAATGCAAAAAACAAACAATAATCGTCTCCTTCGGGATTCTTTTCTCATCTCATTCACTCATAAACGAGAACTTGCTTCTTCCGTCTAATGCAAGACAGTTTGCACCTGAGCCAGACAGGTCATACACTTGAGCATAGACAAGTAAGCAGTTCACAAGTCAATTCATCTTTCAGTCTCTTTGGGTCGAACTACGGTGTTCTGACTTCCTCATTGCACGAGAGGATACGTAGGCATAACTTAACGGTTATCGAACAAAAGTATCTGTATATTCCCCCTCCTTCCAGCATTATTCTTTAAGCCTCATGATCTTGAGCATCTTATTCTTGTTCTTACACTGACACTGTACATGCTGCACTTCACACTTCTTTTACACAGACACCTGTACATCCTTTTCCAGTTCATTTATACACAAATTGCACTGACACTACCCCTTTAAAACACAAATCTTTTAAGCGTGGATCCCGTCGAGTACGGCGGACAATCTGAGTGCTAATACCTTCCCAGGTTGTAACCAACCCCCTTTCTCAGTCTCTCTGGTTCGCAACCGTCTTATCCATTTCTTTCTAGGCCTATGCAGCATTGCCTTTCCTCCGGGATAAAAATGCCTAGCTGGCGACTCTTTTCTTCTCCAGTGAGTTCACGGCTGTGTGTTCTCATTGTCCCTCTCGCCGACCGTTCGCGTCTGTACCCTATCTGACTTGGTTTCATTTAGTGGGGAGCGACAACAAGCTCTCGAAAGATCCTCAAGTGACTGAATCGTCTTCTTCGTCTAACCATTTGTATGTGGATGATAAGCAGAACTTAATCGTAACTTTGTACCCAAAACACTTTGCAAAATGTCCCAAAATCTCGAAGTAAACCTCAGATCTCTATCTAACACAATGCTAGTCAAAATACCATGCAAACTGACAATCCTCTCAATGTACAACTTTTCTAACTTCTCCAATGGGTAATCCATTCTCATCGAAATAAAGTGAGCATATTTTGTCAATCTATCCACAATAACCCAAATAGCCTCAAAATTACTCGGTGTTATAGGTAAACCAGACACAAAATCCATAAATATACTATCTTATTTCCACTTAGTAATAGATAACGGTTGCATCAAACCCGACGATTTCTGATGTTCGATCTTCGAGTTCTGACATGTCAAATAAGAATCCTTCAATGAATTTCCAATAATAACCTACCAAACCAAGAAAACTTCTAATCTCAAAAACTGATTTCGGAGTTTCCCACTACGATACAACTTCAACCTTCGATGGATCAACTGCAATACCTCTACTCGAAATCACTTGGTCAAGGAAACTCACTTCCTTTAACCAAAATTTGTACTTAGAAAGTTTAGAATACAATTTCTTCTCTTTTAACACATATAACACAATCCTCAGATGCTCAACATGATCCTCTTCATTCTTCGAGTAAATCAAAATATCATCAATGAACACAACCACAAACTTGTCCAAATACGGATGGAAAATCATGTTCATGTACTCCATAAATTCACTTGGTGCATTAGTCACACCAAATGGCATCACGAAATACTTATAATGACTATATCTTGTTCTAAAAGCAATCTTCTAAATATCTTCAGCCTTCACACGAATCTGATGATACCCAGATCCCAAATAAATCTTACTAAAGACACTTGAACCAACCAACCGATCCATCAAATCATTAATTCTTAGAAGTGGATACTTATTCTTGATAGTCACGTTGTTCAGTTGTCTATAGTCCATACAAAGCCTCATAAAACATTCCTTCTTCTTAACCAACAAAATTGGTGCACCCACGGTGACACACTCGAACAAATAAACCTCTTCTCAAGAAAATATTCAAGTTGACTCTTCAACTCTTTCAATTCCAATGCGGACATACGATCTGGAGCCATCAGTATCAGACTAGTTCCAGGAACTAAGTCGATCGTAAACTCCACTTTGTATTCCTGCGGTAAATCACTTATCTCATCAGGAAAAAAATTACGGAAAATCACAAACAATCGGTAAATCACCAATAATTCCACTTTCACTAATACTCAAAGTTTCCATCAACATAAACATATCAACACCATCTTGCACCAAATCATTTACTTGCTTAGCATACATAAACAAGTATCCTTCATCCTCTGGTTCAAGAAAAATATTTGTCTTATCAAAACAGTTAACATAAACATGGTTGGACTCCAACCAATTCATCCCAAGAATAACATCAGGTTGATCTAAGTGAAGACACACTAAATCAACTTCAAAGTCTTTACTAAAAATACTCAACGACCAATTCAAACACATATATTAGGTAGTTATTGAACCTATAGAATGAGTTTCAATAACCATACATCCACTCATAACATACAACTCAAGATTTAATCTCATAACACAATCCAAAGCAATAAGAGAATGTGTAGCTTCAGTATCAATTATAGCAATCAAAGGTATACCATTAATGAATCATGTACCTCTGATAAATCGATTTTCACTAGCAGTCCCAGATCCTGATAGAACATACACCTTCCCTTTCGCTTGAGCCTTCTCCGGTTTGTCACACTTGGTACTAATGTGCCCTTGCTCACCACAGTTGTAGAAAGTCACATTCACAACACTTATGCACTCAAAAGCCTTATGGTCTGGCTTTCCGCACTTGAAACACTTCAATTCATCACTTGTGCACTTAGGAGCACGATGTCCTTCCACACCACACTTATAACACTTCACTGGAGTGGAAGTTCTTTCCCCATTCGACTTCTTGCCATCACCAACTTTCTATTTCCTCTTATCAGCATGAGTCACATACAACTTCCCTCTGAATTGACCCTTTACCTTCTTATCATTCAAACTCTTCTAGTGAATAAACTGAGCTCTATTATCTTCATCATATATCCTACTCTTGTTCACCAACTCAAAAAATTGCCTAATCTCCTGATAACCAATGGCTTGCTTGATTTCAGGCCTTAAACCATTCACAAACTTAAGAAACTTGGATCTCTCAACATTAGCAGTGTTATGGTAAGGACAAAACTTAATCAACTCCTCAAATCTTGCTGCATACTCGGCTAAAGTTAAGTTGCGCTGCTTCAGTTCAAGAAATTCAATTTCCTTCTTCCCACACACATCTTCTAGAAAGTACTTCTCCATAAATGCCTCTCTGAAAACAACCCAAGTAACCTCAACTTCATCTTCTTCCAACCTCTGACGAGTGTTACCTCACCAGTCCTCAACTTCCTCTTCAAGCATATGAGTGCCAAACTGCACCCTCTATGCATCTGAACAGTTCATGACTCGAAAAATCTTCTCAATCACTTTCATCCATACTTGTCCTTTGTCAAGTTCATGCATTCCCTTGAATATTTTAGGATTGTTCCTCTGAAACTTCCCCAAAGCACGAAATCCATCATCAGTGTTGTTCACAACATTCATGTTGACTTGTGGATTCTTCCCAATCGCTCCAATCAACATTGCCAAAGCTTCAACAATCACTTCATCATTCCTGCTTGCAATCATTGTTCTTGTTTCCAACAACAAATCCTCATTATAACAAACAATACCGATAGTACCACACATACATATCAAATACAAAAGGAAATAAACAAACTAACAACTTGGTCAACTGACCAACCAGGCTCTAATACCACTAATGTAACACCCTTCTAAACCCCGCAAAATATATATAAATAATCAGAGTAAATTATCATGCATCACAAATAAGGATGTCACATATAATTTCAAAACATCACACACACACACACACACGCACACACACACACACACACACACATACACACACCTGTCATGCTCAATAACACTTAAAATAAATTCATATTTTTCATATACTTTCACATAGCATGTAGCAGTGAAATTACTTCAATCATAATAAACATAATATAAGTCTCATGATCAATTCATTAATAATCATCCTTAGGAATAAAAACCAATACTCCACATAAATCAAATAACAATAACAATATAAAATAGAGTACATAAAGTATCTCTTAAAACATGAATCAAAATATTCTCAGTGTTACATGATTTGAGCACAATTGACCCAAAATAAATAAAGAGACTAAAACAAGCTACTATAACGGCTACCTCGTGCTAGAAGCAACTCTACTCATCGGTACTTGAGCAATGTCACACAAAATATCATTCCAACAGAAGGGCGAGAATTCACATAATCATCGAAACCATAAATAATATAAATAGATAGCATACAAATATAACATAATTATTCTCACACTTCAAAAGCTTCATCAACATATTATCACTCAAGTAACCATATTATTCACAAGTACATACTCACAATTCCACAATTTCACCAATTCAACAATTCACATAATCTTGTATTGCAACCATAGACACAATGTGACTTGATGCAAGATTCAAATGTAACTAATGCATGTGGTACCAATCAATGTTATTATTTTCAATTTTTACATTTAAACCGGGTCCGTCCTTTAGACCAATAACACACAAAAGTCTGTCCTTTAAGCTTCAAACCTCTCTCTAGGTTTGGGACAAGTCACTAGTTCCCACATAACTAACAAGCATTGTCTATTGACACAAATGATGTATGTGCAATTACAATAACCATATGCAATTAAGATTGTCCTCTAATCTTAATATTCATGCATATCTTCAATAATTCATCACACTTGAATTATCACACAATTATACATATAAACACATTTTCGAAATCATAATATTCTTACTCCAATTTACCACCATGCTTAACAAGGAATACACAAAGTATCAATAAAATCAACCTCAATTCACACAAAAAAACACATTATAAATTAAATATAAACTAATCAATCTATCACCAATAATTAAATTTAATATTTATATGAAGACTAAAAATAAGTATCAATAATTAAATTGAGATATATTTATTATTACCATGTAAATTGAATATATTATATTTACACAAGTGGTGTGCTACAGGATAAGAACACCACAATTGATTTATTTTTGATTCCGCTACAATAATGAGCACAAAATCATCACAATTGAGGAATGACTAAATAGTTCCGCCTGATATTAATGTCTTCGTGAAACAGGAAAAATATTGGCACATTGGGTGTTTTATGCGCTAAAGTTACTAAGCAATATCCAAGTACCTAACCATACTCTAACTATACTTATATAAATAAGGGATACTAATTTTTTTGCCCCCTGACATATGAGTGAGGTTTAAAAAGTTCCCCTATACCATATGGGTGAGGTTTAAAATATCCATATAAATATTGAATTTCTAAAGGTTTTGCACCCATGTCATTTTGGCCGGTCAACAAAAATAGTGACTAATATGACGTATCCTGCTTCGAGTCTCTAGAGGTTTTGAACCTATGACATTTTGGATCCAATAACATTACTTTACCACTAGACAGCACACACCATAAATTTATATTATTGCATCAATATTATATATTGTTATCTAATGTTATAAATGTTAACTAATTTAATATTGTTAACTTATTTAATATTGTTAATACATTTAATATTGTTAACTTATTTAATATTATTTAATATTGTTAGTTAACGTTATTGATTAATACTAATATATTGATAGTTCCAATGATATCCAAGGCAATAAAATAAATGCCAGGCAGAATCTTGATCAAGCATACATGGAGCTGAAGCAAAATCAAATGAATAAAACGTGTATAAAAAATGTTAAAAAGTGTATCGACGAGGTCATCTATTGGAATGAAATGGAGGAAAAGATGTTGATGCAAAGAACAAAAATTAATTGGATTCGATTAGGAGATGGGAATAATGCTTATTTCCATGCCTATTTGAAATCTAAAGCTAATACAAAGAGAATGAGTATTATTCATACAGTGGATGGAAAAATCCTTACCTCTCAGAATGAAATTGTTCAGGAAGTCCTTAGATTCTATGGTGAACTGATGGGTCATGATAGTGAGTGTTTACATCATGTTGATATTGAAGCTCTAAGAAGAGGTAGTCAAGTCACAATGGCTCAAGCTGAAATGATGCTCAATCCTGTAACCAATAAAGAGATTGAAGAAGCTTTACATGATATTGGTGATTTGAAATCCCCTGGTGTTGATGGGTATAATGCAAGATTCTTTAAATCTTGCTGGAGCATAATAAAAGAAGATGTTGTTAATACTGTACAAGAATTCTTTATTAATGAGAAGATATTCTTGCCTTTCAATCAAACTGTTGTTACTTTGATACCAAAAAATGAAAACTCAAAGTATGTCAAGGATTATAGACCAATTGCAGGCTGTACTACATTCTACAAAATCATTTCAAAGATCCTCACTAATAGACTTGGTAAAGTACTTACTAGTATTATTAGTCTCTCTCAAGCTGCTTTTGTGCCAGGACAGGTAATTCATAATCATATTATGCTTGCATATGAGCTCCTGAAAGGTTATGAAAGAAAAGGTGGAACACCCAGAATAATGATGCAACTCAATCTTCATAAAGCATACGATATGGTAGATTGGTATGCTCTTGAGGTTGTTCTTAGAGAGATAGGCATTCCTGGTAAATTTATTCAGTGGATTATGATTACGGTGAAAACTGTAAGCTACACCTTCAATATAAATGGCGAGCATTCGGAGTTGATGCAAGCAAGAAGAGGCATCAGGCAAGGGGATCCCATTTCCCCCTTGCTTTTTGTGATTATAATGGAATACTTTGATAGACTACTAGTAAAAATGCAAATGGATCCTAACTTTAATCATCATGCCAAATGTGAGAAAATGTGCATCACAAATCTCACTTTTGCGGATGATGTTCTTCTTTTTGCAGAGGTGATGCTATGTCTGTTGATATGATGATGCATGTGATTCAAACTTTTTCGACCACTACAAGATTGGTGATAAACCCCACCAAATGTAAGATATACTTTGGTGGGGTAGAAGAAGCTACCAAACGGAGAATCCAAGAGATAATTGCTTTTGAAGAAGGAATGTTACCTGTGAGATACTTAGGCGTACCACTCACTACAAAAAAGCTAAGTATTAATCATTATTTTCCTCTGATAGATAAGATTATGACTAGAATCAGACATTGGACTTCGAAATTACTGAGTATGGCTGGAAGAGTTCAAATGGTAAAATGCACTATTACTGTTGTGGTACAGTTCTGGATGCAATGTCTCCCTATTCCAAAATGTGTTATTAAGAAGATTGATAGCGTATGTAGGAGTTTTGTTTGGAGTGGCAAAGCCGAGATAAATAAGAAAAGTCCTGTTGCGTGGGATACGGTGTGTAAGCCATGAGCTCAAGGTGGTTTACATATTTTCAACCTGTCAAAATGGAACAATGTAGCTTTGCTGAAATGCTTATAGAATTTGTGTAGAAAAGCTGATAATCTCTGGGTAAAATGGGTGCATCTCAATTACATAAAAAAAGGAAATGTGATGGAGATTGCAATCATGAATAGTATGTCATGGGTTATGAAGAAGATTTTAAAACAGAGGGATATCATCAATAATCTGCAGCCAGTTTGGAATGATATGTTATCCTGTAACCGGTTTAGTATGAGTAGTATTTATGAGAAAATGATGGAGGATGAAAAAGTTCAGTGGAGAGGTCTGCTTAGTAGAAATTGTGCAAGACCACATCCTCTTCATACGACATGGTTGGCTTGTCATGGGAGATTAAGGACAAAGGATAGACTGATAAGGTTTGGTATGATTAATGATAGTATTTGTAGTATGTGTCAGGACACTGATGAACATCTTTACCACATCTTGTTTGAATGCAAAATTTCGAAGGAAATTTGGAGGAAAGTATTACAATAGATTAATGTCAATCACATTCCAGAAAAGTGGTATGTGGAGAGGATTTGGTTACAAACAATGACGAATAAGAAAGAGTGGAAAGCTATCTTATTGAAACTTGCAGTAAGTGAAACGATTTACGGGATCTGGAAATATAGAAATGAGAGGATTTTGGGGGGACATTCTTACAATGGGGATAATATTGAAAAAATCAGTAATGATATTATAGATAATATTACTTATAGAGGATGAGAATCAAAGAAGCTGAGAATATATATATAGCTTCCTTAATGCTTTAGTTTGTTTTTGTCCTGTTTGATGGTTGAATCATTTGATCACCTTTGTACTTATCTATTTTTTGAATTAATACAATACCTTTTATTCAAAAAAAAAAATTGATAGTTAACGTTATATAATATAAACGTTAATTTATTCAATATTAAATTTATTCTATAAATATTTATTGTTAGTTAACGTTATATAATATAAACGTTAATTTGCAGAATCTATTTAATACTAAATTTATTTTATAAATATTTAATAAATTTATTTGCAGAATTTATTTAATAAATTTACTTAATATTGAATATTAATTAGTTAACGTTAATACTAAATATTAATACTAATATATTGTAGAATTTATTTAATAAATTTATTCTATAAATATTTAATAAATTTATTTGCAGAATTTATTTAATATTAAATGTTAATTAGTTAACGTTAATTGTTATTTAATATTATTATTGCAGTTTAAATATAATTCTAATAGCATTTATTTGCAAAATTTATTTATATAGTTTTACATCAAAATACTAATAGTTACAGTAAATTAAATTTAATATATAAAGTATTAGTTATATTAAAGAAACAAATTTACTAATATAAATTTTAGTATTAACATAATAATGTAGTAATATTAATATTTATTGTATTAACGTAAATTAAATAATTTATAGTACAAATTTACCAAATTTATTAAAATATTTATGTTAATAGTTACTGTAAATTATTTAACTAAATAATAATTATTAATAATAATTTTATAACATTTTAAATAATAACATTTTAGTGAAATTATATTAATGTTAAATATACAATAATTATTTATGTGAAATTATACTAATGTAAATTAATAACATTTTAAATATTTATGTTTAATAATTATTTATGTGAATTTTCTTGCGTAGGGATACCTGCGATTTTTCAAACATCACATAACAAGTGCAATCAAATCAAATTAGTAACACCAATGGAGTCCCCATTGATCTGTACAGTTCATTTATACCATTAGAATCCATTTATATTAGTTAAATTGCAAAGCCCTAATTCGAAGCTTGAAACCATAATTATGGTGGTTCTTGATTCCTGCACTCAAACTCAAAACCAAACATCCAGAAACAATCTATGAAGCATCATGAACAATAATCAATCATTAAAAACATGAAAAAATGCATGTATATAAGAAATCAAAATCTTGTTTTTTAAGAACATTTGAAGATTCAATTCCAATGATTTATGAGGTTTTGGATGATGCAAATGGTTGAGACATGTTCAATGATCATCATAGAATGGATTTCAACCTTTGAAACGCCTTGAAATTGCCTCTAACCAAAAATCCGAATGTGAGTTTTTTTTAAAGATTTTTGGTTTTTGAAAATGCATTTCTTATCTCTGAATTTTGTCCCTTTGTTGTTGTTTATGTTTGTGTATATGTAGTGAGCAGAATTAGGTTAAGTCTTGGGCTTTTTGTTCATGAATTTTGGTTGCTTGATGAGGAAGAAATTGAAATTCTGTAATGAGATGTCCTAAGAGATGTTCCAACACTTAATAGGACATTTGACAAATTTAACCAAAACTTAGACAGCAAGAAAAGTAAACAACACAGAAGTTTGTTAACCCAGTTCAGTGTATAACCACACCTACATCTGGAGGCTACCAAGCCAGGAGGAAATCCACTATTAGTAATATTAATTCTAGACTTAAACCACCCTGTTTAATCTATCACTTAATACTTACCCAATGCAATTTCTACCTAAGACTCACTTAGATAAGAGTACCCTACTCACTCCCCCTCAATCACCCAGTGATCAAGTTTACAAGTTTACAAAAATTGAAGACATCCTTCAAACAATACAGCTTGATCTTACTTCACAGTTTCAATCAAGTCACAAATGCACTTTTGCTTAAAAGCTCATAAAGTGGTACAATTAAAAACAACCTGCTATTTAACACACTAGACACCTTATTTGATCTTCTTAAAAATTCGTACTCAGTTCTATGAGTTTCTGTTGTTTAAATAGGTATCTGAATTTTGGGCTTTCTGTAGAATGATCCAGCCCTAATGTGCAGCAACTGTCACCTTGAATATAGGGTTTGTTACCTCCTATATTCTAGGTGCATTAGGTCTTCTGTTTTAATCTGAAACTTCAATTTAAAACTCCCTACAGATGCGCCTTGTTCTGTTATTATCCATCATTAATTAATTCCAGATAATTCTCCTTAAATATCTCTGATCTGTTACTCAATAATTAATTCTGGTAGCAGGTCTGAGATGTCCTAACATCTGTTGGGACATCCTGACAAAACTGAACTTAGTCATTTGCACAATGTCCCAACATCTGATGAGACATCCTGAAATAAGTTCACAACTCTGTTTGCTAATGTCCCAACATCTGATAGGACATTCTGAACTGAATCTAACATTTCTTGTTTGGTCAAAAATTCTGCCAATTCTTAAACATCTACAAACTCCCCCTTTGGCTAATTTTTGGCTAACATCTTTTCTGGTTTTCAGAGTGCAGCAGAAGTTCCTTTTATCAGAGTATAGCATTACTTTTCTGTTGATTCTTATTTGAGATTACTCCCCCTCAAACATATATGAGTCCAGTCTTGTTTCAACAGAATTATTCATTAAATCACACTGATTCAGTTCAGACAGAAACACACAAATTTCATTCAAAATAAACAGCGGTACAAATTTGTTGTTGTTCTCCCCCTTGGTAGTCACAAAATTAGGGGCCAAAGACACTATTTCAGAAATACATTGCTGTTATTACATTTTCCTCACTTACACTGATCACTCAGATTCATCACTCTCAGTTGCTTCCTCCACTTCAGTGTCTTCATCTTCACCAGCTTCACTGTCTTCATCAGATGCAACATTCTGATCTTCTTCACTTTCCAATCTTTTAATTATTTCTTCAAGCTTCTGCTTTCTAGATTCAAGCTCTTTGCAGGTGCTTTTGAGTTCAGCAATTAAGGCCTTCTTGGAGATTGGATTCTTAACAGTTGAGGTACCAGCAGATGTCCCAGCAGGAGCTTCAACATCTGCAGCATGGTGACTGAGAAATAATTTGTAGTGAAAAGCCAGGGGGCTTTCTCTTTTGCAGGCAGTATCCTTGTCAGTTAAAATCCCAGGATATTGATTGAGCACAATACCACACAGCAATGATGGAAATGCTATTGGAAGCTTTGTGGCAGAGGAGCTGGCATGCTTCATGGTTTGATCAAAGATAAAAGCTCCATAGTCCATCTTGGTCTGAGTCCTCACAGCATAAATGAATCTGGCCAGACCAGTGGAAATTGATGAAGTGTGGTTGGTGGGCACCCAGTTAGCTGTTCCAATTCTGTTCAGCATGGCATACTTTCTGGTAAGCATGCTTACAGATAGCTTTCCCTTCACAGGCCATGCCTTGACCTGGTCAGCAGTTATCACCTTACAGACTTGATTATCTGTCTTGCCTAGCTCATTTGGTCCATCTGTTTCCCTTCCTAGATACTGATTTATGATTTGGGAAGAAAACTCCACACATCTACCTCTAACATAAACTTTTCTAAACTCAGAGGACTTACCATTTAAGCAATCCTCCTGAAGATTCACAATGAACTCTTTGACAAGAAGTTCATAGCAGGGAGAGAGGTCTGAGACTGTTCTGAATAGTCCTGCAGCAGAAATGAGATCAATCAGTTCTGTGCACTCAAGTGCATTGCTGCTCAGTTCTCTTTCCAGGGCAACCCTTCTTTGGTACACATACTTCCACCTGTTCACACTAGATACATGGTGGAATGATATATTGTCCAAGGGAGCTTCTGGTACAGCAGATGAAGCTCTGGATGTTGCTGGTCTCTTCTTGGGAGGAGATGTTGGGACATCTGATTCAACATCTGAATCTGATGGTGTGACAGCCTTCCTTTTCTGAGTTTGAACTTTACTCCATTGTTTTGATGGCCCAAAAGAGGCTTTAGCTTTCCCTTTCTTTGGAGAGGCTTTCTTCTTTTCAGGAATTGTTGCTTCAGCTTGCATCTTACCCTTTCTGGACCTGAGTCTTTTGGCTATACTGGGTTTGACAGATGCTATGATTTCTGCATCAGAGTCCTGCACCAGGTTGATCACTGAAGGAGATTGAGCAGTCTCTTCTTCAGCTTGTTGATCAGCAGGGATTAGATCTTCATCTGAGACTTTGGGCTGATCCTCAGAGACTTTGTCATCATCTTCATTTAAGGCCTTATTCTGATCCTCAGAATTTTCTTTATCACTTGCACTTGAGGCCTTTTCTTGGTCCTCAGTTTGTTCAGCATCAGATGAACTTTCTTTCTCATCTGCAGATGTTCCAACATTTATTGGGACATCTTGTTCTGCAGGAGTGTCCTCTGCATTTTGAGATGGTTCTTCTTGGGGTGCAGGCATGGTTTGCAATGGAACAGAGATCCCACTCACCTTTCTTTGTTCAAACAGAATTTGGGTGACAATCTCCTTGATTGAATCATCCACATAGTTTGAAGATTTTGGTGGCATGTTAGCAGGAGAAGGGATGCCTCCTTTGGCTTTGCTACAAACTTGATCTTTAGCTCTCTTTGGTGTTCTTGCCTTTTTAGTGTGAGAAGCGCTTCCCCTGAGTTCGTCCAATGGTGTTGATTTCATTGGTACCACAGAAATTGGAGTGGCATGAACCACGTCTTCCTGGTTGAGAACTTCTTCAGATGATTTAGGGTTTTGAGACATTGTTGAAGAAGATGAATGTGCAGCTTTAGGGTTTATGATTTCTGGAGAATTGCTAGTTAATGAGATTCGCTTGTTATGGAGAGATGAGACTTTTGATAGCTTATTATAAGGAGTTACTAAATAAGTAGTCGTTACAGTCCAAATGATTAGGATTGGAATTCCCAAAGATCTTGTCCAGACCAGTTTTGCCATCTGGAATTTAAGCCATGCAATGTCATATGACATGTTGGCACATCTCATTAACTGCTAGATATCACATAAACAGATTCCAAGTTTGCCCCTTAAGTTCTCAAATTTTATACCATCCAATGCCTTGGTAAAGATATCAGCTAACTGCAGATCTGTAGCTACATGCTCCAATGAAATCACCTTTTCTTCTACAAGATCTCTGATGAAATGATGTCTGATATCAATATGCTTTGTCCTGCTGTGTTGGATAGGATTCTTAGATATGTTGATTGCAGGTAAGTTGTCACAGTACAATGTCATGACATCCTGTGGGACATTGTACTCAGTGAGCATTTGCTTCATCCAAACCAACTGAGAACAACTACTACCTGCTTCTATGAACTCAGCTTCAACTGTAGATAAGGATACACAATTCTGTTTCTTACTGAACCAAGAAATCAGATTGTTTCCTAGAAAGAAGCATCCTCCTGAAGTGCTTTTTCTGTCATCAGCACTTCCATTGACATAATTAAGGATTCTCTTGACTTGATTTAGATGACTGACTTTTGAATCAGCTTGATATCTTGCACACACTCCTACTGTAAATGCAATGTCTGGTCTGCTATCAGTCAAGTATAACAAGCTTCCAATCATGCTCCTGTATAAACTTTGATCTACATTCTCACCCTTTTCATCTTTAGTCAGCTTTAAGTGTGTGGGGGCAGAAGTTCTCTTGTGAGCAGCATTTTCCATTCCAAATTTCTTCACTATGTTCTTGGAATACTTGCTTTGTGAGATGAACATTGAGTCCTCCATTTGCTTTCTTTGCACACCAAGAAAGTAGGTTAATTCACCTACTAGACTCATTTCAAATTCAGATTCCATCTGCTTGACAAAATGTTTGACCATCTTATCAGACATCCCACCAAACACAATGTCATCAACATATATTTGTGCAATCATGACATTTCCTTTTTCATCTTTAACAAATAGGGTTTTATCAATCTCACCTTTTCTGTATCCTTGCTTGATAAGAAATGTGGTCAGTCTTTCATACCATGCCCTTGGAGCTTTCTTTAGATCATAAAATGCTTTCTTTAATTTGTATACATGATTTGGACAGCTTGGATCAACACATCCTATAGACTGTTCTACATATACTTCTTTATTAAGATAACCATTAAGAAAGACACTTTTCACAACCATTTGAAATAGCTTGAATTTTAAGATACAAGCAATTCCCAACAGTAGTCTTATTGATTCAAGCCTTGCTACTGGTGCACAGGTTTCATCAAAGACTACCCCTTCAATTTGAGTGTATCCTTGAGCCACAAGTCTAGCTTTGTTCTTTGTAACAATTCCTTGTCCATTTGAATTGTTCTTATACACCCATTTTGAACCAATCACATTTATGTCATCAGGTCTAGGTACAAGATTCCATACTTCATTCCTTGTGAAATGACCCAATTCCTCTTGCATAGCACAAATCCAGTATTCATCAGTGAGAGCTTCCCTGATGTTTTTAGATTCTATTTTGGAAACAAAACAAGAACTTGAAATCACATCTCTTGATCTAGTGCTCACACCTCTGTTGGGATCACCAATTATTAAATCTTTGGGATGATCCTTCTGTATTCTGATGGAGGGAGGTTTACTGGATTCTTCTTTCCTTGTATTAGATTGAGTGCAGTTATAATGATCATTCTTTTCTTCAGCTTCAGTCTTGATATAAACAGATGTTCCAACATCCTCTGGGACATCTAGCTTTTGGTGCCATAGTTTTCCTTCTTCTTCTTTAGCTAGAGAACAGATTGAAGTGGAACTGAAGTCTAGTGGCTCCCACATGTAGCAGTTGTCTTTAGACCTTGCTCCTTTCATGACAACTTCTTGCTCTTGGTTAGTCACTATGCATTCAGTTTTTGTAAAGTTTACACTGTACCCTTGATCACATAGTTGACTTATACTGATCAGGTTAGCAGTTAAACCTTTAACTAGCAATACATCATCTAGTCTTGGAACATCTTGACAGTCTAAGGATCCAACTCCTTTGATTTCTCCTTTAGCTCCATCTCCAAAAGTTACATACCTGGATGAATGTGATTTTAAGTTCACTAGAAGGTTCTTCAATCCAGTCATGTGCCTTGAACATCCACTGTCAAAGTACCAGTATTCTTTAGCTGATACTCTTAGTGATGTATGTGCTATATATGCAGTACTTTTCTTTGACCAGATGAGTTGAGATTTCTTATGATTCATCTGCCCTGTGTGTTGATCAGCTGATTTCCAAGCTTGATTGTTGATCTTGGACTTGGGTATGTGGCTTTGATCAGTCTGAGTGCTGGCTTTTGGTCTCCATTCCTTCTTGATGACTTCTGTATTTTGCTTAGGAGATTGCTGATTTCTTTGATGTTTGTGCAGCACTTTCTTGGTACCTTCTGCTTTCTGTTTGGAAGGTTGCTGATGCATCTGATTTGGGTATCCATGTAGCTTATAACAATGAGATTTGATATGCCCAAATCTTCCACAGTGATGGCATCTCCATCTTTGATACTTCTTCTTCATTTTGTTCTTTCCAGAATGTTGAGACATCTGCTGGAACATTATGTTTGTCTTTGTGTTCTGATGTTGAAGCTTCTGTTGAGACATCTTGTTTGACTGTCTAATTTTTGAAGTAGCTTTGCTAGAGCTGGCTTCATCTTTGTTATATCCCAGTCCACTTTTGTCCCCTGTATGTTTATTGTTGCAGAGAATAGCATCCAGTGTATTTGAGCTGCTGTTCATCATTCTAACAGATTTGGACATATGTTCCAGCTTAGAATTGAGAAGAGTTACTTCACTTTTCAAGTTCTCAATGATTACTTGATCACTTGCTTTTTCCTCTTCTAGTACTTCATTCTGCTTCTTTAGATTTATGACCTCACTGCATATTTCAGTACTTTTCTTGTACAGGTCCTTGAAAGCATGCTCAAGATCTGCATAAGTAAGCTCTTCACAGCTGGAATCACTATCATATTCACACAGTCCAGCTAAAGCAGTAATGTGCTTAGCTGATTCTTCTTCTGAATCTCCTGAGTCTTCATCAGACCAGGTCACAGAGAGTCCTTTCTTTTGCCTCTTTAAGTAGGTAGGACATTCAAACTTGATATGTCCATATCCTTCACATTCATGGCATTTGACTCCTTTATCTTGACTGGCCTTTTCAGCATACTTTAATCTTTTGTTAGCATCATAAGGTCTTCTGTTCTCAGAGTTTGTGTTTCTTCCACTAGGTTTGGATTTGCCTTCCATTCCTCTGAGAATCTGTTTGAACTGTCTTCCAAGCAAGGCAAGGTTTTCTGATAAGCTTTTATCATTTGCTGATTCATCAACCTCTTCTTCATCTGTATTTGACACTAAGGCTATGCTTTTGTTCTTTTTGGCATTTGTGTCATTCATTCCCATCTCAAAAGTTTGAAGGGAACCAATGAGTTCTTCAACTTTCATGGAGCATATGTCTTGAGCTTCTTCTATTGCAGTGACTTTCATGTCAAATCTTTTTGGAAAAGATCTGAGAATCTTTCTTACCATCTTTTCATCAGTCATCTTTTCTCCCAAAGCTCCAGAGGTATTGGCTATATCCAAGATGTTCATGTAGAACTCATGAATTGATTCATCTTCCTTCATTCTCAAGTTTTCAAACTTGGTGATGAGAAGTTGAAGTCTTGACATTTTTACTTTTGATGTTCCTTCATGAGTTGTTTTGAGAGTGTCCCAAACATCTTTGGCCAGCTCACAATGATGCACAAGTCTGAAAATATTCCTATCAATGCCATTGAATAAAGCATTTAAGGCTTTTGAATTGCCTAGTTCTGAATCTTCTTCCTCTTTACTCCATTCTTCTTCAGGTTTCAGAACTTTTGATCCATCTTTGGTGTCTTGGACAGGATGTTTCCATCCAACATTTACTGCTCTCCATGCCCTGTTGTCAAGTGATTTTAAGAATGCAATCATTCTTGGCTTCCAGTAGTCATAATTAGATCCATCCAGTATAGGTGGTCTATTTACTGACCCTATATCTCTGTCCATGTTACAGAATTTGTTTTCCCTAGATCTCACCCAGTATAAACAGGCAGGGTGCCTGCTCTGATGCCAATTGAAATTCTGTAATGAGATGTCCTAAGAGATGTTCCAACACTTAATAGGACATTTGACAAATTTAACCAAAACTTAGACAGCAAGAAAAGTAAACAACACAGAAGTTTGTTAACCCAGTTCAGTGTATAACCACACCTACATCTGGAGGCTACCAAGCCAGGAGGAAATCCACTATTAGTAATATTAATTCTAGACTTAAACCACCCTGTTTAATCTATCACTTAATACTTACCCAATGCAATTTCTACCTAAGACTCACTTAGATAAGAGTACCCTACTCACTCCCCCTCAATCACCCAGTGATCAAGTTTACAAGTTTACAAAAATTGAAGACATCCTTCAAACAATACAGCTTGATCTTACTTCACAGTTTCAATCAAGTCACAAATGCACTTTTGCTTAAAAGCTCATAAAGTGGTACAATTAAAAACAACCTGCTATTTAACACACTAGACACCTTATTTGATCTTCTTAAAAATTCGTACTCAGTTCTATGAGTTTCTGTTGTTTAAATAGGTATCTGAATTTTGGGCTTTCTGTAGAATGATCCAGCCCTAATGTGCAGCAACTGTCACCTTGAATATAGGGTTTGTTACCTCCTATATTCTAGGTGCATTAGGTCTTCTGTTTTAATCTGAAACTTCAATTTAAAACTCCCTACAGATGCGCCTTGTTCTGTTATTATCCATCATTAATTAATTCCAGATAATTCTCCTTAAATATCTCTGATCTGTTACTCAATAATTAATTCTGGTAGCAGGTCTGAGATGTCCTAACATCTGTTGGGACATCCTGACAAAACTGAACTTAGTCATTTGCACAATGTCCCAACATCTGATGAGACATCCTGAAATAAGTTCACAACTCTGTTTGCTAATGTCCCAACATCTGATAGGACATTCTGAACTGAATCTAACATTTCTTGTTTGGTCAAAAATTCTGCCAATTCTTAAACATCTACAGAAATCAATCACTCTTAAATGTCCAAAAATCACATATATTCTTGCTAAATTGGTCTAGCACGAATTTGTAATGTTCTCAATCAACTTAAATGCCATATATTTGATTCTAGAACAAAGATTTGGATCAAATATTTGATTTTTATATTTCATTTCTATTAAAATTGAATTTTAATAAATAAAATCCAAAATAATATAAAATAAATTATAAAAATAAGAATAAATGGTCATTGGGTCGTGCATGACTTTATCCTCAAGTTTGGGTTGAAATTTTATGGGCCCATTTGGAAAAATTTGAAGTTAAGGCCTTTTTTGCTTCATACACCCCTTAAAAATCAATCAACTTCGACAAAGCACAACTTCCTTAATTTTAATTCTATGAAGGTGATCATGGACTTTTTAGAAAGCTTAGAGTGTCCTCTAACCAATATCTTTGGTCCCATATCCATATACTTTACCATTTTCAAATTATGAGTTTTGTAAAAAGTTGACTTTTAGTTGACTTTTAAAAGGACTTATAATGTTTTAGCTCATACCTTCCAAATGAAGCATTTTTAGGCTTGGCCTGTGATACACAAAGTTGTGGAGAATAAAATTTTCTTCAAAATGAGATTTGGATGGGAAATTTTTGATGAAGCATGTGAAAGTTATGGCTGGTCAATGTTCAGTTGACTTTTACTATGACAACCCTAATTTAGAAACTTCTTGATTCTTGATGATATGAGATTTCCTTGATGAATCATGATCAACCCTTGATCAAATGATGAATTTTACCTCATAATCTTGATGTTGACAAAAATCTTGAAGTTTGACTTTAAGTTGACCACAGTTGACCTCAATTGACTTTCTTGCTAAGTTAACTAATTTTGGGATATCTGAGCCTCTGACTGATCAAGCTTATTGGGAAAGCTTTGAAACTTAACATGAGGATTATTTAATGTATGTGGTATGTTATGAAACTCACTTGAGGCCTTGGAAGTCCATTTAGCTTGGAGAAATTCAAAACCCTAGTGAAAATATTGAGTCTTATTTCTTTGATTGTAGGAGGGAAAATTTTGGGGTACAACATGATGCTTGGAAGTATGGTATATGCACATTTTTTCTTCATAACTTAGAAAATTTTCAATTTTTCTAAGTTAGCCCCTTTTACAAGTTATCTCAAAATTCTTGATTTTTTGCGATCAAATGCATCAATGGACCATATATACTTGTAATATAGGTCATGGGGATCATTTTAGGTTAAAAAGTCAAAGTTTGACTTTTTGGTCTAGATGAAAATTACACTAGGTACCCCTGATTTCTGATTTTTTGACTGGGTATCCTCTGAGGTATTTCAAACTTGTGAATGGAATTCCAAGGTGTATTTATGATATTTAAACCATTCCCTATGGTATTGGCTCATGGCCTGATGAAAATTTCAAATTTGGGTTCCCCGATCAATCAAAACCCTAATTTATGCACTAAGAAACCCTAATTTTGTGCTCTTGATCTCTGCATCCTTTGAACTTGATTGACACTTGTAGATTGTCTATTAGGGTTGTGTTGAGCTTCTTATATGACATGTGGATATCTTGGCTTATTTTCCCATGAAAAGATTCCTTTGTGGGGCACAGTCGACTGAAAACCCTAATTTGTGACACTGAGGTCTCGGGGCTCAGATCACTGAAAATTTGTGCAATGTTTGCATGAATCTTCAACATTTTAGATTCTTTGATCCTTTGAGAATGTTTGAAATGCTTAAAATCTTATAAGTTTATGATTGATCCTTTTCCTGAATCCTCTAAGGGACTCAGGAATCTTGATTCATTGCGGGGATGTGACCCGATACACTTCAACACTGTCCATTGAGCTAATGGGTATGAGGGTATCTCAGGGTCAAAATTTAGGGTATGACATGTGGTAGAAAGAAACATCTTAAAATTTTTGTTTTTGAATTACAAAAAGTTTGAAAAACGATTTTCACCACCAAATTGTTGTTTCTGAGTCGCATAATATGTCGTTTTCTTTAAGACGTTTTGTGTCACTGACCAAAATTATTCAAGTAGACTATTAACCACAAAGTCTTCGTGGTAAAATTGTCAAATAAAAATGGTAATGTATCCTAATGCACTATAGGCACCATTATATTGTACACCCTCAAGTAACGATTGTAAGATCATTCATTTTAATTTTTCTCTTTGAAAAAATACTCGGAAAATTCGATGAGTTTAATGGTGAAGAAGAAGGGACTCTGAAAAATTAAAGAGCGCAAATAAGAGAGTGAGAAATGAAAAATTCAGAAGTTTTTAGTGTATTTTTAAAAGTGAATAAAAGTCTATTTTATTGAAAGTTTTGGATCTGAACCATGAACAAACAAACCATGTCATTTGAAAGTTAGTGAAATGAATGATTAGATGAAAAAAAAGCGGGAGAAAATTCATAATTGAGTTCAATCAAGTTGAATGGGAGATAAATAAAGGGATATGGCACAAAGTCTCACAAATCCTAAATCCAATCTTAGCTTGCTAAATGAATGTTGGTTGTAACTATACTCAGTAAAAGTTGATCGTTAAGAATGCATCTTAATTTCGAATATATTTTTCTATTTAAAATATTAAAATTTCTAGTGGAAAAAATTATGTTTAATATCAAGCTAAGGTAGAAGCCCAAGCCTAACCCAATCGTGGTATTAATTATTAACATCGCCCCATCCATTTGCAAATTTTTTATACCCTTTAGAGTACACCTAAAGAGACTCCCTCCATTATATAAACATTTGAAAAAGTGAAAGTTTTCCAATGTAAAACTTTGAGTTTTTTCAATTCACTTTGACAAATGCTCCAAATTAATGCATTAACATTAGTTGTTCCATCAAATTCTGGTACCAAATTGTGAGTATAAAAGGTAGTGTACACATTAAGAATAAGAAAGAGATGTATATGAGAGAGAATTAGTGAATTGAAAGTGTAATTCTATTTAATTATTATGTTGTAAATTATTAATAATTGATAATCTTGAGTGCGTTCTAAAATGATAAGAAAACATGTAAGTGAATGTTAATTTTTCTAATTCAGAAACAAGAAACAATTGTAAAGTGTTGCAGTAGGCAATTTGTATTTTGAATTTAGAAATAGGCAACATTTCATGAAGTGTTGCAGAATGCAAAATAATATATTCTTTGAAAACTGTTGTTGTAGGTGCAGCAATGCAACATTTGGTAAAAATATTGTTGTAGGAAAAGCAGTGCAACATTTGGTAAAAGTGTCGTTGTGGATGAAACAATGCAACATATGGTAAAAATGTTGTTGTAGGAAAAACAATGAAACATTTGGTAGAAATGTTGTTGTAGGCGAAACAATGTAACATTTGATAAAAGTGATGTTATAGGCGAAACAATGAAACATTTGATAAAAATGTTGCTGAAAGTGTGTGTTTCATCAAAGTTCGCAACCTTGTGAAACAACACTACTTTGACATATAAATTGAGAATTTTGGATTCAGATAAATACAACACAAAAGCCTATCCTCTTCACACAAATTTCATATTTCATCTTCCCTACATTCGAGTTTTCACCGGTGTTATGCAAACTCGAGTATATGCTGAATTATCATGGGTATTCCCGCGTTCAAACTCTAAGACATTTGAGAGTGCTTAAAATACTTATAAGGAAAGTGATTTCATTCACAATTCTACCCTCGATCCATTTAATTTAAATGAATTTTCTAACAATCTTATAAGTAGTTCATATAATGACAATCGAGGCTTATGTTTCAAACATCAAAGTGATGAACCAAGAAAAGATCTTCTTTCTCCTAATTGTCATGAAGATCTTTTATTTGTGATTAATATTAAATGTTGCTACTTTAAATTTTTTTTATGGCAATTCTCTATGATGGTGAAAAAGTACACAATTAATTCATATAATTTTTTAATTTATGATTTTTTGTGATTAATTTGTGGATGCAGTTTTTATGTAGAAATAAATATCCATGTGTGTTTATTCATAATCATAATGAAAGGTGCATATTTAACATGTGATATTATATTACTCTTTCATGTAAATAACTTTTGTTGGTTATTAGTTATTTTCTATGCAAGTTGATATTGATATTAAATATATTGATATGTTGTTAATATGTGTAATGCATTATAAAAATGAATAAAGACAAGTGGACAATAAATTAATCATATATTCATGAAAAATAAATTTTCATGTACCATTAAAATAAATTAATCCTCTGACTTTAGTTGTTATTTTGACATTTGTTGGTGTTTTCTTCTATAAAAAAATTATATTGACTTATAATCAATACTTAAAATGTCATAAGATGAATACTGCATTTATTTGTGGATAAAATAATTAAAAAAAATTATGAATGTGAAGTTATGATTCATGTTTTGGAAACATAAAATAATAATAATAATAATAATAATAATAATAATAATAATAATAATAATAATAATAATAATAATAATAATAATAATAATAATAATAATAATAATTTGAAGGACATGTTTCAATTGTATTGTTGTTTGTGAAATAATTCATTAAATTTAAAATTACTTATCTCATGTTATATGTGCATGCTAATATGAAAAGTTATTTCTTGATCATTTTGATTTTAAATGTAATTTGTACATTTTCTTTATTATTGAAAGTTGAAAAATATATAAAAAAAGTTATAGGAAATATTAATGATTTTAGTTCATTGTTTATTTTATAATGTGATTCTTATATGAATATAACATAGAACATTGTTAAACATGAAGTTAAGAAATATAATTCATTATGATATTTAATGAACATAGAACATTGTTTAACATGAACGTTGTCGATTACTATAAATATTTAATGCATTCAATATATTTTAGATATATTTCAGTAGAAGTGTAACTTCAAAGTAAAATAATAATAATTAAATATTTTATTGGCAATGGAAGAATGACATAAAATTTGTTATGTCACAAAGTTCTTATGTCATATAATGAATAAAATTCTTGTGAAGAAAATGATATTTCTCCATATGAGGTATGGAAAGACAGAGTGCAAAATATCATTTATTTTAGAGTGTGGAGGTGTATAGTTTATTATAAAAACATGAACTCTAAAGTAACAAGTTGGGTCATCATGGGATCAAATATGTTTTTGTAGGAAATACACCTAACATTAAACATATAGACTTTTGAGGAAGGTTCTCCACAAATTGTTGATTATTTTGACACATATGCACTAATAGTAAACATAACAAAATTAGAGTTTTGTTTGCATTAGCTTCCTTGCATAATCTTATAGTTCATCAAATGGATGTCAAAATAATATTTCTAACTAGATATCTTGATAAGGAAATTTACATGGAGCAACTAGAAGTGATTGTACTTCTTGGTAATGAACAAAAGTGTACAAACGTGTCAAATCCTTGTATGGATTAAAACAAGTACCGAAACAATGACAACAAAAATTTGACTCTATCATTGTAAGATTCACCGATTAAGGGGAGACACACAATAGTTTGTCATCATCAAATGTGGGAGATTGTGAAGAATATATCTTATATCTAGTTCAGTTTTGGTGAAGATAAAGATTATCAAAGAAGAAAGGGACCAAGAGTGTCATGCACATCAATGATGAAGTTTATCAAGAAGGTTGAATATAGAAATTCAAGTGAAAATTGGAAACAAGTGAACATAACTAAGGTACTCATTAAAATTCATACTATATTACTTTAAATTGATCAGAATTTCATCTCTCACTTCATCTAAAAATATTATTGCATCATCATGCATGATTATCTAAAAACCTTCTTCGTTTAACTCTTGTGACAAGTGTTTGTACACAAAGTTATATGACAATATTATGATATTCCTTTGTCTCTATATTGATTACATATTTATCATTAGCAAGGAGATGAATGGATTTTTAGAAACAAAGAGGTTTCTAACTTCCATATTCAAGATGAATAATCTTTGACTAGTTGACACAATTTTGGGGATCAAACTAAAGGGAAATAGTGGGGGGTTATGAGCTTAATCAAACATATTATGTTGAGAAAGTAATTGACAAGTTCAAACACTTACTTTTCAAGAAAGTGAATGCTCCATTTGATCCTAGTGTCAAAATTAAAAAGAATGATGGAAGAGTTGTGGTTCAATTGGAATATGCAAGTGCATGCAATGTACTAGACCCAACTTAGCATTTGAAATTAGTAAGATGAGTAGATTTTACTAGAAATCCAAATGGTGAGCACTGGAAGGCCATCATTAAGATTCCGGCTATCTTATGAAAACAAAAAATCTTGGTCTCCATTATGGTAGATTTACTGTCATATTAGAAGGATATGTCGATGCTAGTTGGATATCAAGGGTTGAATATCATAAATATACATTTGAATGGATATTTACATTATCCAGGGGTGGAATTTATTGAAAGATCTAGAAGCAAATGTGGATCACTCTCTCAACCATATAATCAGGGTTTGAGGGTCTTGCTTCCGCTGGTGAAGAAGTTGGATGGTTGAGGGACCTTCTGTTGGAAGTTCCATTGACTAAATACAATTTTTCAAAGGTGTTGATACATAGAGGGTAGTCAGGCCACTTTACCTAAAGCATACACAAATTATATAACAGAAAGTCTAAGCAAGTAGAATTTAGGTATTCTTTCTTGATAAAAATGTAATCATTTCATTCACATTTATACGGTCGAGTTATGATTTGCTTGATCCATTTATTAAACCACTGGCCATAAATTTAGTAAAGATTATCTCGAGAGGTATGAGATTGAAACTCCTTGAATAAGGGTTCTGACAACAGTAGCAACCCAATATGAAGTTAACAGACCTTAACCTAAGATTCAATAGGTAACAACAAGTCGTTGATTGCCTATTTGTGCAAACAATGTTGACTATTACATATTGAGGGTTGATTTTTTTCCAAACTCTTAATAGAGTTCTATATCGAGGATATGTATCTCAAGAAATAGATACAAAACGAACTTCATTTATATGAATTTCGAGATGATGTCGTCTCAAAGTGAGAGTTAGAGTTTCTCTCATGAAAAAATCACAAAAATAGGAAAAATACATGACCATAAATAATGTTAGGCGAGATATGTAAGCGAATAACCATTAAAGAATGTGTGTAAGGTAACGTCGGTATAATCACAAGGGATAACAGTTCAAAATATAACTACCTAACATTCCGATTAACCTTTGCGTTATCCTTACGAAGGATGAATTCGAATAGAAAGATACTTAACTGTAGTAAAATTATTTTCCTCTCTTTTCTAGAATTGACCTTGTCATTATTAGAACAAGTGAGAGATTGCTGTAAATTATTAACAATTAATAATCTTGAGTGTGTTTCAAATGACAAGAAAATATGCAAGTGAAAGTTATTTTTTTTAATTCAGAAATAGACAACACTTTTGAAATGTTGCAGTAGGTAGTTTGTATTTTAAGTTCAGAAATAGGCAACACTTCGTGAAGTGTTGCAGAATACGAAACAATACAACCTTTAAAAACTGCTGATGTAGGTGAAACAGTGCAACATTTGGTAAAAATGTTGATGTAGGCAAATCAATGTAATATTTGGTAAAAGTACTGCTCTAGACGAAACAATGCAATATTTGGTAAAAGTGTTGTAGGCGAAACAATGCAACATTTTATAAAAGTGTTGTTGTAGGCAAAACAGTGCAACATTTGATTAAAGTGTTGCAGAAAATGTGTGTTTCATTAAGGGTCACAACCTTGAGAAAGAATACTACTTTGAGCTATAAATTAAGTATTCCGGATTCAAAAAAATACAACACAAAAGTCTATCCTCTTCACACAAAATTCCAGATTTCATCTTCTCTACATTCGAGTTTTCATCGGTCTTATGCAAACTCGAGTATAGACAGAATTATCATGGATCTTCCTACATTCTCTAAGACATTTGAAAGTGCTTGAAGTACTTATAAGGAAAATAATGCCATTAGTCTCTATCCATTCGATTTAAATAATTTTTCTAACATTAGTTACCAAGAAATAGGATTTGTATTTACATTCTCACTAGATCGATTACTTGATTAAGAAGTTAACCAACTAACATTAGTTACACCTTTAACTAACTTCTAACAACTTCATGACTAACTCTAGTTGAATTGTTCAACAACACATATAGTAACCTAAACTAACATGTGCATTGTGATGTCAGTGTTCGAAACCTGAACACAAATACATGATATATTGTAGTCCATTAATTTAGTCCATCTTTGTTTTCAATTGTGTTCTTTATAAAGGAATTAGCGATTACCAAGAAATAGCTGTTTTGGATACAAAGCATTTTGGAAAGGTATACAAGTTGCTACTCCTATAGTACTACATATTTTTCCATCTTCTAAAAATATCATGTATGTGACACTGATGATTATTTTACCATCTTCAGTTTACATATGAAGAAAAATTTACCATAACCTAGTCGAAACTCAAATGCAATTCAACTGAAAATAAGAAGAATAAAAAGAATATAAGATAAGGAGAAACTGAGTTTAACTGTTAGGTAAACAAACATATAAGAAAACCAGTTGCACAAACATATTAGATACAAATAACACAGAAACTAAACCAAAAGCACATAAAATCTAAGAGCTTTTCAAGACATACTTAATTTATGCTCTCTTAACAGGATCAAAATTGGAAACACCAATAACAGCTCCAAGTATAGCTGATAGCACAGCTCCACCAGCAAAAATGCTTAGCAAAAAGTTCTGGAGAGAAGGTGAGAGATCAGATCCAGCTGCATGAGCCACATCAGGTATAACCATGGAAGCTGTCAAGGATGCAGCTGTAAGAGCTGTCACTGCCTTCTCTTTCAAAGATGCATTGATCTGAACCTTGGATTTTGTCTTTGTGATTCTCTTAGGTTGTGGTACTGGTAATGGTCTGAAAAGGGATTGGGAGGATGGATTTTTCAGCTTGGTTTGGGTTGAAGAACTCAGTGGCAAAGCTCTTGCAACAGAAGCAGAAGCCATTTCTTTCGGTTTGTTTGTTTTGCTTGTGATGTTGTGCCGAAAAGTTTTGTGGTTTGATACTGATAAGGTAATGAAAACTCAAAGATTATGATTGATGGAAATTGGAGATTTTCAGATGAAGTGGCATATGTTGGTTATCCTACGTGGAACATTCTCCACCTGATATTTTGAAGATAAGGTTATCATCTCATAAGCTTACACTTGCCATAATCTTATACATTCATCTATATACAAGATCAGACAGCTTAGAAAGCCATATAAAAAAAAGGAATAACAAAATCTCTGTTAGATATGCGGGTATGAAAATCCTGGATAATTTCGAAGAATCGTGTTCGTACACTTTCCGAACAAAGTATTTCGACACTATTCTTGTCTGGGTTCACGAAATCTTTGTGGGGATAATTCTTGAAGAACGATTTGTTTCTGGCAAAAGAAAATTGTTCAAAATGTAGAAAGTTTTCGGTTTTGTTATCTCCCTTCAAACTGAGGCCAAATGACCCCTTATATATGAGATCAATAATTCAAAACGAAAAGACACACCTGTTCGAAAAACGGTTACGTCTGTAGGGAAAAAGTTCAACTGTTCAAAAGAAAATTTCGAACGGGGCACGGGGCACTGCCCCGCACCCCGCTAAGGGCTTCGCCCCTTGGAACCCCAACGGGACGCTGCCCCGCACCCCGCTAGGGGCTTCACCCCTTGGAACCCCGTTTCAATTATTCGCTTTCAATTATACGTTAGCTCGACGAGCGTGCACTCCGCACTACCCTAACTCGTTTCCAAGTTTTAACGCATAATTACATCGGCCTGTAATAAATCACATTACTACTAAAATACATTGATGATACTAAAATCACCAACCATCTCCATACAACAAACATCATAAGTAATGTTGAACCTTATGACAAAATTTTACATTGGTTCCACTTCAAGGTTATTACATATAAGACTCAAAGAGTCTTGAATACATTATTTAACAAAATCATATACAAAACTTTTGATAGTATTCTCTATTAAGGCCTTTATTTTCACTATACACAAAACCAAAAGATACATGCAATTGCATAGCAATGAGTAATAAACATCATATGAGATTAACTGGTATCAGGTTCCATGTGTCTGATATGAACACCTTGATGAAGAAGGTTGTATCTGATATTGAGCTCTTCAAATATCTTCTTTACTTCAATCACTAGTTCACTTGTCCTTTTGCATTTCTCCCCAAAGTCTTGAAAATTCATTGTGTGAGTAACATAAAGACCCATCTTAATCTTATTCACATTTTCAATCTGCTTCACAAACAAGCTAAAACTTGGATGCCAGTATTGTGGATTCCTCTCCAAATACTTCTTTACTTTTTCTTGCAGTGCTCCAATTTTCTCTGCTGGTGTCGTAAAATCAACTGAAAACTCTACACCTTCAGTCATATTTGGGCTTCTGTAATAGTTGCTGATCGGTTTCATGGCGAGGACAGAATTTGGATAATACACTTTTTCATTATTAAGCTTCAAGAATACTGTTGTCAATATATTCATTTCTTCAACCATTAGCTGCCAGATAACCGGAAAGTGTTATAAATATAAATACACGAATCTTAAACATTTAGAATTTAATTTGGCTGCTATAAGTTACCTCGACACCATCTATAACACACCGATCGCCCACGTCAAATGGATGCATTACGAACACGAAGATGATGGATTCAAATATATTCTTGCAAGTGTTTCCAAACATGAAAGCCGCAAGTACTAGCTGCGATGAGAGGAATACAAGTACTTTTGTTGTTGCAATCTCCATTAGAAGAAGCCACACTACTACGGTCACCACTACTAGGAACGCTGTCACAAGCTTGTTTAATTGTTTAACAGCTGTTTTAGTGTCACTTAAGGCGTGTGCAAGTGCTCTGCGTTCTTGATATACCTTCAACTGATAAATTGAAACATTATAGTCCAAACAGAATTTTAATCCTTCATTATGATGACGAAACATGTTAATAAACATATAAAAATCTTACCACCCAATCTGCTAAAGATTTTCTGGTAATTAGCCCTGTCTCTGCATGAGCCAGGAGGGGAAATACCAAAAGTACTTCTTCTCTATTCATGAAGCGACGGAGTTCAGCTTCGTCAATGTCCCTATTCATAATGAGAGCACTTTTAGCATCAACAAGAGTCGAAAATAGAAAAACAAGGAGCAGGGAAAATACATTTAGGCCATGTTTGGATAGACAACTTAATTAAGTGTTTGCAGCATAAACTTATGATACGAGATAAACTCTAACTAATGATGAATGCATACTATATTCTTACTTGCAACAAGGGGAAGCAGCAACATTCCTGAAAACATAATAGGCTGCAGCAGTTGCTTCCATCTCATTAGTAATTTCTTTATCAGTTTGTTCATTTTTTACATCATAAAAACTTTCGTCCAGCGAATTAGAGATCGTTGACAGCCTTGAATTCATCACTGCATCAACCAAAATCTTCATAGTCCATGCAGAAACTTTATCTTGCTTCATCTTGTGAAGTTTTGCCATATTGATAACCTCTTTCTTTGTGCCATCTTTACCAGTTGTACTCGTGAAACTAAAACGACCAAAACTTTGACATTCGCCGATTTTCTCACCCTCTTCCATAAGTGGAGGCCCCGAGAGAGTTTGCAGAACATATTGATGGAAGATTGATTCTTGAATTCGATCAAAGAAAGATTTCACATGGAAATTCGATGCCAAAATTTTTAGCAACAATGTCTTTATAACCCACAAAAATGCTCCAATGAGAAGGGAAACAAGAGTCCATGTTACATCATTCATAATCTTTGCTGCCAATTTAGATCGTTGGACCCCGCGATTGATAAGAAGCGTCCACGTGAGAGCTACCAAACTGATCCAAATGAAAACCTGGACACATGTTTTCATTCCATGGACAAAATAAAGCACCTTTTTCCTCAACAAAAAGTTCATTTCAATCAAGAAAACAACAATGTGCATGAGCCATTTGGTAAATAACAAGCCACAAAAGGTCACCATCGCAAGCATAAACCACCTCCAAAGCCCTAAACTCCAAATCTTTGTCCTTCTAACTTCCTCAACTGCTAAGCTAACCAATAAGCAACCTGCAATGCTCACGAACACCAACAACTCGATCGAAACCTTAGTTGTTAGTATCTTACGATTGCCTTTACTAAATTCAACTTTCTTGTAAATAGTTTCATCAGGATCCTCATTATCAGAAGAATCTGGAGATGCCGTCAAAGGTGTTCTAGGGGTGACGACAGAAGTAAACGAAACAGTTCGATTAACCAGTCCGGCTTCGCTATTAGGCGAATATGATCCTTTATTGAATGAGTTCCTATAAGGTGAACTAGCAGCTAATTGTTCTTGCAAATTCAAAGACACAAAATTCTCTTCCAAAAGGTTTCCATCAATAGGGTAAGGTTGTTCACCAAATCTTGATTTGGGCTTGGAATACACTGATCTTACAAAAGATTTTCTTGTGGTAAGGTTTGTTGTGGGAGCTTTTGGGGGTTTATTTGGGCTTGGGGTGAACCTTATCTCAGGGGAAACATAGTTCAAAGGTGGTGGTGACTTTGAAGGAAGCTCATTTGCACAGTGAGGCATAGAATCAAACACTTTCAAGCCATGATCATGATGATCTTGGCCATGGCTCTCTCCAGCCACATTTGAAATTGTCACCACCACTTCTCTTTTCTTCTCCATCATGCTTACTTCACCACCTTGATGCTTGTTATTACCATCCATTCACTACCCTAAACATATGACAAAAACATAATCAAAATCAAATCTTTGAAGCAAGTAATGTTGAACAATAATTAGAAATGAAATCATTAAAACATATAGTATTAGTTTATTATTATTATAGATAAACAAATGAAACAGCAATAAAGCATGAAAGAAAATATACCAAGAAACTAGTTGTTGCTAAAAAACACATGTACGGATTTGTTCACTTTGTACTAGGAATCTATAATTGACCCTTTAGTTTGACTTACATAAACAACAGTGGTTACGGCGGTTTCTGCTAATGCTCTAATAACAGAAAAGCAGAACATGAAATGTTGATGGCAATGAATTAGGCTCTCTGAATTAGGCTATTTAAAGAAGGATTTCAGGTAGGTTGCTGTATTAGTTAAATTATACTCCTAATCATCATTATAACTATCACATCTCAAGAAAAAAATGTTTCTCAAGATAATAAATATCATTTTCAGTTTTCAAAATAATGTTGATTATCAATTTTAATTCATACTCCTATGTTATTAAGATAGCAACTTTAGCTTTACATTTATGATGATATTTACTCCTTCCCTCCTTAAAAAATATCTCATAGTAATTATTTGTTATTTTATATTTTAAATAAAATATTACTACCTCTGTCCCTAAATAAAGAAAAAACTCGTTGAGAAAATTACGGAATTAAGAAAATTAGTTAGAGTATTAAATTTATTATAATTTTACAAATTTATTTTTAGGAGAGAGAAATAGTTAATATATATGTATCTATATTTATTACATAGTAAAAATAAAGATGAGATATAATTAGGGGTATGTGTAGAAAATAATAATTAATGCACTTTGAAAATTGAAGAGAGTCTTATGAAAAAGGACAAGAAAAAAATTCAATGGACAAATATAGTATATATATATATATATATATATATATATATATATATATATATATATATATATATATATATATATATATATATATATATATATATATATATATATATATATATATATATATATATATATATACTTCGTATGGTAATCATAATTGGTTTGATTGATGAAGTATGATTCTAGAATCGATGATGTTGATCTTCGATACGATGGTACGGGATGAACCTGCAAGGTTAACACTCTAACACCAAAGTTAGTTGTAGAGTCTAAGATGGGTATAATGAAAAGTAGAGATCAGAAGAAAAAAAAAGTATCTTGAATCTTACATGTGCCACCTATATATGTTGGATCACCTTGATTAGGCTTATGCATATGGATGATTGGGCATTCGTCTTGGGCCTTTGGCCGACACATAATAGTTTCCACAAGGCTTGTCGAGCGTATATTAGTCGGGAAGTCTTTCAAAGTTGTGGTCGGCCCCTAGCGATCTCGTCCAACCACAACAAGAAGTATGAAAGTCATGGATCATTTACAAAAGTAACGAGGAACAAGCACATTAAATTCTCTCTCATGATTGAAATGTCTCGGTTTTTTTAAGACACGTGGTTCCAGGTTTGTAGATTATGGCACAACATTTTTCCTAGTGCATTTGAGTGCACTTGAGTTCGTTTGTAGTTCCTATGTGAAATCTAGTATTTTGATTTGTAACCTCTTGTTACCTATTGACCTTGTTCGTTGCTCACCCACCTCTATATATAAAGACCTCTCGACTTTTGAGAGAACTTTTGTGATCCCTCAAAGTCAGTTTCTATTTGCAAAAATAATTTCTTCCCTTATCCGAAGCATTTCCTTGAGCATTTTCCTTTCCCATAACATATCTTTCCATTATGCATTTAACTTTCACCATTCCCATCAAACTCTACTTTTTCCAAGTACCCATTTTTCCTTTAGCTTGTTTAAAAATTTTCAGTATTTACTTTACCGTGACCAATATAAATAATCACCGCATAAGTTTGTCTAACGATTCTGGGAGTAATGATTATTCCCCTTTAGTTAGGGAAAAAGTGTCTTCTAGTTCAAATTTCTACCACCTAGTTAATAATAAATCATTTCCAGTGGTTATACATGTGTTTGGTGATTCTTAGACGAGAAGTTTTTCTAATGATTCTCTTGATAGAAAAATTTCCTTGAATGATTCTTCATTCGACAGTTTTTTACGAAGATGTAGGGGATAACCGTGTTGTCATCTCTACACTTACACCATTCACAATTGCAAAGGATTAAGCTTCCCCCCTTTGATTACCCAAGTGATGGAGGTCATCTCTTTGAATATAGAGAAGCTAGAAATTTCATTAAGACCTACCATGATGTTTATGGTCAGGATCTGAGTGATGTTAAAGTTAAGGATCATCTGGCGCATGAAGCTCAGTTGGAGGGTGTGAGTTAGCTCAATCCCTTCAATATCTTCTGGACTAATTAGATACCTTTGAAAGGAGTCACATGAATGGAGAAAACTAATTCAAACAAATATAGTTAAGTGGACTCAGAGATATTTGGAACCCTTCTGCTTTGAGTGATCCAACGATTGTGAAAGCGGCTAACATCATAATCGAATGCCCATATAACTGGTCGGATCTCCCTATAGAATTATGCAAAAGGATATGTAGCACATTTGTGGGGTTCTCCATTCCCTTTTATGAGTTTTTGTTCACCCAGATAAACCTACAGTTGCCCTTATCTGAGTATGAGGTAGAGGTGTTACAGTTTTTGAAGGTTGTCCCCTCATAGCTTCAACCTAGTGCTTAGGCTTTTATATACATGTTTCAATTATGGATCATGTGTCAGACTTGGAAACCCTCTTGTCGGATATTGTCCCATCTCTTCATCATAATATGCACCTCTAGTTATAATGTCTGAGATTAAGAGTTTATCGTGCTACGCAAAAAAGTTCCTCTATTTGGTCTTCAAAAGATGGTAACATGAGAAGCTTTGCTAGCTTCAGAATCAAAACCACTCTCAGAATAATATCCATAATAGCATTGCAACAGCAACATCAGGCATATTTGGATCTTTCTGATTTTGATCAAATACAGAAGGATCCTTGCTTCTTCACCATGTTTGTGACATGTGTTACACATAGTAACTCGTATATGTTCTTTCACGATCATATGAACTATGTTTGTTAGATCTGATTTCTTCAAAAACAAGATCTGTATAGTAACAAACATTAGAACATACAATTGGTCTTTCACAAATCTTCATTGTTAGCATCAAAACATGGAGATGAAATTCAGAGACAACTCTTGCTCTTACAATCTCCCCATTTTTTATGATTACAAAACCATGTATTTTGATAGAGCATTTTATACAGGGTAATCACCAAACATAACATATTCAGAGTTTTGAACAACAATTCTCCCTGAATGTGTTAACCCCAAAATTTTATTTATGCTTGTTCAGAGTCTCCCTCTGATCCCAAGACTCAAAATATAAATTTTGAGTTGTCAGAACATAGAATAGAGAATGAATATTTATCTATTTTAACTCATCAAAGTATGACTAGAACAGAGGTCTTCATCTCAGAACCTTGTTTCTATCAGAACTAGATGGTTGATCAAAGCTTGATTCTGGATCTGATTGACAATATCTGGTGATCAATCAAAGCTTGATTTTGTGTTTGATATGATATAGCATCACATGTGTATCAGAACTTCTTCTCCTTGAATCTTCTATCCATGTCTTCAGATAGTCTTCGACTTCCAATTTGCTCATATCTTCTGAACAACTTCTTGAATTTGAACATTTGGCTCTGACTTCTTTCACGAAGATTTTTCTTCTGATTCTTATGTTTTGAATATCATATTCTCAGATAAGTTACAACTTCTGAACACTATGGTACCAAAATCCAGATAACTTTAACTTTCAGAAAGTTCCCAACTTCTGAACAATATTAGGTCTATCCGATTCTGAACTCATATGTTTGTGAAGTGTACAAAATTATATGATCAATCAGTTCTTACGATCTATCATCATTTATCCATTAAGAGATTTATCATATACAAAGAGTTCTTTTGATTTAACCTATCTTAGAACTCTAAGTGAACTCCTTCAAAGTTCCTTAACATCGAACAATCGTTAGCAATAAACACATTTTATCAATTTAAATTTTGCTTGAGTTCTGATTCTGAAAATAAATATTATCGAAATCATTTTAACTTTCTCCCCTTTTTTAACATCATCAAAAAGATTATTCCAGCTAAGCACATTCAAGTATAATGCTTCATTAATAATGGAAGGAGTACAAAAACACTTCCAAAACATAACCAAGACTTTAAGAGAACTAAGAATCCTAAACTCCTAATTTAAACTTCAAAATTCTTAGGTTGGCAGAAGTCAGGAAGAAGTTTCTCAGTTAATCCATTGCGCCTGCAGTGAGTAACTACATCTTGAAGATCAAGTATGTGAGAAATAACTATGCAGTAAGGCACCTGGTAGATCGTCTCGTCTCTGGATGAAAGAATTTCTTATTTCAAGTGATTGTATAGGGATTGGGACAAATTTATCCCGATCTTAGTGACTAAGAAGAAGATGAATAACCTATCCATTGCAGACAACCATCCTTCTCCTCTTTCTTTGGGTCTCAAATTGGTTACCATGATCTTGTACCAATTTTTCGCCACCGGAGTGAATGTAGAGGGATGAGCAACAAGACTTTCACTTTCATGTATGACATCAACATACTTGATAAAACGACAGTCATTTTGGTAGATTTCAGTTGTTACTTCATCCTTATCACACTCAATAGCTTGGGCGATGATAGTTGGGTTGATCATGATATGATGACCTGCAACAACAGACAGAAACACACATTTATCATGCTCATACTCGAGCATTGGCCCATAACTCTTTCACAAGATAGGGAAAGACAAGTATAACAAGAATGTTGAAATAACCTTCTCATACCTGAAATTTAATTCCAGAGAGAATTCTTAGTTTACTTAGTTCAATCAGGGAGGCAGAACAGAGAATATATTCCTTCAGAAGTTCAAGGTCAGAAATTTATCCTTTAATATTGTTAGAAGACATATTGATCAAGAGTGACTTGGTTTGAGAGAAGAATGACTTAGATGAATTGAGGGAGTTGAGGTGTAGAATGAAGGATTCATTGGGGGAACTTCTTTAGAAATAGATTTTATGTTATATTGTTGAGGGTCACAGTAATATTCGTACATGCAATATTTCTCATAGTTAAAAGATTTATTTATTAAAATTTCAAAGATCTTAGAGGAATAATTATCTTATTTGGAGAATAGAAAATAATGAATTTGCATCTTCTTTTCAATTTCTTCCCCTAATCGACTATGTAGCCCAAGAGTGCTGATACGCATCCCACAAATGATCGGCTCCAAGAAGTTTGTGTCTGAATGACCATCGATTGATTTATCTTTGAAATAACATGAGTTTTAATAGTTTGTTGGCGTTATACTTGTTTCCTTTCTTTTGGCCTTATATATCATCTTTTATTTTGTTGCTTATGTGTACCCCTGTCAGAGGGATATAACAGTGCAACCAATGTATTTATGGTGGGCTTACTTGATCATGAATGGAGATGGTATATGGTTGGTTTAGTCGTTTGTCTGTGTTAGTAAAGCATATTCGATTGAGTTCAACATAACTACACATATCCTCCACTTTTCAAAGGCTTTCTTAACAAGTACGACATGAGAGAGCCCCCGTGTGTAACATTTATTCGAGCATATCGACAGTTGTTTCAGCTTCTCTAGAGATTTCCTTTTTCTTTGTCACGGGACATATCGAGCATTGAGATTGACATTCAACTGATTTCCTACTATGGTTTGGCATTTGCTAGTAATTTCTCATGGAGAAATAGACAGGGGATCTACATTAACTTGGATTCAATTAATTAGTGTGTTATTTACCATGGAAGGTCCAGATCCTATCTACATGGATCTGGTTAGATTATCATCAAGCTGAATAACTTCGTAATCATCCTCCGAAGTTGCTTGAACTTGTACTTATGCACATCAAGGTTGAACCTATTTACTTTCTCCATACATTCATCTTTCCTAATTTCTCTTTCTTTAAGAGTTAGTAGTAAACATATCATTATACAAGGACGAGTTGTGGAATTTTTGAAAGCCAAGAGATCTCCATCATTTCCTGTACTCGGATCTAGCCGACAAGACCCTAGTTTCTCAAGCTTGTAGGTGTAGAGGAAATTACATTAACTTATGTCGTCTATAAATTATCTCGCTACCGAGTTATCTACTGCGGTGAATCTTATACTAACAACAACTACATGTATTGTTGGTGTAAATTTCCTCTTTGCGGTTTCGAAATCCTAACATTGGCATATCTTTACTTTGTGATCTAGCTTCATTCATTACTTGGACAAGGTTCTCTGCTGACAAATCTTCGTTAAACCCTGATTTTGTATGGATCTCATCAATGGTAGAGAGTAGATTAGAGAATTCAACATAGTTCTTAGTTGCGATGCAAGAGGTTCTTCTCTCCATCTCATGGTGGTACTAGTAGAGATATGGCTTTAGATTGAGAATTATTTTCTTGTAGAGTTTCATTATGAAATTTCATAGAATTTGATGTCATTTCCCATAGAAGACAACATTATTTTGTATTGGAACCAAAATTGGTTTTGATTGATGACGTTGGACTCTAGAATCGATGATATTGATATCCGATATGATGATGCAATAAGGACGAGCAAGATTAAAACTCCAACACCCAATATAGTTACATATTCCAAGATAAGTACAGTAAAAAATAGAAATCAGAAGAAAAAAAGTACCTTAATCTTACATATGCTTACTATAGGGGTGGAAACGGGCATGCCCATCCCGTAAAAGCCCACAAAAAATAAGACGGGGTTGGACAAGCATATTTGAGGCTGCGGGCCAAAAACCTTTCTCTACCCTGCATAAAAGTGAGGGTAGGATGGGCGGGCCAACAAGCATTGAATGTTTTAAGTCTAAGAATTACAAAATTGTATGTAAAAGCCCGTTCCCGAAAAAGCTAGTAAAAAAAAGGATGGAGCAAGGTAGACATATTAAATGGTGCAAACCTAAAATCTTGATCCTTCCTGCAAAAAAATGCGTGCAAAACGGACATTTGTGATGCGTCAGACCCGTTTTACCACCCTTAACTGACTATATACGTTTGGATCACCTAGATTGGGTTTATGTATATGCATGATTGAGTCATCATCTAATTTTTTTTAACAAATACCATATTAATATAATAAGAATTTTTTAATAAATAAAACTTATTTTATTATTTATGATAAAAAATAATTATTTATAAAAAAATCTTAAGTAATTTAAATAACACAATTTTAATTAGAGGTGTAATCTATTCAGTTTGAACTGATTTTTGGTCCAAAAAATGTTTGAGTCAATGATATCTCAATCACTTTGTTTTGATTTTATTTTGTGTTTATAAAATGAAACAACCAAACTAACCAATTTGGTTTGGTTTAGTTTGGTTAATCGTTTTACAACGTTATTTTTTAAACATTATATTCATCTGTGTGTTCTCCGCTATCGTTTATTTTGATGTATTTTGTGCTATTATTTTTCAAATAGTACATTTCATATAATTTAGGAAAAATACCCAAATTAGTCCTTTAACTCCACCACTGGGTCCAATTTGATCCCTTATTTCTAAAAAGTGACAAAAAGGTCTTAATTTTTTAAAAATGTCCCAACTAGATCATTTCCGTCAACCACCCCCAAACAGACGTTTACTTTGTCATATGTGGCAGCTGACATGGCATTTGAAGTCTTCTTCCTCCTTTATACTGAGTTTGTTCATCCATAATTAGTTTCATGTGAATCTAGGGTTTCTGAAAAAATACACTTCATCCCCAATATGATTCAAGCAAAATCATAGGGTTTGTGGATTCGAGCTGGTCACAAACATGAAATCCAATGGGTCGACGCCAGTGATGAATGCAAAACATGGTTATGGTGGGTGTTCTTCGAAGGAAGGATCGAATGTCAACACAAGCACAACTTGGAAACCTATATGCCATTGTGGGGATTTAGTTGTTCTTCGTATGGCCACAACATGCAAGAACTATGGGAAACATTTTTGGGGATGTCCTAATTTTAAGGTATGTTATATGTATGTTTGTTTAAAAACAGTTGATGTATGTGTGCTTAAAAAATTTGATGTTAAAGATGATATTTTGCAGGGATCAACCAATGCTGGTTGTGGGTACTTTGGATGGTATTTTTAAGATGTTGGAGATGAGAAGGAGAAATATTGTATGGATAGAATTGAGAAACTCTCAAAGGCAGTGGCAGAAGCTCAATTGACTATTGAAGAATATGGGAAACAAATAAGAAATGTGGAAAATGAAATGAAGAATCTGATGAAGTTGATAAAATTATGGAAATTGATGTTGTTCATAGGCCTCATTGTAGTTGTTTTTAGAATGCTTTAGGATGTTGTTTATCAATTTGTTCTCATTGTAGTTAACAGTACCAGTTTGACATTTGTAATGGAGAATTTGTTATCAATATTACTTGCATATGTTATGTTGACAGTAATTTGTTATCAATATTACTTGCATTTGTTATGTTGACAGTAACATAATATTAACACAATACCATTTGCTATGACTTGTTATCAGTACCATAATATTACTTGCATTTGTTATGTTGACAGAATTGACAAAATAACATTGACATAATTGCTCAACATAATTGACAAAATGGCTCAACAAAGGCCTAATCCAAAAACCATATGTCTTAACACAAGTCATTGACATAATTGCTCAACATATCCAAATAACACAAGTCATATGTCTTAACCATAACATAGACCTAATCAGAAAACCATATGTCTCAACACATAACATAGGCCTAAACAAAATACTATATGTCTTAATACAACATTACACATTACTAGTCTAAACAAAATACAATTGTCTAAACAAAATACATGTGCCTAAATTTTCCAAGTCTTGGTTGATCTCTTGGTTGGTGTTTTTATCCTTGTTGTTGGACCTACAGTAGTCTTGGCTACACTCATCCTAGTGGTTGGGCCTGGGGTATGAAAGACTTAGTTGGCCTTCTAAAAGATAACTTGCTTGGCCTTCCTTATGATCCTGATGCAAAATTATCTTGCTTGGATTTTCCTTGAGATTTCTACCTTGAAGCCTACTGAGTTTGCACTTGTGAACCTTGTTGATCTTGCACTTGTGAAGCCTGCTGAGATTGAACTTATGCATCTTGCTGATCTTGCACTTGTGGATCCTTCTGAGATTTCACTGGTGCTTGTCGCTCCCGGGAATTTCATCCTAGTACAAATGTGAAAGTGGCGCAGAAAGGGTAGAGTCGTCAGTCAGACATTTTTATCCCGAATGAATGGGAAAGGTAATGCTGCACAAACCTAAGAGAAAAGGAAAGGACAAGGTCCTGCGAAACAAAGATCTGGGTTCGATTACGGCTTGGGAAGATATTAGCACCCCAGATCGTCCGCCGTACCCGACGGGATCCATGCTTGTTTGTCTGTTTCAAAGGGTGTGAAAGGATAAAACTACTGAACGAAAGAATTGCTAACTAGAACAGGAACTGAAATGAGAAAAGGGAACTGGAAAAGAAAATGGAAAGAAATGGGGAAATGTAGGGAAAATAAAGAATGTGCTCGAACGGGCCCTACCCCGCTGCCTACATACCTCATCCAGAAAATGAGGATCAAAGTCGATGTAGTTCTCCTAACTAAGGCGGGAACTATTTGTTTTTGTTTTTTATGAGCTGGAACTGCTTATGTCTATGCTCAGGTGTTGCAGGCTCTCCTTAAACGAGTGCGTTTATCGTCTTACAAATGAGACAAGTCGTCGCAAGTTCTTTCATTATGAGTGAATGAGATGAGAAAAGAATTCCTGCAGGAAAAGACGTGTGTTTGTTGTTTGTCTTTTGTCTTTTAGAGAAGTGTTTTGTTTGTTGTGTTTGTGAAACACTCTCGCACTAAGACTTATTCATCGTGGTATATTCCTTACACCTCGCCCCAAAATATAACGTGTATAAGTAACCCACGGCAAAGTCTCCTGTCGTACGAGAACATTCAACCTTTATTAGGTGTTTTGTTGTTTTTCTTTATGAGATGAGAAAGAATGACTCAAGTTGCAAAAGGACAAACTAAGGGGGACTAAGACACAACCCTAAATTTTTTATTGTATGATAAAAGAGATCCTAATGGTTTGTGTGGTTTTCTAATCCTAATGAGAAAAGGAAAAGAAGAAAAAATAAAATTAGAACTCAACTTACTTCCTAAGGAAGTTAAGTTGTTTCTCAGAAAGGGAGAGCCTATACAAGCAAAGCACTAAGTGCTAAGAAAAACACATTCAGAAGGCATAAATAAGATGAGGAAGTAGTATATAACAAGGCTTACCTCAACCTCCCTACAAAACAAATGTTAGCTTTACAAAGCATATTAAACACATAAAGCATGACAGAAGCTTAAACTAGCTCAAACTAGCTAAGGAAAGGGCATTAAGGACCTCCTAGGGTTAAGAACTAAAGCTAAAGTATCTTACATGATAACAAGATTCTAAAGTCATTAGCTAAACCCTATTAAATTATTCTAAGGTTATAAGATCAAACCTTAACAAACTATGTCCTAATGGCGTGTTAAACCCTAATAGAAAGCAATGTAAAGTTAGATGAAGTATTTACATGATTAAGTATGGTAAACTTGAATTAAATCAAAGTTGAATGTTAAATACAGAACCTAACACTAAATGAAAGTGTCTCAAGATGAAAACCAAAATGGTAAGAAAGAGATTCAAGTTAGAGAGATTTAAACAAGAAGTTGAATGAAAAGAAGAATGGAACATGTGATTTCAAAAGTAAAGAAGACTTAGAAGAAAAAAAGTCAAACATTATTAATGAAACTTGAATTCTCCATACAAAAACCAGGGGCTTAATTAAAAGTCAAGATGGAGTTTAAATTCAAACATTAACCACAAATGAATGAGAATGGATTGCATTAGGGGTTAAAGGATGGAGAAGTTTGTTTTTGAAGCTTTAAAGTACCAAATGAAGTACAAAGGCTTGTGAGATGAAGTGAAGACATGAAAATGGATGTGAGACACTTATGAGATGTATAAGAATGATATAACATGACTATCATACTTACAAAGTTGATTTAAAAGTGTGAAGATGGAAGAAGAATGTGAATTAGGGCAAAGATGGCATACATGAACACATAGGTGACTTAAGGATCAAGTAACCTAAAAATTCAAAAGGTAAGGACCTAAAATGGACACAAGTGTCTTAAAGATACCTAATGGGACCTTAGGGACTCACATTGAGGATCTCAAATGGGTGGCATAAATGCCTTGTCAAATTGAATTAGAAGGATAAGCAAATGAACCCTAAACGTGACTTGCAAGACTAGGGACTCAAAAAATACCAAATGACAAATAAAAATTATGAAACTTGACATTCAAAGTCCTAATCCAGAGGGTAACAAACCCCTAAAATATCTCACAAAAATTCATATTTTTACTCACTCAAATAAAGGTGCAAAGTGAATTAGGGTTTTGAAGACATAAGCACAAATAATATGCCCAAAAATAATCCAAACATAACCTAAAAAATTAGGCAAAATATTTTCAGGGACCTAAAGATGTACTTTAAATAGATCAAAACGAATGGGATCAATATCAATTTTCATCTAAGAGAAATAAAATTTGGAAGAGAACAAGGTCCAAAATGGAAGAAACCAAAAAGAAATATAATGAAAAATTAATTATGACTAAAAAATAATGGGAAATCAAAATTAAGAAAATGTGGGAAATTTTGGAAAATATCAAAGATGATGTATGAATTTATTTAGAATTTTTGGAGGTGTTTAGATATTTTTAGAAAACGAAAATTGAAATGAAAATAAAAAGAAAAAGAAAAAGAAGTGAATTGAGGAAAGGGTGCATATAGAAACTGGATGCAGTTCAAATTGGATGGGCCTTTAAAAATGGGGTGCGAAGAGGAACTGAAGCCCAACCCAATGCCACACTGAACACAAAAATATGGTGGTTTCTAGTCAAATGTTGACTTCATGAGAGCCTTCAGATTCATCTCACACACACAACCAAAGTCAAAGTATGCTAAACCAATGGATCAGATTGCACTACACATGGAACCAAAGGTGGACTACACACGCAAGAATACTCAGGCCACTTTGGAAGGCATGTGAGTGGAAACACTTTCATTTATTCGCTGGCACAATGAGGGACGCTAGATTGGAAAGATCCAAGGGTCAGGACATAAAGCTGGGAGAAAATTAGGGTTACTATTCAGGTCACCGGAGCTGACCTCCGGCCATCTTCTTCGGTGACCCCTGGCTAGGGAAAAACGGGAAACACCATGAAAACAACATCTAAAGCTATCATTGTGTTCCTCTCATGGAGTACATTAAGAATCCAAGCTCTATTTTCATTTTTCACTCAAGAACAAGTTGAATCGAAGCCACGAATTTCAACCTACAAAATTGCATCTACACATCTAAGATGTCTATCAACTAGCCAGACATCGCAATGCTTCTATTAAGCTCCAAGTAACACCAAACAAACCAAAAAGCAAGTAATTAAGCCATAAGAATCAAGGTGAAACCTGAGATGCATTGAGCGATCTTGTTGAGAAAAACCAAAGGGGAGATTCCACTTGGGATCTACACTTGCTCGTGATCCTTGGTTGAGTGAAATAAACACTCAAAACAACTTGGAATCTTGATGAAGCTTGAAGGATACAGAATTATGCAGAACCAGATTTCTTGAAGATTCAAGCTGGTTGATCCATGGAACTGGTGTATGGAATGATGAAGATGATGAATTAAAGAAGCTTGAGGTATGATTGATGAAGATGAAGCTTGCTCGAGCCAAAATGTAGTGCAATGCTTCTTCAAAATCAGAGGAAAAATCATAGAAGAATGATGAAGTTTGTGATGTGATTTTGATCAGAATGAAGTTGTTAGTGGAATTCAGTTAGGGCATTGACTTATATAGGTGAGGTTAATAGTTATCAACCTTAGTTAACAGTTAGAACTATGGTTAGTTCTAACTTGAGGGTGAATGCACAAAAATGAAGGTGTGGAGTGCAAGGAGTGAAACTGAGTTTGTAGCTTGAGTTGGTTGCTCGAATTTGATCATATGCAATGAGGAGCATAGTTGTTATGGTGAGGTTGATGAGATGCAGTGAAGGTGATCATTGCAGCATGAGCTTAATGCTTGGAAATTCTTCATTTGCTTGCCTTTTTTGTGAATTACATGTCAGCATGGTGTGTGCATACAAATAGAGGATAACTTGCACTCTAACTATAAACCTTGTGAACAAAATGGGATGATAGAGGTCTGCAAACTTGAACTGCATAGAACTTGATCATGTTGCAACCAATAATCAATGCCTTAGTGTCCAAGAAAACCAAATGTGAGATGTTGAACTTTAATGAGATGAACCTTCAAGCTCAAGGCATCAAATTAGGGTATTCTTGGGATCAAATTAAAGAGCAAACTTCATATAACATGTTTAATGTTCACTCCATGATGAGATGTGGCTTTGAAATGGTTCAGAAATGTCATTGAATCCAATGCAACAAGACAGCATATTGTCGCTCCCGGGATTTTCATCCTAGTACAAACGCGAAAGTGGCGCGGAAAGGTTAGAGTCGCCAGCCAGACATTTTTATCCCAAAGGAATGGGAAAGGTAATGTTGCACAAACCTGAGGAAGAAGGAAAAGGACGAGGCCTTGCGAACCAAAGATCTGAGTACGGGAGTCGGTTACGACCTGGGAAGGTATTAGCACCCCAGATCGTCCGTCGTACCCGACGGGATCCACGCTTGCTTATTTTGTTTCAAAGGGTGAGAAATAATATGCTGCTGAACGAATGAACCGCTAACTGGGACTGAAATGGGAATGAGAAATGAGAAAAGAATAAGAAAATAGAATGGAAAGAAAGGGGAAATGTAGGGAAAATAAAGAATGTGCTCGAACGGGCCCTACCCCGCTGCCTACGTACCTCATCGGGATAATGAGGATCAGAGTCGACGTAGTTCGCCTAACTAAGGCTTACACTCGTTTGCGGTTTTTAGGATGACGTTGCCATAGTTCTAGCTCAGGTGTTACCGGCTCTGACACGAGGGTGTTTACCGTATCGCTGTTTGAACTGTCGAGACAAGTCATGAAAGGTATGAGATGAGAAAGAAGACGTGACTTCTTGGTTTGTTGTTTTTTAGAAGAAATGTTTTGAATTTGTTTGTGAACGGTCTTGTACTAAGACCTATCCATCGCGGGAAGTATTTACACCTCGCCCCGAAACAGGACGCGTATAAACACTCCGCAACAAAGTCTCGTGTCGTACAAGATTGTTCGGTTTTTATTAAGTGTTTTATTGTTTTTCTTTTGAGATGAGAAAGAATGACTCAAGTTGGAAAAGGAAAAAACTAAGGGGGACTAAGACACAACCCTAAGTTATTTATTCAATATCAAGGAGATCCTAAAGGTTAGTGAGGTTTCTAATCCTAAGTAGGAGAGGAAAGAGGAAGAGAAAAGGAAGAAGAACACAACTTACTTCCTAATGAAGTTAAGTTGGTTCCAAAAGGGGAAAACCTAACAAGCACAAACATTATATAAGGCAAAATGGTGCAAATTAAATGCCTTAGAAATACCAAAGAAGATAGGGTTTTTAGACATACCTTGCCCTCCCTACAAAACAAAGGTTAGCATGGTAAACATGATAAAAATAAGGCAAACAAAATTACCTAATTAATTCCTAAGGGAACTAGGACCTAAACTAGACTCAATCTATAGTTTAAAAGACCTAAAGCTAATGCAATGCAAAATTCAGCAACTTATTTACAACCCTTAATGCACAAACAGCTATGAAATGCACTATGCAATGCAACAGCTTTTTACAGCACCTATATGTATGCAAAAACAGGTGTTAAAAGTCACAAACAGCATGTTCACATAACAAACAGCATACATTTTACAGCACTTATGCAAAACAACAGCTATGAAATGCAAAATCCAGAATTGATTATTTTCATTTTTTAATGCACAAACTTAATGCAAAAATCACTAATCTCATCATGAACATGTATTTGAACATGGATCAACATACATAAATGGAAGAACATGAACATTTAGGATTATTCAAGAATGCATCATGTGGATTATGCAACAAGTAATGCAAAAATGAATCACATGAACATGGCATATGAACATGATGATCTTTGATTATGAACATGCAATATGCTAGATCAAACATAATGTCAAACTCAATGCAAAATTCAGAATTGAATTTATGCAAATGCTATGATCAAGCATGCAACTAAATGCAACCAAATGCACATACATACATGTTTATGCAACATGCAACATACATCAACATAATGATACAATGAAATGCAAAATGATTTAATGCAATGCAAACATGTAAAAACAGAATGCAACATGATTATTATGTGTCAAATAATGCACAAACATGGTAACAACATGCAAGAATTTAAGCTATACACAAAGAAGCACAAAAACGCATAATACGCAACACGAACGGAATCGTGTCGAAACGACTCGAAACGGGGGAATGAGCTACTGGAAATGGACTCAAAAATTCCCTAAAATCACTACCTAAACATACATGAACATTAGAGGCACTAGGAAGCAAGATTGAGCAAGAAGATAGGCTAAAAATCCAAAAGTGAACAGCGTTAACCGGTTAACCATATAGGTTAACCCGTTAACGGGCAGAAAATACAGCATTTTGGCCAAAAACGCATGCGTTAACCGGTTAACCAAATGCGTTAACCGGTTAACCCTGAACAAAAAGTGAAAAAAACTTTTGAAATAAGTGCTTTTGGCCACAATCTTGCTTCTAAACAATCCTAACATACCTAGGAACATGCTACCACTAATTTCTACTTAATCGGAGCTTATCTACACATGATAAAACCTATATCTATTAACACCTTAAATCCAAATTCAACAAAAATCACAAATCATAAGCAAACATAATTAAAACGAAACGAATTCAAGCAAAGCGAAAAAAAGCACTTAAAGAATGCCAAAAGTGGCGAGATGAAGAGAATAACTTAAAGAAGAAGTGATTAAGATCACCAACCTACGAAGCGGAGGAGTGCTTCGGTGATTGTTGCAAGAGTCGAAGCTTGAATCAAAGAGAAAACCGAAAACCGAGAAATCGCAAAATAAATGCGTTCTTGAGCTTGAATCTTCGTGCGCTTCCGATAATCCGATAATCCTCACAAAATTCAGTAGCTTCTTCTTCTATAATCCATAATCCATGAAGGTTGGAGGCTTAAGCTTCAAGATCTTCAAGTTTTAATGTGAAACTTGAAGAGCTTATTTGAAAAAGCTTTGGTGAAAGGGAGAGGAAAATTGAGAGAGAAAAAGTGCTTATCAAAGAGTGAAAAAGTTTGGAATTGTGGGAACCCCTCTCAATGAAGTGATTAATGGTTATATAGAGATTAGGCTAGGAGCTAGGTTTGGGTTTGGGGCCCAAAAATTAGGTTTGGGATCCAAAGTTAGGTTTGGAAGTTAGTTAGGGTTAGGGTTGGAAAAGGGAATATTCCTTGGAATATTCCTTGGAATATTCCTTGGAACACTCTAGAAGATGGTGGAAGGTGGTGGAAGTTTCCAAGGGAAATGGAGTGGAATTGAAGTGGAAAAATGAGATGGAAAGAATGAAAGGAAGTGTGGAAAGAAAGTGGAAGGAAAAGCGGAAAGAAAAGGGGAGGAAAGTGGTGAATTCTTCCTTTTTAATGGGTTAGCTTGGAAGTGGTGTGGATTATTTTTTGGTACATCATTTTCTCTCGAACTCCAATGTTTGCCAAGCCTCGATCGACCACACACCTCATGCAAAGGACGATGAATGACTTATTTATTTTTTTCAAATGCGATGCGATGATATGCGGAATGATGCAAGAATGAAGCGTGAATCGCTCGAGGTTGATGATAAATAAGAGGGCAAATTTTGGGGTGTTACACATATATGGGCCTGAGAATATGGGCATGCCTTGGGTAAATGGCCTATGGATTTTCAGTCTCATCCTCCCTACTTTGACCCCTCTTATGTCCATGAAATATTGATCATATGAAAAAATTTCCAACATAAATCTTGTAGGAAACATAGAGAGGAACAACTTTCATGTTGGAATAATTTTCATTTGAAGTCATTTTGATGGAGAAAAATATAAATACTTATGACACACCACCTGTTTGACAAAAGACCTTGCAGGACACACGCGCAGGATGCAAGGTTTGCCTTGGTTTTGCCCTAGTTTGCTCAAACTTTGAATGATCATAACTTCTTCAATTTTAATGCTATGAACATGTTACACCTATGGATTTGAAGCTTAGGATGCCCCCTTTCAAAAAACCCAAGTGGATTTTTCATTTGACTTTTATTTTGGGAGAAGGCCTTTCTTGAACTTGGCTGCAAAATGGCCAAAACTTGCCATTTTTGGAAACCCTAATTTTCCAAAAATGGTAAGTCTTGATTTTCTTGATTTCTAAGGATCCCTCCATCATTTCTTGATCAAATTTGGTCCATGGACTCCTTGTAACCTTAATTTCATGATTTTGACCTCAAAAAGTCAGGAGTTGGCTTTTTACTCAGCATGGTTGACCTTTCCCCAATTCCTTGATTTTCAAGTAACTAATCAATTGAGGACCCTCCAAAATGATTCAATGGATGGAATTTCAACCCTAGACACTTGATATCATGTAGAAAACAATGAGATCAAGTTTGAACCAATATCTCCTTGGGAAGATCATTTAATCAAAAACCCTAATTTAGCCCCTTTTATTGGGAGATGTTGCACTGCCTGAATTCTTTGATCAATCCACTTCTTTCTAGGACTTGGGGAACCAAATGAGATCTTGTGGGATGTTGTGAACCATTTGAACAATGTTGAGAATCCATGTTGCCCTTTGATTGCCTTTGAATGACCATCATTCTCTTCAGTCATTGATCACAAGCCTTGTGCCTTTACTATGATGGTTATGATGCAATGTTTTAGGTCATGATATGGATTTAAGTATGCAATGTGATATGATAAATGCCATGAAAAGTAGAGGGCAAATTTTGGGGTATTATAGTGTTGCCTGCTGAGATTGCACATGTGATGGCTGTTGAACAGATGCTTTTGATGCTTGTGATACCTACTGACTGTTGTGGTCCTTGCAAGTCAGTTTATTATGACCTGGTTTTTTGCCCCTGTTACACCTAACATTAAAAACAATCCTTCTCATCTTTTTGTCTGATCCATCAAGTTCACCTTGCTCTAAATTTCTTCTTTTCTTTGGCCTTCCAGGCATCTTCCTATACTTAGGAGGCTACACATCTGGATACTCAGTTCTCACCCACAAATTAGAACCATTAACTGGAAAAATAACATACTGATAGACTTCCATGTATCTCTCTTTTCTGTAATATTCTGGAATGTAGTCAGTAATGTTGTAGTTTCTACTCTTTATTGCTGACAAGGCATGTACACAAGGAAGGTCTGTCAGCTCCCATCTTCTACATGAACAGGTTTTCTCCTTAAGGTCTACAGTAAATTTATCAGCTTGGTTTTCTAGATGTTTAACCTCAAAAATATGTTCAACAGGCATCCTACCAAATAAAGTTGTTAATCACAAAATCTAATATAACCACAAAATCACAAAACTGCTATAACCAATTGAAATTTGGATGTATATACCTGACAATCCAAAGGTTGGTGTAAGAGCTTGTTTTTTCAACTTTCTTTCTTATGTTTTCCCAAAGTGTATGGCTCCTTTGTCATCAACCAAAGTGTTCATCCCAAGTTGTGGATCCTTATAGTAAAATTTCCCAATACAGGTGTAACCTAAATCCTTAAAACAACCTAACAGTTCAAAATAGCTCCATCTATCAACATCTATTTTCAATTCTACAATCCCCCCTTCGTATACACTCAGCTCGTCATCGACAAATTCACCACTGTGGTGGATTGTAAGATTCAGATACTCAGTCATCTCTACCAACACAAATCCCTAATTGATTCGACACTGTGATGGAAAATAGAATTTTGGGTCTCCAGTATTCTTGGGCAAGTCCTGAGATGCGAATCCATACCTGAGCTGAGGTCTGATGTTGCTCATAAGGGTTAAAATCTTTAGACCAAGCAAAGAGTTTTAAGAGGCCCGAATTCAGATTCCAAGAATTGACTGCACGGACCCTTTGGAGCTCTTCAATTGACGAGAAACTGAATTCATAAAACCCTTTGCCCAAGGAAATCAACCCTCATTTTCCCAAAAAGCTCCAAATGGATGCAAGCTTTTGTTTAAGAGCTTCCACCTTAAGCGACACTGAACCTTTTGGCCATAAAATTTTCCCATGAAGGTTGTGCTTGCAAGAGGCTAATCATGCAAGATACTCTTCCTCAGGAACTGTAATTGAAATTCTATCACCTTTGACTATTGATTGTGGGAACTGACTGGAAAGAATGTCACAATCATTTGTGACCACTTCTGCAAATGATTTCTTCTTGCCCTGCAAAGAAGAAGAAAAGGTCGTTGCAGAAGGAGGATTGGAGGGAAGAGGGTCTAGAAAAGACCAGTGAATGACTACCGGAGCAACCATACGGTGGGAGAACAAGAAAAGATTAGGCAGTGGCGGTGGAGAACGAGAGGAAACCTTGCTGTCATACACCCCTAATTTCAATGAGTAAAAAATAATAAGATTCAATCAATGTATTTGATAATTTAATCTCATAAACTTATTATTCTTATTTATATTTTTTTTATATTTATTTTATTTGAAAATCAAATATTTATACAAAAGGAGTGTTATATTTGTCTCTAATTATAAACTTCACTTTTTTAAAATTATAAAATATTTTAATGTTTTATTATACTACTCACTCTGTCTAATTAAAAAAAAATTATATATACAGTAAACATAAATATTTTTAAATTTCCAAAATAAAATATAAATGGTTTTATATATCATTGAAATTCTTTGGTTTTATATATAGCTAAAATTTAAATTATACATATGAGTGATTTGATTTGTCGGCGGTGTAATATCTATTACTATTATACCATTAGTAATTTCTGTTTGTAATTGCTATTTTTGATATTTTTCAGTTTTTTTTTAATTCAATGCAACAGTAACTATTATTTAATCAATAATGTTTTCAAGTATTTGTTACATAGAACAAAAAAAACTAAATTTAAATAATTTAATAAATATTTTACCAGGTTAATTTATTTATTTGTAGTTTACGGTGTTATTAAGAATATAAATAATTTCATCTAAAATAATAAAACTAATTATTTATATTAATATGCATAAATATCTTCAAAATAATCACTAAAAAGAAACTTAATAATTATCGAGATTCTTTTATCTGGCCAAATCTAAATCAATAGACAAGAAGTGAGAGGTAGCAGTTAGAAGAAACTTCGATTTTATATTAAAGAAATAATCCAATCACAAAGAAGCAAAGTAGGGTCTGAAAACTGAAAAGGATTACAAAATCATTGATTAAATTTCTCCTAAGCCGACTTAAATTTGAGTATTAAAGAAAGAAAGATGATTAAGATAATGCAATGAATTTAGACTTAGATTTTAGAATTAAAAAAAAATTATTTTGAGACCAAATCTTACATTTATAACGAATGTTTCTGTTCACAATTAAGGAATTTTAACTTTTCACCATTATTGTGTAATATAAATTTATATTAAAATTGATTAATGGTGTGCAAAACGATGATTAAGGTTATGTATAAGTTGATTAATAAATGACCAAATATAATTTTTTTTAATAATATTCTTTATTATAAAATTGGTTATAATGTGTACAATGATGGTTAATGTTGTGTATAAGTTGATTAATAAAAGTTCAAATTTAAGTAAAAGTTCATAATATTCTTTATTATTGTTGGAAATTATGGGCAATCAATGCCCAAGAAACCTTTCCAATATGATAATAAAATATTTAAGTGTAGATTAATTTTTAAATTTAGAAATAGATAATATTTGTGAATTGTTGCATTAGGTTTGAATTTGGAAATAGAATACATTTTGTGTAGTATTGCAGAATGCAAAACATTGCAACCTATGAAATTTACTGTGGTAAACGAAAAAGTGCAACATTTGGTAAAAGTGTTGATGTAGGCAAAACAATACAATGTTGTAGGCGAAACAATGCAATGTTTAGCAAAAGTGTTGGTGAAAGTGTGTTTTTTCATCAAGGGTCGTAACCTTATGAAACAACACCAGTTTGACCTATAAATTGAGCATTTTGGATTCAGAAAAACAAATTTAAAAAAATTGTGCATCCTTTTCACATTATTTTAGACAATCTTATGTGCATTCAAATCTTCACCAGTCTTGTGCATATTCAATTAGAAGGCTGGATTATTCTTTGTATTGTTGCGTTCTATAATACCCCAAAATTTTCCGTCTCATTTTCATATCATTTAGCATACATTTTCATGCATTGCATTACATTTAAAACATATAAAAATGAAGCATACATCATTGGTTGAAGCATAGGGTATGTGATAATATGATTTTCAATGTTTTGATCATCCAAAGCAAAAGGATAAGAGCCAAGTGTCTCTCAACAATCCTCAAGGGTCTATTGCATCTCATATCACTTCATTTGATCCCTCAAGCCTTTGGAAGGTGAAGATTGATCAAGAAGTTGAAGCATTGAGTATCACATCTTATGCCAACGTCACCAAATAAGTGCTCGCCCGATTTCTAAAGAGAGACATCATTTGTCGCTACGGAGTGCTCGAGAGAATCATTACTGATAATGGTTCTAATCTGAATAACAAGATGATGGTTGAATTGTGTCGGGACTTCAAGATTGAACATCACAATTCTTCTCCTTATCGCCCAAAGATTAATGGTACCGTCGAAGCAGCCAATAAGAATATCAAAAAGATTGTTCAAAAAATGGTTGTCACGTACAAAGATTGGCATGAAATGTTACATTTCACTTTTAATGGGTACCCGACATCAGTACGCACATCTACTGAGGCAACACCATTCTCACTTGTATATGGTATGGAGGTAGTCCTACCAATCGAAGTTGAGATTCCTTCTTTGAGGATAATGATGGATGTCAAACTTGACAAATTCGAGCGAGTTCATGCTTGGTTTAATCAACCATATGTCACAGATAGTTATATCAAAAGAGGATGAAAAAGGCATTCGATCAGAAAGTGCATCCTCGAGTTTACCAAGTCGGAGATTTGGTGCTCAAAAGGATTATTCCTCCTAACACAGATCACAGGGGTAAATGGAATCCCAATTATGAAGGTACATTCATGGTTAAAAAGATCTTCTCGTGCATAGCCTTAATACTTACAACATGGATGGTGAAGACTTTCCATCGCCTGTCAACTTAGACGCAGTAAACAAATACTTCGCATAAAGAGACCCGCTGGACAAAAAAGAAAGTCCAGGAAAAAAGGGATATCCCGACGAACCATAAAACATAATAAAAAGTTTTGGGCAAAAATTAGGGATATAAATCAAAATAATTGTACATCCGGTAAGTCGAAAACCCGAAAAGGCGACTTAGGCAAAAAAAGGGTATCCCGGTGGATTGAAAACCTAAAAGGGAGATTTAGTAAAAAAAAGGGATTAAAGCGAACAATTGCGATCTGAGTTATCTGTATGCCATCACCCTTTTTGTCAAGATGACATTTCCAAGGATAGGAACCGGTCCAATCACTCCTCAGAAGGCAAGACCAGGGAGTTTTGAAGGCATACTAGTTATAGCAGGATCAAAACTTAGTGGAATACCGTTCAAATTTCCATTAAGATAGTTTATTTTGTTACAAAAATCACCTTTTTATCAGGGTTTGCTTCCAATTGTATTTTCCAATTTCATGCTTTTCAATCAATAAAATTGAATTTCAGTCAAAAGTTTCTTATTTTTGTTTTTACTGCTTTGCTTGCAAAAAAATACGTCCAAATTTTTTATAAACATTGCATTTGAAAACATGGTAGCTTTACAATAACGTGCGTAAGAAAAACATTTAAAATTGCTTTAAATGTTGAGTAATCCGGGTGGTGTATTCAAACCACACAATACCTCGGGGCATATGTGCATATCCTTTTGCTTGCAGGTAGCAATCTCATGGAGGGCTCAAAAGAAAGATCGAAGCCTCTTCGAGAGAATGAGATGTTAATCCCTCCCGATGATTCATCAACCTATTCAGGGTTCAGAATACTGGGGTAACTATACTCAGAGAAAGGTTTCTATATCACCCTTTTGTCACAACTTTTACTGATTGAGTTCATTACTTGGCCAACGATTGCTCATAGAGTTGGTTCACTTGTTTAATACTTCCAACAACTACAAGCTTATCTGTGTTGATAACAGTTACCTCCCCAACAAGGTTACTATGCTAATTCGTATAATTTCTACGATACCCAATGAATGTCTCCAAAAGTTTAAAGACTCTGGTTCTTTTGTAAAATCCTCTTGAAGTATAGTCCAGGGAAAAAGCAAGTGAATCTTAGCACGAGACGCCTCGAAACTTTTCTCCCCAGGTAGATGTGTTTCAGTTTTGTTATCCCTAGCAAGGTCAGATGGAAGTTATTTTCGGCATGAGGCATCTTGAACCCTTTCTCCTCAGCAGGCTTCCCTATTTCTGCCCTCCCCAACAAATCACCATTGATCCTGTTTCCTAGCAGATATCAAATGGCTTTTCTTTCCCCAGCAGATCTCGACGAATTTCCTTGCTCTAGTAGAGCGATGAAGATTAATAGTTACCCAAGCAGAGATTTATCCTCCAATAGTAAGGTGTTTCTTACAAGAATCCAGGTATTCTCAGCAGCCAAATGAATGCTTTTCTTCCCCACAAAGATTTGGAAGTTCAGATTGGCAGAACTTTTCTCCTCAGCAAAGTCTTGACAAGATATTTCCCCGGCCTAGTCAGAAAGTTGTCAATCCCCAGCGGATTTCCATGATCGGGATCCATCCTCGAACCATTGAAGTATCCCCAACAGGGTCCTCATGTTTAAAGTCCAATTTATGTTTGGCAAACGTGATAATTCAAAGGATATGGATTATTCACACTTTTCTCCAGCAGAAATGTTATTCCCGCCGTGATTTCTGAGATCGGACTAGTGATCATGTCATCCACAGCAGAGTCTACAGGGACTTTTTATCTCCTCATCAAGAGATTCCCCTTTGCATTTGCATCATTCATTTGCATACTCAGAACATAGCATTCCCAGTGTCTTGGGGCATCATACTGTGAAATTTAAAATATGTATACCAAGTATAATCCAGGTTTGATATCTTTCAAAGTCCAACCGCAGATTGGAAAACGTCCATCCTCAGGGTGGAAAAGCATTCAAATCCCAACCACAGATTGGCGAAGATCCATGCTTAGGGTGGCAAAGTAGTGCAAAGTCCAACCGCAATGTGGAAAGTAAGTAGTCGTCTGACGTCAATCCAAAAGATATTCTTAAGACCCAGTCGCAACCTGGCACAAGTCCAACCGCAGATTGGAAAAGGTCCATCCTCAGGGTGGAAAAGCATTCAAAGCCCAACCACAGATTGGAGAAGGTCCATCCTTAGGGTGGCAAAGTAGTGCAAAGTCCACCCAAGGTGTGGCAAGTCAGTAGTCGTCTGACGTCAATCCAAAAGACATTCTTAAGGCCCAGCCAAAAGACATTTTTAAGGCCCAGTCGTAGCCTGACACAAGTCTAACTACAATTTGGCAAAAGTCCACTTACAGTGTGGCAAGTCAGTAGTCGTCTGACGTTAATCCAAAAGAAATTCTTAAAGTCCAACTATAGCTTGGCGAAAGTCCACCCGCAGTGTGGCAAGTCATTAGTCGTCTAACTCCATTCAAAGACATCATTATGGCCCAACTACAGCCTAGTGAAAGTCCAACCGCAGATTGGCAAGCCAGTAGTCGTTTGATGTCGTTCAAAAAGACAAGTTCTCAAGTCCAACCGCAGATTGGCTAGCCAGTAGTCATCTGGCATCATTCAAAAGACATCTCCCTTTCGTTATTTATCCCCTGGTTACTAGTCACTGCATTAGAGTTATATCCATGCAGAGTTACCATTCAATTGGGTTTATATCCTTTTTCTTCTTCTCCACAGAGTGCAAATATTTTGGCTATTTCTGGTATTCAATCCCTTCAAACCCTGAACGTATGAAAGAAACCGCTATCCTCCATTCAGGTCTACAATGATTGAATATGGGCAACTGTAATACCCCAAAAATTTCCCTCTCATTTTCATATCATTTAGCATACATTTTCATGCATTGCATTACATTCAAAACATAGAAAAATGAAGCATACATCATTGGTTGAATCATATGGTATGTGATCAGATGATTTTCAAAGTTTTGATCATCCAAAGCCAAAGGATAAGAGACAAGTGTCTATCAACAAGACTCAAGGGTCTCTTGCATCTCATAACACTTCATTTGATGCCTCAAGCCTTTGGAAAAGAAAGATTGATCAAGAAGTTAAAGCAGTGCATCACCTCCTAACAAAAATGGTACAAATTAGGGTTTGAGATTCATGAGGTTTCCTGATGAGATTTTGGTTCAAACATGGTCTCAATGGTTTCTATATGTTATCAAGTATCTAAGGATATAAGAGTGTCCATTGGATCATTTCAGAGGGTTTCTATTTGATTAGTTACTTGAAAATCAAGAAATTGGGGAAAAGTCAATTGTGTAGAGGAAAATGTCAACTCCTTACTTTTTGACGTCAAATTCATGGTCCACAAGTCGAATATGATCAATGATGAATATTTGATCAAGAAAAGTCTAGAGATTCTTAGAAAAATCAAGAAATCACAAAGCTGCCAAAAATAGAAGGATTGGGGTTTCTAAAAATGGCAACTTTTGGCCATTTTGGTACCTCTCTTTGAAGTTGGCTTTCTCAAAATTAAAGGCTCAAATCAAAATTCCACCAGGCCACAACAAAAGATCTTGTTCCAAGCTTCAAATCCATAACAAGAACACCTTTATTGGATAAAAAATAAGAGATATATATGATCAATCTAAGTTGAGCAAAACTAGGGCAACTTGGGCATGGGCGAGCCAGAAGCCCTGCATTTCATCAAACATGTGGTGTGTTGAACGTCAAACTATTTTTCTCCATCAAGAAACCTTCAAATGATTTTTTTAAAATTAAATTTGTTCATCTTGATCTCCTCTACAACTTTGATGTTTGGAATTCTTTCATATGATCAAAGGATAAGGAGATATGAGGCTTCAAAGAGAGGGTCACGCAGCTGAATTTTCCTTGGGCATCCTGCCAGGCACGAATGCATTTGGCTACACCAAGAACCAACTTCATGCAGCTATTTTTGTCATCACTTTCAAGCATCTTAGAGTCTTCAATTCAATTCATTTTGGTCATCAATGTTGCTCCTTACTGTCACCTTTTTCCATTGCATCATAAACCATTCATTTTCATGCATCATACATGAAGAGATCATCCATCAAATCTCAAAGTTTTCATTGCATCATGGCCTCCATTTTTAGAAGTATTGTTTTGTTTTTGTTGCATTGCCACACATATGATCACATCTCTATCACATTGCCTCATTTAGCCAAGCATAAGTCTTACACTCATGCACATACATGACTCCATGCATACATGTGGAAAAATTTCAAAAAAAGAAGCTTACATGACAAAGTATTATGGTTGCAGCTATCACACATCATTACCATTCATCATCAGCCTCACCATAAGTTTCATGAGCTCACTTCACACTTGATCATGGCCAAACACAATTATCTTCCCTCTCATTTTCAATTTGCTAACTTCACCCTTGCTTCTCTCAGCTCACCTCTCATTAACCATGGTTCTAACTGTTTAACAAGGTGGTTAACAGTTAACCATTGATACAAAAGCTTCCTCTAACCGTATTTGGAGCTAACTTCATCATTTCACTTTTTTTCACACTTTTGAATCTCACATTCTCATTTTCTCTCTGAACTCTCTCTCTCTCTCTCTCTCTCTCTCTCTCTCTCTCTCGGCTCCCACAATAAACTCACTGCAATTTCTTCAAGCTTCATCAATAAGAAACAATGGAATTTGACAAAGGATCTTGATTTAAACTGCACCATCAAGTTCAACATCTCTATTTTGGATTTAAAGCAAGCACAAGGTCACATAGCCTTTATTTGGCCATGCACAAGCTCAAGAACTGAAGCACAACATCTCTGGTTTTCTTATAGTGGAAGATTCATCAAGTACAGGTTTTCTTCCTCAAACTTTTCGCTGAAAATTTCCTTCGATTTAAGCTTGTTTTACTTGTTTGAGAGCTCAATAGGATCATTTGATACTCTGGCTAGTTGATAGGCTCTCTAAAAGCATATTTTTGGATTTTAGGTCAAATTTCTTGGCTTCGATTCTCACTGTGTGTGCATGTGATGTGATTTTTGACCATGGATCTATAACCTATGTAGCTCAAGGATTCGATTGGTTTAGGTTTTATTGATTTTTGGAAATTCTAAGAGTTGCAGTGGTGGTTACCTCACTAGAGAAGATGATCGAAATCTTCTTCGGTGGCCTAAAACTTCAAATTCTCATAAAACCCTAGCTTTCCTCAGTTTAAGTCATGGTCGTTCGATCATTTTAAATCTACACTCTTTATTATGTCAGCACATTAATGAGGCATGTGCCTCACACGTGCTCTGACCTTTTCATAATGTTGACTTTGAACAATGGTGTGTATCCATATTAATTGTCATGTTCATGCATTGTGGATCTTTGGATTTGCATACTTATCATGATTGTTAGCATTGACTGCATCCTAGGGCCATGGATGAGCCAACATTGTTGACTAACATCCATGGTAAGCCTCATAGTATGTGCGTTAGTGGACTGGACTTTTTCTTGCTATTTGCACACCATCATTTTTGGCCCAATGTATTTTTGAACTATGATTTTGCTTGCGCTACACCCCATGGCTTTGTTCATTCATTTTTTTAATTTCTTTCCTACTTGTTTCATTTTTTTATTCTTAAAAATAGTTTTAGTCATCCAAAAATTCCAAATTAATTCATGGACCTTTTGCATACATTTAACTAATTTTTGGTTGTCTTCAATCTTCAAACAAACTTTGGGAGCTTTTAATACCGGGATAAGCTTGTGAACCAAACTTGGTTTTATACTTAGTAACTAATAACCTATGAGATTTTACCATCGGGCTAATCTTGAACCGAAATAAGCTTTTAAAATTGGACTAATATTTAACCTAAACTTGTTTTTATGGCTGGCTTATGAAGAACCTATGAGATTTTGTCACAAGTTAATCTCGGGCCTAAGTAGAGACTTGATCACACATATCTAAAACCTGCTTTTTACGGGTTTAGATTTGAACCCAAAAGAAGAATACCTAAGTGGATAAAATTTTCAATCAATATATAAATAAAATATCATTGGTGAACTTATAAAACTACCCTTCCAAAATTACAACTTCCTCACTCGTAAAATGACTTTCTCGAAAAACATTTCGGCTAACTTATTAGTGAGAGAAAGTAAACAAAGAATTTTTTTTAGAGATAGAGATATTGAGAAGTGAGAAATTAAATCACATTTTAGAATGTTGAAAAGAGTGGGAAGGGACCTTTATTTATAGGCTAGAGGTTGGCACAAAAAAGGAAAAAAGTTTTATGGCCTTTTATGACTTGCCAATCAATTAGCAACAAACATGTCTCAATCGATTGGTAGATCTAATTTTAATCGATTATTAAGCTAAAAAAGGAAAGAAATTATATTTAGCTGTTACCAATCATTAAGGAACTTTCCTAATAAATTATGCCATATTTTTTAACTTCTCCAATCGACTTTCATAAGGTTCCAATCTATTGGCAAGAGAAAAAAACTTGCCCATATCTTTTCTAACAATTCCTAACTTGTGTGGCACATCTTAAAGGTGGTTTTGAAAATATCTTCTTGAGTAAAATAAGTTTGAAAATAGTGTGTGTGTGTGTGTGTGTGAGAGAGAGAGAGAGAGAGAGAGGGAGAGAGAGACTTAGCCATGCCCTTTTACGAGACATTCCTTATGCGTTTACAATATGTTCACTCACACATGTCGAGACAAACTTTCATATATTTCAAGACTTTTCATATGCTTTATCCTTGTAGACACTTTCTTTAGTTTACTTTGAGGTAAATCTTGAGTTATAGTCCATTTGGTTGCCCTCATCAGAGAGTCAAGTCCATCAAACCCTAATAATTTGATTTGCATCTTTAATCGCTTTATGCTTGGCTTTAGTTATTGTTATCAAAGACTAGTTGACATCGTTAAACACTAGTTTTCATCATCAAAAGTGTTTGTCTTCATTAAATATATATCACATAGAGATAAAATGCAAAATAAGGTTCCATAATCTTACCAAAAAATGTAAGGGTAACTGTAACCAGATTGTATTTATTCTTTAATACTATATGTAATGAATTACTCAATTTCAAAAAATTAGATGAATTGGAAGATGAAGATGCAGTAATATTGTGTCAATTGAAGATGTATTTCCCTCAATCCTTTTTTGACATTATGGTTCACTTAATTGTCTATGTAGTCATATAAATCAAATTTCGTGGTCGAATTTATTTAATATGGTTGTATCTAATAGAGTGATACACGAATATCTTTAAAGGATATACAAAGAATTATCACCGTCCAAAAGCTTTGATCGTGAAAGGTTCAACATAAAAAAAGCTGTTGATTTTTATTCAAAATATTTATCAGAAGTAGAGTCTATAAGAATTCCAAAGTCTTGTCATGATAGAAAATATAAAGTTAAATGAACTCTAGGTTTCAATGTTAAGCCAATCTCCCAAGATGTAATTCTTCAAGCACATTTGTATATATTGAATAATATTTATGAAGTTCAACATTACGTATTTGCTCACGAAAAACTTACCAAGGAAAAGTATCCCCAAATGAGTTACAAGTGATTGTTGAAAGACCATAACTAGAATTTCACAAATTAGTTAAATGAAAGGATTTATAATGATGGAAGTGCATCCGATACAGTTAAGTGAATACCATACATGATTTAATTTTATGTGGTAACTTGGATTGCATACGACATCAGTAAATTTTTATTTTATACAAAAAAAAGAGATGATCGTAGTACAATGCAAAATAGTGGAGTTATGGTTGAGGCCGAATCCATTTACTTATCTAGTTTAATAGATAATAATCCAATAATTGCATATAGAGCGAAGTTTGGGGTCATTGAGGATATTTGGGAGATTGATTATGATTTATTTAATGTGCCTTTATTTAAATGCAAGTAGATTGACAATAACACTAGTGTACAAACTGACGAGTTAGGATTCACATGAGTTAACCTTGACAAAGCCACTTATATGACCGAACCATTAATCATCACATCCTAAGCAAAACAAGTGTTTTATGTCACTGACCATTCCGACAAAAGATGCTCAATTGTTTTCCAAAAAAAACACATTCCTCGTACTGATGAAAATAAAAATTTGACCGTGAAAGCTTTGACCGTGAAAGGTTCATCATGAAAGAAGTTTTTGATTTTTATTCAAACTATTTATCAGAAGTAGAGTCTATAAGAATTCCAGAGTCTCGTCACGATAGAAGATATAAAGGTAAATAAACTCCAGGTTTAAATGTTAAGTCAATGACTCAGGATATAATTCTTCAAGAACATTTGTATATATTGAATAATATTGATGAAGTTCAATATTACTTATCAGCTACCGAAAAACTTACCAAGGAAAAGTATCCCCGAAGAGTGACAAGTGATTGTTGAAAGACCATAACTAGAATTTCACAAATTAGTTTAGCGAAAGGATTTCTAATGATGGTAGTGCATCCAATACAATTAAGTGAATACCAAACGTGGCTTAATTTTATATGGTAACTTGGATTTCATACGACATCAGTAAAATTTTCTTTTATACAAAACAAAAAGATGATCGTAGTACAATGCAAAATAGAGAAGTTATGGTTGAGACCGAATCCATTTACTTATGTAGTTTAAAAGATAATAATCCTATAATTGCATATAGAGCATGGTTTAGGGTCATTGAGGATATTTGGGAGATTGATTATGTTTTATTTAACGTGCCTTTATCTAAATGCAAGTGGATTGACAATAACACTGGTGTACAAACTGATGAGTTAGGATTCAAATGAGTTAACCTTGACAAAGCCACTTATATGACCGAACCATTAATCATCACATCCCAAGCAAAACAAGTGTTTTATGTCACTGACCATTCCGACAAAAGATGCTCAATTGTTGTCCAAAAAAAACACATTCCTCGTACTAATGAAAATAAAAATTTAAAATTTGATATTCCTGAGAATCATTGTTTCACAACACATGCGACTACATCATATAAAGAAGTTGATATAAATGACATGCATGTTATTCGTTATTATCATGAAGAAGGCATGTAGAGAAATTAACAAGTAAATAATTTTATTGTTTATTCATAATTTATTGTATCTTATAATTATAAGTGATTAGAGACAAGACACCAAAAGACAAGACACCAAAAATTAATTGTATCTTATAATTTATTGTATCTTGTAATTTATTATTTGAAATTATAGGTGATTAGAGACAAGACACCAAAAGACATCCATGATCATATTGTGCATCTTGATTCCTTCACCATAATAAATGCAACGCATAATATTTTTGTATGTTAATCGGTTTCTTATTTGATATAATGATGAGTTAAATGAATGTCATTTTGGTACTATTTTGGTTTTTATGTAATACATATTTTTGCTTCATAATGATTATCAATTTGATTTTGATTCCCAAATGTATAGTGTTGTTATTTCTAGTTTGTTTCTGTTTCACAAAAATACAGGTTAAAAATGAGAATTATGCAAAATCAAAAAATATATATTTTAAAAAACAATACATTTCACCACAGTTGGTTCTTTCAACTGTGGTAATATGCGTAATACCCCGTAATTTATTTTAATGCTCTGAATAATATTATTTGATATTAATAAGGTTACGGGTTGATATGAGATATTTTAGCAAAAATAATTGTAGCAATCAGCGAATTAATTTTTATTTACTAATATTATCTGACTCAGAGGTTTTATTAAATTGTTAATTAAGAGACATTTTTAGATACCCTCTATTTGGACCCGTTGGGTGAAAATTATACTTTCCCGTATAAAACCTAAGTTTGTTTTCTTTATGTTAGGGAACATAAAAACATAAACATATTAAGAGAAAGAGGAAGAGAAAGAAGAGAAAAATGAGAAGAAGGGAAAAGCTTGAAGAAGAAGAAGAAAAGCTCTTGGTCTTGAAGATTCACCATCCATTCATCTCTCAATCTTCTCAATCATCTTTGGTAGAGGTGGATTCTAGTTAGAAACTTTCATTTCTAGAAGTTATAGTTTTTCTTGAGGTTAGGGCATAGTTCAAGAAATCGTAGAATCAAAAGTTTGAACGGTTGAAATATCGATTAAATGCATGAGTATGTTTTCCATATGTGTGAGAACCTCTGTTGATAATTGTTTTGATGTTTGGTGTTATTTGGATTGAGTTTGGAGAAGTTATGCACTTTAGAATACAGGTTTTTATGCTATTGAATGTTGTTTAACCAGTTAACCAAATGCGTTAACCGATTAATAGGACTCTAATATGCTACTGGACTTGTTATTCTGGTCTGATTAGCCGGTTAACAAAATGGGTTAACCGGTTAACACTGTAAGTCTTGGAAAAATATTATTGTGTTCCTTCTTTAAAAATTTATAACTTCTTCATCGTCTATCTGATTTAACTGTTCTTTATATCAATTTGAACTTAATAATATGTTCTATCTTATAAGACCGAGAAATATTATTTTGAGCCGACTTTTACCTGACTTTTCTAATTAACCGTAATTATGTTAGTTAGGAAATTGTGAGCTTTTGGAAATAAAAAGGTATAACTTGTGAGATGGTTAGGACTACCCTAGGTTGATGCGAAACTGTTGACGTGTAATATAAGGGGTCTTCCATAAAATATCGAGTAAGTCTTGAGGTAGGTTACTCTGAGTCCCATGGGAAGCATACATAAAGACTTGATGGGTATTACATGGGGGCCTCCATAAATTCTTGAGTAAGTCTTGAGGTGGGTTACTATGAGTCCCACAGGAAGCATTTGTAAAGGCTCGAGGTGAGTATTACACTGGGTTACATGGGGAGTCTTGAGTAAGTCTTGAGGTGGGTTACACTGAGTCCCATGGGAAGCATCCGTACAGACTTGAGGTAGACGTTACACTCATAGAGTGTCGAGAGCATTGTATGGATATTTATTTCCATCTTGTTTTGGTTCCTTGTAGAAAAGTGACCAAAGACTTGAGTAGTGATTAGATTTGAACCTTTAGAGCCGAAAAAAATCTAAGATAGGGAACTCATTGAGATGTTGTTATCTCACCCCATGTTGTTGATATATTTTCATGTACTTCAGGTTCCACGAAGGGTAAGCATAAGGCAGTTTGATTATCCTTACTTATCGATGGCTTTGCTTCCGCAATGGATATTTTGAGATCTTCGGATCTAGTTCTTAGATTTCTTTTGTTTTGACATCGTGTATTATTATTATTAGCCTTTTGTTGTAGTACCTTATGTATTTAGTTGGCTAAAATTTTACAATGTGTTGTACTAAGAACTTATTTATATTTCAGTACCAAACTTGAACTTATATATGAAAAATATGCTTTGATGTATGTATTTTATATATGGTTATTACAGTTGGTATCAGAGAAGCTCGTATCCTCGACCTAGCCTTGGAATATGATAAGTGTTTTTTCCGTTCATATACGTAATCTTGCGATAGAACTGAATGTTATGTTTATGGTATTAATCCTAATTAACTTAATCTTGTTTTGATGAAATTTAGGGATATGGCTAGTGGACGTAGAACTCGTGGTAGGCACAATGTCACTCTTCCTATTGGAAATCCGTCAGGTGACGATGGGAATGCTCTGTTGTATCAGTTCATGCAGCAGATGCAACCATAATAGAACCCGTTTATGCAGGAGATGGTTCACCAGATGTATGGGTGTCTTCATCCTCAGGTGGTCGTTCCTGAAACTGAAGGTGGAACTTTCCGTGACTTTTTCCGCATGAATCCTTAAGAATTTCATGGCCGGTTAGATCCGATAAAAGCTCATGAATGGATATTTGGTATGGAGAGAATCTTCTAGATTGTGTTGTGCAGTGAAGAGAACTAGGTGACGTTTGCATCACACTTGTTAAAAGGTTCTGCTCCTAAATGGTGGGAGAGTGCTTCTACTATCATGACTATGCAAGAGGTTTTGAAGGTATGGTAACAGTTTAAGGCCACTTTTATGGAGAAATATTTTCCGAGTTCTCTAAGGACCCAGAAGGAGTTTAAGTTTCAGCAGCTTAGAAAGGGAGGCATGATTGTGGCCAGTTATGCAGAAAAGTTTGAAGACATGGCCACTTACTCAATGCAAGCTATGTATGCTCCAAACGAGAAGTGCAAAATTGATCAGTTTTTGTTTGGGTTAAAGGCTGAAATTTCTCATAGTGTCTCTCAGAGGGAGTTCACTACTTATTCTGAATTGTTGAGGCAATGTTATATTGATGAGCATAGTTTGAAGAAAATACAAACTGAAGTGAATGCTGGAAGAGTTGTTCAAAGTGATCGTGGGAGGGCGAATCAACCTTTTAGGCCCAGGCCCCAACCCTTCAAGGGGAAGCAAGTGGAGAATCCTATACCTAATACTCCACCTTCATGCTCCAAGTGCCATAAAAATCATCATGGAAGGTGTGGTCCGAGCAGTGTGATATGTTACCAGTTTCAGAAAGAAGGACATGTTGCTAGAGATTGTCCACAAAGAAGGAATCAGGTTCAAGGAAGGGTTTATACCATGGATGTGAGAAATACTAAAGCCGACAACTCTTTGATTGCGGGTACATGTCTTGTTAATGAAAATCATTGTCTTGTTTTATTTAATTGTGGAGCAACACATTCTTTTGTGTCTACTTGTTGTGTGAAGCGACTTGGGTTACAAGTTATTCCATTGTCTCCTCCTGTGGTGGTTACTACCACTATGGATGAAACGGTTGAGACACCTCTAATGTGTAAAAATTGCACTTTGTTTATTCTGGGAATGCAATGGTTGTCTTCTAATTCTGTGTTTATTGGGTGCAAAGTGAAATTAATCATCATTCCATCCATGGAAGCTCTTCGAAAGATGTGTTGACAACAATCTTAGAAGGTACGGTTGGAATGGTAAACTTTTTGTTTGAAAAAGAGAAATCTATTTTACTGGTCCTTACTAAAGAGGAGAGTAATGATCAACAAGTTCTGAATATCCCAATAGTCTGTGAGTATCCTGAAGTCTTTCCCGATGATGTTACTTCTCTACCTCCTGTGAGGGAAGTTGAGTTCTCAGTTGACCTAATACCGGGGACGACTCCTATATATATTTCCCTTTATCGGATGAAACCGCTTGAATTAAGATAATTGAAGTTTCAGTTAGAAGATTTGATGGCGAAGCATTTTGTTAGACCAAGTGTTTCACCATGGGGAGCTCCTATTTTATTGATAAAGAAGAAGGACGATGGTATGCGGGTGTGTATTGATTATCGTAAGTTGAACAAGGTCACTATCAAGAACAAGTATATTTTACCTAGAATAGACGACCTTTTGGATCAATTGGAAGGAGCATGTGTGTTCTCGAAGATTGATTTGAGACCCTGCTATCTCCAGATTCTTGTAAAGAGTTTCGATGTACCGAAAACTGTGTTCAGAACCTGTTATGGACATTATGAATTCCTAGTGATGCCTTTCGGTGTGATGAATGCTCCAGCTGTTTTTATGGATTACATGAACCTTATATTTCAAGCTTATTTAGATCAGTTTGTTGTAATCTTTATTGATGACATTCTCATTTATTATCGTACTCCACAAAAGCACGGAGAGAATCTGAGAATTGTTCTATCGGTATTGCAAGAGAAACAACTTTTTGCTAAGTTTAGCAAGTGTGATTTTTGGATGTTTGAAGTCAAATTTCTTGGACATGTTATATCTCAAGGAGGTGTAGCAGTGGATCCGTCGAAAATTGAAGCCGTGATAAATTGGTAGAGACCGAGGAATGCTTCGGAAGTTAGAAGTTTCTTAGGTTTGGCAGGTTACTACAGAAGGTTCATCAAAGGTTTTTCTCAGTTGGTGTTGACAATGACTAAGCTTACTAGAAAAGATTTTGCTTAGGAATGAGATTCTGGTTGTGAACAAAGTTTCATGTGTCTAAAGGAAAGACTGATGACTGCTCTGGTGTTGATGATTCCTGATCCTAACAAGTCTTACGAAGTGTTTTGCGATGCTTCTAAGATGGGATTATGAGGTGTTCTTATGCAGGAAGGATATGTTGTAGCTTATGCGTCTCGACAGTTGAGAGTTCATGAGAAGAATTATCCAACTCATGATTTGGAGTTAGCGGCCGTGGTGTTTACTCTAAAGGTGTGGCAACATTATTTGTATGGTGTGTGCTTTGATATGTTCAACGACCATAAGAGTTTGAAGTATATTTTTTATCAGAAAGAATTGAATATGAGACAAAGAAGGTGGATGAAGTACTTGAAGGATTATGACCTGGAATTAAAGTATCATCCAGGAAAAGCGAATAAAGTGGCAAATGCTTTAAGCAGGAAAGTGATTCATGGTGTCAAGTTGATGATGTTGGAATATGCATTATTGAAGAAGTTTTGAGATCTTAATCTTCAATTTGTATGGACTCCGAATGGTGTGATCATGGAAAATTTGAATATCAATTCTACCTTAAGAAGTGAAATTCAACAAGAACAAGTTCTAGATGAGAAGTTATAAGAGATGTTACTCCAACTGGGTTTTGTAAGAGCGTTGGATGAGATTATCCTATTTAACCAAAGGTTTTGTATTCCGAATAATGTTGAGTTAAAGAGAAAGATTTTGGAGGAAGCTCATAAAGGTACTTTTATGATACATTCGGGTTCTTCGAAGGTGTCTCAAGTATTAAATAAAGAGTATTGGTGATCTGATATGAAAAAGGATATTGCATTGTTTGTGTCCGAGTGTACGGTGTGCCAACAAGTGAAGATCGAGCACCAAAGACTAGGCGGTTTGTTACAACCTTTAGATATTCCAATTTGGAAGTGGGATAATATTTCTATGGATTTTAAGGTGGAATTACCTAGTACTCAGGATGGTTATGATTCTATTTGGGTGATTGTAGATCGACTAACGAAATTTGCGCATTTCTTAGTCATTAAGACTACATACAAGGCAAGTCATCTTGCGAGGTTGTTTATTTCTAAAATTGTGAGGTTGCATGGTGTCTCGTCTAGCATTGTGTCCGATAGAGTTCCAAACTTTACTTCAAGGTTTTGGAAAGTGTTTCAAAAAGCTATGGGTACGAACTTACATTTGAGCACTTCTAATCATTCGCAAACGAATGGTCAGACTGAGCAAACAATTCAAACAATGGAAGACATGTTAAGAGCTTATGTGTTGGAAAGTTGAGAAAATTGGAAGGAACTTTTACCTTTGACCGAGTTCTCTTACAATAATAGTTACCATGTGTAACACCCTAATTTTTGCCCTAAGATTTCTTCACATTTCATCTGCATTTTGCATACAAACAAGATCACGCCTGGTTTCTCAGTTTCTTCTCAGATGTAGGGTCTATGCTTCGCAGGAGATCACCTTTGTGTTTACTTCTTTATATTCGTTTATATTTACTGACTTCTAACCAAAATACCAAAAATATGTTGCAGTTTGCCTCTTCTTCTTCTCTGTGTTGCAGGTTTGCGAAGATAAGGCAGTAATTTCAATTCAGAGGCGGTGGTTTAATTATGATTCGATTCGGAGGGATGTTTGACCTAATCTTGGTCAATCTATCAAGGATTGTTTCAACTGCAAGTTATGTGTGCCAGTGGTTTATTCCTCAGACAGTGTGCGTTTCAAAAGTTCAAGCTGTGTGGTATGCTAAGATCATCAGTTATCAGACAGTGTTTTGTGCGAAGTTTGGTTTGAATCTTCAGTGTGCATCAGTTCACTAGTTCATCAGTGATTCAGTTGAGGATTTATTTCCTCAGCATAGATTCGAAATCATCAGGGGAATTATCAGGACTAATGACAGTGTTTGTGGTTGGATTGGCAAGTGGTTCAGTGGTTCATTAATGGATATTTTCATCAGTTGGCTTGTGAACATAATCAGAATTTTTGGTATGGGCTTAAAATAAAAAAAATCATCGCTTTGTCCATTATTCGAGTCATACATTTTTTTTCTAGAAATTCTATCATCATTTTCTTTCTCCATATTTTTTTTTTGTTTCAATTCAATATCCAAATTATGCATATTCTATCCATTTCCAATTTTTATTCAAACATCCATTTTTTTTTGTCAAATTCATTCCTTTCAATTTATAATTTCCCATAAATCCACAACCATTTTAATTACCCATTCTTTAAACCATTTCCATATTCATCCATATCCATTTGTCAAAATTAGTATCCATTAAATCATTTCTTATTCCACTTTTAATCCATTTGTTAAACCTATATCCAAATTAAATCATTTTTAATCCAAATCCATTTATTCATTTTTCTGATCCAAATATTCATTAAACCAATTTTCTTTTCTATTTTTTTTCTATCCTTTAATTCCATCATAAATTCCATTACATAGTTAATTCCATTTTAATTTGTCTTCTTATTCCACATTACTAAAATTTAAAAAAAAGAAGAAGGTATTTGCTCATATTAAAATCCTTAAACATTTTTTTAGGCCCATAAGTGTTTTTTTCTTGTTTGCTAAGCCTATCATTTTTTACTACTTTCCAACTCTTCACAAAGCCACAAGCCCTCCAACCAGCTTTTTCCATGCCGTTTCAAATCAGCCTTTTCCATCAGCCGGCATAGTTGAACAAAGCAAAACACAAGTCATTCCAAGCAAGCCGCAACACATGCATCCCGCACGTGAAAAAAATACAAGCCGCGCCCAGTAAACAACAGCTTAAGCAATACTCACACGAGCATCACGCCAACACCTGAAAATGCAGCTCAAATGCAAAGCAAAACGCATCACAGTAAACATAAAATGCAAGCTAAAATTTCGGCAAATTGAACAACAAAGCATGCGTTCCGCACAGAACCAAAACGCAGTGAAGCTTAACATAAAACGCAGAAATTTCCAACAAAAAGCTCACACTTTCCTCACCTTCAAAACGATTCCAAAAAACCCCAAAACGGCAATTCAATTTCGTCACATTCTTCCTATAAATACAGACTCACTCCCTCTTTCAATTTCAAGCTTCAAAAGCCCCTAAAATTTCTGTCAAAATCAAAACAAGGTTTTCATAATCCTAATTCCAAATCTCTTCACTTCAAGCTCCATTAATCTACCTCCATATCATTCATCAATCACAACCACAATTAATCCCTTCATCAATACACAACAAATTTTTTGAGAGAGAGAGATCCGAAAGAAGCAGAAGAGGTTCGCAAATCGAAAGAAGAAGTGGAAGAGATAGCCGCGGTGAAATTGAGTGAAGAAGCGATCGTTTGGCGGCCGTTGTTTTGCTCCGATTGATTTCCGCTTGAAGGTGAGGGAAAGGAACCTACGGCCCTGTGTTTTTGCCGCGTGCGTAAAGAAGAAGAAGAAGCTTTCTTCAGCTTCTGTTTCCTTTTTGCTTTTTATATTTTAAGGCTTTAATTATTTTTTTATTTTTTTTATTATTATTTTTTTTGATATCCTTTAAGCATTGATTGGATCTTAATGGATCATTTGCTATCCATAATGTTTGACCCGCGGATCCTCTCCACTTTCCCATTCTTTTTTTTATTCTATAGTTTTTTTTGGTTTTCTTAAAAGGTTTTTTTTCCAAGTTATTTTGGATATAAAATTTTTTTAGAAATATTATTTAGAAAAAGTTTAGAAAGAAGTTGATAAAGTTTTTTTTATTGTTTCTTTTGTTATGAATTTTATTTTAAAATCTATATTTCTTTTCATTTCCTTTTATTATTTTATTTTTTGGTCGATGAAAATCTCCGATTCGTAGATTGTTGGTTTTCGAAGTGGTTTAATCTTCATTATTTCAAATCTATGGATGAATGATCATTTGGATCATTCTCCATACTTTGAGATCGTGATAGGTTGCCTTCGATAAATTCAACGAAAATCTCGATTAAGATTAGACCGTCCTTTTTCTTTTAGTGCGACATGTTTTCGGAGAATGATTAATAATATCATTTCTCTAACATGTATTAGCACAAATATTTTCCACTTTAATTAGTGGTGGCCGGCCTCATTTGTAGGGTAATTACTTCGTAAATTACTCGGCGATTGCTTAACATAGACCTAAATTTGTCCCGATTCGGAATAAGATCCACTTGGATCCGGTTGCCTCGATTTTATTATCTTTCATGGTTGTGCTTGATTAAGTTCATCATACCACTTATATGTAAATATTATAATAATGTGAATATAATCCATTTAAATTCAATCTCTCGCACCTTATCCTCTTTATTTCAATTTCTCGCTCCTTATCTCTTTATTATGCTTTTATCATATTATATCATATATCATATTGTTTATGTTTATATTGTTGCTTGTGATTTTTCTTTTGTCCATTTGGGCACAAAACACTAATAAAGGATTAAACATTAAAAAAGATTGGTGACTTTAATTTCGGACTATGGTTACTATCCTTAGCATTGGAGTTTGGACTTAGATTTTAGGATCTCTCCCTTGTCGCTCCCGGGATTTTCATCCTAGTACAAACGCGAAAGTGGCGCGGAAAGGTTAGAGTCGCCAGCCAGACATTTTCATCCCAAAGGAATGGGAAAGGTAATGTTGCACAAACCTAAGGAATAAGGAAAAGGACGAGGCCTTGCGAACCAAAGATCTGGATACGGGAGTCGGTTACGAATTGAGAAGGTATTAGCACCCCAATCCGTCCGCCGTACTCGACGGGATCCACACTTATAAGTCTGTTTTCAAAGGGTGAAGAATAATATGCTGTTTAACTGAAAGAATAGCTATCTGGAATGAAATGAAAATGAGAAAGAAAATGGAATTGAGCAATGAGATTAAAAATGGAAAAAATGTAGGGAAAATAAAGATTGTGCTCGAATGGGCCCTACCCCACTGCCTACGTACCTCATCGGGATAATTGAGGATCAGAGACGCCGTAGTTCGTCTAACTAAAGCTTACACTCGTTTGTGGTTTTTAGGATGACATTGCCATAGCTCTAGCTCAGGTGTTACCGGCTCTGACACGAGGGTGTTTACCGTATCGCTGTTTGAACTGTCGAGACAAGTCATGAAGAGTATGAGATGAGAATGAGAAGACGTGACTTCTTGGTTTGTTGTCTTTTATAAGAAATGTTTTGAATTTGTGTTTATTGAATGTACAACACTAAAGACTATGACACAAGAGCGAATACTTTCCAAGATAGCCCCCAATGGAACGTTTGTAAAGCATCCTAGAAGAGTGAAAGAGACCTCCACTAATCATTTCCCGTATAGCTTAAGGCTCATGGAGCATTGTACACCTTTCCTTTATGAAGTGTTTTTTATTTTATTTTTAAGATGAGAAGAGACTCAAGTTATAAAAGGTAAACATTCTACGGGAAACTAGACTTACCCTAAATTAGTTGAATTCATGGATAACCTACGGTTAGTGAGGTTTAAAATCTACCTAAGAGATATAAGAGATATAAGACTAAACATGCAAGTAAAAGAAGTGAGTAATGAGCAATAGGGTCCTCCCAAATCATGGTGGGTAAAAACGGTATGGAATGTAAACGGGATGGAACAATGATTTGGGTGGGTCGGTTGCGTGGTGCTAAGACGCACGACTTATGGTATGAAACATGCAAGGCTTGATTTTGGTTGAATGGAATGGAACAATGGTGATCGTGGAACCCTAAAAGAATATGAACTTTATTTATTTATTTGAAAATATACTCGACGTTGGATCGAATACTTTATTTGTTTTTTTGAAGATTTGGTTTTCTACCGATTCGTTTTATCTTTTCTATCCTATTTATGGAAACTATAAAAGCATACAAATTCTAAGCTATTACAATCACAAAATACACAAAGTATAAAACACAATTAAGAAAATATCCAAGTCCAATAAGCCAATCCTTGAAAATATACCTTGCACAAAGAAAAAAGCAAATAGTTAGTAAATGATATGGATTATGAATATGCATGATGTGAAAGAATGAATTAAAATGACAAAAAATATTAAAAGTCATAAAAAAAAATATGAAATTAAATTCCTAAGGTCTTAAACCTGATTATAACATTGTGTAAAAAAAAAATCTCTAATAAATTCTCATTCTAACTAAGGCAAATGACCACTTAAACCTAACTAAAGTTTAATCACAAAATTACACAAATTATACTACCAAAACAATAGCAAAAATGTCTTAAAAATTCACCAAAAAATGTTCTAGGTACTTTAACTTGTCTTTTAACCATAGAAAAAAGAATGGGCAAAAAATATTATGGGAAGTAACCTAAATAAATTGTACAAATTTATGTGTCTACATGAGAATTCAATACAAAATCAATTAAATTAAAATTCGAAATTAAATTGAAAAATAATTAAATTCAGAAAATAAAAATTGGGACAAGTTCAAAATTGAGTTAATATTCTACACTAATTTTTATAGAATTTTAATACGTATTTTACTATTTACTGTGGAATTAAATTAAGAAGGCATAACAAAGAAAAATAAAAGAAATGAAGTAGAAAGGGGTAAGCAAAAGAATGTTTTTAAGTTAAAAATCCCATTGGGCCTGCGTATAGGGGGTGGGAATAGAAAATCCGTAGGGGCCCAATTTGCATAGGAGCCAGGGGGTGAGGAAATGAATTTTCTAAGCTAAAAATACTAGCTGGGCTTGCAACAGGGGTGCAAATAGTAATCCGAATAGGCCCAGCAGTATTGAGCCTGAGTTTATTTTCTAAACAAATATTGAGATAATTAGCTTGATTAATGTGGATTTAAAGATTTTCTTTTTTTTTTATTGATTTTTTTTCTGGTATATTAAACAAAGCAATTAAAGTACTTAATTCGTTTTTTAATGAATTTCTTAATTCCTAATTAAAACCCTAAATGATCTTTATTTCTAATTAAAAATTAACTTACATAATTAGATAAAACAACAAAACCTCAGACTATACAATCCACCCCCAAAACACAAACCCTAAGTCTCTTCTCCCTCGCGCCGTCATCTTCTTCACCTCATCCCTACCGCCACCGCGAGCTCTTCCTCTTCTCCTTCACCGAAGCTTTTCTTTCTTCCACGGCCAAAACCCTTGCCGCCGTCGTAATTCCACAGCAACACCACCGAAACACCTCCTTTCCATTCTCTCTCTCTCGACTTCATCTCTTCCATAATAAAAACCTAACGGCGACCTTGCGAAGAACCCACCGGAGACGACCATGCCGCCATATGCTCCCCTTCATCAACACTCTACAACCTACCCCTTTGCTTACCTCAAACCCGACCTCAAAATCCTAGAAGCTCACTCATGGTACCAGCTTGAGGCTACCAAAATCAGGATCGATAACCAACACGCAAAAAACGTTTACACACAAATGGAGTCTCGAATTCATACCTTGTGACTTGAAGACGTGTTGACGCTGCCACTGAAGGATGTTCGTCGCTTCGATGCCGCCGCGAGGTTGATGATTTTGAGGACGCGAGAACGAAAACGACGAAGGCACACACAGCTCCGCTCAGGTACGTTTCGGAGATTCGTCCATCGCAACTTGTTCCATAACTTCTTCTTTGCGGTTTATTGTTGTCGTTCTTCTTGCGCGATTTTTATGTATGCTGTGAATCATAAAATCTCATTGTGAACTATTCTCCTTGAATTTTGCAGATTTGAAGTTGTCATTGACTTGCTCTTAAATCTCCTTCATATTCTCACTGCGGATTTGAATTGTAGCTGGAATATGTTCTTGCAGTGCTTCTTGATGCAAGTTCATACTTCTGAGGATTTGGCTAATGGTGCCGGATGATGTTAACACGGATGTGAGACTGATGACGAATTGAAGATAGAAGATGTGTCAAATATTGGTGGAGATCGAAGAGGCTAGAAGGTGACAATGGTGTTGGAGAATTCGAGAGAATCCTGAGGGAGAAGGAAGAAGAAGATCTTATGGAGCCGAAAAGAAGCTGAAGAAGCTGATCCCTCCATCTTCTTATAGGGGTGAGTTTTTGTTATTCAGTTTAGTTTCTGTTGAAAAATCGGTTAGAGATTCTGTTTGGTTGTTAGATTTTCGGTTAGAGATTTGTAACCGCTTCTAATTTGCGGAAGCTTCTGAATTTCTGTCTACCTGAATTCTGTTTCTTCTCACTTTAAGTTTGTTATGGCGTTCTTGTACGATCCTTATCTCTTGCTGATCTCATTTAGAATTCTATGCACATAGGGTTGTGATACTGAGTTCGCTAATATGGAATATATGCCTTTCCTAAACAGGTACAGGCAAAAGCTTCCTGAACCATATCAAGGTCTCGCGGGCCTTCGAGCATTCCTACTGCTTGCAATTGTCGTCCAAGGTCATCCGCAAACTGCTGACCTGGAAGACTTCCCTGTATTCACGAATTACGACACCAACTCTGGTCTGGTTGTGAATTGGTCAAGCTGGTCAATCTCAGGAACTACATGTACCGGTGGTCCTTTTTGCTCCCTTGCTCGCGGAAACATGTGATGAAGCCATAACCCCGGCTAGTTGGCTATTCGCCGCAACCTACGGTCTTTTGATTTGTATATGGATACAAGTTGTAATATACTTGAGCAGAACTTTTGATTTGTATATGAACACAAATTATAATGTATTTGAACAGAATTTTGATTTGTATATGGACACAGGTTATAATTTATTTGAACAGAATTTTGTTTTGTATATGGACACAGGTTATAATGTATTTGAATAGAATTTTGTTGATTTTCTTCCTGAATCTTCTGGTTTTTTTATTTAGAATTCTCCATCAAGTATTATAATGTGAAATTTTAGCAGTCAGCCTTTAAAAAGAATGTCATTAAAATCTTGAGGAAAATTGATGACTAAAATGAATATTTGCATTGCCCAATTCACACAGTCATTGTGATAAGATTTGTCATGGAGATTGGAAAAGCTAGAAACAAACATAAAGGGAGCAGAAATACTAATTTATCTTATTCAAAAGCGTTTCTCCTGTGGGTTGAATAAAGAATGATTTTTTTTCTTTGGTTTTGCTTACGTGGTCTTTGGACTTATTTTAAGATCCAAGTAAAAGTGGTACAATTAGATTAAGGATTTGAAAATTGGATATGGTTTTGGATATTGATGAACAAAAAAAGGTAAAAATGGGCCTCAAAATGGTTCGGGTTTAGGGAAAATAATTTGGAATCTACTCAGATTGGAAGTTTATTGGGTACTTGGTTTAATGAACTTGTATGTGGTATTTTGGCCCATTGTAATATGTTACATTCAACTCAAATCCATATCCCAAAATCATCTTGTACTCGATCACCCAACTAAGCAACTGAGATGATCGCCTTGTGAATTTTGGAAAAAAGTAACCCTGGCGGCCTGATGCAGAAAAATTCCTTAAAAACCATGAATCCAAGCCTTAATTCACAAATTTTATTAACCTGACACTTGACATTGAAAATCCTGGAGGAAAGTGAATATTTATATTTGATGAACCCTAGTAGGAAATTATGTGATGTGGGGAGCTCAGCCTTTGTTTCAGCCTTGGATGTAAAAGTCATATAGATCACCCACGAATAGGAAAACTCAAATCACTAGAGAATACTTCGATCCCATGCCTTAAGAGTTCCACTCAAGTGCGCGATTATGAATGCCATGACCTAATAAAAAATGTAGATGAATGTGAAGTGTAAACCAGCTAGAGAGTGATAAATACGAGGGCAAATTTTGGGGTGTTACATCCCTTTGCTCAAGTTGTGATCGATTGAAGACCTTAGCCTCAAATTAAGTTCATTTGTCTTTGAAGATGGAGTTCCGTTTACTTTGAAGAAATGTTCATAATATGGTTTGATTTCTCTTCTCTTAACTTTTTAATTCAAGTCTTAGGATAGTCACTTCATCTCCTCCCACTTCTTAAATTTTCAAATCTTCTCCCTATTTTCAAATCTTCTTGTTTTTTCAAACTTCAAACGCTTTCGCAACCAAACCTTGACTTAGGTCAAGTGATTTTATCCTTTTCACTTTATTTTCTTAATAAATGTTAATCCATGTAAATATATCGAAATTATTTTCTTAAGTACTTTAAAAAATCTAAAACTCACTCAATTGTTTTGTGCCTTCGTGCACTTCTCTTTTCATATGTTTAGATATGATTCATTCTTTCTAGCGGAATTATTCGCTAAAGAATGACGACTTATCTCTACATTTTAAAATCAATTCAACTCATTGTTTCTTTTCAAATTTTGTACCACGAACTACGAGGTTTTGATCTCGCATTGCACTTTGTGGGTACGTAGGCATGAGGCGTTAAAACCTCTTCAAACACAAAATCTTAAAAAACATTCTTCTCCTCATCCCTTCAATCATTTTCAAGCAAACCAATTTCAAACCAAAAAGCAATAAATATGTCAAAGGGCTCCCGTGGAGTACCACAGACAAGTCGGGTGCGTAAAACCTTCCTGATTTGTAACCTATCCCCTTACCCGTTCTCTGTTTGTTTCTTTTAGCTTTTGCTTCTAGATTCCTTAGGTTTTTTATTCGTTCTTTTACCTTTTTCCTTTTGGAAATAACTAAAAGCGCGGTGGCGACTTTGTGTACCTTGAGTTAAGTTAATCAATAGCTTACACTCACGATTTTACCGCTACAGAAAAGTGGCGACTCTGCTGGAGAGTAATCTCTAAGTGGATTCAGCCTACTTTGATTTATTTACTGCTTTGGTTTGACTTGTTTGTTATTTGGTTGTTCTGTTCTGGTTTTGGTGATCCTCTGTGTGAGATAGATTCTAACCCGGATCTGAGTGGAACTTATGATAGGACGGCGATATTCGAAGCGATAAGCGATGGAGTAGTCCAAAGCTATATCAATTTGATAATCTCCACTCAGTTAGGCTCTCTTGGACTATCAATGTCATGAAGAGTAATCGTACGTGGCATTATTTTCCGACCTTGAGCTGATCATACTGAGGACCGTAGAACCCTTAACCCATCCAAGCCAATTTAGGAACGTAGTGCGGAAACTGTCTGGGTGTAAACCTAAGGCGGTTGTCACGCGATACTACACTCGGACGAGGTCTATTTTAAGAACTTTATCAGTTGGGGAGTAATCCAACGTACCGATGATATTCTAAAGATGTCTGTTAACTCCGGGCACCTCTGTTAACACCCTTTTGGTTTTCTGCAGGTACAATGAAGACAAAACCTTAGTACTTACCTGTGTGGGTTGGTGTTCTATTACCTTGACTTCATGCTCGTGACTCGGAACCTAAGCCCGTGTGTCTTGTGTGATTTTGTTTGTGGTTGTTGCATACATGCCATCATACATTCATGAGCATTGTGTTTAAGATTTCAAAGGACTTATAAGGAACTTTTGCAAAATTTCAGATGTCCATGGCTATGACTTTTGAAATGAGGAACACAAAGAAGTACACCTTCAAGAATCCTAATGTAGTAGAGTTGAGAAAGCTAGGAGCTTTGGTTGTTGATACCCAAGAGTTCCGAAGATGTCATGGGAAGCTTTTGTATATGTTGGATACCGATGTACCTGAGGGGATTCTCCCTACTTTGGCTCAGTTTTATGATCCGTTGCATCATTGTTTCACCTTTCCTGATTATCAGCTTGTGCCGACTTTGGAGGAGTATTCTCATTGGATAGGTTTGCCTATTTTGGACAAGGAATTTCTTTTCACTGGTTTAGAGAAGGAGCTTACTATCAAGGTCATCGCCAAAGCACTTTTTCTTAAGGAATCCGATCTTAATGGGAAGTTTCTTCCAAAGGGGAATGTTCGTGGTATTAATGCTAAGTTCTTGATGGGAAATGCTTCTACTTCACTTACTTTGGGTCATAAGGATGCATTTGAGGCTATTCTTGCTTTGCTCATTTACGGGATTGTCTTGTTTCCGAACTTGGATGGTATTGTGGATGAGAATGCTATTAAGATCTTCTTGAAGAAGAATCTGGTGCCTATTTTGCTTGGAGATATGTATCATGCTTTTCACTATAGGACCTCCAAAGGTGACGGAGAGATTGTATGTTGTGCGCCTCTTCTCTATAGGTGGTTTATTTCGCACCTACTGAAGTCGGATGTCTTCAAGGACAATAGAGAAAATCGAAGATGGTCTCAAAGGTTGATGTCGCTTTCTCATAAGGACATGACATGGTATAGTTCTCATTATGACACTGGAGTGCTTATTGATAATTGTGGAGAATTTCCTAATGTACCTCTTCTTGGTACACGTGGGGGAATTAGCTACAACCCCATTCTTGCTAGACGACAGTTCAGATATTGTTTGAAGGACATACCAAACAATTTTTCCTTATCCCGTTTCTTCTTTCTTAATGGTGCAGATCATGTAGAAATGAAGAAAAGGATTGCTCATTATTGGCATGCGGTTCATCGGAAAGAGAAAGGTCAATTGGGAAGACAACATCTTGCTCCTTCCGAGTGTTATATTCAGTGGGTTCGATCTAGGGCTTCCAAGCTCAAGATGCCTTATCCACCTGAGGAGCCTTTGTTTCCCATATTACCATTGTCCGATTTTCTACCTCCCGTTGATGAGAAGGTGGCTCTTCAAGAAGCGTTAGGCAAGATGAAGAAAGAGAAAGAAGAATGGCTACTTGAGAAGACTGCGATGCAAGAGCAGCTGAAGGAGAAGGATGATCTCATTGAGCTACTTGAGCGGCGTGTCACGAAGAGGACAAGAGAGGATTTACTTTCCTCTAGTACTCCATCTACCATTCCTCCTCCATCCGGTGCTTGGAAGGCCATTGTTGACAAGTTGGTGAAGGATAAGGAAGATGTGGAAGATCGGTACAAGAAAGAGATCAAGAGGATTCGCATGAAGTATCAGCCAGGATTCGGAACTTCTTCGGATATGATTCCCTAGGCCTAGTTTACTTTTTTCTCTCATGTATTAGGATGATTGATGTTTGTACTTCACTTGTAATCCTCACTTTGATCTTAATGAGAATGAGTTTTTTTAAGTACTTCAAAAATGTCTCTTTATGAATATTGCAAGTTATCTTATAGTCCTTTGAAATCTTTGCATTTGCATACGCATAACATGCATCATACCCGCATTTGTCTTGCTTTTTGAGTGTTCTCCAGGGATCTTATGTTGTTTCTTGGTCTTCATTCAGTTCTCCTGTTAAGCTGACTCACCGATTTGATACTCGAGCTAATCGGAGAAGGGTGATGGAAACTTTACAACAAGAGAATTGCGAGCTGCGCGAAGAGGTTACTTATCTGAGGGAAAGCTTGGAAAGAGTTTCTGCTATGATGGAAAGTTTGGTGGCTGCTCAGAATCAGCCACCTCCTAATTCTCCTGTTCAGAATACTGTCATCTCCGAGATTGTTACCGCATCAATTCCTGTTGAAACCGTAATTTCTCCTCGCTATCGTATGCCTGCTAGCACACCTTGGGGCATGCCAGTTGATTTTATTCCTGCTGGTTATCGTCCTCTGCATCATCCTGAGACTGCTGCATTTAATACTCTCCCACCAGTGTGGACTACTCTTCCTCCAGTTGTGACTACTGCACCGCCTGTGGTGCACACTATTCTGCACCATGATGAAATGATTTACCATGCTGAGCCCAGTGAAGGTGCTGGAGTGGCTGAAAGACTTGATGATTTCCAAGGACGCTTTGTTGAGATACAGAGGGAGATGAGAGCCTTGAAGCATAAGGATTTGTTCGGAAAAGATGCTTATGATCTTTGTCTGGTCCCAAATGTTAAAGTTCCGTACAAATTCAAGTTGCCTGAGTTTGAGAAGTACAAAGGCAACACTTGTCCGTTGAGCCCTTTGACTATGTATACAAGGAAGATGTCTGCTCAAACAGATAATGATAAGCTGCTGATTCACTATTTTCAGGATAGTTTGACTGGTGCACCCATGAGGTGGTATATGAGTCTGGATAATAGCCAAATCAAGACCTTCAATGATTTGGGAGAAGCTTTTGTGCGGCAATACAATTATAACGTTGATATGGCGCCAGATAGAGATCAACTTCGTGCTATGTCCCAGAAGGACAAAGAGACTTTTAAAGAATATGCGCAGAGATGGCGCGAGCTGGCAGCCCAGATTGTTCCTCCGTTGGAAGAGAAAGAAATGACAAAGATCTTCTTGAAGACTTTGGGTTCTTTTTATTATGAGAGGATGATAGCAAGCGCTCCTTCTGATTTCACTGAAATGGTGGGTATGGGGATGCGTTTAGAAGAAGGTGTCCGTGAGGGACGGTTAAGTCAAGAGAATAGCAATGGCTCAAGCTCTAGAAGGTTCAACTTTGGGAAAAAGAAAGAAAATGAGACTAATGCAGTATCCCGTGAAAGTTATAGAAGACCTCACAGTCGTGGGAATCATCATTCGCAACATGTAGCTTCTGTAACATCGATGATTAACGTGGCTCCAACTATGCCAGCAGTTCCAAAGTACCAACCCCGTTATCAACAACCTTCTGTGCAACAAGGTGGTAATCAACAGGTTCGGGCTAAGCCGAGTTTTGATCCTATTCCGATGTCGTATGCGAACTTGCTTCCATCTTTGATTGCAAAGAATCTTGTGCAAACACGTCCTCCACCTCCAGTTCCAGAGACTATCCCATGGTGGTATAAGCCAGAGGCTCGCTGTGCTTTTCATCAAGGTGCCCCGGGGCACGATGTTGAGAATTGTTATCCATTGAAGTTTGAAGTACAAAAATTGATGAGGAACAATGTTCTGTATTTCAATGATGTTAATCCAAATGTGCATAAAAATCTGTTGCCGAAGCATGGTAATGCATCCGTGAATATGGTTGATGGTTGTCCTGGTTTGTTCAAGATCTATGAGGTCCGTCATATTCGAAGGTCTTTGGTTGAGATGCATGCTTTATTAAGTGAATATCACAATATTGATCACGATTATGCTGGATGTTGTATCTGCTCGGTGAATCCTCGTGGTTGCGTGATTGTTAAGAGAGATATTCAAAAGATGATGGATGATAATTTGATCGAAGTGACAGCAAAGAGAGATGGATATGAAAATGAAGTGAATGTTATTATGCCTCAGTTCAATCTTCCTGAGAGGGTTGTTCCTGAGAGGGTGGTTATTTCTTTTGATAGTCGCAAAAATGCTGTTACTCCATTGGTGATTAATTTGCCTGGTCCAGTGCCTTATGAGTCTGATAAAGCTGTTCCATACCGGTATAATGCTACGATGATAGAGAATGGTAGGGAAGTTCATATTCCTACTCCAAAATCTGTAGTTAGCATTGCTGATGTGACAAAGGTTACTCGAAGTGGTAGAGTGTATGCTTCAGATCCTCCAAAGAGAGTTGAAGATACAAGTGCGAGTAAACAGATTATGGATGCTGTTGTCCAATCAGGCCAATCTGGTAATAGTGAAGATGAGGTGTTAAAATTGATAAAGAAGAGTGAGTACAACATTACTGAGCAGTTGTTGCATACTCCGTCGAAGATATCAGTTTTATCACTCTTGATATGCTCTGAGGCTCATAGGCAGTCTTTGCAGAAGATTCTTGATCAAGCTTATGTTGACCATGATGTGACTGTTGATCAGTTTGATAGTATTGTGGCTAATATCACATCGTGCAACAATTTAAGTTTCTGTGATGACGATTTGCCTGAAGAAGGAAGGAATCATAACTCGGCGTTGCATATTTCGGTGAACTGTCAGGAAGATGCTATGTCTAAGGTGCTAGTTGATACCGGATCTTCTCTGAACGTAATGCCAAAGTCGACTTTGTCAAAGCTTGCGTATCAAGGTGCTCCCATGAGACATAGTGGGATTATTGTGAAGGCGCTTGACGGATCAAAGAAGACAGTGATTGGTGAAGTGGATCTTCCTATTCTTATTGGACCGTTTATATTCAAAATTACTTTTCAAGTAATGGATATACGTCCCGCTTACAGTTGTCTCCTCGGAAGACCCTGGATCCATGAGGCAGGAGCTGTGACATCCACTCTTCATCAGAAGTTGAAATTTGTGAAAGAGGGGAAATTGGTGACCATTGAAGGTGAAAGGGCGATGCTTGTGAGCAATTTGTCTTCTTTCTCCTATATTGATGCCGAGGAAGAGGTGGGAACTTCGTTTCAAGCTCTTTCTATTGTGGATAAGGTTGCTAAGAAAAATGCCATGCCCATGTCTTCTTTCAAGGATGCTTTGCGAGTGCTTGAAGTTGGCCAGTCTGATGGTTAGGGACGAGTTATTGATGCTGTCAACAACAAGGAAGGTTTTGGTATCGGCTTTGCACCAGGTGCAGTTCTCAATGACCCAAAGACTATTCAAGAAGGCTTCCGAAGTGCTGGATTTATCAACGATCATTCCGCTGCTGCCATCATTGAAGATGATGAAGACGAAGAAATGCCTGACTTTGTTACGCGCGGAAAGATTTTCCAGAATTGGATTGCTGTTGATGTTCCTTTTATTGTTCATTCTTCAAAGTAATTTGTTTTATTTTCTTTCAAAAATCCTTTCACTCTGCCTAAGGAGAAAGTGATGTTTGTCGGGCTTTGTTTCAAATTTTATCATCATCAATAAAATGTTACTTTGTTATTTCCATATGTGTTTTTCCTTTTTGCTTTATTCTGAAAAATGGTAACATAAAAAACCAAAATAATAATGATTGTTTATCTGCATAATGTTTGCACTTTTGTTCATACTCTAAAATAAAAATAAAATCATTGTGCAGATTGATTGATAAACCCATTGAAAACAATGATCCTATGCCCTTTCCCAACTTTGAATTCCCTGTGTTTGAAGCTGAGGAAGAGAATGTTGAAGAGATTCCTGATGAGATTTCTCGGTTGCTTGAGCACGAGGAGAAGATTATTCAGCCTCATGGTGAGTCTATAGAGATGGTCAACTTGGGTTCTGAAGATGATAAGAAAGAAGTCAAAGTTGGAGCATTGCTTGGTCCTGATGTTAAGAAGAGGATTGTAGAGCTTCTCAGAGAGTATGTTGATGTATTCGCTTGGTCTTATCAAGACATGCCAGGTCTTGATACTGATATTGTGGAGCATAGATTGCCGTTGAAGCCTGAATGTCCACCTGTAAAGCAGAAGCTGAGAAGAACCCATCCCGATATGGCAGTAAAGATCAAAGAGGAGGTTCAAAAGCAGATAGATGCAGGTTTTCTTGTGACGTCAACTTATCCTGAATGGGTGGCTAATATTGTTCCTGTTCCGAAGAAAGACGGAAAAGTCCGAATGTGCGTTGATTACAGAGATTTGAGCAAAGCCAGTCCAAAAGATGATTTTCCATTGCCACACATTGATATGTTGGTAGATAATACGGCTAAGTTTGATGTGTTCTCTTTTATGGACGGATTTTCCGGTTATAATCAAATAAAGATGGCACCCGAGGACATGGAAAAAACCACATTTATTACACCATGGGGAACATTCTGCTACAGAGTGATGCCCTTTGGATTGAAGAATGCTGGTGCGACGTACCAAAGAGCTATGACTACATTTTTCCATGATATGATGCACAAAGAAATTGAGGTATATGTTGATGATATGATCGCTAAGTCGAGGACTGAAGAGGATCATGTTGAACATTTGCTGAAGTTGTTTCAGAGGTTAAGGAAGTTTAAGCTTCGTTTGAATCCGAACAAGTGCACCTTTGGTGTACGCTCTGGAAAGTTGTTAGGTTTCATTGTCAGCCAAAGAGGTATTGAAGTTGATCCTGATAAAGTGAAAGCTATTCAGGAAATGCCTGCCCCAAGAACCGAAAAGCAAGTAAGAGGATTCTTGGGCCGTTTGAATTATATTTCGAGGTTTATCTCTCACATGACTGCCACATGTGCTCCGATTTTCAAGTTGCTTCGAAAAGACAAAGGTTGTGTCTGGACAAATGATTTTCAGAAGGTGTTTGAAAGTATCAAAGAATATCTACTTGAACCTCCTATTTTGTCTCCTCCGGTGGAAGGTAGACCGATGATCATGTACTTGAATGTGTTGGAAGATTCCATGGGTTGTGTGCTTGGTCAGCAAGATGAATCTGGAAGAAAAGAATATGCAATTTACTACTTGAGTAAGAAATTCACTGATTGTGAGTCTCGGTACTCCATGCTTGAAAAAACTTGTTGTGCCTTAGCTTGGGCTGCAAAGCGTCTTCGCCAGTATATGCTGAATCATACAACTTGGTTGATCTCTAAAATGGATCCAATCAAGTATATCTTTGAAAAGCCTGCTTTGACTGGGAGGATTGCTCGTTGGAAAATGTTGTTATCAGAATATGATATTGAGTACCGAGCTCAGAAAGCTATAAAAGGTAGTATCTTGGCTGACCATTTGGCACATCAACCGATTGATGATTACCAACCAATCAAGTTTGATTTTCCAGATGAGGATGTGATGTTTTTGAAAGTAAAAGATTGTGATGAACCTTTGATTGAGGAAGGGCCAGAGTCTGGATCTCGATGGGGTTTAGTTTTTGATGGTGTTGTGAATGCACGCGGAAGAGGAATTAGGGCAATGATCGTTACTCCCCATGGTTCACATATTCCTTTTGCCGCGAGGTTGACTTTTCCTTGTACCAATAATGAAGCTGAGTATGAAGCCTGCATTATGGGTCTTGAGGAAGCTATTGATCTGAGGATTAAGCATCTTTATGTGTATGGAGATTCTGCCTTGGTAATTAATCAGATCCAGGGTACGTGGGTAACTCATCAACCCCACTTGATCCCTTATAGAGATGATGCCAGGAAAATATCAACTTTCTTCACTAAAGTTGAGTTCCATTATGTTCCTCGTGATGAGAATCAGATGGAAGATGCTTTAGCAACTATAGCTTCTATGATAAAGGTGCACCAGTGGAATGATGTTCCCATGATCAGTGTGATGCGACTGGAAAGACCAGCTCATGTGTTTGCAGTTGAAGAGGTCCATGATGACAAGCCTTGGTATCATGATATTAAATGTTTTGTCCAGAGTCAGGTGTACCCGCTTGGGGCATCCGATAAAGATAAGAGGACTTTGAGGAGAATGGCAGGCAATTTCTTCTTGAATGGAAATGTGCTTTATAAGAGAAATTTTGACATGGTCTTGCTCAGATGCGTGGATAGACACGAAGCAGACATGTTAATGAAAGAAATTCATGAAGGATCTTTTGGCACTCATGCTAATGGGCATGCAATGGCTAAAAAGATGTTGAGAGCAGGTTACTATTGGCTAACAATGGAATCTGATTGTTGCAAGTATGTGAAAAAATGCCATAAGTGTCAAGTGTATGCTGATAAGATTCACGTGCCACCAGCTTATCTCAATGTGATTTCTTCCCCATGGCCTTTCTCCATGTGGGGAATTGATATGATTGGTATGATTGAACCCAAGGCTTCGAATGGACATCGTTTTATTCTCGTGGCAATTGACTACTTCACCAAGTGGGTGGAAGCAGCATCGTATGTTAATGTGACCAAGCAAGTTGTGGTTCGGTTTATCAAGAATAATATTATCTGCAGATATGGTGTTCCGAATAGAATCATTACTGATAATGGTTCGAACTTGAACAATAAGATGATGAAAGAGCTTTGTGAAGAATTCAAGATTCAACACCATAATTCCTCTCCTTATAGACCGAAGATGAATGGGGTTGTTGAAGCTGCGAACAAGAACATTAAGAAGATCATTCAGAAGATGGTTGTGACATACAAGGACTGGCATGAGATGCCTCCATTTGCTTTGCATGGGTATCGTACATCTGTCCGCACTTCAACAGGGGCAACCCTTTTCTCCCTTGTTTATGGTACAGAAGCAGTGCTCCCCGTCGAAGTTGAGATCCCATCAATGAGAGTTCTGATGGAAGCCAAGTTGACTGAGGCTGAATGGTGTCTGAGTAGATTTGATCATTTGAATTTGATTGAAGAAAAGAGAATTACAGCTTTGTGTCATGGTCGGTTGTACCAGCAAAGAATGAAGAAAGCTTTTGACAAGAAGGTCAAACCTCGTGTATTCAGAGAAGGCGACCTCGTGCTCAAAAAGATTCAGTCTTTCCTTAAAGATTCTCGGGGCAAGTGGACTCCAAACTATGATGGCCCATATGTTGTCAAGAAAGCCTTCTCTGGCGGTTCATTAATTCTTGCAACTATGGATGGTGAGGAGATCACTCGCCCTGTGAATGCGGATGCAGTCAAGAAATACTTCGCCTTAAAAAATAAAAGAACAGCTCGCTAAGTTGAAAACCCGAAAGGGCGGCTTAGGCAAAAATGAGCATCTCGGTGGATTGAAAACCCGAAAGGGCGGTCCAGGCAAAAATTAGAGACATAAACAGAAATAATTATCCCGGTAGATTGAAAACCCGAAAGGGAAATCTAGGCAAAAGTTAGGGATCATGGCATGTAACTGCGTCGACAGACTGAATCACTTGTAGCAACCGAGGATTTCAGATTCTATCCCTCAGAAGAATTTCCCATCAAAGATTCTTATTCACTCATCCTTGACTGAATTTTCGGACACAGTGGAGTTCAAAGTTGATAGGGAGAATAGTGATCATTGTATCTCAATGTAGCCCTTTCCATGTATTTACCATTTTTCAAACTTGTAATGATCCATGGAGTCATGCCATTTGCTGACTACCATTCTATCAATGAATTTGAGCTTTTATTCAATTGTTTGCAATTCTTTATATTGTTTTTGTTTACAAAATTTCAATTTATTGTTGATGATGATTTTTGAAACAAATTTAATAAATTTAATCTTTGAAGATTATAAAAACATTTTTCTTTTGATATGTGAACAAAGAAAGGACATCAATATTGATTCCAAGGATGGTAAAGTATGAATGTGTGTAACTCGTCTCTCCCGAAGCAGGGTTTGATTTGGTTGTGTCCATGCGAAGTTCCTGGATAGTCTTGCCAAGTTGATGATGTTTTGTTCCCCAACAATGAGCATGAGTGGGAATTGTATGATTGTTCCGAGTTTCCCATGTTTTCTCCAGAAGAGTTGTTGGAAAGAATATTTTTAGGAATCCCTAGCTGAGTTTTGATCTCTTCCTCAACAAGTTATCTTTAAATTGAGAAGCATTGGGAATCCCCAGCTGAGCTCTTGTTCCTCAGTTTGAGTTGTTTGCATCCTTGAATATAGAAGTATTGATATAGCAGTCAGTTTAGAGGTTTTCTTTTACTCGATGATGGGTATTGATTTAAAATCCCTCGTAACTGTGTTTTGGCTATGATATTAACTTCTGATATCTCCAGTAGGTTTGCATGTGTTGGTCACCAACAGATTCCTATGTGATTTTCAACAGGTCTTGCACTCTATCCCCAAGTGGAGCATGAGTGGTATGACAGTTATTCTTCGTGAAATTCAATTTTTATCAAGAATACTTTCATCCTCAGCAGATTATTACCTTTCCTCAACAGGATGATATCCCTATGCAGATGCTGTCTCATCATGATTTAAGCCTTGTAGTAGGATTTTATTCCTTTGATGGCTTATGATATTCCCCTGCAGGATTTCGAGTTGAATCTCCAGCATGTGTCCCTGCATTTTTGCCTTGGGATTAGCCGAGTATCCGGTTGTTGTGGTGTTCATGTCACCCGTTTCTTATCTTTATGTCTGTTTTGTCAGCATATTCATACGCATAAGCATGGCATCATTTGCTTACATTCTTGCATTTATCTTTGTTATCTGCTCTTTGGTGTGGAGTTTCCCCACAGAGTGTGTGTGTTGTCTTCCTCTCAAGTTTAGAGTGTCGACCCTTAAGCAGAAAGTGTTAATCCTTTCCAATTCCCCACTGAGTTTGTTTCTCGTGGATGATTTTGATTCAGCTTCCTCCCCAGTTTATTATCTGGATGGAATTTCCCCAGTTGAGATATTTCCTCCTCGAGATGAGTCTTGTTTGACCGTTTCTTTCCCATTTGTTCTTGGATTGAACTTTGGTCCCCTCTTGTGAGTAATTTTTGCTTTGGAATTAAGCTATCATTGTTTGATAGTGGGCAACATTTTCTCCAGCTTGAGTATTACTTTGGAATTAAGCTATCAGTTATTCGATAGTGGGTAATATTACCAAATTGATCAAGTTCTTTTACTTGTACTCCTACCCAGTAAACCCAGTAGTCGAGATTTCTTCTTCTTACTCAGTAAAAAAGTAATAGAAGTTGTTTCCCTTTGCTTGTACTCCTACCCAGTAAATCCGGTAGTTGAGATTTCTTTTTCTTACCCAGTAAAAAGGTAATAGAAGTTGTTTCCATTTGATTGATTTCCTACCCAGTAAATCAGGTAGTTGATCATGCTCCTACCCAGTAAATCAGGTAGTTGAGAATTTTTCTGCCCAGTAAAAAGGTAGTGGAGGTTATCCCTCTTTATTTTACTACTATCTAGTAAATCGATAGTCGAGTACTTTGTTTTCCTACCCAGTAAACAGGTAGTTGATGATTCTTTTCCAACTCAGTATTTCTCCATTCTTGGACTCGAATACTTTGTTTGATTGATAGTTCCTAGCAGGATGTTTATTTTCCCTGGTTGAATCTTGCACCCTGATTTTATCATACCTTCTCCCAAGTGGAGTCAGCTATCCAGTGATTTATTTTCCTGGTAAACTCTTTCGTTGTCTGTTGTTTCCCCAGCGGGATTTTCTTCTGTGTCCCCAAGTTTTTGCTTTCCTCTGGTGGTCATATTTTCCCCACAGAGATCTTGGGTTTGCATATCATATTCATATTCATATCATTGTTCTCTTAGGACAAAAATTGGGTTTTCTGTATTTAAGTCTCTCCCATCTTGTAGAGACGAAGATGTCAATCTTCATATCTCCGGATTGAAGAAACTTAAATAGGGGCAGCTGTAACACCCTAATTTTTGCCCTAATATTTCTTCGCATTTCATCTGCATTTTGCATACAAGCAAGATCACACCTGGTTTCTCAGTTTCTTCTCAGATGTAGGGTCTATGCTTCGCAAGAGATCACCTTTGTGTTTACTTCTTTATATTCGTTTATATTTACTGACTTCTAACCAAAATACCAAAAATATGTTGCAGTTTGCCTCTTCTTCTTCTCTGTGTTGCAGGTTTGCGAAGATAAGGCAGTAATTTTAATTCAGAGGCGGTGGTTCAATTATGATTCGATTCGGAGGGATGTTTGACCTAATCTTGGTCAAACTATCAAGGATTGTTTCAACTACAAGTTATGTGTGCCAGTGGTTTATTCCTCAGACAGTGTGCGTTTCAAAATTTCAAGTTGTGTGGTGTGCTAAGATCATCAGTTATCAGACAGTGTTTTGTGCGAAGTTTGGTTTGAATCTTCAGTGTGCATCAGTTCACTAGTTCATCAGTGATTCAGCTGAGGATTTATTTTCCTCAGCATAGATTCGAAATCATCAGGGGAATTATCAGGACTAATGACAGTGTTTGTGGTTGAATTGGCAAGTGGTTCAGTGGTTCATTAATGGATATTTTCATCAGTTGGCTTGTGAACATAATCAGAATTTTTGGTATGGGCTTAAAATAAAAAAAATCATCGTTTTGTCCATTATTCGAGTCATACATTTTTTTCTAGAAATTCTATCATCATTTTCTTTCTCCATATTTTTTTTTGTTTCAATTCAATATCCAAATTATGCATATTCTATCCATTTCCAATTTTTATTCAAACATCCATTTTTTTTTATCAAATTCATTCCTTTCAATTTATAATTTCCCATAAATCCACAACCATTTTAATTACCCATTCCTTAAACCATTTCCATATTCATCTATATCCATTTGTCAAAATTAGTATCCATTAAATCATTTCTTATTCCACTTTTAATCCATTTGTTAAACCTATATCCAAATTAAATCATTTTTAATCCAAATCCATTTATTCATTTTTCTCATCCAAATATTCATTAAACTAATTTTCTTTTCTATTTTTTTTATCCTTTAATTCCATCATAAATTCCATTACATAGTTAATTCCATTTTAATTTGTCTTCTTATTCCACATTACTAAAATTTAAAAAAAAAGAAGAAGGTATTTGCTCATATTAAAATCCTTAAACATTTTTTTTAGGCCCATAAGTGTTTTTTTCTTGTTTGCTAAGCCTATCATTTTTTACTACTTTCCAACTCTTCACAAAGCCACAAGCCCTCCAGCCAGCTTTTTCCATGCCGTTTCACATCAGCCTTTTCCATCAGCCGACATAGTTGAACAAAGCAAAACACAAGCCATTCCAAGCAAGCCGCAGCACATGCATCCCGCTCGTGAAAAAATACAAGCCGCGCCCAGTAAACAGCAGCTTAAGCAATACTCACACGAGCATCACGCCAACACCTGAAAACGCAGCTCAAATGCAAAGCAAAACGCATCACAGTAAACATAAAACGCAAGCTAAAATTTCGGCAAATTGAACAACAAAGCATGCGTTCCGCACACAACCAAAACGCAGTGAAGCTTAACATAAAACACAGAAATTTCCAGCAAAAAGCTCACACTTTCCTCACCTTCAAAATGATTCCAAAAAACCCCAAAACGGCAATTCAATTTCGTCACATTCTTCCTATAAATACAGACTCACTCCCTCTTTCAATTTCAAGCTTCAAAAGCCCCTAAAATTTCTGTCAAAATCAAAACAAGGTTTTCATAATCCTAATTCCAAATCTCTTCACTTCAAGCTCCATTAATCCACCTCCATATCATTCATCAATCACAACCACAATTAATCCCTTCATCAATACACAACAAATTTTTTGAGAGAGAGAGATCCGAAAGAAGCAGAAGAGGTTCGCAAATCGAAAGAAGAAGTGGAAGAGATAGCCGCGGTGAAATTGAGTGAAGAAGCGATCGTTTGGCGGCCGTTGTTTTGCTCCGATTGATTTCCGCTTGAAGGTGAGGGAAAGGAACCTACGGCCTTGTGTTTTTGCCGCGTGCGTAAAGAAGAAGAAGAAGCTTTCTTCAGCTTCTGTTTCCTTTTTGCTTTTTATATTTTAAGGCTTTAATTCTTTTTTTATTTTTTTTTATTATTATTGTTTTTGATATCCTTTAAGCATTGATTGGATCTTAATGGATCATTTGCTATCCATAATGTTTGACCCGCGGATCCTCTCCACTTTCCCTTTTTTTTTATTCTATAATTTTTTTTTGGTTTTCTTAAAAGGTTTTTTTTCCAAGATATTTTGGATATAAAAATTTTTTAGAAATATTATTTAGAAAAAGTTTAGAAAGAAGTTGATAAAGTTTTTTTTACTGTTTCTTTTGTTATGAATTTTATTTTAAAATCTATATTTCTTTTCATTTCCTTTTATTATTTTATTTTTTGGTCGATGAAAATCTCCGATTCGTAGATTGTTGGTTTTCGAAGTGGTTTAATCTTCATTATTTCAAATCTATGGATGAATGATCATTTGGATCATTCTCCATACTTTGAGATCGTGATAGGTTGCCTTCGATAAATTCAACGAAAATCTCGATTAAGATTAGACCGTCCTTTTTCTTTTAGTGCGACATGTTTTCGGAGAATGATTAATAATATCATTTCTCTAACATGTATTAGCACAAATATTTTCCACTTTAATTAGTGGTGGCCGGCCTCATTTGTAGGGTAATTACTTCGTAAATTACTCGGCGATTGCTTAACATAGACCTAAATTTGTCCCGATTCGGAATAAGATCCACTTGGATCCGGTTGCCTCGATTTTATTATCTTTCGTGGTTGTGCTTGATTAAGTTCATCATACCACTTATATGTAAATATTATAATAATGTGAATATAATCCATTTAAATTCAATCTCTCGCACCTTATCCTCTTTATTTCAATTTCTCGCTCCTTATCTCTTTATTATGCTTTTATCATATTATATCATATATCATATTGTTTATGTTTATATTGTTGCTTGTGATTTTTCTTTTGTCCATTTGGGCACAAAACACTAATAAAGGATTAAACATTAAAAAAGATTGGTGACTTTAATTTCGGACTATGGTTACTATCCTTAGCATTGGAGTTTGGACTTAGATTTTAGGATCTCTCCCTTTGCTCAAGTTGTGATCGATTGAAGACCTTAGCCTCAAATTAAGTTCATTTGTCTTTGAAGATGAAGTTTCGTTTACTTTGAAGAAATGTTCATAATATGGTTTGATTGCTCTTCTCTTAACTTTTTAATTCAAGTCTTAGGATAGTCACTTCATCTCCTCCCACTTCTTAAATTTTCAAATCTTCTCCCTATTTTCAAATCTTCTTGTTTTTTCAAACTTCAAACGCTTTCGCAACCAAACCTTGACTTAGGTCAAGTGATTTTATCCTTTTCACTTTATTTTCTTAATAAATGTTAATCCATGTAAATATATCGAAATTCTTTTCTTAAGTACTTTAAAAAATCCAAAACTCACTCAATTGTTTTGTGCCTTCGTGCACTTCTCTTTTCATATGTTTAGATATGATTCATTCTTTCTAGCAGAACTATTCGCTAAAGAATGACGACTTATCTCTACATTTTAAAATCAATTCAACTCATTGTTTCTTTTCAAATTTTGTACCACGAGCTACGAGGTTTTGATCTCGCATTGCACTTTGTGGGTACGTAGGCATGAGGCGTTAAAACCTCTTCAAACACAAAATCTTAAAAAACATTCTTCTCCTCATCCCTTCAATCATTTTCAAGCAAACCAATTTCAAACCAAAAAGCAATAAATATGTCAAAGGGCTCCCGTGGAGTACCACGGACAAGTCGGGTGCGTAAAACCTTCTCGATTTGTAACCTATCCCCTTACCCGTTCTCTGTTTGTTTCTTTTATCTTTTGCTTCTAGATTCCTTAGGTTTTTTATTCGTTCTTTTACCTTTTTCCTTTTGGAAATAAATAAAAGCGCGGTGGCGACTCTGTGTACCTTGAGTTAAGTTAATCAATAGCTTACACTCACGATTTTACCGCTACACCATGCGAGCATTGGTATGGCTTCGTATGAGGCTTTATATGGAAGAAAACGTACAACGCCTTTGTGTTGGTCGGAAGTGGGTGAAGATAGAATTTTGGGACCCGAAATTATACAAGAGACTACAAAAAAGATCCGAATGATTCGAGAGAAAATTAAGCAAGCTCAAGATCGTCAGAAGATTTATGCTGACAATCGAAGGAGACCTTTGGAATTTGAGGAAGATGACCATGTTTATTTGAAAGTTACTCCGAAATTGAGATTGAAAGGACCGTTCAAGTCACATAAGTTAAGCCCGAGATACGTAGGACCGTATAAGATCTTAGAAAGGATTGGTGAAGTGGCTTACAAATTAGCCTAACCACCATCTCTGTCTGAAATGCATGATGTTTTTCATGTATCTTAACTTCGTAGGTTTGTTCCTGATCCTCTTCAGCCTATTCTGTCGTATTTTATTGAGATAGAAGCGGACTTGACTTTTGAACCCCAACCGAGTCGTATTGTTGGAAGAGAAACCAAATTGTTGAGAAACAAAGAGATTCCACTTGTTAAGGTACAATGAGATGTGATGCATCCGGGTGATGCTACGTGGGAGCTGGAATCAGAGATGCGAGAAGTGTATCCTTACCTGTTCAGGCAATCCTTTAAATTCGAGGACGAATTTATATTTAAGAGGGGATGATGTAATACCCCGTAATTTATTTTAATGCTTTGAATAATATTATTTGGTATCAATAGGGTTTCGGGTTGCTCTGAGATATTTTAGCAAAAATAATTGGAGCAATCAAAAAATTAATTTTTATTGACTAATATTATCTAACTCAGAGGTTTTATTAAATTGTTAATTAAGAGACATTTTTGGATACCCTCTATTTGGATCCGTTGCGAGGAAATTATACTTTTTCATATTAAACCTAAGTTTGTTTTCTTTATGTTAGGGAACATAGAAACATAAACATATTAAGAGAAAGAGAAAGAGGAAGAGAAAGAAGAGGAAAATGAGAAGAAAAGAAAGCTTGAAGAAGAAGAATAAAGCTCTTGGTCTTGAAGATTCACCATCCATTCATCTCTCAATCTGCTCAATCATCTTTGGTAGAGGTGGTTCTAGTTAGAAACTTTCATTTCTAGAAGTTATAGTTTTTCTTGAGGTAGGGCATAGTTCTAGAAATCGTAGAATCGAAAGTTTGAACGGTTGAAATATCTATTAAATTCATGAGTATGTTTTCCATATGTGTGAGAACCTCTGTTGATAATTGTTTTGATGTTTGGTGTTATTTGGATTGAGTTTGGAGAAGTTATGCACTTTAAAACACATGTTTTTATGCTACTGACTGTCGGTTAATCGAATGTGTTAATCGGTTAATGGGACTCTTATACACTACTGGACTTTTATTCTGGTCTGGTTAACCAGTTAATAGAATGAGTTAACTGGTTAACACTGTAAGTCTTGGAAAAATATTATTTTGTTCCTTCTTTAAAAATTCATAACTTCTTCATCGTCTATCCGATTTAACTGTTCTTTATATTGATTTGAACCTAATAATATCTTCTATCTTATAAGATCGAGAAGTATTATTTTGAGCGACTTTTATTCGACTTTTCTAATTAATCGTAATTATGTTAGATAGGAAATTGTGAGCTTTTGGAAATAAAAAGGTATAACTTGTGAGATGGTTAGGACTATCCTAGTTTGATGCAAAACCGTTGACGTGTAATACACGGGGTCCTCCATAAAGTCTTGAGTAAGTCTTGAGGTGGGTTACTCTGATTCCTACGGGAAGCATCCGTAAAGACTTGAGGTGTGTATTACATGGAGGCCTCCGTAAAGTCTTGAGTAAGTCTTGAGGTTGGTTACTCTGAGTCCCACGGGAAGCATCTGTAAAGGCTCGAGGTGAGTATTACACTGGGTTACACGGGAAGTCTTGAGGTGGGTTACACTGAGTCCCACGGGAAGCATCCGTAAAGACTTGAGGTAGACGTTACACTCGTAGAGTGTCGAGAGCGCTGTATGGATATTTCTTTCCATCTTGTTCTGGTTCCTTGTAGAGAAGTGACCAAAGACTTGAGTAGTGGTTAGATTTGAACCTTTAGAGTCGAGAGAACTCTAAGATATGGAACCCACTTAGATGTTGTTATCTCACCCCATGTTGTTGATATATTTTCAGGTACTTCAGGTTCTGCGAAGAGTAAGGATAAGGCAGTTTGATTATCCTTACTTATCGATGGCTTTGCTTTCGCAGTGGATATTTTGAGATCTTCGGATCTAGTACTTAGATTTCTTTTGTTTTGACATCTTGTATTATTGTTAGCCTTTTGTTGTAGTACCTTATGTATTTATTTGGCTAAAATTTTACAATGTGTTGTACTAAGAACTTATTTGTATTTCAGTACCAAACTTGAACTTATATATGAAAAATATGTTTTGATATATGTATTTTATATATGGGTATTACAATATGTAACGCGTTATCAGTTTAGTAAATCCAAAAAATAGTGTTGTTAGATATCGAGCCGATGACCTTTCTACTTTTCACTACGATTGTCAATTTCAATCGTGGTTATATGTAACACGCTTTCCAAATTATTACCACAACAAATAGTCGATGGGTGGCAAGTAGTTGACTTACTACCACACCCTTAGTTACCAAAGACCATCAAATGTGGTTAAATGTATATTCTAATTGTTGTGAAATGCATATTTTATAGTAGTGAGAGGTTAGAGACTTGGAGACGATTTTTAGAAATACATGGATTTCGCCTAAGCTGAAGTAAGTTGGAATATATAGAATGCAAGTTTTAAAAAAAGGAGAAACATTTCTAACTTGAAAGTGAAAGTTGGACACTATATCATTCTGCAAGTCGCACAATTTAAATATTTTGGGTTCGTAATACAAAACGATGGAGAATTAGAAGAGAATGTAAATCATCGTATTCAAATTGTGTGATTGAAATGAAAGAGAACTTCAAAAAATTATGTGACAGAAAGGTATCACTCAATGGTCGACCTGGAAAAAGAATGTTGGGCAATATTAGACCTGAAAAAAGATGTCAATGGTCGATATGTAAAGATAAGATATGTATATTCTATGATAAAAAAAAATATATCAGATAGAGAAGAGTCAAATAACTTGAGATAGAAAAAGACCTAAAAAATATAAATTATTAAAAAATATTTCAAAATTAATAATTTAAATAAAAAATATCGAAATCAATAATTTAGATAGAATTAATTTTAGATAAAATATTAATGCTGAAGTTGATCCATATATAATATGCATTAATATAAAAAAAAATGATATTTATAACTTAACAACTTAAAAGTTAAAGAAAATTGTAAAAGAAAAAAACGCAATTTATTCAAGACATGAATAGAGCTTGTTCTTTTAATGATTGGTTTATGAATCACTCTTTGTATTTTTAATATAATGAATTTTGGTTGTATAGTTTGTTGGTTGTGTTTGTAATTGAGTTGGATACCCTAATACCCAATTGGAATATATTATATAAAAACAAGAATAGAGACATGAGTAATGTAGTTTTTGCAATAATGTGTCTCATTATGATTTGGAAAAATTCATGATAATAATGATAACACACATGCACGGAGTTGATTTTGTCTAAAGCTAACTAGACAAGTGTTTTCATTGAAGTTCGACACGTGTTTCTTCAAAATATAATGTGAGCACTAAACCCGATTAGTGGAGATAAACAAGCATATGCTATTATTAATGCATCTCAAATCCTCAATTTCATGATAGCGCAACGATGGCGACAAAACGTAAGACTATTGCTATGCCAGCAGCAGATATTCGGTGGAGAATAATGATACTATAAGACAAAGATGGTGGATTAATCAATGGTTGACATTTGCTATTGCATTGCATAATTAATACTTGCCGCCATTGTTGTTGAATCTTGTGTGGTGTGTGTACACTCAACCTGCATTTTCATAGTCATGTCATACTTTTTCGACAAGAAGCCATACTGTGATCTGGTGGATTATTACGGGTAGGAAAATTGTTTATAGTACTCCTTAAGTTAAGATAAGAGGTATGGAAAGAGATAGTGACATTATTATCAAGAATTCTAGTGAAGTAATTTAAGGATTGAGAGGATCAATGATAAGGGTATGTGCCAAGAAAGTTAAGGAAGCTTTAAAACAAATAGTAATAACCAATTATAGAAGCAAGAAAATTAAGGAACATAAGCACCAATCAAGAAGTCACATTAACTATGGCCACCAGATCAATCATATCGGTATACGCCGTATAGTTTCTTTGATCTATTGTCATTTACCTAAGGTACACTAGATCCGGGTTAGGATCTTTCACACATAAGAACCCCAACAAGTAAAGTAAAGCAAACAAAGCAAGCAAATTTAAAGTGATCTAATTCCTAAGGGTACCCCTCTTTTACTTAGTATTTTTCCCAGCAGAGTCGTCAGTTCTGTAACACGGTGGGAGAACTAACTTTCTATAAATGTTGCGGATAGCAAGAGTCGTCACCGACTTTTATTTTATCCAAAAGGAAATGACATAAAAGAACAGGAAAGACCTTAAAAGATTTTGAGTTAGGGGGTAGGTTATATAAAGGGAAGGTATTAGCACCCTTTATATCCATGGTTATCCATGGGCTCTTAGTTACTTAGCTCACTTTGTTTGTTTGCAAGAGTGTAGTGTGTGATTAGAAATTTTAAGTACTTTGTAATGATCCTCGTATGGATGTATACAAAGACTTGTTTTTGAAAATTTGTTTGAACAAATGTGCTGTGAAGAGTATTTTGAGAGGTGTGAGCAAGTAATTAAAAGGAACCTACCCTATGTTAAATCTTTACTGTTCTTATGTTCTTTCAATGGTAAGACTATCCCCATTATTAAGGAATAGGTAGTCATTACCTTGGATGTTAAGGGACTTGTGTAGGGACATCTGAACTTAGGCAACTGCAAGGTGTCTTTAGCAATTCGTAGGGACTTATCATCTTTTATACGAAGGGATAAGATCATTTATCGTAGGCAACCTCGAAGGGACTTGATCTTATAAACTGAAGGAACTTGATGATATTGGTGAATGGACCTTGCTTAAGACACCTTACTTGACCTTTTGAAATATGCAACATGAGAGGTAACCTTAGAAAGTGCAAGATGGCGATCAAAGATCGACTTACGTGTGTGAGTGTTTGTATTTAAATATTTATCTTTTTAAATTAATTATTCTAAGTTGATTTTAATTACAAACATGTTATACACACCCTAGAATTACTAACCACATAGTAAATATTTTCATAATAAAAATAAAGCAAAAGTATAAATCTAAACTATTACAAAGCTTCGGGACAATTACAATATAATCGAGAAATATAATAGCGATAAATAATAATAAGCAATAATAAACAATAATAATAAGAGTGAGGATAAATGATTAGAAAATAAAAATAGGAGAAAGTAAGAAATTAGCAAAATAAATTAATATTAGGAAGTATTTTAAATATTTTAATAAGGAAAATAGTATTTTAATAATAATAATTAAATTATATACATATTTAATAAATGGTTAATGATTAATTATGATTTACAAAAATATTAAGTTAAATTCTAAAGTTAAGAAAATATTAGGGTTAGGGTTAGAAAAAAAAATTAGAGTTAGGGTTATAATTATGAGAATTAGGGTTTTACTTATTAATTTATAAAATAAATCAATTTATTTACAATATATATATATATATATATATATATATATATATATATATATATATATATATATTATATATATATATATATATATATATATATATATATATATATATATATATATATATATATTTATATATTTTTTATAATATGAACATATAATATAATAAATATAATAATTAGGTTTTTTGAAAATAAAGTTTGAATTTTAAAAATATGAATTTTTTGGTATAAGAAATAATATAAACATTTATTTTAAAACAAACCAGCTGAGCCACATGGGGCACGTACAACATAGAATCAACAAATAAACATTATATTTTAAAACAATTATTTGAATTGGATTTTTGGCGCCACTGACTTCATCTTCTTCCTTGGAATTTCCTGCGAATTCACCTGCAAAATTACCTATGAATTTTCCTGCAAATTTTTCAATATCTATAACCTGCGAAAATCACATCTTATGGCTAAGCCTATTGATTCATCAAATTGATCAGGTTAATGTGATCATTGGGAGGTATACGGTCTAGCCATGGTCTTTGAATGGATTTATATGGTCTCATACGCAAAACCCTAAAACGAGCTTCAAACCCTAACAATGGTGAAACTCCAAACCTGCATCGAAACTCATAACAAACTACCCAGAATCCATCAACATCATTCAACAAACAATATTACAAGCTCAAATTTAATTAATCATGCACAAAACTTATGAATCGAAAAAAAATATATTTGACATAAAACTGATTCGGTTTTCATCATTCATGAGGTTATGGATGCTTTTGATCATATGGATAGCATCCTGAGAGTCCAAGGATCATCTTTATGTCTTTAAAATACCTTTAATTGCCCTCCGACTATGAATCCGAAAATTGAAATTTCAATGAATGTTTTGAATGTCAAGAGTGTTCTTGGAGGCTGCAATTTTCGTCCCTTGTCTTAGTAATAGGTTTGTGTATATATGGTGATCCAAATTAGGCCAAGAGTTTATGGATTTGTGGGCTTTTTGAATGCCTTGAGTGTGAAGGAATGTCATGATCAAAAAATATGAAAAAATCAAATATTTGTATTCCAATCTGGTCTAGCACGAATTTGCACAAGATCCAATCATGTTAAACAACATTGATGAATTTCTAGAAGAAGAATCATGTCCAAATATTGATTTTTAGATTTTATTTTGATTTAATTTGATTTAAAATGAATAAAATTCAAATAAATATCAAATAAAATATAAAAAATCAGAATTGCTTGTCATTGGGTCGTGTGGGATGATATCACAAGGATTGGGTTGCACAATGGTAGGCCCATTTGGAAAAAATTGATTCTAAGACCCCATTTGCTCAATATTCTTCTAAAAAATTTCCCAACTTTACAAAGACACAAATCCCTCAATTTTAAGTCTATGGAGGTTTTCTTGGACATTTTGGAAAGCTTAAAGAGTCCTCTAACAAACCTCTTTGGTTTCATGTCCATATCCTTTAACAATCTCAAGTTATGCCCTTTGGAAGATGTTGACTTTTTGTTGACTTTTAAAATGACCTATAATGTCTTAGCTCATACCTTCCAAATGAAGCATTTTTGGGCTTGGCTTGTGAGACACAAAGTTGTAGAGAATTCAATTTCCTTAAAAATGAGCTTTGTATGGAAAACTTTTGATGAAGCATGTGAAAGTTATGGCTGGTCAAAGTTCAGTTGACTTTTCCTATGAAACCCCTAATTTAGAAACTCCTGATTCTTGATGATCTGAAATCTCCTTAATGAACCATGATCAACCCTTGATCAAATGATGAATTTTACTTCATAAACTTGATATTGGCAAAAATCACGAAGTTTGACTTTGGTTTGACCACAGTTGACCTCAGTTTGACTTTTTAACCACTTTGACTGATTTTAGCCCATCTGATCATTTGACTGAGCAAACCTTTTGGGAAAGCCTTGAAACTTGACATAGGGATTCTTGAAGACATGTAGGATGTTATGAAGCTCACTTGAGGCCTTGAAGTCCATTTAGCCTGATGAAATTCAAAACCCTAGTTTAGGATGCATTACTTAGGAGGATGCATTGTTTGAGGGGATTGTCAAATTTTCTGACTAATTGTGAACTTTGTGAACCTTGTGAACCTCTTGAGATATCTTGTGAACCTTGTGAATCTCTTGGGACACCTTGGAACATATTGTCTTGACTAGGGGAGGGCAAATTTTGGGGTGCAATAGTTGCCCCTGTTCAATTTTCTGAAACCTCAAGGGTTAGATTGGCATATGTGCCATTCGTGACCTGGAAGGTTGAAGGGGATTGAACACAAAAGCCCAAAAATTTGCACTCTCCGGTGCGTAAAGTAACACTGATAATTAGTTGTATATGCTTGAGTGGGCTTGAATATGCCACTTGGAGGAACTATAGATGGGCTTATAGATGCCATCCATAATATCAGAAGGTGATAATATCTTTATGTTGACACTGAATATCAGTACTAGGTCTTCGTATAGGCCGTCTCTGAATCATTTATGCAACATGGTTTGAGTTAAATGTCAACACTAGATCTTCGTATAGATCGTCTCTGCATTATCTCTGGGGGAAATAATATCCTTCATTAGGTGTCAGTATTTAGATCTTCGTATAGATCGGCTCTGAACCATATCTAGGAACATACTTTAATTTAAGCATCAGAATCAAATCTTCGTGGCGATCTTTTTCTGAATTGCTTGATAATATCTTGGGCTAAGTACAAGATCTTTGTATCGATCATTTATGTACCATCCCATAGATAAACTGTTGCATAGACCATTAGAAATAAATCTTCGTAGCGATTATCTCTTCTGGAAATATCCCGGATTAGGTAATAGATCTTCGTATAAATCTTTTACATACCCCTCTAAGGACAAATTGAGTATTGATTATCAGAAATGAATCTTCGTAGCGATCATCTCTGAATTAAGTATCAGCACTAGAACTTCGTATAGATCGTCTCTGAACTGTTTTGAGTTGTTGATAGTGTTTATCTGCCTGTAACTATCCTGCAAAGAAAAGGTTAGTTTATGCAATATGTATGCATGTATGGCATGATGTACCTAAGTAAATGTTTTATGTATTACGGATATGCTATGGTATGATGTAAATGATGTATGTATGAATCATGTAGCCTGAAGCGTCTGGGTATCTTTGTATAACAACTGCTGGCTAGGGAAAATAAATCCCGGTTCTTTGTTGAGGAATATGAGGACCTCGTTCCCTTCTTGTTTGATAGTATAATACTTATAACCTCCCGTCTTCGTTCGTCGTGCTTATTATTGAAGGAATAAGTTCCTGAGTATCCCGACTGAGGATAAAAGAGATGGACATAAATTCAAAGGGAGATGTAACTTGAAGTATCTATAAAGATAGATTTGCTCTGCTGGGGATTCGTAGTTGTTCTGTGGGGATGAACTGGCGAAGTTTCGTTGAATTCCTACCCTCGTTTGTCCTTAGTAAATACTATTACTGCATTTTATGCATTTCTGGTAAACATCAATCATATTCAAAAGCATACATACATTCAAATACAACCAATGGACGTTTTCGTTTAAGTAAACAGGGTAAAAGTAAATCTGGATTCAAAGACAAGTTTTTATTTATTTTTGAAAGTAACCTATATACAGGCAAGTTTGTACAAGGATACAGAAGTCCTAGTAAAAGGAATTTGTCATAAAAAGTTTACAAAAACAAAAACAACTATGTGAGAAATAATCCTATTGAGTTTCAATTCCACTATTGCCATTATCTTCAAGTATCTCATCTTCTGCTGTTGAGACGGAAACGATTGGATTAATCTTTATCTGCTTGTACTTGATTTAGGTAGCCTCAACAATTGGAGTTACATGGGTGATCCAACGAGACATAGTTGTACGCTTTAATCCCTAACTTTTGCCTGGATTGCCCTTTCAGGTTTTCAATCCACCGGGATACCCTTTTTTTCCCAAGCCGCCCTTTCAGGTTTTCGACTTGCCGGGTGTACATTTTTTTAAATATATATATATCCCTAATTTTTGCCCGAACCCTTTTGGTTCGCCGAGACGCCCTTATTTTTGCCTAGGTCAGTCAACCTAGCGGGTCTCTTTTTATGCGTAGTATTTTTTAACTATGTCTGCGTTTACGGGCTGTGGGAAGTCTTCACCATCCATAGTAGTAAGCATCATGGCACCTCCTGAAAATACTCTCTTGACTACAAATGGTCCTTCGTATGTAGGAGTCCACTTGCCCCTAGGATCACCCTGTGGTAATATGATACGCTTGATTACCAAGTCACCAGTCTGATATACCTTTTGCTTAATCTTCTTATTAAAAGCTTTGATAATCCGTTTCTGGTACATCTGACCGTGACAAACAGCTGCCAGCCTTTTCTCATCAATCAAATTTATCTGGTCAAGTCGAGTCTGAATCCACTCATCTTCATCCAAGCCTGCATCCTTCATGATTCTTAAGGAGGGGATCTGAACTTCAATGGGCAGAACTGCTTCCATACCATAGACTAAGGAGAATGAGGTTGCCCCTGTTGAAGTACATATTGTAGTACGATAACCATGAAGAGCAAATGGTAACATCCCATGCCAATCCTTATACGTAACAGTCATCTTCTGTAGAATCTTCTTAATATTCTTATTAGCAGCTTCTACTGCCCCATTCATCTTTGGATGATACGAAGAAGAATTGTGATGCTTAATCTTGAACTGCGTGCAGAGATCCGTAATCATGGTGTTATTTAGATTAGAGCCATTATATGTGATAATCCTTTCAGGGATGCCATACCTACATATGAGATTATTCTTAATGAATCGAGCTACAACATTCTTGGTAACAGATGCAAATGAGGTTGCCTCCACCCACTTTGTAAAGTAATCAATGGCAACCAGGATGAAACGATGCCCATTAGAAGCAGTAGGCTTGATTTCACCAATCATATCAATGCCCCACATGGCAAAAGGCCAAGGAGTAGTCAACACATTCAATGGAGCTGGAGGTATATGCACCTTATCAGCATAAATCTGACATTTGTGACATGTTTTGGAATGTTGATAGCAGTCAGCTTCCATGGTAGACCAATAGTACCCTGCTCTTAATATCTTCTTTGCCATGGTATGACCACTAGAATGAGTGCCAAAGATCCCATCATGCATGTCTTCCATAATCTTTGTTGCTTCCTTCTTATCCACACAACGAAGCAAAGTCGAATCATGATTGCGCTTGTACAAAATTCCATTACTCAAGAAGAACTTAGCAGAAAACCTCCTCAGAAACTTCTTATCTTTGACAGATGCCCCTTCAGGGAACTCCTGAGTTTCAAGATATCTTCTCACTTCATAGAACCAAGGATTTTCCTCTCCTCCTTTAGTATCAATCTCATTGCAGTATACAGGCCTCTCAAATCTGTCAATAGTAATCTTGGGAGCTTCATCATCCCAGCTAATCTCAAACATAGATGCCATGGTGGCTAGTGCATCTGCCAATTGATTCTCTCCTCGTGGAATGTGTCCAAAGGTAATCTCTTCAAAATATGGGATCAAAGACAACACATGCTCTCTGTAAGGAATGAGATTTTCATGTTTGGTATCCCAATCTCCTTTAATCTGACTAACTACCAGGGCTGAATCCCCATATACGTCCAGGAACTGAATCTTCATCTCAATGGCAGCTTTGATACCCATGATACATGCCTCATACTCAGCCATATTGTTAGTACAATAGAAACAAAGCCTTGTCGTAAATGGGGTATGACAACCTTCAGGGGAAATGATCACAACACCAACACCATTGCCAAGCGCATTAGAAGCTCCATCAAAAACCATAGTCCATCGGGATCCTTGTTCAGGTCCGTCATATTGTCCAGGTTCTTTGGTAATAATCATAATATCTTCATCAGGGAACTCAAAACTCATTGACTGATAATCATCCACTGCCTGATGAGCCAAAGAATCAGCTACAACACTTCCTTTAATGGCCTTCTGAGTAGTGTACTGTATATCATATTATGTTAAGATCATTTGCCATCTTGCTATGCGTCCTGAGAGAGCAGGTTTCTCGAATATGTACTTGATTGGATCCATCTTGGAAATCAACAAGGTAGTATGAGTCAACATATACTGTCTTAGTCGGCGAGCAGCCCATGCCAAAGCACAACAAGTTTTCTCGAGCAGTGAGTATCTTGTTTCACAGTCGGTAAACTTTTTGCTAAGGTAGTATATTGCCTGCTCTTTTCGACCAGATTCGACATGTTGCCCCAATACACACCCCATTGAGTTGTCTAATACTGTTAAGTACATAATCAAGGGTCTTCCATCAACTGGTGGCATCAAAATTGGAGGTTCTAGGAGATATCTCTTGATTTCATCAAAGGCTGTCTGACACTCGTCATTCCATTCCATTACCTGATCTTTCTTCAACAATTTGAAGATTGGCTTACAGGTAGCAGTTAACTGGGAAATAAATCTTGCAATGTAATTCAGTCGTCCCAAGAAACCTCTAACTTCCTTTTCAGTACGGGGAGCAGGCATCTCTTGTATAGCTTTTACTTTTGCAGGATCCACTTCAATACCTTTTTCACTAACAATGAAACCCAGGAGTTTACCAGATCTAACTCCAAAAGTACACTTATTTGGGTTCAATCTGAGTTTGTATTTCTTCAACCTTTCAAACAGCTTATGCAGATGATCAAGATGTTGTTCTTCATTCTGGGACCTAGCTATCATATCATCCACATATACCTCTATCTCATGATGAATCATATCGTGAAACAAATTCACCATAGCACGTTGATATGTTGCCCCGACATTCTTCAAACCAAATGGCATCACTTTATAACAGAAAGTTTCCCACTGTGTAACAAATGTAGTCTTCTCCATATCTTCAGGTGCCATCTTGATCTGATTGTAACCAGAGAAACCATCCATGAAAGAGAATACTTTATGCTGAGCAGTGTTGTCTACCAGAACATCAATATGAGGAAGAGGAAAGTCATCTTTAGGGTTGGCCTTATTCAGATCTCTGTAATCTACACATATGCGCACCTTACCATCCTTCTTAGGTACTGGTACCACATTTGCAACCCATTGAGGATAAGAAGTCACAGCTAAGAACCCTGCATCAAATTGTTTCATCACCTCTGCTTTAATCTTTTCAGACATCTCAGGACGCATGCGACGAACCTTCTGTTTCTTTGGACGACAGTCTTCTTTTACCGGTAAACGGTGAACCACAATGTCAGTATCCAATCCTGGCATATCTTCATAAGACCAAGCAAAGATTTCCACATAATCACGTAACATCTGGATTAGTCTGCTCTTAACACCATTTTCTAGCTCAGCCCCTATCTTGACATCTTTCCTGTTTTCTTCGGTTCCCAGATTCACAACTTCGATTGGCTCTTCATGTGGATGTATAGCTTAATCTTCTTGTTGTAATAACCTAGAAAGCTCTACAGGTACTTCACAATCTTCCTCCTTTCCATCTTCAGCTTGATAGATCGGATTCTCGAAATTATAATTGGCAATAGCAGAACTGTTATCAACAGGATTCAGAGTGGATGAGGATCTGCATTTTAGTGATGTGGGTGTGTGTAAGAACACATAGCTGATAAAATGAAAAATAAAAGAAGGACAAGGAGCATAATATTTACGAAAACGAAACGTCCATTGATTTTTATTGAATGAAGTATGCAAATGAAATGAAATCCCGAAACAAGCATACCATTGTGCCCCGGGCAAGGCACAAGGCTTAAAAGTTTAATTGTTCGAAATTACAAACTTAAATATAAAAACACAATAATAGTATTTACTCCTGACTAAAGGAGATAAGAATAACGTCTTCAGTCCTCCAGTTGTTGAGCCCATCACCCATGGTTGGAAAGATCCAATCATCCAGGTTGTAGTCTTCATGATAGTCACCCACATCATTGATTTGATTTCTTATGACCCCTTGATTGGTGATACGAACAGCACGAGCACGACGAACAACCTTCTAAGATTCTGCAGTAAAACCCAAACCAAACTTGTCAGATTTGTAAGGGATGTCAGGAGGTTGACCCCAAATAGTACAACCACCTTCTTCAACCACAGCTCTAGCATCTTTGAGGGAGGCCATCGTAGGAGGTACTCTGGTAATCACATGAACTCTTTTAACAACAGGGGGATCTTCAGTAGTAGGAACGACCCAAGGAACTACTTCAAATGTCTGGCAAGGAGTCTCAACAAATTTACCCTCCATCTCAACATATTTAAAAGTATTCACATGACTAACCATGTATTCTTCTTCACCATAAACGGTGACGATATTTCCTTTCACCGGATATTTCAACTTCTGATGTAAAGTGGAAGTCACAGCACCTGCCTCATGGATCCAGAGGCGCCCAAGAAAACAGGAGTACGCAGGACGAATATCCATTACATAGAAAGTAGAATTGAAAACTTGAGAGCCTACTTTGATCGGGAGGTCTACTTCTCCATGTACCACTCTTCTTGAGCCATCAAAGGCCCTTACCACCACATTACTTGGTCTTAACACAACATCTTCAGGACTGAGCTTGTCCAGAACCTTTTTGGGGAGCACATTTAATGAAGAACCATTGTCTACCAGCACATGAGACAAGGTAGTGCCTCTACATTCAATGGAGATATGCAGAGCCTTGTTATGGTTTCTCTTGGCAGGAGTCAGATCAGCATCAGAAAAGCCCAATCCATTATCATAAGTCAGATGTGCAACACAATTCTCAAATTGATCCACAGAAATTTCATTTGGCACGTGAGCAGTCTTCAAGAACTTGATTAAATCTTTAGCATGAGCCTCAGAACATAACAACAAAGATAACATGGAGATTTTGGAAGGAGTATGCCCCAACTGGTCAACAATATCATAATCACTCTTGCGAATGATCTTCAGCACTTCTTCCATCTGTTTAGAAAGATTTTCAGCAGTCGGTGTCTCAGCTTGCACCGGTTCAACCACATGACCTTTGTCCCGAGCATCAGTACTTGGCTCAGAAGTGGAGGTAGTAGTTGGAGTAACTGCACTTTTGGAGGTAGCCTGAGGAGAGAAAATTCTTCCACTTCTAATGATCTTACTAGATCCAGCAATATTATCAACATCCAGATTAACTTCAGTAACATGTGCATCAATCAAAGGTTCTTGTTTAACACCATGAATGTAAACATCAGAACCATAATTCCAAGGTATAGCTTTATCAGAAGTATAAGGAACAGGACCGGGAGTGGTAATGATCATGGGAGCCACCTTAACCTCAGCAACAATCTTCACAAGGCCTTCAGCAGTAATCCTGACAGGACCTTTAGAGGTGATCCTGACAGGGCCTTTAGAGGTAATCTTCACTGGCACTTTATCAACCATAGCCACCTCTTCAAGCTTCGTACTACGAGTTAGATGTTCACACATACTTTCCACAGAAGGTGTCCTCTCAAACAATATAGTGTAATTGTCCATGAGGCATTGAATACCATCTTTTAACTTCCAGCAACTATCAGGTTTGTAGGCACAGTAAAAACAGTCTTCATTGCAACCTGGAAAGAATCCAGCATGCACCAGCTTCTTCTTGATAATGGATAAGGGAGTAGTCACATCGGCTACTGAGGAAACATATGAAACTTCATCAACAGCATTAACAGTCTTCTCATGGTTGGGAATAGGAGCAGTAATCACATTTGGGGTCCCAGGAGGGTCAAATTCAATTTCTCCAGCTTCAATCATGTCTTGAATCTTGTTTTTCAACACCCAGCAGTTGTTAGTGTCATGTCCCGGGCTATTAAAATGATAGGCACATCTTGCATTAGGATTGTACCGAGGAGAGGAGGTATTAGGATTCTGAGGAGGGTCCTTTAAAGTAATGAGTTCCCCTTTCAACATGTGTTGCAAGGCTTGAGCCAGTGACATGTTGATCTTGGTGAACTGTCTTCTAGGCTTTTGTTGATTGTTTTGTGGTGGCTCTGGTGCTGCAGGAGTAGGATTGGAAATGTGAACTGCCCCCACAGATTGGTGACTCCTGTTACGACTATGTTGACCATACACAACATTAGACTCCTTCTTTCCACTAGGGGGCTTCTTAGCAGTGCTTGATGAAGAGGCACCCACATGTATCTTACCACTTCTTATACCACTCTCCACACGTTCTCCAGTCATTATCAGCTCGGTGAAACCAGATGATGAGCTTCCAATGAGGTGACTATAGAAAGGACCATTCAGCGTACTCATAAACATATCCACTAACTCCCTGTCAGTCAGAGGAGGTTGAACTCTTCCAGCCAGGTCTCTCTATTTCTGGGCATACTCCTTGAAACTCTCCTTAGCACCCATGGACATGCTTTGGAGTTGCATGCGAGTTGGTGCTAAATCAGCATTATATTGGTATTGCCTATAGAAGGCCTCAGCAAGATCATTCCAATCACGAATATTAACACTTTCCAGTTGATAGTACCATTCCAATTGAGCTTCTAATAATCTCTCTTGGAAGAAATGAATCCACAGTTTCTTATCAGCAGTATGTGGTTGAATCCTCCGGACATAGGATCTTAAATGCAGCTTAGGACATGAGACACCATCATACACTACAAAAACAGGAACCTTGAAACCAATAGGTATAACCACTCCAGAAACTAAACTCAGATCTTCAAAATCAAGCCCAGAAGATTTTTGCAATTCCATGGCATTCATTCTATCTACCAGCATCTTGTACTTCTCTTCACTAGCGGGATCATGATAATAATTTGCCTCAGAATCAGAATCTCCCATAGTATCATGGAGACTACCTCCCTCCTTCTCAGAATTCTCTGACTCAGAATCTTCAACTTGTTATTTAATCTTGATAGGACCCCTGAACCTTCTTCCCAGATTGATAAGGCCTCCTGATCTTCTAGTCTTCTTCTTCTTCTTAGCCAGCAGTGTCTTCAACTCATCTTGTCCCTTGGACAAGTTCAGAATCAACTCTTGGAATTGTGCATTCTGAGCCTGGAGATCTTTGACAGTCTGTTCAAGAGCCATTTCTGCTGAAATAAACAGCGAGAAGATAAGATACATGTTCATAAGAAACCTGTGATGCAATGATATGGTATGTAAATGCGTATGCAATGTTTTCAAGGACCGCATGATTTAAATTTGTTTAAACAACCAGAAAGTAAACTTTTATTAGTAATCAATAAACTTGTTTGCCTCTTGGGCTTACAACAAAAAATGAAATGAGTACAAAGATGGGGTTTTAAGTCTCCCATGGACGTTTCCTCTTTGTGTTGAGGTATGAGTTGAGATTCCGCTCCTCGTGAAGTTGTTTTGTTAACTCCAGGATTCTTTCTTGACTAGCTTTGAGATGAGTCTCAAAAGTATCCCTTTGCTCCTTCAACTGGATCCAGGACCTTTGTAACTCCTCCATGTCAGTGGGCATGTCTGGATGAAGAATGATATAAGAAGTATCTTCTTCAGCAACAGGCTCCATGGTGACTGGCAGGATAGCAGGATATGGCATCATAAGAGTCTGAGCACGAGATCGCACCCATCTGAGATAAGGTTCCATAGGAATAGTGTACTTTGGTTCCAGAGTCTTGCTGTCAACCTTGTTCACCTTGCCCCAAGCTCGTATGAACCTTTGACGGTAACCTTGCAGATCGTTGTCGTAGTCGAACACAATACCCTGAATAAGCATGTCATGAGGACCGTCACTCCAAGCGTAACCAAACTGATGTAGAGCTAAAGAAGGGTTGTAAGTAATGCCCCCTCTTATGCCAAGGAGTGGCACATTAGGGAACTCCCCACACCGGTCAATGATAGTAACATTTTCCATAGATTGAGAGCACCAATGAATATCTGAGTGAGAAAGTGACATGATCCTTTTAGACCACCTGAACCCTTGTTCATTCTTCATCACTGATCGAGGAAGGTGACAAATAAACCACCTGGACAATAGAGGTATACAACATATCAGAGTTCCTTGTGCCTTCGTAGAACGGGTATGAAGAGAATGTAAGATGTCTCCAAGTAATGTAGGCACTGGATTGCGAGTCAGAAATATGTTGATGGTGTGTACGTCTATGAACTGGTCTGAATTAGGGAACAATATTAAGCCATAGATCAATAGGGCTAGGATCTCCTCAAAAGCATCATAACTCATTGTAAACACCCCAAATTTGACATCACCCATTCACACCATGGCTTGTGATCTCTTCATATGCATGATTTCAATCATAGCATCCCATATTGCATTTTTTGGTTCACTGCATTGGTTCAAAGTCATCTGCATCTAGGGTTTGTGATTTGAGCAGTCCAGGAGCCACTTGAGCCACTCCAAAGGTCATCAATCACTTCAAAGGGGTCCATGTATGTTCAAGCATCATATTATATCTTCTCAAATTCAAGGATATCAAAAAATCACAAGAACTGGGAATGGCATGGAAGTAGAGCCAGGTTTAACTGCACATATGACCTAAAATTAGGGTTTTGGTTTCAAAGGCCATAACTCCAAATTTTTTGGTCATTTTTGTTTCTATTGGTCTCTATATGGTATAGGGATCATGCATATCAATTTTCATGAAGAAATTCCATGGGGAAGGCATCTGATCAAGAGTTGACTTCTTGAGCAAGTCAGTGCAAAATCAGGGCATCTGAGGCCCCCAATGACCCAACCAAAGGGTGTTCATCATCATTTTGATTGTGTATGATCTTTATTTGATCATAGAAGATGTTGGAAGTTCACAAGATTGAAGAATTTCAAGCCATTTGCAAAGTTGACTTTTTGGGAAATGACTTGTAATGGAAACTTGCCATTTTGGGAAACTTTTTCAACCCTTGCTTTTTGATTCAAGAGTGCTTCAAATGGGAAAACTTTGGTCATGAAAGTTGTAGAATGGATCATTCCCTTTTCAAAAAGTACAAGAACTTGTTCTAATTCATTTTGGATCAAAAGTTATGGCTTGTCAAAGTTGGCCAAAATCACATAATTTGAAGTTTTCTACCAAAGAGGCATTTTGCAAAATGGTATGATCAAGTGTTCTAAAGGCTTCAAAAGTGTACAAACTCTTCACAACATGATCACATGACCTCTAAAGATCATAATGGGCCAAAGAATATTGCATTTTGATGCCTTGAAACTCAAGAATTTCCAAAGGGGCCAAACTTTGTGAAAATTGCAAAACATCTCATAAGTCTTGATCCACTTGCTGATTTATCTCATAAACAATTCCATGGTTCTCCCTAAACTCAGCTGAGCCAAGACAAGCCAAAAAGCAAGTTGTACCATTGCCCATACCTCAAGTACAAGTCAAGTTGACATTTTGGCAACTTGCCCATACCAATGACATAGGCAAACACCCATTCCCTGACCTATCACACTCCTTTATGTGGATCATTTGCAAGCAAAAGCACAAGACAAGCAAGCCTGAAATCTCCAAGAACACAGCCTTCTCATTTTCCACCTCATATGCAAAACCATTCGAAACTCATCACACAAGCTTCAAACACACAAACAAACTTCACCATTGATCTCAACATGACTCACTGATCACAAACCAACCATTGAAACAGCTTGAAACCTCACACAAACCAAACACGATTTTCTCACTTCACTGAACAGAACTCTGCCAATCTCCCAAACTAGCCATCCTCAAAGCTTTCTAAGCTTCATTTCATCATCAGAGGATTCAAAGGAGTGGATTTGCAGCAAAGGAAAGGCCAGAAAGCCCAGAACCAGGAGATTCCATCTCAGGTAGCCATCTCAAAACTTTTTCCAAAAACTCCATTTTGAGTTCTTAAATGATTCTATGTGCTCCCCTGATCATGGGGATATGATTATTTTTGAAAATGGTTGAGAAACCAGGATGTATGGTTGCTCTGAAACTTTCTGACCTAAAAATTGTTTTCTTCGATTCATGATGTTCTTTAGTGATAAATGATTTTTGAGGATTGATTTAGGTTTAGGGATGTGTAATGAGTGATTCTGGAGCTTTTGGTGAAGTTTCATGGCGTTTTGGGAGAGTTAGGTCAAAGGTCTCGCCGGAGAAGACGACCAGAAGTCTTCTCCGGCCACCTGAAGTCAATTAGGGTTAATCAGTGTCATTAATGTGAGTTTGAATATGAAGCGTAGGATGAGCTGACTTCCTTTGACCCGCGCGCGAATGAACGTCCCAGATTTCCCATTAAAACCCTAATCCAGTCATTTACTTAATTAATTAGGATTAATTTATTTCAAACCTCAGAATGAATCCTGGCCTTCCAAATCCGCGCGCGTCAACTCCTTCTCTTTTTATTCAAATCCTGTACATTGGATGCGTTGACTGCTTCATTTATTCATATTTATTTTCATTTGTTTTGCATTTATTTTCTTCATTTAATTTAAAATAGTAAAAAATGTTAAAAAATTCTGAAATTTTTTATCAAACCTTTTATTAATTTTCAGAACACAAAAATATTTTTATTTTTATTTTTTGCATCAAAAATTATTTTTAAATCATTTAAAAGTTTATTTTTAATTAATTAATGGAAATTAATTAATTAAAAATACTTTTAGGTATTTAAAAATCACAAAAAAATTCATATAGCATTTAAAAACATTTAGAAGCATTGTCCAACCCTCAAACCAAATTTATTTTTTGTTCTTGACACCTTTTGATGATTTTCAATGGATTTAATTTCATTTCAAGGCATTATTTTGATTCAAACTTCAAAAATTCATTTCTGCCTAACCATTGAGAGTTGGACAATGTTTCTTTTTGCATTGCATCTTGCATAACATGTAGTTTATAGGATTAAATTGGCATGAATTGATCTTGCATTTTCATTTTGTTTTGTATTTGTTCTTGTCAAGGTACCCAAAAACCCTAGCAATCTTAGGAAATTCATAACTTACACTAGGTTAAGAATTGGATCCTCTCCTTTGGGCAGTGAGTTTGTATAGGTTTAGGGTTCCTTTGATTGCATTTTAAATTTTTATCATGATGTTTGCTTCTGGTTTTGGATTTTGTTTTGTGTGTTGATCATAAACCCTAACTCATGCCTTCCTTTGCATCCATTCCCCATTTGTTTGCATTCCATGACTTGCCATGACATTTTGTGCACCCATTTGATTCATGACACATCCTAAGACATATTAGAATCATGTGTGATCATTGCATCTTTCATTTGCCTTGTTGTATGTCATTTGCATTTCATAACTTTCCATGAACATTCAAGGTTCTAAACATGTTTCTCTTGCATCCATATGTTTGTATGATCATCCCAATGTCTTGCCTCATGTTTGCATCATCTCTTAGCATCATTAACATCATACTCATGCTTCTGGTTTTTGTTTGCATCATCACATCTCATCCCATTTGCATTGCATTTCATTCCTTTTGCTAACTTTTCAGGTGGTAAGTTACTATGAGAAGTGGATTTGCCTTCACTTCTCACAATTTCCTTTCATCTCTTTCATATATCATTGCTGCATTTTATCTTGTGCTTTGGATTGAGCTTGCTCATTCTTGTTCATCTCACCTTCTTTCTTCAAGCAACTTGTCTTCTTAAGTGAAGCAAGTTGTTTTGCTTCCCTTTGCTCCTTTCATCTGCTTCCCTCCTTGGTGGTTCTTTGAAGATCTTCTTGCAAACCTCACAAACCCTAGGAACAACCAAGCATGATAATAATTAGGGTTTGATTAGTCCCCCACTTAGCTTTTACCTTTGTGTCTCTTTGAGTCTTCTCATCTCATCTCATAATCAGGGACTAAACCCTAAAGGCTTTAAGGCTTTGTGATTAAGCTTATGCCTGCATCCTTCTATTAGGATGGAGTGTATAACTTTAATCCTAAGTGTTAAACCCTTAATGTGTTTAACTCCTTTAATCAATTCATCTTAATAATCATCAAGACATCAAGCTTGTAACTTGGGCCTTGCATTAGGGTTCTAATTCTTCCTTAATTGGTTAAGAAGGACTAACCCTAGTGTTAATGGACAAGTCCCCCTCAAGCTGTCTTACAAACCCTAAAACTCACTTCTTCATCTTATCATTAACTAAAATCCATCTAATAAAGGCCTTGTTTTGTCATGAGGTTAATCCCTAATCATGGATTAAGTTGAGGAGTCTTCCTCAGCTTAAACATTCTCATCTATTATCCTTCTATTAGGATGGTGTAATGAGTCTGTTTAATCCCTGGCTATGGCTTAATCTCATTACCTAACACTAAACAAAAACAACAAAAACATCTAAATAATCACAAGTAGGTTAATGATCTTAATCCTACATCATGGTGATTAAGTGTGAGATGCTGACTTCACACTTAAGGTATTCTTATTACCCCTAATCAGAGGGAAGATGCGATGAGTTTACTAACCCATTGGTTTAGGCTTAAGCTCATTAACTTATGACAAACTTCAAAAAGCAATAAAAGACTGAAAAATCAAAAAACAAACAATAATCGTCTCCTTCGGGATTCTTTTCTCATCTCATTCACTCACAAACGAGAACTTGCTTCTTCTGTCTAATGCAAGACAGTTTGCACCTGAGCCAGACAGGTCATACACTTGAGCATAGACAAGTAAGCAGTTCACAAGTCAATTTATCTTTCAGTCTCTTTGGGTCGAACTACGGTGTTCTGACTTCCTCATTGCACGAGAGGATACGTAGGCATAACTTAATAGTTATCGAACAAAAGTCTCTGTACATCCCCCCTCTTTCCAGCATTATTCTTTAAGCCTCATATTCTTGAGCACTTCACTTTTGTTCATACACTGACACTTCTCCTATACATTTCACACTTCTTTTACACCGACACCTGTACATCCTTTTCCAGCTCTTTTATACACAGATTGCACTGACACTACCCCTTTAAAACACAAATCTTTTAAGCGTGGATCCCGTCGAGTACGGCGGACAATCTGGGTGCTAATACCTTCCCAGGTTGTAACCAACCCCCTTTCTCAGTCTCTCTGGTTCGCGATCGTCTTATCCATATCTTTCTAGGTCTATGCAGCATTACCTTTCCTCCGGGATAAAAATGCCTAGCTGGCGACTATTGTCTTTTTGAGTTCACTCCTGTGTGTTCTCATTCCTCTCTTCACCGACCGTTCGCGCTTGTACCGGGATGCAAATCTTTGGGAGCGACAGCTTGGCGACTCTGTTGGGGATCCTTATACTGTAACCAGGGCTTCTGGTTATTTTTGTGGGTTCCTCCTAGCGCTTGATATATTTGTGTTTACTGGGGTGTTATGTGCTAATTGTGTTTATATAGTTGATTTATTTATTGCTTTATGTACAGTTATTTATTGCTTTCTTTACAGCTTTATATATCATACTGTCATACTGTCATCTGGCTGGATCTGGTTTTTGTTTTGGTGGGTGGGGTTCTACTGAGAGTTTGAGGTCCTATACCTGGGACCTGGGTGACACCTAGGCTAGAGTGGTTCATGTTCTTTCCCATTCCATTTCGGTCTGGTGCGGGAATATGAAACACGATTCAGATGTGGGTTTCTTCTTGAGAACTATGTGCTACAGATTTCCTGTAGTGCTAGGGCTATCTGGGAAGCCTGCTAAGTCTGGATGACCTTTATTATGACCTTCAGAAACGGAGGTGAATTAGAGGAGGATCTTTTATGGTTATTGTAAACACTGTACCTCCGGGTTAGAAGTGTTTACACTTCTCATAACTGATCCAAGTCTGAGGATCCTTGTTTTAGAACATCACCTGTGAGGGGGTTGGGCTGTTTACAGGTTTGCAGGTACCCTTGGCCACATCATACCCTGTTACTTGTTGTGTTTAAGAATGCTTCACTTTGGACAGTTCTTGTGATTTAACCCAGGACATGTGACTCTTTATTTGAGTCCCCCACCTTGGTTACTGGACTTTTGAACCTCCATCTGGACTTCTTAGACATACATGGACCCATATCAAGGCAGTTATCAGATCCAGCTTGATCACAAACCCTTGCATATCATTTGCATACATCATCATTGCATCATTTAACATTTGCTTATTTGTCTTTCAGGGTATCCACATCATATTTGGCTTGGTTTTGACCCCTTCATCTGCATAGACCCCTGTTCATCAGCCATCTGCTTCAACTATCTTCATCAGTGGTTTGCTTCAGTACCTCCATCATCATCCTCAGCCTATCAGTGGCTCATCACCAGTATCATTCTTCATCATTAGCATCTGTTTTCAGCTCTTCATTAGCAGTCATGGCACCCAAGAAGAGCAACATTTCATACCATTTCTTTGAGCCTGTGCTGGCTGGCATCAGGCAAGTCCAGACACTTATCACTCCAGACCATATCCCTTTATTCAGAGAGCATTATGGAGGCATCCTTGATATGGTTATGGACTTAGAACCTTCTCAGAGGAGCTTGATCCACACTTTCCTACAGTTCTATGATCCTCCTTTGAGTTGCTTCACTTTCCAGAATTTTCAGTTGGGACCCCTGTTGGAGGAGTTTTCATCACTGATTGGAGTACCTGTCAGGGGTGGTATCCCCTTCAACCCAGAGATGGCTTCTCCCAGCAATGAAGAAGTGGCAAAAGCACTGTATTTGGAACCTATTCTGATTGAGCAGAACATGACAACAAAGGCTGGAATTCCTGGCCTACACTTGGACTTCTTGACTTCTCAGGCTATCCTGAAGGCCTCCTTGGGAGAATGGAAGGCAGTTTGTGCATTGTTAGCCCTCAGTGTATATGGGGTTATACTTTTTGCAGATGATCCCAAGTTTATCAGCAAGAATGCTATCCATCTCTTCCTTTTGAGGAACCCAGTACCCACCTTGCTGGGAGATTTCTATTATTCTGTTCACCAAAGGAATGAGAAGCAGAGAGGGAGGTTGGTGAGATGATGTGCTCCTTTATTTCATACCTGGCTGCTTAAACACTTACCCAAGACTGATTCCTTCCTAAATCCTCATCAACAGAAGAATTGGGCTAGAAGACTCACTGCTTTGACCTCAGATGACATCAGGTGGTGCACCTAGAGCACCAAGGGCAGAGACATAATTATTAGCTGTGGGCAGTTCCCCAATGTACCCTTAGTAGGAGTGAAAGGTTGCATCAACTACAACCCTGTGCTGTTTAAAAGACAATTGGGCTATGCTTTGGTCCACCCTCCTAGAGTTCAGGACTTGGCTGAAACCCTGTATTGTGAGATAAAGCCTAATCTAGCTGTTGTCAGACAAGCATCCTGGGCTTGGGACAACATTCAGACCAAAGGGATGGTCATTCTTGGAAGATGCAACAATGTGGCCTCAGCTCAGTATTATGAATGGTCTCATGCTAGAGCTCAAATTTCTGGAATGCCCTTCACCATTGAGGATGCACATGGACCATCCACAGCACCACCTCCAGCCACTGTCAGCCTGGAAGAATTTGAGAAGCTGAAGGAGAGGAATGAGAATCTGTCTCAAGCTCTGCAGAAGACCCTCTGGGAGAGGAGTGATGGTCGTCTAGACATTGAGAGGTTAGAAAAAGCTTAAGGTGGAGCATCTAGCCAGGATTGAGAAATCAGAGGACTACATCAAGAAATCAAGAGCTGGAGAGCAAATTTTGAAGAATGCCTGTAAAGAGGCCCAGTTTCAGAAGGCTAGGACTGATCTTTATCTGAAAGAAAGTCAAGCTAGGTGGGTCAGGATCACTGAAGCTTGCACCCAAGAAGATAAGAGAACTCAAGACAGAATTGAGCAGTTGGAGGCAAATGAAAAGAAGCAACAGGAGGCTCTCCTAGCAGCCCAGAAGGAAATCTCAGAATTGAAGCTTAGGGCTGGTGTAAAGAGGTCAAAGGACCAAGACAGGCACAAGAAGCTGACCACTGCTATTACCACCAGAAACCTCCTCATCAGAAGCATCACAGAGCATCCAGCTGATCCTGTATCTGAAGCACTTCTGAAAGAGGTTAAGGAGGATGAGTTTGGCTTAGATGTTTGATCACTTTGCTTGTTGCTATTTCCATTTGATGTACTTTTCTTTTTATTGTATTTTGACCCTTCAGGGGTACGTATTGTAAAAGCAGACTATGTATTATTCACCCTTTGTAATATATTTGTTAGTTTGTTTCACTGAGTTCTCTTTCTCTCAAGCAACATCAAAGCATCTTCCTCAGGGTCTGGAAAGGTCAAAACCATGTGCCAAGCCGGATACCTTGGAAATAAATAAGCATACTGCATTGCATGCTAACCTTTGTTTTGTTTTGTAGGTTTTGTTTTGATTGTTACTAACTTTGTTGTGGTTCAGGAATTATTGCTCGCCGTCGGGTGTTCCCTCTCAACCGTCCACACAGATATCCTACTCGCAACAACCTTCCTGGTATCCAGATGGACCAAGTACAGCAAGAGCTGACAGAAGTCAGAACCCAGATGGTTAATGAAAGGCTGGAGATGAGAAACCAAATGACCCAGTTCATGGAAGTAATGAATGGCTTGGCTCAAAGCCAAGAAAGATTGAGGGCATTGGTAGAGAGACAAACTCCAGAGGAACCTCCCCTGGGAACTGGAGGGATAAGTAACAATGAAAGGGTTCAGCCTCATGTTAACCCACCAGTATACGGGCCTCATCTGCATCCGGAAGTCAACATCCCGGGTATTGTGCAAGGAAATACTACTGGAGGAAGAGTTTTACAGGAAGACCCCCAGGAAGAATAGTTCACTGTGATGGGAGCTGGGGATGAAGTCTATGACAGGAGACTTGATGAAATTGCTGAGAAATTGAGATCTCTGGAGTCTCAAAACTCCTTGGGTTTTGATGTCATGGACATGGGGTTAGTGGATGGGGTAAGGATTCCCCACAAGTTTAAACCCCCGTGCTTCGAGAAGTACAATGGAACTTCCTGTCCACGAACCCACTTGTAGTCTTTTCTGGGAAGACTTAAGGCATACACCATGGATGAGAAACTATGGATGTTTTATTTTGAAGACAGTTTGACTGGGGCTTCAAGGGAGTGGTACTCTCACTTGACCAGAGCTACTATCAGGTGCTGGAAGGATCTAGCTGAGGCCTTCATCAGACAATACCAATACAATCTGGACATGGCTCCTAACAGGACTCTATTGATGGGAATGTCTCAGTCATCCAGAGAAAGCTTCAGGGAATATGCCCAGAGGTGGAGACAGCTTGCTGCTGCTGTCCAGCCACCCATGTCGGAGAGAGAAATGGCCGACATGTTCATGAACACGCTGCAAGGAACATATATTGATAGGCTAGCTGCCTTTTCTTCCACCAGCTTCGCTGACGTAGTCATAGTTGGAGAAAGAATTGAAAGCCTTCTGAAGATGGGTAAGATTACTGATAATGGTGCAAGTTCGTCGAGTAATCCTAGGAAGCCTTTTGTGGGACCTAGAAGAACTGGTGAGACTAATGCTATTCATGCCAACAGGGGCAGACCTCAGTATGTTCATAGGTCAGTGGCAGCTGTCACAATTCCAGCTCCAATTCCTCAACAACCAGCATACCAACCACAACAACCACATTATCAGCAGCAAGTTCAGTATCCGCCACAAAGAAACTACAACAACAACAACAACAATAGTAATCAACAGCAAAGACCCTTTCAGCAAAGACCATCACAGGCAAATAGGGTGATTGACCCTATCCCTATGCCTTATGCCGCTTTATTGCCACAACTCCTGAAACTCAACCTGGTTGAACTAAGGACATTGGCACCACCAGATCCCTCAAGTCTTCCAAGAAATTATGATATCAACGCCAGATGTGCTTTCCATTCCAATGCACCTGGCCACAGTACTGAGAAATGCAGGGCTTTACAAATGAAGGTACAAGATCTGGTGGATTCCAAGGCCCTCAACTTTGCACCCCCACCAAATGTCAACAAGAATCCCATGCCCAACCATGGAGGACCAAGAATTAATGCTATTGAGGAAGACAAACCATCTTTCTTAATCACCAGTGTTGGGCAGATTCGGACACCTTTGGTAGAAATTAAAGCTCAGCTCCTAGAATGCCAGATGTTCCCCGGGTGTGAGCTCGGCTGTGGTTATTGCAACATTTTGGTCAATGGGTGTGATAACTTGAGAAGCGGCATAGATGGTCTTATCAAAAGTGGTATACTTCAGATCACAACATCGACACCTACAAATCCAGCAATCCCTTTTACAACAGTTCCTGACTCTTCTACAACTGCAACAACAATCATTCCAACCAATTCATCAATATCATCAACAATGGCTCCATCCATCACTTCAACAAATCAGACGTCGACAACCATCTCTTCTACAACATCAACACCCATTCATTCAACAGAATCTTCTACAACACCAACAGATATCTTAGCAGTCACCATTTATTATGATCCATCATATGTTCCTCCAAACAACAACTTTCAACAACAAACAGTGGCATCTCCTTCCAAGTCACCAGTCACCATCTACTACGATCCACACACCATTTCAGTACCCTCCTCTGCAGCAGTCAGTCCAGTTACCATCACGGTGCCTGGACATGTTCCATATGAAAGCAGTAATGCCATACCTTGGCATTATGGCTCTGACCTCTACTGCAACGGAGAGAAAACCACTTTGGATTCTTCAACCTCTTCTCCACAAATTGGTAATGTTGGGGGAGGCGGGGGCTTCACTCGAAGCGGATGCCTTTTTGCCTCACAATTGCAAAGACCTAATGCCGAAGCAGAAGCTGCTGCCAAAGCAAAGGGGAAAGTGTGGTATTTGAAGAACCAGCTATCAAAGAAACTCAGAAGACGTCTTTTGAGCAAGATGTAGATGAGTTCATGAGAATTATAAAGAGAAGTGATTACAAGGTGGTGGATCAGCTTCACCAAACTCCCTCAAAGATCTCCATATTATCCCTGCTGATGTGTTCTGAAGCTCACAGGAATGCATTACTGAAAGTCTTGCACGCAGCATACGTGCCAGAAGAGATCACTGTTAATCAGCTGGAAACTGTAGTGGCGAATGTCAACACCAGTCATGGACTGGGCTTTACCGATGCTGACTTAACAACTGAGGGACGTAACCACAACAAGGATTTACACATCACTCTAGAATGCAAGGGTGCTGTTCTGTCTCATGTACTGGTGGACACTGGGTCATCACTCAATGTTCTACCAAATAAAGCCTTAGTGAAACTGGAGTATGATGGCTTGGCATTACGTCCGAGTAATTTGGTGGTGAAAGCTTTCGATGGCTCTAAAAGATCAGTGCTTGGGGAGATTGATCTACCTGTGATGATTGGCCCGCAGACCTTCAAAATTACCTTCTATGTGATGGACATTCAGCCGGCCTACAGCTGTTTGTTGGGTAGACCTTGGATCCATGCCGCTGGCGTAGTTACGTCTACCCTTCACCAGAAGATGAAGTTCGAGTGGGAAGGCCAAATCATCACCATCTGTGGTGAAGAAGATATCTTTGTTAGCCATCTGGCTACATACAAATACATTGAAATGGATGGAGAAATCCATGAAACCATGAGCCAGGGATTTGAGGCCCTGAACATAAATGAAGCATCTGTTGTACTGGGAACCTCCATGACATCTTATCAGCAAGCCAGGAAGGTTGTTAAAGAGGGGACTGCCCAAGGTTGGGGCAAGCTGTTGCCTGTGGAGAAGAAGGAGGACAGATTTGGGTTGGGTTATGAACCAACTCAACAAGATCAATCAGAGGCTGCCAAGAAGCCCGACTTTATCAGTGGGGGGATGCTCACCCCGGATGCAGTGAACAACTTGGAAGATGAGTCGGAAGATGAACGCAACCTGGAGAGCTGGATACGTCCAAGGATCCCGGGGAGCCATATCTCAAACTGGTCTTCCCAGGAAATTATAAGGGTTACTCCTGCAGAGTAATTATTATTTCCTGTATATTTTAAGCATGCATAAAGTCTTGCATCTTGCCCAAGATGTCAAGACTCATTTTGTAATCGGGCCATCTTGTAAATTTTGTGCAAACAGATCAATTAATGAATATCGGACATCTTTTGCAAATGAGTCTTTTCCTTTTTCGCTCACAGTTTTTCACTTTTTCTTTTTGTACAAAAAATAAAATGGCAATGTTTTCAAAATGGTAACTTTACTTCACTTTTTTCTAAACAAAGATTAAAATCGATCACTAAAATGAACAATCTAAACCCTTGCAGAGAGTGCCTTTCAGACTGCACCGACAACAGCATAACTATGGCTTCGTATGACTTTGACAATCCAATCAATCAAGCTGATGAAGGGGTTGAAGAAGAATATGGGCTTCCTGAAGAGCTAGCTAGGTTGTTAAGGCAAGAGGAGAAGGTTATCACTCCTCATCAGGAGGAGGTCGAAACGATTAATCTTGGTACGGATGAAGATGCGAAAGAGGTTAAGATCGGGGCCTGTTTACAAGACTCAGTGAAAGAACAACTGATTGAGATGCTTCGGGAGTATGTGGATGTGTTTGCTTGGTCTTACCAAGATATGCCAGGGTTGGATACCAATATTGTTATGCACAAGCTGCCTTTAAAGGAAGATTGCCCACCGGTTAAACAGAAACTGCGCCGTACTCGCCCAGATATGGCAATGAAGATCAAAGAAGAGGTATAAAAGCAGTGGGACGTCGGGTTCCTTGCTGTGACTAGCTATCCGCCGTGGGTTGCTAATATTGTACCTGTGCCTAAGAAGGATGGCAAGGTGAGGATGTGTGTGTATTACCGGGATCTGAACAGAGCCAGCCCGAAAGATGACTTCCCTTTACCTCACATTGATGTATTGGTGGATAATACAGCTCAGTTCTCGGTGTTCTCCTTCATGGACGGATTTTCAGGATACAATCAGATCAAAATGTCACCTGAAGACATGGAGAAGACAACTTTCATCACTCCCTGGGGCACGTTCTGTTATAAGGTGATGCCATTCGGACTAAAGAATGCTGGTGCAACATATCAACGGGCTATGGTAACATTATTCCACGACATGATCCATAAAGAAATTGAATGTTATGTGGATGACATGATTGCCAAGTCCCTCACAGAAGAAGGCCACCTGGTAAATCTGTTGAAGTTATTCAAGCATCTGAGGAAGTACCAACTGAAGTTAAACCCCAACAAGTGCACATTCGGGGTGCGATCCGGTAAGTTGCTGGGATTTATTGTAAGTGAAAAAGGGATTGAAGTTGACCCCGATAAAGTCAAAGCCATTCAAGAAATGCCTGCACCTAAGACTGAAAAAGAAGTTTGGGGTTTCCTAGGTAGATTGTGTTAGAACAAATGTGGTTCTAATCCTCTAAGTGTTTTGATGATAACAAAGTCCTTTCATATTAGAAGTTCTAATGAATATTCGTACTCTTGTGTAGAAGATAATATTGCTTGAGTATATCGTATGAGCTAAGAAGAACCATTATAGAAGATATGAGGAATCCAGCATTAAATGGCATATTTAATTGCTGCGCATATATTATTTATTATCTCTGATTTCCGCTTAGAAGATGCTGGTATCCTTATTAAAAGCTTTAATTAAAGAATACGATCTTTAATATTCAAAGACAAGAATCTCTGCTTATGGAAAGAAATTATGGTATTAAAGTATATCCTAATTTGGCTCAAGATGTCTTCAACGGATACTTTATCAAGAACTATATAAAGGACATCATTTGAAGAATTCAGCAACGAACGAAAAAGCTATACACGTATCTCATATATTCAAGCATATCATTTTATATTGTTCTTATTGTTGTAACTATCACTTAGTGATATCTGCTTATCTAGAAGCACTATAAGTTACGTTTTTTCATATCTTGTAATAATTATATTTTTCCTTGAGTGACTAAGTTTAGTCAGAAGACTCAAGAAGACATTGACTATAGGTCTTTGTGTGTATTCTTATTGAATAGTGGATTAAGACCTCAGTAGAGGCAAAATCACCTTGGCGGGTGGACTGGATGTAGTTTGAGTTCAAACGAACCAGGATAAAGTAAACGTGTCATTAGAAGATTATTTTTATTATTCCAGAAAACCCAATTCCAACCCCCCTTCCTTGTGTTTTGCCACCTTCAATTGGCATCAGAGCGCTAGGTTCTGAGTATTACACTTAACCGTGTCAGTAAAAGATCCAGAAGATAAACACATGGCAGAAACTGGAATTAACAATGAATATCAGAATGACAAGATCAATGCTAAACCACCAATGTTCAATGGCGACAATTTCGACTACTGGAAAGATGTTCTAGAGAGTTTCTTTCTAGCTCTAGATGGAGATCTCTGGGACATGGTGACAGATGGATACATTCATCCTGTTGGAGAAGATGGTCAGAAGATTGAAAGAAAAAATATGACAGTCCAACAGAAGAAGGAATTCAGAAATCATCACAAAGCTAGAACCATACTTCTAAGTGCTATCTCGTACACAGAATATGAGAAGATCACAAACAGGGATTCAGCCAAACACATGTTTGATTCTCTAAGGATGACACATGAAGGCAACTCTCAAGTCAAGGAGACCAAAGCTCTAGCTCTCATCCAGAAGTATGAAGCTTTCAAGATGGAAGAAGATGAAACTATTGAAAAAATGTTTTCAAGGTTTCAAATTCTGGTTGCTGGACTAAAAGTTCTGGACAAAGGCTACTCAACAGCAGATCACGTGAAGAAAATCATCAGAAGTTTACCAAAAGCCTGGAGACCCATGGTCACTGCTTTAAAGTTATCAAAAAATCTGAATGAAATTTCTTTAGAAGAACTGATCAGCTCCTTGAGAAGTCATGAGATTGAATTAGAAGAAGATGAGCCCCAGAAGAAAGGTAAGTCTGTAGCTCTTAAATCTAACAAACATGTTTCTAAAGCTTTACAGGCAGAAGAAGAAGAAAGCTCTGGATGCTCATCAGAAGAAGATGAATTATCTCTTTTGTCAAGAAGAGTTCAACAACTCTGGAAGCACCGTCAGAAGAAGTTCAGAAACACCAGAAGATCAAACAATTATTCTGAATCCAGTCACAAGAAACCCAGAAGCAAAGAAGTTGTGTGCTACGAATGCAAAGAACCAGGACACTATAAAAGTGAATGTCCAAAACTTCAGAAAGACAAACCTAGAAACAGATTCAGTAGAGAAAAGAAAAAGAGTCTCATGGCAACATGGGATGATTCTGAATCATCTGAAGCAGAGTCAGATTCTGAAGATGAACACGCTAATATTGCATTAATGGCAAATATACCAGAAGATGATCACTCATCAGAATCAGAGTTAGAATCAGACTCAGAAGAGGTATTCTCTAAATTCTCTAGATCAGAGTTAGAAGCTAGTTTGTCAGAAATTCTTGAAAAATATCAGAAGCTTCAATTCAAATACAAAGACGTTAAACAAAATCTTGTATCTGAATTAGAAGATATTAGAAAACTAAAAACAGGAAACTCTGAGCTGAAAGAAAATCTCTTTGAATGTAAAAATTCTTTTGAGAAACTCAAAGCTCAGAAGAAATCTGAATTAGAAGATCTAATCAATTCTGATAATATCATAAAACAATATGATTATAGTTTTCAACAATTTCTCACCAAAAGCTTAGATAGAAGTAAGATTGCTTCTATGATCTATGGTGTTAGCAGAAATGAAAGAAGAGGCATAGGATATGAAAAAATTAATGAAATTCAAAAATTAAAAAATATTGATGACATTGTTATAAATTCTAATACTCCTCTAAGTTCTCATTTCACCTACGGTCATAATCATGATCTTATATACACTAGTGAGTCATCTTGCTCTACAAGTTCTGATTTAAAACCTAAAATAAATCAGAAGTTTGTAAAATCTAACAAACAAGGACCCAGAAGAATATGGGTACCCAAGGATAAAATTGTGTATGTTGCAGATGTCTTTAACAGCAAAACTGAAACACCAATCATGGTACCTGGACTCTGGATGCTCACGTCACATGACGGGAAGAAAGCATATGTTCCAAAGTCTTGAATTAAAAGATGGAGGCCACGTAGGTTTTGGAGGCAATCAAAAAGGAAGAATTATTGGATCTGGAACTATTGGTAATGGAAATCTTCCTTCTATATCTAATGTTCTACTTGTAGAAGGATTAATGCATAATTTATTATCCATAAGTCAATTAAGTGATAATGGTTATGACATAATCTTTAATCAAAAGTTCTGTAAAGCTGTTAGTCAGAAAGATGGAACAATCCTCTTTAGTGGAAAAAGAAAGAACAACATTTATAAAATAAAGCTTTCTGAATTAAAAACTCAAAATGTAAAATGTCTAATGTCTGTGGAAACTGAGCAATGGGTCTGGCATAGAAGATTGGGACATGTTAATATGAGAAGAATATCTCAACTTAACAAACTCAATCTGGTCAGAGGACTTCCAAATTTGAAGTTCAACTCAGAAGCTCTATGTGAAGCATGTCAAAAAGGCAAATTTTCAAAAACTGGATTCAAAGCTAAAAATGTTGTTTCTTCCTCTAGACCATTAGAACTTCTGCACATTGACTTATTTGGACCAGTGAAAACTGCTTCAGTCAGTGGCAAGAAGTATGGATTGGTGATCGTAGATGACTTCAGCAGATGGACATGGGTAAAGTTTCTTAGACACAAGGATGAGTCAATTGCTGTATTTTCTAACTTCTGCAAACAAGTTCAAAATGAAAAAGAATCAAAAATCATTAAAGTCAGAAGTGATCATGGTGGAGAATTTGAAAATAAACAATTAGAATCTTTCTTTAATGAAAATGGCATCTCTCATGATTTTTCTTGTCCTAGAACTCCACAACAAAATGGGGTTGTAGAACGTAAAAATAGAACTTTACAAGAGATGGCCAGAACCATGATCAATGAGACTAATATGGCTAAACATTTTTGGGCAGAAGCAGTAAATACAGCATGTTACATTCAGAATAGAATCTCTATAAGACCTATTCTTGAAAAGACTCCTTATGAATTGTGGAAGAACAGAAAGCCCAACATTTCATACTTTCATCCTTTTGGATGTACTTGTTTTATGCTAAATACTCTTGATACTCTGAACAAGTTTGATTCTAAGGCACAAAAGTGTTATATGTTAGGATACTCTGAACGTTCTAAGGGATACAGAGTATACAATACAGAAACACGTATTGTGATAGAATCAATTCATGTCAGATTTGATGATAAGCTTGGTTCTGAAAAACCAAAGCAGAATGAATTTACTGCAGATATAGAAGTAGAAATCTCTACAAACAGAACCTCTAAAGGTCAATCCTCAAAAGCTCAAAACAACACAACTGCTCCATCAACACCTGAAGAACCCATCCAGAAGAAACTTTCCAGAAGCACTATTAATCATCCAGAAGATAAAATCTTGGGAAAGAAGGATGAACCAATCAGAACAAGATCCTCATTCAAAAACTCTGAAGAGACACTATTAGGACTTGTCTCCCTGATTGAACCATCTTCTGTAGAAGAAGCTCTATCAGAAAATGATTGGATTCTGGCCATGCAAGAAGAACTTAATCAATTCACCAGGAATGATGTGTGGGATCTAGTTCCTAGACCCAGAGGATTCAACATCATTGGTACCAAATGGGTATTCAGAAACAAACTCAATGAGAAAGGAGAAGTTGTCAGAAACAAAGCAAGACTGGTTGCACAAGGTTATAGTCAACAAGAAGGAATTGACTACACAGAAACCTATGCACCAGTCGCCAGGTTAGAATCAATAAGACTTCTAATATCATTTGCTGTAAATCATAATATCATTCTATATCAAATGGATGTCAAAAGTGCATTTTTAAATGGCTATATTGATGAAGAAGTGTATGTTCACCAACCCCCTGGTTTTGAAAATACAAAATTTCCAGAACATGTTTACAAACTCAAAAAATCATTATATGGATTAAAACAAGCTCCCAGAGCTTGGTATGAACGATTGAGTAATTTTCTTCTGGAAAATAATTTCATCAGAGGGAAAGTGGATACAACTCTTTTCAGTAAAAACATTAAAAATGATCTTCTGATATGTCAAATTTATGTAGATGATATAATTTTTGGTTCTACTAAAAGTGCCTTGGGAAAGGAATTTGCTAAATCTATGCAGGCAGAATTTGAAATGAGCATGATGGGAGAATTAAAGTTCTTTCTGGGAATTCAAATAAATCAAACATCAGAAGGAACATACATCCATCAAAGCAAATATGTAAAAGAACTTCTGAAGAAATTTGAATTATCAGAAAGTTCTATATCCAAAACTCCTATGCATCCTACATGTATTTTGGAGAAAGAAGAGGTAAGTAAGAAAATAGATCAGAAGCTCTACAGAGGTATGATTGGATCACTTCTCTATCTTACTGCTTCTAGACCAGATATTCTATATAGTGTATGTTTATGTGCTAGATTCCAATCAGATCCTAGAGAAACTCACTTAACAGCAGTTAAGAGAATCTTTAGATATCTGAAAGGTACTACTAATCTTGGTCTGTATTACAGAAGATCAGAAAAGTATAAACTTGTAGGATATTGTGACGCTGACTTTGCTGGAGATAGAACAGAAAGAAAAAGTACTTCTGGAAGTTGTCAATTTCTAGGAGATAACCTAATTGCTTGGTCCAGCAAAAGACAACCAACCATAGCACTATCAACTGCAGAAGCTGAATACATTGCAGCAGCTGGATGCAGTACGCAGATGCTCTGGATGAAAAATCAGCTAGAAGATTTCAATATCTATGAGAGTAACATTCCAATCCTCTGTGACAATACTTCTGCTATTTGTCTCTCTAAAAATCCTATTTTACATTCTAGAGCTAAACACATAGAAGTTAAACATCACTTCATTAGGGACTATACTCAGAAAGGAATTTTAATGTTAAAATTTATAGACACAAATCACCAATGGGCTGATATTTTTACTAAACCCCTTTCTGAAGATAGATTTAATTTCATTCTAACTAACCTTAGCATGAAGTTATGTCCAGAATGAAAATGATTTAATCATATGTCTTATCTCTAGAAGTTCTACTTTTTATTTTCTACATGATTATCTCAGAAGATTCTATGCTCTAACGTTTACTCTTAGAACTTCTGTTCAAAAGATTTACTTGTAGATCTTCACATCAAATACGTGTCAACAAAGTTCTAAGAACTTCCATCAGAATCAAACACGTGTCCAAATTCTGACAAGTGACAGAACGTGCTTAGCAACTGTTTCGCTCAGAAGGATAACTGTTGAGATTCTGGAATGTGATACGACTAGGTTGACATCAAAAAGGCAAGAAAATCTCTTGGGTAACTGTTCCAGAATCAATTACGCTTTACCCCATGTCAGCGCATTTAATGTTATTAATCATTATGTTTTCAAAATTAATTGTTTCCCACTAATTTTGCATTTAATTAATTGCATTAACTTGTTTTCTTTTTCTATAAATATCAAGTTCATTCCTCATTGTCAAATTTTACCGCATATTACTCTCTCTAAATAGTATTCTCTCAGTCTTTTGTGCTTCCTCATTTTTTTTCTAAAAACCCTAAACCCTAACAGTTCATCTTAGTCACTAATGGCTTCATCATCCTCTCAAAAAGATTTATCTGATGATTACTACGTTGAACCATCAAAGACACTTTCAACCTCTCCTGAGAAACTGGAAGTTTTGTGTGAACTGTTCGTTGATTTTGCAAGTCTGAAGGATAATGGGTTTGACCTCCTCCCTCAAGTTGAAGCTCAAGGCTGGGATAAATATTTCGACAGGCTGATGGGACCAGTTTTCCCTAAACTGGTGAAGGAATTTTGGGCGTACGCATACTCAAATGATGCACAAGTCACCTCATACGTGCTTGGTAAACAGATTATCATCTCTGAAGATCACATTGCCAAACTCTTTGAAACTGATGGCAATGGTATCAAATGCAGTGATATGGATAGAGTTTCTGATGCTGTTGTAATTGCCAAAGAAATTTTTTCTGCTGGTAAACCTTCAAACAAAATCAAAGACCTCAAGACCCCTTTGCGGATTTGGGCAAAAATAATTCTTGGGACAATCTGTCACAGGAAACCCACAAATTCTCCAGACTACATTAATCTGGATCAACAATTTCTTCTCTACTTCATCTCCAAACAAAAGAAAATAAATCTTGCCCACACACTATTTCAGAATCTCAGAGTTGCTGTGAAAGAGACTAGGGATACCGAGAAGACCAAAAGGGACTGGATACCTTTTGGACGATTAATTTCTGATATTCTATGTCAGAACAAGCTAGTGGACTTCCTAGCTGAAATCAATCAACATGCACTGCTGGAAACAGACGTTGGAAAACCTTTGAATGCGAAAAACCTTAAGAAGATGAGGTTCATCACTTCCATTCAGCAAGAACCAACTCTACAATCTAGAGAAGTTATAAGCACCAGAAGGATACCTCTAGAAGGTTTTCCTCTCTTCTCTTCTGATACACCAGCTGATGTTGTTCTCAACTATATGGATATTTGCAAGCGCCAAGGAACAGTACCTGATTTCAACCCAAAAGATCTTCAAAAACAAATCCCAGATGTTGCCTCTCTCAGATTAAAGAAAAGGAAAACTGCTGAAGACCCCTCTCAGAAGATGCAAAAATCATCTAAGACAACAGGTAAGTCTTCTGCTTCTAATCCTGATTCCATTACTGTTGTAGAAGCTGTAACTGTAGAAGTGTCTGAACAACCTTCTAACATACAACCTTCTAGCCAACCATCCTCTGATATCAATTCTGAACAAACTCATAATACTGAACCACCTCACAATATTAGTCCCATCCAAACTGAAGTTCCTATAACTTCTGCTGTCGCATCAATCTTATCCTCTTTGAATCCACCAGAACAAGAACAAGAAACAGAAATAGAAAACCATCAACCCCAAACTTTTGCTGATTTTGATATTCCAATTGATGACACTCCACCTTCTGATATTGATTGCTCTCTTACCAATGAAACACAATCCGCCCTAAAAGCTGCTCTTGATATGGATCTTGAACAGTTCCAAGATTCAGATGCTGCCTCAATTTCCCATAATAATTCAACAAACCAAAATTCTCCTACCATCATAATTCCTGACTCACCAACAGAAACAGTCACTGAAAATGACAACCACCTTAGAACCTCAATTGACTTTGAAGCACTTCAAAAATTGTCCTCCCTATCCAACAAAAGAACTATTCCTGTTCCAAAACCCAAACCATCCAAATCAGACATTTCTACTTTACTGTTAGCTTTTGAAACAGTTCTGAAATTAAAATTAGAAGATCTGAAGATTGCCTGTGCAGAGTTAACTGATCCTGCTGCATCTGATTTTCTCTGGGCTGACCTCAGAAAATGGTTTAGTGCTGAGTCCAAAAGACTCAAAGACATTTGCTATGATGTTGCTCATCAGAACTTCTGTGAGTACCTTCAAGCAATAGTCTCAAATGTTGCACAAACTAAACCACTCCTGCTGGACAACAAGCCTTGGAAAGAATCAGAACCGCTGGAAGAGCTCTCAGCACTTCAGATGGTCTTTGTATCTTCTGTAGAAGAAACTGCTGATGATCAAGCTGCCACTCCAACAGAAGAACCTCTGGGAACCAATTTTGTGCTCCAAACTCTGCAAGAATTAAAGAAAGAAAATCAACTAGTGAAGGAACGTCTGGACAAGCAAGAAGAGACAACTGCTGAGATGAAGACCCTCCTAACCAAGCAAGTGGAATCTTCATCAGACATTAAGTCTTTGCTGGAGACGTTGGTCACTAAGATGAACACCTGATCTTCTGCTTTAATTTTTTTGATATGTTTTAAAAACTTCTGTTCCTGCATTTCTATTTGAACTTCTACTGGCTGTTTGCATTTTCCTCTAAGTACTTTCAACTCTATTGGCCTTGGTTTATAAATATTTTGTTGAGTTATTTCTAGTTTAACCTTTTTGATTATGACAAAAAGGGGGAGAAACGTATATGATTCTGATTCATAGCAGTTCACCATAATCTGCCTTTTACATATTCTAATACAATTATTTGAGTTGTTATTATAAAAAGAAACAGGTCAAGTAATCAACTCAGGGGGAGCTAAGGATCGTAGTACATCTGAAAGAAGTTTATCTTCTAATCAAAGGGAGTTTAATTCAAATTCATTAAACTTTATTCTTGTTAAATTATAATGTTTTGTCATCATCAAAAAGGGGGAGATTGTTAGAACAAATGTGGTTCTAATCCTCTAAGTGTTTTGATGATAACAAAGTCCTTTCATATTAGAAGTTCTAATGAATATTCGTACTCTTGTGTAGAAGATAATATTGCTTGAGTATATCGTATGAGCTAAGAAGAACCATTATAGAAGATATGAGGAATCCAGCATTAAATGGCATATTTAATTGCTGCGCATATATTATTTATTATCTCTGATTTCCGCTTAGAAGATGCTGGTATCCTTATTAAAAGCTTTAATTAAAGAATACGATCTTTAATATTCAAAGACAAGAATCTCTGCTTATGGAAAGAAATTATGGTATTAAAGTATATCCTAATTTGGCTCAAGATGTCTTCAACGGATACTTTATCAAGAACTATATAAAGGACATCATTTGAAGAATTCAGCAACGAACGAAAAAGCTATACACGTATCTCATATATTCAAGCATATCATTTTATATTGTTCTTATTGTTGTAACTATCACTTAGTGATATCTGCTTATCTAGAAGCACTATAAGTTACGTTTTTTCATATCTTGTAATAATTATATTTTTCCTTGAGTGACTAAGTTTAGTCAGAAGACTCAAGAAGACATTGACTATAGGTCTTTGTGTGTATTCTTATTGAATAGTGGATTAAGACCTCAGTAGAGGCAAAATCACCTTGGCGGGTGGACTGGATGTAGTTTGAGTTCAAACGAACCAGGATAAAGTAAACGTGTCATTAGAAGATTATTTTTATTATTCCAGAAAACCCAATTCCAACCCCCCCTTCCTTGTGTTTTGCCACCTTCAGATTGAACTACATTTCAAGGTTCATATCTCACCTTACAGCAACCTGTGAACCCTTGTTCAAGCTGTTAAGAAAAGAACAAACGGTCAGGTGGAATGAAGACTGCCAGAGGGCTTTTGACAAAATCAAGGAGTACTTGCAAGAACCACCAATCCTTATGCCTCCAGTTGAAGGAAGACCTCTAATCATGTACTTGACAGTATTAGAAGAGTCAATGGGGTGTGTGTTGGGCCAGCATGACGAGTCTGGTCGAAAAGAGTATGCAATATACTACCTGAGCAAAAAGTTTACCGACTGTGAACAACGTTATTCACTGCTCGAGAAAACTTGTTGTGCTTTAGCGTGGGCTGCTCGCCGACTAAGGCAGTATATGTTGACCCACACTACCTTATTGATCTCAAAGATGGACCCAGTTAAGTACATTTTTGAGAAGCCAGCACTTACCGGACGGGTTGCAAGATGGAAAATGATCCTCACAGAATATGACATCCAGTACACGTCTCAGAAAGCCATCAAGGGCAGTGTATTGTCTGATTATCTTGCTGAGCAACCTATTGATGATTACCAGCCTATGAGATTTGACTTCCCTGATGAAGACATCATGTTCATAAAAGCAAAAGATCACGAAGAGCCTGTTCACACTGAAGGGCCTAACCCAGAAGAAGAATGGACTATGATGTTTGACGGGGTTGTTAATATGAATGGTCGTGGTGTTGGTGCAGTACTTATTACACCTAAAGGAGTTCACCTGCCTTTCTCGGCAAAACTCACCTTTAACTGCACTAACAACGAAGCTGAATACAAAGCTTGTATTATGGGTCTTGAGGAAGCCATTGACCTCAGGATCAAGACTTTGACTGTATTCGGAGATTCAACTCTGGTAATCAATCAAACCAATGGCAAATGGTACACACACCAGGATCATCTGATACCTTACAGGGATTATACAAGGAGGTTATTGACTTTCTTTACAACGGTCAAGCTTGAGTATATCCCTCGAGATGAGAATCAGTTTGCAGATGCTCTTGCCACCATTTCATCCATGATCAAAGTTCAAGCTGCCAACTTTGTGCCTCGGATTTCAGTGTCCAGACTTGACAGACCAGCGTATGTATTTGCAGCAGATGTTGTTAAAGATGATAAGCCTTGGTTCCACGACATTAAGTGCTTCTTGGAGGATCAGACATACCCACCTGGGGCATCTTCCAATGATAAGAAAACATTAAGAAGGCTTGCTGGTAGTTTCTTCCTGAATACCGATGGTTCCCTGTACAAGAGAAACTTTGATATGATACTTCTCCGGTGTGTTGATAGAACAGAAGCAGACTTGTTGATGCACGAGGTGCACGAAGGATCCTTTGGTACCCATGCAGGAGGGCATGCCATGGCCAAGAAGTTTCTAAGATCAGGTTATTACTGGATCACAATGGATGCCGACTGTTGTGCCTATGCCAGAAAATGCCATAAATGCCAGATTTATGCGGATAAGGTGCATGTGCCTCCGAATCCTCTGAATGTGATGTATTCACCCTGGCCCTTTGCTATGTGGGGTATTGACATGATTGGCAAGATTGAACCGACCGCTTCAAACGGCCACAGATTCATCCTGGTCGCCATTGACTATTTCACCAAGTGGGTTGAAGCAGCTTCATATGCAAATGTTACAAGGCAAGTGGTAGCCAGATTTCTGAAGAGAGATATCATTTGTCGGTATGGAGTGCCTGAGCGAATCATTACTGATAATGGTTCCAACTTAAACAACAAAATGATGGCAGAGCTGTGCCGGGAGTTCAAGATCCAACACCATAACTCTTCTCCTTACAGACCAAAGATGAATGGCGCTGTTGAGGCAGCTAACAAGAATATCAAGAAGATTGTGCAGAAGATGGTAGTCACCTATAAAGACTGGCATGAGATGCTACCATTTGCCTTGCATGGGTACCGTACGTCAATCAGGACATCCACTGGGGCAACACCGTATCAACTTGTGTATGGTATGGAGGCAGTCCTACCTGTTGAAGTTGAATTGCCCTCCTTACGGGTGTTAATGGATGTTAAGCTGAGTGAAGCAGAATGGGTCCGGTCCCGATACGAACAATTGAGTCTGATCGAAGAAAAGAGATTGGCTGCAATCTGTCATGGACAGCTGTATCAGAAAAGAATGAAGAAAGCCTTCAATCAGAAAGTCAGGCTCCGAGAATACCGAGTAGGGGATCTTGTGCTGAAAAGACTCCTCCCTCCTCATACAGACCACAGGGGCAAGTGGACTCCGAACTATGAAGGATCGTTCGTAGTAAAGAAAGTTTTCTCCGGTGGAGCACTCATGCTCAGTACTATGGATGGTGAAGACTTCCCGTCCCCTGCGAATTCAGATGCAGTTAAAAAATACTTCGCATAAAAATGACCCGCTGGACATAAAAACAGAATGTAGGTCCAGGCAAAAACAGGGCATCCCGGCGAGTCAAAAACAGAATAAAAGACTCGGGCAAAAATAAGGGAAAATAAACAAAAATGTACACCCGCTGAGTTGAAAAGCCGCATCGGACGACTCAGGCAAAAATGGGTATCCCGATGGATTGAAAACCCGAAAGGGCGATCCATGCAAAACAAGGGAATAAGCGAACAACTGCAATCTGAATTCGTCTGTATCACCTACAGCTCGGTAAACCTCGAAAGGATCAAGCTTCTGTCAGAATCAGCTGTCTTCAGAAAGCAAGACGAGAAGAACGTCAAATGTTATACGAGTCATAGCAAAAGGGAAGCTCCCTGAAGCGTCATCAACATTGCCAACAATCTTTTGATTTCTCAATTTGTAACAATCTCCTCATTTCAGGGGATTTGTTTCTTTGACTGCATATCGCCAATTCAGGGCACATGAATTAATAAAATCAGATTTTCAGTCATGTTTCGTCTCGTACATTTTTATTCTCATTTGCAAAGAATGTCCGATGTCCTTAAAATACTGATTGCATAAATACAGATGCTTTTCTTCTAAAAAATACGTGCTTACAGGAAATATACTTACTCCCGGGAGTGTCTGAACCCCTATGACGGAATCCGGTAAGGGATACCTCGGGATCACTTGTGCATTTCTCTGACTTTTCAGGGTTGCAGGTATTCAAAGCTTGACATGGGGCATGAAGGCTTCTCCCCAGCAGGCTGCCTAATCATTAACTATTCAGTCTATCTCCCGATTAGCGCCAGAGGTGCTTTCTCCCCAGCTGAGTTGTCCAGTATCATCCTCAGCAGGACCCCTACAGAAATCTCCAGGAAGACCTTCCCATGGTCTTTCTTCTTCCCCATCCGAGTTGCCAACTACTATTCCTCCGCAGCCAAGTACAAAAAAACCAGGGAACCACTTCCCCACAGATTTTCAGCCTCTATCCGGCAAAGCAATACCTGAAAGATCTCACAACAGAGTGAAGAAAGCTTCTACAAACCCCAGTTGGGTCCCTCATTACTAAAGATAGGTCTATCAGTGGCCTATGTCCCCAAGCAGAGTCCCATATGTCAGATCTACCAATGATCTCATCCCCAGATGGGATGTCCATTTCAAGCAGATCAACCAGAGATCTTCGCAGCATCGGGATCCGAATCCCGGATCGGTATCTTTGCATAATCATAGCATTCGCATCATATTCTCCCCACAAAGCGTAGCATTCCGTCTAATACGGAGCATTACGGAAAAAATCAAACATATTGCATAATCATAAGCCATGATCTGAATCAAACACTTGTGAATATTGACAATCCATCAACAATATACATAAAACTCCCCAGATTCCCCGACAGAGAGCCAAGGCACCTTCCCCAAAGATACGGATACGTCCTGACACCCGTCCGTGTCATATCCCCAGCGGAGAGCTAAAGCTAAAACATCGGCCTTACACTCACAAATACAAATACACCCTCCTTTTGGCACTCGTCCGTGTCGTCATTCCCCAGTAAAGTCGCCTGGGCCTTCTTTACAAACAAACACTTGTATATTACAGACACTTCTTGACACCCGTCCGTGTCATATCCCCAGTAGAAAGCCAAAGCATCCTCTTTGCACTCACAGATACATATATCCATACAAATTCCCTGACACCCGTCTGTGTCGCTTTCCCCAGCATAAATACCTGAACACTTTGTAAAGCATATACTTGTTTATTATATACCTTTTGACACTCGTCCGTGTCACTCTCCCCAGCAGGTTAAACATTCTCCTGTACACCACTCATACTTATTACTCTTGTTTCACTCATACAGATACTCGTTCGTATCTTGTATATATCACTCAAATCCCCTCAGAATCAACACTCGTCCGTGTTCTTTGTTAACCAGTTGATACTCGTCCGTATCATCATCTCAGAACATGTGTCAAGCGTTTGTTTCTACCTGATACTCGTCTGTATCATAGTCTTAGGGATGCTCGTCCGCATCTTTAATCCATACATGTGTCAAACACTCATGTCTTCTTGAATTAAGACACTCGTCTGTGTCTACTATTCCCCAGAAGAGTCCTCTCAGAATCAACACTCGTCCGTGTTCCTTGTTAACTAGTTGATACTCGTCCGTATCATCATCTCTGAACACGTGTCAGTATTTGTTTTTACCCGATACTCGTCCGTATCGTAGTCTTAAGGATGCTCGTCCGCATCTTTAATCTATACACAACGTCAAAACACTTATACCTTTTATTTCTTGGATGTAAACACTCGTCCGTGTTTACTATTCCCCAGTAGGTCGCCAGCAAAACAAAACTTCTTTTTTATCTGACATTCGTCCTATGTCATGATACCTTTCGGCAGCCATACCCTGCCAGGTGATCGTCCTTCACCTTTGGATGACCGTCCCTCATCCTTTCCCCAGCGGAGTCTCTATTTCATTTAAAACCCCTTTTATCCGGCATTCGTCCTATGTCGTGATTTTTAGCAGTCGTCCCCTGCTAGGTGATCGTCCTTCACCTTAGATGACCGTCCCTCAACTTATCCCTTTGAGAGCAGCCGTCCCCTGCTAGGTGATCGTCCTTCACCTCTTGATGATCGTCCTTCATCATGCTCGTCCGATGGCCGTCCCCATCGTCGACCTTTTATCCGGAATTCGTCCTATGTCGTGATATTTAGCAGCCGTCCCCTGCTAGGTGATCGTCCTTCACTTTTTGATGATCGTCCTTCATCATTTTATCCGATGGCCATCCCCATCGTTGATCTTGTTATCTGGCATTCGTCCTATGTCATGATAAACCTTGAGAGCAGCCGTCCCCTGCTAGGTGATCGTCCTTCACCTCTCGATGATCGTCCTTCTTCATGCTCATCCGATGGCCGTCCCCATCGTCGACCTTTTATCCGGCATTCGTCCTATGTCGCGATACTTTCGACAGTCGTACCCTGCCAGGTGATCGTCCTTCACCTTTGATGACCGTCCCTCATCATTATTTCATTTATTCTTTAACCCGATGGCCGTCCCCGTCGTGGTCCCTTTTCCTTTTCCTGGTGATCGTCCTTCACCTTTGATGACCGTCCCTCATCATTATTTCATTTATTCTTTAACCCGATGGCCGTCCCTGTCGTGGTCCCTTTTCCTTTTCCTGATGATCGTCCTTCATCAGTTTAGCCCGATGGTCGTCCCCATCGTTGTTTACATTACTTTATGAACCTGATGGCCGTCCCCATCATTTTTCATTAATCCCCAGAGAGTCGTATAGCTTTATTTGATGGCCGTCCCCATCATAATCTCTCATATCCCCAGCATGTCGGCCGTCCCCGTCATTGCTTTATTTCCCGCATTTTCCCCAGCATGATGGTCGTCCCCGCCATTGCTTTCCCCAGTTGTCGTCCTCTGCTCGACGGTCGTCCTCCGTCGCCCGCACTTTATAAATATACTTTATTTTCTTTTACAATCTATATCCCTTTTCTTCTTCATTCTGTGAGTGCAAATTTTGGACTGTCTTTGGTATTCAACCACAAGTTATCTTGTTTGCCTGTTAAGCCGTTGCTTACATTCTACACAGCTAACTCATGCTTGAATAGGGGAAGCTGTAAACACCCCAAATTTTCCCTCACCCATTCACACCATGGCTTGTGATCTCTTCATATGCATGATTTCAATCATAGCATCCCATATTGCATTTTTTTGGTTCACTGCATTGGTTCAAAGTCATCTGCATCTAGGGTTTGTGATTTGAGCAGTCCAGGAGCCACTTGAGCCACTCCAAAGGTCATCAATCACTTCAAAGGGGTCCATGTATGTTCAAGCATCATGTTATATCTTCTCAAAGTCAAGGATATCAAAAAATCACAAGAACTGGGAATGGCATGGAAGCAGAGCCAGGTTTAACTGCACAGATGACCTAAAATTAGGGTTTTGGTTTCAAAGGCCATAACTCCAAATTTTTTGGTCATTTTTGTTTCTATTGGTCTCTATATGGTATAGGGATCATGCATATCAATTTTCATGAAGAAATTCCATGGGGAAGGCATCTGATCAAGAGTTGACTTCTTGAGCAAGTCAGTGCAAAATCAGGGCATCTGAGGCCCCCAATGACCCAACCAAAGGGTGTTCATCATCATTTTGATTGTGTATGATCTTTATTTGATCATAGAAGATGTTGGAAGTTCACAAGATTTAAGAATTTCAAGCCATTTGCAAAGTTGACTTTTTGGGAAATGACTTGTAATGGAAACTTGCCATTTTGGGAAACTTTTTCAACCCTTGCTTTTTAATTCAAGAGTGCTTCAAATGGGAAAACTTTGGTCATGAAAGTTGTAGAATGGATCATTCCCTTTTCAAAAAGTACAAGAACTTGTTCTAATTCATTTTGGATCAAAAGTTATGGCTTGTCAAAGTTGGCCAAAATCACATAATTTGAAGTTTTCTACCAAAGAGGCATTTTGCAAAATGGTATGATCAAGTGTTCTAAAGGCTTCAAAAGTGTACAAACTCTTCACAACATGATCACATGACCTCTAAAGATCAGAATGGGCCAAAGAATATTGCATTTTGATGCCTTGAAACTCAAGAATTTCCAAAGGGGCCAAACTTTGTGAAAATTGCAAAACATCTCATAAGTCTTGATCCACTTGCTGATTTATCTCATAAACAATTCCATGGTTCTCCCTAAAATCAACTTATCCAAGACAAGCCAAAAAGCAAGTTGTACCATTGCCCATTGTAAGATCAAGCGCTTACCACTACACTAAAAGCAATTGCTGTTAGTGAAGGCGCAACTTTATTTCCTTATAGTATAGAGCCCTCAAGGGGTTGCGCCTATTAAGCGCCATGGGTTGGGATGTTAAGCCCATCGAATCCCTAAGGGTGACGCTGAATTAATAAATCCAACAATCTCCCCCCCAGTGTCAGCCGGGGGGATTCGAACCCATGACCTTGCTCTGATACCACTTGTAGGATCAAGCGCTTACCACTACACTAAAAGCAATTGCTGTTAGTGAAGGCGCAACTTTATTTCCTTATAGTATAGAGCCCTCAAGGGGTTGTGCCTATTAAGCGCCATGGGTTGGGATGTTAAGCCCATCGAATCCCTAAGGGTGACGCTGAATTAATAAATCCAACAATACCTCAAGTACAAGTCAAGTTGACATTTTGGCAACTTGCCCATACCAATCAACATAGGCCAGCACCCACTCCCTGACCTATCACACTCCTTTATGTGGATCATTTGCAAGCAAAAGCACACGACAAGCAAGCCTGAAAGCTCCAAGAACACAGCCTTCTCATTTTCCACCTCATATGCAAAACCATTCGAAACTCATCACACAAGCTTCAAACACACAAACAAACTTCACCATTGATCTCAACATGACTCACTGATCACAAACCAACCATTGAAACAGCTTGAAACCTCACACAAACCAAACACGATTTTCTCACTTCACTGAACAGAACTCTGCCAATCTCCCAAACTAGCCATCATCGAAGCTTTCTAAGCTTCATTTCATCATCAGAGGATTCAAAGGAGTGGATTTGCAGCAAAGGAAAGGCCAGAAAGCCCAGAACCAGGAGATTCCATCTCAGGTAGCCATCTCAAAACTTTTTCCAGAAACTCCATTTTGAGTTCTTAAACGATTCTATGTGCTCCCCTGATCATGGGGATATGATTATTTTTGAAAATGGTTGAGACACCAGGATGTATGGTTGCTCTGAAACTTTCTGACCTAAAAATTGTTTGCTTCGATTCATGATGTTCTTGAGTGATAAATGATTTTTGAGGATTGATTTAGGTTTAGGGATGTGTAATGAGTGATTCCGGAGCTTTTGCTGAAGTTTCATGGCGTTTTGGGAGAGTTAGGTCAAAGGTCTTGCCGGAGAAGACGACCGGAAGTCTTCTCCGGCCACCTGAAGTCAATTAGGGTTAATCAGTGTCATTAATGTGAGTTTGAATATGAAGCGTAGGATGAGCTGACTTCCTTTGACCCGCGCGCGAATGAACGTCCCAGATTTCCCATTAAAACCCTAATCCAGTCATTTACTTAATTAATTAGGATTAATTTATTTCAAACCTCAGAATGAATCCTGGCCTTCCAAATCCGCGTGCGTCAACTCCCTCTCTTTTTATTCAAATCCTGTCCATTGGATGCGTTGACTGCTTCATTTATTCATATTTATTTTCATTTGTTTTGCATTTATTTTCTTCATTTAATTTTAAATAGTAAAAAATGTTTAAAAATTCTGAAATTTTTTATCAAACCTTTTATTAATTTTCAGAACATAAAAATATTTTTATTTTTATTTTTTGCATCAAAAATTATTTTTAAATCATTTAAAAGTTTATTTTTAATTAATTAATGGAAATTAATTAATTAAAAATACTTTTAGGTATTTAAAAATCACAAAAAAATTCATATAGCATTTAAAAACATTTAGAAGCATTGTCCAACCCTCAAACCAAATTTATTTTTTGTTCTTGACACCTTTTGATGATTTTTAATGGATTTAATTTCATTTCAAGGCATTATTTTGATTCAAACTTCAAAAATTCATTTCTGCCTAACCATTGAGAGTTGGACAATGTTTCTTTTTGCATTGCATATTGCATAACATGTAGTTTATAGGATTAAAATGTCATGAATTGATCTTGCATTTTCATTTTGTTTTGTATTTGTTCTTGTCAAGGTACCCCAAAACCCTAGCAATCTTAGGAAATTCATAACTTACACTAGGTTGAGAATTGGATCCTCTCCTTTGGGCAGTGAGTTTGTATAGGTTTAGGGTTACTTTGATTGCATTTTCAATTTTTTATCATGATGTTTGCTTCTGGTTTTGGATTTTGTTTTGTGTGTTGATCATAAACCCTAACTCATGCCTTCCTTTGCATCCATTCCCCATTTGTTTGCATACCATGACTTGCCATGACATTTTGTGCACCCATTTGATTCATGACACATCCTAAGACATATTAGAATCATGTGTGATCATTGCATCTTTCATTTGCCTTGTTGTATGTCATTTGCATTTCATAACTTTCCATGAACATTCAAGGTTCTAAACATGTTTCTCTTGCATCCATATGTTTGTATGATCATCCCAATGCCTTGCCTCATGTTTGCATCTTCTCTTAGAATCATTAACATCATACTAATGCTTCTGGTTTTGGTTTGCATCATCACATCTCATCCCATTTGCATTGCATTTCATTCCTTTTGCTAACTTTTCAGGTGGTAAGTTACTATGAGAAGTGGATTTGCCTTCACTTCTCACAATTTCCTTTCATCTCTTTCATATATCATTGCTGCATTTTATCTTGTGCTTTGGATTGAGCTTGCTCATTCTTGTTCATCTCACCTTCTTTCTTCAAGCAACTTGTCTTCTTAAGTGAAGCAAGTTGTTTTGCTTCCCTTTGCTCCTTTCATCTGCTTCCCTCCTTGGTGGTTCTTTGAAGATCTTCTTGCAAACCTCACAAACCCTAGGAACAACCAAGAATGATAATAATTAGGGTTTGATTAGTCCCCCACTTAGCTTTTACCTTTGTGTCTCTTTGAGTCTTCTCATCTCATCTCATAATCAGGGACTAAACCCTAAAAGCTTTAAGGCTTTGTGATTAAGCTTATGCCTGCATCCTTCTATTAGGATGGAGTGTATAACTTTAATCCTAAGTGTTAAACCCTTAATATTTTTAACTCCTTTAATCAATTCATCTTAATAATCATCAAGACATCAAGCTTGTAACTTGGGCCTTGCATTAGGGTTCTAATTCTTCCTTAATTGGTTAAGAAGGACTAACCCTAGTGTTAATGGACAAGTCCCCCTCAAGATGTCTTACAAACCCTAAAACTCACTTCTTCATCTTATCATTAACTAAAATCCATCTAATAAAGGCCTTGTTTTGTCATGAGGTTAATCCCTAATCATGGATTAAGTTGAGGAGTCTTCCTCAACTTAAACATTCTCATCTATTATCCTTCTATTAGGATGGTGTAATGAGTCTGTTTAATCCCTGGCTATGGCTTAATCTCATTACCTAACACTAAACAAAAACATCTAAATAATCACAAGTAGGTTAATGATCTTAATCCTACACCATGGTGATTAAGTGTGAGATGCTGACTTCACACTTAAGGTATTCTTATTACCCCTAATCAGAGGGAAGATGCGATGAGTTTACTAACCCATTGGTTTAGGCTTAAGCTCATTAACTTATGACAAACTTCAAAAAGCAATAAAAGACTGAAAACTCAAAAAACAAACAATAATCGTCTCCTTCGGGATTCTTTTCTCATCTCATTCACTCACAAACGAGAACTTGCTTCTTCCGTCTAATGCAAGACAGTTTGCACCTGAGCCAGACAGGTCATACACTTGAGCATAGACAAGTAAGCAGTTCACAAGTCAATTTATCTTTCAGTCTCTTTGGGTCGAACTACGGTGTTCTGACTTCCTCATTGCACGAGAGGATACGTAGGCATAACTTAACAGTTATCGAACAAAAGTCTCTGTACATCCCCCCTCTTTCCAGCATTATTATTTAAGCCTCATATTCTTGAGCACTTCACTTTTGTTCCTACACTGACACTTCTCCTATACACTTCACACTTCTTTTACACTGACACCTGTACATCCTTTTCCAGCTCTTTTATACACAGATTGCACTGACACTACCCCTTTAAAACACAAATCTTTTAAGCGTGGATCCCGTCGAGTACGGCGGACAATATGGGTGTTAATACCTTCCCAGGTTGTAACCAACCCCCTTTCTCAGTCTCTCTGGTTCGTGATCGTCTTATCCATATCTTTCTAGGTCTATGCAGCATTACCTTTCCTCCGGGATAAAAATGCCTAGCTGGCGACTCTTGTCTTTTTGAGTTCACTCCTGTGTGTTCTCATTCCTCTCTTCGCCGACCGTTCGCGCTTGTACCGGGATGCAAATCTTTGGGAGAGGCACTCATAGCCTTCAAGAACACTTGAGCTTTCTCCATCAATACCTTGGCAAGGATACCCTTAACTCCACTTCTCGTTTCTAGGACAATGTCTGATTTCTTCAAATGTAAGGCTGCAGCAATGACTTCAGGTTTAGGCACTTTTTCTAAGCCTGTGAAGGGTCTCTGATCAAGGATAGATATACTCAGAAGCTTGGAAAACTCTTCCATTGTAGGAACCAGCTGATAATCTGGGAATGTGAAGCAATGATGTTTAGGATCAAAGAACTGAAACAGAACACTCATCATGTCTTCATTGAACCCTGAAGTGACTAGATCCAGTAGGTGACCATACTTCTTGATGAATTGGGAGTTTTCAGAAACTTGAGAGACCAATTCCTTAAGCTTAGGAGGCACCCCCACAAAGTTGATCCGTATATTATTCCTACGAGTAGAAGCCATGACCTGCAACAAAGAACAAAGATAAATCCTTTGATCCTTGAAATGGTTAATGAAAATGCTATGCTTATGATGCATGATGATGCTATGATGTTATGCTCAAGCCCTAGGTTTGAAGGCTTGCATGAGGTTTAAAGGTAAGTACCCTCCCCTGAAGTTTAGTTGGTTCATCCTGCCCTACAAAAGTAATTGGGTTCTAAGGGATCTCAATATCACCGATCCTTCCCAAGGGTGGTTGTTCAGTAGGCAACTTAATTGCCAACCAAAACCCTCCAAGTTTAGGATCTCAATGAGCGTAGCATCGAGTATCAACCAACTTTAGTCTTCACCAAAGCCGGTTATCTCACTACTTTCTAAAGGCCAAGATGGGATGACTAGGGTTCTAAAAGTCAGTTAGTGTATTGACAACATATGGCAACGTCATATTATCCTCAACTTGCTTAAGGAACATAAGCACCAACCAAGAAGTCACACTAACTATGGCCACCAGATCAACCATATCGGTATACGTCGTACAGTTTCCTTGGTCTATTGCCATTTACCTAAGGTACACTAGATCCGGGTTAGGATCTTTCACACATAAGAGCCCCAACAAGTAAAGTAAAGCAAACAAAGCAAGCAAATTTAAAGTGATCTAATTCCTAAGGGTACCCCTCTTTTACTTAGTATTTTCCCCAGTAGAGTCGCCAGTTCTGTAACACGGTGGGAGAACTGACTTTCTATAAATGTTGCGGATAGCAAGAGTCGCCACCGACTTTTATTTTATCCAAAAGGAAAGGACATAAAAGAACATGAAAGACCTTAAAAGATTTTGAGTTCGGGGGGTAGGTTATATAAAGGGAAGGTATTAGCACCCTTTATATCCATGGTTATCCATGGGCTCTTAGTTACTTAGCTCACTTTGTTTGTTTGCAAGAGTGTAGTGTGTGATTAGAAATTTTAAGTACTTTGTAATGATCCTCGTATGGATGTATACAAAGACTTGTTTTTGAAAATTTGTTTGAACAAATGTGCTGTGAAGAGTATTTTGAGAGGTGTGAGCAAGTAATTAAAAGGAACCTATCCTATGTTAAATCTTTACTGTTCTTATGTTCTTTCAATGGTAAGACTATCCCCATTATTAAGGAATAGGTAGTCATTACCTTGGATGTTAAGGGACATCTGAACTTAGGCAACTGCAAGGTGTCTTTAGCAATTCTTAGGGACTTATCATCTTTTATACGAAGGGACAAGATCATTTATCGTAGGCAACCTCGAAGGGACTTGATCTTATAAACTGAAGGAACTTGATGATATTGGTGAAGGGATCTTGCTTAAGACACCTTACTTGACCTTTTGAAATAGGCAACATGAGAGGTAACCTTAGAAAGTGCAAGATGGCGATCAAAGATCGACTTACGTGTGTGAGTGTTTGTATTTAAATATTTATCTTTTTAAATTAATTATTCTAAGTTGATTTTAATTACAAACATGTTATACACACCCTAGAATTACTAACCACATAGTAAATATTTTCATAATAAAAATAAAGCAAAAGTATAAATCTAAACTATTACAAAGCTTCGGGACAATTACAATATAATCGAGAAATATAATAGCAATAAATAATAATAAGCAATAATAAACAATAATAATAAGAGTGAGGATAAATGGTTAGAAAATAAAAATAGGAGAAAGTAAGAAATTAGCAAAATAAATTAATATTAGGAAGTATTTTAAATATTTTAATAAGGAAAATAGTATTTTAATAATAATAATTAAATTATATACATATTTAATAAATGGTTAATGATTAATTATGATTTACAAAAATATTAAGTTAAATTCTAAAGTTAAGGAAATATTAGGGTTAGGGTTAGTGTTAGGGTTAGAAAAAAATTAGGGTTAGGGTTATAATTATGAGAATTAGGGTTTTACTTATTAATTTATAAAATAAATCAATTTATTTACAAAATATATATATATATATATATATATATATATATATATATATATATATATATATATATATATATATATATATATATATATATATATATATATATATATATATATATATATATATATATATATATATATATATATATTTAATAATATGAACATATAATATAATAAATATAATAATTAGGTTTTTTGAAAATAAAGTTTGAATTTTAAAAATATGAATTTTTTGGTATAAGAAATAATATAAACATTTATTTTAAAATTGATGATTAAAGAAATTAATTAAATTAATTATAATATAAACAAAACAAATAATAAAAAAATGAGAAAAAACACATACCTGGGGCTGTGATTCGAACCCAGGCCCTAGGCTTCAATCATCTTGGACCAACAACATCACCACCAGGCCAAGCGCGCGCTGGTGTTAGTATAGGAGCAGAAATCCTTTTATTACTAACCTGCAAAATATCAAAAAATAAAGCAAAACAAAATGACCTGGGGGGGATCGAACCCAGGACCATTCAATACACAGGCAAACACACAAACCAGCTGAGCCACATGGGGCGCGTACAACATAGAATCAGCAAATAAACATTATATTTTAAAAACAATTATTTGAATTGGATTTTTGGCGCCACTGACTTCATCTTCTTCCTTGGAATTTCCTGCGAATTCACCTGCAAAATTACCTATGAATTTTCCTGCAAATTTTTCAATATCTATAACCTGCAAAAATCACATCTTATGGCTAAGCCTATTGTTTCATCAAATTGATCAGGTTAATGTGATCCTTGGGAGGTCTACCGTCTAGCCATGGTCTTTGAATGGATTTATATGGCCTCATACGCAAAACCCTAAAACGAGCTTCAAACCCTAACAATGGTGAAACTCCAAACCTGCATCGAAACTCATAACAAACTACCCAGAATCCATCTACATCATTCAAAAATAAATATTACAAGCTCAAATTTAATTAATCATGCACAAAACTTATGAATCGAAAAAAAAATATTTGACATAAAACGGATTCAGTTTTCATCATTCATGAGGTTATGGATGCTTATGATCATATGGATAGCATCCTGAGAGTCCAAGGATCATCTCTATGTCTTTAAAATACCTTTAATTTCCCTCCAACTATGAATCTGAAATTTGAAATTTCAATGAATTTTTTGAATGTCAAGAGTGTTCTTGGAGGCTGCAATTTTCGTCCCTTGTCTTAGTAATTGGTTTGTGTATATATGGTGATCCAAATTAGGTCAAGAGTTTATGGATTTGTGGGCTTTTTGAATGCCTTGAGTGTGAAGGAATGTCATGATCAAAAAATATGAAAAAATCAAATATTTGTATTCCAATCTGGTCTAGCACGAATTTGCACAAGATCCAATCATGTTAAACAACATTGATGAATTTCTAGAAGAAGAATCATGTCCAAATATTAATTTTTAGATTTTATTTTGATTTAATTTGATTTAAAAATGAATAAAATTCAAATAAATATCAAACAAAATATAAAAAATCATAATTGCTTGTCATTGGTTCGTGTGGGACGATATCACAAGGATTGGGTTGCACAATGGTAGGCCCATTTGGAAAAAATTGATTCTAAGACCCCATTTGCTCAATATTCTTCTCAAAACTTTCCCAACTTTGCAAAGACACAAATCCCTCAATTTTAAGGCTATGGAGGTGTTCTTGGACATTTTGGAAAGCTTAAAGAGTCCTATAACAAACCTATTTGGTTTAATGTCCATATCCTTTACTAATCTCAAGTTATGCCCTTTGGAAGATGTTGACTTTTTGTTGACTTTTAAAATGACCTATAATGTCTTAGCTCATACCTTCCAAATGAAGCATTTTTGGGCTTGGCTTGTGAGACACAAAGTTGTATAGAATTCAATTTCCTTCAAAATTAGCTTTGGTTGGAAATTTTTTGATGAAGCATGTGAAAGTTATGGCTGGTCAAAGTTTAGTTGACTTTTCCTATGAAAACCCTAATTTAGAAACTCCTGATTCATGATGATCTGAAATCTCCTTGATGAATCATGATCAACCCTTGACCAAATGATGAATTTTACTTCATAAACTTGATGTTGGAAAAAAATCATGAAGTTTGACTTTGGTTTGACCACAGTTGACCTCAGTTTGACTTTTTAACCACTTTGACTGATTTTAGCCCATCTGATCATTTGACTGAGCAAACCTTTTGGGAAAGCCTTGAAACTTGACATAGGGATTCTTGAAGACATGTAGGATGTTATGAAGCTCACTTGAGGCCTTGAAAGTCCATTTAGCCTGATGAAATTCAAAACCCTAGTTTAGGATGCATTGCTTTGGAGGATGCATTGTCTGAGGGGATTGTCAAATTTTCTGACTAATTGTGAACTTTGTGAACCTTGTGAACCTCTTGAGATATCTTGTGAACCTTGTAAACCTTGTGAACCTCTTGGGACACCTTGGAACATATTGTCTTGACTAGGGGATGGCAAATTTTGGGGTGCAACAAGTGTACTCAAGTCTCATTCAATTAAGTGTGTACTTCTCACATCACTCCGAAATGGAATGGATAAGAAGCACACTTAAATATGGAGGAAATACCCAAACCTAGTTCCAAAGGTTGAGCCTTAACACATTAGCCTATTTTATTTTTTAAATGTTTTTGTTATTTTTGGATTAAGAAGTGTTTTTTAGTTTATGTTTGTGAAGCATCCTCATGCTAAGACTTATTAATCATGATAGATACCCTACACCTCATACCCATATGGAATGTATGCAAGTATCCCATGTCAAAGTCCCTTGGCACATGAGAAAGCATCTACCTTTATTAGATGTTTTGCTTTTGTTTTGAGATGAGAGAAATAAGACTCAAGTTGAGAAAGGGAAAACTCTAAGGGAAACTATGACTCGCCCTAGTGTCATCATATAATGGATATCTTATGGTTAATGATGTTTGAAGAACTCTAAACCTAGAAGAAGAGAGAAGAAGAGTAAGTTCACACTCACTTCGAAGATGAGATAAGAACTCAAAGGAATGAAAGGAAGTGAAATGTCAAAGAAGCATAGCATGCTTTTCATAATCACAAGTTGAATGCTTTTAAAAGAGAAGGTAGAAGAGGTATGATTATTGATAAACATCCACATACTCACTTACTTATCATATCCCCTACACAAAAGGTTAGTGTCACAATAATTTGCATATTGGAAACAAAAGCAAAGGAATGAAGACAATTAAGCACCACACTTCCTATAAAGTGAAACTAGGGTTCAAATACAGACTAAGTCTAAAGGTGAAGGTACCTAAAGGTATTATGACTTCTAAAGTCAGTATCATATCCCTAAGGTTGTCCTCTAAGTCTAAGAAACTAAATGCAGGCTAACCAATATCAAACTATGCCTTAAACCCCAAGGAAGTTCTATGTGAGGTTAATGTAGAATGAATGAATGATTATGCAAGATGAACATGTATTAATGCTTTATGGATGACCAAAGTCAGTAGCACACATCATTTATAGATGTATTATAATGCTTTTGAATGGGCATACAAAACATGGGAAGACGTATTCAAGTGATAGATTGATTAAGATAAAGAAGAAGTAAGAAGAAGTAAGCATGTATCATGTAAGAAGAAACATAAGTCTAGATGAAAGTCAAAGATGAAAAGATGATCATAAGATGATGAATGTCAATAGAATATGATAATATGATATGTTAAATATGCACATATACACATATCAAAAGCACATAGCAAACAAGTTCAAACAATTCACCAAACATGCAAATGAAAGTCATATATGTACAAGATGTTTCATACTTGAGATAGATGAAAAATTATGCAACATAACATACAATATATGGATGCTTAGGTATGAAGTCAGTAGCATACTTGATGTGTAATGCAAATGAGATGGAGATATTAACATGTTAGAGGCATACAAACAAGCATAAAAAGCATAGTAGGAGAAGGCATGGAAGAATTAGGTCAGTATGAACATGAAGGCATACATTAAAACAAGAGGTAAACACAAATCACTATGGACCTATAAATGATCAAAGGAGACCTATAAATATATAAACAACCCAAGCAAACCCTTACAAGAGATCTCACGCAATGGCATAAATGCCTTCAAGCAATTATGGCTAAGGAATGACAAGGAAAAATCATAAAAGATACCTCCAATCACGAGCAAGCAAACACATATCAAGCAATGTTCAAAAATTGTGAAATTATACTTCAATTGACCTAAGTCAGAGGCTACTCACTTTCCAAAAGTTCACACAAAAACTCAATGCCAAACTAGGTCAAACAATGGGTGAAAGTTTCATACGGATCAAAGAACAAAGATGCAAAAGGGAGGGACCAAAGTGCAATTAAAAATGGTTTAAAAAATATCTAAAAATGTTTTATGAGGTTTAGGATGTTAATGAATGAATACAAAAATAATGTTGAAAATCTTATGCTATGCAAAATAAATGTTCAAAGTTGAGATGTTAAGAAGAAAACAATTTGAAAAGAAAATAAAAGAAAAATATGAAAATATGGTGAAAAATGATTTAAATCAGAAATGAAAAATATCCAAAATTAGTTAAATGTGTAAAAAGGTTCCATGAATTTTTATGTGATTTTTAGATGTGCAAAATTATTTTATAAAAAATAAAATTGGAACTATATGAAAAGAAAATTAAAAAAAAGGAAGAAACAAGACCAGGGGGTGCATCCATCGCAAATCATGCGTTCAAAATGGAGAATGAGCCTAAAGCTGGGGTGTGAAAAGTAAAGGGAGTCCATGTCCAATGGACACGTGGCTTATGGGAACTATGGTGGACCTCAGTCAAATGTTTAACTCAATCTGAGCCTTAGGATGCAATCAACTAAAGCAATCAAGACAATTATGCAAGATGTGTGGTCCAGATGAGATGCACAAGCTATGATATGGTGGTGCACACACGTGGAATCCTTCAGGAATAAAATTATGGAACGTGAGGAGCATGCATTTCATTAATGTGTTGGCAATGTTTCAAGCGTTAGATCATTTTCATCAAACAGTTGGGACTTACAGTTACACAATCCTAGGGTTTATGAGATTCAGGCAACACCATCGGCCGGAGAAGACTCCGATCGTCTTCTCCAGCCACTCTCAGGCAACTGGTAGTAGCAAACCCCCCCCCCCCCAAAAAACTCACAAAAACGCATACCAAAATGAATCTTAGGCCATGTAGGTTCCATATCCAGCATTCAAATTCACAAATAACTCATAATCAAAGAGAATTGAAACCTAGAAAACTTTGCCCTAACTTTTCAACTATGCTCTTAATGAGCCTATCAACAAGCCAGGTTCATCAATGCTTCTAGCAAGCTTCATAATCAAGCAAAACATCACTAAAATGCAAAAATGAGATACAAAATATTTGAAGAAAATGGAACCTGTTCTTGATGAAGTTGATGTTATAAGAAGACCAGAGGTTACTCCTTGAGTTCTTGAGTTTGAATAGAGCCAAATAAAGGCTTGTAGAGCTTGGATTCTTGCTTGGGAGCTTCAAATTCATAAACTAAATTTTGTAGAAGAAGATAATTCAAGGATTGTTCAATCATTCCATTGATGATTTGTTGAATCTAGATGAGCAAAAATACATAAGAAATGGAAGGAATTCATGTTGGATGCAAAGAGAATCAAAGAGAAGAATGTGAGAGCTTTTTTATGAAATTGAGAAAATGATTAAAGATGCTCTAAAATTCTGTTATGGAGCTTCTTATATCCAGGGTTAGGTTCTAACTACATTAGTTGGTAGTTAGAACCATGTTTGAGTTTAGAGAGATGTGGATTGAGCAATGGAGCTGAGAAAACCAAATTCAAAAAATGATGGATATGTGTGCTTGTTCTTGTGTAGTGATCTCATGACATCCTATGGTATGCATTAGTGATGTATGGTGATGATGGATAGATGATATGGTGTTGCATAGCCTGACTTACAACATAAGTTTCTCATTGTTGAAACTTTTTCCAGATTCATGCATGATGAAGCATGCATACATGTATGTGTAAGAACCTTGGCTAACTAAATGAGGTAATGTGAACCTAAGGTACAAGACATGCGTGTGAATGTGTGTACAAGCACATGACAAAGCTTTCAAACTTGGAAGCCAAGGATCAATGAAAGTGATGATGTTTAGGGATACAAAGCTCCATGTACAATGAATGAAATGATGGACTCTTGTGTGAAAATGAAAGAGGGAGGATCATAGAACAAGTTTGATGTTTGGATCTCAATCAAAATAGGCATCTTAGATGGTTGAAAATTCCTTTGAAGTCAAGCACAGAAAACGGCCCCCATGGATGTGTCAAGTTTTCCCTCAGTCCTAGCCATGGGCCTATGATAAATCAATGTGAGGTCACCATGTTGGAGCCCCTTATCTCTTCATCCCTTGATGGAGAAAAACAGCTTGATATTTGGCACACTACCTGCTTGATGAAATGTTTGGCATCTGGCACGCCCATGACCTGGCTCCCTAGCAAAGTTGCCCAGGTTTTGTCAAACTTTGATTGATCATATATCTCTCAAATTTGATCCAATAGAGATGTTCTTGCTATGGATTTGAAGCTCAAGATGTGCTCTTTAATTGGATCAACTTAGGCCTGAAGTTTGAAGCACTTATCTTGAATAAAGAAGGCTTGCAAGCGAGGGTCAAAATGGCCTAAACTTGCCATAAATAGAAACCCTAAGTTTCTATTTTGGGCAGGTTTGTGATTTCTTGATTTTTCCATGAATCTCTTGACTTTTCTTAATCAAATTTCAACCATTGAACATATTCCACCATGGATCATGATTTTGACCTCAAAAAGTCAGGAGTTGACTTTTTCCTCTACTCAGTTGACTTTTCCCAATTTCTTGATTTTCAAGTAATTGGCCAATTGAAAACCTTCTGAAATGATTCAATAGAGAATATCCCATACTTAGACACTTGATATCATATGGAAAACATTGAAATAAAGTTTGAACCAAAATTTCATCAAGAAGCCTTTTGAACCAGAAACCCTAATTTTTGCCAATTTTTTTATGAGAGGTTGCATTACTTCAACTTTTTGATCAATTTACATCTTCCAATGGCTTGGGGAATCATTTGAGATTATTTGGACTATCAGAGACCCTTGAGGCTTGTTGAGAGGCACTTGGCTCAACTTCTTTGACTTTGAATAATCACATCTTTGTAAATCAACTAATCACACACCTTATGCCTCAATATATGAATGTATGTTTCTTCTTCTTTTGATTTATATGCAATGTAATGTACGAGAATGGTATGCTAAATGGTTTGAAAAAAGAGAGGGAAAATTTTAGGGTGTTACAGTTGCCCCCATTCAATCATTTGTAGAACTGAATGTATGGTAGCAATGACTTTCATATGTTCGAGGTATTAAGGGATTGAATACCCGAATAAACTGGAAAATTTGCACTCTGCGGGAAATAAAATAATCTGAATTTCAAAGGGAGCAGTGATATGAGACCAAAACGAAGGTGGACTCGAACAAGTAAGATTATGTCGAAGGTAGACTTACGATAATGTTTGAGATCAAGCCGAAGGTGAACTCGAAGAAGTAAGACCAAGTCGAAGATGGACTTACAAAGAATGAGACTAAGCCGGAGGTAGACTCAAACAGAGATGCGAGACCAAGCCGAAGATGGACTCAAAACAGTAAGACAATGCTGAAGGTAGACTTACAACATGGTTCGAGATCTATCCAGAGGTGAACTCGAAAAAGTAAGACCAAGCTGAAGGTGGACTTACAAAGAATGAGACTAAGCCAAAGGTAGACTCAAACAAAGAAAAAAGACCAAGCCGAAGGTGGAATCAAAGAAGTAAGAGTGTGCCGAAGGTAGACTTACGATAAGATTCGAGATCAAGCTGAAGGTGAACTCGAAAAAGAAAGACCAAGTCGAAGGTGGGCTTACAAATGTGAGACATGACATATGTTTTGAATAATGTCAAAAACTTGGTATGATTGAAATGTTGTGGGGAACACAAGAAAGAAGGAATGATCTCATGAAGAAAAATCATATTGAAGAAACTTTGACTGCATGTGTTGTCTCAACCGGCTGACTGAACATGTTAGCTTATTCAGATTTGAGTCGGCTCACTGTTTTCCATGAGCAAGCTCTATTGAAGTGATTTTTCCTCCAGATCTATCGGGTCCCAACAGGCTGACTGAACAGGTCAGCTCATTCAGATTTGAGTCGGCTCACTGCTTGCCATGAGCAGGCTCAATTGTAGTGTTTTTCCTCCAGATCTCTCGGGTCTCAGCCTGAGGCCAATTTTTGGCTAGCTCATTGGGAATTTTGAGTCAGATCATCTCTTCATTTGAGTCAGCTCATTTAAGGTGTTTTTCCCTCTTGTTCTCACAGGTCTCAACAGGCTGACTAAGCATAATTTTTGGCTGGCTCATTGGCCCTTTTGAGTCGGCTCATTCATTCATTTGAGCTGGCTCATTCTTGTAGCTGTCATTTTTTTCCAATTATTTTTACTTTCTATTTTCTGTTATTGACTAACCAACATAAATAGCTGCTTATATTTCATTTGAGAAATTAACAAGAAAAGTGAAAGATATACACACTTCTCTCTTCATCTTCTTCTTCCTTGCATCCATCAACAATCACACATAATAATCTTTGTTGATCAAGGTGTTAGTTTCGAAGATAACATTCAATCTTGAAATAGAGATTTCAGATTGGGTTTTAAGAGTATGGGTTTTTCTTGGAAAAATATGAAGGGTTTTTTCCTCCAAGATCATTGAAGGTTTGGGGGTTTTTGCACACAACCATCGTTCGTACATTGAGTCGAGTGAGGTAGATTGAAGATCAAGTTGATCGTTCTTTCATATCACGGTAGACAGAGGATTACGAAGATCTTTGTGGGTTCACAAGTGTTGAAGAAACTCAGACGTGCTCAAAGTTTGGAGGATCGTATATCCTTGCAAGAAGGGAGTCGTTAACTGGAGGATTTCTCGACACGCGTGAAGGACTTGGTTCGTTTTGAATCAAGGGGCAAGAAGAAGTTGTGACAACATTCAACTCGGATTGGTTTGTTGTTTCATTTTTTCTTCTTGTAAAAACAATTGCATATTAATGAAATTGCCCAATTCAGTTGAGAATTGGGGGTAACGTACTTCTAGCGAGGACGGTGAAGGAATTGCCTAAACAAATCTCTTGTGTCCTTTAATTTCTTCTCTTTTACTCTTTCTGCATACTTTGATTTTGTGTGACTTGAAAATTTTGGTTCGTGATAGTTAATGCACACCAACTGTTTGTTAAAGTGTTGCTTTCAAATTGACAGCAAGTTTGTGAAAAATCCTGCACTACTTGAACATCAAATAACACTTTGTTTGGGAGCACACCAAGTGTTTGTGAAAAAGTCAAAACACACAAAATCAATTCTTTTGTGCAAATTTTCTTCCTATATTTCATTGTTAAGAGTGGTTTATCAGTTGGTGTGAAACTAAGCGAATTTATTGCATTGTATTAATATCTCTCGACGTCATTTAATTCTCATTTGGTTTCAAGTGCATATCCGATCTCCGATGACATAATTTTGTATTAGATGATTTTTTCGGGGAAATTTCGCAAAATATTTTTCAACTAATTTTTTAACAGTAAATTTTAAAAAGGGATATATTCAATCCCCATTCTAGATTCGCGCCATCGTCTAACAAGTGGTATCAGAGCACCTGTTTATCTAGTGTTTCACATATAACTTTTTAGAAAATGGATAAAGATCCAACGGGGGCATATAATAGAGCTCTAGTTTTTACCAGAGAAAACTATAGTCACTGGAAGGATTTTATGCGCATTCATATCAACTCTGTTGATAGAAACATTTGGAAGGTTATTCAAGACGACCCTTTTCAAATAACTATGATCGGTCCGGATAACGTCCAAATTGAAAAACCAGAAGCACAATGGGATGAAAACGATGAAAAGAAATATAGCTATGATTAGAAAGCTCGAAATATTCTTATATCTTCTTTGGGAGCGGGTAAATATTTTTGGGTCTCTCATCATACTACGGCCAAGTCTATGTGGGAAGTGTTACAGGTTGCCCATGAGGGAATCAATGATGTGAAGCTTGCCCGAATTAATACGTTGCAACAAGAGTTTAATTGATTTCACATGAGCCAAGGGGAAACCATTGGTGAAATGGGAAATAGATTTTCTCACTTGAAGAATCGCTTAAACGCACTTGGCAAAACCACTCCTAACGATGTAGCTACTAGCAAAATCTTAAGATGTCTTACTAGGGAATGGTTGCCAAAAGTTACGGCAATCAAAGAAGCCAATGACGTAAGGACCTTGGATTTGACGACACTTATTGGAAAGCTACAAGAGCATGAGCAAGAGCTCTTAAATTTACATGAGCATGAAGAAAATGAGAAAAAGGAAAAGAATGAAAAACCAAAGGACAATGAGAAGAAGAAGAAGTCTATTGCATTGAAGGCTTGTATTTCAAAATCTTCCACCAATAAAGATTGTGAGAGTGAATCAAGTGATGAATACGATGAATACAATGAGGATATGAGGTTGTTTGTTAGAAGATACAATCGGTATCTTAGAAATAATGAAATATCCCATTCGGACAAGCGCCTTATTAACTTAGAAGGTAATCTAACCCCTCCAAGCAAGAATCAAACAAAAGTACCAAAGGTAAAGGATCATGTTACAATTATGGAAAACTGGGGCACTACAAACTGGAATGCCCATTGTTAAAGAAAGACAAAGTCAAAGACAAGTATAAAAGGAAAGGCAACAAAGCTAGAAGGGCATATATCGCATGGGAAAGTGATAGTGAATCTTCTAGTAAAGCAAGCTCAAGTGATGAGGAAGAGAAAGTGAATCTTTGTCTTACGACACACAAAAAGGGCAAAAAGCAAGTAAGACATGCTAAATATGATAAATTTGAAAATTTGTCTTATTCTGATTTACTTAGTACTTTTAAAGTTCTCCACCAAGAAGCTAAATAAGCTTTTAAGCGTGTAGCATCCAATAGGCGTATTTTCAAAAACTTAGAGAAAAAGGTTTTTGATAATCAAAACGCTTTGGAAGCTCTTAAGCACTCTATGGTGGAATTTATTAAAGAAGACAAACGAGAATGTCATAACTTTCATAGTTTTGAAACTTGTTGCATTTGGCAAAAAGAAGTCAAAACTCTTCAAGCCAAATTAGACAAAATGTCACAACCAAAGATGACATTTGCTATTGATCCCTCAAATTTTATAGAATCTATGAATAATCCATATCAAAGATATACTTATGTAGTGAGAGATCAAAATAACAAACATGAATATAAACCAATCTTGTGTTGTCTTTATTATTGCAAGAGGGGTCACACTATTGCTAAATGTCGATTTAGGAGATTTTTGGTCCCTAAAGGCATTTTTCAATGGTTTCCTAAATGCAACCAAAGTTTCACTCACACACAAGGACCCAATGAGAATTGGGTACATCTTTCTCTTGTTTAATCATGTGGTGGAGTGTCTTGAGGCTACGGAGAAACAATGGTTTCTTGATAGTGGATGCTCAAGACACATGACGGGTGACATCTCCTTATTCTATGACTTTGTGGCTAAGAAGAAAGATTTTGTTACCTATGGTGATAACAACAAGGGAGCTATACTCGGCAAAGGTAGTGTAGATAATCCCTCTTCTACATCTATCTCTAATGTCCTTTTAGTTAAAGGCATTAAACATAACCTTATTAGCATTAGTTAATTATGTGACAAGGGATACAATGTATCTTTTTCAAAAGAAGGTTGCATAATTAAACATGATGATAAGAAGGATGATATGTTTAAGGGCTTGAGGGTAAATAATGTATACATGCTTGATTTGAACATGGTATCCATTAATAATCCTAAGTGCCTAGTCTCTAAGAGTGATGATTTTTTGCTTTGTCATAGATGCTTAGCACACATTAATTTTGACTTGCTTAACAAAATTGTTTCCAAAGATTTGGTAGTTGGTTTGCCTAAAATATAGTTTACTAAAGATCATCCTTGTGATGCTTATCAAATGGGTAAGCAAACAAATATATCTTTTAAATCCAAAAACATAGTCTCAACAACTAGACCTCTTTAACTTCTACATATGGATCTATTTGGTCCATCTAGAGTCAAAAGTCTAGGAGGAAATGACTATGGTTTTGTTATTGTAGACGACTACTCAAGATTTTGTTGGACAATTTTCTTAGCAAGTAAAAGTGACACTTTCTCCGCATTTGAAACATTTGCCAATATATCTCAAAACAAACTTAACACAAAAATTGTAATGATTCTAAGTGACCATGGAGGTGGACGAATGTATCACATCTTCATGTCTTTGGATGTAAATGCTTTGTGTTAAATAATGGAAAAGAAAACCTTGGTAAATTTGATTCAAAGGCGGATAAAGGTATCTTTCTAGGATACTCAAATTCAAGTAAGGCATATAGAGTATAGAACAAGAGATTTCTTATTTTTGAATCCGTGCATGTTTCTTTTGATGAATCTTGTCTGAAAGTTGTCAGAAAAGATAGTGTTGTTATTGGTGCAGGTACTTCCTCTGAAGAGATTGTTAAAGACCAGGATGAGTCTCGTGTTGAACCCATTCTGGATTTTGTTGACAAGGAACGGAGATAGGATCTAATCTTAAAGATGAATATAGCACATCAATTCAAAATAACTTACCTTTGGAGTGGAAAACTTCTAAAGATCACCCCATCGACAAATTTTCTTGGAGATATCTCAAAGGGAGTCACCACTCGATCAAGGATAAGTAATTTATGTTTTCATTATGCTTTTGTCTCTCAAATTGAGCCTAAAAACTCTAAAGATGCTTTACTAGATGAAAATTGGTTTTTAGCTATGCAAGAGGAACTTAATCTGTTTATAAGAAATGAGGTTTGGGACCTTGTTCCACCTCCGCGAGGTCATCGAGTAATTGGCACAAAATGGGTATTTAGGAATAATATGGAAGAAAACGGTATTATTACTCGCAACAAGGCCCGTCTTGTTTCTCAAGGGTATAACCAAGAGGAAGGCATAGACTATGAGGAAACTTATGCTCCTGTTGCCCGACTCGAGGCTATACGCCCTTTACTTGCATTTGCATTCTAACAAAATTTTAAGCTATATCAAATGGATGTAAAAAGTGTGTTCCTTAACGGATACATAAATGAGGAAGTGTATGTTTTTCAACCTCCCGGATTTAAATATCATGAAAAACCTAATCATGTTTACAAGCTAAAACGTGCTTTGTATGGTCTCAAACAAGCTCCTAGAGCTTGGTATGAGTGCCTTAGAATTTTTTTGTTAAATCAAGGTTTTTCAAGAGGAAAGGTTGACACTACTCTTTTCATTAAACAAGAAGGAAATCACTCAATATTAGTTCAGGTGTACGTAGATGAAATTATTTTTGGGTCTACTAATATGAAGTTAGTCAAGGAGTTTTCAAGTTCTATGCAAGGTTAATTTGAGATGAGTATGATAGAGGAGCTCAATTTCTTTCTCGGACTCAAAATTAGACAACTTGAAGAAGTCACCTTCATAATTCAAACAAAGTATTGTAATGAACTTCTTAAAAGGTTTGATATGACAAATTCGAAACCTATTGATAGACCAATGCCTACGACGGAAAGTCTCGGTCGTGATGTAAATGGTAAGGATGCAGATATAAAAAGGTATCGAGGTATGATCGGCTCTCTTCTTTATCTTACCTCGTCTCGTCCGGATATAATGTTTAGTGTTTGTATGTGTGCTAGATTTAAATCTTTCCCTAAGGAATCACATTTAAAATTTGTTTGAACGCATTCTTAGATATCTTTGTGGTACTTCTAAGTTTGGTCTTTGGTATCCTAATGGTAGTGATTGTTCTTTGGTAGGTTTTTCCGATTCCGACTTTGCCGGTTGCAAAGTGGATAGGAAAAGCACTAGTGGCACTTTTCATTTCTTTTCAACTTCTCTTGTTAGTTGGCATAGCAAAAAGCATGTTTTCTTCACTTTGTCAACTGCCGAGGTGGAATATATTGCGGCCGAAAATTGTTGTGTCCAAATTTTATGGCTAAAACAACAATTAAACGACTTCAATATTATTCTTAAAAATATTCCAATTATATGTGACAACACTAGTGCAATAAACCTTACCAAAAATTCAATCTTACACTCGCGCACTAAGCATATTGAAATTCGATATCACTTCCTTAGAGATCATGTAGTGAAAGGAGATGTGGTATTTAAACATGTTGAAAGTTCAAATCAACTTGCCGACATTTTTACAAAACCACTAGACACTGAACCTTTCTTTCATATTCGTAGGGAACTTGGTGTTCTTGACATTTCAGATCGATCTTAATCTTGAAAATGTCTATTATATATTATTGTTTGACTCAATATATTTCTTTACTAACAACTCATTTATTGAAGTGTTTGCATTTGATTATTCATCCAACATTGTCACATCTACGAAGTAATATCATTCCCATTATGTTTGTCTCAAGTATCTTGTTTAATATATAGATATTTGTGAGACATCTATGATATAAATTAAATAAGTGTGTGTGTGTGTGTGTGTGTGTGTGTGTGTGCTTTTGTATGTGTTCTTATATATCTTTTGTGTTGTTCAAAATATCAAAAATAGTAATATGTTTGTCTTTTGGATGCATTATGATATGATATTATGATGATTTTGTATGATATTGTTAAAAATTGTGGTGTCTTCTCATCCTGCACGCTCGGGTCCCAACAAGTCAACTCATGCGTCGGCTCATGGACCCTTGTGTGTTGATCTCTAGCATGTTTGAGTCAACTCATGCTTTGAAAATACGTGTTGTCTGCATATTTAGACTTCCTAGGTCGGCGCCTCTTGCTTTCTACCAAAAATTTATTATTGATTTAAATTTCTTTAATGCCATTAATCATTTTATTTTAATAACATACATTTATTTTCATAATTCATTTCATCTTAATCAAGCATCTCATGAAGAGCATTCTTGCATCTCATTTCATTTTAACTTGCATTCTTGTTAGTTTTGTATTATCCACATGACAATTGTTTCTATTTTTGTGTGTTGACTTCTTTTCCTTTTATCGTTATTTGGATAATGTTCCTTTATTATGGTTGGTTATTTATTATTTATCATTGGTTTCCATTCATCTCTTATAGTGTGTTTGTGGATATTTGAATTTTATTGCAATTGGTTTTCTCATAATGAGTTTATGGATAGTATTGTTATTTGATATTGATTACTCATCTTTCTCTCTTTTTATGTTTTCAAAGGGGGGGATATGTAGAAAGTGTAAAGTATTTCATGTGGTGGCATATATTCAGGGGGAGTATGGTATAATCGCTCGTACGTTACAATTTCAATAAGTTTTAGCCATCATAGAAAAAGGGAGAGTTTGTGAGACATGGCATATGTTTTGAATAATGTCAAAAACTTGGTGTGATTGAAATGTTGTGGGGAACACAAGAATGTTGTGGGGAACAGAAGAAAGAAAGAATGATCTCATGAAGAAAAGTCATATTGAAGAAATTTTGACTGCATGTGTTGTCTCATTCAGATTTGAGTCGGCTCACTGCTTGCCATGAGCAGGCTCAAATGAAGTGATTTTTCCTCCATATCTCTCGGGTCCCAACAGGATGACTGAACAGGTCAGCTCATTCAGATTTGAGTCGGCTCACTGCTTGCCATGAGCAGGCTCAATTGAAGTGATTTTCCTCCAGATCTCTCGGGTCTCAACAGGCTGCATGAGACCAATTTTTGGCCGGCTCATTGGGAATTTTCATTCGGCTCATCTCTTCATTTGAGTTGGCTCATTTAAGGTGTTTTTCCTCTTGTTCTCACGGGTCTCAACAGGCTGACTAAGCATAATTTTTGGCTGGCTCATTGGCCCTTTTGAGTCGGCTCATTCATTCATTTGAGCTGGCTCATTCCTGTAGCTGTCATTTTTTCCAATTATTTTTACTTTCTATTTTCTGTTATTGACTAACCAATATAAATAGCTGCTTTCATTTCATTTGAGAAATTAATAAGAAAACTGAAAGATATACACACTTCTCTCTTCATCTTCTTCTTCCTTGCATCCATCAAGAATCACACAGAATAATCTTTGTTGATCAAGGTGTTAGTTTCGAAAATAACGCTCAATCTTGAAATATAGATTTCAGATTGGGTTTTGAGAGTGTGGGTTTTTCTTGGAAAAATCTGAAGGGTTTTCTCCTCCAAGATCATTGAAGGTTTGGGGGTTTTTTGCACACAACCATCGTTTGTACATTCAGCCGAGTGAGGTAGATTGAAGATCAAGTGGATCATTCTTTCATATCACGGTAGACGGAGGATTACAAAGATCTTTTTGGGTTCACAAGTGTTGAAGAAACACAGTCGTGCTAAAATTTTGGAGGATCGTATATCCTTGCAAGAAGGGAGCAGTTAACCGGAGGCTTTCTCGACACACGTGAAGGACTTGGTTTGTTTTGAATCAAGGGGCAAGAAAAAACTGTCACAACATTCGACTCGGATTAGTTTGTTGTTTCATTTTTTCTTCTTGTAAAAACAATTGCATATTAATGAAATTGCCCAATTCAGTTGAGAATTGGGGGCATAGTACTTCTAGCAAGGACGGTGAAGGAACTGCGTAAACAAATCTCTTGTGTCCTTTACTTTCTTCTCTTTTACTCTTTCTGCCTACTTTGATTTTGTGTGACTTGAAAATTTTGGTTTGTGATAGTTAGTGCACACCAACTGTTTGTTAAAGTGTTGCTTTCAAATTGACAGCAAGTTTGTGAAAAATCCTGTACTACTTGAACATCAAAATAACACTTTGTGTGGGAGCACACCAAGTGTTTGTGAAAAAGTCAAAACACACAAAATCAATTCTTTTGTGCAAATTTTCTTCCTATATTTCATTGTTAAGAGTGGTTTATCAATTGGTGTGAAACTAAGCGAATTTATTGCATTGTATTAATATCTCTCGACATCATTTAATTCTCATTTGGTTTCAAGTGCATTTCTGATCTCCGGTGACATAATTTTGTATTAGACTATTTTTTCCGGGAACTTCCGCAAAATATTTTTCAACTAATTTTTGAAAAGTAAATTTTAAAAAGGGATCTATTCAACCCCCCTTCTAGATCCGCGCCATCGTCTAACAACAAATAATGAGACTAAGTCAAAGGTAGACTCAAACAAAGACACGAGACCAAGCCGAAGGTGGACTCGAAGAAGTAAGACTATGTCGAAGGTAGACTTATGATAAGATTCGAGATCAAGCCGAATGTGAACTTGAAAAAGTAAGACCAAGCCGAAGGTGGACTTACAAAGAATGAGACTAAGCCGAAGGTGTAACACCCCAAATATACCCATCGGAAATTCATAAATTAGAGTATAAAACATCAAGTTATAAATAGGTGTCACATTATCAACTTAATAAACTCCAACAATCATTAATTGCATATACATGTAGATACATAACACTTCAACTTTGGCTGGCAATTAACAATGTATTTATTCTTTAAAAGAAACAACTTTTATTACTAAATAATATGTTTATCATTTCAACTTGATTTTCATAACAACTTTATTCAACTTATATAACATCATTCCAACAACTTAACATCTTAATCAATACAACTGTTACATTCAACTACAAAAAGAAAACAACATTTATCCAACAAGTTTCAACCCCCGAGTGTTATGTATCAGAGCGATGACACCGACTTGATTCTACTAAGGTAAGCAACTATATTATGGAATACCTGCACGTTACCAACATAGGGGAAACATTCAAACAGAAGGGGTGAGATATATAACAATATAATTAGAATATATGATAAATAACATATTAGACTAGATTACATAAATTACCACTTCACAACTTACAAACAACGTCGACCAACATTAGGTACAACCCGACAACATAATTATACAACTTTAAAATGCAACTTTGACAAATGCACATGCATGTGGTACCATTGGAGTGAAACTCCCAACTTAAAATATACCAGGTTATCGAGGTATCTGCAAGGCATAAGCCTTCAACTTAATAATTTTGCCAATCCAGACCAATGTGGTGAGCATCAGCTCCAACTTATAAATTCAATGTATCCCATGATACAATGACACAAAACATAACAACAACTAACTCATAACAACCTACAACGAACAACTCAGAACAACATAGCAACTTTTAATTCAACACCGATTCACCCTTGGCCACATGCCTACAATGTATCAACGTTGGCCAATGGCCTCTAACAACAACGACAACTCAACGTTGGCTTTATGCCTTAAAAAACCCACAACTACAACAAAACAACTTTGGCTTAAGGGCCTGCAACTTTACAACAACAATCAGCAACTATACAACTTATAACAAAGCAACACAACCCAAGAGCAACCAAATTTACTATGCTCTTATTCACACAAATTCCGACTAAAACTAACTAATTAATTTATTTACTATGCTCCGTTATTACTATTTACTACCCAGCTTATTATCATACTTCTATTAAATCCATGACAGCAACTACATACCAAAACCTGCTACTAAAGTACTATCACACTGCTTCTACTAAACAAATTCTTCTGCTCATTAGTTATACTGCCACTAAGTTATTCAATTTAAGCATTACTACTGTTACTGCTAATTAACTACTACACTGCTACTCCAATATTTTCTTCTAAGTGTTTCTGGTATTGGTACTACTTAATCATGTTACTGTTATTCAATAAATCTCGTCAAAGTGTTATTTATACTTGCTGATCCTCAACTTAATTAATCCTGCTACTAGTAAAACTAATGGGATTTACTTCTTCAATAACGCCTTTGGACACAAAGTGTAGGTACCTCCATTACGCAGGGCATTCAGAAAGAAGCCAACTGTAATACAACCAAGAAGAAACCCAAAACTCAACATACCACAAGGTGACATTCGTCACATTAACAACCCCGTCCATCACACTAGGTGACGTTCGTCACAAGGGGGTGACAGTCGTCCCACTCCCAAACCAGTGACGTTCTTCACATACAAGGGACAATCATCCCAACGTGATTTCCTACGTTCTTCTCTTCTCATTCCTCTTTGGTTTTCTTATTCTGTCCAGATTCTTCCTTCGCATCCATTCCAAATCAACACGGTACAATAGAAACCTGAATAATCCTACTCCAACAACATAAATTACTTATCATATGACTAATTCGACAACATCAATTAATTCTTACCACCTTCAGTATCAATTACGAAATCAACACATATAAACAACATAATTCAACTTGCACATGCAACATATACAACATACAATACAACATACACATACACAAAAAATACCAACTACTTAATTTACGATTTATTAGACAACTTTGATTAACCCCTTTTTTTATTCAACAAAACAACACAAGCACTGACATCAATAATTTATACAACCAATCCCGTATGTTTTCATCATACAAACCCGATTAGAGAGTTAGAACCCCACCCTTACCTTGGATTGGAGATCACTCTAATTCTCCGATTGGATTCTCTCACCGTATCTACGTGTTCTCTACCAAACCTTTATGCCTTTTCTTTGCAGCCTTTCTACTTTCACGTCTTTCTCCCAAACCCTTATTCTTATTTTTTTTCTGATAACTTAATTCTCTTATTCCACTCAACATATAAATCTCCTTATTTTTCTCCACTAATACTTGATCAATACTTAGTCTTCCTTGTTTTTCTCTCTTCCACCCAATTATTAATTAATAATAATAATAATAATAATAATAATAATAATAATAATAATAATAATAATAACTTCCCAAAGTTCTTATAATTTCTTTATTAATTCTATTGGGCTTAATTCTACACCTCACCATTACTACTTCTATACACAAGCCTAATTTTCATTCCTTTTTATTCTTTTCTTATAACTATTATTATAATTATAATATCTCAATTGGACTTACTAAATAACACCTCCACGATTACTACTACCAATGCAACGACTAAGCCCACTCAAGTAAAACACTCTCCTAATTCCATAATATTAATTCAATATTATTTCTCCCAACTAAATCGACTAATTACCGAATCTCGAATAAATTTACCAAACAACCCAAAACAACATATTCAACTATAAACGGAAAATATTCAATATTATCTTCCACAACATAAAGCAACTTATTTAATTAATCCAACTCAAACCAACTTAGAAACATCAACGTAACATTCCAATATTTCGGAATCAACTTAAATCATCATAAACGACACAAACCAACGTAAATCAACACAAATACGCAAATCAACACAACATAATACACATATATTAATTAAATAAAAGGGCGTTACAGAAGGTAGACTCAAACAAAGACACGATACCAAGTCAAAGGTGGACTCGAAGAAGTAAGACTATATCGAAGGTAGACTTACAACAAGGTTATCATGAAATCTGACTCTGCAAGGGAAAACCAGTATCTGAGGGTAAGATTAACAAATGCACAATCCTTTGGTTATTTTGAAATCATGTCCAAGAATGTGCTAAGCATTCTCTGTGGGAATATTCAGGTATGAATGATGATTCACATTTTTAGGCCTTCGAGCAAGGTACCAAAATTAGCTTATGCTTCGTATGCATATGTTTGAATTTTTCCATGGTGTAATGCTCCATAATGACGTAAATGTTATGCTTTAGAGGATGTAAATGTAATGATGATTACTAAATGCAAATTCAAGGATATCTTTTGATGAGGAAATGATAGGTATCCCTGGAAACTTTACTGGGGAGAAAACTTATTTGATTTTAGGACTCCATGCAGGGAATAACATCTTTGCTGGTGAGGATGCTAATGATACACTGGCTCTGAACCGCCACAATTTCCAAAAATCAATTAGACTTTGAGAGGTTGTAGAGTGATGACCCTGCTAGGGAATTTGATTCGGGAGGAACACCACCCGTAGAATTTCGTTGGGGAAGTGACAAACTTCTGACCTGGATGAGGAAAGGATTTGTTGATACTCTGGTGAGGAAAAATTATGTTGGGGAATTACTCAGGAACAACATCCTCTATTGGGGGAGAGATGCCAATGAATATTAGACTTTGGTTAGGGAAGACTGCGAACAACACCGTGCAAGAAGGAAAACCATCTACTTCTTACTATGTTCACCACAACTAGGGAATAAGGAATCCACATGTACTGTTAGGGATAAGAAGACTCTCGTGAAGAATACTTCTCCGTAGGAGGAAGACTCTCTACTTAGGGATATCCATCTTTCGTCGCCCTGTTGGGAAAGACTTCAATCTTGGACTCTTCTGGGGACGATGAGGTATGAATACCTTTATTGGAAAACATCAATGAGAATGCTTTCTGCTGAAGATAAGAGTTTTGAGTCGACTTTTACTGGGTATAATAGATACAAAGCATCTCTTAATAATGATACCCTCTTCTGGGGGAACACCAACCCCTTTTGTTGCTCTGTTGGAGAAAGGTAATCCACTGAAGCCTGTTGAGGAAAAATTTATTTGATGCCTTGTGTTATGCCTGGCTTTGTTTTACTCCGTACATGCAAATTGGTGAACTTAACTGATAGTTCCTACAAAATAGAAGATTAGATAAGCCCACATGCCACAGGTCTATGGTCTGAGTTTACCATCCCTATTACTCAATGATTAAATTATATGTCAAGTGTGTTTCTCTTAAGCATGTATTACAAGGCATCAATATCTTCGCAGTGCAATATCTATCACAATTTTTGGACTTTTTTTGCAATCAACAATGGTTAATGCAAACAAAAACAACACAAGCTATTTGGATGAAATACAATTCGTTTATTGAAAAGTGGTAGTAAATAGGCGTTACTCCACGAAGCAATCTCTAGAAAGAGGAAATTGCACAAAAGGGAAAATAAACTATCCTAATGGCAATGTGAAATTGGATCCCATCAAGTTCCAACCCGGCTATGACCCGTATATTCTCGAGACTCTCCGCATACTTCGCTTTTGGGGAAGACAATTGGACTGATTCTTAACCTTCAGATCACCCATTGTCGTAGATGACGAATCACAGATCATGCAGATCGCATTTTTTTGTTTCAATCCCTCTTATGCATGGACCTCCCTTTCGGGTTTTCAATCCACCGGGATACCCTTTTTTGCCTGAGTTGTCCAATGCGGATTTTTAACTCATCGGGAGTACATTTTTTATTTATATCCCTAATTTTAGCCCGAGCCTTTTTATTCTGTTTTTGGCTCGTCAGGATGCCATTTTTTCCTGGACTCTTTATCCTGTTTTTGTGCAATGGATCTCTTGTATACGAATTAGTTTTTAAATGTTTCTACATTGACAGGGGATGAAAAGTCTTCCCCATCCATGGTTGTTAACATCAAGGCTTCGCCCAAGAATACCTTCTTAACCACGAATGGACCTTCATAGTTGGGAGTTCACTTGCCCATGTGATCTGTTAGAGGAGGAAGAATCTTTTTCAGTACTAAGTCATCGGGTATGTAACATCGAAGAGTTACCTTTTGATCGAACGCACATTTCATCCGCCTTTGATACAATTGTCCATGGCATACAACTACTAAACGTTTCTCCTTGATGAGGCTCAAATGGTTGAATATGGCCTAAAGCCATTCAAATTCATCAAGCTTGACATCCATCATTATCCTCAAGGAGGGAATCTCAACTTCAATTGGTAGGACTGCCTCCATACCATACACTAGTGAGAATGGAGTTGCCCCGGTTGATGTGCATACAAATGTTCAGTACCCATGTAATGTGAATGGTAACATCTCATGTCAATCTTTATATGTCAACACCATCTTCTCTATGATCTTCTTGATGTTCTTATTGACCGCTTCGACAGTGCCATTCATCTTCAGTGGTACGAAGAAGAGTTGTGATGTTCGATCTTAAAATCCCAATATAACTCCGCCATCATCTTGTTATTGAGATTAAAACCATTATCAGTAATGATTATTTCGGGTATTCTGTATCGACAAATGATGTCCCTCTTTATGAATCGGGCTACAACCTGTTTGGTGACATTAACATAAGACGCCACTTCCAGCCACTTGGTGAAGTAGTAAATGGCAACCAGAATGAAGCGATGACCATTTGAAGCAGTAGGCTTGATCTTTCTGATCATGTCAACGCTCCATATTGCAAAAGGCCAAGGAGAAAACATGACACTCACAGATTAAGAGGCACATTCATCTTATCAACATAAATTTTACATTTATGACATTTGCGGGAGTATTTGCAACAATCGGATTCCATGGTAATCCAATAATACCCCAATCTCAAAAGCTCCTTTTCCATGGCATGTCCTCCGTTATGGGTACTGAAGGATCCCTCGTGAACTTCCTGCATTTACATGTTTGCTTTGTGTCTATCCACGCATCTGAGCAGAACCATGTCAAAGTTCCTTTTGTATAACACATCATCCTGATTTAAGAAGAACCCACCAGCCAACCTCCTCAGAGTCTTCTTATCTTTGTTGGATGCACATGTCGGATATTCTTGACATTTTAGGAAACATTTGATATCATAGTACCAAGGTTTATCATCATTGGTCACATCGGTTGCACAAACACATAAGCGGGCCTTTCGAGACGAGATACCATAATTCTGGGCACATAATTCCATTGTTGGACTTTAATTATGGGGGACAAGGTTGTTAGGGCATCAACAAATTTATTTTCATCACGAGGTACATAATGAAGCTTTACCGTCGTGAAGAACGTCAAAAACCTCCTCGTGTAATACCTGTATGGAATCAAACGTGTTTGATGAACAAGCCACCTTTTGTTAACCTAATTAATGACCAAAGTTGAATCACCGAATATATCGAGGGTCTTAATTTGCAAATTATTTGCCTCCTCAATCCCCATTATGCAAGCTTCATATTCTGCCTCAATGTTGGTGTATTCAAACGTCAAACAGGAAGCGAATGGCATGTGAACTCCTTCCGGTGTGATAATGACGACACCAACTCCGTTGCCATTCATGTTAATGGCCCCATCTAACATCAGACTCCATTTGGATTCAGGTTCTGGCCCCTACTCCGGGAGTGGTTCTTCGTAATCTTTCTATTTGAGGAACATGATGTCTTCATCAGGGAATTCAAACTTCATTGGCTGATAGTCATCAATTGGTTGTTGGGTCAGGTAGTCTGACAATACGCTTCCCTTGATGGATTTCTAGGAAGTATATTGAATTTCATATTCAGTCAAGACCATCTTCCAACGCGCGACCGTTCCGGTTAGTGTTGGTTTCTCGAAGATGTACTTGATAGGATCCATCTTGGAAATGTATAAGTTTGTGTGAATAAGCATGTATTGCCTCAATCACTTAGCATCCCATGTCAGTGCACATCATATCTTCTCAAGCATTGAGTATCTGGACTCACAGTATGTGAACTTCTTGCTCAGGTAGTAGATGGTGTGCTCCTTCCTACCTATCTCTTCATGTTGATCGAGAATGCAACCTATTGACCCTTCAAGTACTGTAAGATACATAATCAAATGCCTCCCCGGAACTAGAGGCATGAGGATTTAAGGTTCTTGCAAATAATCTTTTATTCTGTCGAATGCCATTTGGCAATCGTCATTCCACCTAACATTCTGATTCTTTCTCAAGAGCTTGAATATTGGTTCGCATGTAGTTGTTAGGTGAGATATGAACCGTGCAATGTAGTTTAATCTACCTAAGAAACCACACACTTAATTTTCGGTTTAGGCTCAGGAATTTCTTGAATAAATTTCACCTTTGCATGATTAACCTCAATCCTTTTTTCACTTACAATGAAACCCAACTATTTACCGGAGCACACTCCGAAGGAGTATTTGTTTGGATTCAGCCTTAGTCTGAACTTTCGCAACTTGTCAAACAGCTTGGCCAAGTTGACTAGGTGCTCTTAGTCTAAAACAAAGCATGAATCATCATTCATGCAATGCACCCCCATTGGATCCCATCGACGACAATCCTGCTATGACTCACTATGACTTGGACAATCCAATTTACCAAGTCGATGAGGAAGGTGAAGAAGATTGTGAATTTCCTGAAGAGTTAGACATGTTGTTAAAGTAAGAGGAGAGGGTGATTCAGCTGCACGAAGAGGTTATTAAGATCGTGAATCTGGGTACCGAAGAGGCTAAGAAATAGGTAAAGGTCGGGGCAGCATTAGAAGAATCAGTGAAAATCCAAATGATTTCCATGCTCCGAGAGTATGTTGATATCTTTGTCTGGTCTTACCAAGATATGTCAGGGCTCGACACTGATATTGTAGTACACAGACTACCGCTTTGAGAAGATTTCCCGCATGTGAAATAGAAATTGCAGAGAACTCGACCTGATATGGCAATAAAGATCAAGGAAGAGGTTAATAAACAGTTAGATGTTGGGTTTTTGGCTGTTACAAGTTATCCACCATGAGTTGTCAACATTGTGCCGATGCCAAAGAAGGATTGTAAAGTTAGGATGTGTGTTGATTACCGATATTTGAACAGAGCCAGTCCCAAGGATGATTTACCGTTGCCTCACATTGATGTGTTGGTCGATAACATAACTCAATACTCGGTGTTTTCCTTCATGGATGGCTTTTCGGGCTACAACCAAATTAAAATGTCGCCAGATGACATGGAAAAAACTATATTCATCACCCATTGGGGAACTTTCTGCTATAAAGTGATGTCGTTCGATCTTAAGAATGTTGGGGCAACTTACCAACGGGAAATGTTGACTCTCTTTCATGATATGATTCATCATGAGATTGGAGTCTATGTTGAGCGTGAGAAAAATGAAAATGTACATTGCCACTTATTATTTAAAAATAAAAATGGAAGACAGGGAACACCATATCATTAATGCAAAAATCGTCCATTTTATTGATGATTAAACATTGTATATTGAAACACAGATGCCCTTATAATGAGCTATTACGCCTTGAGCAAGGCGTGGAGCCCCCTGGCTTGGTCTATTTAATTTAATTTTCATTTAATTGCATAATTTCATTTGTAATCTTAAAAAAATATTTTAGTGCATTAAAAAAATCCAAACTTATTTATGAATCATCCTTAGGGTTTTATAAAAATTTTCCAAATTTTATTTTTGACTTATGAATTAATTGTTGATTGAATTTCTTTTTAGTTTGCTTCTTTTATGAACACCTTGCATTGTTGAATTCATTTATCCTTAGCCATGAATATTATGATATTCATTATTTTTGTACATTTCAGAGGATACTTGGAGGAATTTAAAAATATTTTTTTCATATTTTTAAAATCATTTTTGCATCCTTTTTGAGCCCTTTCTTTGTGCATATTCACATGAAACCCTAATTGCCTTTGAGTGAGTGTTTGAGTGACTTATCCTACGAACCTTGGAATGAGTTTTTTTTATGTTGTTTTCCCCTGGTTGAGGTCTCTTGGTACCTATTTTGGTAGTTTTTGAATCATGTTTGCTATTTATTTGATGTCTCTTGTTTGAGGTTTCTTTTTATGGACTTCTTTGATCATGTTTGATTACTTGTTGGATAAGGCACTTGTGCCATTGTATGAGATCCTATTTGTGACTTTTTGAGATATGTTTAGGTTATAATAGGCCTTATTTTATGCAATTATAGGTCATTCACATGAGTTTGATGCTTACTTTGTGTACATGTTCAATGTTTGTCTCACATGCCTCTTTTGACCTAATCCTTCCTCTTTTTTCATCTATACTTCAACTTGGTTTGTAATTGGATTGTGTGTGCCATGCCATATCATTCATTTTCATATCATATGATGTATGCCTCTGATTTCTAAGAATCTAATTCATTTCAAATGACATTCATCTCTTACTTTGCATACTTGAACATGTTTCATCCAAATGCATGTTACTTCTTCTCCTAACTTTAAAAGGGTTTGTAATTGCTCAAATGTGAGTAACTTGTGCATCATCTCTTCATCTTAACATGACATCTTTCTTCTGACTTTGGTACTTGGATTTCATCTTGAACTTTTTTGTGTTTGACTTGCATGATAAGTAACTTCTTTTTCATGTGTGATCCATGTTTGTTTCTCACTTCTTCTCCTATCCACTCCTAATGCTTGGACACTTGCCTATATGCTTTGAATGACTTTTGAACATCATGTTTAGGCACATGTTTAGATCATTCCCATTCTGACTTTGACGTTACTTGAAGCATTCTTGCATGATCACCTTGCATATCCACTCATTCCCATTCTATTCTTTCTTTAATGGTCTTCTTAGGTGTTTGACTACTTGTTTGCATTTCTTTTGCTTAAGTTTGCTTGGTAGACATTATAGGTCATTTATAAGGTTTTCATTCTGACTTTGATGCCTTTGGTTTGAATTTTAACTTTTTTCCTTTGAGTTTGACTTGCTTGAGTCTTATTTACCTTATTCTTTTACTTATGTTTGTTTTTCTAACCATGTAGGGGCTAATGGTAAGTAGTGGAGATGTGGATGAGCATCCACATTCCAAGTTCTCCTTTTCTTTTTTATGAATTCAATATGTGTTTGCCTTAGCATCTAGCATGCTTTGTTTGTATAACATTTTCATTTCCCTCTTAGAAACAACTTAATTTCTTTTTTGAGAAGTATGTTGTCTTCTAACTTCCTCTTCTCCTCTTCTTCTTTTATTTTCTTCTCTTCTTCTTCTTCATTAGGATAGAGTTCTTCAAACCTCACTAACATAGGATATTCAATCCTGATAACTTCCTTAGGATTGTTAGTCTCTCATTAGATTTTTTACCTTTGAGATCCTTTTGGTGCTCTCTCTCTCTCTCTCTCTCTCTCTCTCTCTCTCTCTCTCTCTCTCTCTCTCTCTTTATCATCTCAAAACAAAAAGCTAAAAACATCTAATAAAGTTTGAAGTGACTTTGTGTGTATGGACTTATTCCATGGGGCATTTGCATCTATCCCATCTTGGGATAATGTAAACTTGTCTAACATGATGTACAAGTCTAATCATGAAGTCATCTTCACAAAGAAAAGCCTAGAAAAGCACTTCTTCACCTCAAAAGGAAAAAACACTTAATAAATGCAAATAGGATAGTGTACTTGTGCCATAATCTTTGGAACCAAGTCTTGGGGATTTTCTCCTTACTTGGAGCTCTGAGGAATAGGACTTGAATACACTTTCATGTGCAAACCTCAGAGAAAAGGCTTCTAAAAAACATTTAACAAACAATGAGCATCTTTCCTTCAAGAATTCTCTTCTCACTTCTTCACTCTAAACGAAAGAACTCGCTCCTACGTGTCTCTTTGCAAGACGGTAAACGCACTCGTGCCAGACGAGCCTGCAACACCTGAGCATAGACATAAGCAGTTCAAGCTATAAAAAATATAAGCAAGTTTTCCTCCCTAGTTAGGGGAACTACGTTGACTTTGATTCTCATTTCCTGATGAGATACGTAGGTAGTGGGGTAGGCCCATTCGAGAAATCTCTTTATTTTTCCTACATTTTCCATACCCTTTTCTTTCTCTTATCCAGTTCTAATAGCAGTTCATTTTCAGCAGGAGGTTATTCTTTACCCTTTGAAACATTTCTAGCAAGCGAGGATTCTGTCGGGTACGACGGACGATCTAGGATACTAATACCTTCCCAATTCGTAACCGATTCCCGAACCCATTCTCTTTGGTTCGCAAGACCCCGTTCTTTCCTTTCTCCTCGATTTATGCAACATTACCTTTTTCTTTCCTTGGGATAAAATGCCTAGTTGGCGACTCTTCCTTTTCCGCGTCACTTTCACGTTTGTACCAGGATGGAAATCTAGGGAACGACAATGAGCATTGCATATTTAATCTTATATGTGTTTGTGAATTTGTATAATTGTTATTGAATATAAATGATGTATTACGTACTATCCTTGTGGTTTTTACACAATTTAATTATAGAATGTATTCTTATCTCTTTTTTTTGTTTCCATGTTGTGTAAACGTATACCTATGCAGATGATAGTTGTTGATTAATTATGAGTGATGATGTAAATGGCCTCTTCAATTGCATTGCTTTCTAATTTTTGTTTTGTCGGACCTTAAATCGACTAGTAGTACATTCTAAATTGTAGCTATGATATTGTAACATCGAGTTGTGATATTTTATCATTTGTTTTATTATGGCTTGAACCCAATCATTGTATTTTACTATTATATTTTGGATTTAATTTTCTAATTTTAAATCAAAGTTAAATATTTTGTTATGTGACACATTTATCGCATTCTATTGTATTCCGCAAAGTTTTATAAATAAAACTAATTTTTTTATTGGGGTTTAGGGTGTTACAATTAACACCTTTACCATTTACTCGAAAACCTAATAACATACTCACATCCTCTAACGTTATAGCGAGTTCATCGAATGATAAATGAAAGGTATGTGTTTTTCAGTCTTCATCTCTCTTGTAAAGCAACAATAAGATTTGAATCAATTTTTGAACAACTTAATTTTGCAACATTGGAAAAACAACTCGCTCTAGTTACGGTAAAATTTTTGGACTAGGTTCGAGTTGATAATGAGAATGGACTTTAAACCTTGTGTCGCGTCGTGTCTGTAACCTATAGAAAGAAAAAAAACAAATACAACGTTTAATTAAAAAAGATATAATAATTTGAAGTCATATAAAAACTTATGTATTCTTCAACGTTTGTCTGTGTAACATGATAAGTTTCTTCCATCCATAACATAGACATTTTGAATAAGAAAAATGAGAAAGTGTACAATGAATAAGGTATAAAGTTTGTAGTTAAGTGAATGTGAAAAAAATTGATAGTAATTATTAGGGTTTGATAGTAATTATTAGGGTATAAGATATTATTCGTTGTGTAAAATCATGCATGCATGTAGTTAAGATGGAGTCTGGTTATTCAATCTATAAAAGCCTATCTTAAATAATCAAAACACCGCACAGAGAGAGAAAAAAGTGACAAACATTATTGATCATCTTCAACCTCTCAACAATCACCATTTCTTAAATACTCAACACCACACAAAGCTTCATACTTTGTCTCTTTCACCACCAACAACAACAACCTATTTTCCAACTTTCGTCTTATACATTTGTGTAAAGTTTGTAAGTCACCCTTTTACTCAAAATATTCATAATGTATTTCTTGGGTTTTATTGCATTATTCATGCATGTTATTACGTTGTTAGTAACATTTATGTCATTATCACCACAAACTTGTTATAATGTTTATGTTGTTTTTGTAAGCAATCATATTATTCATGTTTTTGTTTTAGACTTTATGTTGTTGAAATTGAAAAGTTTTTTGTAATGTTTAAATGTTGTTGTATGAAGTCATTTTTACCATTTTTTTTAATAGATTTGTTGTAATACATGTTTATGTTTATGTGTTGTGTTGTGGTTGAATGAGTAAGAGAAATAAAAGAGAAGAAATGTTGGTGTTGAAAGAGAGAAGAAAAATGTGGAAAAAAATAAAACATGCTTTATTGTTTTGCTAATGCACACGCTATTTTAGACTTGCACCCCTTTTTTAGTTATTTGTTTTGAGTTATTAGACTCAAAAGCCCACTATTTCAAAAACATGCACCTCCTATTTCGGTCACACCCTTCTTTTCTCTTCAAAAAAGAATCTGAACACTAAAAGTCCATTAATATTATAAAATAAATAAAAAAATAGCAACAACTTTCTCCCTCTTGTCAGCAGCGCACCACCTTGATTTTTTTTTTCTTCATTTTTTTAAATAATCTTGAATTTAATTGAGTACACATACCTTCAACCAATCAAAATATATTATTCAAATGACACGTCATTTTATTATTTTATTTTATTTTAAAATAAATTAAAATTTGGTGAACGCGATACCCATCAAATTTGATGGGGTACCGGTACCCATATGATGTGTATCGTGTAGATTGGTTCACATCATTAATACTAATTATATTTATAAATGATTATTATATTAATAAATATAATTATTCAATTAATGAAAATTATGAAAAGTTACCCTACAACTACAAGTTATTCTTTTATCTCCCCACCTTATTCTCTATTCATCCATGTTATTCTCTATTCATGTAACTGGTCTTTTTCTAAAAAATTTCATTGTTTTCCATTCTTTTCTCTATCAACCTTGATTATTGATGCTTCTTAATTTTCCTTAAATACATAAACTTTCGTTAATTTTTGCCGTAACGATTTTATTTGTCGTTGTTGCCACCGCGCTTTCAGTTTCACAGTAATTTTGTCGTCGCCGCTTTATTCGTTGTCGTCTCCACTGCACTTTCTTTCTGTTGCACTGTAATATTTATTAGAATGTTAATACTAGGTACATTGTTAAACTATGTTTAGATATTACGATAGATGCTTTAAGTACAATTTTTGTATTAAGTAAACTTCTAAATTTACAAATTGAGTTTACGTAGATTTCATTAGTTGTGTAGACTCTTGAGTTTACTTTAGGAATAAACGGTCCAACCAATTTGCAATTGGAATTAATGTAGAATCCAGATGAACTTTTGGTTGCTACAATAGGTTTGTTACCATCTTTACCTGGGGCTGAAATTTTTTTGAACTCTTTCCGAAACAATAGTATCACAATCTTTATTATCCTCTGCTGCTACCTTTTCTTTTTTTACTTTGTTTTTTCATGTTAGGGATAATCATATTAACGTCACCCATCCCACCTGATTGTCGCATATAGTTTGTTACAGTTTCTCTAAATTCATCAAAAGAATTGACAAATGTATCAAATTTATCAAAACCATTCTCCAACTTAGAAATCCTTTTTGTTATGTCCTGCTCACATATTAACAAATTTTTTAACAGGAAGATGTATTGTAAAATACATGTGATAATACTAAGTATGAATAAGAAGAAATAATATTAAAAATTGTTTACCATATCATCATATTTTTAGAGTATAACATATCAGGATTCCATTCATCAAAATTTTCCTCTTTGTCATTCATTGTATTGTCGTCTGTGTCTTCTTCACTACAAGCTCATTCAATAAAATACATTTTAACAACCATTGCTCAATTTAAGCATACTTAATTATCCTATCTTAAGTTTATGTGCAGGTGCATGGTAGTGACTTAATATATTGTTGTACTGTAAAACATGTTAAAGCTTTCAACCAAGCAAAAACAAACACTAGCTGCACCACAAAAACTAACAGTGCAACAAAAAATCACAAAACTGTCATAACGACCAAAACGACCAAGCTGATAAAACACACCTCAAGCAAGACTAGCTTCATCAATAGAAATCAAATCACTATTAAACCTCATTTGACAAGAGACACCAAGTGTAGTAGCTGCTGTAACCTAAACCAACTATGCACCAAGCAAAGCTCACCGCTCCGAACCTAACACAAGGTCATGCTCGCCGAATAAAACACCACTTATGACAGACTCTTTAGACTGGAAGGACATAAATAACCAAACACCCAGCCAAGGCTGACACTGACTCGCCCGATGAAGCTGCGAATAACAACTAGGACCGAAGCAATAGAATGAAGCCCAACTCCATGAAGAAATAACCTGCCACATTATGACAACTCCAACAAGTAAGGCAGCAACGAGGCATAACCCAACAAAACCAACCTCGCAACCTCGCATGCTATCGATCTACTAGAACAACACACTATGACGATGTAAACACGACTTCGAGATGATTAAAGAACCATCGCCCTTAAGTCCTAGTGCAAACAGCAAAGTCACTATCAACACCAAAGAGATAGAAATATGACACTTAATTCATTGAGGTTTGTTAAGTTGCTTAAGCATAGGAACATATGAAGCATTTAACCAAGTGAAGTCTTCATACTTTTATACTTCTACAATAACCTCACGGAAATTGTTTAAAGCAAACCACACCTTGATTGCAGCATAATTTATTTCATCGGTGACGGTGTGAAAAATAATCATATTGAGATTTGTAGAACTTTTTGCAATTGAATTGACTACAATCGAACATACAATAATGTTATCAGAGAACACGCATAAGTGGTATCGATTTCTATCATTAATCTTCATCTCGAGGACCCGTTATCCTTCAATTTCTTTTGCAAATTAAGGTTTTTCTGCTATCAATCTGACACCGAGATAGTATAAGCTTTTTGGGACTTCTTCAGCCGCTATTTGTCCATATTTTGAAATTTTTTCATTTGCAGAACTCACTTGTTCTTCAAAAATCTAGATTTTTGCTTTGAATCTCATGATCATGGTTGCACTGTCATAATGGAGCTCCAGGGCCTAATATAGAAATAACCTCATATCACATGTCACGGATAGCACTAATATTCATCTCTAGTTGTTAAAGGTGAATGCCTAGTTGCAGCATTTGAGAGAAGAATTTGGGAATTGCGGATCTGAGCACTTAGTTCCCAAACAGATTGGAGATTGTTACTTCTTTAGCAATTATAACAAAATCTTTTGGTAGGGATATTTGATCATTCAGTTGTATGGTCACCGAGTCTGAACTTAACATCTCTTCAGTAAGTTCTCTGCACAATAGGATACAAGTTATATCCAATCATTTTTGTAGCAATTTATCATCGTGCAATGCAGATTCAAATCCAATGATTATGAGGTGTATTCCCTCTGGAAATACTCCTGTTTTTTATCTGATGTAGAATTTCATTCAACTCATCCATTAGTCATTCATTCATTATAAAGAAATAAAAAAATAGACAAATTGAATTGCAGTAAAAAATCTTCAATCTTCAAAACTCAAAAACAATATACAAATAAAAATCCAAACGGGATAGATAGTACATTAAAAATAAAAACGTACCAGTGTTATAATTCTGAAAGTAATAAAAATAGAGGAAGAAGTAAAACTGAAAACAGAGATCAATGTTTTAGATAAAGATGTCATTGTTGAGTGCAAGCAGAGGTGAAATTGAAAACAGAACTCTTTATCTTTCGCCTTCATAAACCTTTTTTTTCTCATCTCTCTTGTACGAAATTGGTTTGATTCAAATGGGAGTAGCATAAACAAAAAAATTTGGGATATCTCTGCAATTATATAAACTCCATATTTAAATTTTATTAAAAAAATCATTAAATAAAATCCAAATTAAATAAGACAAATGGTCATTTCTAATTCATCCAACTCACTTGGGCACCAGTACCCATACAAAACAATAGGGTACTTAAGAATTTACCTTAAAATTTTACCATAATTTATACTAAAAGTACCGGTACCAAATTACTTATCATGGATGCCTAAGAATTTACCTTTTTTTTAATATTTGAACTCAAAAATCCATTGACTTAAAATAACCAACTATTCCCCCTTTTAGGACCGACACCCTTTTTTTATTTTACTTTTTAATCTATTTTTACTTTGTTTTTCTTATACTTTTGACTTACATAAATAAATAAAGTTGAAAAAAGAATAATCGGGTGAACACCTTTTAATTCCTCGTATAATCAAGCGTGGGGCGTGCATCTTGTCTTATTTTCAACGTCCCATCAAACACCCTAATAAAAAAATTCATTTCTTGTAAGTATTTTAATAATTAGAAGAAACCCAACATTTCAAGATAATATTTTTTTCAAAACTAATTAAGCGATTTTTGTTAATTACAACGGACGTCGCAGGGTTTTAATCCCTTCCCCGTGCATAATCGACCCCCGAACCTAAGTTTGATTGCAATGACCTTATTATTTGTTCTTCAAGGGTTTTATTAATGTTTCCCTTTAAAAATAAAACTTTTGTGTCAAGTTTATTTGCTTGGGTATTTTTCCACGTCGCGACAATGACCAAAGGAAAATCAAATGGTTTGTGGATTCTAACTATGTAGGATGTATGGACACCAGAAAATCTCTTTTGAGATATATCCTTTTATGTTTGGCATAACAGTCAGTTAAAAAACAACACTTCAGAAGGTTGTAACTCAACCAACCACTAAAGTAGAACACACAGCTCTCACTAAAGCTGTGAAAGAAGCATTGTGGTTGAAATGTTTTGCTAAGGAGCCGAAGCTTCAAGATCAAGCAATCATTCTCCAATGTGATAGCCAAAATGCCATACATATATCCAAGAATACAACTTATCATGAAAGGACCAAGCACATTGATGTTAAGATGCATTTTATTAGAGAAATAATTGAAAGAGAATAAGTAAAATTGATGAAGGTATCAATTGATAATAATATTATTGATGTGATAACTAATACATGTTAAGCTGCAAATTCTTCCATTGTCTCCAGTTGAAAAATCAACATGATGATAACTAGTATGTCTCTGGTTTGAAGTTTGTTCCAAGGTTGAAATTTGTAACTTATAATTAAACGTTTATGGTTGGATCAATCTTCAACCAACAATCTAATTTGACTTAATTTGAAAAGTTAGTTGACACATGTGCGTGTATATATATATATATATATATATATATATATATATATATATATATATATATATATATATATATATATATATATATATATATATATATATATATATATATAGAGAGAGAGAGAGAGAGAGAGAGATGGTGTAGATATTTTTATTTAGTTTGTTGATAACTCGAATTCATATCGATTATTTAATGAGATTTTTGATTATTAAATATGTTTAATTATCTGTTTTGGACGATATTACGCGTGAATTGAGTTTGTTTTGGAGACATTTGATCGGACACGTCATTTGGAGGCAAGAATGCAAAAGGAAGTTTTTAAGACAAGAAACAAAGGTAAAATAGAAGGAAAACAACAACAAAAAAAATCATTTCTGCATTTATACTGTCAAACGATCGTCTCAGAAGTCAAACGATCGTCTCATTGCTCAGATGCCCAACTTGGATTTGAGTTGGTCGTCTCATTGTTAAGTTACTCGTCTCAAATACCAGACGTTCGTTTCAACTTAATTTTGCAGCGCTCTAAAATTCGTAACAGACGAAACATAAGCCAAAAGTGAAAGAGATTCTTTCGTTCAAGCGGAGAAATTTCCTCACCCTAATTCACTCAGTCCATACAACCCAGTCACAAGCACAATCGGAGTCCAAGCCTATTATTTCTCAACAAACCCTACCTCAATACTTATAAATAGAGCTCTCTGCCATTGCAACAGGAGAGCTTCGTTTGACGTCCAATTTCTGCCATTTTTATTCTTCGAAATTCGCCTTTAGTTTTCAGTATTGCATTTGTTTCATTTTCTTTTACCGAACCTGTAGAGAAGAACCATACTAAAGGAGGAATGTATGAAGTGAACAGTTTCGATCACGTAAATGCTAAGATGGATGCCAAAGTCTAAGTTTTATTGTTAATATTGAACTTTATATCAAATAATTTATATTTATTAACTATCATGTATTAATTGAATCGATGATAATTGAATTTTCATGCAACCATGAGAGAGGGAGGGGAGAGAGAGAGAGAGAGAGAGAGAGAGAGAGAGAGAGAGAGAGAGAGAGAGAGAGAGAGAGAGAGAGAGAGAGAGAGAGAGAGAGAGAGAGAGAGAGAGAGAGAGAGAGAGAGAGAGAGAGAGAGAGAGAGAGAGAGAGAGAGAGAGAGAGAGAGAGAGAGAGAGAGAGAGAGAGAGAGAGAGAGAGAGAGAGAGAGAGAGAGAGAGAGAGAGAGAGAGAGAGAGAGAGAGAGAGAGAGAGAGAGAGAGAGAGAGAGAGAGAGAGAGAGAGAGAGAGAGAGAGAGAGAGAGAGAGAGAGAGAGAGAGAGAGAGATGTTTTGATAAAATATGGAGTTATTAGTGATGAAGATTTGATTTTGGTAAAGATTATCGGGAGTTTATTAAACAATTAGTTCGTTCGGATATTATGTGATCCTCTATCCTGAGATTAATTTAATTTTATATGTGATTCTCTATCCTGAGATTAATTTTGTTGTAGATTTTTTCCTTGCCTTGGGCCTTCCATGTTAACAAAAAATAAATAAAAATTGAGTAAGGAACCTGCTTTACCATTTTCTCAAACACTTTGCAAGCATTGATTCCTAATAATGTCCTTACTTGTGTCATGTGTCAATGTCATGTTTATTATTCGTGTTTCTGCTGATGGTTTATAGATCACAAAAAACTCAAATTATAGCCATATTTAAGGGACAAAGTTAAACCGTGAGGCGAGTTTTTTCATTGGATCAACTTCAAGGGTTGGTACATAAGAATAAGACTGAAGAGTCCTGATACATGGTTTTATAACCATATATAAAACAATTGAATAGACATGAGGTTGCATAGCTTGTGTAACAATTATCATTTGAGATTAACTGTTATCAAGTTCTGTGTGTCTCAGATGAACAGCTTGTGGAAGAAGATAGTATCTGATTTTGAGCTCTTCAAATATTTTCTTTACTTCCATCACTAGTTCACTTTTCCGCCTGAGTTTCACCGCAACCTCTTGAAAGTTCATTGTGTGAGTAACATATAGACCCATCTTAATCTTATTTACATTTTCAATCTCCCTCACAAACAAACCGAAATTAGGATGCCAGGACTGTGGATTCCTCTCCAAATACCTAAATTTTTTTAAACAAAACATCAAAACGAAGATCTGCATATAAATACTAAGATTACAGCAATATGAGTTGTTCCAAATTGGTGATAAAACTTCAGTAGCTTACCTCTTTATTTTTTCATTCAGAGCTCCAATTTTCTCTGCTGGTGTCGTAAAATCAATCGAGAACTCCAAAGGATCAATCATATCCGGGCTTCTGTAATAATTGCTAATCGGTTTTATGGCCAGGACAGAGTTTGGATAATACACCTTTTCATTATTAAGTTTCAAGAATACCGTTGTCAATATATTCATTTCTTCAACCAATAGCTGTCAAATAATTTGAAAAGCATTAATACACGAATCTCAAAACTAAAACTAAAACTTTGGCAGCTATAAATTACCTCCACACCATCTACAACACATCGATCGCCTACGTCGAATGGATGCATTATAAACACAAAGATGATGGCTTCAAATATATTCTTGCATGTGTTTGCAAACATGAAAGATGCAAGAACTAGCTGTGATGCAATGAATACAAGTACTTTTGTTGATGCAATTTCCATAAGAAGAAGCCATACAAGTACGGTCACGAGTACTACAACCACTGTCACAAGCTTGTTTAATTGTTTAACAGCTGTTTTAGTGTCGCATAAGGCGTGTGCGAGTGCTCTACGTTCTTGATATACCTTCAACTAAAAAATAGAAAGATTATAGTCCAAACAGAATTTTAATCCTTCGTGACGGTGATGACAAATGTTAATAAATATATAAAACCTTACCACCCAATCTACTAAAGATTTTCTGGTAATTAACCCTGTCTCTGCATGAGCCAGTAGGGGAAATACCCAAGGAACTTCTTCCTTAATCATGAATCTACGGAGTTCATTCTCGTCAATGTCCCTGTTCATAATGAGAGCACTTTTTAGCAGCAACAAGAGTGTCGAATATTAAAACAAGGACAAGTGCAAATACATTTAGGCCCTATTTAGTTAAACAACTTAATTAAACATTGTAGCTTAAGTGGTTTTTAACATGTAAGTGCTTATGTCTAAACTATTTTTATCATAAAAATAGAATAAAGTCATTGTTTTCATGTAAGTTGTTTAGCTATCCTAGGAAACTTATGGAGTTATCTCAATAAGATCTCCCAAACAGTCTCAAATGCTTATGCTAGTAGAGAAACTCAAACAAGTCAATTCAAACATACTCTTACAAGCAACAATGAACTCCTAAAGTAATAATGCGTATATTCTTACGTGCAACTTGGGGAAGCAGCGACATTTCTGAAAACATGATAGGCTGCAGCAGTTGCTTCCATCTCATTTGTAATTTCTTTATCAGTTTGTTTATTTTCTACATCATAAAAAGTTTCATCTAGTGAACTAGAGATTGTTGACAGCCTTGAGTTCATCACAGAATCTACCAAAATCTTCATGGTCCACGAGGAAACTTTCTCTTGTTTCATCTTGTGAAGCTTTGCCATATCAATAACCTCTTTCTTCGTGTCGCCTTTATTGGTAGTACTCTGGAAACTAAAATGGCTCAACCTCTGCGATCTCCCGATCTTCTCGGCCTCCTCCAAAAGTGGAGGCCCAGAGAGTGTTTGCAAAACATATTGATGGAAGATTGATTCTTGAATTCGATCAAAGAAAGATTTCACATGGAAATTCGATGCCAAAATTTTCAGCAACAATGTCTTTACCACCCACAAAAATGCTCCAATTAGAAGGGAAACAAGAGTCCATGTTACACCATCTAAAATCTTTTCAGCCAATTTTGATCTCTGGACTTCGTGATTGATAAAAAGAACCCATGTGAGGAGAACCAAACCGATCCAAATGAAAACCTGAACACATTTCTTCATTCCATGGACAAAATAAAGCACCTTTTTCCTCAACAAAAAGTTCATTTCAATCAAGAAAACAACAATGTGCATGAACCATTTGGTAACTAACATGCCACAAAAAGTCACCATCACAAGCACCCACCACCTCCAAAGCCTCAAACTCCAAATATGTATCCTACTCAGTTCCTCAACAGTCACGCTAGCCAGAATGTTCCCCGCAATCATCACAAACACAAACAACTCGATTGAAGTCCTAGTTGTTAGTCTCTTATGCTTGCCTTTACTAAACTCAACTTTCTTGTAAATAATTTCATCAAGATCCTCCTCACCAGCATGACTTGGAGATGCCCTCCAAGATGTTCTAGTAGTGAGGAAAGACGCAATCGAAACACTTCTATTAACCGATCCGGATTTGAAATTGGGTGAATGTGAACCTTTATTAAACGAGTTCCTATAAGACGAACTAACAGCTAATTGTTCTTGCAAAACATTCTCTTCCAGATACGTTCCATCAACAGAGTAAGGTTGTTCACCAAATCTTGATTTGGGTTTCGAATACGCCGATCTTACAAAAGATTTTCTTTTGGTAAGATTTGCATTTGCAGTGGGATGTCTAGGGGGTTTATTAGGGCTTGCTGTGAACCTTATCTCAGGGGAAGCACAGTCTAAAGGTGGTGACTTAGAAGCAAGTTCATTTTCACATTGAGGCATAGATACAAACATCTTCAACCCATGATCATGATCAAAGTCATGACTCTCTCCACCCACATTTGGAATCCCCACCACCACTTCACCTTTCTTCTCCATCATGCTTACTCCACCACCTTGATGATTATTATTACCATCCATTCAACACCCTAAACATATAACAAAAGCATAAAAATCAAACCTTTGAGTAAGTAATGTTGAAGAGTTATGACTAGAAATAAAAAAATATATAAAAACACAATGGATAACAATAGAATATGAAAGAAAACAAAACAAACCTGTGTGTAAATGACAAAAAGTACGCTGGAAAAAGTTGTAACACAAGTATGAGTGAAGTAGAGGTTTGTTTGGAGTGTGAAATCTTTGGATGTGATTTGGGTTAGGTGTAGTTGGATATAGTAACGTGGGTCAAACAACAACGACGATGCTTGGGTGTTAGACAGCCTCGTTGTGTGCCAAGAATCGTAGCAGAAAAGCAGAATCTTAGCATTTCAAGGAAAATGGATTTATGTAACTTTTGGTTTTCGACAAAAGCTAACATTTAAAATATAGTACAAATAAGTACGTAGTTTTTGTCCACAAAAGACAACTAAATAGTGTCTTGATTTGTCCAAATATATACACAAAATATTATCCCTTCCTCTCGGAAAGACACAACCTCATTCTGCCCAACAACCAAATATATATTGTTACGATGTCTTGCGATTTTATTATTATTATTATTATTATTATTATTATTATTATTATTATCTCATAAGTCATATGTTTTAATATTTTAAGTCCATAATATCAAATGATAGAGAAATAGAAAGAGATATCAATCATTGAATCAAGTTGGATGTTTGAATGGAAAATGGTGTTAAATATTTTATGTAATGCACATGTAACACTTAAATCGAAGGAATTTTTTTATCGGATTGTAATCAGACTTGAGATTTTGTATGAGATGGAATATTGGACAGTTGAGAATCAACACGAGAATAAAATAGGTATAATAGAGATAAGGAAATTCATTATATAAAAATACTAAAAGAAAATATATTCGTAACATTAGAAATTCATTAGTGAATTTAAGATAGGAATCACGTTCTCATGTCCTTGTTATTTTATTTGTTATTATTTATTATTCTCAAACTATTTTCTTATAGCTTTAGATAAATATATTTACAGGAAATTTTGATAATCACACATCTTCATGTGGGATCGATTTTTTTACTATACAAAATCGGGCACTTGTTGTTAGTTGGCACACATCAAGTTTTTGACGTTGTTGCCAGAGAGGTGTTTTGATATCAAAAATTGCATTTCAACGTTGTTTAGACTAAGGTACTTTTTGTTTGTTTTGTTCTCTAATTTTGTGCAAATGATCGGTTCGACCAGAACTTTGGTTGGACCGATTAATGAGATCAAGCGTTTTCTTAACGAAAGTGTCGTCTTTTAGTTTTGCAACAGATGGTTGAGGTAGTAGACAATAAACCTGTTAAAGACTACGCGGTTCCCACCGATAAGGAATCATATAGTAGCATTGTGCATCTACCTATAGTGGCAAACAACTAATTGAATGTGAGCCTTCGCTAATGGCATGATTCAACAAAATCGATTTTTCGGGTTGCCTACGGAAAATCCAAATTTGCACTTGTCAATTTTTGTTGATAATTGTGGAACTTTGAAGGCTAACAAAGTTGATCAAAACGCCATCCGCCTTAGGCTGTTTCCATTTTTGTTGCGAGATCGAGCCCGAGCTTGGCTCCAATCTCTGCATGTGAACTCTATAGCAACTTGGGCAAAACTCAAAGCTACTTTCCTTGTGTAAACACCCCAAATTTGCCCTCACTCATTATCACACCATGGCTTGTGATCTTTCGTTTTTGCATTTGCATAAGCATACCATCTCACATTGCATTTTTGTTTCACCTGCATAGTTCAAATTCATCTGCATCTAGGGTTTGTGATCTGAGCAATCCAAGATTCCATCTGAGTCACTCCAAAGGCCTCCAAGTGTTCCAAGAGGGTCCATGTGCATTCTATCATCATATTATTCCCCTCAAAGTTCAAGGAAGTCAAGAAATCACAAGAACTGGAAAAGCATGGAAGCAGAGCTAGGATTTTCACTACACAGATGACCAAAATTAGGGTTTTGGTCTCAGTAGCCTCAACTCCAAATTTTTGGGTCATTCTTGTTTCTAATGTTCTTAAGATGTTATAAAGATCATATGTACCAAGTTTGATGAAGAAATTCATTGTGGAAGTCATTTGTTCACTGGGTAACTTCTTGAGCAAGTTAGAGCAAAATCAGGGCATCTGAGGCCCCCAACAATGGAACCAAAGGGGTATTTTCATCAAATTGAAGTTATATGATCTTTATTTGATCATTAAAGTGCTTGGAAGTTCACAAAATTGAAGAAAATTGAGCTAAACCAAAAGTTGTCAAAAATGGAAATGACTTGTAATGGAAACTTTCCATTTTGGGAAAGTTCTTCCACCTCTTCTTTCTCAACCAAAAATGCTTCAAATGAAAAATTTTTGGTCATTAAAGTTGTAGATTAGGTCTTTCCCTTTTCAAAAAGTACAAGAACATGTTCTAATTCATTATGGAACTCAAGTTATGATCCTTCAAAGTTGGCAAAAATCCTATAATTTTCAAGAATGCACCAAAGAGGATTTTTTGCAAAACCACTTGCCAAGCCATTTCATGACCTCTAATGCATCTCTAAGCATCATACCATCATATTGCAACTCATTTTGATCAGAATTGGCCCAAGAATCATACATTTTCATGCCTTGAACTTCAAGAAATTCCAAAAGGGTAAAAAATTCTCAAATTTGCAAAATGGTATGAATCTTCCCATACACTTGTGCCAGCATGCCAAATCTGTTTCTATGGACCTCCTTGAACTCAGCTAAGGCCAGACACCCCTTGCAACCAGGCCTGCCATGACCCATACCTCAAGTACAACCAAACTTGACTTTTTGCAAAATCACTCATACCAATCAGCATAGGCCACAACAACTACTCTGACCTATCACAGCTTCACATACATGCCTCAAGGGACTCATTTCATATAACACATTGCCCTGAATCATCCCATAGCTCAGATTTCCAAAAATCCCTCTCAAACTTCATTTCTTCGAAACTCATAAACCAACCATCAAAGCTTCAAACAAACTTCACCATTCAACTCAGCATCACTCATAGAACAAAACCCAACCATTAAAATGGCCTGAAACACACCATACACAAAATACGATTTTCCATCCCCCTAAACTGAACTTCAAAAAGAGGCCACATACACTCTAGCAAAGCATCAAAGAAGCTCAAGGGTGATCAGAGGAGGGTGTTTGCATCAAGAAGAAGGCCCAAGCAGCTTCATTGGCAAAGCTTCATCTCAGGTACCTTTTTGAAACATTTTTCCAGAAATCATTCTTTAGTTACAAGATGATAGAGTTTGCTCTCCTGATCACAATGAACATTTATTTTTGAAGAATGGTTGAGAATTGACTTTGTATGCGTGTTCTGAAATTTTATCCATTTTTATGTTTTTGTTCGAATCTTGATCATGATGAAAAATAAATGAAATGTGTTGTTGGATTCTTGTTCCATGAGGTTTGGGGATCATTTCTGGAGATTTGGGGAGTTTTTTATGGTCTGGGGAGAGAGATGAGGTAGGGGCCCTGCCGGAGAAGACGACCGGAACATTGTTCCGGCCGTCTGAAGTTAATTAGGGCTAATCTTAGGTGATTAAGTGAGTTTGAATTTGGGCCGTTAGATGAGTGCTTGCCGCGCGTTTTGAAGGGTCGGGATGGATCATTAAAACCCTAAACCTAATTAATTAATTAAATTAGGTCAGATTAAAACACAACAATTGGATTTCATTTAAGTGATAGGATTAAGTCATGGCCTTAGGATCTGAATACCTCAAGTCACGTGGACTTTGATTCCTGACCCTTGGATCATCCAACTTGCAATCTTAGCCTCTCATTCAGCATACTTTTATTTTTATTTTATTTTTCTTTGTATTTTATTTCACAAATTAATTTAAAATACTTAGAAAAATCCCAAAAATATTTCCTTTTGCATTTGTGTTTCAAATATTTTTCTTAATCAGAAAATGATTTTTATTTTATTTTTTTGCATAAAAATTGTATTTTTAAAACATTTAAATGTTTATTTTAATTAATTAATTGAATTTAATTAATTAAAATAGCATTTAGGTTCCTAAAAATCACAAAAAAAAAATCATATGGCATCTTAACACATTTAGAAACATTTTCAAACCCTTCATACAAATTTCTTTTTGGGTTTGATCATCATTTGACAATTTTCTTTGAATTAAGGATTCATAAAAACACATTTTTTAACCCTAACCTTTGAAAAATCTTTTCTGCCTAACCATGAAGGGTTTGAAGTTGGTTCTTTTTGCATTGTTTTAAACATATCATGTAGTATCTAGGATATCTTTGGCATGAATTTATCTTTCATTTCCAATTTGTTTGACATTTTACATTGAGGATCACCCAAAAAAACCCTAGAAACTTAGGAAATTCATAACTCCTTCTAGGTTTAGCTTCTGACCTCCCCATTTGGATGGTAACCTAGTATAGGTTTAGGGTTCCTTTGAGTGCATTTTCAATTTTTTATCATGTCATTTGCTTCTGTCTTGGCCATTTGCATCTCATCCTTTCATGTAACCCTAAGTTTGCATCTTCATTTGCATTCATCTTGCATATGCATCCATACATGAACTTGCCATGACATTTCTTGCACTTATATGTCATCTTAGATATCTTAGGACATGTTAGAATCATGCTTCATCATTTCTTCATTCATTTGACATGATTTGCATTCATTTCATTTCATTAACTTTCATGAACTTTCAAATTTCAAAGCATGCCTACATGACATCTCATTCTTTGTATGATCATTCATATACACTTTGTATACCTTTGCATCATGTCATAGAATCATTTGCATCATGTGTATGCTTCTGGTTTTGATATTTGTCTTTGCATATGCATCATTCCATTTCATTTCTTTCCTTATGCATCTTGTGCTAACTTTTCAGGTTAATGGTAAGTTGTTTGAGAGGTGGATTTTCCTTCATCTCCCACTTCTTCTCATCTTTTTTATATTGCATCTTTGCTGCATTTTTTATTGTCTTTGAGTGGGCTTTCTCACTTGTGTTCTTTATTTCTCACTTTCTTTCTTCAAGTTACTTATCTTCTTAGGAAGTAAGTAACTTATTCTTCTGCTTCCTTTCCCTTTCATTTTGCTTCTCCTTGGTGGCTTCCTTGAAGACTTCTTCTCTTAAGCCTCACAAACCCTAGGACTTCCAAGCATGATAACTTTTTAGGACTTATTAGTCCCCCTTAGTTTTTACCTTTGAGTCTTCTTTGTGTCTCTCTTCTCATCTCATCATTAGAGACTAAACCTTTAAGGTTTTAGGACTTTGGAATTAGGGTTCATCCTTCTCTTAGGATGGAGTGTATAACTTTAATCCTAAGTGTTAAACCCTTAATTTGTTTAAACCTCTTAATCAAATCATCTTAATAATCACTAAGACTTCATCTTGTAACTTGGGCCTTACATTAGTGTTATAATTCTTCCTTTATGGTTAAGAAGGACTAACCCTAGTGTTTAATGGACAAGTCCCCCTCAAGTTGTCTTACAAACATAAAATCCACTTCTTTCTCTCACCCCTTAATTAAAATGCATTTAATAAAGGCTTGTTTTGTCATGAATTTAATCCCTAACTATGGATTAAGTTGAGGTATCTTCCTCAGCTTAAGTGCTCCCATCTAGTATCCTTCTATTAGGATGGTGTAATGAGTTCACTAATCCTTGATTATGACTTAAACTCATTACTTAACACTAAACAAAAAACCCAAAAACATCTAAATAATCACAAGTAGGTTAATGATATTAATCCTACATCATCATGGTAATTAAGTTGAGATGTTTATCTCATACTTAAAGTATTCTCATTATCCCTAATCAGGGAGGATATAATGAGTCTACAAACCTTTGATTTAGGCTTAAGCTCATTAACTTATGACAAACACCAAAAACAATAACAAAACTGAAAACACAAAAACAAACAATAATCGTCTCCTTCGGGATTCTTTTCTCATCATACTCATTCATAAACGAGAACTTGCTTCTTCCGTCTAATGCAAGACAGTTAGCACTCGAGCCAGACGAGTCATACACTTGAGCATAGGCAAGCAAGCAGTTCATCAGTCAATTCATCTTTTAGTCTTTTTGAGTCGAACTACGGTGTTCTGAATTCCTCATTGCACGAGAGGATACGTAGGCATAACTTAACTGTTATCGAACAAAAGTCTATGTGTCTTCCCCCTCTTTCAGCATTCTTTTTAAGCCTCAGTTCCTGAGCATTCACCTTTTGCACTGACACTTGCATATTTCTTTTCCAGCTTTTGCACACAGATAGCACATACACTACCCCTTTAAACACAATCTTGTAAGCGTGGATCCCGTCGAGTACGATGGACAATCTGGGTGCTAATACCTTCCCAGGTTGTAACCAACCCCTTTCTCAGTTTCTCTGGTTCGTAACCGTCTTATCCATCAGTGGGGGAAATAAACAACTTTAGCCAAAATAAGGGGGAAATAAACAACTTTAGGCAGGAAGATGGATAATTTATTTTTGACGCATGGAAGCGTTATAAGGATTTGTTGAGACTTTGTTTGTTTCATGGGCTTGACAAATGGTTAGTAATACATACTTTCTATAATGGTCTCCTTTATTATACAAGGATGACCCTTGATGCGACCATCAGTGGTGTGCTAATGAACAATCTGCAAGATGTGGCGTATAATCCGATTGAGGATATGATTAAGAACCACCACTCACGGGGTTCCTGTAGTTGCATGTCCCTAATAATTTTCGGGGGAGCACCCCAATACGGTTATTTTGTTGCTTGTATTTTTGCTTTTATCTTTGACTTAATCTTGATTATTGAGTCTCCTTCATGATTTTCGTCTATGAATCAAGTTTTGGAAATATTCGTTTTTAGCATGAATAAACCATTAGTTAGATTTGAACTTGAACATGATGTTTTTAATCAATTGCATGAGTCAATGGAATAAGATCTGTATATGATATTGATTCAAGTTAGGTGGAAAGAAAAATCTAAAAGTCTCTTTAAAATTTTACAAATTTGAGATTTTTGGCGTTTTATTTGAATCAAGCATAAATCCTGATTTGAATCATTTTGGACAGAGGCAAACCAAAACCCTTCAAAACAAATTAATTTGATTCACATTTTACACATGATTAGAATCATCAAACTTTGGTTTACCTCTGCCTCAATTAATTCGAAACACACTTTACACATGATTCGAATCATACAATTTTTCCATATTTTCTCAGTTGACTCAACCTGCTTGATTCGAATCAAATTTAACACATGATTTGAATCATGGGGTCTTTGATTCGAATCACACTTTCCTCTTTATTCGAATCAACAGAAGAATGGGTAAAAACTCTATTTTTATTTTATTCCACTTTTCTTGTTCATTTGATTCAAATCATGAATTGTTCTTGATTAGAATCTAAGTAACTTTTTCAGCCATTTTCAGTGCTTAATCTCAAACACATATAAAACATTTTTGTCATTAATTTCTCAAAATAAAAATGAATCATAGTGAGTATTATAATCAACATTGTGATTATGTGAAAATCAATTTCCTATTTTGAAAGTTCAAAGTTCTTGCAACGAAATTCTTGCATCTTCAACTTCAACTCAATTCAGATCTTGATAATGAGAGATATGCAGTTAATTGAAGGAAACACTTTCTTGAAACTAATCGTTCTTGAATATTTTGTTGAGATTTTCAGGTTGTTTGCAAGATTGGGGTGATTGTCAATGGTGATGACATATTGCATTGAAAAGAAATAGGTTATTCTCTCCAAATATTCCTTAGTATAGGATGTGTAGAAGGCTACAGATAAGGCAGAGTTATTCTCAAATCTTCAGACAATTTATCACTCAAGGAATCAGTAAGATCAAGGGGTTGGTTGCTACACAAGAAGGTTTGAAGAAAATTGGTGATATTAGAATATTAAGAAGCATTAATCGAGTAAATATTACACAAAAGAGTTTGACATTGCGTTATATACAGGTCAATATTCAAATAAGAGATTTTAATTTTCTTGATTGTATTATGGATTGGTGATTGTATGAACTCTTGTAAATATTAGTCAAATAAAAATGAACTATACATGTTCTAATGAAAAACCATTGAAGATTGCACGTAGGCAAAGTGAAGAAGAACGTCGAAGCATTATAAATCTCAGTGTCATCACTCTCTCTCTCTCTCTCTCTCTCTCTCTCTCTCTATATATATATATATATATATATATATATATATATATATATATATATATATATATATATATATATATATATATATATATATATATATTCCCCCCCCCCCTCTCTCTCTCTCTCTCTCTCTCTTACTCTTGCATTTAATTTTGTAGTATTTGAATGCTTATGTATTTCAATTCTAGTGTAGTTTATTGCTAATTCAATTGATAGTGATTTATTACGTAAGCATTAGGTTTCGTTAGAATTGGATACCTTGTTGAGTTGAATTGGTGATTAATATTCTAAGAAACAATTGAAGTTAGAATTCTCGATATTTAATCACTGTATACACATTTTATGGATTATACAATCAAATCAATTGAATACATAGTGTTTTATCATATTTATCTTTGGTGTTTGTGAAACAATTTAATGTTAACATGACAAAATTTTGACTAGTATAATTTTCATATTTTCGCATAAAAACGTCCATTCGCAATGTTTGAAAACACTCTGATAATTTTTGTAAAGGATGGTTGAATTTTATTTGATTTTATTCACCCCCTCTAGACCGTGTTTCTACTCTCATATTCACACCCAAGAATTGGCATCAAGAGCTGGTATTTTGATTGTGTCTAATCGACATTCAAAAGTTATTAATACGGTGGAAGATGACGATCCTAAGGGAACATATAATAGAGCACATATTTCCAAAGGCATAAATTACACTTATTGGAAAGAGAACATATATGTACACTTATTATCGGTTGACAAAAATTTGTGGTGTGTTGTCACAGAGTGACCATTTATTCCCAAGGGCAATGAAGATGTTATTACACATTGAAATTCTGGTATAGCAGATTACAGATGTCCGATGAGATGTCGGAACAACTGATCTCTGCACTTAACACAATGACATGAACACAAATATAGTAGCAGAAAATAAATGAACACAAGGAATTGTTAACCCAACTCGGTGCAAACTCACCTACTCTGAGGCTACCAAGCCAGGAAGGAAATCCACTATTAGAGTATCAATTTGATGTTAAACAATCTCAGTTTACACTTCTCACTTAATCACTATCCAATGTGATTTATATCTAAGAAACCTTAGATAAGAGAACCCCCTCACACTCCCCTTCAATCACACACTGTGATAATCACCCAAAACCTTACAAAGAAAATAAAAGAACACTCTTCCAAGATAAACAACTTGATCTTGATTAAAAGTTTCAATCAAGAATAAACATTTATGCTTAAAAGCTTATAGTGGGCAAAATACAACTCAATAAAATCATTCCAATTCAAACATCTAGGTGATGTTAGAATGGCTCACAAATAACACAAGACAAAAGCCTAACCCTAGCTCAGAATGCGCAACTTTTTAATCTCTAATCTTTGTACCTCCAATTAGGGTTGCACTACTTTAAGTAGAGAATGATCTTCATGAATATGAGCAATGAAAGCAGTCAGAATTGATCCTCATTAAAAACTGATTGACCTTCAAATCTCTTTTGAACAAATTGTACAGGAATAGAAACATTAGATCTTTCCAAAAATAGCAACCTAAAAGATATGAAAATATCTTCAAATATATGAAACATATCATCTTCTGTTAATCATAAAATTCCTCCTTGATTTTCGCCACCAATCAGACTAATCACAGAAACAAACACATGCTAAAAATCCTCTAGAATCAAATCACAACTTTCTGCAAAGTTTCCCAGAGCTGACAGACAGATGTTAAGACATTTGCTTTAACATCATAAAAAAATAATATTGTCATGACGGTTGAAGATGTTTCAGCATTTAGCTTAGCATCCGCCAAGTATTATAACCACATATATATTGATGTATGAGCAACCATGTCAGGACTTCTATTCTGACAACTTGCTAAACCTGCTATAGAACTTGTTCTTCAACATGTTAGAACATCTTGTCCAACATGTTATTGTCAAGTTAGTTTTACCAAAATTAATGTCAACACCCACAACAGCAGAACTAACACACATCTAAAAGATTAGGATGATGTTAAAACCAAAAAAGCTTCATATGATTTGAAAGCGAGGAACATACGTATTTCCTCTTTAAGCGCTAAAGTGTTTTGTTCAATTTCACGTCATACAAGTGCTAAAGGTGTGTGGGACACTCTCTGAACTCTCTATGAGGGGGGAAATGACGTCAAGGATTCTAAAATCAATATATCTACTAAGGAGTTTGAACTATTGTTTATGGAGCCCAGAGAACTTGTGGATTCCATGCTAACTAGATTCCTCCATTTAATCAACATATTGAGCAATTAGGGTGAAACTTTTTCCAACAAAGATTGTACTAACAAAATATTGAGATTTATGTGTAAGGAGTGGCAACCAAAGGTCATTTCTATAAAGTAATCAAATGATATTAGCACTTTAGATATTACAAAACTGTTTGGAAAGTTACTTGAACATGAGAATCAACTAAAACGACCCGCCGATGGCGAATTAAGGTCGAATAAGAAAGAGAAATGTAAGAAAATGAGATATTTCTTTGAAAGCGTCATATTATAAAGGGAAGAAGACAAAGGATGAAAGTGACAACTCTGATGAAGAAGTTTCCAAAAAGGAAGAAATGAGTTTATTTTTCAGATGCTACAATAGATATCTAAAGAGAAACAAGCTCAAGCACACCAACAAAGGTCTGATGAATTTTAGAAATACTCATCCATCCAAGAAATATCATAATAAAGGTGATGATGTTATCACATGTTACGAATGTGAAAATTGAGACACTATAGAACCACTTGTTCAAGTCTCACCAAACATTATAAAAGTAAAGACAAGGATTTCTACAAGAAGGATGGAAAGAGTTACAAAGGTCGTAGATCCTACATCGCGTGGAAAGAAGAGGATGAAAGTACTTCCTCTAATTCTTGCTAGAGTTCAGATGATGAGTGTGCCAACTTTTTCTTTATGGCATGTAAGAAAAGTGAAACTTCAAAGGTATATAAATCTGATTCTAAAAAAGAGTATTCTTATAGTAAATTTTTGTATGCATTCAATAACTTGTATGTGGATTCTATAAAAGTGTTTAAGAAAATTTATCTCTAAAAATAATTGATTTTAAAACTTGAAGAGGAGATAAATCATCTTAATCGTGCTTTAGAATCTCTTAAGGAAACACATGTATCTCTAATGAATGAGCATTTTAATGTTTCAGATACTTCAGTTGAAAAGATTGAAGTTGTGGAATGTGTTAAGTGTCAAATTTTAAAACTTGAAATTGAAACTCTTAAGGGATAACTAACACATATTACTTCATTATCTTGTACTTGTTCTAGTTCTTCGAGTGAAAGAGGGAAGGTTTTTGAGAAAAACCCCCATGTCACTAAAAGAAATAGAAGAAGCATTTCATATGAAGCTATTTGCCATTATTGTTGTGATAAGGGTCACATTAGGCCTCTTTATCATGTTAGAAATGCTCAAGTTCTCAATGGTAAAATGACATAAATTCTTAAATGTAATTCAACTAAACCTAAAGGATCCACTAGTTGGAGACCTAAATTAACTATTTAAATTGTTATAGGAAAGTCTTGTCTCTGTAAAAAGATTATGGTTTCTAGATAGCAGATGTTCAAGACACATGGTGGGAGATGTTTCCATGTTAATCAAGTTCGATGAGAAGGAAAGTGGTCACGTCACGTACGGAGACAATACGAAAGGTAAAATTCTTAGTGAAGGCATTGTAGGAAATCCCTCCATAATTACCATTGAAAATGTGATTTTAGTCAAAGAGCTTAAAAATAACTTACTTAGTATTATCCAATTATGTTACAAAGGGTATTCTATAGTTTTTTATACTCTTAGTTGTGTAATTGAGCACAAGACTAGTAAGGACCCTGTGTTTAAGGGTTCTAGGATTGAAAATGCATGTATGATTGATCTAGATGACGTGTCCATGCGTGGAACTAAGTGTTTAGTAGCAAAGAGTGAAGATTCTTGATTATTGCATAGATGCTTAATTCATGTACATTTTGACTAGTTAAATAAAATAGCATCCACAAATCTAGTAGTTAGTCTTCCTAAAATAATGTTTTTAAAAGACAAATCATGTGATGTTTTCCAAATGGGAAAGCATAAGAGAGTGTCTTTTAAACCAAAGAAGGTTATTTCGACATCAAAATTTCTTGAGCTTATCCAATTAGACTTATTTGGCCCTTCATGGACAAGGAGTTTATGAGGAATTTATTACTAACTTGTGATTGTTGACAACTACTCAAGATTTACTTGGATGTTGTTTTTAGTCTAGAAGGATGAAACTTTTATGATTTTAGTTGATTTTGCTAAGATTCTACAAAATGTTTTTGGTTTTAAAATCATCACTCTCCACAGTGATCATGGTGGTAAATTTGTTAACCATCAATTTCAAAACTTTTACACCGAAAATAAAATTGCTCATAATTTATCATGTCCGAGAACTCCACAACAAAATGTCGTTGTAGAATGTAAAAATTGGGTTTTGGAAGAATTGACCCGGACTATGATAAATAAAATGAGCCTACCTAAGTAATTTTGGGTGGATGCGATTAATATCGCATGCTATGTCTTAAATTGGGTGATCATTCAATCTATCCCAGAGAAGACATCTTATGAGATACTTAAACGTAAAAAACCTAATATTTATTATTTTCATGTTTTTGGTTGTAAACGCTTTAAATTAAATAATGGTAAAGAGAATATTGGTAAATTCGATGCAAAATTCAATGAAGGTATATTCTTATGGTACTCATCTACAAGTAGAGCTTATATGGTTTACAACCGTAGAACTACTTCTATATAAGAGTCGATTCATGTTGCTTTTGATGAATCCTCACCCCAAAAAATGGGGAAGCGAATTTATTATGATGTTTTTGGTGTCTTAATGGAAATATTGATCGATGACTAAAGCTCAAATAAGATCTTACTCCTTCAACAAAGGATGAAGGCATTGCATAAGATAAAGAGGAAAACTTACATAAGGATGAAAAATAATATACCTCGAACCAGTTGCATTAAGATTGGACAATAACAAAGGAGCATATGTTATATCAAATCCTGGGATACATTAAAAGGGGGTAAGTACTAGGTCACTTGTCAATAGTTTATGTAAGTACTCTGCTTTCATTTCTCAAATTGAACCTAAATCGATATTTGATGCTTTACTTGATGAGGGATGGTTACTTGCTATGCAAGAATAACTAATCTAATTTAAATGCAAGGATGTTTGAGATCTTGATTCGTGTATGGTTTACAAAATCGTCATTGGCACAAGATGGGTATTTAGAAACAATATGGATGAAAATGGTGTAATTACTAGAGATAAAGCAATATTAGTGTCAAAAGGATATAGTCAAGCTGAAGGAATAGACTATAAGGAGAATTATGCTCTTATAGCCTGTCTAGAGGCTATTAGACTCCTTTCGGATTCACTTGCTGCCTGGACTTTAAGATTTACCAAATGGACGTTAAATTTTCTTTTCTTAATGGCCATATAAACGAAGGGGTGTATGTCTCACAACCCCGAATTTTGAGGATCATGATAATCCTAATCATGTTTTTAAATTGAAAAGATCCTACCATGGTATCAAACAAGCTCCTGGAGCTTGGTATGAGCGATTGAGTGGATTTTTTATTAAACAAGCTCCTAGAGCTTGGTATGAGCGATTTAGTGGATTTTTTTTATCAAACAATGATTCGATTGTGGGAAAGTCGACACCACTTTATTTATAAGATATAATGAAAAGCATACTCTCGTAATTCAAATTTATGTATATGATATCATTTTCGGGTCAATGAATGAATCTCTTTGTCGAGAATTTGCGATGTAGGGAGAAATTAAGATGTCATTTATGGAAGAACTAACCCATTTCTTAGGATTACAAATCAAGCAAGCCGAAGAAGGAACCTTCATAAGTCAAATAAAATATTTCTTAGAGATTCTCAAGAAGTTTGATATGAAAGATTCAAAGAGTATCTCAATTTCAATGGATTCAAATGTGCTTATTGACAAAGATGAAAGAGAAATGGATTTCGACGTAACTTGATATAGAGGTATAATCTGATCCTTACTCTATTTAACTGCAAGTAGGCCAAATATCATGTTTAGTGTGTGCATGTGTTCTAGATATCAAGCATTTCCCACTTTAAGATCGTAAAATGTATTTTGAGGTATCTTAACGGAACCTCCCATCACGGTCTTTGGAATTCTAAAGGTAGTGCTCGTAGCTCAGTAGGTTATTCTGTTTCTAGATTTGTGGGGTATAGGTCGGGTAGAAAAAGTACTAGTGGTACATGTTACTTATTTGGAAGTTTTTTAGTTTATTAACACTGTAAGAAGTAGTGCATTGTTGCTCTTTCTACCGCTGAGGCTTAATATGTCTTATGACTAACGCAACAATTATTAGTCTATGATTTAAAATTTTGAAGTGATATGATTAAGTGCGATAGTACTAGTACAATAAGCCTCACTAAGAATCTGGTACTTCATTCATAAACCAAACACATTGAGATCAGACACCATTTTCTTAGAGATCATGTAGAGAAAGGGGATGTTGACTTTTAATACACTGACAATAAAAGTCGGTTTGCTGACAATTTTTACCAAACTAATATCATCAGATCCCTTTCACAAGATTTGTAAGGATTATGGAATCTTAGACTCTTCATTCCTTAAATAAAATGTGTTAGACGATGGCGCGGATCTAGAAGGGGAGGTTGAATAGATCCCTTTCAAAAAAATTTACTTTTCAAAAATAAATTGAAAAATATTTGGCGGAAGTTCCCTGGAAAAATTCATGTCTAAATTATTTTAAGTCACCGGTGATCGGATATGCGTTATCAAACCAAATGGGATAATGAAGATGAATTAACTAATCAATACCAAGCAAATTAATCACTTAAATTTGATGCAATTGATTAAACTACTTCCAAAAATATAGAGAAATAAGAAATAAGCGCAACAAATAAGAAATAATGTGTTTTGAGTTTTATCGAACACTTGGTGTGCACGCCACGCTTTATGTGTTTTGCCAAATAGTCTAGTATATAATTGTTTCTAAGGTTGCTATGTAATTATGATAGAAAAAATTTCACAAATACTTGGTGTACACTAGACTATACAAAACAGAATTTTAAAAACACAACTATTTCAACTTGTGCAGAAAATTTACCGAATGAAAAATGCAAAGGATACATGAATTTGTTTAGGCAGTTCCCCTACCGTCTTTGCTAAGGGTACCTCTACCCCCAATTCAAAATTGAATTGGGACTTTTTATTAAAATTGCAATGTTTATACAAAGAGAAAATAGGAATGACAAACCAATCCTAATTGTAGTTGTAACTATGTTTCTCTTTGCCCCTTGATTCTAGTTCAATCAAGCTCTTTACGCGTGTCAAACAAACCTCTAATTAATTGCTCCCTTCTTGCAAGAATCCACGATTCTCCAAACTTCGAGCATGACCGCTTTGATTCTATACTTGTGAACCCACACCGTTTTTCGCAATCCTTCGGTTACCGTGATATGGTTGAACAATAACTTTGATCTTTAAACCTCTTTACTCGGTTGAATCTACGAATGAATGATGTGTTCAAAACCCCCAAATCATAATGATCTTGGAGGACAAACCATCAAGGTTTATGCAAGAAAAATCCACAAATCTCTCAACCCAAACTGAAATCGCAATTCCACCGTTTGAACGTTATCGCCTTGAATCTTGCATTTTGATCAACAAAAAATATTGTGTGTAGTTATTGATGAATGCTAGAGAAGGAGAAGATGAAGAGAGCACTCGTGTATATCTTTCACTTTTCTTGTTAGTTAGACCAAATAAAATCTCCAACTATTTATACTAGTGGGAAAAATAATGAAAATGCTTAAAATAATTAAGAGAGAGAAAATTTTGTCATTGGCGCCTAACTCCAGGATTGCGTCGACCTGAATGATCATTTGCGTCGATCTATTGAAGGTTTTGAGTCCACCTAAATTATGCCTCAGTCAGCCTATCGGGACCCGTGAGTTACAAAGATTTCTTGCCTTCATTTGAGTCTACCTAAATCATCAAATGAGTCGACTCAAATTTTCTAAAATTGAATGAGTCGACCTGTTCAAGATGATGAGTCGACACATTCTCTTTGAATCAACAGAAATTCACTTCTTTGATATTTTGTCATGCCAGCATCTTGTGATCCAATATGCCTTCCTGAAATACCCTAATTTTGACATCATTAAAAGACCAAATACTCTCACAAACTCCCCCTTTTTTATGATGGCAAAATTTGTTACGAACACAAGAGCATCTCATACAAAAACATGCTCCCCCTGAATATATGCCACACAAGACGATACAAAAACATGTTCACCTGAATATATGCCACACAAGAAGATTTCTTTACCTAATCACATCTCCCCATTTGACAACATCAAAAAGAGAGAGAAAAACGGATTAGAGGTGAAACAAAAATAACAGAAAATAAATATAAAGTCATACATTGCAATTGCATTCAATCATCAACATACACACAATAAGAGATGAAAGAAAAGAAATAGACAAATAAACAAAAGGAAAGAAAACTTAGCAAGCCAATATATATAAAGTGAAAATAACCAATAGCATTGTCATTTAGAAACTACAACAAAACAAAAGCATCATTATGCATATGAAAATGACATGGAATGAAATGCAAAATGCTCTTAGTGTCGTGGGCCTCGTTGTGAAGGATGACGACGAAGATACACATCCGGTTGACGATCTTGATCATATTGGTTGGTGAAGTGGATGAAATTTGTGTTGAGTGTGTTGAAGGAGTTAGCAAGAGCAATATAGGAACAATTGATCTCATTTAGCCGTGCCACGGAGTTGGATGCAAAAACATCAAAATTCTCACTTTGAGTATGGAGCTGACATTGCAAAGCAATATACCGCTCATCTTGAATGGACATATAGGAAGAAAAGGCAGTGTCTTGCTCCCCAATTTGCTGCTCTAATGTAGAATATCATTCAGATTGAGCCTTATAAAAGCTTTGTTGTTCCAAGTGCATGTTTTGAAGCATTTCCATGATATCAACATTGATGTGTTGGTGAGTTGGTGCAGGAGGTGGAGACGGAGGTGCGAACGATGTTGCATTATAAGTCCACCCGATATATTACCATTCACCCCATCCTTGGTTTTCATATGGAGCAGAATTTGTAGGAGCAACTCGATGCCAATCTTCATTATCCAACTGTACCTCATCAGTATCCATTTATGCAACATTTTGATCAATTTCATAATCCGAAACTTCTTCTTGATTTTAATTACCTTCAGCATCACCTTCATCATCATGATCATCACCATAATCGACTTGAGTAATAAAATGATAACGCTTCTCTTTAGGATCCCACAAGTGACCCATCAAGCTAAGAGTTTTCTGTTGAAAAAGGTTATTATCGGAGATAGAAGTAAAGGGAATACCTTCAACAATAATTTTGGCTCTGTTGATAATAGCTTGAACAAGGGATGGATAAGCTAGAGCAACTCCCTTCTTTTCCTTGAGAGCAAATATGCGACTATCAAAGTAATGAGGCCAATTCACTTTTACCTTGTTCCAAAGAATATAGATGAGTTGAACTTCAGGAATATCGATCCGAGAAAAAACCCCTTTCTTTGGACGGAGGTTGTGGGAGACAATCCAGTGAAGAATATGATCGGTGGGATTTACTTTGCCTGTGGTGGTGGAAGTTGGAACAATTATTTATTGACAACAAACTCAATGAATGGATCTTTGAGCATACCATTCAATTCCTTTCAAAATTCATACCCATCAACCTGGTCGAAATCAGTCATCAAAATATCGGGAGATGCAGGATCAATTCTGAATAAATCCTTCCAAATTTGAGCATTGACAACATAAGTTTTATCACCCATTCTAAAATGAAACTCAAACCCCTTAAACTTACCAACCAGACCAACATAAAACATATGGACCATGTCCTCATTATAATCAACTTCACAAGCCAAAAGCAGATTAACTTCTTGAAAATCAATTTGTTCAACAATATGTGGGATATTCATCTGATAAGCAGTTCTCTTAGAGTAAACATATTGGTTGATAACTTTTCTATTATTAAACCTCTTATCATAAATCTCCTTAAGATCATAAGGAATAAAAGACAAAGTACTTAACGGAAGTGTATACTAAGAATAAGAGCCCATCAATATTCTCTTACCAGTAACTCTTGAAACCATGAATAATGTTCTTGAGAGGATATGATAAGAATGGAGTTTTAGGGTTTTAGAGAGAAGTGTGAGTGTTCTTGAGAAGAATGGTGAGTATGAAATGAAATGATGATATGAAGAATGAAATATAAAATGATTAAGAAACTTAAAATTCATTAAAAACATTATTATGGCACAAAGAATGGGGCTTCTCCGACCTAGGGAAGCCAAAAAGACTGAAAAATACATTTTCCAACACGTATTGGTCAACGTGAAATAGTAATGCATCGACCTAAAACTATGAATGATTCGACTCATTTCAAAATTCAAATTGAGTCAACATAAGAAGGTTAATAGATTAACACAATGAGTCCATGAGTCGATGCAAAGGGTCTACCCGTTGGGACCCGAGAATACCAGCAATGTTTACACAAAAGTTTCAAAAGATTTCACTCTAATACTTTATATAACATGTTGAAATGCTTTCTAGTGTCATATATCCTATTTTTTTTACATATTGACCTACAAAAGAGATAAATAACATTCAAGCGCATGATCACATACACAACAATTACTTTATATCAAGGATGAGAATCAAAATTTACCATAGATGAATCATAATTTTGAGTAAAATAGGAAAGGAACGATATTACCTCTCGCTTATGAATTGTAATGAAGGAAACCAATTTAATATTCCTCAAGAAATCTATTTGTTAGTGACAAGATACAATAATTCAAGTGATAATGTTTGATAAACACATGCAATGCATTAAAAACGATCTAAAAAATCAAGAACGCCAAGTTCCCTACAGATGTGAAAGAAAGGTTCTATGGCAAGTGGTTTTGTAAAAATATTGGCAAGTTGATTTGAACTTTCAACATGCTCAAATACCACGTCTCCTTTCTCTACATGATCTCTAAGGAAATGATGACGAATTTCAATATGCTTAGCGTGTGAGTGTAAGATTGAATTTTTGGTAAGGTTTATTGCGCTAGTGTTGTCACATAAGATGGGAATATTTTTAAGATTGACATTGAAGTCAAGCAATTGTTGTTTGAGCCACAAAATTTGGGCACAACAATTTCTGGTCGCAACGTATTCCGCCTCCTCAATTGACAAAGCAACGGAAACTTGCTTTTTGCTATGCCAACTTACTAGAGAATTTGAGAAGAAATGACATGTGCCATTAGTGCTCTTCCTATCCACTTTGTAACTGGTAAATTCAGAATCAAAATAACCTACCAAAGAACAATCACTACCCTTAGAATACCAAAGTCCAAACTTAGGAGTACCACAAAGGCATCTAAGAATGCGTTTAACTGATTTTAAATGTGATTCCTTATGGAAAGATTGAAATCTAGCACACATACAAACACTAAACAAGATATCCGGACGAGATACAGTAAGGTAAAGAAGAGAGCCGGTCATACCTCTATACCTTTTAATGTTCACCTCCTTACCATTCTCATCTAGATCTAAACTTGTTGCGGTAGGCATTGGTGTATCAATAGCTTTTGAATTCGTCATATCAAATCACTTGAGAAGCTCATTACAATATTTTGTTTGGCTTATGAAGGTTCCTTCCTCAAGTTGTCTAATTTGAAACCCGAGAAAGTAATTTAGCCCCACATCATACTCATCTCAAATTCACCTTGCATTGAACTTGAGAATTCCTTGACCAATTTCATATTAGTAGATCCAAAAATGATATCATCTACGTACACTTGAACTAAAATTGAATGTTTTCCTTCCCGTTTAATGAAAAGTGTAGTATCAACCTTTCCTTTTGAAAATCCTTGATTTAATAAAAATTTGCTAAGGCGTTCATACCAAGCTCCAGGAGCTTGTTTGAGGCCATACAAAGCACGTTTAAGCTTGTACACATAGTTAGGATTTTCATGGCTTTCAAAACCGGGAGGTTGACATACATAAACTTCTTCATTTATGTATTCGTTAAGGAAAGCACTCTTAACATCTATTTTATATAACTTAAAATTATGTGAGCATGCAAATGCAAGCAAAAGGCGTATAGCCTAAAGGCGGGAAACTAGAGCATAAGTCTCCTCATAGTCAATACCCTCTTCTTGGTTATACCCTTGAGCAACAAGACGAACCTTGTTGCGAGTGATAATACCATTTTCGTCCATCTTGTTCCTAAACACCCATGTGGTGCCAATTACTCGATGACCTTGCGGATGAGGGACAAGGTCCCAAACCTCATTTATTTTGAACTGATTAAGTTCCTCTTGCATAGCCAAAAACCAATTTTCATCGAGTAGATCATCTTTGGAGTTTTTAGGATCAATTTGAGAGACGAAAGCATAATGATAGCAAAAATTACTTATCCTTGATCATGTAGCGACTCTCTTTGATATATCTCCAAGAATATTGTCAATGGAATGATCCTTTGAGGTTTTCTATTCCAAATGGAAATCGTCTTGATTTGATGAATGATCCTCCTCTTTGATTTCAGATCCTTTATCCAGCTCCTCCTCAGTTCTATCCGGAAATGTTTCAACACATGAAGCTTCTTGATCTTTAAGAATTTCCTCAGAAGAAACACCTTCACCAATAAGACAACTACCTTTTACGACAACCTTCGGATAAGATTCATCAAAGGAAACATGCACAAATTCTTCAACAATAAGTAATCTCTTGTTGTATACTCTATAAGCTTTACTTAAATTAGAGTATTCGAGAAAGATACCTTAACATGCTTTTGAGTCAAATTTGCCAAGGTTTTCTTTACCATTATTTAACACATAACATTTACAAGCAAATACATGAAGATGAGACACATTTGGCTTCCTTACTTTTATGAGTTCATAAGGTGTTTTATTGAGAATGGTACGAATAATCACCGTATTCAACACATAGCACACCGTACTTATGGCGTCAACCCAAAAATATTTAGGAAGACCACTGTCATTGATCATAGTTCTTCCTAACTCCTCTAGAACGCGGGTTTTACGCTCCATAACACCATTTTGTTGCGGAGTTCTAGGAGCGGAAAAATTATGATCAATTCCATATTTCTCACAAAATGCTTCAAAAAGATGATTTTCAAATTCACCACCATGGTCACTTCAAATTGTAATAATGCTAGTGTTCAGTTTATTTTGAGACAACTTGGAAAACGTTCCAAATGCCGAGAAGGTGTCACTTTTACTTGCTAAAAATATGTTCCAACAAAATCTTGAGTAGTCGTCTACAATAACAAAACCATAATAGTTTCCACCTAGACTTTTAATTCTATATGGACCAAATATATCCATATGAAGAAGTTCAAGAGGTCTAGTAGTTGACACAATGTTTTTGGATTTAAAAGAGACCTTCATTTGCTTCCCCATTTGGCATGCATCACAAAGGTGATCTTTGGTAAATTTTATTTTAGGTAACCCAACTACCAAGTCTTTTGATACAATCTAGTTGAGTAAGTCAAAGTTAATATGCGCTAAGCGCCTATGCCAAAGCCAAGAGTTATCACTCTTGGAGACTAGACACTTGAGATTATTAACGGACACATCATTCAATTCAAGCATGTATACATTATTAACCCTCAAGCCCTTAAACACATCGTTCTTTTTATTATCATGTTCAATTATGCAACCTTATTTTGAAAAGAGACATTATATCCCTTGTCACATAATTGACTAATGCTAATAAAATTGTGCTTAAGGCATTCAACTAAAAGGACATTGGAGATAGATGTAGAAAAAAGGATTACCTATACTACCTTTTCCTAGTATTGCACCCTTGTTATTATCACCGTAAGTAATAAATCTTTTCTTCTTAGCCACAAAGTCATAGAATAAGGAAATGTCACCCGTCATATGTCTTGAGCAACCACTATCAAGAAACCATATTTTCTCCGTAGCCTCAAGACCCTCCACCTAAAATTTTAAATAAGACAGGGAGGTACCCAAATTTAATTGGGTCCTTATGTGTGAGTGAAACTTTGGTTGCATTTGGGCAACCATTGAAAAATACCTTTAGAAACTAAGAATCTCCTAAATCGGCATTTGGCAATAATATGTCCCCTCTTACAACAATAGAGACAATTTATGTTTGGTTTAATATCCCATTTGATAATTTGATCCTTCACCACATAGGTGTATTTTTTATATGGTTTATTCATAGAATTTCTAAAATTGGAACGATCAATAGCAAATGTCATTTTTGGCTATGATACTTTGTCTAGTTTGGTTTGAAGAGTTTTGACCTCTTTTTGCCAAATACAAACAAGTTTCAAAACCATGGAAATTAAACCATTCTAGCTTGTCTTCCTTAATTGGCTCCACCATGGAACGCTTAAGATCTTTCAACTCTTTTTGAGAGTCGAAAACCTTTTTCTCCAAATGTGTAAAAATATGCTTATTGGAGGCTAAGCGTTTAAGCTTTTTTAGCTTCATGGTGGAGAACTCTAAAAGTACTAAGTAAATTGGAATAAGACAATTTTTCAAAGTTATCATATTTGGCATGTCTTACTTGCTTTTTTCCCTTTTTATGAGTCATAAGACAAAGGTTCACTTTCTCTTCTTCATCACTTGGGTTGTCGTTGCTAGAGACTTCACTATCGCTTTCCTACGCGATATAGGCTCTCCTTGACTTGTTACCCTTCTTTTGATATTTATCTTTACCTTTGTCTTTCTTCAACATAGGACATTCTGGTTTATAATGACCGGGTTTTTCGCATTGTAGCATGACCCTTTTGACTTAGTACTCTTGCTTTGATCTTGCTTCGAGGGATTTGATTGCCTTCTATAATTGACGAGACGTTTATCTGAATGAGAAATTTCATTCTTTCTAAGGTACCTATTGTATCTTCTTACAAACATTCCCATATCCTCATTTGATTCATCATCTTCGTCATTAGACTCACTCTCACACTTATTATTGGTAGATGGTTTGGAAGTAGAAGCCTTCAATGCGATAAACTTCTTTTTCTTCTCGTTGTCTTTGGATTTCTCATTCTTTTCTTTCTTTTCACTTTATTCATGCTCATTTAGATTCAATAGCTCTTGCTCATGTTCTTGTAGCATACCTATTAACTTGGTCAAATCCAAGGTTCTTACATCATTGGCTTCCTTGATTGCCGTGACTTTTGGTAACCATTCCCTAGTAAGACATCTTAGAATTTTGTTAATAGCTACATCGTTGGGAGTGGGTTTATCAAGAGAATTTAAGAGATTTAATAAATGATAAAATCCCTTTACCAAATCACCAATGGTTTCCCATTGGTTCATGTGAAAATGATCAAAATTTTGTTGTAATGTATTGATTCTAGCTAGTTTCACGTCATCAGTTCCCTCATGGGAAATTTGTAACGCTTCCCACGTAGCTTTAGCTGTGGTATGATGTGAGACTCTAAAATATTCATCAGTCGCCAAAGAGGCAATGATCATATTTCTAGTGTAATACCACGTATTTTAATTAAATGCTCTAGATAATATTAATTAAGATTAATAGGGTTCCAGTGTGCTCTGAGAGTTTTCAATTAAAATAATTAGAGAAACCGACAAACTTAAATTAATTAATTAGTATTATTCGACTCAGAGGTTTTATTAAATATTTGACTCAGAGACATTTTTGGATACCCTCAATTTGGACCCATTAGTTAGTTTTACTAACTAATGATAGTATATCAGTATTATTTTCCTTTTCTTTCCTCATTTTTCATGAAACATAGAAAACAAGGGTTTAAGAAAGAGATAAAAAGCAAGAGAAGAGAAAGGAATGAAAAGAAGAAGAAAACCATAGAAGCTTAAGATCAGGAATCATCCTCATTCTTCTTCATCAATCTTCATCTTCATCAAACTCCTTTTCATTTGGTAGATGTGGGTTCTAGTTAGAAGCTTTTCTTTAAGAGTTTTTGATGTTTAGTGTTTAGGTTAGAATTGATTAATCGGTTAAATCGAAATTTATAACGGTTAAAATGATGAAATAATCAGGTATAATAATCGGGTTATATGTATGTTAAACCTAATATGATTGCTTGGATGATCCATAGTGTTTTGATTGAGTTTGGATGGGTTTTATGATGAAAAAAATAGAGTTTTTAAGCTTCTGCAACAGGGTTAATCGATTAATACTTTGGTAAACCGATTAACCAATGAAAAATGGTGTTATACGTGAAATTTAGACTAGTTAACCGGTTAACCAAATAGGGTAACCGATTAACACTGATTCAGTTTTGGAAAAATGTTTTAAAACCCGTATCTTTTGAATAGTAAGTCTATTTTGGTCCCCGTTCGAAGCGTTGGAAAGCTATGACAACGTATTATCCAATGGAAGAGGAAAATATTACTTTTGAAGTGGAAAATATTTATTTATTTTATGCCGACTAAAAGTACCGATATTATAAATGTAATTTGCGAATCATAAAACATGTAATTTAAAGTATTGTGAGGAAACCTTACTATAAACCAATAATATGGCCTAGTAATGTAACTAGAAATTGTTAGATGGTATAACTCATGAGATGTTTAGGACTACCCTAGGTTGATGTGAAACTGTTGGTGAGGCGGGTAGTGGCTTGTGATGGGTATAACACTGAGTCCCATGTGTTCGAATGATTAGCCTTAGACAGGTAATCGATTGACACATGACTTTTGTGGGGGACTTTAGAGGATCGTACTTTATGAACTGTAAGTCTGTTTTAGCTTCTGTTCAAAGTGTCAGAGGATAAAGTGTTGGACTTTCTTTTGAGCATGATTGGTAGATAATAAATGATCTGAATTTTTGGTGTATTGCCATTGTAACTACTGAGGACCTAAATTGCGAGGTTATAAGAGACTCATGAAGTGTTGATCTTCCCGGAAACATTTTGGTATCTGAATTACTGTATGGATGAGGGATGAACAATTGGTCAGTTCTAGTATCGTTAATTCTTAACGTCAGTTATGGACTCCATAAGAGTAATACCAGATGTGTGCAGTTATTCCGTACTCAAAGATGGGAATTTTAAAGTTACCTTCTAGGTAAGAGTGAAAGATGAATGTTCCAAAGTTAAGCATGTAAATTGGATCGTTTAAGGAATGATACCCTTGAAAGAAGCGAATTTGAATGAGAGGTTTTGTATGGTCTTCAAAGGTGAGTGTGTGGAATATTGTATGCAATATGCAAGTGTTATTGAAATCAGCAAGTATAATAAGAATGTTTTAAGTTTGGTATTGGTGACTCACAAATTATCGTAAGTTTTGTGACATTGCTATGTTATTATTAATGGAGACCTTGTATCAACAGAAACTTGGAGTGAATAAAATCTTGTAAAGAGAATTAATATGGAGTATAGTAACCATGGCAGATTCGTTAAGCTGAATTGGATAAATTGTTTCGAGTTTAGAATGGAATCGGAATTGTATCAGTTATGATTGCAACAGTACAACCCCTATATCTCTGTCGTTGGAGAGTTTGGACCAATGTTATTACTGTGTGGTTGACAAGTAAGTTGTTCTATCATTGAATGTTTGCAAGTTTTTGTTCCGTTGGTTGGTGAGAACTCTAATGGATAAGTGTGTTCTCCGCGGACTATCAACTACCTAGTGTTGCTTGAGAATTTGTGGTATCTCCACTGTTAGACTTTGAGAGCGTAGTGGAAGGAGACAGATGAAAGAGTTCAGCCAGACTATTGAGAATTACTAGAGAATTGATTGGAGGATTCAAAGTAAGAGAATTTTGTTCTAAGTGTGTTGTCCTTAAGTAAGATACTGAAAGAATGAAGTGTCAGATGTAAATGATTACAATGTATGATGTCAGACCAAGTGGAACCAGTAAAGGAGTCATTGACAACTTTTGAAATGGTTTTAGTAATTGAGGGATTTTAATAACAATATTTGTTAGTAATTGTGTGTAGATAAGTTTTCACTAAGATAATTTGTGGAGTTTTGTCGAGTGTTTTTATTCTCAAATCTAGTTGGATTATTAAGCTCTTGTGTTATGACTCAATAGAAGGAATTGGAATGGTATGTTCTCCAACAACGAGATATGACTAAGCGTGTCAGTATGAAATAACATATGTATTACAGAAATTGTAATTTAGAAATTAACCCAATGTTAGAATAAGCATATGAGAAGGGACGTGAAGTTTTATTTATTATGAAACAAGGACTTTGAGTCGCGAAGTCAAATTGGAACTTGAATATGTCAGAGAATGTAGCAGAAGTAAGGATAAGAATGGATCTAAGACAATGCTACAACCTGTTGTTATTGATGCTGTTGTTGAGTAAAGGAAATTTGAGGACGAATTTCAATTTATGGAGGGGAGGATGTAATACCCCGTATTTTAATTAAATGCTCTGGATAATGTTAATTAAGATTAATAGGGTTCCGGTCTGCTCTGAGAGTTTTGAATTAAAATAATTAGAGCAACCGACGAAATTAAATTATTAATTAGTATTATCTGACTCAGAGGTTTTATTAAATATTTAACTCAGACATTTTTGGATACCCTCAATTTGGACCCATTAGTTAGTTTTACTAACTAATGATAGTATATCAGTATTATTTTCCTTTTCTTTCCTCATTTTTCATGAAACATAGAAAACAAGGCTTTGAGAAAGAGAGAAAAAGAAAGAGAAAAGAAAGGAAGGAAAAGAAGAAGAAAACCATAGAAGCTCAAGATCAAGAATCATCCTCATTCTTCTTCATCAATCTTCATCTTCACCAAACTCCTCTTTATTTGGTAGAGGTGGGTTCTAGTTAGAAGTTTTTCTTTTAAGAGTTTTTTATGTTTAGAGTTTAGGTTAGAATTGATTAATCAGTTAAATCGAAATTTCTAACTGTTAAAATGCTAAAATAACCGGGTAGAATAGTTGGGTTATATGTATATTAAACCTAGTATGATTGTTTGGATGATACGTAGTGTTTTGATTGAGTTTTGATGGGTTTTATGATGAAAAAAATAGAGTTTTTGAGCTTCTGCAACAAGGTTAATTGATTAACCACTTTGTTTAACCGATTAACCAATGAAAAATGGTGTTTTACGTGAAACTTAGATTGGTTAACCAAATAGTTTAACCAATTAACACTGAGTAAGTTTTGGAAAAATGTTTAAAAACTCGTATCTTTTGAACCGTAAGTCTGTTTTGGTCCCCGTTCAAAGCGTTGGAAAGCTATGAAAACGTACTATCCAATGGTAGAGGAAAATATTACTTTTGAAGTGGAAAATATTTATTTAATTTATGCAGACGAAAAGTACCGATGTTATAAATGTAATTTGTGAACCATAAAACATGTAATTTAAAGTATTATGAGGAAACCTTACCATAAACCAATAATATGGCCTAGTAATGTAACTAAAAATTGTTAGATGGTATAACTTGTGAGATGTTTAGGACTACCCTAGGTTGATGCGAAACCGTTGGTGAGGCGGGTAATGACTTGTGATGGGTATTACACTGAGTCCCATGGGAAGCCTTTCCTGGGAAGTCTTGAGTGAGTCTTGAGGTGGGTATTACATTGAGTCCCACGGGAAGCATCCGTAAAGAATTGAGGTGTGTATTACACTGAGTACTACACTGCAGTCTTCAGTAAGTCTTGAGGTGGGTATTACATTGAGTCCCACAGGAAGCATCCGTAAAGGCTTGAGTTACCGTTGGTGAGGTGTTGGTAGTGGCTTGTGATGGGTATTACAATGAGTCCCATGAGAAGCCTTTCCCGGTGAAGTCTTGAGTAAGTCTTGAGGTGGGTATTACATTGAGTCCCACGGGAAGCATCCGTAAAGGCTTGGCAGTGGCTTGTGATGTGTATTACACTGAGTCCCATGGGAAGCCTTGCCGATAAACACTTGAGGTGGATGTTCCATTGAGTCCCACGTGAAGTGTCGAGAGTGTTGTATGGATGTTTATATCTAATTTTGGTTCCTTGTAGAGAAGTGACTAAAGAATTGAGTAATGGTTATATTCGAACCTTTAGAGCCGAGAGAACTCTAAGATAGGGAACTCACTGAGATGTTGTTATCTCACCCCACTATTGTTGTTACTTTTCAGATTTTATTTGCAGGTTTGGTTTACAAGTGGAGCTATACTCGGGATGTTTCAAGAGAAGCATAGTTTTAGTTTCCACTGTGTATTTATCTTTGTACAATAATGGATATTATATTGATCTTAGTATTTTTATTTTAGCATGATTTCCATGTCTTGTACCATAATTTTATTAATTTTAGAATTGGTCAAAAATGTGAATTATGCTATTAGGCACTTATGATGGTATCAGTACCAAATAAACTCTTGTATAATGATATTCTTGGTATTTATTATATGAGACACTACATCTAGCCTTTTGAATCATATCTATAGTTTTTTTTCTTCATATTTTTCATCCCATTGTGCTTCGGGTTTAGGTACTTCAACATTATTCACGCCGGTCATAGTTATTTGTATAGGACCGTCCTGAGTAACCTTCCATATCTTTCTATCAACAGAGTTGATATGAATACACATACAATCATTCCAGTGACTATAGTTTTCTTCGATGAAAATGGTCACTCTATTATACGCCCACATTGGTTCGTTATCCATTTTCTAAGAAGTTATATGTGAAGCACTAGATGAACCGGTACTCGTGATACCGCTTGTTAGACGATGACGCGGATCTAGAAGGGGGTTGAATAAATCCCTTTCAAAAAATTTTACTTTTCAATAATTAATCGAAAAATATTTGGCGGAAGTTCCCAGGAAAAATTCATGTTTAAATTATTTTAAGTCATCGGTGATCGAATATGTGTTATCAAACCAAATGGGATAATGAAGATGAATTAACTAATCAATACCAAGCAAATTAATCACTTAAATTTGATGCAATTGATTAAACTACTTCCAACAATATAGAGAAATAAGAAATAAGCACAACAAACAAGAAATAATGTGTTTTGAATTTTATTGAACACTTGGTGTGCACACCACACTTAGTGTGTTTTGCCAAATAGTCTAGTGTATAATTTTTTCTAAGGTTGCTATGTAATTATGATAGCAACAATTTCATAAACACTTGGTGTGCATTAAATTATGCAAAACAAAATTTTCAAAACACAACTATTTCAACTTGTGCAGAAAATTTACCGAATGAAAAATGCAAAGGATACATGAATTTATTTAGGCAGTTCCCCTACCGTCCTCGCTAAGGGTACCTCTATCCCCAATTCAAAAATCGAATTGGGACTTTTTTTATTAAAATTACAATGTTTATACAAAGAGAAAATAGAAACGAAAAACCAATCCTAATTGTAGTTGTAGCTATATTACTCTATGTCCATTGATTCTAGTTGAATCAAGTTCTTCACACGTGTCAAACAAACCTCCGATTAATTGCTCTCTTCTTGCAAGAATCAACGATTCTCCAAACTTCGAGAATGACCGATTTGATTCAACACTTGTGAACCCACACCGTTCTCCGCAATCCTCCGGTTACCGTGATATGGTTGAATAATCACCTTGATCATCAAACATCTTCTCTCGGCTGAATATACGAACGAATGATGTGTGCAAACCCCCCCCCCCCCAAATCACACTGATCTTGGAGGATAAATCCTCAAGGTTTATTCAAAACTGAAATCGCAATTCCACCATTTGAACGTTGTCACCTTGAATCTTGCACTTTGATCAACAAAAAATATTGTGTGTAGTTGTGGATGAATGCTAGAGAAGGAGAAGATGAAGATAGCACTTGTTTATATTTTTCACTTTTCTTGTTAGTTAGACCAAATAAAATCTCCAACTATTTATACTAGTGAATAAAAATAATGAAAAGGCTTAAAATAATTAGGAGAGAGAAAATTTTGTGATTGACGCCTAACTCCAGGATTGCTTCGACCTGAATGACCATTTGCGTCGACCTTTTGAAGGTTTTGAGCGAACTAAATTATGCCCTCAGTCAGTCTGTTGGAACCCGTGAGTTATAAAGGTTTCTTGCCTTCATTTGAGTCGACCTAAATCATCAAATGAGTCGACTCAAATTTTCTTAACTGAATGAGTCGACCTGTTCAAGATGATGAGTCGACACATTCTCTTTGAATAAATAGAAATCCATTTCTTTGATGTTTTGTCATGCCAGCATCTTGTGATCCAATATGTCTTCCTGAAATGCCCTAATTTTGACATCATTAAAACACCAAATACTCTCACAAAATAAGGATTTTGTTTAGTTTTATTTTTTATATATTTTGTTTTCACTAACACAATTTTGTAGTAAATCATAACTTTTACCGAACTACAATAGTATGTCTTTATAACTCTTGTATCTGATTTATAACATTCTATGTGTTTATTTTAGAGTTGTGTGTTGGTTTTCTTATTTCCTCCTTATCTTAATCATTCATATCTAACTTATGTCTTAGATTGTTTTTATTTCCATTTAAGTATTTTTAAATGTGTTTTGGAGCATATGCATTTGAGCATTTGTATACTTGTTCATGTATTATTTATGATTGTTAATGCATTCCTTGACGTACAAGTTTTGATAACTTAATTGTTAACTATTGAATTTTAGTTTTGCATGCCTATTTTTATTTTGTTGCTTGTGACATGTCTATCTTCATGTTGTTTTGTATCTGAACTTTGTTGTTATATGCTTCTCAGTTATTTAGCTCATATGTTAATTGAAATTCATTTTTGATGGTAGTTTATCTGGTTTTTAGGCGCATTTTGATCTATCGATTTTTGATGTTGTCAAAGGGGAGAAGATGTAATGAGTCTATAATTGTCTTATGTGTTTTATGTTATGGTTTGTGTGCAATGTTTCATGGGGAGAATAAGCATTTTTTTTGCGTTATACTCAAAGTCGACACAATTCCAAGAGAAAGCTTGCTAAGCATTAAAACTGGGGTGAATGTAGTTGTATTTCCCTGATACATTTAGGGGGAGCACCTCAATATGGTTATTTTTGTTGCTTGTTTTATCACTTTTATCTTTAATTTACTTTTGATTATTAAGTCTCCTTCATGATTTCTGTCTCTGAATCAATTTTTGAAAAGATTTTTTTTTAGCATGCATAAACCATTAGTTAGGTTTGAACTTGAACATGATGTTTATCAATTGCATGAGTTCAGTGGAATAAAAGTTGTATATGATATTGATTAAAGTTATGTGAAAAGAAAAATCTCAAAGTCTCTTTAAAATTTAGTGTTTCATCATATTCATCTTTGGTGTTTGAGAAATGATTTAGTGTTAACATGATTAAAATTTATAATAATATAGTTTTTTTATTTTTTTGCATCAACATTCCGCTCGCAATTTTTAAAAACACTATAATAATTTTTATAAATGGCGGTTGAATTTTATTTGAGTCTATTCACTCTCCTCTAAACCATTTTCTACTCCCATATTCACGCCTAATAATTTTGTCAGTGAGAGAAATGTTAAAACCCTTTAAAAGTGTGGGCTTTATGAGGTTAGCCAATTTGACCGTATAAACTTAAAATTTGATGTGTTATATCAAAAACTTGAGAATCAGTCGGTGGCCTAATCAACACCTACATCGATAGCTGTTGTAACCCCTACCACTCTAGCATGACCCTTTTGTGAGGTCTGCAAGATAAATGGGCATACAGTGGGAGAATGTCAAATGATTCAAGTAGGAGGAACCAATCTAGATACTATTAGTTATGTGAATAACCAAAGAGGAAACATGTATTCACATGCCTACAACATGGGGTGGCGAGACCACCCTAACTTCTTACAAAAATAACCAAAATGTCTTGGACCATCTGAGATCCCATAATGCGCATCATCTAAAAGTCATATAAAGATCATGATGGAGAGTTTTGTGACAGACACAAACTCAACAGAATCACAACTTTAGGAATCAAATTCCTCACTCTAACGAGCCAAAGAAAAAAATGAAGTAAATTAATTTAGAAAAGTGAAAAAAAAATGGAATGAGAGAAAGAATGAAAAACTGAGAAAATTCAATTTTCTCGGAAAAAATGCAGCGGAAAGATTATTTAAGGTGGATATCATATTTACTTTAATACCATGTTATGAAACATAACATCCATGGAAGGAGGAAAAGAAACTTCAAACTCTTTGTACCAATCAAGATAGAATATTAAACATGAGTTAAAAACACCAATTCTAATAAGTTGGTTTCAAATTTCTTAACTTTCCCATACCAAAATAATTCAACATGAAATTAGAAGAATATTTTAAGGTTTTTATTTTTATTTTTATCGATACCCAATAGCATTTGAGAGAGAGAGAGAGAGAGAGAGATTGTCCACCTATTATAGTCTAATTTCTACTTCAAAAATATATTTTTTGTGAAAAAGAAAACCGAATCTATAGTTTTCAATTTAAAAACCATTAATCATAGAATATATACTATCACTATCAACTGTCAATAACAATATTAAAAGATTGCACTTCCATTATATGCATTTGAGATACCCAAAATAGCACCTCAGTGTCAGGATAAAATGAACAAACACTGAAACACAGAGCGATAAAAACAAAGGTGGCGACAAAAAGTACGACGCATTGCCAGCGTACATTTGATGGAAGATAAAACAAAAATGGTGATTAAAGCTGTTTTTTTTTTAAATAAATATGATTATTATTAATATTGTATTTAAAATTAGACTTAAATGTATTTTTAGTTCTACTCTATAGTATGACATTTTTAAACTTTTGATCATCTATTAAAATATAGAGTTTTTTAAAATTAAAAAAAAATCATTTATGAAATAACTTGTATTGAATTAGATTATTGAATTGGAGCTTAATTGTTTTAAATGGAAATTGTAAACATTTTAATTTTAATTAGTTGCGTATGTAAAAATGTCTTACACTAATAATTTATTACCTTTAAACCCAAAAAATAAAAGACTTATTTAAAAAAATATTTATTTAATTTCAAAAAAATTACACTACACTTTAAAAAGAAAATACATTGTAACCAATATCAACCATATTTCTGAATAAAACATATTTTTATTTTAAAAATATTGATATTACGTGACAATCGTGATAATAGTAGATATTTTAATTTGTTCCATGTGTAAAATTGGTGCACTATCTTTCAACTCTTCATTTTTCAAATAAAAACACATAAGTTGCAACCGTTGGAGCAAAACTGCCCACTCCAATCTTAAGACGGTTCTCAGGCTGTTTTAATCACCTCGCCACCAAATATTTATTAAAATTAAATGGATCCTATGTTGAAACTAGGGTTGCTTTCGATTTGGACCGTATCGGGTATTTTAAGTCCCGGATGTTGACCGATAACCCTATCGAGTAATTTTAGTCTGGACCAAAACATTGATGGATAAACAAAGGAGCCATTATTGGTCCAACAATTTTAGGTAAACTGAAATCGGACCAAATAGTCGGTTCGGGTACCCGACCCAACTGCTAAAAACATTTATTTTATATATATATATATATATATATATATATATATATATATATATATATATATATATATATATATATATATATATATATATATATATATATATATATATATATATATATATATATATATATATATATATATATATATATATATATATATATATATATATTTAACCATAAAATCATAATAAAATGCAGAATTAAAATGTGTTAAAATGATAATATTATATAAGTAGCCATCCAAATCCATACAACTAGTTAAATAGTACAAAAAGTTTGTCCAAAACCAATAAACCATACAAAATATTCAGAATTACATTTGTGATTTGTGAATGATGCCTCAGAACAAGTTCATCATTGGCATTGAAGTTATAACATTACAAAACAACAAAACAAACAACATCACAAAGAAACGACACCCGATCCTAGTGCTGACCAAAATCATATGTTAGAGGTTCATCTTGAGGTTCCTCAAGCTACAAAATTAGAAAAAGGTGTTAAAGAAGGCAACATAAATCTAATAATCAATATAAATAGACCACAAACCATTAGATACTTAATACTTGAAGTGCATCCCTTTTTAATACTATATCTCTCCTTCACCCAATCATCCCCACAAAGTACCGTTTCTATTGTCTTAATTTTCATTGAAGATCGTTTCGAATCAATAATTCATTTACCCGTACTAAAAGTTGCTTCTGAAACCACAGTTGTAACTAGAACAATTAAGATATTCTTTGCTAATTTACTAAGAACATGATACCTGGCTTCATTTACCATCCACCAAGTTAAAACATCAAACTTGGTGTTTGGGGGAACCTTAAATGGAGACTCTTCAAGATATAATTCAAGATCAGATTTTGAATTAGAACTACCAACAACAGTTTCTAAAAACATCTCAAAACTCCAACTTTCCAAACCAGAACTAGTTCCTATTTTAGGAATTTCAGATACAGGGGCATCATTAGCTCCACATGTATCTTGATACAATTGGAATAGAGTTTTTAAGTTGGTTGCCAACTTTTGTTCATAGGCAGTAACTTGAGTAACATTTGGATACAAGAAAAGTTGTCAACCAACTAAATTATTTCCAATGTATTTTTAGCCATAGAAACTGACTTCATCATATGCAACTAATGTCAATAAGAGGTAACATAATTGGACTCAGAGGCAGACAACTAATGTTACACAAAGAGGTAACCTAATTGGCCTCATACAAAAATTCATATTATATCAAGCAATCCATAACAAAAGCATCATTGGCACAATTAAATAACTCACAAAGGAAACATCATGTAATCCCTAGGAACAATTGATGTCACACTAAATGCAGACAAGCCTCAAATTCATCACAGGCTACATAATATCAGCATCATCTAACTAAAGCAATTTCACATCACATCAGAATGCAGACAAGCCTCAAATTCGTCATAGGCTACATAATATCAACATCATCCAAATAATGAAAATTCATTTAACATCATAATGCAAACAATATAAACCAGTATGCGGACAAGCCTCAAATTCATCATAGGCTACATAATATCAACATCATCCAACTAAAGCAATTTCATTTTGTCGCTCCCACCAAATAAGGCTAGGTCAAATGAGGTACAGACGCGAACGGTCGGCGAAGAGGAGAGAACACACAAGGGTGAACTGAAAAGAAAAGAGTCGTCAGCTAGTCATTTTTGTCCCGAAGGAAAGGTAATGCTGCATAGACCTAGAAGAGATGGATAAGGCGGTCGCGAACCAAAGAAACTGAGAAAGGGGGTTGGTTACAACCTGGGAATGTATTAGCACCCAGATTGTCCGTCGTACTCGACGGGATCCACGCTTAAAATATTTGTGTTTTAAAGGGGTAGTGTCAGTGCAATCTGTGTATCAAAGCTAGAAAGAAAGCAAGTGTCAGTGCTGGAAGAAAGTGAAGTGAAATATGTGAAGTGTCAGTGCAAGAACAGGAGTGTAAAGCTCAAGACTATGAGGCTTAAAGAATAATGCTGGAAGATGGGGAATATACAAAGACTTTTGTTCGATAACAGTTAAGTTATGCCTACGTATCCTCTCGTGCAATGAGGAAGTCAGAACACCGTAGTTCGACTCAAAGAGACTGAAAGATGAATTGAATGATGAACTGCTTGCTTGTCTATGCTCAAGTGTATGACCTGTCTGGCTCAGGTATAAACTGTCTTGCATCAGACGGAAGAAGCGAGCTCTCGTTTGTGAGTGAAGATGATGAGAAACGAATCCCGGAGGAGACGATTATTGTTTGTTTTTGATGTTTTCAATATTTTATTTCTTTTTGGAGTTTGTCATAAGAAAATGAGCTTAAGCCTAAACCAAGGGTTAGTAAACTCATCACATCTTCCCTCTGATTGGGGGTAATGAGAATACCTTAAGTATGAAGTAAGCACCTCACACTTAATCACAATGATGTAAGATTAAGATCATTAACCTACTTGTATTTATTTAGATGTTTTTGGAGTTTTTGTTTAGTGTTAAGTAATGAGTTTAAGCCATAATCAAGGATTTAATGGACCCATTACACCATCCTAATAGAAGGATAATAGATGAGAACATTTAAGCTGAGGAAGGCTCCTCAACTTAATCCATGATTAGGGATTAACCTCATGACAAAACAAAGCCTTTATTGAAGTGGATTTTAGTTAATGGTAAGATTAAGAAGTGAATTTTATGGTTTGTAAGACAACTTGAGGGGGACTTGTCCATTAACACTAGGGTTAGTCCTTCTTAACCAATTGAGGAAGAATTAGAACCCTAATGCAAGGCCCAAGTTACAAGTTTGATGTCTCAATGATTATTAAAGTGGATTGATTAAAGGATTTAAACACATTAAGGGTTTAACACTTAGGATTAAAGTTATACACTCCATCCTAATAGAAGGATACATGTATAACCCTAATCACAAAGCCTTAAAGCCTTAAGGGTTTAGTCCTTGATTAAGAGATGAGAAGAGAAAACACAAAGATGACACAAAGGAAAAACTAATGGGGGACTAATCAAACCCTAATTGTGATCATGCTTGGGTGTTCCTAGGGTTTATGAGGCTTGCAAGAAGATCTTCAAGAGAAAAAAAGCCACCATGGAAGGAACTGGATGGAAGGGAAGTAGAAGAAGCAAGTCAACTTACTTCAATTAAGAAGATAAGTTGCTTGGAGAAAGAAAGAGAGAAAGGAGCATGAATGAACAAGCCCACTCTAATTCACAAGTAAGAATGCAGTAATGGATGCATAAGGGAGATGAAGAGAAATTATGAGAAGTGAAGGCAAATTCACTTCTCAAACACTTACCACCTGAAAAGTTAGCAATAAGCAAATGAAAAGAAATGAAAGTGAGATGAAATGAAAAGATGCAAACCAAAACCAGAAGCATAGTTATGATGCAAATGATGCTAAATGATGATGCAAAGTCATGTCAAGAGATGCAAATGATCATACAAATAATGAGGATGCAAATGAAACATAAAGGAAGCATGAAAGTTCATGAATGCATATGACATCAAATGGAAGCAAAACATGGCAAATGGATGATGCAATGATCAAACATGATTCTAATATGTCCTAAGGTGTCTTATATGTCAAGTGAATGCATAAAATTCCATGGCAAGTTCATGTATGCAGGCATATGAAGAATGAATGCAAATGAAGATGCAAATTAGGGTTTACATACAATATGCAATGCAAAATCCAAAACCAGAAGCAAGTCATGAGATAAAAAATTGAAAATAGTATCAAAGGTACCCTAAACATATACAAATTCACTTCCCAAAGGGGAAGACCTAACTCCTAACCCTAAAGAAGTTATGATTTTCTTAAGTTTACTAGGGTTTTAAGAGACCTCGCAATGAAAAATGCAAAACAAATTGAAAATGAAAGATAAATTCAAACCAATTTTATCCTAGAAACTATATGACATGAGGAATGCAATGCAAAAAGAACCATCATCAAACTCTTCATGGTTAGGAAGAAAGGATTTTTCTAAGTTAGGGTAAAAATATTGACTTTTAAGAACCCTAAATCCAAAGAAAAATGTCAAAATAGGTCAAGAACCAAAAAGAAATTTGTGTGAAGGGTTTGATAATGTTTCTAAATGTATCAAGATGCAATGTGATTTTTTTGGTGATTTTTAGAAACTTAAATGGTATTTTAATTAATTAATTCTCATTAATTAATTAAATAAACATTTAAATATTTTAAAAATACGAATTTTATGCAAAAAAAAAAATAAAAATTATTTTCAGAATGAGAAAAATATTTGAAAGGGAAAGGCAAAAAATAAAAGTTTTTAAAAGTGTTTTGCTATTTTTAATAAAATGCACAAAGAAATGTAATTAAAAAGAAATTAAATTGAATTAAAATGGAAGTATGCTGATCCAGTGGCCCAAATTCAAATAAAAAGGGGAGGGAATTGACTTCGCGCGCTATCCAAGGGCCAGAATTCAAACTACGCTAATTACATAATTAAGCCCTAATCTGAACCCTAAACACTTTCAGGTGACCGGAACAGTGTTCCGGTCATCTTCTCCGGCTATCCCCTCATGCTATCTCACTCTATACGCAACCCCAAGCCCTTAAACTCTCCAGAAATGATCACCACACCAACCCCAACAAGAATCACACAACAAAATTCATTTATTCATCATCAAGAACATGAATCGAAGCAAAACGGAAAACATATCAGAAATTTCAGAAGCTTGTGAAATGCTTAAAACTCAACCATTTTCGAAACAAAACATATCATAACAATCAGGGGAACACATAGAATCATTCTATAACATAAAATGAAGGTTCTGGAAAAATAAATGCCATGGCTACCTGAAGTGGAGCTTTCAAACCAGGAGCTTTCTGACCAGTTCTTTGCCTCAAATCAACTCCAATGACTCCCCTCAAGAGATTGCAATGCTTGTTTGGAGTTTAAATGGCCCCAAAATGAAGTTGGCAGAAGTTCAGCTCATGAAATGTTAAAATCGTGTTTTGGATATGGTGTGTTTCAAGGCAAAATGAAGGGTGGGAAATGATCAGTGATGAGTGTGTAGTTGAATGGTGGAAGAAGTTTTGATGTTTGTTGGCTGAGTTATGAGTTTCGATAGCTTTTGCAAATTTGGGGGATTTTGTGTATGCTGAGTTCTTGGAGGTTTCAGATTGTGTTCTGTTATGGAATGGCTTGCTTTTGGTTCACATAGTAAGCTGTGATAGGTCAGAGGGTGGGTGGTGGCCTATGTGTATTGGTATGGGCAAGTTGCAAAAATGTCAACATGACTTGTACTTGAGGTATGGGCAAGAACACAGCTGGCCCTTGGGCATGTCCATGCGCAGCTGACTTCATGGAGGTCCACAAATCCATTCTTGAGGCAATTCAGCAAGAGAGAAGAAAGTTATGGGGTGTTTTGCAATTATGTGATGTTTTGGCCCCTTTAAGAAATCTTGATGTTCTAGGCATGAAACTTGGGATTTCTTTGTGCAATTCTGAATTATAGGTCATGTATGATGTTTGTGCAATGCTTAGAAGTCAATTAGAAGTCACATTTGGCTTTGGCAAGTGTTTTTGCAAACTTCCCTCTTTGGTGCATAAGTGAAATTTTGTGATTTTTCCCAACTTTGCAAAGCCATAACTTGAGTTCTATGATGAATTAGATCAAGTTTTTGTACTTTTTGAAAAGGGAATGATCCAATATACAACTTTCATGACCAAGAATTTTTCATTTGAAGCATTTTTGAATCAAAAAGAGGAGGTTGAAAAACTTTCCCAAAATGACAAGTTTACATTACAAGTCACTTTCCCAAAATGGCAACTTTGCAAATGGCTTGAAATTCTTCAATTTTGTGAACTTATAACTTCTTCTAAGATCAAATAAAGATCATATACACCCAAAATGATGGATAAGACCCTTTGGTTGGAGGATTGGGGGCCTCAGATGCCCTGATTTTGCACTGACTTGCTCAAGAAGTCATCTATTGATCAAATGCCTTCCCCATTGAATTTCTTCATGAAAATTGGTATGCATGATCCTCATATCATATAATGACCAATAGAAACAAGAATGAGCAAAAAAATTGGAGTTATGGCCTCTGAAACCAAAACCCTAATTTTAGGTCATCTGTGCAGTTAAACCTGGCTCTGCTTCTATGCCTTTCTCAGTTCTTGTGATTTTCTGACTTTCTTGATCTTGGGAGGATATAATATGATGCTTGAACATACATGGACCCTATTAAGATAATTGGAGACCCCTGGAGTGGCTCAGATAGCTCAGGGATTGCTCAAATCACAAACCCTAGATGCAGATGACTTTGAAACCATGCAGTGAAACAAAAATGTAATATGAGATGATATGATTGAACTTATGCAAATGAAAAGATCACAAGCCATGGTGAAATGAGTGAGGGAAAATTTGGGGTGTTTACAACTGCCCATATTCAAGCATGAGTTAGCTGTGCAGGATGTAAGCAACGGCTTAACAGGCAAACGAGATAACTTGTGGTTGAATACCAAAGACAGTCCAAGATTTGCACTCACTGAATGAAGAAGAAAAGGGATATAGATTGTAAAAGAAAATAAAGTATGATTATAAAGTGTGCGCGACGGAGGACGACCGTCGAGCAGAGGACGACTGCTGGGGATAAAGCAATGACGGGTACGACCGACATGCTGGGGAAATAAAGGATCATGATGGGGACGGCCATCGAGTAAAGAACAAAAACTCTCTGGGGATTAACGATAAAGGTAATGATGGGGACGGCCATCAGGTTAAAACATAAATGAAATAAATGATGAGGTACGGTCATCAGAGGTGAAGGACGATCACCTAGCAGGGGACGGCTGCTCTGTTGGGGATAAGATGAGGGACGGTCATCTAAGGTGAAGGACGATCACCTGGAAGGGTACGGCTGCTAAAAGTATCACGACATATGATGAATGCCGGATAGAAAAGGTCGCCGATGGGGACGGCCATCGGGTAAGCATGATGAAGGACGATCATCCAGAGGTGAAGGACGATCACCTAGCAGGGTACGGCTGCTCTCGGGGTTTACCATGACATAGGACGAATGTCAGATAACCGAATCAACGATGGGACGATCATCAGATAAGAGTGATGAAGGACGGTCATCAAAAGGTGAAGGATGATCACCTAGCAGGGGATGGCTGCTAAAATATCACGACATAGGACGAATGCCGGATAGGGAAGGGTTCCAATAATGGAGACTCCGCTGGGGATGATGAAGGACGATCATCAAAAGGTGAAGGACGATCACCTGGCAGGGTACGGCTGCCGGAAGTATCATGACATAGGACGAAATGTCGGACAGGGAACAATTGGGATTTGCTGGGGACTCTTCTGGAGAATGGTAGACATAGACGAGTGTCTAAATTCAAGAAAGAAAAGGTATAAATATTTGACATTGTGTATAGATTAAAGATGTGGACGAGCATCCTTAGGATCATGATATGGACGAGTATCGGTAGAAACAAACGCTGACGCATGCTCAGAGATGATGATACAGACGAGTATCAACTGGGTAACAAAGAATACGAACAAGTGTCGACCCTGAGGGGAAATAGACGGTGTATACAAGATACGAACGAGTATCTGTATGAGTAAGAAAGTATGAGTGAGACACAGACGAGTGCTCAACTTGCTGGGGAGAGTATGATACAGACGAGTATCATAAGAGGAAGTGTACAAGTTATGAATTTATGAGTGTGAAAGATGACACAGACGGATATTAGGAGAAGTGTATTATAAACAAGTGTTTGATTTACAATGAGTATTTGGGTAACCATGCTGGGGATAGGCGACACGGACGGGTGTCAGCAGAGTGTATAGATATATGTATTAGTGAGTGCAAAGGGAACGCTTTGGCTTTCTGTTGGGGAAATGACACAGACGAGTGCCAAAAGGAGTATGTTTCTGTATTTTTGGGAATGTAAAGAAAATGCTTTGATATTCTGTCGGGGAATTTGAGAGGCATTCTGTATGTTGTTGATAGTATGTCAATATTCACAGGTGACTGATTCAAAACATGGCTTGTGATTATGCAATATGTTTGATTTTTGCCGTAATGCTCCGTATTAGACGGAATGCTACGCTCTGGGGGAAGATATGATGCAAATGCTATGATTTATGTAAAAGATACCGATCCGGGATTCGGATCCCGTTGCCGTAGAGATTTCTGACTGATTTTGTTTTGAAAGAACATCCCAGCTGGGGATGAGATCACTGGTAGAACTGATATATGATTCTGCTCGGGGAAGTAAGTCACCGCCAGACCTATCTTGGTAATGAGAAGCCCAGCTGGGGTCTGCGGAAGCTTTCGTCACTTTGTTGTGAGATCTTCAACATTGCTCTTCTGGATAGAGGTTGAGACTCTGCGGGAAGATGGCTCCCTGTTTAACATTCGACTGGGGAGGAATGATCATTGAACGATCTTCCTAGAGATGTCTGTGAGGATCCTTCTGAGGACGAGGAGACCTGACAACTCAGCCGGGGAGTAAGCATCTCTGGTGCTGTTTGGAAGATGTGCTGAGTAAGTAATGATTTGGGGAGAAGCCTTCATGTCCCGCGTTTGTGCTTTGCATACCTGCAATCCCGTCAAAGAAAACATACAAGTACCTCGAGGTGTCTCTTACCGGATTCCATCATAGGAATTTAGACACTCCCGGGAGCAAATACATTTAACGCTAGCATGTAGTTTAGAAAAGACTCATCTGTATTTACGCGACCATTATATTAAGGACATCGAACATTTTTGCAAATAAAGATAAAATATACGCGACAGCATGTGACTGAAAATATGATTTTATTAATTTGTGTGCCCTGAATTGGCAAGTACAGTCAAAGAAACAAGTCCCCTGAAATGAGGAGATTGTTACAAATTAAGAAACAAAAAGGTGCTGGCAATGTTGATGATGCTTCAGTGTGCTTCCCTTTGCTATGACCCGTATGAGATTTGACGCTCTTCTCGTCTCTCTTTCTGAATAAGGTTGATTCTGACCGATGCCTTAACCTTTCGAAGCTCGCCATGTTGCGAATGATACAGACGAATTCAGAACGCAGTCATTCGCTTATTCCCTTATTATGCGTGGATCGCCCTTTCAGGTTTTCAATCCACCGGGGTACCCATTTTTGCCTGAGCTGCCCAATGCGGCTTTTCAACTCAGCGGGTGTACATTTTTTTATTTATTTTCCCTTATTTTTACCCGAGTCTTTTATTTTGTTTTTGACTCGCCGGGATGCCCTATTTTTGCCTGGACTTACATTCTGTTTTTATGTCCAACGGGTCATTTTATGCGAAGTATTTTTTAACTGCATCTGAATTCACAGGGGACGGGAAATCTTCGCCATCCATAGTACTGAGCATCAGTGCTCCACCAGAGAAAAATTTCTTTACTATGAACGGACCATCGTAATTTGGAGTCCACTTGCCCTTATGGTCTGTATGAGGAGGAAGGAGTCTTTTCAGCACAAGATCTCCTACTTGGTATTCCCAAAGCCTGACTTTCTAATTTAAGGCTTTCTTCATTCTTTTCTGATACAGCTGTCCATGACAAATTGCAGCCAATCTCTTCTCTTCAATCAGGCTCAGTTGTTCGTATCGGGATCGGACCCATTCTGCTTCGTTCAGCTTAACATCCATCAATACCCGTAAGGAGGGTAATTCAACTTCAACAGGTAAAACTGCCTCCATACCATACACAAGCTGATACGGTGTTGCCCCAGTGGATGTTCTGATTGAGGTACGGTACCCATGTAAGGCAAATGGTAGCATTTCATGCCAGTCTTTGTAGGTGACCACCATCTTCTGCACGATCTTCTTGATATTCTTGTTAGCTGCCTCAACATCGCCATTCATCTTTGGCCTGTAAGGAGAAGAATTGTGGTGTTGGATCTTAAAGTCCCGACACAGTTCTGCCATCATTTTGTTGTTTAAGTTGGAACCATTATCAGTAATGATTCGCTCGGGTACTCCATACCGACAAATGATGTCTCTCTTTAGGAATCGGGCTACCACTTTCCTGGTGACATTGGCATACGAAGCTGCTTCAACCCACTTGGTAAAATAGTCAATGGCTACCAGGATGAATTTGTGGCCATTTGAAGCAGTCGGCTCAATCTTGCCTATCATGTCAATGCCCCACATGGCAAAGGGCCATGGTGAAGACATTACGTTTAGAGGACTTAGAGGCACATGCACTTTATCTGCATAAATCTGACATTTATGGCACTTCCTGGCATAAGCACAACAGTCTGCATCCATTGTGATCCAGTAGTAGCCTGATCTCAACAACTTTTTAGTCATTGCATGCCCTCCCGCATGGGTACCAAAAGATCCTTCGTGCACCTCGTGCAACAACAAGTCTGCTTTTGTCTTATCAACACATCTGAGAAGCACCGTATCAAAGTTTCTTTTGTACAAGGAACCATCAACATTCAGGAAGAAACTACCAGCTAGCCTTCTTAATGTCTTCTTGTCATTGGATGATGCCCCAGGTGGGTATGTTTGATCCTCCAAGAAGCATTTGATGTCATAGAACCAAGGCTTTTCATCTTTAGCAAGGTCTGCAGAGAATACGTATGCTGGTCTGTCAAGTCTGGATACTGAAATTCGTGGTACAAAATTGGCAGCTTGAACTTTGATCATGGATGAAATAGTAGCCAGAGCATCTGCAAACTGATTTTCATCCCGAGGGATATACTCAAGCTTGACTATTGTGAATAATGTAAGTAACCTCCTTGTATAGTCCCGGTAAGGTATTAGATGCTCCATGTGAGTATACCATTTGCCGTTGGTTTGATTAATTACCAGAGCTGAATCTCCGAACATAGTTAAAGTCTTGATCCTGAGGTCAATGGCTTCCTCAAGACCCATAATACAAGCTTCGTATTCAGCTTCGTTGTTAGTGCAGTTAAAGGTGAGTTTTGCCGAGAAAGGCATGTGAACTCCTTTAGGTGTAATAAGTACTGCACCAACACCACGGCCATTCATATTAACAGCCCCATCAAACATCATAGTCCATTCTTCTTCTGGGTCAGGCCCTTTAGTGTGAATAGGCTCTTCATGATCTTTTGCTTTTATGAACATGATGTCTTCATCAGGGAAGTCAAATCTCATAGGCTGGTAATCATCAATGGGTTGCTCAGCAAGATAATCAGACAACACACTGCCCTTGATGGCTTTCTGAGATGTGTATTGAATGTCATATTCTGTGAGAATCATTTGCCATCTTGCAACCCATCCGGTAAGTGCTGGCTTCTCAAATATATACTTGACTGGATCCATTTTTGAGATCAATAAGGTAGTGTGGGTCAACATATACTGCCTTAGTCGGCGAGCAGCCCACGCTAAAGCACAGCAAGTTTTCTCGAGCAGTGAATAACGTTGTTCACAGTCGGTAAACTTTTTGCTTAGGTAGTATATTGCATACTCTTTTCGACCAGACTCGTCATGCTGGCCTAACACACACCCCATTGACTCTTCCAATATTGTCAAGTACATTATTAGAGGTCTTCCTTCAACTGGAGGCATAAGGATTGGAGGCTCTTGTAAGTATTCCTTGATTTTGTCAAAATCCCTCTGGCAGTCTTCATTCCACCTGACTATTTGTTCTTTTCTTAACAACTTGAACAAAGGTTCACAGGTTGCTGTAAGGTGAGATATGAACCTTGAGATGTAGTTCAATCTACCTAAGAACCCCCGAACTTCTTTTTCAGTCTTTGGCGCAGGCATTTCTTGAATGGCTTTGACTTTGTCAGGGTCAACTTCAATCCCTTTCTCACTTACAATAAATCCCAACAGCTTACCGGATCGCACCCCGAATGTGCATTTGTTGGGGTTTAACTTCAATTGGTACTTCCTCAGACGCTTGAATAATTTCAAGAGATTCACCAGGTGGTCTTCCTCTGTGAGGGACTTGGCAATCATGTCATTCACATAACATTCAATTTCTTTATGGATCATGTCGTGGAATAATGTTACCATAGCCCGTTGGTAAGTGGCACCAGCATTCTTCAGTCCGAATGGCATCACCTTATAACAGAACGTGCCCCAAGGTGTGATGAAAGTTGTCTTCTCCATGTCTTCAGGTGACATCTTGATCTGATTATATCCTGAAAATCCATCCATGAAGGAGAACACCGAGAACAGAGCCGTATTATCGACCAATACATCAATGTGAGGTAATGGGAAGTCATCTTTCGGGCTGGCTCTGATCAGATCTCGGTAATCCACACACATCCTCACCTTGCCATCCTTCTTTGGCACAAGTACAATGTTAGCAACCCACGACGGGTAACTAGTTACAGCAAGGAAACCAGCGTCCCACTGTTTTTGTACCTCTTCTTTTATCTTCATTGCCATATCTGGGCGAGTGCGGCGCAACTTCTGTTTTACTGGCAGACAATCTTCTTTCAGAGGCAGCTTGTGCATAACAATGTCGGTGTCCAACCCTGGTATATCCTGATAAGACCAAGTAAAAACATCCACATACTCCCGAAGCATGTCAATAAGTTGTTCTTTTACTGAATCTTGCAGACAGGCCCCGATCTTAACTTCTTTCAGGTCTTCTTCTGTACCAAGATTAACCGTTTCAACCTCCTCCTGATGAGGAGTTATAACCTTCTCCTCTTGTCTCAACAACCTGGCTAGTTATTCAGGTAGCTCATAATCTTCTTCAACCCCTTCATCAGCTTGATTAACCGGATTGTCAAAGTCATACGAAGTCATAGCAGTATTGTTGTCGGTGCAGTCTGGAGGGCACTCTCTGCAAGGGTGTAGATTTGTTCATTTTTAGTGATTAATTTTATCTTGCTTAGAAAAAAAATGAAAATGAAGTTTATTATTTTGAAAAAACATTGCCATTTTATTTTTTGTACAAAAAATGAAAAATGAAAAACAGTGAGTGGAAAAAGAAAAGACTCATTTGCAAAAGATGTCCTGATATTCATTAATTGATCTTTGCACAAAATACAAGATGGCCCGATTACAAAATGAGTCCTGACATCTTGGGAAAGATGCAGGACTTGATGCATGCTTTAAAGACAGGAAATAATAATTACTCTGCAGGAGTAACTCTTATAATTTCCTGGGAAGACCAGTTTGAGACATGGTTCCCCGGGATCCTTGGATGTATCCAGCTTTCCAGGTTGCGCTCGTCTTCTGACTCATCTTCCAAACTATTCACATCATCTGGGGTGAGCATTCCCCCGCTGATAAACTTGGGCTCTGTTTCAGCCTCTGGTTGATCTTGTCGAGTTGGTTTGTAACCCAACCCGAATCGGTCTTCTTTCTTTTCAACTGGCAGCAGCTTGCCCCAGCCTTGAGCAGTACCCTCCTCAACAACCTTCTGGGCTTGTTGATATGATGTGATGGAAGTCCCAGATACAGCAGATGCTTCATTAATATTGAGGGCCTCAAACCCTTGACTCATGGTTTCGTGGATCTCCCCATCCATTTCAATGTATTTGAAAGTAGCCAGCTGGCTAACGAAGATATCCTCCTCCCCACATATGGTAATGACTTGGCCCTCCCACTCGAATTTTAACTTCTGGTGAAGGGTTGACGTCACGACGCCAGCGGCGTGGATCCATGGTCTACCCAATAGACAGCTGTAGGTAGGCTGTATATCCATCACAAAGAAGGTCGTTTTGAAAACCTATGGGCCAATCATTATAGGCAACTATATCTCTCCCAGAACTGATCTCTTAGAACCGTCAAAATCTCTCACTACCAAGTTGCTTGGGCGTAGTGCCAATCCATCATGTTCCAGCTTCACAAGGGATTTCTTGGGCAGGACATTGAGGGATGACCCTGTGTCAGCCAGTACGTGAGAAAGAACTGCACCCTTACATTCCAAGGTAATGTGCAAAGCCTTGTTGTGATTGTGACCTTCCGTTGTCAGATCAGCGTTGGTAAATCCTAGTCCATTACTAGCGTTGACATTTCCAACCACAGCCTCTAACTGATTGACAGTAATCTCCTCCGGCACATAAGCTGCATGCAGGACTTTTAATAGTGCGTTCCGATGAGCCTCAGAGCACATTAGCAATGATAGTATGGAGATTTTGGAAGGTGTTTGGTGAAGCTGGTCCACCACCTTGTAATCACTCTTCTTGATGATCCTCATGAATTCATCAACCTCTTGATCTAAAGGAGTCTTCAAAGTTTCTTTAGCGACTGGTTCTTCTTGCACCATGCTTTTCTCTTTTGCCTTAGCAGCAGCTTCTGCTTCAGCAATGGGTCTTGGTATTTGCGAGGCAAAGAGACGTCCGCTTCTAGTGAAGCCTCCGCCTCCCCCCACGTTGTCTATCTGAGGTGAAGAAGTTGATGATTCTAAAGTGATTTTCTGCCCCTCACAGTATAGATCTGAGCCATAATGCCAAGGGATGGCGTTATTGCTTTCATAAGGAACTGGCCCAGGCACTGTGATAGTGACCGGGCTGATAGCAGCTGCAGAGGGGACCACAACGGTGTGTGGATCATAATATATGGTAACTGGGGCTCTGACAGGAGTAATATTTTCTTGTGAGTTGTTGGCAGGAACATTTGCAGGATCATAGTATATCGTAACCGTTGAGATGCTTTCATTAACTGTTGCTGATGTTGTAGAAGGTGTTGAAGTTGTAGCAGAAACTGATGGAATAATGGGTGTTGTCGTTGTAGAAGGAATGGTGATTGAACTTGTATCCGTTGAAGTAATTGATTGAGCAGTTGTTAGAGTTGTAGTAGAATCTGTTGGAACAATGGTTACTGACGTTGTAGGAGTATCTGTGATTGTTGATGAAGGAATTGCTGGAGTTGTAGTCGCTGTTGTTGTAATCTGAAGAGTGCCATCTCTAATGAGGCCATCTATGTCGTTTCTCAGCCTCTCACATCCATTGACAGCAATATTGCAATATCCACAGCCGACTTCACATCCGGGGAACACTTGGCATTCTAACAGTTGAGCTTTGATTTCAACCAGAGGTGTTCGGATTTGTGCAACACTACTAATTAATGTGGATGGTTTGCCTCCCTCAATAGCATTAATCCTGGGCCCGCTGTGACTAGGCATCTGATTTCTTGTGACTTCGAGGGAGGTGCAAAATTGAGAGCTTTTGAGTCCACCAAATCCTGGACTTTCATCTGCAGGGCCCTGCATTTTTCAGTATTATGCCCTGGTGCGTTTGAGTGGAAAGCACACCTGGCATTTGCATCATAGTTCTTTGGCATATTAAGAGGATCTGGAGGTGCCAATGTCCTTAACTCAACTAGGTTGAGCTTCAGGAGTTGTGGCAAGAGTGAAACATACGACATTGGAATTGGGTCAATCACCCTGTTTGCTTGTGATGGCCTTTGTGGGAAAGGACGCTGGTGTTGGTTGTTATTATTGTTGTTGTAGGTTCTCTGTTGCGGAAAATGAGATTGTGGCTGATAGTGAGTTTGTTGTTGATATTGTGGCTGTTGTTGTTGAGGATATGATGGTTGCTGTGGAATTGGAGCTGGAATGGTAACAGCTGCTACTGACCGGTGAGCATATTGAGGCATGCCCCTGCTTGTATGAATGGAATTAGTTTCACCTTCCCTTCGGGGTCCTACAAATGGTTTTCTCGGATTGCTGGAAGAACTAGCACCACTGTCGGAGATTTTGCCCATCTTCAATAGGCTCTCAATTCTCTCACCAGCTATGACTACATCAGCAAAACTGGTAGAGGAGAAAGCAGCAAGCCTATCAATATAAGTCCCTTGCAATGTATTCATGAACATGTCAGCCATCTCCCTCTCTGACATGGGTGGTTGAACAGCAGCAGCAAGCTGTCTCCATCTTTGAGCATACTCTCGGAAGCTCTCTCTAGAAGATTGAGACATACCCATCAGGAGAGTTCTATTGGGAGCCATGTCCAGGTTGTACTGATATTGCCGGATGAAAGCTTCGGCCAAATCCTTCCAACATTTTATGGTGGCTCTAGACAAATGCGAATATCATTCTCTCGAAGCTCCAGTCAGACTGTCCTCAAAGTAGAACATCCACAACTTTTCATCCATAGTATAAGCTTTGAGCCTTCCCAAGAAAGACTGCAGGTGAGTACGAGGACAGGAGGTACCATTGTACTTTTCAAAGCATGGGGGTTTGAACTTGTGGGGAATTCTCACCCCATCCACTAAGCCCATGTCCATTACATCGAAGCCCAAAGAATTCTGAGATTCCAAAGATCTTAACTTTTCAGCAAGCTCATCCAATCTCCTGTCATATACCTCATCCCCAGCTCCTATAACAGTAAACTATTCTTCCTGGGGATCCTCCTGCAGGATTCTGCCCCCAGTAGTGTTACCTTGAACATTCCTCAGGATGTTAACCTCTGGATCCAGATGAGGTCCATATACTGGTGGGTCAATACGAGGCTGGCCCCGTTCATTGTTGCTAGTTCCTCCTGTTCCAAGATGAGGCTCTTCAGGAGTTTGTCTCTCCACCAGCTCTCTTAACCTTTCTTGACTCTGGGCTAAGCCAGTCATCACTGCCATGAACTGAGACATCTGATTTCTCATCTCCACTCTCTCATTGGCCATCTAGTTTCTGACCTCAGACAGGTCCTGCTGTACTTGTTCCATTTGAATGCCGGGAAGGTTGTTACGAGTCGGGTACCGATGCGCGCGGTTGACAGGGAACACTCGGCGACGAGCAATGTTTCCTGAGATCACAACAAAGTTAGAAACAAAAATAATTACAAAACCTACAAAATAAAAAACAAAGTTAGTATGCAATGCAGTATGCTTATTTGTTTTCCAAGGTATCCGGTTTGGTTCTTGGTTTTGACCTTTCCAGACCTCGAGGAAGATGCTTGATGTTGTTGAGAGAAAGCCCAAATGAAAAACAAACTAAATATATATATTACAACTGATGAACAATACATAGTCTGTTTTACAATACATGCCCCTGAAGGGTCAAAACATAACAAAAGAAGAGTACATCAAATGGAAACAAACAACAAGCAAAGGATCAAACATCCAGCCCAAACTCATCCTCTCTAACCTCCTTCAGGAGGGCCTTAGTCACCGGACCAGCTGGGTGCTCTGTAATGGTCTTGATAAGGAGGTTCCTGGTGGCAATAGCAGTGGTCAGCTTCTTGTGCCTGTCCTGGTCCTTTGATCTCTTCAATCCTGCTCTGAGCTTCAATTCTGAAATCTCCTTCTAGGCTGCCAACAAAGCTTCTTACTGCTTCTTCTCATTGGCCTCTAGCTGTTCAATCTTGGCTTGAGTCTTCTGGTCTTCTTGTGTACGGGCTTCGGTGATCCTGACCCACCTAGCCTGACTCTCTTGCAAATAGTGCTTAGCCCTAGCTTTCTGAATTTTAGCCTCCTTGCAGGCATTCTTCAATATTTGTTCCCCAGCCCTTGCTTTCCTTATGTAGTCCTCTGTCTTTTCAATTTTGGTCAGATGCTCAACCTTGAGTTTCTCCAATCTCTCAATGTCCAGACGACCATCACTCCTCTCCCAAAGAGTTTTCTTTAAATCCTCAGATAACTTCTCATTCCTTTCCCTCAGCTTCTCAAATTCTTCTAGGCTGACAGTTGTTGCTGGCTGTACACTAGATGGTCCAGGCATGTCCTCCAAGGTGAAAGGCATTCTAGTAATCTGAGCTCTAGTACGGGACCAGTCATAATACTGAGCTGAAGCAACATTATTACATCTTCCAAGGATAGCCACCCCTTTTGTTTGGATGTTGTCCCAAGCCCAGGATGCTTGTCTGACAACAGTTGAATTAGGTTGCACTTCACAATATAGGGTCTCAGCTAAATCCTGTCCTCTGGGAGGGTGAACTAAGGCATAACCCAGTTGTCTCTTAAGCAGTAAAGGATTGTAGTTGATGCAACCCTTTACTCCTATCAGAGGCATATTTGGGTACTGTCCACAGCTGGTGATAATGTCCTTGCCCTTGGTGCTCTGGGTGCACCATATGATATCATCTGAAGTCAAAGCAATGAGCCTTTTGGCCCAATTCTTCTGTTGGTGTGGGTTTAGGAAGGCATCAGATTTAGGCAGGTGTCTGAGCAGCCAGGTGTAAAACAAAGGAGCACAACATCTTACCAACTTCCCCCTTTGTTTCTCGTTCCTCTGATGGATGGAATAATAGAAATCTCCCAGCAATGTAGGTACTGGGTTCTTTAGGAGAAACAAATGGATGGAATTCCTGCTGACAAATTTGGGCTCATCTGCAAACAATATAGCCCCATATATGCTGAGGGCTAACAGCGCACAGACTTCCCTCCATTCTCCCAATGAAGCCTTCAAGATAGCTTGAGAAATCAAGAAGTCCAAGTGCAAACCAGGGATCCCAGCCTTTGTGGTCATACTTTGCTTAATCAGGGTAGGCTCTAAGTACAGTGCCCTTGCTATCTCTTCATTCTTGGGAGAATTCATCTCTGGGTTGAAAGAGATTCCACCTCTGACAGGTACTCCAGTCAATAAAGAAAAATCTTCCAGCAGAGGCCCTAACTGGAAGTCTGGAAAGGTGAAACATCTCAAAGGAGGGTCATAGAATTGTAAGCATGTGTGGATCATGCTCCTCTGAGAGGGTTCAAGGTCCATAACCATATCCAGGATACCTCCATAGTGTTCTCTAAACAATGGGATGTGGTCAGGTGTGATGAGTGACTGGACTTGCCTGATACCAGTCAACACAGGCTCAAAAAAGTGGTAGGATATGTTGCTCTTCCTGGGAGTAGTCATGAGTGTTGCTGAAGAAAATTGAAGATAAGTGCTGATGAAGAAGCTGAAGATGAGTGCTGATGAAGATCACAGACTAAGACTGGAGATAGACTGATGCTGGTGAGGGTGGAGATAGCTGAAGCAGATAACTGATGGAGACAGCTGAAGCAGAGGTCTATGCAGATGAAGGGGTAAAAACAAAAACCAAGATACAATGAAGTGGATACCCTGAAAAGCAAATAAACAAATGTTAAATGATGCAATGATGAACATGCAAATGATATGCAAGGGTTTGTGATCTAGCTGGATCTGATTATCTGTCTTGATACAAGGCTCAGAAATCCAGTAATCAGGGTGGGGGACTCAAATAAAGAGTCACATGTCCAGGGTTAATCACAAGAACTGTCCAAAGTGAAGTATTCTTACACAAATACAGTAACAGGGTATGATGTGGCCATGGGTTCCTGCAAACCTGTAAACAACCCAGCCCCCTCACAGGTAATGTTCTAGAACAAGGATCCTCAGACTTGGATCAGTTATGAGAAGTGTAAACACTTCTAACCCAGAGGCACAGTGTTTACAATAACCATAAAAGATCCTCCTCTAATTCACCTCAGTTTCTGAAGGTCATAACAAAGGTCATTCAGACTTAGCAGGCTTCCCAGATAGCCCTAGCACTACAGGAAATCTGTAGCACAGAGTTCTCAAGAAGAAACCCACATCTGAACCGTGTTTCATATTCCCGCACCAGATCGAGATGGAATGGGAAAGAACATGAACCACTCTAGCCTAGGTGTCACTCAGGTCCCAGGTACAGGACCTTAAACTCTCAATGGAACCCCACCCACCAAAACAACAATCCAGATCCAACAATGCCAGTATGAAATATGCAAAAGACTGTAAAGAAAGCAATAAATAAAGATGTACATAAAGCAGTAAATAAAGAAAAATAAATAAACACACATAGCACATAACACCCCAGTAAACACAAATCAAACAAGCGCTAGGAGGAACCCACAAAAAGAACCAGAAGCCCTGGTTGCAATATAAGGGTCCCCAGCAGAGTCGCCAAGTTGTCGCTCCCACCAAATGAGGCTAGGTCAAATGGGGTACAGATGCGAACGGTCGGCGAAGAGGAGAGAACACACAAGGGTGAACTGAAAAGAAAAGAGTCGCCAGCTAGGCATTTTTATCCCGAAGGAAAGGTAATGCTGCATAGACCTAGAAGAGATGGATAAGGCGGTCGCGAACCAGAGAAACTGAGAAAGGGGGTTGGTTACAACTTGGGAAGGTATTAGCACCCAGATTGTCCGTCGTACTCGACGGGATCCACGCTTAAAAGATTTGTGTTTTAAAGGGGTAATGTCAGTGCAATCTGTGTATCAAAGTTGGAAAGAAAGCAAGTGTCAGTGCTGGAAGAAAGTGAAGTGAAATATGTGAAGTGTCAGTGCAAGAACAGGAGTGTAAAGCTCAAGACTATGAGGCTTAAAGAATAATGCTGGAAGAGGGGGGAATTTACAGAGAATTTTGTTCGATAACAGTTAAGTTATGCCTACGTATCTTCTCGTGCAATGAGGAAGTCAGAACATCGTAGTTCGACTCAAAGAGACTGAAAGATGAATTGACTGATGAACTGCTTGCTTGTCTATGCTCAAGTGTATGACCTGTCTGGCTCAGGTGCAAACTGTCTTGCATCAGACGGAAGAAGCGAGCTCTCGTTTGTGAGTGAAGATGATGAGAAAAGAATCCCGGAGGAGACGATTATTGTTTGTTTTTGATGTTTTCAATCTTTTATTGCCTTTTGGAGTTTGTCATAAGAAAATGAGCTTAAGCCTAAACCAAGGGTTAGTAAACTCATCACATCTTCCCTCTGATTAGGGGTAATGAGAATACCTTAAGTATGAAGTAAGCACCTCACACTTAATCACAATGATGTAGGATTAAGATCATTAACCTACTTGTATTTATTTAGATGTTTTTGGAGTTTTTGTTTAGTGTTAAGTAATGAGTTTAAGCCATAATCAAGGATTTAATGGACCCATTACACCATCCTAATAGAAGGATAATAGATGAGAACATTTAAGCTGAGGAAGGCCCCTCAACTTAATCCATGATTAGGGATTAACCTCGTGACAAAACAAAGCCTTTATTGAAGTGGATTTTAGTTAATGGTAAGATTAAGAAGTGAATTTTATGGTTTGTAAGACAACTTGAGGGGGACTTGTCCATTAACACTAGGGTTAGTCCTTCTTAACCAATTGAGGAAGAATTAGAACCCTAATGCAAGGTCCAAGTTACAAGTTTGATGTCTCAGTGATTATTAAAGTGGATTGATTAAAGGATTTAAACATATTAAGGGTTTAACACTTAGGATTAAAGTTATACACTCCATCCTAATAGAAGGATACAAGCATAACCCTAATCACAAAGCCTTAAAGCCTTAAGGGTTTAGTCCTTGATTAAGAGATGAGAAGAGAAAACACAAAGGTGACACAAAGGAAAAACTAATGGGGGACTAATCAAACCCTAATTGTGATCATGCTTGGGTGTTCCTAGGGTTTATGAGGCTTGCAAGAAGATCTTCAAGAGAAAAAAAGCCACCATGGAAGGAACTGGATGGAAGGGAAGCAGAAGAAGCAAGTCAACTTACTTCAATTAAGAAGATAAGTTGCTTGGAGAAAGAAAGAGAGAAAGGAGCATGAATGAATAAGCCCACTCTAATTCACAAGTAAGAATTCAGCAATGGATGCATAAGGGAGATGAAGAGAAATTATGAGAAGTGAAGGCAAATTCACTTCTCAAACACTTACCACCTGAAAAGTTAGCAATAAGCAAATGAAAAGAAATGAAAGTGAGATGAAATGAAAAGATTCAAACCAAAACCAGAAGCATAGTTATGATGCAAATGATGCTAAAGGATGATGCAAAGTCATGTCAAGAGATGCAAATGATCATACAAATAATGAGGATGCAAATGAAACATAAAGAAGCATGAAAGTTCATGAATGCATATGACATCAAATGGAAGAAAAACATGGCAAATGGATGATGCAATGATCAAACATGATTCTAATATGTCCTAAGGTGTCTTATATGTCAAGTGAATGCATAAAATGCCATGGCAAGTTCATGTATGCAGGCATATGAAGAATGAATGCAAATGAAGATGCAAATTAGGGTTTACATACAATATGCAATGCAAAATCCAAAACCAGAAGCAAGTCATGAGATAAAAAATTGAAAATAGGATCAAAGGTACCCTAAACATATACAAATTCACTGCCCAAAGGGGAAGACCTAACTCCTAACCCTAAAGAAGTTATGATTTTCTTAAGTTTACTAGGGTTTTAAGAGACCTCACAATGAAAAATGCAAAACAAATTGAAAATGAAAGATAAATTCAAACCAATTTTATCCTAGAAACTATATGACATGAGGAATGCAATGCAAAAAGAACCATCATCAAACTCTTCATGGTTAGGCAAAAAGGATTTTTCTAAGTTAGGGTAAAAATATTGACTTTTAAGAACCCTAAATCCAAAGAAAAATGTCAAAATAGGTCAAGAACCAAAAAGAAATTTGTGTTAAGGGTTTGATAATTTTTCTAAATGTATCAAGATGCAATGTGATTTTTTTGGTGATTTTTAGAAACTTAAATGGTATTTTAATTAATTAATTCTCATTAATTAATTAAATAAACATTTAAATATTTTAAAAATACGAATTTTATGCAAAAAATAAAATAAAAATTATTTTCAGAATGAGAAAAATATTTGAAAGGGAAATGCAAAAAATAAAAGTTTTTAAAACTGTTTTGCTATTTTTAATAAAATGCACAAAGAAATGTAATTAAAATGAAATTAAATTGAATTAAAATGGAAGTATGTTGATCCAGTGGCCCAGATTCAAATAAAAAGGGGAGAGAATTGACTTTGCGCGCTATCCAAGGGCCAGAATTCAAACTACGCTAATTACATAATTAAGCCCTAATCTGAACCCTAAACACTTTCAGGTGACCGGAACAGTGTTCCGGTCATCTTCTCCGGCTATCCCCTCATGCTATCTCACTCTATACGCAACCCCAAGCCCTTAAACTCTCTAGAGATGATCCCCACTCCAACCCCAACAAGAATCACACAACAAAATTCATTTATTCATCATCAAGAACATGAATCGAAGCAAAACGGAAAACATATCAGAAATTTCAGAAGCTTGTGAAATGCTTAAAACTCAACCATTTTCGAAACAAAACATATCATAACAATCAGGGGAACACATAGAATCATTCTATAACATAAAATTAAGGTTCTGGAAAAACAAATGCCATGGCTACCTGAAGTGGAGCTTTCTGACCAGTTCTTTGCCTCAAATCAACTCCAATGACTCCCCTCAAGAGCTTGCAATGCTTGTTTGGAGTTTAAATGGCCCCAAAATGAAGTTGGCAGAAGTTCAGCTCATGAAATGTCAAAATCGTGTTTTGGATATGGTGTGTTTCAAGGCAAAATGAAGGGTGGGAAATGATCAGTGATGAGTGTGTAGTTGAATGGTGGAAGAAGTTTTGATGTTTGTTGGCTGAGTTATGCGATTCGATAGCTTTTGCAAATTTGGGGGATTTTGTGTATGCTGAGTTCTTGGAGGTTTCAGCTTGTGTTCTATTATGGAATGGCTTGCTTTTGGTTCACATAGTAAGCTGTGATAGGTCAGAGGGTGGGTGGTGGCCTATGTTGATTGGTATGGGCAAGTTGCAAAAATGTCAACATGACTTGTACTTGAGGTATGGGCAAGAACACAGTTGGCCCTTGGGCATGTCCATGCGCAGCTGACTTCATGGAGGTCCACAAATCCATTCTTGAGGCAATTCACCAAGAGAGAAGAAAGTTATGGGGTGTTTTGCAATTATGTGATGTTTTGGCCCCTTTAAGAAATCTTGATGTTCAAGGCATGAAACTTGGGATTTCTTTGTGCAATTCTGAATTATAGGTCATGTATGATGTTTGTGCAATGCTTAAAAGTCAATTAGAAGTCACATTTGGCTTTGGCAAGTGTTTTTGCAAACTTCCCTCTTTGGTGCATAAGTGAAATTTTGTGATTTTTCCCAACTTTGCAAAGCCATAACTTGAGTTCTATGATGAATTAGATCAAGTTTTTGTACTTTTTGAAAAGGGAATGATCCAATATACAACTTTCATGACCAAGAATTTTTCATTTGATGTCTTTCTCAGTTCTTGTGATTTTCTGACTTTCTTGATCTTGGGAGGATATAATATGATGCTTGAACATACATGGACCCTCTTGAGATGATTGGAGACCCCTGGAGTGGCTCAGATAGCTCAGGGATTGCTCAAATCATAAACCCTAGATGCATATGACTTTGAAACCATGCAGTGAAACAAAAATGTAATATGAGATGATATGATTGAACTTATGCAAATGAAAAGATCACAAGCCATGGTGAAATGAGTGAGGGAAAATTTGGAGTGTTTACACATTTCACATCATAATGCAGACAAATTAAACCAGTATGTAGGCAAGCCTCAAATTCATCATAGGCTACATAATATCAGCAATTAATCACAAGGAAACATCAATTAATCATAAGGCCGTATCATGTAATCACAAGGCAACCTCAATTAATCAAAAGGTAACATCAAGTAATCACAAGGCAACCTAAAGTATAATCAATGACAACATAAAAATGTACATACCTTGGATCAAGAGCTGCACTAATAGAAATCAATGTATTAAACTTTGCCCAATACTTGTCATACTTCAACTTCATTTCATTAGCAAGGGCCTGCAATTGAGAATTGTTTGAGATGTCTGAGGGATTATCAAGTAAAACCTTCACCCTGTAAAGCTCATCCAAAAACAAATTAGCAGTAGGGTAAGACGTGCCACTAATAATTGATGCCACATCAGCAAACACCTTCAAAAACTTGCAAATATCATGAACATTTTCCCAATCATTTGCATCAGGTAAAAAATTGAGAAATGCTCCATTTTCTTCAGCATATATATGCCATACTTCTCTGTATTGGTAAGCAGTGGACAACATCAACAAAGTTGAGTTCCATCTTGTCTTAGTATCCAACACTTGCATCCTGCCTTCAAATTGCAACTCATCAACAAATCTCTTGAATGTTTTGCACCTAGTTTCAGAATTCAGCAAATATTTGACACCATTCATAATCTTATCAACAGTCACCTTAATCATATCAAGACCATCTTAAACCAATAAATTTAAGATGCATGCATAACATCTAACGTGAAACAGTTTACCATCCAATGGAAGATTTTTCCTACCAGAATAATCTCTCTTCAATCTAGAAATGCAGTTATCATTGGCACTAGCATTATCAACTGAAATGGAAACAACATTATCCCTCATGGCCCAATCATCCATCACCTTAATCAATTCCCTACACAAAACTTCACTAGAATGTGGTGGTATCACATTCTTAAAAGCTAAAACTCTTTTGTGAAGTTTCCATTTTGAATCAATGAAATGACCAGTCACAATCATATAACCAATTTTCTGTTCACTAGACCACCACAAGTCAGTTGTAAGACTCATCCTGTTAATCATAGGCATTGACCTTTTCATCTTAACTCTCCCAGCCTCATAAAATGTCTCACAATCTGATTTAACTTGTTGTCTACTAATCTTTTTGTACCATTGATAAATTTCTTTAAGAAATTCATTAAAAATAACACATTCCATAACATAAAAAGGAAATCCATGACCTAGAATCATATGAGCTGCAACCTCTCTAACCCTAGCATTGTTATATGTCCAAGTTGCCAAACTATGACTACTATTAGCACCTACATTTAACCTAGACTGTGCAACTTATTTGGCAGTATTACCTCTCAACCTAAGCTTTCTTTGGATGCAATTTTCTAAATGTTTTTTTTACCATTAGAAGTGTTCTTCATTTCACATCATATGTATAAAGCTTACCACACCATTTGCATTTCCATTTCTTGGCACCATCTGGAATCTCAATAAGTACCGTCTCAGTATGAACAAAAGACTTCTTGGGACGAGGAGCTTTACCAAAGGCATTAATATGGCTATATGAACACTGAGTTGGGTCAACTGAAGGTGTTGGCTCATCACTAATAGTTGTATTTTGAGTTGTAGTAGTATTTTGTGTAGTAGAGGTATTTTGTGTGGTTACATCAGTTGGAATTGGATCTGGAACTCCCAAGTCAATCATCTCACCAATCTCTATATATCCTCCATCCATTGTCTCCTCTCCCCAATCAAACAACATGTTGATATCAATCAGATCATCCATGTTTGAAGTCAAAGAAGAATCTTAAAAAGACATACACACAAAATTTATATCATTCAATCAATAATATAATAGAAAACAAAGACAAAACCGAGTCACTTAATAAAACCTCAACAACACCATTTATTTTTAAGCAAGAATAAAATCTTAGCTCAACAACAAAATTTACAAAACGAACCTTTTAATCAAAACTCTAGGTCAAAATTATATTTTAAATCTACACATTTTAGGTCAAAAACAAAGGAACTCAAGAACGATTCCACAATCATCCGTTCATAACATTGTTGGTCTTTAGGTCAAAATTTATACAACTTATAGAACTCTCTAATTCCTCAAACATGCAAACTATGTACAAAACAACATAACAACAAATAAATAGTATAGAGTTTGAATACATTATACAGTTGTATTGAAGTTTTTCCACAGTTCACAATCACAATTCACACTTTGCCACTAAAACAAAGTATGATCAAACTCAATACTGATGAATATTGATTGATGAATGATGATCAGAGTTGAAGCCCTAGGAGAGAGACGAACGGATAACGACGAATATGTGAGGTTGATATCAATTGAGATGATGACATGATAGAGACGAGAGAGAGAGACTAAGAACATATCTAAAAAGGGGGGAAATGAGGAAAATATAAAATTTTGGAATTTATATGCATTTGAACCGGTTACTCATTGGATATATGGATAGGGATATTCCTGCTAAATACGGATACAAAACTATCCATTACCAAACCAAATGCCATTTTGGTCGGTCCATTCAATCGATTCTACCGGGTCGGTTTTCGGTTCAAGTGACCCATTTACAGCCCTAGTTGAAACCCTCAAATTCCATTATGGTTTTCTTTTTTACTGTCCTAAATTTCAATCTCTGTTGAATATCTATCTCTTCACCATGTAAGATACTTTCGAGCAACAAGAAATGAAGAATGGAACACGAATCAAAGAAGGCTATGGTGGATGGTTGGCCCACTATGGACTGTGGTTGCTTGTTCACGTTGCCAGAGAGAATGGAAGGCTCTATGGAGTAAGGGTTTTTCAATTTCATGTTTTGGTTTTGCTTATTTCTTGATTGATCATTGTGTTTTATTGCTTCTTCTGAGTTTGACTGCATAGTTACTACTTATCTTCTTTTGATTGTGTCTCTTTGGATTCTCAAATATGACTTCATTTGAATTCTTCTCCAGGTTTGTTTCTTCTCTTCTTAGATTTATAGTAGTTTGTAATGCATTTGATTGTTTCTACTAAGAATATCTTCCGCCAGGCAGAACAATAATGGCGAAAGAGGGTCACCCTGACGAACACCTCAAGAGCACGAGAAATAACCATTCATCACGCCATTGATGTTAACGGAGAGAAAAGCGGAGTACAAAAGAGCACTAATCCAAGAACAAAACTTGTCATTGAAATCGAAATTCTTAAGAACTTTTAATAAGAAATTCCAATTAACAGTGTCAAAAGCCTTCTTAATGTCGATCTTGAGCGCCATATTACCACACCACTCTCCAATGTATTAACCGTCTGCGAAGCTAGACCAATATATTCATGAATATGTCTACCTCGATGAAACCCCCGCTGCTCCTACGAAACAATAAACAACATAATAGGAGCCAACCAGTCCGCAATAATCTTACAGATCAATTTGTTAAAACTCATATTTTCTTTCAATAACTTATTACACACATTTGGATATGAATAATAAAAATTAGGAATAATTATATAAATTGCAATAGTTACTGTAACGCTAGTTTATACATTACCAATGTGACTTGCATCAACAAAGCTATCAATAGTATCAGTTGTGTCCTTGCTTCTTCAACTTTATCAAGAACAATCCCGCCACCATTCTTTATCTTCTTCACCACATCGAATTGTAAGCTCCTTTGTGCAGAACCTTCAAAAGAATTGGAATCAACTTTCAATTATAAAAATTAAAAATAAAATGCACAGAAACTTCACACACTTTAAATCAAAAGATTGGCATAACAAAATTATTTGGTGAAATAGAGTTAAAAACAGAATCAAGAATGCACATGGACAAACTAGAAATATAATGCACACTTTTTAACCACATGAGATATCTGGTTCGCATACACTTTTTAACCCATCTTGCTAAAGAGAAACCTCAAATAACTCCAACTCACGTTATCGTAAGCTTTCTCGTAATCAACCTTCAAAACAAGACAACTTCTCTTATCTATTTTCACCAAGTCCAGCACTTCGTTAACCATCAAAACCCCATCCAAAATATTTCTACCAGGAATAAATGCAGACTGGCGTTTGTTAATTTAGACTTACAGTGAAAATCCCTTACAGAGAAAGTATGTTTTTTCTTTGTATTTGATGTTTTAGTGTAAAGAAATTGGATTAGAATTCCATTATGAATAATACAAAGTTGTTTGACGATGTAAAATAGACAAAGAAAAATTATAAAAGCAATGGATTAAGAATTTAAGAAGGACACATATTCATACATATTTCCTCATAAATTATTTTCACTTTGATACTCTATTTCTATAGGAAATAGTGATAAAATTTGCGAACCTTTTTTTACATAAATGAAATCTATTTATAGACTATCCTAAAACTCGACATGTATCCGACTACGTGGACTTCTACTTTCTAATATGCTTCCATGTGCCTTTGGCCTTTGAACTGCTTCCAAATTGATCTTCATCTTTTAAACTGTATTTACAACTTCTAACTACCTTTGTCGAAGAGCTTTTCTGTCAAATCTTGTAGTGTAGTGTCAAAATATCTTTGTATCACCTAATCTTTGGACTCCAGAATATACTAAGTCCCAAAACACCTCACAAACAAGTCAAACTTACCATCTTTTCATCATACTTTCATTTCAAAATGTTAACTCAATGCAAACCTTTTCGAGATGTTGGAAATGTTTTGAACAAAGAGTGATTGTAATTGTATGGGTCTGCTCATGCGAATCTTCCAAACCAGGCTTAGAGGGTTTTAGTGTAGTGTCCAAAATCACATGCTAATACTGTGATAAAGGAAATGTTGAAGATATGGAAAAACTTAAGGTAAGGAAGGTTCCAGGTAGAAGTAGAATATGTCGAGAAAGCTGAAATTCAAATAGGTAAATGGAAGCTTTGTTCCAATAATAGCAATCACTATGGGAAATACTCCTAGATAAGAATAAAGAAAGACACTCACAAATAGAAACTGATTATCAAGGGTAACAAAAAGTTCTCTCAAAATTCAAAACCTTTATATATAGACGGAGGCAACCAACAATCAAGATTAACAGGGGCGAGTGGTTACAAGATGAATAAGAGGATTTCTCCTAGAGAATGTAAATGAACTTAAGTGCACTAGGAGGAAGCATTAAATCCTAAGTTGATCACCTAAAGCCACACGTAGGGAAAAATCATCGAAACATTTCAATGACGGGAATGACTTTAATGCGCTTGTTTCCCACTAATTTGGTAATTGATTTGGAACGTTTTTCGTTTCTCTCCAATTGTTCTAGGTCGACCGAATGCCCAAAGAAAATACCCGATTAGATACAAGCTCAATCTAAATAATCTAACATATAAAGTCAACACACGTGAAATTCAAGTTACATTTTTCTGATTTCCCCTTTTCACACTACTAATTTTAGACTCTGAATTCACTTGCACTTCAATAAAAATGCCTTTTACCTCGGTTGAAAAAAAGGTCTTACCTCTTCACATGCGAGGTAACGAAGAGCATCATGAAAAATGCACATTTTACCTATCGATTTAAAAAGAAAGACAAGTATTGAATAAACACATTTTGAATTCTGAAATTGCGAAAAGACATGTCCCATCGGGTTTTACATTTGAATGATGGGTATACCACTTTTCACCTCGTCTTTCTAATAAAACCGTCGGGTAACACATTTTGAGTTTATTAAATCTAATGTGGATTGCTTATTTCACTAAAACTTATACCGAACATATAACTTCTCAAAATTGGTCAGGAAAATAATTATATGAACAATTTTATTGAAGATAAACTTACATTGATTAATGATTTTGAAGTATCTTGTAACTCATCACTCATCTCACATTCTTTCATGGTTAAAATCTTTTCAACGTGTTAAGTACTTTATTCAACGCTTACTTTTTTATTAATTCATTCTTAAAAACATCAAATTTGATGCTTAATGAACAAATATAGAAGAAAGTTGAACAAAAACTAAAAATATTGAAGAGATTTTAACAATAAAATAACATGAGATAAATGATGAGTTGTAGAAAACAAGAAAAACATTAATCCGTGTAAGATATGTTTCGAATATGTATTTTCAAACGTATCTCAATATATAAATTTCATTCGTTTTTAAATCACATCTAAATTTATGAATAAATTTATTTCAAAAATATATTTCACAAATACTATTGTAATACTATTGTTAGTTGCTAACATCCCCACTAAAATTGAAGTCTTAATTTGAAATGATTAATCAAACTTATTTATCTCTAATCACCATTAATCAAACTTTATACACACAACCAAAAATAAAATTTGTGAATTTTTTACACAAATGCCACAGTTTTGAAAAAAATATACCAAAATGTCACACTTTTGAAAAAAAATACCAGAATGCCATACTTAAATTAACAGTTCGTCCATGGAAAGTACAAACCCTAATTTTTTAAATTTTTTCAACAGTGGTTCGTCCATGCAAAACCATCACCATTGTTTTTAAATTTTGCTTCAATGGTTCGTCCACCATATGGACAAACCCTTCCTTTTTTTTTTTTAATTTAAGTATTTATGTTTATGTTTTAATTTATTTTTTAATATTATTGTTAATTTAAATATAGCATAATTAATAATATAACATAATACACTAATTAAAATAATATAACACTAATTAAAATAATACACTAATTATACATTAATTATATATTTTAATAAAATTCTTTTTAACAAAATTTATTTTAATATGATTAAATCTTTTATTTATTTTAATATGATTAAATTTTCGGTTCGTCCAGTCAACGGACTACCAATATATTATTTTAATAATTTTTTGTTATATATAAATAAGGGTGTGTGTTGGGTAGTTGTTCCACATCAATTTTAACCAATATTCTCAACTCAGTCTAAAATTATGTCTACATTTGGTTCATCATCATCATCATCAGCTGCAGCAGCAGCAACATCAACGGAAGAACCGCTTCCAACGTTTCCACTTATGAAGAAAAAAGCTCTTGTGATATTTTCACCAACAAAGCCTCCGATGAAGATGCTACTATGGAACACGCAGACTCTTGAACATTTGCACAGAGAATTGAACCGTTGGCTGGAATGTGAAATTGGTCACAAAGAAAAGATCAGGAAAATTGAGAAGCGTGTTGTGGAGTCAGGCGTGATGAAGTGGAAAAAAATAGTAAATGATGTTAGTGTCCTTGCGATGATGTTCGGTCCGGGTGAGACTGTCTTGATGGTTGTAATAGCATAGATCTAATGATGCACTGTGTTGTTTTAAGTATGTAGGTTGTTATTTATTTTTGTATGTTTGTTGATCTTATGAGTTGTTATTGTTATGATGTTGTTGAAATGCAAGTTGTTTTTGTTTGTTTGTTGATCTGATTATTTTGTTAATTATTATAATTCTAATGAATGCTGAATTAGTAAGACATACATATGACATTGTTACAATACTGATGATAACATTATCGCCGATTAGACGGGCCTGCTACATTGGAACATTTGCTACGTATATGACCAACTCCACGACATATCCCACACAATCTCTTAGCTTTCTCAGTTTCATCCATATCAGTCCTAATTCGGGTACTATTTGGGCGTCCTTTCTTTTTTCTTCGCATAGTTTCATCATGGCAAAGAGTAAATCCTCCATATTGTGGCCAATTTTCTTGATGTGGAAGTGCATGAAAGCTTTCCTTGTAGACTTTGAAAACATTTAGAATGGTGAAGACTTCTGGTATGTGAATTGTGTGGTCTTGTCGTATACTAGCACATGCTGCGATTGCATGGGAGCAAGGCAAATGAAACGTTTGAAATTTCCCACAATCACAATGTCTTGTCTTAAGATCAACTTTGTAAGTATCCAATTGCCTACCAGTGTGGTGGTTAAGTCTTTCAGCCACCATGAAATAAAAATGCTCTCGGTCGAAATGCATGACGTTATGACTAGTGACTTTACTGACTTCCTCAGCCATTGCCTTCTTGCAGCTCTTTGTGAATTTTTCACCAGATGCCAACAACTTTGTCCACTCATGACCTCTTTTGGCAAACGTCGCCCCCAAGCGAAAGTATGTGGACTTAACCAAAGCAGTGATAGGAAGGTTACGAGTCTTCTTAAGTACAGAGTTCATTGCCTCAGCAAGATTAGTTGTCATGTGTCCCCAGCGTTGTCCGCCGTCAAACGCCCTTGCCCATTTCTCCCGAGGAATGTTGTCTATCCACCTAACAGCCTGTATATTTTCACTTCGAATTTCACCTCGATAGTAATTAAATGTTGCCTCCGTCAATGCATACCCTGTAATTAAGTATGTTAAGATGAATATACCAAAATCTTTAACTATTTTTGGTAATTCTAAATGAAGACTCTTACCCATGTTGACAAATTTTTTTCGCAGTTCCTTGTCTCTAATCTCACGACTGAAGTTTTGTGCGATGTGTCTGATGCAGTAAACATGTGAAGACGGAGGATGTTGCCAACCATTTTCTGGATCATCATATGCACTTTTAATTGATACATGCCTGTCAGATAATAGGCACAAATTTGCCTGGGGTGTGACGTGCTTTCTCAAATTCCTCAGGAAGAAACTCCATCCATCCCTTGTCTCGCCTTCAACTAATGCAAAAGCTAAAGGGAAAATGTTACCATTACCATTTTGTGCAACAGCCATCAACAAAGTACCTCTATACTTGCCATACAACCATGTTCCGTCGACCTGCACAATAGGCTTGCAATATGCGAATCCACGGATACACGGTTGAAACGCCCAAAATAGCCAGTGGAATTTCCTCCTGTCACCCAATTGGGTTTCGTCGTTTATAAAAATAGGCAGCGTTTGCAATTCTAGAACGGTACCTGGAAGATAGGTTCGCATCACCAACAACCATTGTGGAAGTTCATTGTACGACGTCTTCCAGTTCCCATTCAGTGATTCAATGGCCTTCGTCTTTGCAAGCCACGCTTTCCTGTATGATATTATATAGCCATATTTTTCAACAATATGGGCTACAATCACCTTTATTTTGATTGAAGTGTCATTGTTAACAAGATCTCTGATGCTTTGACTAACTAGTTCTGAAGATATTTTTCCATGGTCTTGTGTCATAGCAGACGCCATACATGTATGGGGTCCATGAAGCTTACCAATCATCCATTTTAAGTTCTTACGCAATGAAGCTCTGCACATGAATTTGCACTCTGAGTTCTTACACTTTATAATATACCTTCCAGGATCAGATTTATAGACATCGTAGTCAACATTATTGATTATATGCCAATGTTGGATTGTCGTTACACATGCCTCCTTACTTTCAAAAATCATGCCTACCTCCAAATCGTTACCCGCGGTGGTTGAAGTTTGTGCTTCAAAAATTGAGGTAGGTTGATCCTCCAAACAAATATTTGTCATGTGAACAGGAGGATTGTACAAATTCATCTGTTGCGAGTTTGTTGTCTGGGTAGCATTGACCATGATGTTCGCATCCTCATCATTGTCTCCGAACAGATCTTCGTGACTTTCCTCATCGAGTTCATCTTCACTGTATTCTCTGACCACTTCATTTGGTATGAAAGGTTCATTGTTTTGAATTGGTTCATCTTCAGTTAGTTGACTCATTCCATATTGGTGTGATTGTGATTCTTGAGTTGGATATACTTCGACATCAACGACACGTACATATAGCTCAATCATGTCAAGTTGAGGAAATGTATTGTGACATTGAAACATCACGTTGACTCCATCGTCATCCACAATTTTCTTCATTACGTAAAATACACTACCATCAGCTCCAGGAAAAAATGGGAGACGATAGATGATTTCTAGTAAAGAACATTGCAATTTTTTTCCTATACGCTCCTTCAAATGAAACATATTAGAGTTACAATGAATTTTGAAACGCATAATATCTGTATCAACAAAAGAGAAGCCGACAGTAACATCATTGACAAAGGAACCATTATAGTGTATGGTTACAATAAAATTTCTATGTGACATTATGAAAAAGAATGGATGCATAATTCAAAGAAGAGTCCATAGTATATAGTAGTGGGAAATGAAATTGCTGCGAGATATGGAAATAACCAGTTCATGCGAAGACATGGGGGGTAATAACCGGATCGTCCATACTATGGACTAACCCCTTGACCGGTTCGTCCACCATGTGGATTTCCCTATGAAGAAAAAAAAAGTGGTTCGTCCATGCCAAAGACGACCTGCTATTGGCAGCGTTTGGTCACTTCACTTGCATGCACGAGATTCTCACTTTGGTCACTTCATAATTGTTTGCATGCATGGCCCTATGAGTCTATTTTGCATGCATGCCAAGATTCCCATATTGAATATTATTTTGAATTTATGATGGGAGAATTTGGCTATAAAAATGGGAGAATTTGTTTACAAACATCACACAATCAATCTTCTATATCATCCTTCTACTATTTTTCTTAAAATTACATTTAGTCTAAACAGATAACAATGGCTGAATTATTATGGTTAGGCGAAGAACACCGGGGAACTCCAAATAACATTGTGCAATTCGTAAGTTTTTAATATGTTAGTTTTTAATATTCGGTTATAATATTTTTTACGTTAGTTTTTAATAATCGCCACGATTGTTCTTTCAACAGGATAATGACAACCCCAGGTTTAGACTACATTCGCATTGTTTTGATGCACCTAGCGAAGACATATTGTCGTATTTGGAACTAGCCGGGTTTGTCGAAGTTTCGCAAATACATTCCGCAAGAATGAATTCAAAGCTTGTGGTCGCTTTATTAGAACAATGGAGACCAGAAACGCATACATTTCATCTTCCAATCGGTGAATGTACAATCACGTTGGAAGATGTACGTATGTTGTTTGGTCTTCGTATTGATGGTCCAGCCATTCACGGACCTACTCAATTAGGGGATAGTGTATACATGGAACATCTGGGTGTGGAACCCCCTCCATAACAAAGACATAAAAAGTTTGTTAAAATTACGTGGTTACACGAAATTTTAGACTATCTTAAGAATCGAGTTGAGCCCACTCAAGATGAGAACATTCTCCACGCTAAAATTTATATTTTGCTTTTCATTTCTTCCTTTTTATTTCCTAACAAATCACAGAATTTGTTACATTCTTCTTGGGTACCTTTGGTGGGGGATTTACAAACATGCGGCACCTATAGTTGGGGTTCTGCTTGTTTAGCTACCCTTTATAGAAACATGTGCAGGGCGGCTATCAAAGATGTGGTGAGTATGGGAGGATGCGTACTCCTTCTGACTATTTGGGCGTATTGGCATATCCCGTTGATAGCTCCTACTAGCATCCAAATGCCAACATATCCGTACGCCCTCAGGTAAATTTATTTTTATACCGTCACTATTTTAAACGCATACACTTTTTAATTAACGAGTAATATTTTGAAAATGCAAGGTTTGCACAAAGAGGTATGCAGTACCCCAATACTCCCCGATTCTATATACGTGGATATCGAGATGCTTTTGATCGCTTGACTCAGGAAGATGTAAGTCATGAAACCATTAATATTACTAATTTATGTAATACATTATTATTTGCACTCTAATTTTTTTTCCTTGTTTCAGTTTAACTGGAGGTCATACCCTCATTATCCAGATGATGTTCGTGATGATATGCGTGTGTGGAGTGCAACAACATCAATAATATGTTTTCATATTGTTGAGATGCATCAATCAGACCGGGTCAAATTGATGTTTGGATTTCCTCAGGATATTCCATCTAACCCAAGATGTCTGAGAGAACATCACGCAAGAGAAATGCAATCCACCTGGCGGGTTCACTGGAGAACTATAAACCAAGAAGAGAACGAGGAGTGGAATAACAGAAGCCATTTGATTTTGACTGGTCAACGTTTGAGACGACAACAACGGAGGCATAGCCAGGAATATATTAATTGGTTTAGGAATATTCCATTAATATTTTCATTACAACAACAATATTTAGCCGACCCCCGTCAATTTCCCCCACATCCACAACAGCCAAACACATTCCCACAACAAACATTTCACCAACAATTCCAAGACCGAACCCCGCAACGACCACCCTACCAGTACACTCCAATCCCTCAACCTAACTTTGAGCATTCATACTCTCAGTCTCAACAACATACAAACAACCCATCGTCATCTCAACCTAACTATGGATTTGCCTCCTACCATTCTCAACAACAAATATTCCAACCATCACCAAGTCAAACTAACTTCCACCACTCCTCATTCTATCAAGATGTTTATCGTCCATCAATGGAACCGCCTCAGTCATACACACAAGCGTCACAAGCACTACCCAACTTTGAACTTACGGAAGAAAATCTTGTATCACTTCCGGACTTCAATATTAACGACGTAAATGACTGTTACGTGGCGGGTACATCGGGTACATCGAACCAACGTCCAACAAATCAAGATGATGATTTGTCATCCGATGATACTCCTCTTCCTTCTCCTCCGCAACAAAATATCCGCCCACGACGCGAGATATTTCCAACCATGTGCGGTACTGGGTCACATTTAAATCCACCACAACGGCCGCAAAAATAAAAATTAATGTTATATTATTTCTGTCATTAATATTATTTAAAATTAATGAAATATTATTTTAAATTATATTGGTGTATTATGTTTTTCTTTTTATAATTATAATTAGTGTATTATATTAATTAGTGTTATATTATGTTTAATTATATTAGTATATAATTTTAATTATGTTATATTATTAAAATAAAGATTAATATTAAAATTATTGTATTATTTTAATGTTATAATTAAAATAAAGAAAAATATTTTAATTAGTGTATTATGTTATATTATTAATTATGCTATATTTAAATTAACAATAATATTAAAAAATAAATTAAAACATAAACGTAAATACTTAAATTTTTTTAAAAAAAAAAGGAAGGGTTTGTCCATATGGTGGACGAACCATTGAAGCAAAATTTAAAAACAATGGTGATGGTTTTGCATGGACGAACCACTGTTGAAAAAATTTAAAAAATTAGGGTTTGTACTTTCCATGGACGAACCGTTAATTATGGCATTCTGGTATTTTTTTTCAAAAGTGTGGCATTTTGGTATATTTTTTTCAAAACTGTGGTATTTGTGTAAAAAATTCAAAATTTGTTCCATTAAATCAATTATGTTGATAGTCATGTAAGAATATCTTAATGCAGATTGCAGATGTGAGGTATAATCATTAGAGAGACATCTGATGATAGTGAAAGAAGTAGTTGAAAAAAAGTGATATTTGTACCCTCATTTTTTGTGGTGCATAAATGAGAAAAAGAGGAATATAGATCGTCTCCACCAACAAACATCAGAAACTAAATAAAACTAACACTTCAAAACATCAGAAAAAAGAACAAAGAAGTTGCATAGCAATGAATAATCATCATCATCACCATTTGATATTAACTTGTATCAGGTTCAATGTGTCTGAGATGAACACCTTGTGGAAGAAGATTATATCTGATTTTGAGCTCTTCAAACATTTTCTTTACTTCCATCACAAGTTCACCTTTCCTCTTTGTTTTCTCTCCAAACTCTTGAAAGTTTATTGTGTGAGTAACATAAAGTCCCATCTTAATCTTATTCACATTCTCAATCTCCTTCACTACCAAGCTAAAATTCGGATGCCAGTATTGTGGATTCTTCTCCAAATACCTCTTTACTTTTTCTTTCAGCGCTCCAATTTTCTCTGCTGGTGTCGTAAAATCAACCGAAAACTCTACACTATCAGACATATTCGGGCTTCTGTAGTAATTACTAATCGGTTTTATTGCGAGAACCGAGTTTGGATAATACACTTTTTCATTATTAAGCTTCAAGAATACCGTTGTCAATATATTCATTTCTTCAACCAATAGCTGCAAGATAATTTGAAAGGCATTAGGAATAGGCATTAATACGCGAATCGCGAAACAACAAGAAAAAATTCGACTTATATATATTACCTCGACACCATCTATAACACATCGATCACCAACGTCGAATGGATGCATTACAAACACAAAGATGATGGCTTCAAATATATTCTTGCAGGTGTTTCCAAACATGAAAGCCGCGAGGACTAACTGCGATGAAAGGAATACAAGTACTTTTGTTGTTGCAATTTCCATAAGGAGAAGCCACACTAGTATGGTCACTAGTACTACCACCACTGTCACAAGCTTGTTTAGTTGTTTAACGGCTGTTTTCGTGTCACTTAAGGCGTGCGCGAGTGCTCTGCGTTCTTGATATACCTTCAACTGATAAATTGAAATATTTTAGTCCAAACAGAATTTTAGTCCTTCGTTACGACGATGAATTTTTTTTAACAAACATATAAAATCTTACCACCCAATCTGTTAAAGATTTTCTGGTAATTAGCCCTGTCTCTGCCTGTGACAGTAGGGGAAATACCAAAACAACTTCTTCCTTAATCATGAATCGACGGAGTTCATCTTCGTCAATGTCCCTATTCATAATAGATAAATTTAAATAAGTCAATTCAAACAAACTTTTGCGCGCAACAAGAAACTCTACTAGTAAGGTATATATACTTACGCGCAACTAGGGGAAGCAGCGACGTTTCTGAAAACATAATAGGCTGCAGCGGTTGCTTCCATCTCATTTGTAATTTCTTTATCAGTTTGTTCATTTTCTATATCATAAAAACTTTCATCTAGTGAATTAGAGATTGTGGACAACCTCGAATTCATCACAGAATCTACCAAAATCTTCATTGTCCATGAGGAAACTTTCTCTTGCTTCATCTTGTGAAGCTTTGCCATGTCAATAACCTCTTTCTTTGAGCTACCTTTATTGGTTATACTCCTGAAACTAAAATGGCTCAAACTCTGTGATTTCCCAACCTTGTCAGCCTCATCCATAAGTGGAGGCCCGGAGAGAGTTTGCAGAACATACTGATGGAAGATTGATTCTTGAATTCGATCAAAGAAAGACTTCACATGGAAATTCGATGCCAGAATTTTCAGTAACATTGTCTTAATGACCCATAAAAATGCTCCAATTAGAAGAGAAACAAGAGTCCATGTTACGCCATCGAGAATCTTTTCGGCCAATTTTGATCGTTGTACCCCGTGATTGATCAAAAGCACCCATGTAAGGAGAACCAAACCGATCCAAATAAAAACCTGGACACATTTCTTCATTCCATGGACAAAATAAAGCACTTTTTTCTTCAACAAAAAGTTCATTTCAATCAAGAAAACAACAATGTGCATGAACCATTTTGTAACCAACATGCCACAAAAGGTCACCATCACAAGCATGCACCATCTCCAAAGCCCCAAACTCCAAATCTTTGTCCTTCTCAGTTCCTCAACAGTTAAGCTAGCGATCAAGCTCCCCGCGATCATCACAAACACAAACAACTCGATCAAAGCCTTAGTCGTCAACCTCTTATGCTTGCCTTTACTAAATTCAACTTTCCTGTAAATGATTTCATCAAGATCCTCACCAGCAGGACCTGGAGATGCCATCAAAGGTGTTCTAGGAGTCACGACAGAAGCAATCGAAACACTTCTATTAACCAAACCGGATTTGTTATTGAATGAGTTCCTATAAGGTGAACTAACATACAATTCTTCTTGCAAAACATTCTCTTCCAGAAACGTTCCGTCGATAGAGTAAGGTTGTTCACCGAATCTTGATTTCGGTTTAGAATACACTGATCTTACAAAAGATTTTCTTTTGCTAAGATTTTCACTTCTAGTGGGAGGTTTTGGAGGCTTATTTGGACTAGGACTGAACCTTATCTCAGGAGAAGCACATTTCAAAGGTGGTGACTTTGAAGTAGGCTCATGATCTTGGCCATGGCTTTCTCCACCCATGTTTGAAATTGTCACCACCACTTCTCTTTTCTTCTCCATCAAGCTTACTTCACCACCTTGATTCTTATTATTACCATCCATTCACAACCATGCATATCACAAGAGAATTAAAGAAAAGAGATAATCAAGTTTGATATGAAGTACTTTGGAGTAGGAATATATTATTGAACCATATGAATATGATTTAGATTAAATAATTAAAAGGTCACTATGATTACATATACAATACAATAGTGGGTCAACAACAATCAAGATGCTTGGGTGGTAGACAGCCTCATTGTGTGCTAAAGTTTATAGCAAAAAAATTGAACTTTTGAATTTCAACAAAAATGTTGGATTTTTGCAACTTCTTTTTCAACAAAAGCTACCAATTAAAATATACTCCATCCTTTTCATAAAAGTGTATTAACCTTTTATTATATATGCAAAGTACAAGTGGTTGAATTGAAATGATTCATTTGTTTTTGTATAATTTTTTCTCACAAATATAAGATAGGAATCTACGATGTTGTATATCTGAATATTTATTTATATGTTTCATTGTTTTAATTTGCAATTGAAATCAGATACGAGGTTTACCATGTGAAACTAACCTCGAAGAGGTAAATGGATTAAATTAGATGCTTTTATTCTATAACCACCTATCATTAATTAAGGGTGGGACTACGAAACAAACAAAAACTTAGCTTTGGATTAGTTTGTCAAGAAATTGTAAATAATTAATCTTGAGAGGTAAGGATTCAATCAATAAGTCCTTTGGATTGAAAAATTTAAGGAATCGAGTAATAAAATATAATGGTGACAGCAGTTGACAAAGTGGAGTGCAAGGAAAAGTCTAAAGTTAGTCTTCTGATCTTTTATTATTTTACAACTTTTTATATCCACCCTGTTATCTTTTAGTATATTCTCAAACATTAAAATCTTTTGTTCAAACTTATAACTTAGGAGGCACAATCAGATTTAAAATTAGGTATGTGTTATGAATAAATTGAGTCCGAAGAGAAAACATAAAGATATTAGGATTGTAAAAAACTATGACTACAATACTCTTGACTAAATTTCTCTTTCTTTATATGCATTCAATTGTATATATATAAAGTACTATCTAGGAAAGGAATTTAATAGTACATTTTTAGTGATGCACATTGTTGCACCCCAAAATTTGCCCTCTATCTTTAATTTTAATCGATTTTTTTTCGCATTCATTTGCATCATATTCAAAGCATAACATTTTTTTTCCGTCTTAATATTAGCCGAAATAATTTATACAGACTGGTCAAACTAACTTTTTAACTGTGCCTAAAATTAGTCAACGAAAAAATGTCAAGTTTAAGTTTGTAAATGTCGGTAACATTAATCTGCGGTTCACGTGGTTTAATTTGACATGCTAAAAATATTTTTACGACTATTTTTGGTCATATGTTGATCAGTCTGAGCAGTTTAAACGGTCATAATTTTTATTTCAAAATCCGACCAAACGCTGTATTTTTCCGAGTCATTTATTTCGCGCTGATTATTTTGACGTGTTCATTTTATTTTTTCGAGCGTTTTGGTGCCCAACTTTTATTTTTTTAGTCTATTTATTTTTATATTGGGTCTAGAATAAATAAATAGGTTAATTAGTTTTTATTTTAATTTTAACTATTTTAATTATTTAACTTTATTCGGTTTTTTAATTTAATATTGGGTTTCAAAATAAACTTAGGCCCATTATCATTAACTTAATTTGTTCCTATATATATTTACTAGTATGACTGATAGAGGGGACCAAAAAAGAAAACAAAAAGAAATTTTGCGGCGGATCAAATTACATATTTCTTCCGGTTTGTGGTTTGTGCATACATACTCCTAATTTTCTTGTTACTTTAACGTTGGTCGCTATTACTGTTATTATTCATTACCTACATATTTATGTTACTACATATCATGTTAATGTCACTAGTTGTTACATATTATGATGAGGCTGTTTGATTTTTCTGTAATTTTTTATTAGTGGATTTGTGTAATTTTATATGTCATGATAATCTACAATCCTTAATGTATATACATATATATACTTTGTTAAATATTTTGTATATATATATATATATATATATATATATATATATATATATATATATATATATATATATATATATATATATATATATATATATATATATATATATATATATATATATATATATATATATATATATATATATATATATATATATATATATTGCTAATTCCATTTATTTTATCTTATTATTATTAGTTTATTCAGATCGGATCGTGTCGATACGCCGTTTTCACATCTGTGTGTTCGAGGCGTGGCACTCGTATTGATCTGATTCAGTTGCGATGATCGCAATTCTTGCGTTAGCAACATCGTTTTTTTATTTAATTAATTAGATAACTAACTACTCTGATTTTTCATAAACCTTGAACATACAATTTTGCCACAAACTCTAATTTTCACTCTAACTCATTTTTATGTTATTCATTTATTGTTTATCATATTATGTAACTGTTTCATATTTGTAATCATTTAGTTTTTATTTTTCGCCTTATAATTATGTAATTGTCTCCTTGATGTAATAATTTAGTGTTATTCTCCGCCTAATTATTATGTAACTGTCCCGAAGCCATGTAATAGTGTAAGAATTTTTATTTTCTGTCTTTAAATTTCTGCCTTTATTTATTTTTATTATTGCCTGCGTGGTTAGTAATTTAGGGCGTGCCAAGAACTGAATGAAAATCAATATGGACTTAGATCATTAATTTATAAAAAAAAAGACTAATTAATCAATAAACTTTTTCTTATAATAATAATAGTATTTTGTATATAGTTTCTTTTATTAAGTTAAAATTAGGGTAAATAAATTAATTTTTAATTAGATTATGATTTTTTTAATAAACCTTAAATTTTCCTAATAAAACTTTTTTTATATATTAACCATATTTTTTTTTAAATTTTAACCCTTAAAAAATTTTCTCAAACCTTTAAAGATTTTCTCAAACACTAAAACTTTTTGTCCTCATTTTTATGTTATTCATATAACCTATCTTGTTATTATACTGAAGTCTTTACCATCATTTATTTTTCTGTCATTATTTTTATGTATCTACCCCGAAGCGTTGTAATAGTATTTGCCTTTAATTTTCTGCCATTTATTTTCGTAAATATAATTGCGTGGTTAGTAAATAGGGAGTGAAAAATAATTGTAATTAATTAAATTTAGAAAAACTAATTAAATAAGATTAAATATGTGAAAATAAATCATTCACACACGTAAGTCGATCTTTGATCGCCATCTGCACTTTCTAGGGTATTCCTCTTGGTTGTCTTCTTTAAATGGTCAAGTCCCTCGAATATAGGGGTGTCTTAAGCAAAGTCCCTTCATAAAAATCATCAAGTCCCTACAGTTTAAAAGATCAAGTCCCTTCGAGGTTGCCTACGGAATAATGATCTTGTCCCTTAGAATAAATGATGATAGTCCCTACGAATTGCTAAAGACACCCCTCAAAGTTGCTTTCTATGACCATACGATGACCCTACGTTTGTCCCTTAACATCCAAGGTAATGACTACCTATTCCTTAATAATAGGGATAGTCTTACCATTGAAAGAACATTTAAGAACAGTAAAGATTTAATCATAGGGTAGGTTCCTCTTAAGTACTTGCTCACTCCTTCAAAAACATTTCATAACACTTCACATTTTTAAACAATTTTCAAAACAAAGTCTTTATATATATCCGTACAAGGATCATTATAAAGTACTTAAGAAAATTTTTAAGGTCTTTACATAACCTACCCAACACCTTCCCTTTACATAACCTACCCCCGAACCCAAAAATCTTTTTAAGGTCTTTCCTGTTCTTTTATGCCCTTTCCTTTGGATAAAATAAAAGTCGGTGGCGACTCTTGCTATCCGCAACATTTAACTAAAGTCAGTTCTCCCACCGTGTTACAGAACTGACGACTCTGCTGGGGATAATATTAAAGAGGGGTACCCTTAGGAATTAGATCACTTTAAACTTGTTTGCTTTATTTGCTTTACTCTACTTGTTGGGTGCTCTTATGTGTTAAAGATCCTAACTCGGATCTAGTGTACCTTAGGTAAATGGCAATAGCCCAAGGAAACTGTACGGCGTATACCGATATGGTTGATCTGGTGGCCATAGTTAGTGTGACTTCTTGGTTGGTGCTTATGTTCCTTAAGCAAGTTGAGGATAATATGAGGTTGCCATATGTTGTCAATACACTAACTAACTTTTAGAACCCTAGTCATCCCATCTTGGCCTTTAGAAAAGTAGTGAGATAACCGGCTTTGGTGAAGACTGAAGTTGGTTGATACTCAATGCTACACTCATTGAGATTCTAAACTTGGAGGGTTTTGGTTGGCAAGTAAGTTGCCTACTGGACAACCACCCTTGTGAATGGTCAATGATATTGAGATCCCTTAGAACCTGGTTACTTTTGTAGGACAGGATGAACCAACTAAACTTCAGGGGAGGGTATTTACCTTTAAACCTCATGCAAGCCTTCAAACCTAGGGCTATTGTGTGATTTGCTTGTGTGTGCCACATGTTTGTGATTGAGTATAACATCATAGCATCATCATGCATCATAAGCATAGCCTTTTCACTAACTATTTCAAGGACCAAAGGATTTATCTTTGTTCTTTGTTGCAGGTCATGGCCTCTGCTCGTAGGAATACTATCCGGATCAACTTTATAGGGATACCTCCTAAGCTTAAGGAATTGGTCTCTCAAGTTTCTGACAACTCCCAGTTCATCAAGAGGCATGGTCACCTATTGGATCTAGTCACTTCAGGGTTCAATGAAGACACGATGAGTGTTCTATTTCAGTTCTTTGATCCTAAACATCACTGCTTCACATTCCCCGACTATCAGCTGGTTCCTACAATGGAGGAGTTCTCCAAGCTTCTGGGTATACCTATTTTTGATCAGAAACCCTTCACAGGCTTGGAAAAAGAGCCTAAACCTGAAATCATCGCTGCAGCTCTACATTTGAAGAAATCAGACATTGTCCTAGAAACAAGGAGTGGAGTTAAGGGTATTCTTGCTAAGGTGTTAATGGAGAAAGCTCAAGTGTTCTTGAAGGCTATGAGCTATGATACTTTTGAGGAGATCTTAGCCTTGTTGATTTATGGCTTAGTATTGTTCCCCAATCCAGATCCGTTCATAGACGTTCACGCCATCAACATATTTCTGAGTCACAATCCAGTGCCTACATTACTTGGAGACATCTTGCACTCTCTTCACACTCGTACTACGAAGGCACGAGGAACTCTGATGTGCTGCATACCTTTACTATCTAGGTAGTTTATTTCTCACCTTCCTCGATCAGTGATGAAGAATGAACAAGGGTTCAGGTGGTCCAAGAGGATTATGTCACTTTCTCATTCAGATATTCATTGGTGCTCCAGATCTATGGAGAATGTTACTATCATTGACCGTTGTGGGGAGTTTCCTAATGTGCCACTCCTTGGCATAAGAGGGGGCATTACCTACAACCATTCCTTAGATTTACGTCAGTTTGGTTACGCTCGGAGTGATGGTCCTCATGACATGTTGATTCAGGGTATTGTGTTTGACTACGACAACGATCTGCAAGGTTACCGTCAAAGGTTTATACGAGCATGGGGGAAAGTGAACAAGGTTGACAGCAAGACTCTGGAACCTAAGTACACTATTCCTATGGAAGCTTATCTCAGATGGGTGCGATCTCGTGCTCAGACTCTTTTGATGCCATACCCTGCCATCCTGCCAGTTACTATGGAGCCTGTTGCTGAAAGGGATACTTCTTATACCATCCTTCACCCAGACATGCCCACTGACATAGAAGACTTACAGAGGTCCTGGATCCAATTGAAGGAGCAAAGGGATACTTTTGAGACTCATTACAAAGCAAGTCAAGAAAGAATCCTGGAGCTAACAAAACAACTTCACGAGGAGTGGAATCTCAACTCATACCTCAACACAAAGAGGAAACGTCCATGGGAGACTTAAAACCCCAATTTTTGTACTTATTTCATTTTTATTGTAAGCCCAAGGGGCAAACAAATTTATTACTAATAAAAGCTTATTCTTTTGGTTGTTTAAACATTTTTAAATCTTGCGGTCCTTGAAAACATTGCATACGCATTTATACACCATATCATTGCATCACAGGTTTCTTATGTACAGGTATCTTATCTTCTCGCTGTTTATTTCAGTAGAAATGGCTCTTGAACAAACAGTCAAAGATCTCCAGGCACAGAATGCACAATTCCAGGAGCTGATCCTGAACCTGGCCAAAGGGCAGGATGAATTGAAGACACTGCTGGCTAAAGAAGACTAAGAAGACTAGAAGATCAGGAGGTCTTATTAATCTGGGAAGAAGGTTCAAAGGTCCTATCAAGACCAAGGAACAGGTTGAATATTATGAGTCTGAAGAGTCTGAGAAAGAGGGAGGCAGTCTCCATAATACTATGGGGGATTCTGATTCTGAAGCAAATTACTATCATGATCCTAATGAAGATAAGTTCAAGATGCTGGTGGATAGAATGAATGCTATGGAATTGCAAAAGTCTTCTGGGCTGGATTTTGAAGATCTGAGTTTGATATCTGGAGTGGTTATACCCATTGGTTTCAAGGTCCCTGCTTTTGTAGTGTATGATGGTGTCTCGTGTCCCAAATTACATTTAAGGTCCTATGTCCGGAGGATTCAACCTCATACTGCTGATAAGAAGTTGTGGATTCATTTTTTCCAAGAAAGCTTGTCTGGAGCTCAATTGGAATGGTACTATCAATTGGAGAGTGTCAACATCCGTGATTGGAATGATCTTGCTGAGGCCTTCTATAGGCAATACCAATACAATGTTGATCTAGCACCTACTCGCATGCAACTCCAAAGCATGTCTATGGGTGCTAAAGAAAATTTCAAGGAGTATGCCCAGAAGTGGAGAGACTTGGCTGGTAGAGTTCAACCTCCTCTAACTGAAGGAACCTCCTCATAATCCTAATGTTACCTCTCCTAGGTACAATCCTAATGCACGATGTGCATATCATTCTAATTGTCAAGGACATGATACCAACAATTGCTGGATATGGAAGAACAAGATTCAGGATATGATTGATGCTGGAGAGATTGAGTTTGACCCTCCTGGTACCCCAAATGTGATTACTGCTCCCATGCCCAATCATGAAAAGACTGTTAATGCCATTGATGAAGTTTCACGTATTTCCTCAGTTGCATATGTGACCACACCATTATCTGTTATCAAGAAGAAGTTAGTACAAGCTGGGTTCTTTCCAGTTTGTAATGAAGATTGTTTCTATTGTGCTTATAAACCTGATAGATGCTGGAAGTTGAAGGATGGTATCCAACGCCTCATGGACAATTACACCATATTGTTTGAGAGGACACCTTCTGTGGAGAGCATGGTTGAACATATAACTCAAGGTGCGAAGGTTGAAGAGGTGGATATGGTTGATAAAGTGCCAGTGAGGATTACTTCCAAGGGCCCTATCAAGATCACTCATAAGGGTCCTATCAAGATTATTGCTGAAGGCCCTGTGAAGATTGTTGCTGAAGCTAGAGTTGCACCCATGATTATTACCACTCCTGGTCCTATTCCGTATACTTTTGATAAAGTTATACCTTGGCATTACGGTTTTGATGTTTATATCCATGGTGTTAAACAGGAACCCTTAGCTGATACACCTGTTGTTGATGAAAACCTTGATGTTGATAATATTGCTGGATCTAGTAAGATCACAAGAAGTGGAAGAATTTTCTCTCCTCCGGCTACCTCCAAGAATACAGTCACTCCAACTACTACCTCTACTTCTGAGACAAATACTGATGCTCAGGGCAAAGGTCCTGTAATTGAACCTATGCAAACTGAGATACCAACTGCTGAGAATCTTTCTAAGCAGATGGAAGAAGTGCTGAAGATCATTCGCAATAGTGATTATGATGTTGTGGACCAATTGGGGCATACTCCCTCTAAGATTTCCATGTTATCTTTGTTGCTGTGTTCAGAGGCTCATGCTAAAGCCTTGATTAAGTTCCTGAAGACTGCTCATGTACCAAATTAGATTTATGTGGATCAGTTTAAAAATTGTGTTGCACACCTGACCTATGATAATGGGTTAGGTTTTTCTGATGCTGATTTGACTCCTGCCAAGAGGAATCATAACAGGGTTTTACATATCTCTATTGAATGTAGGGGCACTACCTTGTCACATGTGTTGATAGACAATGGTTCTTCGCTGAATGTACTTCCTAAAGAAGTTTTGAACAAGCTTAGTCCTGAAGATGTTGTGTTAAGACCAAGTAATATAGTGGTGAGGGCTTTTGATGGGTCAAGAAGGGTGGTGCATGGAGAAATAGATCTCCCAATCAAAGTAGGCTCTCAAGTCTTCAATGCTACCTTTTATGTAATGGATATTCGTACTTCGTACTCTTGTTTGCTTGGGCGCCCCTGGATTCATGGGGCAGGTGCTGTGACCTCCACCTTACATCAGAAGCTGAGATATCCAGTAAGGGGAAAGGTTGTCACTATTTACGGAGAAGAAGAATATATGATCAGTCATGTGAATACATTTAAGTACCTTGAAGTGGAAGGTGAATATGTTGAGATTCCTTGCCAGACGTTTGAAGTGGTTCCTTGGGTTGTTCCTGCTGCTGAAGCTCCTCCTGTTGTCAAAAGAGTTCCTGTGGTTACCAGAGTACCTCCTACAATGGCCTCCCTCAAAGATGCTAGAGCTGTGGTTGAAGAAGGTGGTTGTACTATTTGGGGTCAGCTTCCTGATATTCCTTACAAGTCTGACAAGTTTGGTTTGGGTTTCACTTCAGAGTCCCAGAAGGCTGTTCTTCGTGCTCGTGCTGTTCGTATCACCAATCAAGGGGTTATGAAAGACCAGATCAATGTTGTGGGTGATTATAATGAAGACTACAACTTGGATGCTTGGATTTTTCCTACTGTGGGTGATGGGCTCAATAATTGGAAGGCTGAAGACGTTATTCCTATCTCCTTTAGTCAGGAGTAAATACTATTACTGTGTTGCTATTTTTAAGTTTGTAACTTTTGAACAATTAAACTCTTAAGCTTTGTGCCTTACCCGGGGCACAATGGTATGCTTGTTTCGGGATGTCATTTCATTTGCATACTTCATTCAATAAAAATCAGTGGACGTTTCGTTTTCGTAAATATTGTGCTCCTTGTCTTTCTTTTCTTTTATTTTTTGTTTTATCAGCTATGTGTTCTTACACACACCCACATCACTAAAATGCAGATCCTCATCCACTCTGGATCCTGTTGATAACAGTTCTACTATTGCCAATTATAATTTCGAGAATCCTATCTATCAAGCTGAAGATGGAAAGGAGGACGATTGTGAAGTACCTATAGAGCTTGCTAGGTTGTTACAACAAGAAGAGAAAGCTATACAGCCACATGAAGAGCCAATCAAAGTTGTGAATCTGAGGACTGAAGAAAACAGGAAAGAGGTCAAGATAGGGGCTGAATTAGAGGATGGTGTTAAGAGCAGATTGATTCAGATGTTACATGATTATGTGGAGATCTTTGCTTGGTCCTATGAAGATATGCCAGGGTTGGATACAGACATTGTGGTTCACCGTTTACCGGTAAAAGAAGATTGTCATCCAAAGAAATAGAAGGTTCGTCGCATGCGTCCTGAAATGTCAGAGAAGAGTAAAGAAGAGGTGATGAAACAATTTGATGCAGGGTTCTTAGCTGTGACTTCTTATCCTCAATGGGTTGCAAATGTGGTACCGGTACCTAAGAAAGATGGTAAGGTACGTATGTGTGTAGATTACAGGGATTTTAACAAAGCCAGCCCCAAAGATGACTTTCCACTGCCTCATATTGATGTTCTGGTAGACAACACTGCTCAGCATAAGGTATTCTCTTTCATGGATGGTTTCTCTAGTTACAATCAAATCAAGACGGCACCTGAAGATATGGAGAAGACTACATTTGTTACACAGTGGGGCACTTTTTGTTATAAAGTGATGCCATTTGGTTTGAAGAACGCCGGGGCGACATATCAGCGTGCTATGGTGGCTTTGTTTCACGATATGATTCATCATGAGATAGAGGTATATGTGGATGATATGATAGCCATGTCCCAGAATGAAGAGAAACACCTTGATCATCTGCATAAGCTGTTTGAAAGGTTGAAGAAATACAAGTTGAGATTGAACCCAAACAAGTGTACTTTTGGGGTAAGGTCTGGTAAATTCCTGGGTTTCATCGTCAGTGGAAAAGGTATTGAAGTGGATCCTGCAAAAGTGAAAGCTATACAAGAGATGCCAGCTCCCCGTACTGAGAAGGAAGTTAGAGGCTTCTTGGGACGATTGAATTACATTGCAAGATTTATTTCCCAATTAACTGCTACTTGTGATCCAATCTTCAAGTTGTTGAAGAAGGACTAAGTAATGGAGTGGAATGATGAGTGTCAGGAAGCCTTTGATGAAATCAAGAAATATCTCCTAGAACCTCCAATTTTGATGCCACCAGTTGATGGAAGACCCTTGATCATGTACTTAACAGTGTTAGACAACTCAATGGGGTGTGTGTTGGGGCAATATGACGAGTCTGGTCGAAAAGAGCAGGCAATATACTACCTTAGCAAAAAGTTTACCGACTGTGAAACAAGATACTCACTGCTCGAGAAAACTTGCTGCGCTTTGGCATGGGCTGCTCGCCGACTAAGACAGTATATGTTGACTCATACTACCTTATTGATTTCGAAGATGGATCCAATCAAATACATATTCGAGAAACCTGCTCTCTCCGGACGAATAGCAAGATGGCAAATGATCTTAACAGAATATGATATACAATATACTACTCAGAAGGCCATTAAAGGAAGTGTTGTAGCTGATCATTTGGCTCACCAAGCAGTGGATGATTATCAGTCAATGAGTTTTGAGTTCCCTGATGAAGACATTATGATTATTACCAAAGAACCTGAACAATATGACGAACCTGAACAAGGATCCCGATGGACTATGGTTTTTGATGGAGCTTCTAATGCACTTGGCAATGGTGTTGGTGTTGTGATCAGTTCCCCTGAAGGTTGTCATACCCCGATTACTGCCAGACTTTGTTTCTATTGTACCAATAACATGGCTGAGTATGAGGCATGTATCCTGGGTATCAAAACTGCCATTGATATGAAGATTCAGTTCCTGGACGTATATGGAGATTCAGCCCTGGTAGTAAGTCAGATTAAAGGAGATTGGGATACCAAGTATGATAATCTCATTCCTTACAGAGAGTATGTTTTGTCTTTGATCCCATATTTTGAAGAGATTACCTTTGGACATGTTCCACGAAGAGAGAATCAGTTGGCAGATGCATTAGCCACCGTGGCATCTATGTTTGAGATCAGCTGGGATGATGAAGCTCCCAAGATTACTATTGATAGATTTGAGAAGCCTGCATACTGCAATGAGATTGACACTGAAGAAGCAAAAGAGAATCCTTGGTTCTATGAAGTGAAAAGATATCTTGAAGCTCAGGAGTTCCCTGAAGGGGCATCTGTCAAAGATAAGAAGTTTCTGAGGAGGTTTTCTGCTAAGTTCTTCTTGAGTAATGGAATTTTGTAGAAACACAATCATGATTCAACCTTTCTTTGTTGTGTGGATAAGAAGGAAGCCACAGAGATTATGGAAGACATGCATGATGGGATATTTGACACTCATTCTAGTGGTCATACCATGGCAAAGAAGATATTGAGAGCAGGTTACTATTGGTCTACCATGGAAGCTGACTGCTACCAACATTCCAGAACATGTCACAAGTGTCAAATTTATGCTGATAAAGTACATATACCTCCATCACCATTGAATGTGTTGACTGCTCCTTGGCCTTTTGCCATTTGGGGCATTGATATGATTGGTGAGATCAAGCCTACTGCTTCTAATGGGCATCGTTTCATCCTGGTTGCTATTGATTACTTTACTAAGTGGGTGGAGGCAGCTTCATTTGCATCTGTTACTAAGAATGTGGTGGCTCGATTCATTAAGAATAATCTCATATGTAGGTATGGCATCCCTGAAAGGATTATTACTGACAATGGCTCTAATCTGAATAACACTATGATTACTGATCTCTGCACGCATTTCAAGATTAAGCATCAAAATTCTTCTCCGTATTGTCCAAAGATGAATGGGGCAGTAGAGGCTGCTAATAAGAACATCAAGAAGATTCTACAGAAGATGATTGTTACTTACAAGGATTGGCATGAGATGTTACCATTTGCTTTTCATGGTTATCGTACTACAATACGTACTTCAACAGGGGCAACCCCATTCTCTTTAGTCTATGGTATGGAAGCAGTTCTGCCCATTGAAGTTCAGATACCTTCCTTAAGAATCATGAAGGATGCAGGCTTGGATGAAGATGAGTGGATTCAGACTCGACTTGACCAGATAAATTTGATTGATGAGAAGAGGTTAGAAGTTGTCTGTCATGGCCAGATGTACCAGAAACGAATGATCAAGGATTTTAATAAGAAGGTTAAGCCAAAGGTATATCAGGCTGGTGACTTGGTAATCAAGCGCATCATATTACCACAGGGTGATCCTAGGGGTAAGTGGACTCCTACATATGAAGGACTATTTGTAGTCAAGACAGTATTCTCAGGAGGTGCCATGATGCTTACTACTATGGATGGTGAAGACTTCCCGCAGCCTGTAAACGCAGACATAGTTAAAAAATACTACGCATAAAAAGAGACCCGCTAGGTTGACTGGCCTAGGCAAAAATAAGGGCATCCCGGCGAACCAAAAGGGTTCGGGCAAAAATTAGGGATATATATATATATATAAAAAATGTACACCCGGCAAGTCGAAAACCTGAAAAGGAGGCTTGGACAAAAAAGGGTATCCCGGTGGATTGAAAACTTGAACGGGCAATCCAGGCAAAAGTTAGGGATTAAAGCGTATGACTATGTCCCGTTTGGATCACCCATGTAAACTCCAACCAGTTGTGCTACTTAATTCAAGCTCGAACAGATAAAGCTCAATCCAATCGTTTCCGTCTCAACAACCGAAGATGAGATACTTGAAGATAATGGCAATAGTAGAATTGAAACTCAATAGGATTATTTCCCACATAGCTGATTTTCTTTGTTTTGTAAAAATTTTTATGACAAATTCCTCTTACTAGGATTTCTGTCTCCTTGTACAAAATTGCCTATGTATAGGTCATTTTGTGATATAAATAAAATTTCATCTTTGAATCCAGATTTACTTTTACCCTATTTACATAAACGAAAATGTCCATTGGTTGTGTTTGAATGTATGTATGCTTTTGAATATGATTGATGTTTACCAGAAATGCATAAAATGCAGTAATAGTATTTACTAAGGATGAACGAAGGTAGGAATTCAACGAAGCTTCGTCTGTTCATCCCCACCAGATAACTACAAATCCCCAGTAGGGCAAATCTATCTTTATAGATACTTCAAGTTATATCTCCCCTTGAATTTATGTCCATCTCTTTTATCCTCAGTCAGGATACTCAGGAACTTATTCCTTCAATAGAAGTACGACGAATGAAGACGGGAGGTTATAAATACTATATTATCAAACAAGACGGGAACAAGTTCCTCATATTCTTCAGCAACGAATCATGATTTATTTTCCCTAGCCAGCAGTTGTTATACAAAGATATCCAGACGTTTCAGGCTGCATGACTCATACATACATCATTTACATCATATCATAACATACATATCCATAAATGCATAATACATTTACTCAGGTACACCATACTATGCATGCATACATATTACATAAACTAACATTCTCCTTGCAGGATAGTTATATACAGATAAAACAGCATCAACAATTCACAACAGGTCAGAAATGATCCATACATTACTCAAGATGTCCTCGGAGAGTAGGCAAACGGTATGTAAGAAGATCCATTCCCTAATCCAGGATATTTCCAGAAGATTTCATCTATCTGGTCTTGAATAGCAGGCAAACGATCTGTACAAAGATCCATTCCCTGGTTCAAGATATTTTCAGAAGATTTAATCTGTTGGCCCTTGAATAGCAGGCAAACGGTCTATACAAAGATCCATTCCCTGGTTCAAGATATTTTTCAGAAGAACTAATCCTGACGTTCTTTTGATCTTGAATAGCAGGCAAACGGTCTATACAAAGATCTATTCCCTGGTTCAAGATATTTTTCAGAAGAACTAATCCTGACGTTCTTTTGACCTTGAATAGCAGGCAAACGGTCTATACAAAGATCCATTCCCTGGTTCAAGATATTTTTCAGAAGAACTAATCCTGACGTTCTTTTGACCTTGAATAGCAGGCAAACGATCTGTACAAAGATCCATTCCCTGGTTCAAGATATTTTTCAGAAGATTTAATCCTGATATCCTTTTGTCCTTGGATAGTAGGCAAACGATCTGTACAAAGATCCATTCACTGGTTCAAGATAATTTTCAGAAGAACTAATCCTGATGTTCTTTTGACCTTGGAGAGTAGGCAAACGATCTGTACAAAGATCCATTCCCTAATCCAAGATACTTCCAGAGGATTTCATCTATCTGGTCTTGAATAGCAGACAAACGATCTGTACAAAGATCTATTCCCTGGTTCAAGATATTTTCAGAAGATTTAATCTATTGGCCCTTGAATAGCAGGCAAACGGTCTGTACAAAGATCCATTCCCTGGTTCAAGATATTTTTCAGAAGAACTAATCCTGACGTTCTTTTGACCTTGGAGAGTAGGCAAACAGTCTGTACAAAGATCTATTCCCTAATCCAAGATATTTCCAGAGGAGATAATCGTCACGAAGATTTATTTCTACTGGTCTATTCAACAATTCAAACTATGTTGCATAAATGATTCAGAGACGACCTATACGAAGACCTAGTACTGATATCCAGTATCAACATAAAGACATCATCACCTCCTGATATTATGGATGACATCTATAAGCCCATCTCCAGTTCCTCTGAGTGGCATCTTTAAGCCCATTCAAGCAAATACCACCAATCAGCAGTGTTACTCTAAGCACCGGCGAGAGAAAATTTTTGGGCTTTTGTGTTCAATCCCCTTCAACCTTCCAAGTCACGAATTGCACACATGCCAATCTAACTCCTCAGGTTTCAGAAAATTGAACAGGGGCAGCTGTTGCACCCCAAAATTTGCCCTCTATCTTTAACTCTAACCGACTTTTTTTCGCATTCATTTGCATCGTATTCAAAGCATAACATTTTTTTCCGTCTTAATATTAGCCGAAATAATTTCTCGGAATTTACAGACAGACTGGTCAAACTAACTTTTTAACTGTGCCTAAACTTAGTCAACGAAAAAATGTCAAGTTTAAGTTTGTAAATGTCGGTAACATTAATCTGCGGTTCACGTGGTTTAATTTGGCATGCTAAAAATATTTTTACGACTATTTTTGGTCATATGTTGATCAGTCTGAGCGGCTTAAACGGTCATAATTTTTATTTCAAAATCTGACCAAACGCTGTATTTTTCCGAGTCATTTATTTCGCGCTGATTATTTTGACGTGTTCATTTTATTTTTTCGAGCATTTTGGTGCCCAACTTTTATTTTTTTTTGAGTCTATTTATTTTTATATTGGGTCTAGAATAAATAAATAGGTTAATTATTTTATTTTAATTTTAACTATTTTAATTATTTAACTTTATTCAGTTTTTTAATTTAATATTGGGTTTCAAAATAAACTTAGGCCCATTATCATTAACCTAATTTGTTCCTATATATATTTATTAGTATGACTGATAGAGGGGACCGAAAAAGAAAACAAAAAGAAATTTTGCGGCGGATCAAATTACATATTTCTTCCGGTTTGTGGTTTGTACATACTCCAAATTTTCTTGTTACTTTAACGTTGGTCGCTATTACTGTTATTATTCATTACCTCCATATTTATGTTACTACATATCATGTTAATATCATGTTAATGTCACTAGTTGTTACATATTATGATGAGGCTGTTTGATTTTTCTGTAATTTTTTATTAGTGGATTTGTGTAATTTTATATGTCATGATAATCTACAATCGTTAATGTATATACATATGTATACTTTGTTAAATATTTTGTTTTATATATATATATATATATATATATATATATATATATATATATATATATATATATATATATATATATATATATATATATATATATATATTGCTAATTCCATTTATTTTATCTTATTATTATTAGTTTATTCAGATCGGATCGTGTCGATACGCCGTTTTCACATCTGTGTGTTCGAGGCGTGACACTCGTATTGATCTGATTCAGTTGCGATGATCGCAATTCTTGCGTTAGCAACATCGTTTTTTTATTTAATTAATTAGATAACTAACTACCCTGATTTTTCATAAACCTTGAACATACAATTTTGCCACAAACTCTAATTTGCACTCTAATTCTAACTCATTTTTATGTTATTCATTTATTGTTTATCATATTATGTAACTGTTTCATATTTGTAATCATTTAGTTTTTATTTTTCGCCTTATAATTATGTAATTGTCTCCTTGATGTAATAATTTAGTGTTATTTTCCGCCTAATTATTATGTAACTGTCCCGAAGCCATGTAATAGTGTAGGAATTTTTATTTTCTGTCTTTAAATTTCTGCCTTTATTTATTTTTATTATTGCCTGCGTGGTTAGTAATTTAGGGCATGCCAAGAACTGAATGAAAATCAATATGGACTTAGATCATTAATTTATAAAAAAAAAAGACTAATTAATCAATAAACTTTTTCTTATAATAATAATAGTATTTTGTATATAGTTTCTTTTATTAAGTTAAAATTAGGGTAAATAAATTAATTTTTAATTAGATTATGATTTTCTTAATAAACCTTAAATTTTCCTAATAAACTTTTTTTTTATATATTAACCATTTTTTTTTAAATTTTAACCCTTAAAAAATTTTCTCAAACCTTTAAAGATTTTCTCAAACACTAAAACTTTTTGTCCTCATTTTTATGTTTTTCATATAACCTATCTTGTTATTATACTGAAGTCTTTACCATCATTTATTTTTCTGCCATTATTTTTATGTATCTACCCCGAAGCGTTGTAATAGTTTAGGAATTTATTGTATTTGCCTTTAATTTTCTGCCATTTATTTTCGCAAATATAATTGCATGGTTAGTAAATGGGGAGTGAAAAATAATTGTAATTAATTAAATTTAGAAAAACTAATTAAATAAGATTAAATATCTGAAAATAAATCATTCACACACGTAAGTCGATCTTTGATCGCCATCTGCACTTCCTAGGGTATTCCTCTTGGTTGCCTTCTTTAAATGGTCAAGTCCCTCGAATATAGGGGTGTCTTAAGAAAAGTCTCTTCATAAAAATCATCAAGTCCCTACAGTTTAAAAGATCAAGTCCCTTCGAGGTTTCCTACGGAATAATGATCTTGTCCCTTAGAATAAATGATGATAGTCCCTATGAATTGCTAAAGACACCCCTCAAAGTTGCTTTCTATGACCATACGATGACCATACGTTTGTCCCTTAACATCCAAGGTAATGACTACCTATTCCTTAATAATAGGGATAGTCTTACCATTGAAAGAACATTTAAGAACAATAAAGATTTAATCATAGGGTAGGTTCCTCTTAAGTACTTGCTCACTCCTTCAAAAACATTTCATAACACTTCACATTTTTAAACAATTTTCAAAACAAAGTCTTTATATATATCCGTACAAGGATCATTATAAAGTACTTAAGAAAATTTTTAATCACACACTACACTTCTCAAAACATTTTAAAGTGAGCTAAGTAACTAAGAGCCCATGGATAACCATGAATGTAAAGGGTACTAACACCTTCCCTTTACATAACCTACCCCCGAACCCAAAAATCTTTTTAAGGTCTTTCCTGTTCTTTTATGCCCTTTTCTTTGGATAAAATAAAAGTCGGTGGCGACTCTTGCTATCCGCAACATTTAACTAAAGTCAGTTCTCCCACCGTGTTACACACATGTATTTCTTACAGCTCACCACCTTATTCTAACAAAATTGTGATGACTCCTAGAAGAGATACTTTCTCTCACTATCTTTATGTGACATGTTTCTTTTCTCTTTTCATTAGAGGAGTGGTAACATAATCCTTCAAGTATTTGGGCCTTGAAATGTTCCTCTTAGGCCTCAATTGTGGGATTGGCTCCTCATCACTTTCAGCTGACCCATCCTTTTCTGAATATACCCTCTCAATTTCATTGCTAGCTTTATTCATAACATCTCCTGTTCCATCAAGACTGACCTTGCCCTCAAGGTCAAACTTAAGATAAGTGCTCTTGATGTCTTCATAGTCTTCCCAAGTGGCATCTTCAGGGTAAAGTCATTCCCATTGAACTAACACTTGGTCCTGCCTCAAATTCAAAACTATCAAAGGTCGAATTGTTGGTCGATTTCTGACATTTTCGAGAGGTAACTCCAATGCTACAGCAGAATTGTCAAAGCAAGGTTTCAGCTGGGATACATGGAAAACCGGATGTATCTTACTAGAAGGAGGAAGCTCCAATTGAAAGGCTACATCCCCAACTGCACTAATCAATTTAAATGGTCCATAGAATCTCTTAGACAACTTATGAATCCTCCTGCCCACCACAGAATTTTGCCTATAAGGTCTTAGCTTCACAAAGACCAAGTCACCCACTTTAAACTGATGTGGAAGTCGTTTCTTGTCTGCATGTTCTTTCATAGTTGTTTGAGCCTTCAACAGCTTGTTCTTCAGAATCTGCAATATTTCAGCTCTGTCAGTCAAACTACAGTCCACAACATGCAATGATGAAGATCCATGAATATAATCTAGAAGAGTAGGTGGACTACGACCATACACCGCTTGAAATGGTGAGACACCAGTGGAGGTGTGAGTGGCTGTATTGTAGTGCCATTCTGCCCAATGTAAATATAATCCCCATTGTTTGGGTTTGTCACACACATAGCATCTGAGATACTGTTGCAAGCTCTTGTTGACAATCTTCGTTTGTCTGTCACTTTGAGGATGATACGCGGTGGACATGCGTAATCCGGTGCTACTCAATCGGAACAAATCTTGCCAAAAATGACTTAGAAATATAGGATCCATGTCTGAGACTATACTTCTAGGCATGCCATGGAGTTTACATATCATGTGAGCAAAGAGCTCAGCTACTTTGATTGCAGTAAAGTGGGTATGTAGCATTCCAAAGTGTGCAGCCTTTGTTAAGCAATCCACCACTACAAGTATCACAATGTGATTTTGGAAGGAAGGAAGCCCTACTATAAAATCAACAGAAATGTCTTCCCATATTCGCTCCAGTATAGGAAGTGGTTGCAGTAAACCATAAGGGGAATGCGTGACAGGCTTTGTTTGTTGACATATGGAACACTCTTTTACAAACCGTGTCACATCCTTGCGCATTCCATACCAAAATACGTTTTCTTGGAGTCTTCCAAATGTTCTATGGATCCCACTATGGCCTCCAATGGGTGAAGAGTGAAATTCCTCCAATAGTGTTTGCTTAAGGGCTGAAATAGTTGGGATAAACAACTTGCCTTTAACAAATAACAACCCATTCAATACTTCAAATTCTGCATGTTCATTGGGATTGCTCTGAACTTGTGCTAACAGTGTCTGGAAATCTTTATCTTCGATCAACTGTTCCTTGAATTTGAGTAAGAAGTCAAGGTGTGGCACGGTGATCGCCATGCACTAAACTCTGGATAGAGCGTCTGCAACTCGATTTTGAGCTCCCGATTTGTAAACAATCTCATACGAATAGCCTAACAACTTAGCCAAGTAAAATTGTTGCTCGGGTGTTTGTATAACCTGCGTCAATAGCTCACGTAAACTCCTTTTGTCCGTGTGAATGGTGAAGGTATTACCCAATAAATATGTCCCCCATTTCTTCACTACAAACGTAATGGCACACAACTCACGAATGTAAGTGTAGGCTTGTAACATTCTAGGGCAGAACTATTTGTTGTAATAACATATAGGATGTCCATTTTGGATCAAAACTGCTCCCATCCCTGAGCCTGAAGCGTCCGTTTCCAGAATAAATTTCTCATTAAAGTTGGGTTGACCTAGTACCGGGGCCTTAGTCATAGCCATTTTTAAGTGATCAAATGTAGCCTGAGTATTTTGATCCCATTTGAAAGCCTCTTTCTTCAGCAATGCAGTTAGAGGTGCGACAATGGTAGAGTAATTTTGCACAAATTTTCTGTAGAAACCCGTGAGACCGAGAAAGCCTCTTAATTGCTTCACATTTTAAGGTGTTGGCCAGTTCACCATGGCACTAAACTTAGAAGGGTGTGGTCCTACCCCTTTCTCCGATACAATGTGACCTAAATATTCAATTGAATTTTGAGAAAATGAGCACTTAGATTGTTTCAGGAAAAATTCGCTATCAACTAAACACTGTAACACAGTTTCTAAGTGTTGAACATGGGTATCCAGGGTAGGGCTATAAACCAATATGTCGTCGAAAAATACAATCACAAAACGACGTAAATAAGGTTCAAATATCAGATTCATAGTGGACTGAAAAGTAGAGGGTGCATTGCTTAACCTAAATGGCATTACCAAAAATTTGTAGTGTCCTTGGTGAGTCCGAAACGCCGTCTTGTGAATGTCACCAGCAGCCATACTAATTTGGTGGTAACCCGAACGCAGATCCAGCTTTGAGAACCAATGTGTACCATAGAGTTCGTCTAAGAGTTCATCAATCGCCTGAATTGGAAATCGATCCTTAATTATGATGGTGTTGAATGCTCTGTAATCAATACAGAATCGCCATGTACCATCTTTTTTGTGAACCAACAAGACCGGTGATGAAAAAGCACTCGAACTAGGTTGAATGATCCCATTTTACAACATCTCCTTAATCTGATTTTCAATCTCTACCTTCTGAAAATGCGGGTATCTGTATGGACGTACATTGACAGGGTTGGCATTGGTATTGAGGGGAATTTTGTGGTCTACTGGCCTTTTTGGAGGTAGATTGGTAGGTTTTTGGAATAGTGGGGAGAATTTGGTGAGGAGTTGTTGAATTAGAGGGTTAGGGTGTGTTGGATTAATGGTTTCAGTTTCAGGGACTATGAGTTGGAGTTGAAGGTAGGTGTCAATGGCGTCGGTGGTGACTAAGTGTTGAAGCTGGTGAATGTTCGCCTCTTTCGGACCAGGTTTTGGGACCCCAGTTAAGTGAACCGATGTGCCCTCCTTTGAGAAGCTCATGGTGAGCTTGGCATAGTCGGTCACAATTGGACCTAGGGTTTTGAGCCATTGGACTCCAAACACTAGTTCTGCTCCACTAAATGGTAAGACAAACAAGTCCACAGAAAATTCATGAGGACCTAAGAATAGTGAAACTTGAGGACAAATGGAAGTGCAATGAAGCTCCTATCCATTCCCTACCAACACTTTAAAGGATTGCGTCGGCTCAGTGCGGAGACCCAAATGTCGTGCAACACGATCCTGAAGGAAATTGTGGGTACTCCCACTATCAATCAAAATGGAAATTTGGTTCTGACCTATTTGTCCCACCACACGCAGAGTCTGTGGGATAGAGTGACCCATCAGAGCATGGAGGCTGATTTGGGCTTGGTTGGGATCTGAATCAACATTTTCAACCTGGGTCTCAATGCTCTATAAATGAAACAAAATACCATCATCCACCACTTCGTCGGGTTCAACAATCAGGAGGTGAAATTGTCGCTTGCAACGGTGACCCTGTTGATAATGTTCGTCGCAGTTGTAGCATAATCCCTGTTCTCGGTGCACTTGCATTTCGTTCGGTGAAAGGCGTTTGATGGCTGGCGATGATGGTTTGGGAGGTGTAACAGAGAAAGTAGGTTTGAAGGAGGAATTTGTGGTGGTTGGTGGGGGGTTGGTGTTTGGGTGGTTGGAGTGGGGTTTATGGTGGATAGAGGGACGATCCAAGAATTTCTCCTCCTGTAACTTAGCAAGAGAAATTGCTTGGGAAAGTGAAATTGGTTAGAAAGCTTGTACCTCCCTCCGTATCGCCGGCTTGAGCCTAGAAACAAAACAACCGAGGTAGAACGGAGGTAGAAGTCCGACGATTCTATTAGCCAGCGTCTCAAACTGACTCTGATATTCTTTGATGGAACCCGTTTGACAGAGCTTGAACAGAGAACCCTTGGGATCTTCATATAACGACGGTGAAAATTGTGATTCAAGAGAATGGAGGAAATCCGGCCAAGACAATAACAGATTGTTGGAATACATCCATTGGAACCAGGTTAATGCTTCACCCTCCATGTAAAACGAAGCAATGCGCAGACACTGTTCATCTGGTGTGTGGTGGTAATAAAAAATTTGATTTATTTTAAATATCCAGCCCAACTGATTGATACCATCGAACCTAGGGATGTCTAGTTTCATGGTTGTCGCCAGAAACGGTGTTATGTCTGATCCGTATGAGTAAAACCTGGCAGTCCAACACGAGCTCGTAGACTGTTGAAATCAGTGGTGAGTGAGGTGATGTTGGCAACAATATTATTTCGGAAAGCTTGTTGATTTTGTATCAAGTGGTTTATGGAGGCGGCGAGATCCTCTAGGGAAGGAGGTGAAGCCATATCTCTCAATGAGGGCACCAATTTGTTATGAATAAATTGAGTCCGAAGAGAAAACAAAAAGATATTAGGATTGTAAAAAACTATGACTACAATACTCTTGACTAAATTCTCTGCTTTCTTCATATGCATTCAATTGTACATATATAGTACTATCTAGGAAAGGAATCTAATAGTACATTCTTAGTGGAGCACATTCATTTCTTACAGGTCACCACCTTATCCTAACAGAATTGTGATGACTCCTAGCAGAGATACTTTCTCTCACTCTCTCTATGTGACTTTCTCTCACTCTCTCTATGTGACATGTTTCTTTTCTCTTTTCATTAGAGGAGTGGTAACATAATCCTTCAAGTATTTGGGCCTTGAAATGTTCCTCTTAGGCCTCAATTGTGGGATGGGCTCCTCATCACTTTCAGCTGACCCATCCTCTTCTGAATATACCCTCTCAATTTTATTGCTAGCTTGATTCATAACATATGTCGCGGTGTTCAATATACAAGTTGGTGTCAGATACGTATAAGATACCCGTGCGATACATGTCATTTAGAAAAATGTGGAAAATAATTTGTTTGCTTTGTCACTCTTTAAAGTAGTTTTCATGATGTCTGTGTATGTGCGTGTGTCACTACTACGAAAAACTCATTTAACAACGGTTGGGTTAGACATTTAATGATGCAAACGGAAGTGTTGTTATGTAGATTGTTGTTGTATATATGATACTTACAATCACGACACAATAAGCGTTGTAATAAACTAAAAACCATGTTACTTATCACACAAATTTTTCTCCACGTGCATCACATCAAGACAATGTCTAACATAAAGACTTAACCAATATGAAATATCAAAGAAGATGAACCTCTTTTTCCTTATATTTTTCGCAACTGCCCTTTTTTTTCTCTCTTCCCAAACACAACATTAATGTGTTCTTGCCGTTGATAAACTACATCCCCCGTTAAAGGTTCAGGAGCATCCTTACACTCTTGCTCTCCATTAAAAGTCTTTCGCACTCTACGATAAGGATGCCCCGGTTTTTGAAATTTTCGATGCCCAGGGTAAACAACCTTTTTTCAAACTCAAATTGGTGATAACAAGTATCATCTTCACATATATGACACACTCTATGTCCTTTAACACTGTATCTAACCAAGTTACTGTAAGCCGGAAATTCGTTGATTGTGCAAAACAACATTGCACATATCTTAAACTTGTCCCCAAAATATGCATGATTAACTTCAACGCCTTCATCCCACAAGATGCGTAAATCATCAATTAATGGACTTAGATAAACATCTATATCGTTACCAGGTTGTCGTGGTCCATAAATCATCATACTTAACAATATATACTTACACTACATGCACAACCAAGGAGATAGGTTGTAAATGATGAAAAGAACATGCCACAAAGTATGATTAATATTGTAGCGTTGAGTTCTAAGAAACAGTCATTAGTGGCAAGGTCGAGTACGGAAGCTGAGTACCGAACTTTGGTACATACCACTTTGGAATTGTCGTTGCTTGAGTCCCTCTTGACTGAGTTGCAAGTTCAATTTTATCTTCCTACACTTCTCTGTGACAATCTAAGTGCAGTCCATATGTCTCATAATCCGGTGTTACATGCTTGTACAAAGCACATTGAGCTCGACATTCACTTTGTACGAGAAAGGGTGGTGGCACAACAACTAGTAATACAACATGTTCCAGCTTTTGTGGAACTAGCTGACACTTTAACAAAACCTTTAGGCACGACTGTTTTTCAAAGCTTACGTAGCAAGCTCAAAATGATTTCTTTCAATCCCCATGATCTAGAGTAGTAGTGTAACACTTAGTTTAAGATGTAAATTAAGTTAGTTAGGTTTGTTTAGAAAAAGTTTGTTAGAATGTAACAAACTATCTTAATTAGTAGTATAAGCTGCATATAAAAGCAAATCACCACTCTCTATAAAAAGAAGAAGAATATTATCCAAAGAATAATAAAGTGACTAAATGAACTTCATTTTCCAATACCCTAACAACAAGAAAAATTAGTAACCCACAATCTTTGACCACCACCAATGTTATTTCACAATCCATATCTTTCATTTTCTTTTTCTTCTGGAAAAACTAAAATATAGTTTCTGTAACGCAAGACCATTGCAAAGTCGTTACTCAATAAAACAAATTTTGATTAAATTACACACTCTATACTAAACCCAAATAAATTAAACAATGAATTTAAAAACTAATTAATTGATGAGAATAACAAATCAAATTAACAATCAACAATCTATCCAAAAATCAAACCAAAATCAAATTAAATCACCAATAACTTCATTTTCATTATCAACCAACAAATTAAAGAAATCAAATTAAATCACCAATTTCTAGATTTTCAATCAAACTCACATACTTTAAATCTCATTTTCCTAAATAAAAAAAAAACTTCATTAACCCAATAAATATTGAGTGTTTGAGAAATTAATTCAAGGGAAGAGTAATTTTTCTTTCAACAATATTGATTGCTTCAACATCTTCAAGGTGTATACTTTTATCGAATGTTAATTCACAAAATATTTGGATTTAATTTCAAATAAGTTGGAATCAATAAAAAAATAATCAATATAAATCAAGAAATTCAAGATTGCAGCACGTGATTCAGAGAGACTGAAGGAGTAGAATACGTGATTCTAGAATTTTGAGGATGGAAAAACCGAAGAAAATAAAGATGATGGGAAAGAAATTAGAGTTCATATAAATATATATATAAATATTTTATTAAGGATTAAATATGTTTTTGGTCCTTATAAATATCTCAATTTTGATTTTTAGTCCCTATAAAAAAACGTCGAGCTTTAGTCCCTATAAAATTATTTTTACACACAGTTTTAATCCCTCTACAGGGACTAAATCTGAGTGCAAAAGTAATTTTATAGGGACTAAAACTCGACGTTTTTTTATAGGGACTAAAACCAAAATTGAAATATTTATAGGAACTAAAAACATATTTAACTATTTTATTAAAATATTAATGTTTTAAAATTTTATTAAAAAATTGAATATAAAAATATTAATTCATAAAATAATTAAATTATCAACTCATTAAATGACGTGGCAACTCACTTTTCATACCAAGTCATCCTTTTAAATGCCACATAATCAAAATAGGAGGAAGACTGAAAAAACAAAAAAAAATGACAACTTGAGAAATCATAAGGCTGAAAAAAAAATTAAAAAAATATACTAAAACGTTAAAAATATGTAAATAGGGGGACTAAAAGTGTAATTAAGTCTACTCTCTTTTATATTTGGGGTGTTCTATTAATCATATCTATGTGTTCAATTTCCTAGCTCATGGTTCAAAAATCTTTGTTCTTTTCGATTAATGATGCTATTAACATGTCATGAAGTCGAATTATCTAATCCTACTATTTTTTTTTAATGAGTATAGAATTTTGACGACCATGATACCCCTGTAAATTTGAGAAAATTTAGGTTAAACCATATTCAATTATGCTTATATTTGTGTGACTTGATATGAGATGAAGAACTATTAACCTAAAGTTTGCATATTTGTTGATATTCTATTACTTTTAGATGTCAATATTAAGAGAAAATCATGTAAACTATACACTACATGCCACATTTGCACTCAAGAAGTTAGGAAGACCCGAATACTTCCTTAGCATCGAGGTGAAGCATATTCTTGATGGAAACTTGCATCTCACTCAACCCAAGTACATTTATGACCTACTAAATCGAGTTATTATGCCAAACGCTAGGGGTGTAATTACACCAATGCTTAACACTTACCAGTTAAGCAGACTTGGTTTGACTTCACTTTCTAATCTTCATAATTACATATCACTTGTAGGCGCATTGTAGTATGTCACGCTTATAAGGTTAGATATTGCATTTAGTGTCAATAAGGCATCAATTTATAGCCTCACCATCTGAGTCTCACTAGAAAGTTGTCAAGCGCATCTTACGATATCTATATGGCCCAGTCACTCATGACTTGCATTTTGCACCTCCAATAACGTCTCACAAGCTCTCTCTCAGGGCCTACAACGATTGTGATTAGGGTCAATGATCCAAATGACTAGCGTTTTATCTTAGACTCGTGTATCTTTCCTGGACCCAACCTTGTTTCATGGAGCTAAGAAAAACAACCCCTTGTTGCTCGTTCCATCACAGAAGCAGAATATCACACACTTGCACACACCACTTCTAGAATCTTATGGATTGAATCATTACTCGTAGAGCTTTCAATTCCATTTCTTCCACCTATTTTAGTATGTGACAACCTAAATGCAATGCTACTATCTCATATGCCTATTCTCATGGTGAAGACTAAACACATTGAACTAGATATCCACTTTGTCTGTGAACGCGTTATTTCAAAGAAATTGAAGATTCAACATATTACAAGCAGTGTACAAGTTGCAGATACAATTACAAAACCATTTGGTACTTCAACATTTCATGAGCCGCAAACCAAGCTCAAAGTCGTCTCTTTCAAGCATCCTTGAGCTTTTAGGGGGTATTGAGAGAATGTCATATAAACTATACAACATATAGATATATCATGTAGTACATGACTAGTATATGACTAGTATGTGCATTTCATAAGCTTCACAACATATAGAACAAACAAGTATTGTTGTAATAACTTCATGATGCACGTATGCATGGAAGAGCATGCATGCTTATGTAATATCATCATCATCACCATAGAAGCATAGTGCTTCACACTGTAATTGTAATAAATCATTTTCATGCAAAGCAAAGTATTATTCAATCAAATCAAAACTCTATTAATCAACAAAGCTAAACTATTATTGATTAATAATCTATTATTTCTAATTTTCCAAATAAAGAAATAATTTTTTAAAGAGGCTAATCGATGACAAGTATATGCATCACCATAAGTTTGTTTTCAATTAAAAGAAAAGAACATATTTACGTGAAGCAAGCTTACATGTGTATATGAAGTTTTATACACTTTTATACTTTTTGATTTTGTTTGAAATACACAGTTTTTATAACAAAAAAAAAATAAAAAAATTAAGATTTAATTATAATTTTGATTATCTATTTCAATTCATTCACAAAATAATCTTTTTATTTTGAATTTTTCCTATTTTTTAAACTAAGACTTAATATGGTATTATTTTCAACATATACATATTTTTATTTATAAAATTTATAAAATAAATTCTTATATGATATGTCACATTTCATAAATATATTATTTAAAATTAATTACATAGTAAATTTTTAGTTTGAAATTATGAGAGGAGACTAAAATGTTTGAATAGAAAATACTTCCTCTGTTTTTTTTAGTATATGTCATTTTTGAATTTTTACACATATTAAGAAACATAATGATTGTAATATGGAAAAGAAAAATTATAAGACATAATTGAAATAAGAAAAAATAATAAATATTTTAGGATATAAACGAGAAAATAACATTAATAATTAATTGATATTATAAAGTGACTTATATTGTGGTATAATGTTTTTCCCAAAACGATTTATAATAAAAAATGGAAATGATAAATAATTAACTTTGTGAGTAAGTTAAAATATGAATACCAAAAATATAATTATATCAAAAATTAAATACATCAAATAGTACTCAATTTTATGCAACTTTTAATATTAGTTTAACCAATTTTTCATATAATTTTTAAAGATTAATGATTATGTAATGTCTATGTAAAACATTTTACACAATCATCTTATAGAACTATTTATAATTATTAATTTAAATATATTTAGAAATTAATTGATATGAGTGACACTGACAGTATAAAACTTCTTTATAATATAAATACATATCAATTAAATTCATATATTTAAAATAAAAGTTAAATATAATTTAAAATCAAACTGTTACCATTTAACGATAGTGTAAAACTATTTTATACTATCAGAATATTTCAATTCAAATTATAATTTTTAATTGATTTAAATAAGAATTATTGAGCATCAATGTATGCTTTAATGTTTAATTAATGCATGTCGATGTTATGATAAAAGGAACACAGCGCGACAAGAAAAAAGAAGAAACGATGGAGACAAAAAGCACGACGCATTGCCAGCACACATCGAATGGAAAACCTTCTGACAGATATCATCACTAAACCTTTCTTTTTTACTAAAGCTCTTCACTTTAATAACTTGATACTCAATAAATTATTACTTTAATTTCATACAAAACTTATAGTAATTTTTAAACTAAAATGATTTATTTAAATATTTTTTAAAAATGTTATGGATTTGTTAGGAGTTTGCTAAAGATGGTTGTCTGATTATCTAACAGATTATTTTAATCGTAGTTGTAATATTAAAGAAATATCAGTATAAAATAATGGACGGTTGAGATTTGCCATTGGATATTTGGTATCAAGTAGGTACTCAAATAATGGATAGAAAGTTTGGTTGTGATGGCCCCGGTAGCACATGTACCCGCATTTCTAAGAATGACAAAAACATTTTCTTTTTGGATTATAGAATTATCATCATGTTTATAAGCATTCAAATTCTAGAATTTTAAATTGCTGAATTGATAAATAAACACAATGAACATAAACATTTCATCAAATCAGATTCAATTCAATAACATGATACATGTCAAATACTAATAATAATTATGAATAATTGAAGAAAAATATCAATTAAATACAAATAGGATCATAGAACAGACAAACTAATTACTTTTTCATCAAGTTCAATCATGCACGTCACAATCTCATAATATTTTGTTGGAAAGAATCAAGCTTGAACAGAGCATGAAAGAATCTAATCAATGTAACATCTAACTCAATTGACCCATTGGTATTATACTAACCAAATATCGAAAACATGATTCTCACATCTCTATCATTTTTAAGTTATATGTTGTTGAACTACGTCAACTGACGCATACAGATAGGGATGTTCATAGATGCAGGTTAACCCGAGAACCCATTCATCCAATTCAACCTTTATTTTTATTTAACTCAATCATGTACGGATCCAATCCGAACCAATCCATTCAAATCCATTGGTATTTGATCCGAGTAACGAGTTTGAAGTTTTAAATCAACGAACCCGCGAACCAAGGACGAATGTAGCTTAAGGCATGGTGTGGCTAAAGCCACACCAATTTTTTATTTTATTTTTCATTTATATATATATATATATATATATATTATATATATATATATATATATATATATATATATATATATATATATATATATATATATATATATATATACATATATATATATATATATATATATATATATATATATATATATATATATATATATATATATATATATATATATATATATATATATATAAATTTTTTTTTTCATTTCAAAATAATTATTTCTTTTCCTTTCACTTTCTCATTTTTTTTTTCTTTCTCTTGAACTATTGAATTATTAGTTGAACTACATAAATAAATCGAATTAAGTCGAATAATATAGTTTAATAAATTATTCTCTTTAACAAATTATATAGTTATTAAATCGATCGAATTGAATGACTCGATCTCTAAAAATAATACAACATTTACTAAATTTCATAATTTTACAAGTTGATTATTTAAATTCTAAACATAAGCATTAACACATGCCAGTATGGTACAAAATATAAACTAAAAATTTTTTTTGAACAAAATCTAGTTAGAAAATAAATTGAATGACAAAATATCTACAATGTCTAAAAATAATTATTTTAAAGACAAAATTATTCCAAATAAATTTTGAACAAAATATTTTTATATTTTAATTTTATTTTTCTAAGTAAATGATAAAAATAACATTGTTTTGTTCAGAAAAAAATAAGTATTTAACCTTTTGGTTTTTCAAAATCGTTGTTTCGCCGATTTTTAAGAGTTTTGGAAGATTCTGACCCGTTCTCACTAGTTCAATAGTTTATCCGATCTAGCAATCGTCTGTTCTGATTTTTAAAATATTGTCACCACCTCTTAAATTTCCCTCTCACTTAAATTTGATAATCCCTCGTATTTATAATTTTTATTATAAGTGTATTGCATTAAATAATTATGTTTTTTTATTTTTAATATAATTTAGTTCATTTTTTTTTTCATATTTAACCAGACTAATATGTAATGTCTGGATATTTATTCAAAGAGAGATATTTTTTAATTTTTAAATTATACTTTACACCATCTGTATATTTTTCTAACTTTATATGAATCATAAAAGAGTTTTTAGGTATTAACCAATAAATTTTATTCAAATTGCATACTAAAAGTTTATGACTTTTTTTAATGTTTTTGTAATATAAATTAATTAATTAAATTGATATATTTTATTTAGAATTTAAAAATTATGTTTAGTAGGTGACCCACGAACTCAACGCAACCCAACCTATTGATAAGCGAGTTGGTTTAGTTCGGGTTTAGTCTTAAAAGTACGGGTTGAACACTCAATTCAACCCAAAGAATATTGATTGGGTCGAATATTAAATTTAATCAAATTAGACACAACATAACCCGCGAACACCCCTACATAAATATACATAACACTTACCACCCTTCTTGTGACACATTAGTCAAAGATGACATTTACTTTAGTCCAATTAGTCTGTCAAATAAGAAATGTAACATCGACAATAATCATGAATAAATAAGGATGTCACATTGTTATAGTTAATTGTAGCTATGTTAGAGTTTATTTTAACTAGGTATAGATTGTGCATATACAAACGACACTTAGTTTACATGATGATAATTGATGACAACTCTCAAACTGTTTTTAAAGAAGATAACTCCATAAGTAAAATGAATTTTTAGATGTTCATAGCTCTCTTCAAAGTTCTTTGTGACAATTAACAAATGGGGAATTGATTACAACTTTCTAGTTAGATAATTCAAAAATCTAGTTAAAGTGTTAATCAATCATTTGATCAAGAAGATGATATTGAACTATGAAAAAAAGAAAGTGAAAAAGCTTGTTTGGTCATGCACTTGCCTTTTAGAGTGATCAGTTTAAATTGTAAAAGGTCAAGAGCTAGTTTTAAATTACGGTTGCGGTGGTAGATGCAGTTGAGGTTGCATTTGTTGCAATTACACTTGTTATGATGCACATTGTGGTTGTTGTAACATGAACTTTAATGGAAAAGTGTTTGAAGAACAATGTTGAAAAACACTTATTGTTAAGATTTTTAATAACACCTAAAATAAATTAAGTTTTAATATTCTAATTTTTTTATATTTGATAAAAATTACTTGAAAATATATGGATGAAATTGTCTTATATGGTTTCTAATACAATTAGGCGCGTGATCTTAAATCACATCGCAATTGTGGCGCAATGCGGTTGTGGAGGCTATCGGATCCACAATATTACGATTGCGGAATGCAATTTAAAACATGGTCAAGAGTAAGTCTTGAACTACTAAGGAAATTACTGATCAATAATATTTTTACAATTTTCTAATTAGGTTTCCCCCTGTGTTTTTGTTTGTTATATTTTGTTTCACACCTAAAAATTGGTATTTTGTCTATCTTGCAAGCACAAGAGGAAATGATAATGATTCCTAATTAAGAAAAAGACAAAAGAAACACAAAGAGAGCGAGCAAAACAAATTGGTTACAAGTGGTCGTAAGCATCCCTTACCGTCTTAACCATTGCATGACATTGAGGAACTTCATTAGCATGGAACATGGATTACAATTATCCTGTAACCAATCCTTACGGGTGTAATCCCTCTAAATTCTGAATTTGACTTTTGAATTTTCCTCATTTCTATTATGAAACCATTTATTTCCTTGTAATCAAAGGACAAAAGGGCCCAAAAGTATTTGTACTAAATTTCATTCAAATTTCTAAGTTAGTAGCCTAAGTTTTTATGCTTTCTTGTTTTCTCGCTTATGATGTATTATTCATGACTATTAAGAGAAATTCAATTCAAGTTAATTTTCTATTTTAATCAGGTTCACACATTGCTTTTATCACTGTTATCATTATTAGAATGTATGATATGATTGGTCGTGTTGTTTTATCGATCATTATGTCCGAGTAAATAGATTTGGTCTGAGACATGGGGATTTTCATACTGACAGACCTCATGCAAGTTTCTTAAGTATTATAGCGAGAATCGAAAATTTGTTTTGTAATTTATATTTTTCTTTAAAGTAAAATGTTCGCTACGAAAGTAGGAACACGAAGATGTCTTTTATGCGCCGAAATGGCATAAAACGATATCCGCCTTAGGAATTCAAACAATTGACTCTGAGATTATCAAAGTGTCTCAGATTCAATTGAGAAAAATCTTTCATTTTAAATAGGTTTATAAACACACTATTTATTTTGCGAAAGCAGATGATTTGTATGGATAAAACTCTGTTATGCGCCAGTGAAAGCGAGTATTACCACTCTTTTTCGTTTTTTTAACATGAATAAAATTCTCGTTATAGCCTAGTTTAAGAAACTTGAAGGTGTTCGGATCTGTAACACATAGGCATGTGCCATACCAGTTGAGAAGAAAGTTGGATTATAAGTCGAGTCAGATGATCCTAGTGGGATATCATTCGACTAGTGGATACAAATTGTTCGACCCAATGAACAAACAATTAGTGATTAACATGGATGTGGTCGTATATGAGCTTAAGGGATGGGATTAGACTAAGAACATCAAGAAGGATTCAGTTAGAATCATGTGTGATAAACCAGCTAGCGAAGTTGTTAAAGAAGTTCAATAAGAAGCTGTCAAAGGTCAAGTTGGTAAAAGGAGACATCAGAGAACTAGAAACATGTCTGCAAGACAGCAAGAATGTGTAATCACATCAAATATTATGGTTGATGATGAAGGTGAGTTAGTTTATTATGCCTTATATGCAAATACTTAACCATACGATGCAGCCGAAGCATTGAAAGACTCAAGGTGGATAAAAGCTATGATGGATGAGATAAAATCCATAGAAGACAATGATACCTAGACACTAGTCGAATTTCCAAAAGGGAAGAATGCAATTGATGTGAAGTCGGTGTACAAAGTAAAGGTGAATCCAAAATGTGAATTAACTCAACACAAGGCAAGACTTGTAGCAAAAAGGTTTCTTAAAAAAAGAAAGAGTCGACTATAATGAAGTATTTTCCCCAATAGATATAATTGAAACAATTATTTTGGTTGTTGGTCTAGCCAATAAGCATAACTGGTCAATATGTCAGATGGACATGAAATGTGCATTATTGAATAGCCATATAGACAAAAAAGTGTATGTAACACAATGAGTTGATTTTGTGAAACAATATAAAGAAAGGAAAGTATACAGGTTGTATAAAGTCCTTTATGGACTGAAACAAGCTCCAGGAGCTTAGAACAAGAAAATAGACGACTTTGTAAGAGAGAAAGAGTTTTAAAAGTTCAAAATAGAACATGGTGTGTATGTCAGAAGAAGTAGGAGTGAGATGCTTATATTATGCCTTTATGTTGATAACTTGTTGATAATAGGCAGTTGTAAAGAGGATATTGAAGATTTCAAACATGACTGAAGTAAGGAGTTTGAAATGTCAGACTTAGGAATATTTCATACTTCATTGGTTTCAAATTCTACAAGAGTAGTATAATCTTGATGATGTATCAAAGAAGATATGCAAGTGAAATACTCAAGAGACTTTAAATGCAAGATTGCAACCCAACTTCGACTCTAGTTGAGCCCAAATTGCAAATGATAAAAGATTTGACTTAAGAATATATCGACCCAATGTTGTATAGAAGACACATTGGACCACTTAGATACCTCTTCTATATAAGGCCAAATTTAGCTTATTGTGTGGGCATGGTTAGCATATTCATGTAGAAGCCAAAGGTATCTCATCTTGCAAACACCAAGAGGATAATAAGGTGTCTCAAAGGAACACTGAATTCTAGTATTTTGTCTCCTTTAGTCGATGAAGGAAAAGAATGCAAACTTATGGGATACATTGACACTAGTGTGTATGGTGATGTTGAAGATAGAAAATTAACAACAAGATATGAGTTCATCTTAGGTGGTGCGCAAGTCGTATGGAGTTCGACAAATGAACCAATGGTAGCTTTATTATCATGTGAGGCTGAATACAAAGTAGCTTTGTTAGTGGCATGACAAGCAACATGGATGATGAATCTAGTCGAAGAAATTACATGGAAGAACCATGGAGAAATGACCATGAAGATCGACAACATGCCGACTATCAACTTTGCAAAAAATTTGATAGCACACGGAAGAAGAAAATACATCATCATGAGGTTCCATTACTTGAAAGAGCAGGTATTAAATGGAAAGTTGAGTCTGGAGCATTGCAGATCAGAGAATCAAATTGTATATATAATGGTGAAGCCTGTGCAGGTCGAATTGTTCAAGATAGTAAGAAAAATGGTGAATGTAGATGGATTATACATAATTAATTAGGTGGTGTGTTAAATTTGTAATTCTTTGTGTCAAAGTCGAAATAATGTGTTTGTATTCGACATGTGTCGAAAGGTGTTTTTGTGTCTGTCGAATTACTATGCGTCGATCAGAGCCTATATTAACTGTATTTGACAGAAGTAAAATATAGCTAGTAAAGCATGTAGTGGTCGAACAAGTTGATAGGGTCGAAAAAGATTGACTTAACTTAGTTTTAGTTGAGTTAGTTATTTTATGATAACTTGGAGTGAAAATAGTATTATCTACAAATAGAGATAAACTCTATTTCCTTTGTATGTGAGAATAACAAGTTTTATAGTAGCATTGTGTAGTTTCAGAAATCACAGTTGTGATTTAAACACATTGTAACAAACACTTAGAGTGCAGTTTTGCACAACAATACATTCTTCTTCTACCTCCATAATTTATCTTTCTCTCCCTTTAAATTGTCTTATTTTCTTATTTCAATTCTTTGTGTAGTATATAATAATCTTGCAATCAATGACTGATTATTTCATCTGTGTAAATGGTGAAGAACAAGAACGTGATCAATAAGTAAAATTGATTTTTGTTCATCTAGATTGATTCAGTAAACTAGTTTTAAGATTGGAAATTTTCATATATATATATATATATATATATATATATATATATATATATATATATATGTATATATATATATATATATATATATATATATATATGTATATATATATATATATATATATATATATATATATATATATATATATATATATATATATATATATATATATATATATATATATATGTATATATATATATATATGTATATATATATATATATATATATATATATATATATATATATATATATATATATATATATATATATATATATATATATATATATGTATATATGTATATATATATATATATATATATGTATATATATATATATATATATGTATATATATATATATATATATATATATATATATATATATATATATATATATATATATATATATTGTTAGAATAGTTATGGTTCTAAACCTCTAAGAGTTTTGATGATAACAAATATTATTATGCTAGAATAGAAGTTCTAATGACTACCTTTATTATTGTGTAGAAGAGAATTTAATTAAAGGAGACGTGCTTTACTAGAAGATATATTGAGCCATATATAGAAGATACACTTAATGAAGAATCCATCATTTAATGACATGATTAATTGGCTACGCATCAAGTCTTTACTATCTCTGATTTACGTCTAGAAGATGATGATATTCATAATGAAGACATTAATTAAAGAATATTTTAATTAATGATTAAGACAAGTATCTCTTGTTTTGGAAGGAATTTATGGTATTAACTAATATCCTAAATTAGCTTAAGATGTCTCCAATGGCTAAATTTATTCAAGAACTATATAAAGGAATCAAATTGAAGATTTGAGGACAAATACACTCACGAGCAAAAGACTGAATCATTTTGTGCTAAAATATTGTAACATTCACTTAGTGATCTTAGCTTGATAAGAAGCAAATTAGTTACTATATTATTATTGTAATAGTTGAGTAATATTCCTTGAGTGACTAGTTTCAGTCAGAAGACTCAAGAGGACATTGACTATAGGTCAGTGTGTGTATTCATTTATTGAATAATGGATTAAGACCTCAGTAGAGGCAAAATCACCTTGGCGGGTGGACTGGACGTAGTTTGAGTTCAAACGAACCAGGATAAATTAACTTGTCATTAGAAGTTATTTTTAGTTGTTAAAGAAAACCCAATTCCAACCCCCATTCCTTGTGTTTTATGCACCTTCAATTGGCATCAGAGCGCTAGGTTCTGAGAAAAACACTTAACCGTGTCAGTAAAAGATCCAGAAGTTAAAACACATGGCAGAAGCTGGCAATAACAACAATGACTACCAAAATGACAAGATCAACGCTAAACCTCCAGTGTTCAATGGTGACAATTTTGATCACTGGAAGGATGTTCTGGAAAGTTTCTTTCAAGCTCTAGATGGAGATCTTTGGGACATGGTGACAGATGGATACATTCATCCTGTTGGAGCAGATGGTCAGAAGATTGAAAGAAAAAATATGACAGCTCAACAGAAGAAGGAATTCAGAAATCATCACAAAGCTAGAACCATACTTCTAAGTGCTATCTTATATACAGAATATGAGAAGATCAAAAACAGGGACTCAGCTAAACACATGTTTGATTCTCTGAGGATGACATATAAAGGCAACACTCAAGTCAAGGAGACTAAAGCTCTAGCCCTCATCCAGAAGTATGAAGCTTTCAAAATGGAAGAAGATGAGACAATTGAAAAAATGTTCTCAAGGTTCCAAATTCTGGTAGCTGGACTGAAAGTTCTGGACAAAGGCTACTCAACAGTAGATCATGTGAAGAAAATCATCAGAAGTTTACCAAAGGCTTGGAGGCCCATGGTCACTGCTCTAAAGCTATCTAAAAATTTGAATGAAATATCCTTAGAAGAACTGATCAGCTCCTTGAGAAGTCATGATATTGAACTAGAAGAAGATGAACCCCAGAAGAAAGGTAAGTCTGTAGCTCTTAAATCTAACAAATTTGTTTCTAAAGCTTTACAGGCAGAAGAAGAAGAAAGTTCTGGATGCTCATCAGAAGAAGATGAATTATCTCTCCTATCCAGAAGAGTCCAACAACTCTAGAAGCATCGTCAGAAGAAGTTCAGAAATACCAGAAGAACAAACAACTATTCTGAATCAACATCTGGTCACAAGAAACCCAGAAGCAAAGAAGTTGTGTGCTATGAATGCAAAGAACCAGGACACTACAAGAGTGAATGTCCAAAACTCCAGAAAGAGAAACTCAAACAAATTCAGCAGAGAAAAGAAAAAGAGTCTCATGGCAACATGGGATGATTCTGAATCATCTAAAGCAGAGTCAGATTCTGAAGATGAATAAGCTAATATTGCACTAATGGCAAACATACCAGAAGATGATCACTCATCAGAATCAGAATCAGAATCAGATTCAGAAGAGGTATTTTCTAAACTTTCCAGATCTCAATTAGAAGCTAGCCTCTCAGAAATTCTTGAAAAATATCAGAAGCTTCAATTCAAATACAAAGACATAAAACAAAGTCTGGTATCTGAATTAGAAGAAGTTAGGAAACTAAAAACAGAAAACTCTGAGCTGAAAGAAAATGTTTTTGAATGCAAAAATTCTCTTGAAAAACTTAAAGCTCAGAAGGAATCTGAATTAGAAGATCTAATCAATTCTGATAGTATCATAAAACAATATGATTATGGTTTTCAAAAATTCCTAGCTAAAAGCATAGATAGAAGCAAAATTGCATCTATGATCTATGGAGTTAGCAGAAATGATAGAAGAGGCATAGGCTATGTGAAAACTAAAGAAACTCTGAAGTATAAAAAGATTGATGACATTGTCATAAAAACTAATACTCCTATAAGTTCTCATTTTACCTATGGTCATAACCATGATCTAATATACACTAGTGAGACATCTGTTCCACAAGTTTTGATTTGAAACCTAAAATGAATCAGAAGTTTGTAAAAACTAACAAACAAGGACCCAGAAGAATATGGGTACCCAAAGATAAAATTGTGTATGTTGCAGATGTCTTTAACAGCAAAACTGAAACACCAATCATGGTACCTGGACTCTGGATGCTCACGACACATGACGGGAAGAAAGCATATGTTCCAAAGTCTTGAATTAAAAGATGGAGGTCACGTAGGTTTTGGAGGCAATCAAAAAGGAAAAATAATTGGCTCTGGAACTATTGAATGAACTTATTGCAGATATAGAAGTTGATATTTCTATAAAAAGAACATCTGAAGATAAATCACCTACAGAACAAAACAAGACAAATACTCCAACAACTTCTGAAGAACCCACTCAGAAGAAACTATCCAGAAGCAAGGTGAATCATCCAGAAGATAAAATCTTGGGAAAGAAGGATGAACCAATCAGAACAAGATCATCATTCAGAAACTCTGAAGAATCTCTAATGGGACTTGTTTCTCTGATTGAACCAACTTCTGTAGAAGAAGCTCACTCAGAAAATGATTGGATTCTGGCTATGCACGAAGAACTTAACCAATTCACCAGAAATGATGTATGGGATCTAGTTCCTAGGCCCAGAGGATTCAACATCATTGGCACCAAGTGGGTATTCAGAAACAAGCTAAATGAGCAAGGAGAAGTTGTCAGAAACAAAGCAAGACTGGTTGCACAAGGTTATAGTCAACAAGAAGGAATTGACTATACAGAAACCTATGCACTAGTTGCTAGGTTAGAATCAATTAGACTTCTAATTTCATTTGCTGTAAACCATGATATCATTCTATATCAAATGGATGTCAAGAGTGCATTTTTAAATGGTTATATTGATGAAGAAGTGTATGTACACCAACCCCCTAGTTTTGAAAATGTAAAACTTCCAGAACATGTTTTCAAACTCAAAAAAATCATTACATGGTCTGAAACAAGCTCCCAGAGCTTGGTATGAAAAACTAAGTACTTTTCTTCTGGAAAATAATTTCATCAGAGGGAAAGTGGATATAACTCTTTTCATTAAAAACATTAAAAATGATCTTCTGATATGCCAAATTTATGTAGATGATATAATTTTTTGTTCTACTAAAAGTGCCTTGGAAAAGGAATTTGCTAAGTCTATACAGGCAGAATTTGAAATGAGCATGATGGGAGAATTAAAGTTCTTCCTGGGAATTCAGATAAATCAAACATCAGAAGGAACATATATCCATCAAAGCAAATATGTCAAAGAACTTCTGAAGAAATTTGATTTATCAGAAAGCATAATATCTAAAACTCCTATGCATCCTACATGTATTCTGGAGAAAGAAGAGGTAAGTAAGAAAGTAGATCAGAAGCTCTACAGAGGTATGATTGGCTCTCTCCTCTATTTAACTGCTTCTAGACCAGATATTCTATACAGTGTATGTTTATGTGCTAGATTCCAATCAGATCCTAGAGAAACTAACTTAACAGCAATTAAGAGAATCTTTAGGTATCTGAAAGGTACTACTAATCTTGGTTTATACTACAGAAGATCCCAAGATTATAAACTTGTAGGATATTGTGATGCTGATTTTGCTGGAGACAGAACAGAAAGAAAAAGTACTTCTGGAAGTTGTCAATTTCTGGGAGATAATCTAATTTCTTGGTCCAGCAAAAGACAGTCAACCATATCATTATCAACTGCAAAAGCTGAATACATTGCAGCAGCTGGATGCAGTACTCAGATGCTCTGGATGAAAAATCAGCTTGAGGATTTCAATATTTATGAGAGTAACATTCCTATCCTCTATGATAATACCTCTGCTATTTGTCTATCTAAAAATCCAATTTTACATTCTAGAGCTAAATACATAGAAGTTAAACATCATTTCATTAGGGACTATACTTAGAAGGGAATTTTAATGTTAAAATTCATAGATACAAATCACCAATGGGCTGATATTTTTACAAAACCCCTTCCTGAAGATAGATTTAATTTCATACTAACCAACCTTAGCATGAAATTATGTCCAGAATGAAAATGCTTTAATTATATGTCTTTAACTCTTAGAAGTTCTGAAATTAATCCTCTATATTATTCCTTTAGAAGATACTATGTTCTAACTGTTTCATTCTGAGAACTTTTGTTCAAAGGAATAACATGCAGATCTTCAAATCAACAAGTGTCAACAAGGCTCTAAGGAATCCCATCAGAATTAAAACAAGTGTCCAAATTATGAAGAGTGGCAGAACATGCATTGGATAACTATCCTCTGCAGAATGACATCTGTTGATCTTCTGGGAAACTGATACGGCTGACTTGACACCAAAAAGGCAAAAATCTCTTGGGTAACTGTTCCAGAATCTTTTACGCCTTACCCTATGTCTGCAGCATTTATTGCATATAATCATTATGTTTTTAAAATTAATTTTTCCCACTAATTTCTCGTATTATTAAATGAATTTTTTCCTATATAAGTAACTTTTCATTTTCACTTTCACTTTTTACCCTAATTGCATTTTTACTGAAAAAAATTTTCACCCTCACTTTTGCGTTCTCTCTGAAATTTTTCTAAAACCCTAAACCTCAAAAACCTCATCTTAGTAACAATGGCTTCCTCTCCTCAACAACAAGTAGACTCAACTGATGTGTTTTACGTTGAACCCATGAAGACCCTTAATACTCCTACTGACAAACTGGAAGTTCTTTGTGAGCTCTTTGTGGATTTCAACAATCTGAAAGATAATGGCTTTGACCTCCTTCCGGCCGTTCAAGCTCAAGGCTGGGAGAAGTAATTTGATCGTCTTATGGGACCAGTTTTCCCAAAATTTGTAAAGGAATTCTGGGCATATGCAACAGCCTCCAACACTCATGTTACCTCATATGTGCTGGGTAAAAGAATCATAATTTCTGAAGATCATATTGCCAAGCTCATACAATCTGATGGCAATGAAATTAAGTGTAGTGAAATGGATAAAATGTCTGATACAAAGCTGATAGCCAAGGAAATCTTCACTTCTGGACAACCTTCTAACAAGATAAAAGATCTGAAGATTCCTCTCAGAATTTGGGCCAAGATCATTCTTGGAACAATCTGCCACAGGAAAGCTACAAACTCTCCAGACTATATCAACATGGATCAGCAGTTTCTGTTGTACTTCATTGCCAAACAGAAGAAGGTCAACCTTGCACACACTCTGTTTCAACATCTGAAAACTAGTGTGAAGGAAACAAGAGATGGGGAGAAAACCAAGAGGGATTGGATTCCTCTAGGACGTGTAATATCTGACATTCTCTGTGAGAATAAGTTGGTGGACTTTTTGGTAGAATTAAAGCAGATACAACTTCTTGAAACAGATGTTGGTAAGCCTCTGAATGCGAATAATTTGAAGAAGATGAAGTTTATCACTTCTATCACAAAAGAACATGTCCTCTATTCTAGAGAAGTTATCACCACCAGGAAGATTCCCCTGCAGAACTTCCCCATCTTCTCTTCTGATACACCTCCAGAGGTTGTGGTCAATTACTTGGACTTATGCAAGCAACATGGTGTGGATCCAATGTTCAACGAAACAAAACTCACTCAGAAAACTCCAGATGCTGCCTCTGCAAGAACCAAGAAAAGAAATGCTGGAGAAGGATCATCTCAGAAGGCTCCCAAATCAACCAGAAGATCAGGTAAAACTTCTGCCTCTAACTCTGAATTCATTTTTGTAGTAGAAGCAATTACAGTAGAAGTGTCTGAAAACCCTTCTGACCCAACACCTTCTGTTGACATTCCTTCTGCACAAATCCCATCATCTGAACCAACTCAATCCTCTAAACCTATTACACCTTCTAACCCTGTTCCCTCTGTTATACCTGCAACTGCTGCTGTCTCATCCATTCTATCATCCCTTTATCCACCAGAAGAAGAACACCATCAACCTCAAACCCTTTCAGATTTTGATATTCCAATTGACACAACACCACTTTCTGATATTGATCGCTCACCAACAATTGAAACACAAACTGCCTTGCAACATGTTCTCTCTGACATTGATAATTTCCAACCCCCAGAACCTGTCCAAATCCCATCCTCTGAAAATGTTGAAACACATCACCATAGCAGTTTTCAACCATCAAATTCTGATGGCCTTGTTTCTAATCTTTCCCCCATAAGAGAAAACTCATTGTCTTCATATGTGTTTACCCCTCCTAACTCACCAACTTTTATAACCATTCCTGACACACCACCAGAAGAAGCTGAACATGAAAATCCCCTTAGAACCTCTGTTAATATTGAAGCTTTACAAAAATTGTCTTCTGTCTCTAACAAAACTGCCATACTTGCACCAAAACCTAAACCCTCAAAAACATACATTTCTGCTTTGTTACTTGCTTTTGAAACAGTAATGAAACTGAAGTTAGAGGATCTGAAGTCTGCTTGCTCAGAACTTCCAGATCCAGCTGCTTCTGACTTTCTGTGGGCCACCTTCAAAAAACTGTTTAATGCTGAGACAAAGAGACTCAAGGACATCTGCTATGACATTGCTCACCAGAACTTCTGTGAGTATCTCAAAGCAGTTGTTTCTAACATTGAACAGAATAAACCTCTTCTGCTGGACAATAAACCCTGGACAGAGTCAGAATCTCTAGAAGAAAACTCTGGACTTCAAATGATTATGGTACCTTCTGAAGAAGATCATGATGTTGAACCTGCTCAATCACCAGAAAATGTAGAAGTTCATGAGAATTAAGCTGCCCCAGAAGTTGAAGATCCTCTGCCAACAAATCTTATTCTGCAGACCTTGGAAGAGTTGAAGAAGGAAAATGAAATGGTTAAGCAACGCCTGGATAAGCAAGATGAAACCACTTCCGAGTTAAAGACAATGCTTGGAAAGCAAGTGGAATCATCCTCTGAGATCAAGTCTCTGCTGGAGGCCTTAGTTACTAAGATGCACTCCTGATTTTCTGTTTATCTTCTGCTTAGTTTTTTCTGTTTTATCTTCTGTCTCTTCATGACTTTTTAAGTTCTACTGGTTTTGTTATTACTGGTTTTTAATTATATTTAATGGTAAAGTATTTTGCTTTTATACACTTGCATTGTTTTTCTGCATCTATTCTTTTTTATTATGACAAAAAGGGGGAGAAATGTAGAAGATCCTAATCTATAGCAGTTTACCATGATTTGCCTCTTACATATAAAATTCTAATAAAACTATTTGAGTTGTGATTCTAAAATAGAAACAGGTCAAGTAATCAACTCAGGGGGAGCTAAGGCTAATGAAACTTCTGAAGGATATAACTTCTGAAGAGATCTTTTAAAGAAATATTTGATTTTATTCAATCAAAGGGAGTTCTTCTAAATCCTATTAAACTCTATTCTCAATATCTAAATAAATGTTTTGTCATCATCAAAAATGGGGAGATTGTTAGAACAATTATGGTTCTAAACCTCTAAGAGTTTTGATGATAACAAATATTATTATGCTAGAATAGAAGTTCTAATGACTACCTTTATTATTGTGTAGAAGAAAATTTAATTAAAGGAGACGTGCTTTACTAGAAGATATATTGAGCCATATATAGAAGATACACTTAATGAAGAATCCATCATTTAATGACATGATTAATTGGTTGCGCATCAAGTTTTTAATATCTCTGATTTACGTCTAGAAGATGATGATATTCATAATAAAGACATTAATTAAAGAATATTTTAATTAATGATTAAGACAAGTATCTCTTGTTTTGGAAGGAATTTATGGTATTAACTAATATCCTAAATTAGCTCAAGATGTCTCCAACGGCTACATTTATTCAAGAACTATATAAAGGAATCAAATTGAAGATTTGAGGACAAATACACTCACGAGCAAAAGACTGAATCATTTTGTGCTAAAATATTGTAACATTCACTTAGTGATCTTAGCTTGATAAGAAGCAAATTAGTTACTATATTATTATTGTAATAGTTGAGTAATATTCCTTGAGTGACTAGTTTCAGTCAGAAGACTCAAGAGGACATTGACTATAGGTCAGTGTGTGTATTCATTTATTGAATAGTGGATTAAGACCTCAGTAGAGGCAAAATCACCTTGGCGGGTGGACTGGACGTAGTTTGAGTTCAAACGAACCAGGATAAATTAACTTGTCATTAGAAGTTATTTTTAGTTGTTAAAGAAAATCCAATTCCAACCCCCCCTTCCTTGTGTTTTACGCACCTTCATATATATATATATATATATATATATATATATATATATATATATATATATATATATATATATATATATATATATATATATATATATATATATATATATATATATATATATATATATATATATATATATATATATATATATATATATATATATATATATATATATATATATATATATATATATATATATATATATATATATATATATATATATATATATATATATATATATATATATATATATATATATATATATATATATATATATATATATATATATATATATATATATATATATATATATATATATATATATATATATATATATATATATATATATATATATATATATATATATATATATTCATATATATATATATATATATATATATATATATATATATATATATATATATATATATATATACATATATATATATACATATATATATATATATATACATATATATATATATATATATATATATATATATATATATACATATATATATATATATATACATATATATACATATATATATATATATATATATATATATATATATATATATATATATATTAAAAGTTAATATGTATATATATATATATATATATATATATATATATATATATATATATATATATATATATATATATATATATATATATATATATATATATATTAAAAGTTAATATATATATATATATATATATATATATATATATATATATATATATATATATATATATATATATATATATATATATATATATATATATATATATTAAAAGTTAATAAGTATTGAACTCAAGACTATTAGTTAAATTAGAATAGATTCCTTATCATTTCATCAAAGTATTAGATAAAATAAAGTTAGAGGATTTCTTAATACATCCCATGAGTTACTTAGGCACCTTGCATGCTTACAAAAATACCCCTAGTTTTTGGATGTGCAAATTATGACACACCATTTTTTTTCTTCAGTTTTTTTTGGATGTACACATTCAGAAACATTTCGCATGTGCAAATCAGGAAGAAAACCAGTGTAGAATAAAATAATTCCAACATTTATCACATTCATACCATAAAATCGTATTACATTCAATTCGTCATTACATCGGGAAAAAAATTAAATATTACATAGATCAATAGCCTGGTGGAAACTTGAACATCTCTAAGATCTGATCGACCGTTCTTCGTACGGTCTCCTCGAACTCGAGCAAGAATCGTTCTTCGTACCAGGAATAAGTTTGCCATATTGCTATAACATTCTCTGGATTCTTTAGCTCAACAATACTATAAGTGACGTTCCCTTCGTTTTCAACCGAAGGTGAATGACACTTAAGCTTCACAACCTTCTGTTTGTCTTGGTAAGGTAGGAGATGTCCGATCTCGTAAATGATCTCTTCAATGGATTGGTACGCCATTAGCGTAAACGTGTGATTGGGTGTTTTATCGTCAGTGTAGGAGACATTTGCGTCACACCAACAGATCTTGATTTCATACAATTGAGACATTTTGTGTTTGTGTGAAAGATATCAAATGAAACTCCTAATTTATAGAAAACCTAGGGCAAAGGATATTTTTCCTAAGTTTCGGATGTGCACATCCGAAACTTTGTGGAATCAGTGTTGGAGCCGGTTTAGAAATTCGATCTCATTTCATGGAACTTTTTAGAAATTTAGGAGTCGGTGATTCCGGAAAGAGTTTGTCAACATGCTCACAATATGAAGGATACCGACTTGTCGAGCTGTTATTTGATGTAGGCTTCAACTTCTTCGGAGCATCTTTTGTCTTCACTGGTTGAGACGATTGTATCATGTCGGTTGTTTTGGGAAAGGCAAGATTCCTCAATTTTTCTTTGATGTGTAGCTTCATGTTTTCACCGTAGGTTTTCATAATAGTGAAACCACACTTTATGCTATCGGAACCAACCGTTTCGGCTTGGTTGGCCTCATGAAAAATATAGCTCAATCTCGTCCGAGACATGTTGCCAATGAGTTAAGAGTAAAGAATGTTACCTTTAAACTGATGTTCCAAAATAGTGATACTCCGACCAAATGTGGTTTGTATCTCATTATGTTGGTTTTTAATTTTGAGATCCACGGAGTCCCAATCTCTATATAAATCTCCCTTGTTATTACCCAACCAATTCTTCAAAGTAGCATGTGCCGACTCAACTCTATTGGTTGTTGTATTTCCAAGGTGTCAGACATTATTCGTCCAAGCATATACTATCTTCTCCTCACTTGATCAAGAATAGTGCTTTCAACATATTTCAACAAAGTCAGGTACTTTTCACACACTTTTTAAAATTTCATGACCGAATCGGCATATAATTCTTTTGTCAAAGAATTTATAATATGATTCCATGCATCCATTATTTTTTTCTACAATGACATCGGCCTTAACCAATTTTCCATCTTCCGACTCTACTTGTTTCACACCCATTATGAGTTTAACTCGACTTCTCACATTCTTTGTTATGTGATATCAACAAAGTAATTCACTAGAAGAAGGAAATACATTTGCAACCACTTTCATTAAAGCGATATCGCGATCCATTACAATCGCTTTAGGCATTGGAGCATGTTTCTTCAAAAATGGCAGAAACATCTCTAATGCCCATGTAAAATTATCCTCTTTTTCGCACTCCAAAAATGCAAACTCAACGACATATGTCTTATCCGTGGAAGTAACACCAACCATCTCAAATAATGGAAGTCGATACTTGTTCGTCTTGTAGGTATAATCGAGAATGAGAAGTGTCGAGAAGGTGTTGAACAACTTTATGGAATCTGGGTGAGTTTGTTGGCTGGAGATTTCTATTTGATCAAAGAAGGAGGTTTGGAAGCAAAATCCATGAGAGTGCCATAAGGAAGGGGTTTAACCCAACCAAAGAGAGGGAAAAGTTAGCCATGGGTCAACATCCAGATGTAGGAGCCCAGAACCAAGTCGAAACACTTCTACACATCCCACAGATACCACTAGGTCGAAGACGTTTTGATAGAGTCATTCATGAAGACGTGGAAAAGAAACTACTCCAAAGAGTGGGACAAAGTAGTGGGTGGTTACCAGGAAAATGGGTTGACAGGTGTCAAAGCTTGATTTGTTGGAAAGTGTCCGACAATTATTTTATTTGTCTATATAAGTAGATTGTATTTTCATTATTCGAGGTTACATTTCTTCACATTATAAAAGGGACACACTCAAAGTACCGAGCGTCAGAGAAACGAGTTAACCCCCTACGCAAATGTATGATAGCATCCAAACACTTTGTATTTCAAGTTATTTTAATTCCAAGTCAATCTAAAAGACTTGCCTTTTTGGTCTTTAACGTTTTTTTATCCTGCATTTATTCACTTTTCTTGTCTTTTCATTCAAGCATTTCGCATGAGTTTCCTATAAACATAAAAATAGAAAATATATACACAAGAACCCCCATTACCATTCTATATTACAAGAGTTCGCAACATAACTAATCAGACAAAAAAGTACTGGGAGTCGTTTGGCCAGTCCCGTAAGTAAACCTCACGCGGAGGAGGCCAACAATTGTTCGCACAAAATCCACTTGCGAACAAATTGCCACGCCCAGTGGGACCCGTTGAGTTAGTTATATGCATTTGCATAGTGGAAAAATGACAACGCCACGTCCAAACGAAGAATCATCTTCGAAAGGAAGTCTAGCTATTATGAACACAACTGAACCCGTTACGACAACAATATCGACTACTACCAATGGATTGACCACTACTCCGATGACCTGAACCGATCAGGACGAATGTGGGTGGAACTTCGGGGCCACCGGGCCCTAGTTTCACCATGCCATTTTCCAGAACCTTCGATATGCCTCTTGAATTCATGCCAAGTTTCCATAATTTTGTCTCGACATTTGTAGATAGTTCATCAGGAGGTTTTTCTCCATACCAAGGGCTAGGGCCTTTGACGAACCAATACGGTCGAACGACCGGATACAATTATTTATCTCAGTCGATGCCAACACTTACCCCAAACATTGTGGATGTTGTTAGGAAGTAGATGGATGAGAGTAATCATGAGATGGTCCATATGTTGACATAACCATTGAGGCCCATTTTAAGACCTTTCATAGACAGATAAACACTCGGCTCCCGTCAAAGTATTCACTATCGATTAGATGCACATCCTTATCAAAAGCAGAAAAATACTCAACTCCTGTCAAGCAGTAGCGGAGCTTTATGGGGGCGGGGGTGGGCCATGACACCCCTCAACTTTTCATTTATTACATATGGTATACTAATACTATAATAGAGTGCAACAACACTTACCATCAAATCAAGTTTTATAGAGTATTTATTAACTTGTTTTATTATGTTTATTATCACATTTTAATATTTTACAATTAAAAATATTACAATCTCTTACAATACTTATTCTTTTGACTGAAATGATAACCATTCATTTTTTAATAAAAGGTGAATGTTAATAAACATTGTAATAAACTACAAAAATGAACAAACCATGTATATTGATTTTCAAATCAAGGAAAAAATTATATAAAACTTTTTTTTCAATTTTAAATTTTAGTAAATATAACTTCCGATATATATATATATATATATATATATATATATATATATATATATATATATATATATATATATATATATATATATATATATATATATATATATATATATATATATATATATATATATATAATGCTAATTTATTTTGAATTATTAATAAAATTATATATAATTATGATAAAATTTAATTATTACGGCTCCCTTGAATATTTTAGTCAAGATCCGCCACTGCTGTCAAGGTATTTGTCATATGTGATAAGGCAACCTTCTCACACAAGGTATGACATTTGGTCTGACATTCTTTTCCTGCACACTTGCGGCACTTGTTGATCCTTCTTTTATTAACCCACACCACTGATCACTTTAGATTATGTAAGTGGCTTGATATGATATTCCACCATGAGCACAACTAACTTTCTTGGTTGAAGACTCAACACTTTTGATATGTTGTTCCAACATCAGATCTTACACCAATCTCAAACACATGGATTTGACACTTAATATGGTTTTGGGGGTAACATCTGTAGCAATCCATGTATAACTCTTTGCAGGGGATACAAGAGTTCACCAGTATCTGATCATCCTATCTTATCAGACCATAAATACATGCAGTAACTTGAATGATACACACCATCAAGACATCTGCATTTTCTACTCTTCCAAGTGTTCCATCATGTGGGATAACACATAATTGGAGCTAAGCTTGATGAATACTTCCCTTGATCATACACAAATAACAATGGTTATTTGTAACACACTCCTACTTTCTTCAACCTGAGACCTTCTTCAACACAAGCATAGATGCCTCCTCTTCCAGGTTAGGAGTAGGTTCCAAACATACGTGATCATCACACATTTGTCTAGCACCAAAAGAATTCATCATGTTAGCAGGATAGCATACCATTTTCCTTCTTTCAGAACACAAAACTGAGCTTGGTTCTGTAGTCATTACTACTTTCAGAAAATCAACACATTCCTTGATCACCATAAGGGTCTTGAAAACTAATCCTAGCTCTAGCAAAACTAAACAACAGCAAGACTCAGAATCACTTTCCTAAATTGGTCAAGTATTAGGAAGACCCTTCAAGAGTCCAAAATAAATGGTTTTATCATTTCTTCAACAGATTTCTTGAAGAGTATATCAATCACACACTATAGTGCCTTTAAGAGTGGACTTGTGAAATAAAACTCAAGTATTGTTGGCAACTTTACATAGTTGGTTGAAATTGTCTTGAATACACCACATCATCAGAAAAACACAAAGGATTACAACCAAAAGGTAACAAACCAAACACAACATTCTCAACTAAATGTTTTCCAGTTTTGTAATCACATGTTAGGACATCAGACTTGACATCATGAACTGAAACTCTGCAACAACCTTTGGCTAATATTGGTTGAGGAATCATAATCAAGCACAACAACAATCAAACAGAACACATCAGAAATAATAGAGTAATTCCTTGGAGAGAAATAAGCTCCCCCACACCCAGATCCTCTAAAAGAAACTGAAACACAATGTCAAGACATCTTGTCTAACATCACACCAACATTAAAAACCCTATGCACATAAAACACCATTATACCATACTCCCCATAAGTTGTATGATCATCAATTCAAATATAATTTCCCATACCATAAGAATAACCAGAACACTGCCCAAACACAGTGCATCCATCCCAAGTTACACACAAACTTAGTATAACTTCATAATATATCAGAGGCACATGCAACAATATAGAAGTAGAAACTCAACCTCCCAGAAAACAAAACATAAGCCTCCTTCAGATAAAGAGTTCTCTGAATCAAAATGTCAAGACATTCTATCAGACAGCATATCATAAATTGTTGATGTGTAGCGCAATATCGAGACATTAGGATCGACATATCAAACTCACAACATATCTTCACCAAAGTTACACACCTGATAATAACATACTAATCCAATACACACCCTGTCATGAATAATCCATCCTCCACTTATAGGGACCATTCAAATTCCAACATGAACTTATCAAGTTCAAACAACTTTTCAGTATATCATCCTTCTTCCTTTACCATGAATTAGAAAGTATCCCCCTTGGATCTCATCCAGAAATAGACCAGGATGCCTGCTCTGATACCAATTGAAATTCTGGTATGACAGATCCCAGATGTTTAATAGGATGTCGAGACATCTGGTCTGACACAAACAACAAGGCAATGCATATAACAATAACAGTAATGAAAAGCATAAACAACACAAGGATTGTTAACCCAGTTCAGTGCAAACTCAAATACTCTGGGGGCTACCAAGCCAGGAAGGAAATCCACTATCAGTAGTATCAATTCGAAGCTAGAAAATCCCATTTTATAACTTCTCACTTAATCCCTACCCAATGAAACTTCTACCTAAAATTTTCTCACTCCTATTATATGAGCATTCCCACTCACTTCCCTTCAATCACACATTGTGATTATAACAGAACCTTTCAAAGAAAGAAGAACAATCTTCCATGACAAAAACTTGATCTTGCTTAAAAGCTTCAATCAAGAACAAACACTCGTGCTTAAAAGCTTAGAGTGGACAATATACAACTCAATCGACTCACTCTAAACCTAATATTAGAATGATAAAATAGTGGCTCACAAATACCAACTCTTATAGAGACTGGTTTCACAAACAAAGCCCTAATGTTTACATCTTTTCTATTCACGGCTTGTTTTAAAAACTAGGATACAATGCTTTTATTTATAACATATTTCCCAATTGAATTTGGGCCTTCAAAACAGCAGTAACAAGGCTACACAAAGTCCGCAAATTAAATTCTAAGAAAATAGGTTTTCAATAATTAGTTTCCTAAATTATCTCCTTATTTGGAAAGTATATATTTCTTTGTGAATTCTGATTGAATCTTCCAGACCTTTAAATCAGCACCCCTTTTAATCAGCGCCACATGAGATTGCATAATATCTCCAGAATATTCTGCATCTGTTAAAATATAACAGAACCAACCACTCCAGCTCAGTACAAGCACAATATCGTATATGATGTTGTAGGACATCTTCTTCGACATGTTCCAGAACAAAAAAAGAAACCTCCAAGATATTCTCCTCAAAGTTAGGACTTCTATCATTAGCTCCAGAGTATCTTCACAATTAGACTTTAAGGATATCTTGGAGGTTTATCGCAGTATGATGTTTGACGAGATCACATACTTAGAAGAAGAGAGATTATGGGCACTGGACACTTTGTTGCGTCAAAAAGAGAGAGTGGCCAAAACTTATAATAAGAAGGTCAAGGCAACGACCTTTGAATTTAATGATTATGTCTGGGAGGTCATCTTACCCATGGATAGGCGAGATCGAACTTTAGGAAAATGGTCACCTAATTGGTAATGAGCATTCCAAATAAGTCAAGCCTTTAGCAACAATGCCTATGAGATAAAAGAGATATGCTTTGATGAGAAAAGATTGGGAGTAAATGGGAAGTATCTAAAACAATATAAACCTATGCTACAAGAAGTACACATTCACGCATAAAAGATTTCATTAATAATGGTCATAATAGACCAACAACCAAAAGTGGCATACAAATAGGGCATAATGCATTACAAATTAAAAATAAAAAGCTCGTAGGCCAGCAAAGTGCAGAAAATGAAATGCACAAACAAATGGAGTTTGGAAAAAAAACTGGTTATTCATCCATGCCTCTCCATGCTCCTGAATTGAGGAAGTTCCTCCAGTATTCATCAGCATCTGGATCTAAGTCGTAACATGGAGGCAACCTCTTCTTGGGAGGTTTTATCTGGGTCACTGACGTCTTCCCAGCAATTTTAGCCCTAGTCTCCGGCGCAGTAGCCTTTGAGTTGGTCGTTTTGGAGGGCTCTGGATCTTTCTTGGCCACCTTCTGGGCTTCAAGAGAATTTGAATAAGAGCTCATGGAAAATTTGAATGAGTGTAACAAGAAGGTGCATGAAGCCACGCCTTTTATAAGAGAATTATTCCTCGAACGAAGTACCTGGCGGTAGGGTAGGCGTGCAATCAGTCTTGGAAAAGAGTGCCTCACAAAAAAATATCCCTTTTGAGGTCTTGGAAACGGTGTCCATGCTGATTTAATTAATGTAAAGGATCGATTTCAAGGAAGGAAATTCAGGCCATTATCTCCACTCCGATTACAAATGGACTAAGGGAAATGATATTTATACCCAAGGCCATGCGACACAAGGTTTTTTTTCTAGGGTGTTGAGCTATTTTAGTGCGAAGATGGGATATTCCCATGTCGTAAAAAAGTTGTGGCGCCAAAAGTGGAATCATGACGGATGTGACAGGTTGTCTCAGTCCGACAGAATGCGAATAGATGATTGGGGCAAATCAATGGTCGAATAATGCGTAGAAATCACACAGAAAATCCCCAAAGGCCAAGCTTCTTGTTCAACTTCCTCTTTGTCGAAACTAACCTTTTGAGAGGGCAACTTGTTGGCTGGAGAATTTGACTTGCTCAAAGAAGGAGGGTTGGAAGCAAAAACCATGAGAGTGCCAAAAGGAAGGAATTCGACCCAACCAAAGAGAGTGAAAAGTTAGCCATGGGTTGATAGCTAGATGAAGGAACCCAGAACCAAGTTGAAGAACTTCAATGCATCCCACAGACACCACCAGATCAAAGACGTTTTGACAAAATCATTCAGGAAGACGTAGAAAAGAAACTACTCCAAAGAGTGGGAAAAGGTAGTGGGTGGTTGCCAGGAAAATGGGTTGACAGGTGTCAAAGCCTGAGTTTTTTAAAAGTGTCAGAAAATTATTTTATTTGTCTATATAAGTAGATTGTATTTTCATTATTCGTGGTCGCATTTCTTCACATTGTAAAAGGGACACACTCAAAGTACCGAGCGTCAAAGATACGAGTTAACCCCTCATGCAAGTGTATGATTGTGTCCAAACACTTTATATTTGAAGTTATTTTAATTCCAAGTTAATCTAAAATACTTTCCTTTTTGGTCTTTAACCTTTCTTATCATACATTTATTCATTTTTCTTGTCTTTTCATTCAAGCATTCCGTGTGAGTTTGCTATAAACATAAAAATACCAAAAATATATAAAAGAACCCCATTACCATTCTACATATCAAGAGTTCGCAGCATAACTAATCGGAAAGAGTAGTTCTAAGACTCGTTTAGGCGATCCCGCAAGCAAACCTCGTGCGGAGGAGGCCAACAAATTGTTCGCGCGAAATCAACGTGCGAACAATTATGCATTTGCTTTATATTTTCTACATTGTTAGGTTCCTTCTATTTCAACGTGACTAGTATGTGTTATGGACTGGGCCGATATAGTATGTGTCGGGCAGAGGCCCAGTCGTCTGGTATGAACCACGACCCAATACAATGAGACGTGGGGAGAGCGTCTCCCTCACGTGCTCCACATCACCGAACTATCCACTATTGTCTCCTGATATTTAGGGCAAGTTGGACCATGGACAAGACCATGTGCTAGGTCTTATCTGATCCTACGCAATCCTTGGCAGTTCTTCCATGGGCCTAACTAATCCAGCCCATGAGGATAATCTTGGCCCAACATTGGAGGCACATTATAAATACCCTCTTTCACCAGAGGGTCAGGTATTCTGAACATTCTATTCTTTACTCTACCTATTATGTACTTACACTTTCTCACTTTGGCATCAGAGTACCTAGTAGATACACCCCCCAGTTCATATCCGTAGTTGCTCATCACTGGAAGGTCCCTCCTGATCAGGTCAGATTATTGGCGCCGTTTGTGGGAAACTAAAAGTTTTCCCCGTCTTTTGAAATAGAAGACAAAAACTTCACCTCGTCTCTTCAACCATCCATCATGACCAACGAACACGGTGACAACTGCACCCATGGCCTCGACGACTACACCACAAGTGGGGATGAAGATCAACATGTAACTCATGAGTCTGACGTAAGAGATGGACAACCTGCCACCCCTCACCTAAAACCGAAGCCAATGGCGTCCCCCAACCTTAGCTCGCGGCTTCCTTCCAACCCATACTGATACCAGTCGAAAGAGATGCCATGATCATAGCTATGGCAAACGCACCCAACCAGACAACATCATGATATTTTATCACTAAGAGAGGATCATGGCGCTGGAGACGGAGTGACAAGCCGACTCTCCTTGGAAATGGCCTCACCGATCATGCAGCCCATCATCCCACAAGTGCGGTCGTGGACCTCAGCTAGAGAGACCTCAGTTAGAGGCCACCAATAAACGCGGATGCTCACCTCCTCGATGGGGACGACGCTCCCCTAATCCAAAGAAGAACAGGGCCAGGGGGTACCCTGAGCAGCCAAATGGCCAGCCAAGGATATCTCCTCGTCGAGACCAGAGCCCTAGGAACGAGGATTAACTCACCCTTGAGGAGTGACGAGGACGACCCTCGCTGCCCGCTCTCTCGGGCCATCATGGAAACTCCACTCCCGACGGGCATGAAAAAGCCCCCCACCTTGAAATGTACGATGGGACAACCGACCCTGATGATCACGCCGACAACATCAATGCCATGCTGGACTACCGTAACAACATCAGGGAAATGTCAAGTGTAGGTTGTTCTCCATGACACTTAGGAAGGGAGCCATGTCATGGTACAAAATCCTGGCCCCTGAATCCATCACGTCCTGGAGAAGCATGAGATCAGAGTTCACAAGGAACTTTACAACCTCTCAATGCCACCAAAAAACGGAGGCTACCCTTGAAGCCATCATACAGGGGAAAAATGAAACATTGTGCTCATACACCGAGCGATTCAACCAATAGGCTATTGAGGTGGATACAACCGACTATATGAAGAAGTACCTCCTCGAGAAGGGACTCCTCCCCGTCAACGAGCTTAACCGGATAATAGGGATCGAGCCTCCCCGCACCCTCGATGAACTTTTGCACTAAGCCCAAGCGTTCATCAGGTACGAGGAGAAACAGGTCACCCACAATGTCAGGAGCAATCGCAGTCAGGACGACACCAAAAACTCCAAACATGAATATTACACTGCCCATCTCTGCACGGGGAGAAGATGAGAGACGACAAGCCCCGCGAGGTCCACGAAGGAAGAGGACCAGCCAGGCGATTCTACGAATACACATTGCTGACCGCTCCCCGCGAGCGCATCCTCGCAGAATGCATCAATTCAGAATTCAAACAGGGTAGGGTAAGGTTCCCAAAACCCACACCGACAAATCCAAGTACTTCCGCTTCCACAGAAGCCACAAGCACGTGACCGAAGATTGTGTTCATTTGAAGGACGCAATTGTGATATTGATCAAGGAAGGCCACCTCAAGCATTACACCAAGAAGAACGATACACCCCGACATGAGGACCATATCTCAAAGAGAAGTTGCGAGGACACCCTATCTGATGAATCTCCCTTCCCGGTAGCCCTATGTGTATCACGTCCTAAATATTTCCATCTCCCTGACATCTATACTAAAGGACATCTAGCTGCTCATAGCCGTGGGAAAACTTCCCATCAACCTTAGTAACCTTCGGTGGTGGGTGAACAACGAGAATGCCGTAATTTCTGTGAAACGTAAGTTCGACGAGCTCCTGCTGACCGCACCTGACCAATTGGCGACATTGACCAAGTATCGGGGAAAATCCAACCCCATATCCTTTTTCCTCGAGGAACTCCCATGTGGATCACCTAACTCGAGCACCCTCTTACTGATAAAGGCAAAAATGGCGCGCTTCGATGTCCGACGCATTCTGGTCGGCCAAGACAGCTCTGTGGATATCATGTACGCCCATATGTTCAAGACCCTCAAGATAGAAAAAAACAAACATATCTTCGTACGTCGGATCCGACCTCCACGGATTCAACGAGGCTACAACGAGGCCATGGGGATACTTAGAGCACCTCGTTCTGTTCGGGGAAAATGAGACAGTTAGGGAAGTCAAAGTCCAATTCTTGGTGATCGAATTCCCATCACTGTACAATTGCATTCTTGGCCGACCCACCCTAGCCGATATGAATGCAGTGCCCTTGACGGTCCACTTGAAGATGAAATACTACACCAAGGTGGGTCGCACGTGAAGGAAAATTGCGATCTAAACGCAGCGGAAAACAAAAATTTTCCTTTAGTGATCCTTACGAATGAGCATGGTCAGTGATAGAATCGTTACCTCTTTGTGGCGATTCAGATCTTTGATGCAGCGATCACAAGCGTTGATGAAGTGCAACGCCTCTACTCAGTCCACACGAACAGCTTCCGGTCACAGTGCTAGCTGCTTACGAACGGAATTATTTGAGTGAGAATCAAAAACGAAATTGCATCAAGTAAAAGCTTCATCACAAGGGTTCCTTTTATAGACTCTCTTGTGGGCTGCGGGCTAAAAGCCCAATTCACATGATCCATAATAATATTATATATTATTATAATAACTATTATTATAATAAATATATTTATTTTATTATTATTTTATAACCATTATAAAATAAAAATAATTATTATTATATTATCCGAATTTCTATTTTTCACTTAAGTGCACCGTACCTTACGGTGTTCCTTTGATTTCTCTATCTCTCATCAAACTGTCCTTATGTGTGTGACCCTGTAGGATTTCGTAACGTTGGTAATTATATTAAATTATATATTTAACATAATAAACAGTGAGCGGTATCTAGCAACACATCACTGCTACCCAAGTCACAAAAATGTCATGTGATCTGACAAAACCTTTTTCGTGATAATATATGTTTGTACAATTACCCTTTTGCCCCTATGTCTATATTGAACACAAGGCATACACTATGTCATCCTTGTCCAGTTCAATATTGGGCCCTTAGACATTTCTCCTGTTATGCAGGATTGGCAAATTCCATCTAGGACACTCATGTCCCTCAGCATGCTTCGTGGAGTGCCCATCAACTGTCTTTATGATCATCCAGTTACGGATAATGTTTGATCAGCAATAAAGCACCCGACTCTACATCTAGGGTCCATAGTGGTTTCAGGTCGAAGGGTGGTAATACACCATTATCACCATGAGAATAACTTATGACACTTTGCATAACATACTATGTAGTATTCTCATAGCGGGTCAATCCGGTATAAATATTACTCCTAATATTTATACCTATGTCAAGACTTGATAACTCTTTATCCATGATCCATGAGATGTGATCATCAGTCTATCTTCATAATAGTCTCAATGCTTTAATGTTATCCCACTTTGCAATAAAGCTTGACTACGGATATTTTAAGAATAATGTCTTTATGTTTAATGGGATCTCATGATTAAGTCACACTTAACATTTCATTAAACAGACTAACTATTCTAGGGACTTTATTATTCTGAAAGACAAACATAATAAAGAAATGCCTTTTATTATTAAACGAATAATCCGATACAAGTACCAAAAAGTATTGGCCTCTAGGGCTTACACCAACAATCTCCCACTAGCACTAGAGCCAATTAGGCATACCCTTAATACCCATAGATCTAGTATGACCATCATTCTTCTGTTGCGCAAGAGGCTTTGTTAATGGGTCAGCGATATTGTCAAGTGTAGGTACTCTGCATATCTTCACATCTCCCCGATCGATTATCTCTCGAATGAGGTGATAACGCCTAAGTATGTGTTTGGATCGTTGGTGAGATCTAGGATCCTTAGCTTGTGCGATAGCACCATTGTTATCACAATATAAACCAATGGGATCCACAATGCTAGGGACTATGCCAAGTTCACTAATGAACTTCTTGATCCAAACAGCTTCCTTTGCTGCATTTGAGGCAGCAATATACTCGGCCTCAGTTGTAGAATCAGCAACTGTTTCCTGCTTTGAACTTTTCCAGCTCACAGCGCCACCATTGAGACAGAACACATAACCAGATTGTGATCTAAAATCATCCTTATCTGTCTGGAAGCTAGCATCAGTGTAACCAATTACATCAAGCTCTTCCTGACCTCCATATATCAAGAATGAATCCTTAGTCCTTCTCAAGTACTTAAGGATATTCTTGACAGCTACCCAGTGAGCATCACCGGGATCAGATTGGTACCTACTCGTTGCACTTAATGCATACGAGACATCTGGTCGAGTACATAACATGGCATACATGATAGATCCTATTGCAGATGCATATGGAATCTTATTCATGCGATCCCTTTCTTCCTTAGTTGAAGGGGATTGTGTTTTTGATAAACACAGACCATGTTGCATAGGTATGAATCCTTTCTTGGAATCATGCATATTAAAGCGTCTCAACACTTTATCTATGTATGTACTCTGACTTAGGCCAAGTAGTTTTTGTGATCTATCTCTATAGATCCTAATTCCTAATATATAGGCTGCTTCACCTAGGTCTTTCATAGAAAAACAATTCCCTAACCAAGTCTTCACTTGTTGCAAGGTAGGGACATCGTTTCCAATGAGTAATATGTCATCTACATATAATACCAGAAACATGATCATGCTCCCACTAACCTTCTTGTAGACACAAGGTTCATCTTCATTTTTGATGAATCCATATTGTTTTACGGTTTCATCAAAACGAAGATTCCAGCTTCTGGAAGCTTGCTTTAATCCATAGATTGATCGCTGTAACTTGCATATCATTTGGGCATCTTGTGGTATGTCAAATCCTTCAGGTTGTGTCATGTACACATCCTCAAGAAGATTCCAATTAAGGAAAGCAGTTTTGACATCCATCTGCCATATTTCATAATCATGATATGCAGCGATGGCAAGTAAAATCCGAACAGATTTAAGCATTGCAACTGGTGAAAAGGTTTCATCATAGTCAACCCCATGAATTTGTTTATAGCCTTTTGCAACCAGTCTTGCTTTATAGGTATGTACCTTACCATCCATGTCAGTCTTCTTCTTGAAGACCCACTTGCATCCTATAGGGTTAACTCCTATAGGAGGTTCTACCAAGGTCCAAACCTGGTTTGTGTACATGGAATCCATTTCAGATTTCATGGCTTCTAGCCACTTCTCAGACTCAGGACCAGTTATGGCCTCTTTGTAGGTCATAGGCTCATCTTGATCCATGAGTAATACATCACCCTGATCACTTATGAGATATCCATATCTCTCAGGTTGGTGACGTGTCCTGCTTGACCTACGCTGGTCTTGTTCTACTTGAGCAGGTTGCTCTTCCACAACTACTTGTGTTTCCTGCTCTAGTTCCTCCATAGGTGTTTCAATGTTTTGTGATTCTTGAATTTCTTCAAGCTCTATTTTCCTCCCACTGTTTCCTTTGGAAATAAAATCCCTTTCCAGAAAGACTCCAGTTCGAGCGACAAACACTTTGCCCTCAGAAGGATTGTAGAAGTAATATCCTCTTGTTTCTTTAGGATACCCCACAAATAAGCATTTGTCAGATTTGGGCTCAAGCTTGGTTGAAATTTGTCGTTTGACGTAAACTTCGCAACCCCAAATCTTCATGTAAGACATATGTGGTTTCTTACCACTCCATATCTCATATGGTGTCTTATCAACCTTTTTGGATGGAACACGGTTAAGTGTGTAAGCTGCTGTTAATAATGCATGTCCCCAAAAGGAGTTTGGAAGATCGGCGTGACTCATCATGGATCGGACCATGTCTAACAAGGTTCGATTTCTTCTCTCAGATACACCATTCCATTGTGGTGTTCCAGGAGGAGTAAGTTGGGATAGAATCCCATACTCTTTTAGATGGTCATCAAATTCTAGGCTTAAATATTCACCGCCTCGATCTGATCGAAGAACTTTAATATTCTTCCCTAGTTGGTTTTGTACTTCATTCTTGAATTCCTTGAACTTTTCAAAGGACTCAGATTTGTGTTTCATTAAATACACATATCCGTATCTACTGAAGTCATCAGTGAAAGTGATGAAGTACTGAAAACCTCCTCTGGCTGGTATGTTCAGTGGTCCACATACATCAGTATGTATGAGTGCCAAAAGATCATTAGCCCTTTCACCTTTTCCTGTGAATGGGGACTTTGTCATCTTTCCAATTAAACAAGATCTGCATGTGTCATATGATTCATAATCAAAAGAGTCCAAGAGTCCATCTTTATGGAGTTTGGAAATGCGTTTCTCATTTATGTGGCCTAATCGACAGTGCCAAAGGTAAGTTGGATTCAACTCATTAGGTTTCAACCTTTTAGTATTAATGTTATAAATTGGCATTTCAAGATCAAGGACATATAGTCCATTATTCATTTTTGCAGTAGCATAGAATATATCATTCAAATAAATGGAGCAACAATTGTTCTTTATTATGAATGAAAAACCAAACTTGTCCAAACAAGAAACGGAAATAATATTCCTGCTAATTGCAGGTACATAATAACAGTTCTCTAACTGAATTATTAAACCACTAGGTAAAGTTAAAACATAAGTTCCTACAGCTAAAGCAGCAACCTTTGCTCCATTGCCAACTCGTAGGTCAACTTCACCTTTTTCCAAATCTCTACTCCTTTTTAGCCCCTGCACATTAGTACAAATGTGAGAACCGCATCCAGTATCTAATACCCATGATGCAGAAGTAGATAAATTAATTTCAATAACAAAAATACCTGAATTTGAAGTCTCTAATCCATTTTTCTTATCTTCCAGGTACTTTGGGCAATTTCTCTTCCAATGTCCGGTCTTACCGCAATGGAAGCAAGTGCCCTCCTTTGCTATTCCTCCACTAGGCTTCAAAACAGGAGGAGTGGGTTTGGGTTTGGCAACTTCCTTGCCTTTCCCTCTACCACCCTGTTTGATGGGCCTCTTGTTCTGTTTCTTTCCATTACTGACCATCAGAATAGATTTCCCTTTTGTCTTCATATTCTGCTCAGCAGTTCTCAACATGCCTAGCAGTTCTGGAAGACTTTTGTCCAAGTCATTCATATTGAAATTCAGGACAAACTGACTGAAGCTCTCTGGCAACGATTGCAAGATCAGATCAATCGCAAGTTCTTTTCCAAGGGGAAACCCTAATCTGTCAAGGTTCTCCACATACCCAATCATCTTGAGTACATGGGGACTTACAGGGGCTCCCTCAGCTAACTTGCTGTTAAAAAGGGACTTTGAAACCTGAAACCTCTCATTTCTTTCTTGCTCTTGATAAAGCATTTTCAGATGTCCGATCATATCGAACGCAGACATGTTCTCGTGTTGCTTTTGCAACTCAGAGTTCATGGTAGCAAGCATGAGGCAAGCGGTTTCATTGGCATCATCGAAATGCTTCTTATAAGCATCTCTTTCTGCCTTTGATGCAGAACTAGGAGGTTCCTCCTCAGGAACTGGTGTCTCCAAGACATACAGCTTCTTATCGTGCTTGAGGACAATCCTCAGATTACGGTGCCAATCCAGGAAATTTGTCCCAGACAATTTTTCCTTATCTAGGATGGATCGCAAAATATTGTTCGATGTGTTTGTTGTCATGGTAATCTACAAGAGAAATATGAAAATATAAGTATCATTAAAACAACATATTTAATTAGGCCTTTAATCAAATATGCTCCCACTATTTTATTCAAAACAAATGACCCTCATCATTTGATTCGGAAAATCCCGTTGGAAGACTTTCTAGTGGGTCGAGATCCATGTTTCACTTTGTTTTAAGTCAGCGTTAGGCTGATTACACAAAACTAAGTTATTTAGGTAGGAACTCCTTCCAATTGTATCTCATACAACTCTCGAATATTTTCAATTGGGTGAATAACTCCTTATTCTGATCCATCACATGAATCATTCCCAATTCTTGCTTCTAAACATGTATAATCTTATTATAATTTGTTTAGTTAAGTTTGACCCATTGTTTTAGCAATTGGATATTACAATTATCCCATCACACCTTACTAATATAGAACATGCACCTCGCGTAGGCGAAACCTACAATGCTCGATACTAGTCTTGATGAGTGCTAAAAATTGGAAAGCATAAACTTAATATTTAATTTTGAGGGAATTTGTTATTAGTTTGATCTCACCGGCTTAACATGCAAAACGTCTCTCACATGCATCAACATACAATTACATGCATCAACATACATATAAAAAGATACAATTATGGCCCCTAACGCAATTGTTCTCTCAAGCCAATGAGAGAACCTAAGCTAACCTAATAACGATCTAAGCTTCTCCAAGCATGATCTCCAAGGTTATCCTCCTTTAATATTGAATACTTCCTTTTTCTTCATAACATAATATTACATTACATATAAGAATACTCGTTTTACATACGAGGGAGTGAGATGAGAAAAGAAGTTACATAAAGAGATTGAGAGAGAGGCACGACTCGCAGGCCGTATTTAAAAATCCCAAAACAATAATAAAGGATAAACTAAGGCCATAACTGATCACCACAAATAAATAATAATAAACACACTTTTATTATTAGTTTAAAATTCCGATAATTAAATAAACTAAATTAAATTTCGGCTGATTGATCACACTTCATTGTATTTCACGTCGTTTCCTGCACAACTTTTGTGCATTTACAACCCCAACCGGAAAAGTCTGCGGCAATACAACACTTGTACTGCCATTAATCCTAATGCAACAATTTCATGCCGTCAAACACAACTCGATTGATAACTCAATATGATAGATCAACATGTCATTGCTTCACCATACTAACGTCGGATTCCGAAGCGAATGAAAATGATGATCTTTCAAAAGAATTACAATCCTTATGTGATTGAATGGATGAAATCAAAACAGTATATCCCATATACCATCTTTGCATCAGAATTTCTTATATCTTATATAAAAGTGATCGATCTAATTGTGTAACCTATGGATGATCAATGTATCGCACAACTTCACCATACTAATGTCGGTTTCTGAAGCATAATCAACATCAATCATCCAAATCGTACACAACAGATGCCAAATTTAATTAATCGTTTATTGTTAAATTCGTTCTGTGTTTTAATCGAATCAAATACAGAAAAAAAAACGGAAATTTAACAGCTATCAGATCCATGGTTTTGTAAGTGGCTCTGATACCACTGAAGGAAAATTGCGATCTAAACGCAGCGGAAAACAAAAATTTTCCTTTAGTGATCCTTACGAATGAGCATGGTCAGTGATAGAATCGTTACCTCTTTGTGGCGATTCAGATCTTTGATGCAGCGATCACAAGCGTTGATGAAGTGCAACGCCTCTACTCAGTCCACACGAACAGCTTCCGGTCACAGTGCTAGCTGCTTACGAACGGAATTATTTGAGTGAGAATCAAAAACGAAATTGCATCAAGTAAAAGCTTCATCACAAGGGTTCCTTTTATAGACTCTCTTGTGGGCTGCGGGCTAAAAGCCCAATTCACATGATCCATAATAATATTATATATTATTATAATAACTATTATTATAATAAATATATTTATTTTATTATTATTTTATAACCATTATAAAATAAAAATAATTATTATTATATTATCCGAATTTCTATTTTTCACTTAAGTGCACCGTACCTTACGGTGTTCCTTTGATTTCTCTATCTCTCATCAAACTGTCCTTATGTGTGTGACCCTGTAGGATTTCGTAACGTTGGTAATTATATTAAATTATATATTTAACATAATAAACAGTGAGCGGTATCTAGCAACACATCACTGCTACCCAAGTCACAAAAATGTCATGTGATCTGACAAAACCTTTTTCGTGATAATATATGTTTGTACAATTACCCTTTTGCCCCTATGTCTATATTGAACACAAGGCATACACTATGTCATCCTTGTCCAGTTCAATATTGGGCCCTTAGACATTTCTCCTGTTATGCAGGATTGGCAAATTCCATCTAGGACACTCATGTCCCTCAGCATGCTTCGTGGAGTGCCCATCAACTGTCTTTATGATCATCCAGTTACGGATAATGTTTGATCAGCAATAAAGCACCCGACTCTACATCTAGGGTCCATAGTGGTTTCAGGTCGAAGGGTGGTAATACACAATTATCACCATGAGAATAACTTATGACACTTTGCATAACATACTATGTAGTATTCTCATAGCGGGTCAATCCGATATAAATATTACTCCTAATATTTATACCTATGTCAAGACTTGATAACTCTTTATCCATGATCCATGAGATGTGATCATCAGTCTATCTTCATAATAGTCTCAATGCTTTAATGTTATCCCACTTTGCAATAAAGCTTGACTACGGATATTTTAAGAATAATGTCTTTATGTTTAATGGGATCTCATGATTAAGTCACACTTAACATTTCATTAAACAGACTAACTATTCTAGGGACTTTATTATTCTGAAAGACAAACATAATAAAGAAATGCCTTTTATTATTAAACGAATAATCCGATACAAGTACCAAAAAGTATTGGCCTCTAGGGCTTACACCAACAGCACGGTCACAGTTCAGGGAACATAGAGGCAGCCCGAAGATGCTACAATGCAACAGTCAAAGGACAATCTGTGACCAACACCTCCAGAGGAAACAATAAACTTCGAGCCGAGGAGCATCCACCTTCCCCATAGATTAATTCCATCGACCTTGACAGTCGTCTCGACGAAGACGACACTGAAGACCAAGCCCCCACCAACGAGAAGGCTCCAACCCACCAAGTGCACTCGCTCCTCGACAACGAATTTGAGCTCTTCCCTCTAGGTGATGACCCCGACAAAAGTGTGAAGATTGACACTGGACTCCCATCAGTGACAAGGGAGCAGCTCACAACCTGCCTCAGAGAGAACACATACTTGTTCCCATGGAGCGCTGCTGAGATGTCCGATCTCGACCCTGAGGTCACTTTCCATCAATTATCCATAGATCTGGCCATTAGGGTCGTAGAACAAAATAGGCGAAAGCAGTCTCCCAAGAAAGCTGAGGCTGCCGAGCAGGCTGTAGAAGACCTCTTAGAGGCAAATTTTATTTCTGAAGCCCGGTACACAACCTGGTTCTCTAATGTAGTCCTAGTTAAGAAAAATAATGGAAAATGGCGAATGTGCGTTGATTATACCGATCTCAATAGGGCATGTCCCAAAGATGCTTTCCCCTTACCCAACATTGATAAATTAGTAGACAATTTTGCAGGTTTTAAACTCTTGTCCTTCATGGATGCATACAACGAGTACAACCAAATCCCCATGTCAGACACAAAGAAACGACACACGACATTCATGACTCCTACGGGCAATTACTTCTACAACGTTATGCCTTTCAGGCTGAAGAACGCCGAAGCTACATACCAACATATGATGAACAAAGTCTTCCAAGGAGAGATCAGGGACATGCTCGAGGTCTACATGGACGACATGATCGTAAAATCACACGAGGAGCTCGACTACACCCAGCACCTCAGGAAGGTCTTCGAATAGGGGAGGAGGTGCAAAATGAGGTTCAACCTAGAGAAATGAACCTTCGGCGTACGGGAAAGGAAATTCCTCGGTTCTATCTCATCGAACGAAGAATTGAAGCCAACCCTAACAAGTGTCGGGCATTTTCAGAATTGTCGACACTGAATTCGAAGAAATCCATCCAATCCCTCAACGGGATGCTCGCCTCTCTATCTCGTTTCGTCGCCAAATCCGCACAGCACACACTTCCTTTCTTCAAGTTACTATGGAAAGAAGCCACCTTCGAATGGACCGGGGAATGCGAACAAGCATTGCTCCACCTTAAGAGGGACCTTTCCGAACCGCCAGTACTATCACGACCGCAGGAAAAGGAAACATTATACCTATACCTGTCTGTGACCACCGAGGCGGTCAGCACAACCCTCTACCGCAAAACAACGACGGGCAGAAACCTATCTACTTTACGAGCAAGTCCCTACAGGGCCTCGAGCATAGTGTTGCACCCCAAAATTTTCCCTCACAATACAAGACTTTGTGTGCTCAGAAGGTTCACAAGGTTCACAAGACCTTTCATGAGGTTCATGAAGTTTACAAGACACTTTATGAGGTTCATAAGGTTCACAAGACCTTTCATGAGGTTCATGAAGTTTACAAGATACTTTATGAGGTTCACAAGGTTCACAATACCTCCCATGAGGTTCACAAGGTTTACAAGACATCTTATGAAGATCACAAGGTTCACAAAGTTCACAATTGGTCAGAAGATTTGACAATTCCCTCAGACAATGCATCCTCCTAAGCAGTGCATCCAAAACTAGGGTTTTGACTTTAATCAGGCTAAATGGATTTCCAAGACTTCAAGTGAGTTTCATAACATCTTATATGTGTCTAAGAATCCCCATGACAAGTTTCAAGACTTTTCTCAAAGGTTTGCTCAGTCAGATGATCAGATAAGTCAAAATCAGTCAAAGCAGTTAAAAAGTCAAACAGAGGTCAACTGTGGTCAAACCAAAGTCAAACTTTATGATTTTTTGCCAACATCAATTATATGAAGTAAAATTCATCATTTGATCAAGGGTTGATCATGATTCATCAAGGAGATCTCAGATCATCAAGAATCAGAGGTTTCTAAATTAGGGTTTCCTCAGGAAAAGTCAACTGAACTTTGACCAGCCATAACTTTCACATGCTTCATCATCAATTCTCCATCCAAAGCTCATTTTGAAGGAAATTGAATTCTCTACAACTTTGTATCTCACAAGCTAAGCCCAAAAATTCTTCATTTGGAAGGTATGAGCTAAGACATTATAGGTCCTTTTGAAAGTCAACAAAAAGTCAACAACTTCAAAAGGGCATAACTTGAGAATGGTAAATGATATGGACATGAAACCAATGGGGTTGGTTAGAGGACTCTTCAAGCTTTCCAAAATGTCCAAGAACACCCTCATAGCATTAAAATTGAAGGATTTGTGCCCTTGCAAAGTTGGGAAATTTTAGGGAAACTTATGAAGCAAATAAGGTCTTAAAGTCAATTTTTGCTAAATGAGCCCACCTAATTGCCATTCAAACCTTACAAACTCATCAAGCACGACCCAACCCACTCCTTTTCTGATTTTTTATTTTTTATTTCATATTTATTTGAATTTTATTCATTAAAATACAAATTAAATTGAAATAAAATATAAAAGTCATATATTTGATTTGATTTTTGGTTCTAGAAAGTTTTAACACTCATTTAAACTTGATTAATACCATTTAAATTCAGATCATCCAAACATGGCAAGGCTAGATCAAGAATATTCAAAATTTAAGATCACATCTTTTTCAATCTCCCAAAGTCCAAATATCCACAAATTTGTTAAACTCTTGACCTAATTTCATTGTGTCCTATATAAACAACATGAAGCAATACACTATTCACGAAATTTCTGCCTCCAAAGCCATCTTCAAACTTCACAAAAATCACCAAATTCAATTTTTCGGTTTCCATCTTAGAATAGGTTTCAAGGTATTTCAAGAACACCATAAGCTTCCTTAAGCTTCCCTAAATCGAAACCACTCCTCACCTGCATTTGAATCATGCCATAATGCATAACCCGAAGCACATATGTTCTTAATATATTTTTCTTCGATTCATTGCATTTGCTTGTTTATAATGAATTTTGGCTGTGTATTAATGTTTGTTGTTGATTATAGATGGTTTCTGGATTGTTTTGTGAAGAATCATGGCCGAATCATGAAAACACCATACTTAGGGTTTAAAGCTTCAAATTGGGGTTCTTCGATTCACATAATATAAATGACTTTTGATGACATAATTGAATTGTACAGGTCACAAGGAGTTTAAGGATGTCCTTAATTTGATAAAATTGTACTGATTGTGTATGGTTTGAAAAACGCAGGTTTAAAACGCATAAAATTCGCAGGAAATTTCCCAATAAATTTCGCAGGAAAACCTACGAATTCAGGGAAGAAGATGAAGTTGGCTGCGCGCGAAAAATAATTCAAAAATCTGATTTAAAATATTATGTTTTGTTTCTGATTATGTTTCACAATGAGCGCGTGACTCAGTTGGTTTTGATGCTTGTTTGTGATGGTAGAAGGCCTGGGTTCGAAACTAGTTGAAACGCATTTTTTTTGTTTGTTTTATTTTGTTTTTCAGGATAACAACAAAACAATGTGGATTGTGTTATTATCACCAACGTGCACGTTGGCCCAGTGGATGGAGACAGAGCTGGAGAGTGAGGGGGCAAGGGTTCAAACCCTACCTGCAACATTTTAGTATTTTTGTATTTTTCTTATTTTATTTATTTTATTATATAAATACTATTTTGTTTAAATTAGTAAACCTAAAAATATAAAAATAATTTCCAAAATACCATTATAATGTTTTTCCTTTAAATATCATAATTGATTTTATTAAAAAACTTTAAATTGTTTATATTTACATATATATATGTATAATTTTTTTTAATAAATTGTTTATTTTTGTAAATTAATAGATAAAACCCTAATTTTATTTTATAAATTCCTAAAATCCTAATTTATTTTGACAAACCCTAATTTTCTTCTATTTAAAATTTAATTCTATTATAATTTATAAATCTTAATTATGTATATATATATATATATATATATATATATATATATATATATATATATATATATATATATATATATATATTATATAATTTGTTTATAATTTAAATTTTGTATATAAATAATTTTTAAATATATGTTTAGAAATAGTTAAAAATTGCTAATTTAATTTTGTAATTATAATTTTATTTTTCATAATATGTTTATAATTAACTTAATTTTTATAATTTGTAAATAATTTAAAGCTTGATAATAATTAGTATAATTGCTCATATTTTCTTATTAATCTTAAATAATAATTGTTTATAAAATTGAACTTTTAATTATTATAATATTCTTGTTTATTTCATTATTATTATTAATTATATTTATGTGATATTTATCATTACTAACCCCATTTAACTTTGAATTATTTTTATTATTTTCTACTAACCCAATTATTATTATTATTTAATATTTTGCTTATTTATTTAATTTGCTTTTATTATTATTATGTAATTGTCTCCTGGATGTAATATTTTAATAATAATATTTAAATATTTATTTTTATGCTATGGTTAGTAAATAAGGAGTGTAACATGTTTGTATGTTTAAAATTAACTTAGCTCACTAATTTAAAAGATAAATATTTAAAATTGTACACTCACACACGTAAGTCGATCTTTGATCGCCATCTCACTTCCTTAGGGATACCTCTCATGTTGCCTAATCAAAAGGTCAAGTAGGGTGTATAAAGCAAAGTCCCTAATATCTATATCATCTAGTCCCTTAACAGATAAAAGATCAAGTCCCTTTCGAATGTTGCCTTCGTAATGATCTTGTCCCTTTAGAAATAAAGATGATAAGTCCCTTCGAATTGCTTATACACCCCACAGTTGCCTAAATAACAGATGACCCTTCACTTGTCCCTCAAATCCAAGGTAATGACTACCTATTCCTTAATAATAGGGATAGTCTTACCAGTCAAAGGATTCAAGAACAGAAAAGACTTAAACCTAGGGTAGGTTCCTCTTAGATACTTGCTCACTCTTCAAAACAACTTCAAACACTTCACACTTCAAGCAATTTTCAAAACAAAGGTTTTTTACGCATCCGTACATGGATCATTATGAAACCCTTAAGAAAATTTTTATTCACACACTTCACATTTCAAAAACATTTTAAAGTGAGCTAAGTAACTAAGAGCCCATGGATAACCATGGATGTAAAGGGTGCTAACACCTTCCCTTTACATAACCTACCCCCCGGACCCAAAAATCTTTTAAAAGGTATTTCCTGTTCTTTTATGCCTTTCCTTTGGATAAAATAAAAGTCGGTGGCGACTCTTGCTATCCGCAACATAACTAAAGTCAGTTCTCCCACCGTGTTACAGAACTGGCGACTCTGCTGGGGATTTAATATTAAAGAGGGGTACCCTTAGGAATTAGATCACTTTAACTTTGTTTGCCTTGTTTGCTTTATACTTACTTGTTGGGCTCTTATGTGTGAAAGGTCCTAACCCGGATCTAGTGTACCTTAGGTAAATGGCAATAGACCAAGGAAACTGTACGGCGTATACCGATATGGTTTATCTGGTGGCCATAGTTAGTGTGACTTCTTGGTTGGTGCTTATGTTCCTTAAGTCAAGTTGAGGATAATATTAGGCTGCCATATGTTGTCAATGCACTAACTAACTTTTAGAACCCTAGTTATCCAATCTTGGCCTTTAGAAAGTAGTGAGATAACCGGATTTGGTGCAGACTGAAGTTGGTTGATACTCAATACTACGCTCATTGAGATTCTAAACTTGGAGGGTTTTGGTTGGCAAGTAAGTTGCCTACTGAACAACCACCCTTGTGAATGATCAATGATATTGAGATCCCTTAGAACCTGGTTACTTTTGTAGGACAGGATGAACCAACTAACTTCAGGGGAGGGTACTTACCTTTGAACTTCATGCAAGCCTTTAAACCTAGGGCTATGGTGTGACTTGTTTGTGTGTGCCACATGTTTGTGATTGAACATAACATCATGACATCATCATGCATCATAAGCATAGCATTTTCACTAACCATTTCAAGGACCAAAGGATTTATCTTTGTTCTTTGTTGCAGGTCATGGCTTCTGCTCGTAGAAACACCATCAGGATCAACTTTGTAGGCATACCTGCTAAGCTTAAAGAGTTGGTCTCTCAAGTGTCTGATCACTCCCAGTTCATCAAGAGGCATGGTCACCTATTGGATTTAGTCACTTCAGGGTTCAATGAAGACATGATGAGTGTTCTGTTTCAGTTATTTGATCCTAAGCACCATTGCTTCACATTCCCCGACTATAAACTGGTCCCTACAATGGAAGAGTTCTCTAAACTTCTGGGTATACCTGTTCTTGATCAAAGACCCTTCACATGCTTGGAGAAGGAGCTTAAACCAGAAGTTATTGCTACATCTACATCTGAAGAAGTCAGACATTGTTCTAGAAAACGAGAAGCGGAGTTAAGGGTATTCTTGCTAAGGTGTTGATAGAGAAGGCTCAAGTGTTCTTGAAGGCTATGGGCTATGATGCTTTTGAGGAGATCTTAGCCTTGCTGATTTATGGCTTAGTGTTGTTCCCCAATCCAGATCAGTTCATAGACGTTCATGCCATCAACATATTTCTGAGTCACAATCCAGTGCCTACATTGCTTGGAGACATCCTGCATTCTCTTCATACTCGTACTACAAGGGCAAGAGGAACTTTGATGTGTTGCATACCTTTTCTATCTAGGTGATTTATTTCTCACCTTCCTCGCTCAGTAATGAAGAATGAACAAGGGTTCAGGTGGTCTAAAAGGATCATGTCACTCTCGCATTCAGATATTCATTGGTGTTCCAGATCTATGGAGAATATCACTATCATTGACCGTTGTGGGGAGTTTCCTAATGTGCCACTTCTAGGCATAAGAGGAGGCATCACCTACAACCCCTCTCTAGCTTTACGACAGTTTGGCTACGCTCAGAGTGATGGCCTACATGATATGTTGATTCAGGGCATTGTGTTTGACTATGACAACGATCTTCAAGGTTACCGTCAGAGATTCATACGAGCATGGGGAAAAGTGAACAAGGTTGACAGCAAGACACTGGAGCCTAAGTACATTATTCCTATGGAGGCTTATCTCAGATGGGTGCGATCTCGTGCTCAGACTCTCATGATGCCATATCTTGCTATCCTGCCAGTTACCATGGAACCTGTTGCTGAAGGAGATACTTCTTATACCATCCTTCACCCAGACATGCCTACTGACATGGAAGATTTACAGAGATCCTGGATCCAGTTGAAGGAGCAAAGGGATACTTTCGAGGCTCATTACAAAGCAAGCCAAGAAAGAATCCTAGAACTAACAAAGCAACTTCACGAGGAACGGAATCTCAATTCATACCTCAACACAAAGAGGAAACGTCCATGGGAGACTTAAAACCCCATCTCTTGTATTTATTTCATTTCATTTTCTGTAAGCCCAAGAGGCAAAACAAATTTATTACTAATAAAAGTTTACCTTTTTGGCTGTTTAAGCAAATTTAAGTCCTGCGGTCCTTGAAAACATTGCATACGCATTCACATATCATATCATTGCATCACAGGTTTATTGTGCACAGGTTTCTCATCTTCTCGCTGTTTATTTCAGCAATGTCTCTTGAACAAACAGTTAAAGATCTCCAGGCTCAGAATGCACAATTCCAAGAGATGATTCTGAACTTGTCCAAGGGACAAAATGAGTTGAAGACACTGCTGGCTAAGAAGAAGAGTCCTGAGGACAACAAGGATGGTCAGTTGGAACAATTGCAAGCTGAGATAACAGAAATGAGGATCCAGATGAATGACCAGGTGGCTCTTATTCAAAGTTTAACTCAGGGGCAAAAAGAGCTAAGAACCTTTGTCCACAAACTTCAAAGTGATAGAGTCAGGGATATAATTGTCAGTCAACCTCCGTTAAAACAAGCTGATTTGGTTGAAAGGAAGATGAGGATAAAAGAAGGTAAGAAACAGGTTGCCATTGATTGTTCTTCAGTTGAAGAAGAAAGACCTGATAAGGTTAATCCACCTCAACACAAGAAATATAGAAGGCAGTTTATCAAGTTCAGCACTCCAATGTCACAAGTTCTGCAATGCTTGTTGGAGATGGAACTAATTTCTTTGAAAAGTTCTCCTCAAAATCCTAAAACTTCCTCTCCTCGCTATAATCCCAAGGCAAGGTGTGGGTATCACTCCAACTGTCCTGGACATGATACTAATAGTTGTTGGACATTGAAGAAAAAGATCCAAGACCTGATTGACGAAGGAATCCTAGAGGTTACTCCAGAAGGTCAAGTTGAATTCTACTATCACCCATCAAACACCGAAGCTGCAAGACAAGTTGCCCAGTGTAGCAAGAAAGGAAGCCTACCTATTCCTGTTGAGATATGAGGCACCTTGGGACATCCAAGTGGTAAATTTGATTTCATGGTGAAGTATACTGCTCCTCAAAGTTCACAGATTGCAATTGAGGACATTCAGCCAACTGGATGGGACAACATTTGAATTTTCATTTGTAATTTCTTTTATTTGTTTGAACACTTACTATTATGTTAAACTTTTATTTTCATTAATGCATTGCATATGTTTGTCTTGAATTAATCCATTCGTTCCACTATATTTTGAATTATGCTTCTTATTTCTATCTTGTGATATTTAACTCCTGATAAAGCTATAAGCCTGTAGAGGGAGGATGACGAAAACAATACCATAATCTTATGTAGTATGCTTTTGAACAGACTATGCTGACGATGTACAGGCATTGTTTCAATTCCTAAACAGTGGAGATATAAGGAAGTTAATCCCTAGTCAACCCTTTTGAGCCTATGAAGTAGGAGTTTTTATTCTCGCACAAATTAAAACCCTTATTCATAACCTGGGACAGGGTAGTTACTCAGTTAACTCAAGTATGCTAATTATCTGGGTTGTACACAACTAATGATGGTTCTCTGTAATCATTAAACCTGACAGTCAATATCCAGCAAAAAAAAAAAGCTCACTAAGTCAAAACCTATGAAGGAGACTTAGTAAAATATCAAGACATCCCACTGACTGTAAACCTTGAAATAAACAGTTCAGACAAAGAGAAGGGATAACAAAGTCAGAAGAAAAAAGGAGGTCACTATGAATCCTCAACAAAGAAAGATGACTGAATATTCAAATAAACTTTTGGTCTCTGAACCATCACAAATGTCAATGTTACAATTCCAAACTACTTTGGAACCTCAATGCATAAGTTAACTGAGCATAGGACTGAAGAACATCATGGAGATTGGGTTGGGTACAAATAAAATTTGAGCCTTTATCCTTTGTTTCTTAAACCATGAACCAGGCCACGTTACAACCCTTTAAAAGTCCTAACTGAAGCATGGTTAGTTCGAAAGCGTACTGCTACAAAAAGGTATCCTGACTCCTTTAGGGCTTATTATAAAACTTGAGTTAATATCACAGTTTTCACAAAAAATGTTTTTTCTAAAATAACTCTTTTTCAAAATTTCAAGACAGACATAAGCATTGCATTTTTGAATATATTTGTTTACATATACTTGAGTGTTTGATAAACAGAGAAACTTACAGGATGAATGTTCAAAGTCCTTCCGATAAACAAAGTTGCTTCCTGGATCAAAGTCCATGTATACAAAGGGGCATAATCATTATCTCCCAATCAAGGGGGCAGGCCATGATACTGCCTAACTCATTTGGGGCAATCAGGACAAGATTCAACTATGTTTAAGCAGCCAGAGGCAGATCTCCTCATCTATCTGAAGTGCCAAGGGTAACATTACATAATTCATAATGCCAGGGGCATGGTCATTGTTTTCTAATCAAGGGGGCATACCAAGTTACTGTTCAAATCATTCGGGGCAATCAGTTCCAGATCCAACAGTGCTTAATAGCCAGGGGTAGCTCTTCTCATATATTTGAATTACCAAGGGTAACACTGCAAAGTTCATGATGTCAAAGGCATATTATTATGGGGCATTCTTCTTAGTTCTCCTGAGGTAACTACATTCAGATACTTCCCTTTTGGGACAATTCATCCTCAACCAAGGGGCAATGCTTTCTTTTCAAATCTAGTAGTCGGAGCGTATATGGTCCATTACAATTTGAAGACACATTCCTCTCGTTATATTACCTTGATTTGGAGTTCTCAGCAGAAGTCATTGTGGGAATTAATTGTCTACGCCGGTAGTATCAGATGGTGTCAGTATCATATCTTCAGATCCAACCATGAGGATTTCTGGGAAGGTATTCAGGAAAGTTAAGGATCTCAGGAGCTCTAAATCCATTTGGTTATACGCTCTCGAAATTGAAACGATTTTGTTTTCAAGTTCAGCTTTACTTTTCCCTCTGAATCCAGATTTACTTTTACCCTATTTACATAAGCGAAACGTCCATTGGTTATGTTTGAATGTATGTATGCTTTCGAATATGATTGATGTTTACCAGAAATGCATGAAAATGCAGTAATAGTATTTACTAAGGACGAACGAGGGAAGGAATTCAACGAAGCTTCACCGGTTCATCCCCACAAGACAGCTACAAGTCCCCCAGTAGGGCAAGTCCATCTTCATAAGTACTTCGAGTCACATCTCCCCTGGAATTTATATCCATCTCTTTTATCCTCATACGGATAGTCGGGAATTTATTTTTCCAATAGGAGTACGACGAACGAAGACAGAAGGTTATGGATACCTTACTATCAAACGAAGACGGGAGGTTATATATAATATATTATCAAACAAGACGGGAACAAGTTCCTCATATTCTTCAGCAACGAATCAGGATTTATTTTCCCTGGCCAGCAGTTGTTATACAAAGATATCCAGACGCGTCAAGCTGCATGGTGCATACATACATCATTTACATCATAACATACATACACATAGATACATAATACATTACTTAAGTGCATCATATTATCCATGCATACATAATGCATAAGCTAATATTATCATACAGAATGTTATAATCTTGTTTTTCAGATTAATTCTCCAGCAGACAAGCTTCATCAACAACTTGTGACTATTGGGCCGTTGTTTATCTTCCCAAAGGTTACATTATTTCCTCAGGACATTGTTTATACTCCTGAAAGCATATCATGACCTCAGGACGTTGTTTATCTTCCTGAAAGCTATCATCATACCTCAGGATGTTGTTTATCCTCCTGAAAGCATATCATTAATTCCTCAGGACGTTGTTTATCCTCCTGAAAGCATATTATTACCTTGGGCCGTTGTTTATCTTCCCAAAGGTTACATCATTACCTCAGGACGTTGTTTATCCTCCTGAAAGCATATTATTACCTTGGGTCGTTGTTTATCTTCCCAAAGGTTATATCATTACCTCAGGACGTTGTTCATCTTCCTGAAAGCATATCAAGACTTTGGGTCGTTGTTTATCTTTCCAAAAGTTACCTCATTACCTCAGGACGTTATTTATCCTCCTGAAAGCATATCATGACTATTGGGTCGTCGTTTATCCTCCCGAAAGTTATACTTATACCTCAGAACGTTGTTTATCCTTCTGAAAGCATATCATCACCTCAGGACGTTGTTTATCTTCCTGAAAGCATATCAAGACTTTGGGCCATTGTTTATCTTCCCAAAGGTTACCTCATTACCTCAGGACGTTGTTTATCCTCCTAAAAGCATATCATGACTATTGGGCCGTCGTTTATCCTCCCGAAAGTTATACTTATACCTCAGAACGTTGTTTATCCTTCTGAAAGCATATCATCACCTCAGGACGTTGTTTATCTTCCGGAAAGCATATCAAGATTTTGGGCCGTTGTTTATCTTCCCAAAGGTTATATCATTACCTCAGGACGTTGTTTATCCTCCTGAAAGCATATCATTTCCTCAGGACGTTGTTTATCCTCCTGAAAGCATATTATTTCCTCAGAACGTTGTTTATCCTTCTGAAAGCATACCACTACCTCGGGACGTTGTTTATCTTCCTGAAAGCTATTACCATTACCTCAGGACGTTGTTTATCCTCCTGAAAGCTATCACCACTACCTTGGGACGTTGTTTATCTTCCTGAAAGCTATCATTATATCTTCATATTTTGGACTGCTTTATCCTCCAAGAAATGTAACTGAAGAATGTTTCTCCAAGTGGCATCTTTAAGCCCACTCAAGCATATTCAACTAGTCATCCGTATCACTCTACGCACTGGTGAGTGCAAATTTTTGGGCTTTTGTGTTCAATCCCCTTCAACCTTCCAGGTCACGACTGGCAAATATACCAATCTAACCCCTCAGGTTTCAGAAAATTGAACAGGGGCAGTTGTTGCACCCCAAAATTTTCCCTCACAATACAAGACTTTGTGTGCTCAGAAGGTTCACAAGTTTCACAAGACCTTTCATGAGGTTCATGAAGTTTACAAGACACTTTATGAGGTTCACAAGGTTCACAAGACCTTTCATGAGGTTCATGAAGTTTACAAGATACTTTATGAGGTTCACAAGGTTCACAAGGTTCACAAGACCTCCCATGAGGTTCAAAAGGTTCACAAGACATCTTATGAAGATCACAAGGTTCACAAAGTTCACAATTGGTCAGAAGATTTGACAATTCCCTCAGACAATGCATCCTCCTAAGCAGTGCATCCAAAACTAGGGTTTTGACTTTAATCAGGCTAAATGGATATCCAAGACTTCAAGTGAGTTTCATAACATCTTATATGTGTCTAAGAATCCCCATGACGAGTTTCAAGACTTTTCTCAAAGGTTTGCTCAGTCAGATGATCAGATAAGTCAAAATCAGTCAAAGCAGTTAAAAAGTCAAACAGAGGTCAACTGTGGTCAAACCAAAGTCAAACTTCATGATTTTTTGCCAACATCAAGTATATGAAGTAAAATTCATCATTTGATCAAGGGTTGATCATGATTCATCAAGGAGATCTCAGATCATCAAGAATCAGAGGTTTCTAAATTAGGGTTTCCTTAGGAAAAGTCAACTGAACTTTGACCAGCCATAACTTTCACATGCTTCATCATCAATTCTCCATCCAAATCTCATTTTGAAGGAAATTGAATTCTCTACAACTTTGTGTCTCACAAGATAAGGCCAAAAATGCTTCATTTGGAAGGTATGAGCTAAGACATTATAGGTCCTTTTGAAAGTCAACAAAAAGTCAACAACTTCAAAAGGGCATAACTTGAGAATGGTAAATGATATGGACATGAAACCAATGGGGTTGGTTAGAGGAATCTTCAATCTTTCCAAAATGTCCAAGAACACCCTCATAGCATTAAAATTGAAGGATTTGTGCCCTTGCAAAGTTGGGAAATTTTAGGGAAACTTATGAAGCAAATAAGGCCTTAAAGTCAATTTTTGCTAAATGAGCCCACCTAATTGCCATTCAAACCTTACAAACTCATCAAGCACGACCCAACCCACTCCTTTTCTGATTTTTTATTTTTTATTTCATATTTATTTGAATTTTATTCATTAAAATACAAATTAAATTGAAATAAAATATAAAAGTCATATATTTGATTTGATTTTTGGTTCTAGAAAGTTTTAACACTCATTTAAACTTGATTAATACCATTTAAATTCAGATCATCCAAACATGGCAAGGCTAGATCAAGAATATTCAAAATTTAAGATCACATCTTTTTCAATCTCCCAAAGTCCAAATATCCACAAATTTGTTAAACTCTTGACCTAATTTCATTGTGTCCTATATAAACAACATGAAGCAATACACTATTCACGAAATTTCTGCCTCCAAAGCCATCTTCAAACTTCACAAAAATCACCAAATTCAATTTTTCGGTTTCCATCTTAGAATAGGTTTCAAGGTATTTCAAGAACACCATAAGCTTCCTTAAGCTTCCCTAAATCGAAACCACTCCTCACCTGCATTTGAATCATGCCATAATGCATAACCCGAAGCACATATGTTCTTAATATATTTTTCTTCGATTCATTGCATTTGCTTGTTTATAATGAATTTTGGCTGTGTATTAATGTTTGTTGTTGATTATAGATGGTTTCTGGATTGTTTGTGAAGAATCATGGCCGAATCATGAAAACACCATACTTAGGGTTTAAAGCTTCAAATTGGGGTTCTTCGATTCACATAATATAAATGACTTTTGATGACATAATTGAATTGTACAGGTCACAAGGAGTTTAAGGATGTCCTTAATTTGATAAAATTGTACTGATTGTGTATGGTTTGAAAAATGCAGGTTTAAAACGCATAAAAATTCGCAGGAAATTTCCCAATAAATTTCGCAGGAAAACCTACGAATTCAGGGAAGAAGATGAAGTTGGCTGCGCGCGAAAAATAATTCAAAAATATGATTTAAAATATTATGTTTTGTTTCTGATTATGTTTCACAATGAGCGCGTGACTCAGTTGGTTTTGATGCTTGTTTGTGATGGTAGAAGGCCTGGGTTCGAAACTAGTTGAAACGCATTTTTTTTGTTTGTTTTATTTTGTTTTTCAGGATAACAACAAAACAATGTGGATTGTGTTATTATCACCAACGTGCACGTTGGCCCAGTGGATGGAGACAGAGCTGGAGAGTGAGGGGGCAAGGGTTCAAACCCTACCTGCAGCATTTTGGTATTTTTCTTATTTTATTTATTTTATTATATAAATACTATTTTGTTTAAATTAGTAAACCTAAAAATATAAAAATAATTTCCAAAATACCATTATAATGTTTTTCCTTTAAATATCATAATTGATTTTATTAAAAAACTTTAAATTGTTTATATTTACATATATATATGTATAATTTTTTTAATAAATTGTTTATTTTTGTAAATTAATAGATAAAACCCTAATTTTATTTTATAAATTCCTAAAACCCTAATTTATTTTGACAAACCCTAATTTTCTTCTATTTAAAATTTAATTCTATTATAATTTATAAATCTTAATTATGTATGTATATATATATATATATATATATATATATATATATATATATATATATATATATATATATATATATATATATATATATATATATATATATATATATATATATATATATATATATATATATATATATATATATATATATATATATATATATATATATATATATATATATATATATATATATATATATATATATATATATATATATATATATATATATATATATATATATATATATATATATATATATATATATATATATATATATATATATATTATATAATTTGTTTATAATTTAAATTTTGTATATAAATAATTTTTAAATATATGTTTAGAAATAGTTAAAAATTGCTAATTTAATTTTGTAATTATAATTTTATTTTTCATAATATGTTTATAATTAACTTAATTTTTATAATTTGTAAATAATTTAAAGCTTGATAATAATTAGTATAATTGCTCATATTTTCTTATTAATCTTAAATAATAATTGTTTATAAAATTGAACTTTTAATTATTATAATATTCTTGTTTATTTCATTATTATTATTAATTATATTTATGTGATATTTATCATTACTAACCCCATTTAACTTTGAATTATTTTTATTATTTTCTACTAACCCAATTATTATTATTATTTAATATTTTACTTATTTATTTAATTTGCTTTTATTATTATTATGTAATTGTCTCCTGGATGTAATATTTTAATAATAGTATTTAAATATTTATTTTTATGCTATGGTTAGTAAATAAGGAGTGTAACATGTTTGTATTTTTAAAATTAACTTAGCTCACTAATTTAAAAGATAAATATTTAAAATTGTACACTCACACACGTAAGTCGATCTTTGATCGCCATCTCACTTCCTTAGGGATACCTCTCATGTTGCCTAATCAAAAGGTCAAGTAGGGTGTATAAAGCAAAGTCCCTAATATCTATATCATCTAGTCCCTTAACAGATAAAAGATCAAGTCTCTTTCGAATGTTGCCTTCGTAATGATCTTGTCCCTTTCGAAATAAAGATGATAAGTCCCTTCGAATTGCTTATACACCCCACAGTTGCCTAAATAACAGATGACCCTTCACTTGTCCCTCACATCCAAGGTAATGACTACCTATTCCTTAATAATAGGGATAGTCTTACCAGTCAAAGGATTCAAGAACAGAAAAGACTTAAACCTAGGGTAGGTTCCTCTTAGATACTTGCTCACTCTTCAAAACAACTTCAAACACTTCACACTTCAAGCAATTTTCAAAACAAAGGTTTTTTACGCATCCGTACATGGATCATTATGAAACCCTTAAGAAAATTTTTATTCACACACTTCACATTTCAAAAACATTTTAAAGTGAGCTAAGTAACTAAGAGCCCATGGATAACCATGGATGTAAAGGGTGCTAACACCTTCCCTTTACATAACCTACCCCCCGGACCCAAAAATCTTTTAAAAGGTCTTTCCTGTTGTTTTATGCCTTTCCTTTGGATAAAATAAAAGTCGGTGGCGACTCTTGCTATCCGCAACATATCTAAAGTCAGTTCTCCCACCGTGTTACACATAGATACCAGCAGATCGAAAAGGTTGTTTTGGCCCTGATAAACGTAACGAGGAGATTGTGGCATTACTTTCTCGCCCAACAATTAAAGTTCGAACAAATCAGTCCATAAAACATCTGCTCGGACGACCTGATATGGCCGGTAGGATGTTGAAATGGTCCTTGGAACTGTCAGAGTTCGACATCCAATACAAAAGCAGGAAAGCCTTAAAGGCACAGGTCCTGGCCGATTTCGTCGCCGAGATGACATATCACCCAACCCTGACTAGCAGCGCCCACAAATGGACGATATTCATGAACAGTGCCTCCAACTCGACAGGAAGCAGCGCATGTATCATCCTCAAAAATGAATATTGCATCTTGATTGAGGCATCACTAGCTTTGGCCTTCTCAAATTTTAATAACCAGGTTGAATACAAAGCATTCTTGGCAGGCCTACGACTGGCCGAAGACCTAGGGCAAAAAAAGTAAAAATATCCAGCGACTCTTAGCTCATAGCATCCCAGGTACAAGGAGAGTATTAGGCCAAAAATGACAATCTCATAGAGTACTTAGCCCTCGTCAAAGACAAATTAGAAAGGTTCGACTCTCGGGAATTCCAACATGTTCCGCGCGAGCACAATACGCGAGTAGACATCTTGTCCAAACTGGCGAGCACACAGAAGAAGGGCGGAAGCAAATCCGTGATCCAAGAAATCCTCCTGCGACCAAGCATTGAGAAATTGTCCTTGCCACTTGAAGTGAACGCCATCAGCGACGCCCACTATTGGATGACCCCCATTTACAATTACCTCACGAAGGACGAACTTCCTGCCAACCCAAAAGAGGCATCCACGACCAAGAGAAGGGCATGCTCCTACGTCCTCGTCAAAGTTAAACTCTACCGACGAGGATTCTCCATTCCACTACTCAAATACGTCGACGAAGAAAAGGTCCCCGACATCCTAGGAGAAATCCACAGAGGAATTAACGCTCAACATCTCGGAGGGAAATCCCTAGCACGAAAAGCGCTCCAAGCAGGTTACTACAGGTCTATGATGCAGTACGACACAAAAGAACACGTTAAGAGATGTGATAGGTGCTAGAGACACGGGGATATACACCTAGTTCCCCCTAAAGAGCTTAAAACTTCCCGTGGCCTTTCACTTGGTGAGGGATAAACATCCTCGGGCCATTTGTGACCGGATCCTATCAAAAAATAACCTTATTGTCGGTGTTGACTACTTCACAAATGGAATTGAGGCCGAAGCCCTCACTAAAATCACAATGTAAAATATACTATGTTTCTTCAAAAGAAACATCCTCGCCCGTTTCGGCATACCCCAGGTCCTCGTCACCAACAACAGGACACATTTCACGGACAGAAGGTTCCAAGATTTCGTCACCAATCTTGGCAGAAAGTAACACTTCACGTCCGTAGAACATCCCCAGACTAACAGCCAAGCAAAGGCGGCCAACATGGTAATTTTATGGGGCTTGAAGCGCAGACTAGGAGAAGTGAAAAGAGATTGGGTCGAGGAGTTACTTACGTACTTTGGGCCTACCGAACGACTCCACATTCAACGACCGGGGAGACCCCATTCCGGTTAACCTACGAAACTGAGTCGGTGATCCCAGTAGAAATTTGAGAGCCCTCAAGACGAACAGAAGCGCCCCTCGACGAAGAGCTGAACGACGAAGCCCTGCAAGTGGAGCTCGACCTTGTCGAGGAAATACGATCTGAGGCGACCCTCCGGGAAGCATCCTTGAAACAAAACGCGGCTCTGTGCTACAATGCAAGAGTCATTAAAAGATAATTCCAAGTCGGTAGCCTCATCCTCCGACGGAATCAGAAGAATCCGCGAGAAGGAAAGCTGGTGGCGAACTAGGAAGGCCCATATCAAGTCCGAGACAAGACGGACAACAGAGCATACTACCTCGAAAACCTACAAGGAGAAGAAATTGATCGACCTTGAAACGCTGAAAAAATTAAGAAATATTACAGCTATACAATAGTGCGACCACGAGAGCATGGAAGGTACAACCATGATTCTCCATTTTAATTAAAAGGAGGGCCTACAACCCAGAGAGACGGGCATGACCCTCCTCGACAAAGGATACTTCAAACAAACTCCCATGTCGCAGTACCATGTTGGCAGGACACCCAGCTCACGATGGGAAAGTCCAAGCCACGGGGTCAGGGCCTCGATCGCGACCCTCACCCCGTTTATCCGCGGATGTAAAACCCGCAACCTTGTCAGTTCCCTAAACGAACGAGTCCATAAAGTCGAGCAACAACAATTTCACATACAATTAACTTAACAAAAAGCATTTAGCGAATAAATTATGTTTCATTTCAAACAGCCGACCAAAACTGGACAACACAAAATTACAAAGGGGGGGGGGGGCTGCGCCCAAGTACAAAATGGTACGCAAGCCAATAAAACAAACAATGGCACGCATGCCGACAAAATAACCATGGCGCGCAGGACAGACCTACTCATCATCCTCGCCCCATTCCTCCTCTTCATCGGCCGAGTCAACGACTGGACATACAATCTCCCCATTAACCACATCGTAGTTGAAAGCGGTCCCCTCGGTAGCCTGCCCTGGGTTGACGATCTTCAGCTGATCGACAATGTTATCAAAACTCAACTGAAGAGTTTCCATGCAGTCGCTCTCAAGCTTCCTGATCTGAGCAATCAAATCACCCCAACTCCTTAAAGCCTTGTCCTCATCACTTTCTTCTTCGACGGGGGCGACCAGGCTTTCTAGCTCCGCAAACATTAAGCGTAGTTACTGATTCTCCTCAAAAGCCTCTTTAAACTCAACATCTTTGTCCTTGAGTTTTTTATTCTCGTCTAACATGACGTCCCACTCGAATATAACCTCACCAACTCGATCATCAGCCCCTCTTAGAGCTCGTACTTCTCTTTTATAATTGAAAAAGTCATGCGAGAGCTGCTTCTTCTTGATCCTTGCCTATTTGAGCGCCTCTTTGATGACCTCCAGCTCGGACCACAAGTAGGTGTTGTCGGACAAAACCAGGGAGGTCTCCATAACCTGGACCATGACAACAATGTCTTGAGACAAATTTGTCCATCTGGTCGCCTTATCCAGATTCAGGATTGCCTTAACTTCAACATCCTTCACCCCGACAGAGCCTTCCTTGCTGAAAAGGTCCCGTTGAAGATGGAAAACGGGCAAGAGGTAAGTCCATTGGCTTTCGAACAGACCTTCTCCCGCAGCAGTAGCATTGTTCGGAGAGCCTTCACCAAGTTGGCGTTTGACAGGAGGAGTTTCTCGCTCGAAAGTTGGGTTGACCGACATTACCACGACAAGAGGAGTAGGAGTCCCCGAGCCACCGACCACATCGTCAATGACCACCTGGAGGAAACGACTCTTGCCTGCCTTCTTTGAAGCCTTGCCCGCGCCTTTGTTGGACAGCTTCAGGACACGATCCTTTAGGTTAGGTATGGCAGCTGGAAAAAGTAAAGAACAAGTCAGCTAGTTGAATAAAAACAACAAAGGTAAAAAGAGGAGAACAAACTACCTAAATGAAGGAGAAACTCCCCGTCCGATTTACACTCGAGCACCGCTTTGGTGTTTATCAACCAAACCTCGAAGAGAGGCACCCCGTCGTCATCCAAAACAGGATTATCTAGCCGGTCCATACACTAAGAGAGGGTAAAACTCTGGACATAGGCCAATAATTTATCATAGGCTTCTGCTTCCTCAGGCCCCAGGTTCTCGGGAATCACAAAGAAGTGGTCAGTCGACCAGTTAAAATGAGCCCATTGCCACTAAAGTGGAATGGTCGAGACAAGACGTTCCTCACTCTGAGTGTCTCGCTGCGTGGCATAAATACTATTCAGAGCATGTGGAGTGAGGGGTTTCACCGTATACCATATGTCCTTGAAATTTCCTACAAAATCATGGTAAGTCTTGAAAAGCCTCATCGGCTGCTTGAACGAGACCCAACTGTGTCGCCCGCTCGCGCTCGACCGCTGCAGGTGGAAGACCCAGAAAAAAGGGGCAAAATGTAGTCGACTTTAAGGTGTTGGCATACCAGTTCGAATGCCTGAACGAACACGATAACATTAAGATGTAGTTGGGAAAGAGCCAATTTGAGCCTTCTGAAGATGCCCGCCTGAAAGCTGGTGAAAGTAAGTCGGATCCCCGCACTCTCTAAATGCAAACTCGTACATCGACAATCAGGTTCCCCAAAAGGTCGAGCAAATTCGTTGTTTGAGGATAGGGGCATAACACTCCTAGTTGTGGCGTTCCCCCGGGACCAAGTCTTCTACGACCGTATGAGTAGTGCGAGAATCTTGTATAAAACGTGAGCCCGTTTCCAATGGTTCTTCCCCGACCCAAGATAGATCGGGCTCCCTGGAGGCGGCATGCACACTCCTGCCCGCGACATGCTCTTGTTCATCCCACTCCTCATCGTCTACCTTTATGACGATGTCCTCCGCGGGGACATCCTTGGCTCTCTGATCCACGTTACCTGAAAAGCAGAGGAAATTGGTGAATTCCACGTCGCATCAAATTCACCCTTCCACCGCAGTTCAAGTGAAAGGGTGAAGGTCAAGGCCAGGGAAAGAAGCGCCTGACACATTCATCACAAACCTAAGGAATGCCCTAGATATTCAACAGAAATTCATAAGAAGATGCCCGAGACATTCAAAGGGTGTCTGGGACATTCAACGAAAATTCATTAGATTGCCCGACACATTCATTGCAAAATCAAGGAGTGCTCGGGACATTCATCGGAATTCCCTTAAATGAAGCCCGAGGAAGGTCTTCCTTGAACTCTCCGGTGGAAGAAACCACCGTGGAAAAAAATTTTAACCTAATTAACAGAAAAAGAGAAGGAGTTTTACCTGACATGTTTGCTGACGAAGTGACGACGCGGTTGGATGACGAAGGTGATGCATTTCCGGTGAGAAAGGGAGAGCGTCTGATGAACCTCTAAGGAGAATTGAGAGTGAAAAAGAGAAGTGGAGGGAAATTCTCCTGAATCCCCTTTAATAGGTTCCCACGTGGGAGGGCGTGCCTAGGCCATTATAGCCTAGGCTGCCTAGATTCCCCTAGGAAGTCAGACATTTAATGTGCCGTCACGCGTAAAATGAAGCGACACACATTAAATGCCATTATGGAAGGAAACGAAAAGACATACACGTCACCCTTGGAAACTCCAAGGGCCACTAAACCAATCCTCGAGGTACCGAGCACATACGTCCTCGACACCACAAAAACGCAAAGGAAACCTCGAGCGCAAAACCACTCCTCGACGTATTGAAACTCCAACAAGGCCTTACCCGCACTGTCTTTAGGCGGACCTCGACGAGCATAAACAAGTGTTCTCGACATCCATTGGCTTTGCCACCAGTAAAACATCTTCCTGACATACTTGCACTTAAGTCATCACTTAATACCAGAATTATGACTTGGGGGCTCCTGTTCTGGACTGGGCCGACGCAGTATGCATCAGGCAGAGGCCCAGTCGTCGGACACGACCCACAACTCAATACAATGAGACGTGGGTAGATCGTTTCGCCCACGTGTTCCACGTCACCCAACTATCCACTATTGTCTCCTGATATTTAAGGGCAGTTGGACCACGGGTAAGACCACGTGCTAGATCTTATCTGCTCCTACGCAATCCTTGACAGTTCTTCCTTGGGCCTAGCTAATCCAGCCCACGAGGAGAATCTTGGCCCAGCGCTGGGGACATTATAAATACCCTCTATCACCAGAGGGTCATGTATTCTGAATATTCTATTCTTTACTCTACCTATTATGTACTTGCACTTTCTCACTTTGGCATCAGAGTGTCTTGTAGGTACACCCCTCAGTTCATCTCTGTAGCTTCTCATCATTGTAAGGTCCATCCTGATCCGGTCAGATCAATATGTTTTTTGGTTGGACAAGATTCAAGGTCATGTCAACAATACATGTCTTCTCTTCCGAGTTGAGCTGACATGCACTAGGATGACCTTGAAACTTTAAGCACAATTCATGATTATGTATAACACAAACAACAGTAAATATCCATTTTTTGGAAGCTAAAGTGTAACAACAAATCTTAAAAGGGAACTCACATTTTCTACTATCGATGTCGTATTTCTTTAACTTCCGTAGAGGAACTTGATATTTACCGCTTTTTTCGCACCCCAAAATTACAAAAGCGTTTCTTCTATCTGAACTGTTATCCGATCTTCCGATATTCACAGCAAAACCAAGGCCAATAGTCGTCCTACGAATATATGTGAGCATGCTTTCACGATCGTCAAACTCTTTCTTGTTATTAAAGTCACTGCCGACATCAACCGACTTTACGATAATCCCATCAACTTTTGGAGAAATCGTCAAAACTAATTCCTTTGAGATGTTATCGGGGTGCACCGTGTCTATATATAAACACTAATATAACAATAAATATATATAACTAGATCCAAATAATAAATTCTGAAAATTAAAATTAATTACTGTCAGACTTCTTCTAGATGTGCACATCCAGACATGTTCATCTAAATAGCTATCGGATGTGCACATCTGGAAGTAGTGTAACCATATTTTTTAGAAAAATTGATTCATAATGTGAGCAATGTAGTGGATGAAATATAATATTTACCTGAAATTTAATATTCTCTTGCTCCATTTGATTTGTTTCACCAAAAAGTTAGAGTTTTTGAGTGAGAAATGATATTGATGAAGTAGGTTTTTAGGTTTGTGAGGGTGAGTGTGGAAGAAGAAATGTTGAAAATGGAGAGAATGAGAGGAGTGATCATGTAGTTTCAAATATATCAGATTTTCTTCCGGATCTACATATCCGGATACCTTCCGCATATGCACATCCAGATTTTTTTTAAAACACAATAACGCATCCTGATTTGCACATCCTGATTATATATTTTTTAAAAATAAATTATACATATTCATTGTAACGAAAAGCTAAAACTTTTTAAACTTGGTACTGCATAGCAATTAATTTTCAAAACTAAATATTGTTAATAAATAAAACATAAAAAGACATGTTTGATTATTCTCCTTTCCAATAAACAAATAGTTTATTTGATTTCCTCTCTATTACACTATTTAGAAAATTGAATAACCCTATTGTAGTAGCTTCTAAGAATACGACTAATTGTATCAAAGGATGGTCTAGTGGAAGGATTTCCATCCCAACAAAGACGTATAACGTCAATCAATTCTCCCAACTGCTCACCATCATCCCTTGAAGGAAGCATAGGTCGCATCTTCCCCTCTACAACTTCCATAGCAATCTAAAAAAATACATTAAAAAAAAATGTTACAAACATATACTAAACTATAAAAATTCATGATCAATATGATGATGAATGATAACGATACCTTGGCAGGACCATATTCAGTCTCAATATATGGATGTTTTCCTGTTAAAAGCTCATTCAATATCACTCCAAAACTATATACATCACATTTTTCATTATATGGCTCACATCTTATCACTTCTGGTGACATATACACATATGTTCCTGAAAATATAATTAATATATTATATATTTAAATTTTGAGAAACGAAATAAATCTACGAATTAATTTATATTTATGGTTAAATCAAACTTACCTGTTTCTCCTGTGAGAGCCATTTCACCATCACCTAAGAATCGAGCATGTCCAAAATCAGCAACTCTAACATGCAAATTAAAGTCCAAAAAAATGTTGCTGGGCTTTAAATCACGATGAACAATCTTGGGCTTTTGTTCGTGAAGATATTGCATAGCTTGGGCTATTTCTAAAGCCCGTAGCACTCTTTCTTTCAAAGGAGGAAGTGGCACAATTCTATCTCTACGCCTTTTTCCAGGACCATAAAGCCATTCCTTGAGTGTGGTGCTTAGAAACTCTGTAACAACCCATGCATGGTTGGGAGGGTTAAGACATGCACCCATTAGGTTAAGCACAAACCTGTGACGTTGCTTTGAGAGAGTTTCAACTTCTTGTGCGAAGAATTCAACACCGTTCGCATTTGTTCGAAAGAATTCAGGTGAAATGCATTTCACTGCTACATCAAATCCGCGCCATGTTGCTCGGTAGATGTCTGCTGTTGTTCCTTGTCCTATTTTATCTTCTAACTGAATCTGCTCAAGTAAATTTTTATACGTCACTCTCAGTTTAATATATCAGATATATTGATTATTGAATTAATTTGATCAGATGGGTGTAGTACGAACCTCTATTGGGTTAATGTACCATCCGTTGATTTTGGCTTGATCGATAATGGCCTCTAGATTGGGGTGGTGTTGGTGGATAGGAGTGGGGATTTGAGGACTACTGATAATGGAGGTGACATTGTAAGGTGAATGTTGGAGTTCACCTTTGGTATGAATAATCTGTTCTAAGATTCCATTCTCTTGTGCTATTTGGAGGCAGTATCTTAGATAATCTTGGGTTCTTTCCATTCTTTTTCTATACATTACTCTCAGTTCAGTTTGCTTTTGCACCTCCTTTTCCATATCTGCTATCTACTTGTACCACAAAGGTCAATTAGGAGTAGGCATGTAAAAATAAAATCCGTAAGGGAGTATTTTAAGAAATTCGTAAGGGGTGTGAATTAACAAAAGAAATGGAAATCCGGCCCATATCAATCTTTTACTTGTTTATTTTGTCAGGCTGAAATACCGAGAAATTGCGTGTTAAAAAATTTACTTCTTACCCAACAATTATACTTTTTTTTTATAAGCACAATTATACTTATATTCCTAAAACACAAACTATTCAAAACACCATTCCTTTTAATAAAGGAAAATGCTAACCATTAAAAAGAAAATGCTAACCAGTGTGAGCAATTTTTTTAAGAATTTTAAATAGTAAATTTTTTGTAAAAAAATGTACAATAATATATAATAATATGTATTGAAAATTAAACTGTTTAAATTTTTTAAAAAATAATTTCTAAATATGAAATACTTAAATAATGTTCAGAGGGTAGAGGATAATGGTTAGCAAGATCCTTTAATATATTGAAATATTTATAAAAGTTACAAATCAAAATTCCAGAAATTTATAAAAACAAATTATTCATATGAATAAGAAAAGATGAGATATGAATATTCATATAATCTTTTTTCAAACTTCAAATATAATATTTGATTTTTGTATTTATTTAGAGTGACAAATAAAACCTATTAGAATACATTAAATTTAATCTAAAAGTGACATAATTTTATGACACTATAAATCAATTTTGGTTTATTTATTTTACTTTTTTATTAAATTTTTTCAAAAAAAAAAGTTTCAGTTCAAATACTCTGAATGAAATTTTTGTTTTCGAAAACTTGAAAAAAAAAATCAATTTTTGAATATTTATAAATAACTATATGATATATCTTGTCTTTTTTTCTATATAAGATAATAACTTGGGGTGATAAAACGGGCTGGCCGCTCCGTCCCATCTAAAATCTGCCAAAAAAAGAGTGGGATATACGTGTCTGTTTAGTTGGAATGAGTATAAAAATCTAACTTGTCCCGCGAGGTGGTGGGTTGGCGGACAGTGGACAAGTCCGCCTTCTTTTTTTATTTTTTCTTTCATTTTTTTAAATAAACTAAAAGACTTTTTTTTTTGCATACAATAAAAAACATCAAATCAGCATTTAGAAAACATAAATGACAAAATACTAAAATCATCAAATCAAAATTGAACTTTCAATATATTTTCAACTAAAATAGAAGTAAAAATAGATATCATAAATGTATTAAAGATTAAAATCCTGGCTCTATTTGGTAAAAACATAAAATGATATTTAAATAGTGAAGCAATATTTAGTATCATGTAACTTACGATGAAATAATATTTAGGAAGCGTTTGATTTGTAAAATAAAAAATATTATATAGAATAATACTAGACAGTACAAAACAATTTTTTATTTTGTACTTTGTTTGAGGTCGAAGTACCAAACAACTTTTTGTCTATTTTATTTGATATATCTATGTACTAAATAATATAATTTTTACTATAATATTTTTACCGATATATAAAATATTGATATTCATAAATCAAAATATTAAATAATGAGAAGAAGAAGAAAAAAATTATGAAGAGAAAAAAATTTATTCTACTTTATTTGATATGTCTATACATCAAACAAAAATAATATATTTTTATTATAATATATTTTATTAATAAATAAAATATTAATATTATGTTTATAAATCAAAATATTAAATAGAGATATTAAAAGATTTATTTTGATATATTTTTTGATAGTTTGCGTTTGAGATAAAAAATTGTCTCATGATTTAGTGAGACAAAAATTCATGTTTTTGTCTTGTCCATTGCCATATGCTTTCTCCTGTCCCATGATAAGTCTCTATATCAAATAGAGTACAAAAGAAGTTGTCATGTTCAGTCTCTCATATTTTAGCAAATCAAACGTACCCTTAGGATGTCAAGATTTAGTAAATCATGTGTCATATTCTGTTTATTGACCACTTAGTTTTCCTAATCAAGTGCCAACAAATGCTAGTGATTGAAACATTATTTGTCTTAATTATGAGAGTGAAATGTCAACAAGTGCAAATGTTAATTTAGGACGTCAGTGTTTATAAAATCTTGTGTTACATTCTACTTGTCTTAGTTATGAGAGTGAAATGTCAACAAGTATTAGTGACACTTTTAAAAAATTCCTTTAAAAGTTTTATTAGTCTATAAAACATCAATTTTCAGTGAAATAATGTTCTTATCATATATAATCTTACTTTTAGTATTTTATACGATCTAAATTCAAATTTCGATCTCACTTTTGTCATTTTTCATTGATAAAGTTCTAAATACTGCCCAACAATAGAGACTGAGAAAGTAAATTAGCCTTAATAATCTAAAAACAACTTATGTATCTATCACGAGCTAATTTCATACGTTCTTTCAAATATTTAAAAAGTGTTTATTTCATGGGGCGACAAACTTCGGCGGACGGTGGATTTTAGCGGAATGAATTTTAGCGAATGACAATCTTTAGCAGGGCAGATTTTAATGGACGTCAGATCCAATATTCCAACTCAATCCATCATTTTTTGCGGATATACGGATCGATCTGACGAACCACGACTAATTTTATCACCCCTAATAATAATCATTATAAACTTACACACGGCCATGAGAAGCTACTCATTTATATTTCTATAATTGAACTTGGGTTGGTGAATGATATATATTGAAACAAATCTTTATTTATAATAATAAACTGAAAAATATTAAAAATTTTAATTTAAATTCATTAAAATTTTAAATATGAATTCTTCCTTACTATTTGCGAGTAAATAACATATATATATATATATATATATATATATATATATATATATATATATATATATATATATATATATATATATATATATATATATATATATATATATATATAATTCAAACTAACCTTTAAAAGTGAAAGAGGGTTAAATAAAAAGAGAATGTCTTAATGGGGCACTCTTTAAAAGTAAAAAAAATAAAAAATAAAATCGATTTTTTTTAAATATTTGTATTCAATACATTGAAAAAAAATGATTAATTTTTTTAGGAGATTAATTGATATGTACTGATAGTTGACACTGTCAATTCATCACCATCACCTATTTGTTATACTTTATAAGTTTTTAAAATAAAAGTTAAACTTGTTATAACATCTGATGGTTATGATTTACCGACAGTGTAAAACTTCTTTACGTTATCAGTGCATTTCAATTAAATCCATTTTTTAATAAATATTTATTATTTAAAATCCTTAAATAATGCTTCTGAGTCGCATGAACCAAATAAAAAATAATCCATATTTACAAATTTAATTAGATTACTTAGATAATTTCAATCCAATATTAACAATATGCAAGACTAGCCAGCTTATTTTACAATATTTAAAAACTTAATCAAGAGGTGTCCAACATTAACAATTTCCAATACTATCTTCGGTGATACCAGAAAGAAAAAAATATCATTGAAAGGATGTCATTTCTTATTACTCCTTAGGGGATCTAAATTAAAAATAAAAAATGAACTCCAGAACATAACCAATTTACCATAGCCCCACACTCAAATATTTGTGTCACATAAATTATTTAATAATATACCTTTACTTCCAAACTCTCATAACGCTGTTGGAGCTGGTGCTGTTGAACCGTCGTTGTGGTGGATGACACAGTCTTCACACTGGTGAACCCTCGACAACAACCACCACCCGAAAACGGGCTAAGCGGCTCTTGCTTCGCCCTCGAATTCGACTTCGAGGATTGCCGAGACAAGCTCTTCTGAGTTTGAGGACTGTTTCTCATATTCATTTTTTTCTTTTCTTCTATATCCTGCAAAGTTATGCAAGTTTAAATTTCTGTGAACTTGTGGTGCAACATAAATGGAGATAGTGGTTTAACCTTTTGTACCGTTCTTTTTTTTGGTGCCGAAATAGCACACGACAATTATGACGGACTTTGTGATGAACATTGAAGAAACCAACATGTTGATTGGTACGCATTTCGCATTCGGTCGTTTTCATATTCAAATATCAATACTTTATCATGAACAACAGGGGTAATGCTGTTTACTATTCTTTACCATAATATTTATATTTTATCATCTTTTCATTCAAAAAACGTCGAAAATAATATTTTTCAGTTTTTAAACAATTTTATTTTCCTATTCTAAATTAATGTTACGGACATCACTATGACATTATTATTATTTATTGATTTAAATACAGTTTTTGTTCATTATTTTTATAAAGTTTAAGTTCTTAATCCTTCATCTTTAAAGTCCTGTTTTATAGCTTACTGAATTTTCATAAATTTTGATCTTTCATTTTAATTTTTACATTGATTTCTCACATTCATCATTTGCTCACCTTCAATATAATGTTCTGAAAGAGAATTTATCATGAGTACATAAATGATTTTTTATATCGGATGAAAATGACTTTTTACATCGGTCTGGGTCCGATGTAAAGTCAGATGATGTAGTAAATCAAAGATATTTTACACCGGTTTATGGACGGATGTAAAAAATACACCAACCTTCTCGGTTGACGTTTTAAGTCTGATGTGAAAAAAAGTATATTGTATTTTTTATATATAAAAAAGTGTTTTTATATCGGTTGTAACTAGAAACCGATGTAAAATGGTGGCTTTTACATCGGTTGTAACCTGAAACTGATGTAAGAAGTATTGCATAAAAATATAAAACGCGCCAGGTAGGACTTTTTACATCGGTTTTGTCTTTTTCCCGATGTGAAAAGTTGTGTTTTACATCGATTTTGCTAATAACCGATGTAAAAAGTACTATAATAATTCTAAAAAATTTGACTATTTTTTTAGCAGTTCCCTGTAACTTTTTTGGTACCTAATTTTTCATATTTTTCCAACATCACACAGACCATAATTAGGTCGTTATTTTCCATAGTTACCCAACATCATATTTAGGTCGCTATTTTCATATTTTTATAAGGAGGTTTATACGATGGACTACTACAACAACAAAAAATACAAAAATACCCAACCATTTATAAGTCATTTCCCATACTTGAATTACCAACTTACAATCCACAAGATGAGTTGTAGCTTCGCTAGACAACACCAAAATCAAATTTGTTGACAATAAATAATAACACCAATTAACATCAACAGACAACACCAAAGTTAAAAAAACTCAAATTATATATATATATATATATATATATATATATATATATATATATATATATATATATATATATATATATATATATATATATATATATATATATATATATATATATATATATATATATATATATATATATATATATATATATAGAGAGAGAGAGAGAGAGAGAGAGAGAGAGAGAGAGCTTAAACTTTATATAACTCAAAGAAACATGTTGTCCAACGGAGTCCCAAATCATCTTCTGTTAATTCTTTTGGGTTATTAAATACCTACAACACGTAAATAACAATATAAAGTTATTTTTGAAAATTCACATTAAGTTGCAAAATGCAAAGTAAATAACAAAGTAAAGTTATTTTTATTATCGTCATCCAATTATCGGTTATCTGTGCAGAGACAATATCACACATATTTTTCATCAAATAGTACCCACAATCATTAGAGTTATTTTGTTTCCTTGTCTACAAATGAATGACATTATTAGTGAATACTTATATGATAAAAGTAAATTTATAATTATAATTTACACCACACTTAAATTGGGTCGAACTCAAGTAGCCTTTTTCTCTAATGCCACGTGCCACTTGATGAACCCCTAAAGTACTAATTTAGAAGAAAAAATCCATATAAAGCCACATAAAATATGGAATTACTTTTGTAACAGATTATGAATATAGGATGTAGTGAACATAAAATATAAACTTACCGTTTAACAAGTTTCGTCATGGTTTGATTAAGTTCCCGATGAAGTGAACAAAAGACGACCACTATATTGGCTTTTAGACAAATGACTATTAATTGCCAATGATTTATGTATGTGTGTGTTGAAGCACAAATGTCAGAATTTCATGTTACCAAAATTGAAATATCCATGTAACCAAAGTTAAGAAATAGAAAACACAATTTCATATAAACTTACCCATGAATAAATGATAGCAAGTGACACACTTTCTCTTCGTGATCACGTAACTTTCTTGTATGTATTTTCTAACTTTTGCTTCAGTTTTTGTCACATTATCAATGTAACATCCTTTCTACCCCATCATATTTATAAATACAATTAAATCAAACATCATAATAACACTCAAGAAAGGATATCACATTCTTCAATCAACTCATACATCATAAAAACATCACATTGAGTCATGTCCCGTAACACGGGTTAATGAATTCATGAAACACTTTAAATCTCTTTTCAACAAATACGCAGCGGAAAAACAAAACATCATCCTTTATCTTTAATAAATAAAACTTCATAATTTAATCTAAACGTCATTTAAACCAAAGTACTCAAAAGAAATAACATATTAAATCAAGTAGACAAAAGCAAATCAAGCGAAACCCATCTCGATGTTATTGGACACGGAGCAGGACTCCACTTCTAACTAACAAGACCACTCACTTCTCCGAGCTAAATGCACACCGAGCTAACCTTGCGTATCCGCAGGATGGCATAATAGACCGTCACTATAAGGCAAGCAGGGTGTGTAAATTCACATTCAATAAAGTAATTTAGAAATGAGAATTTAAAACATAAACCACAACAAAAAAATCCGTCATCAATAGCTCAATCAAACACAACATCAAAGACATCGCATCACTACCCAAAATCAATTACATCACGTCATTACACAAAATCAATGCAAATCATGTTATGTCATTTAGAATGATATGCAACCTTTTATTATGCATGTGGTACTGAAACATCCTCATGGATGGACACTGGGCCATCAACCCTCCACTAAGGGAGCACATCTTAATATCATATCACTTCAATCCACACAATGGGATTGAAGCTACCAATGGATCGAAGTCCCCTCATAAATCAATGCCATAAATGCAAGACGCAATATACACACATCATCCTCAAAACATCATAAACATTGCATCCACATTCATCATAAATCGTCATTTCTCGTACTCATTCATGCCATCATATTACATACTCATTGAACGTCATACTACATACTCATCTAATATCATACATTTACATCATGTAATCATACTTCATAACTCAAAGAAAAAAATCAAATAAGTCATCATACATCATTTAATCACTAATTCTTCACATTATAGTTCTCCCAAAGCAGAGTTTATCTGGTTTCGTTTATTTCCCTTTTCTTCTTCCACAAAGTGAAAATTTTCTGGTTGTTTCTGGTATTCAATCCCTACATACCTCAAACGTCTGAAAGCAACTGCTATCATCCATTCAGTTCTACAATGATTGAATAGGGGCAGCTGTAACACCCCAAAATTTGCCCTCATCCGCATCTCCATCAGGCATTCATCAACATATGCATGTTAGAGGGGCAATGGTCTGGGAGAATTAAGGCTTTGTAGTACCCCGTGGTGCGTTCTCTTTTGCAAGTTTAGTTCCTTGGAAAATAAGAGGATTATTGATTAAGGTCGTCCCTGTTAGAGAACTCTCAAATGCATCAAAAGTAGCATTGTGGAGTTGAGAGGAAAAGGTAGCATGGAATGCATTTTGCGATGAATGGTAAAGGTTGATTCAAGGTTTTAAGGTCATGATTTATCGACATTTGGCTCATGGCTCCATCCGAGTGGTTTCGAAATATACAATCTTCCAAGGAATATATTGTGATTTCAAAATGTTCGAGTCATCGTCATTCATCCAAACCATTTGGTTCAATGCCAATTCAAATCCCAATGTCCATGTTTAAACCTATTTACAAACCCACTTTCTAAAAATACATGTTGTCGCTCCCGGGATTTTCATCCTAGTACAAACGCGAAAGTGGCGCGGAAAAGTTAGAGTCGCCAGCCAGACAGTTTTATCCCGAAGGAATGGGAAAGGTAATGTTGCACAAACCTAAGGAAGAAGGAAAAGGAAGAGGCCTTGCGAACCAAAGATCTGGATCCAGAAGTCGGTTACGAATTGGGAGGGTATTAGCACCCCAATCCGTCTGCTGTACCCGACGGGATCCACGCTTATAAGTCTGTTTCAAAGGGTGAGAAATAATGTGCTAATTGAATAAAGAAATGACTATCTGGAATTGGAAATGAAATGAGAAATGAAATGGAATGTAGAAATGGAAATAAAGGGGGAAAGTGTAGGGAAAAAGGAAGATTGTGCTCGAATGGGCCCTACCCCACTGCCTACGTACCTCATCGGGATAAATGAGGATCAGAGACGCCGTAGTTCGTCTAACTAAGGCTGACACTTATTTGTGATTTTTAGGATGACATTGCCATAGCTCTAGCTCAGGTGTTACCGGCTCTGACTCGAGGGTGTTTACCGTATCGCTGTTTGAACTGTCGAAACAAGTCATGTTCGTCCGCAAAGAGTATGAGATGAGATGAGATGAGAAGACGTGACTTCTTAGTTTGTTGTTTTTTATAAGAAGTGTTTTGAATTTGTGTTTTTCGTATGTACAACACTAAAGACTATGACACAGGAGCGAATACTTTCCAAGATTGCCCCCAATGGAACGTTTGTAAAGCATCCTATAAGAGTGAAGGAGACCTCCACTAATCATTTCCCGTACAGCTTAAGGCTCGTGACGTATTGTACACCTTTTCCGTTATTAGGTGTTTTTGATTTTTCTTTTAAGATGAGAAGTGAGACTCAAGTTACAAAAGGAAAAAAATTCTAAGGGAAACTAGACTTACCCTACGTTAGTTGAGTTTGAAGATAACCTATGGTTAGTGAGGTTTGAAAGATTAAATCTACCTAAGAGATATTAAACTAGAAGTACAAGTACCAAAAGTAATAGTTGTAGATGTTTAGAATTGGCAGAATTTTTGACCAACAAGAAGTGTTGAACTTAGTTCAGGATGTCACACCAGATGTTGTGACATTATCAAACAGAGTATAAGTTAATGAACTTAATTCAGGATGTCACACCAGATGTTGTGACATTGTATAAGTTAATGAAGTAAGTTCAGATTTCAGGATGTCACACCAGATGTTGTGACATCTCAAACCTGCTACCAGAATTAAGTAATGCTTAACAGAACTGAGTAAATTCAGGGAATTTATATGGAATTAATTGTGAATGGATAAAACAGTAGAAGGCGCATCTGTAGGGAGATTGGTTATATGATTTCAGTATAACAGAAGAACTGACTCTACTAGAATCAAGGAAGTAACAAACCCTAATTCAAGGAGATGACAACATGCGTATCAGGATTGGATAACCTATAGAAAGCCCAAAATCCAAGCATCTATTTAAGCAACAGAAACTCTCAGAATAGAGTACGAAATTAAGAAGACTAAATAGGGTGTTTGTGTTTAATAGCAGGTTTTATATATGTATATCACTTTATGAGCTTTTAAGCAAAAAGTGTATTGTGTCTTGATTGAAACTGTGAAGTAAAATCAAGCTATTGTGTTTGAAGTGTGACTTTAATTTTATTAAACATTGTAACATATCACTGTGTGATTGAGGGGGAGTGAGTGGGTACTCATATCTAAGTTGTGTCTTAGGTAGAAATTTCCTTGGGTAGATATTAAGTGAGGGATTAAACTGAGTGGTTTAAGTCTAGAATTAATATTACTTATATTGGATTTCCTTCCTGGCTTGGTAGCCCCCAGATGTAAGTGTGGAGATACACTGAACTGGGTTAACAATTTCCTGTGTTGTTTAATTTACCTGCACTTTAAGTTTTGTTTAAGTCTTCAAGTGTTTAAACATCTCATTCGACATCACGTACCTGATCCCAGAATTTCAATTGGCATCAGAGCAGGCACCATGCCTGTTTAACTGGGTGAGATCTAGGGACTGCAAATTTTGGGAACATGGACAGAGATGTAGGATCTGTAAATAGACCACCTATATTGGATGGATCCAACTATGACTACTGGAAGCCAAGAATGGTAGCATTCTTAAAATCACTTGACAGTAGGGCTTGGAAAGCAGTCAACAAAGGATGGGAGCACCCTGTCCAAGACAACAAGGATGAGGCAAAAGTGTTGAAACCTGAAGAAAAATGGAGCAAGGAGGAAGAAGATTCAGCACTTGGAAATTCCAAGGCCTTAAATGCCTTATTCAATGGCATTGATAGGAACATATTTAGACTTGTGCATCACTGTGAGCTGGCCAAAGATGTTTGGGACACTCTCAAAATAACTCATGAAGGAACATCAAAGGTGAAGATGTCAAGACTTCAACTTCTCACCACCAAGTTTGAAAACTTGAGAATGAAGGAAGATGAGACAATTCATGAGTTTTACATGAACATCTTGGAAATAGCTAATACTTCTGGTGCTTTGGGAGAGAAGATGAGTGATGAAAAGCTGGTAAGAAAGATTCTCAGATCTTTACCAAAAAGATTTGACATGAAGGTAACAGCAATAGAAGAAGCTCAAGACATATGCACAATGAAGGTTGAAGAACTCATTGGTTCCCTTCAAACATTTGAGATGGGAATGAATGATACAATTGTAAAGAAGAACAAAAGAATAGCCTTGGTGTCCAATACTGATAAAGAAGAAGAAAATCATGAAGCAGACCCTGAAGAAAATTTATCAGAAACAATTGCTATGCTTGGAAGACAATTCAACAAAATTCTCAAAAGAATGGATAGCAGGTCCAGACTAAGTGGAAGAAACTCAAACTCTTCTGAGAATAAAAGACCTTATGATAGAAGGACAAATTATGATGAGAAGACCAACCAAGAAAAGGGGATTAAATGTCATGGATGTGAAGGATATGGACACATCAGAAATGAATGCCCTACCTATCTAAAGAAGTAGAAGAAAGGTCTCTCTGTGACCTGGTCTGATGAAGACTCAGGATGTGATTCAGAAGAAGAATCAGCAAAGCACATCACTGCTCTAGCTGGAGTATGTGAATCTGAAAGTGGATCCAGTGATGAGGAGCTGACTTTTGAAGAGCTTGAAGAATCATACAAGATGCTGTGTAAAAGGAGCACTGAAGTATGCATGGAGAATATAAAGCAGAAGAAGCAGATTGAGGCATTAAAGGCTGAAAAAACAAGTAATCTAGAGATCATTGACACTTTGAAAAGTGAAGTAAGCCTTCTCAACTCCAAGTTGGAGCATATGTCCAAATCTGTTAGAATGCTGAACAGTAGCTCAAACACACTGGATATCATTCTCAACAACAATAAGCATTCAGGGGATAGAACTGGATTGGGATTTAACAAAGCTCAAAAGGTTGAGGCTAGCACCAGCAAAACTACTTCAAATCCCATAAAGTCAAACAAGATATCCCAACAGATGTCCCAACATCATGAAAAGAACATGATGAAAAAGAAGTATCAAAGATGGAGATGTCATCATTGTGGAAGGTTTGGTCACATCAAACCTTATTGCTACAAGTTGCATGGATATCCAAATCAGAAGCATCAGCAACCCTCTAAGCAGAAGATAGAGGTCATCAAGAAAGTGCTGCATGGACATCAAAATCAAAGATAACAGCAATCCCCTAAGCAGAAGACAGAGGTCATCAAGAAAGTATGGGTACCTAAAGCTAGTCTTCATGCTGATCAAAGCCACATGCCCAAGAACAAGTTCAACAAACAACCTTAGAGCTCTAAAGATGGACACTACACAGGGCAGAGGCATCAAAGGAAACCTCACAACAAGCAAAAATGTTCAAAGAAGGGTGTTGCATATATAGCTCATACATCTCTCAGAGTATCAGCTAAAGAAGACTGGTACTTTGACAGTGGATGCTCAAGGCACATGACTGGATTGAAGAATCTGCTGGTAAACTTAAAGTCACATTCATCCAGATATGTGACATTTGGAGATGGAGCTAATGGAGAAATCAAGGGAGTTGGGACCTTGGACTGCCCAGATGTACCAAGACTAGATGATGTGCTGCTGGTAAAAGGATTGACTGCTAACTTGATCAGCATAAGTCAATTATGTGATCAAGGTTACAGTGTAAACTTTACCAAAACTGAATGCATAGTGTCTGATAAAGAACAAAAGGTTGTCATGAGAGGAGCCAGATCTAAAGACAACTGTTATATGTGGGAACCTCAAGATTTCAGTCTCACCTCAAATTGCTCCTTAGCCAAAGAAGAAGAAGTGAAGTTATGGCACCAAAGACTGGGTCATCTTCATCTCAGAGGTATAAAGAAAATCATATCTATGGAGGCTGTAAGAGGTATTCCAAAACTGAAGATTGATGAAGGCAGAGTATGTGGTGAATGTCAAATAGGCAAGCAAACCAAGATGTCTCATCCAAAGCTCCAACATCTGACAACTTCCAAAGTTTTGGAATTATTGCATATGGATCTTATGGGACCAATGCAGGTTGAGAGCCTTGGAGGAAAAAGGTATGCCTATGTAGTTGTTGATGACTTTTCAAGGTATACATGGATAAATTTCATCAAAGAAAAGTCTGATGTCTTTGAGGTATTCAAAGATCTATGCCAAAGAATACAAAGAGAAAAAAGCAAGCTGTGTGGTCAGAATAAGGAGTGACCATGGAAAGGAGTTTGAGAATAAAATTTTTTCAGATTTTTGTTCTTCAGAGGGAATCAATCATGAGTATTCTTCTCCTATCACCCCTCAACAGAATGGGATTGTTGAGAGGAAGAACAGAACTATCTAAGAATCAGCAAGAGCTATGATTCATGCTAAAAAGCTACCATTGTACTTCTGGGCTGAAGCTATGAACACAGCTTGTTACATTCATAATAGAGTCACTCTAAGGAAAGGAACCTTGTCCACCATTTATGAAGTCTGGAAGGGCAGAAAACCTACAGTCAAGTACTTCCATGTGTTTCGAAGTAATTGTTACATTCTGGATGATAGGGATCAAAGAAGAAAGATGGATCCTAAAAGTGATGAAGGGATTTTCCTTGGATACTCCATAAATAGAAGAGCCTATAGAGTATTTAACTCCAGAACCCAGGTTATAATGGAGTCAATAAATGTGATCATTGATGATGCCCCTGCAGATGTTGCAGATGATGTTGGAACATCTGCTGACAGTCAGACTGAAGCTGAAATAAAGAGTGATCATCCTGACTTCACTCTAACTGAGGCAAGGACAAAACAATCCAGCAAACCTCCCTCCATCAGAATCCAGAAGGATCATCCTAAAGATTTGATAATTGATGATCCCAACAGTGGTGTAAGCACTAGATCAAGAGAGGTGATTTCAGGTTCTTGTTTTGTTTCAAAAATAGAACCTAAAAACTTCAAGGAAGCTCTTAATGATGAGTCCTGGATTTGTGCTATGCAAGAAGAATTAGGCCAGTTCACAAGAAATGAAGTGTGGGATCTTGTTCCTAGACCTGATGACATAAATGTGATTGGCACTAAATGGGTGTATAAGAACAAGTCAAATGAGTAGGGAGTTGTTACAAAGAACAAGGCTAGACTTGTAGCTCAAGGATACACACAAATTGAGGGAGTAGACTTTGATGAAACCTTTGCACCAGTAGCAAGGCTTGAATCAATCAGACTACTTTTAGGAATTGCTTGTATCCTGAAGTTCAAGCTATTTCAAATGGATGTCAAAAGTGCCTTTCTAAATGGATATCTTAATGAGGAGGTATATGTGGAACAACCTAAGGGATTTGTTGATCCAAGCTGTCCAAATCATGTATACAAACTAAGGAAGGCTCTTTATGGACTGAAGCAAGCCCCAAGAGCATGGTATGAAAGGCTGACTACTTTTCTCATAAAACAAGGATACAAGAAAGGTGGAATAGACAAAACCTTGTTTGTGAAGGATGAAGAAGGAAATGTCATGATTGCTCAAATATATGTAGATGACATAGTCTTTGGTGGGATGTCAGACAGGATGGTTAAACATTTTGTCACTCAAATGGAATCTGAATTTGAGATGAGCCTAGTAGGAGAACTAACCTACTTTCTTGGACTGCAAATCAAGCAGATGGAAGACTCCATGTTCATATCCCAAAGCAAGTATGCAAAGAACACTGTCAAGAAGTTTGGGATGGACAGTGCAAGTCACAAAAGAACACCTGCCCCCACTCATTTAAAGCTGACAAAGGATGACAAGGGTGAGAAGGTGGACCAAAGCTTATACAGAAGCATGATTGGAAGCCTATTATATCTGACTGCTAGCAGACCAGATATAGCCTTTGCAGTAGGTGTATGTGCAAGATATCAAGCTGATCCAAAAGTTAGCCATCTAAACCAGGTTAAGAGAATTCTGAAATATGTCAATGGTACTTGTGACTATGGCATAATGTACTCCCATGGATGTGAACCAATTCTCACTGGCTTTTGTGATGCTGATTGGGCTGGAAGTGCTGATGATAGAAAGAGCACATCAGGAGGATGCTTCTTTCTATGAAACAATTTGATTTCTTGGTTCAGTAAGAAACAAAATTGTGTATCCTTATCCACTGCTGAAGCTGAATATATTGCAGCTGGTAGTAGTTGTTCACAGTTTGTTTGGATGAAGCAAATGCTCACAGAATACAATGTCCCACAAGATGTCATGACATTGTACTGTGACAATTTAAGTGCTATTAACATATCAAAGAATCCTATCCAACACAGCAGGACCAAGCACATTGATATCAGGCATCATTTCATCAGAGATCTTGTGGAAGAGAAGGTGATATCATTAGAACATGTAGCCACAGATCTACAATTGGCTGATATATTTACTAAAGCTTTGGATGCTACCCAATTTGAAAACCAAAGGGGTAAATTGGGAATCTGCTTATGTGAAATATAGCAGTTATGGAGAAGTGCCAACATATCCTATGACATCGTGTGGCATGATCACCAGATGGCAACATCAGTCTGGTCAAAAACTCTGTGTATTCCACTCTTTAAAATTCTCCAAGTAACGGCTTTTATAAAAGCTCCAGCTTGCTCTCAGCTCTTCATCTCCTCATTACCTTCTCAAAACCATTTGCATGCTAAAGCTGTTTTTCTGAGCTCATCAAAATCAATCAACCCTAAACTCTTCTTTCACCACATTCGAAAATGTCTCAACATCAAAACCCTGACATCATGGATGAAAATCTCAACCAAGAAGATGTGGTGCATGCAACCCCAATCTCCATGGTTCCAATGGATACCACTCCCATGGACGAAATCAGAGGAAGTGTTCCTCTTGCTCAAAAGCCTAGAACTCCAAATGTGAGAAGAGCAAAGGAACCTGTGTTCAGCAAGAGCAAAGGGATTCCTTCATCCTCAAACACCACCCCCAAAGCCTCTGAATATGTGGATGCTTCTATTAAGAATCTTGTGAACATGATTTTATCTGAACAAAGAGTTATGAGTGGTATATTTGTTCCCCTGAACACCATGCCAGCTCCACAAGAAGAACAGAGCAATAAGGCTGAAGAGGACACTCCTGCTCAACAGGATGTCCCAATAGATGTTGAAACATCTGAGGACCAGAACAAGGCCTCAACTGATGATGATGATGAAGCCACTGATGACCAAGCTTCTGTTGATCCACCTGCTGAAGAGGAGACTTCTCAACCTCCTCCTGTTGAAGCCATAAACAATGACTCTGACACAGAGATCATTACATCTGTGGACCCTAGCATAGCCAAAAGGCTTAGGGCTAGGAAGGAAAAGAAGACTGCAGGACATGCAACTCCTGAAAAGAAGCAGCCTACTCCAAAGAAAGACAAGGCCAAAGTGGTATTTGGACCTACTAAACAATGGAGCAAGGTGAATACACAAAAGAGGAAAGTTGTAACTCCATCAGATTCAGATGTTGAAGAGGATGTCCCAACATCCCAACCAAAGAAGAAACCAGCACCTTCAAGGTCTACCTCTGCTGTTCCAGAAGCTCCTCTGGATAATGTGTCATTCCATCATGTGTCAAGTGTGAGCAGATGGAAATATGTATACCAAAGAAGGGTGGCACTTGAAAGAGAGCTGGGCAGCAATGCACTTGAGTGCACTGAGGTAATAGACCTAATATCTTCTACTGGTTTATTCAAAACAGTTTCAAATTTTTCACCCTGCTATGAGCTGCTAGTCAAGGAGTTCATTGTCAACCTTCAAGAGGACTGTGCTGATGGAAAGTCAGAAGAATTCAGAAAAGTCTATGTAAGAGGGAGATGTGTGGAATTCTCTCATAAGGTTATCAATCATTACCTAGGGAGAGAATCTGATGGGCCTAATGAGCTGGGGAAAACTGACAATCAAATTTGCAAGGTCATCACTGCCAATCAGGTCAAGACTTGGCCAGTCAAGGGCAAACTTTCTGTTAGCTTGCTAACAAGGAAGTATGCAATGCTGCATAGGATTGGTACTGTAAACTGGGTCCCTACCAACCATACCTCTTCAATAGCTACTGGATTGGGCAGATTCATTTATGCTGTGGGCACCCAAACAAAGCTGGACTTTGGGGCTTACATATTTGATCAAACACTGAAGCATGCAGGAACATCAGCAACAAAGCTGCCTATTGCTTTTCCTTCTCTGTTATGTGGAATCATCCTTAGCCAGTATCCAGGTATCCTCACTGAGAAGGATTCAGTCTGCAAAAGATAAAGTCATCTGGCCTTCCACTACAAGTTGTTCTTAAGCCATCATGCTGTTGATGTTGAAGCTCCCACTGGGACATCTGCTGGACCTTCAAAAGCAAAGTCTCATATATCCAAAGCTGCCTTGATTGCAGAACTGAAGAACACTTGCAAAGAACTGGATGCAAGGAAGAAGAAGCTAGAGGAAGTCATCCAAAGGCTGGAGCTGGAAGAGGGTGCTCAGAAGGCTGCTAAAATTGATGATGAATCTAAAGAAGAGGAAGATACTAAATATGAAGACTCTGAGTGAAAATGTGTGAGGAAAGTGTACTGTATCAGCATTGTAATTTTGATTTTGTATTTATGTCTGCTTATGTAATTTGGCCCCAATTTCTGTCTAACAAGGGGAAGAAGAGAACAGAACAACAACAATGTCTGCTGCAGTTTACATGATTAATGAACAAGTTGTTTATCTGTTTAATATCTGCTTCTGAACTAAGTTTTGTTTAATTCTCTTGAACAAGTCAGAATACATACAGGTTTGAGGGGGAGCAAACTCTCATATGATTAAAACAGAAAAGAACTCTGTTGCACTCTGATAAATGAAACTCTGTTGCACTTTGATAAAACCAGAAGATTGTGTTAGCCAAAAATTAGCCAAAGGGGGAGTTTGTAGATGTTTAGAATTGGCAGAATTTTTGACCAACAAGAAGTGTTGAACTTAGTTCAGGATGTCACACCAGATGTTGTGACATTATCAAACAGAGTATAAGTTACTGAACTTAATTCAGGATGTCACACCAGATGTTGTGACATTGTATAAGTTAATGAAGTAAGTTCAGATTTTAGGATGTCACACCAGATGTTGTGACATCTCAAACCTGCTACCAGAATTAAGTAATGCTTAACAGAACTGAGTAAATTCAGGGAATTTATCTGGAATTAATTGTGAATGGATAAAACAGTAGAAGGCGCATCTGTAGGGAGATTGGTTATATGATTTCAGTATAACAGAAGAACTGACTCACCTAGAATCAAGGAAGTAACAAACCCTAATTCAAGGAGATGATAACATGCGTATCAGGATTGGATAACCTACAGAAAGCCCAAAATCCAAGCATCTATTTAAGCAACAGAAACTCTCAGAATAGAGTACGAAATTAAGAAGACTAAATAGGGTGTTTGTGTTTAATAGTAGGTTTTATATATGTATATCACTTTATGAGCTTTTAAGCAAAAAGTGTATTGTGTCTTGATTGAAACTGTGAAGTAAAATCAAGCTGTTGTGTTTGAAGTGTGACTTCAATTTTATTAAACATTGTAACATATCACTATGTGATTGAGGGGGAGTGAGTGGGTACTCATATCTAAGTTGTGTCTTAGGTAAAAATTGCCTTGGGTAGATATTAAGTGAGGGATTAAACTGAGTGGTTTAAGTCCAGAATTAATATTACTTATATTGGATTTCCTTCCTGGCTTGGTAGCCCCCAGATGTAAGTGTGGAGATACACTGAACTGGGTTAACAATTTCCTGTGTTGTTTAATTTACCTGCACTTTAAGTTTTGTTTAAGTCTTCAAGTGTTTAAACATCTCATTCGACATCACGTACCTGATCCCAGAATTTCAATAGTGAACAATATGGTCCTCCTAAGTCATGGTGGGTAAAGACGTATATGAAATGTAAATGGGATGAAACGATGGATCGGGTGGGTCGATTGCGTGGTGCTAAGACGCATGACTTATGGTGTGCAACATACAAGGCTTGTTTTTGGTGTAATGGAATGGTACGATGGTAATCGAGAGATCCTAAAGTCACATGCAACTTTATTTATTTTGAAAATTTACTCGACGTTGGATCGAGTCTTTTATTTATTTCATTTTTTGAGATTTTGTTTTCTAGCGATTCATTTTATCTTTTCTAACCTAGTTATAGAAACTATACAAGCATACAAGTATTACATCACAAAGTACAAAATACGAAAACATAATCTAGGCATAAAAATATCCAAGTCCATAAGCGAATCCTCGGAAAATACCTTGCACAAAAAGAAAATAGTTAGTGAATGGAATTAACATGAATATGCAATAATACGATGGAAATAAATTAAAATGACAAAAATATCAAAAGTCATGGGAAAAATGTGAAATTAATTCCCTAGGGTCTCTAACATTGTGTTAAAAAATCTCCTAAAAATTCCAAGTCTAACTATGTCAAATGGTCACCTAAACTTACCTAAGGTTCAATCACAAATTTATACAAATCACACTACCAAAACAGTGAATAAAATGCCCTAAAAAATACAACAAAAATATTATAGGTACTTTTATTTGTCCTTTAATCATAGCAAAAAGAATGGATCAAAAATGTTATAGGAAGTGGCAGAAATAAAATGTACAAATTTATGTGTTTATGAAGGAATTCAATACAAATTAATTAAAATGAAAAATCGAATTTAAATTGAAAAATGCAAAAATTCAGAAAGTAAAAATTGGGAAAACTTCTAAATTGAATTAATATTCTATCCTAATTTTTGTAGAATTTTATTATGCCTTTTAATATTTTTAATGGATTTAAATTGAACAAGTATGAAAACAGAAATTAATATAATTATAAAGAAAATAGGAGGGTTGAGAATAGCAATTTTCAAGTTAAAAAACAAGTGGGCTTCTGAATGTGTGGTGCGAATATCACAAGTTCTAGGCCCATTAGCGCATACAGCCCAGGGATCCATGGTGTGGACCTCAGTCAATTTCGTTGACTGATCACAATCCGTCCAATACGTTGACTTGATGTTGACGATTAGATGATGGGGTGTGATGATAGATGCATAGTTCTTATGGTGAGGTAGCAGTGCATGTGAATAAAATCTGGTGGTCCAACCGGAAGGTGACAAGTGTCGCCGCAGGAGTGGACCACCCTCTAAGAATCTTATCTCTAAACTTAAAAATGACGGTGGCATTATGTTTTTTTTAATGATATTTTAATCGTTTAATGGTGCATTAACTAATGATTATGAATGTTTATTATCTTAATTAACACAAAAGTAATTCCCATTAAAAAACCAAATCACGTTATAACTTACATCAAAACACAGTCTCTCTCAAGAACGCACACCTTCTTCTTTTTCTTCCGAGCATTCGACTTCTTCGTCTAACCCTAAACGCCGCCGTCGGCTGCTTCCTTTCATTTTCCACCTATCCTCTCTATCCTCTTCTAACCCTAATTCTTCTTCAAAACACAATCCTAGCCTCCGCCTACATAAACCCTAACCCCTATTTCGAAATCCATCAACGAAATCAAAGGACATCTCACAGATAGAATCGAGTTTAAACAAATCAAGACTCGTATCGTTTCAAGTAAATTCACAACCGTAAAAAAAACTTCTAAGGTTCAACATCGTGGCTACAATATGTTCGGCTTTTTCGTACCTGGCGAATGTCACCGATCGCGAAGGATGAACAACCGGTAAGCTTGCTTGTTCCTCGATGAATCTTCCCCTTCTTCTTGCTGCGGATACTATTTACTGTTATGGTTTCAATGTGCAGTTTGGATGCGAACCAAGACTAACGGCCTGATGATGAAGATTTGGTGGGACAATAATGGTGTCGTGTTGACGAAGTCGCGGATTGAGGAGATTGGAAAGGCTTCGATTCTGTTGGAAATGAGGTTGGGGAATACAAGATCGAAGAGGGTGGAGATTAATGCTATCACGGCTCTTTGAGTTGCAGGTATTGAACTGCACTGATAAACGTAAAGGGATTATCAAATGGTATGAACATTGCGTTGATGTTTATCAATTCACCTTTTTCTCTTGATTTTCTTGCAGGTGCTGGAAATGAACTTGTTGACAATGAAGGTGAACAAATCGAAAATGGAAGAGGATGAAGAAGAATCTCAGAGTATGGGGATGAATCAAGAGAATGAGAAAGAATGAAGGTGGGAGCGAAAATGGTGAAGAAAGAAGATTGAAGAGGTTTGGGATGAGTGTGGAATGCAGGAAAAATAAAAACCGACCCTCATAATGGAAGCTGAAATCCACTTTATAGAAGGAGAATGGCAGGACCAAATAGGAATTTCCAGGTAGAATTTAGTTATGAGTCTAACTGATTCTGTTAGATAAATATCAGTATGTAACTGATTTTTAGTTTTGATTTTGTATTGGTTTTATTCTGACTTCTTTCTTCTGATTTTCTTTTAGACCTTCTGGTGTGTTTCTGTCACAATAATGGAAGGAATGTTTTCTGAATTTTCTGCTATGGTTTTGGTAACTAATATCTCTATTGGCTTGCTTCTCTTTTTTTTCAATATTTTGTAACTGATTTTGGTATTGATGTTTTCTCCTTCTAGAATTTTCTTCTGATAATCGTTGATCTCGATAACTTGTTTCCAGTACTCTGCAATTTTTGGAAGACTGTTGCACTTGCAGATGTAAACAAGGTTCACCGAAACCGACGCTAGCGTTAAGGAACTTTGGTCTGATCCTTGAGTCAGTGATGACGGAATAGGCCACCTGTTGAATGTTTGCACCGGTGGCTTCGCAGAGTGTTGGCATTACATTTCAACATCAGTGTTGAAGAAGATATTCTCATCGGGACACTACTTTACCACATCGTCAATACCAAGTTCATAGATTGGAAGCTGTTGTTCCAGGTTGTGATACGGGATGCATATACGTCAACAACAGCCACTTCAATGGACACCCAAGTGCAATAATTGCCATAGTCGGATCACCAATACATCCAACACCGATGCAACAAATCTTCACCCTTTTGTTTTTTCTTCTAAATAACCTTGAGATATGAATGATGAAGATCCTTAGGCTAATAGGGAAAAGAGAATGAAAATATAGTTTCGTGGTGTTGTTATGAGATTCTAAGGGAATCCTTTATTACGTGGTTCTGGCGGATTTTTAATTTTCAATAATCTCTCCCTTCTTTTTGGTATTTCTGTTATGTATTTTAATGTTAAAATTTTCCTGCACTTTTACTGTTACGATATTCCCTCTCCTTTTTTCTTGAATTTATGATTTCTCCTTAGGGGTCTTTAGTTAGCATACGATACCGTCAAAGGTCGTGGAATGACATGGGCCATGTTGTATGTGACTCATGTAGCCTCTTCTTCAAGTGGCAAAATATATACTCATTATTTCTTTCTAGTGGCAACAAAATATGCTCACGGACCTTATTAACACATCCTATTTGGACAAAGTGAATGTATGCTTGGACTTGAAAACACATTTGGACTTGATTGATGGATAATGGACAATGAATTGGATGAGGCACCATGGAATTTCGGAATAATTATGAATTTAAATGGGTGTAATTCCAATAATGAATAATAATGAAATTGGCTTCAAGAAATGGGCCTTAAAAAACAATGATCGAGGTAATGGATATGGTTTGACAAATGGCCTTTTTTTAAAAAGGGGTTAACATTTGGGTGATAGCCCTCTAACAATCGGATTGAAAACATGAATGAAGTGGGTAGTGAACTAGAAAGAACATTAACATGAAAATGATCCCAATAATCCATACACCTGATCCGAACATGCCTATTTCAACTCAAAACCTACATCCAGATCACACTTGCCTTTTCAATAAATCCTCACATTTCGGCCAACTCTTGAACTTAAACCTCATGGACTTGTATTATCAGCAATGGACTATTAAGATATCCACAATGTCCTGATTATCACATGAGTTCTCAAATTGATCCCTCATATCAGGATCTAGTGCCTCGCCACTCAATGTACAAATCTCTTGATCTGACGGCCCATGATCTTAACATGAAAACAAATCCTTGGGAAAACCTTGAAGATGCAGATGAGACCTTGAATCTCAAAAGGCATTGATCCCTCTTCTTAGTACCCCAATGATACATGTTTAATTTTGTATGACTGGAATGTAATGCAATGCAATGCATGCTAAATGATGTGAAAGTTATAGGCAAATTTTGGGGTGTTACACATGTCCATTAAATGCAACTTTTATATCCTTGTCCAATGCAAAAAAATAAATTTCAAAATCATGGTTTACACAAGTTATTATCCAATCCATTATAAATACATCCATTCCAAAATACCCATTGCCATTATATAAGAAAATCACAAAAAAATGCAGGATAAGGTTCCATCACAAAATCCCATTAGCCTTTTTGTTTTGTTTTCTATTACATCTTATAAACCAAAAAGTGAACAAATTTATTTGGAAAAATTGCTAGTTTTCGGCCCACAGTATAGCCCATCAGCCGTATACTACTTCCAGTCAGCTGCTAGAAGGTAAGTAAAATGCAGGGATTCAAGACAAAACAAAGAAAATTCACAAATTCATAACAGACCTCAAAAGTTAGTTTCAATTCCAAGAGAAAACTCAGTTACAGCAAAAGGGAGAACAAACAGAAAACTAAAAAAGTTTCTAATTGAATCTTAACAAACTTTCAACGAAAAAAACGGAGCTCTCTCTCTCTCTCTCTCAAAACTCAGGATTAGTGGCAGGAGAATTCCACTGCAAAATAGCTGGAAATCTTCAATCAAATCTTGATGGATAAACAACCACTTTCAATTAACTTCAGGATGATCTTCAAAAAAGGGAACCTTGATCTTCAATCAATCTCGGAAATTCTTCTTCAATCCACATTTTCATCATCTTCAACGATATCTTTCGGAAATTATGCAGCTTCGCAATTCCAGAACTTCATCATTGATGCTTGTATGTTAAGGTTTCCTAATCCTCCCAATGATCTATTCAAGGCAAAAGGTAAATTCAGATCCATAATGAGCACAAAGACCTGTAAGTTCGAGTTAGTTCCAAAGTTAATTCAAAATTATTGCAAGGCTTCATCAACACAAAGTTTGAAGCTGAAAAAAACAAAAATTTTGAATAGGGAGACATGAACATGGCAGGATGCAGGACAACATGGTCATTAAAAATAGAAAACGAGAAGCTCTCACCAATAGTCACTCAAAATTCCTAACATCATCATAACCAATACTAACTGAAGTTAACCAATTCATAACTGAGACTAACTCAAAAATTCATAACAGAATACAAAACAAACTCTCACAACATTTTCTCAAATCTCTTCTTCATCCCTTTCCTTCTCTGAACCAATTCTCCAATCTTCTTCATCACTCTCTTTCACCCTTATTCAAGCCTTCTTCTTCAATTTCTGAACTTCTCTTCTCCACCATTCTTCTTCCTCAATCGTGTTCTCTGCAAACCTCAACCCTCATCATCATCAATATGCAACTTCACCATCCATAACAGAGCTTGACAATACCATCACCTTCAATCATATATCAAACTCATAGAGCCCTGCAACAATCAACAACAAGATTTCAGGTTCGTCAACGACGACATGGATTCGGATACACAGTGAGAAGACGAAGACGTGTGAACGGTTATCAACCACAATTTCACAGACACAGAGTAAGGAAGAACAAAAGAATTCAGATTCAATTCATAAACTAACCTCTTCGTTATCATCCAAAGTTCTCGTCAGCACCTTCGTAGCAACCTCATTCTTCAATTGGAAGCGCAATCAACGTCGTGACGGCATCGAAACTAATGAAACATCGTTTTCCCTCGTCGATACGACACCAAAACACAAGGTACGAGCTCAAATATTTTATGAATACAAGATTGTAAACACACATTGCTCGATGAATTGATTCTTGTTTGAGTTTCTGAGAGTGTGGTTTCGAATGAAGGTAGATATTTCGGTTTAGGTTAGAGTAATGTTGATCTTGGAATAGTTATGATTTTCTTCGGTAATGTGGCGTTCGCAGGTGTTGTTTATCCACGGCGGCGTTAGGAGGATCAGGTTGAAGGAGAGTCGTCGCGGTAGAGAGGGTTGACGGCGGCTAGAAGAGGGGTGACGAATTAGGGTTTCGTTGTTTTTTCTTCTTTAGTTCATATGAGTTTCTTTTCATCTTATAAGAGATTTTGGATTGCTTAATGTTATAAGAATTAATGGAAATATTAATAGAATAAAAACAATAAATATTGATAATTAAGGGCAATATTAATCCACCGTTTAAGATTTCAAAGAGATAAGAGTAAAGATTTTTGTGATTCCCACCACACCGGCGGTGACACTTGTCACCTTCCGGTAGGTGTTCCTCCACGGCGATCCCATGCACGCTGATCACCTTACTATCATGCACCCTTGTGTTTTCTGGCCGTCTGATGACCATACTTTGGAAGGTCCCTAGATCAACGCTCCAGGCGAGGTCAACATCGTTGACCACAACCTCACCATGTTCCCCCAACTTCTATTGTGTTTTGGGCTTAAGGATTCGCTTTTAACACCCTACGTTTCAACCCAATTGGTTTCTTAACTAGCAATATTGCTATATTTTCACCCCCTTCCTATTTCTAATTCTTTTAATTTCTGTTTTCATACTTGTTCCATATTAATCCATAAAAATATCAAAACACATAATAAAATTCTACAAAAATTATAGGAGCTTTCTAACTCATTTTAGAAATTTTCTATGTTCTTACTATCTAATTTTAGTCCTTTTTCAATTTTATTTGGATTTTCTATTTAATTTCTTTTCTATTGAATTCCTACAAGAATCCTTCATTTTGTACATTTTGGTTTTCCCACTTCCAGTAACCTTTTTGCCCCATTCTTTTTGATTTTTTTAGAGGACTCATAAGGGTACCTGGGAATATTTTTGTTATATTTTTAAGTCCATTTTATCCACTATTTTGGTAGTGTTATTTGTGAAAATTTGTGAATAAATATTAGGTGGACTTAGGTGACCATTTGACATAGTTAGGTTGTGAATTTTTAGGAGATTTTTTTACACAACATTAGGTTCTAGATAATGACCTTAGGGAATTAATTTCATAATTTTTCCATGCCCATTGCTATCTTTCTTTGAGCCTTGATTGCACTTGATTTTTCCATGTAATTACACCTAAACATTAGGGTTTTATGGTGACATTAAGACATATGTTTGATTAGGTTTGATTTTAGAACCTTAGAATGACTTGATTAGGTTTAGCTACTGATTTTAGAGGCTCATTATCATTTAAGATCCTTTAGCTTTAGGACTTAGGCTTAGAATTCCTTTAAGTGTGTTTCCATGATGTGATTAGCCTTTATATCCACTTTAAGTGTTTAATATGCATCTTGAAACTAATCTTTGTTTTGTAGGGAGGTTGAGGTAAGTAACCCACAACTTTTTCTTCATCTCTTTATGCTTTCAAGTTGTGTATGCCTTAGTATTTGTACTTCACTTGTATAGGCTTCATCTTGTTTTTAGAACCACTTAACTTCCTTAGGAAGTAAGTTGAGTTCTAATTCTCTCTTTTCTTCTTTTACTTTACTCTTTAGGATTAGAAAACCTCACTAACCATAGGACATCCATCAAATAAACAATTTAGGGTCAAGTCTTAGTTTCCCCTAGTTTTTGTCCTTTTTTCAACTTGAGTCATTCTTTCTCATCTCATAAAGAAAATAATAAGATACCTAATAAAGGTTGAATGATCTCATACGACATGAGACTTTGTTGCGGAGTACTTATGCACGTCCTGTTTCGGGGTGAGGTGTAGGTTATCTACCACGATAGATAAGTCTTAGTATGAGAATGTTCATAAACAAATTCAAAAAAACACTTCTCATAAAAGACAACAAACCAAGACATCGCGTCTTCTCTTCTCATCTACTACTTTTTGCGGACGAATACGACTTGCCTCAATAGTTCAAATAGCGATACGGTAAACACCCTCGAGTCAGAGCCGACAACACCTGAGATAGAGTTATGGCAACGTCATCCTAAAAAACACAAGCAAATCTCCGCCTTAGTTAGACGAACTACGACGACTCTGATCCTCATTTTCCCAATGAGGTACGTAGGTAGTGGGGTAGGGCCCATTCGAGCACATTCTTTATTTTCCCTACATTTTTCCCATATATTTTCATTCTCTTTTCCAGTTCCCTTTCTCATTTCCATTTTGATTCCAGTTAGTGGTTCTTGTTCAGCAGCTTTATTTCTCACCCTTTGAAACAGACTGACAAGTATGGATCCCGTCGGGTACGGCGGACGGTCTGGGGTGCTAATACCTTCCCAGATTGTAACCGACTCCCGAACCCAAATCTTTGGTTCGCAGGACCTTGTCATTTCCTTCCTCCTTAGGTTTGTGCAGCATTACCTTTCCCATTCATTTGGGATAAAAATGTCTGGCTGGAGACTCTACCTTTTCCGCGCCACTTTCGCGCTTGTACTAGGATGAAAATCCCGGGAGCGACAACAGTTTCTATGGGCCGGTTTGAAAGTATCTCGAGGAGTAGCATGGGTTAGTTGGCGTTTGGTTTGTAAAACCAAGGAGAATGAAGGCTTGGGTATTAAGGATATCAAGTTATTCTATCAAGTACTTCTTGCTAAATGGTTGTGGAGGTTCCTTAAAGAACCTTGCGCGATTTGGAGCGGTATTCTCATTAGTCGGTATGGTTGCCTACTAAATATTGTTATAGATAAATCTTCAAATTGCATGGATAAATATTACTCTCTTTGGTTTAGAGACATTTTGAAGTTGAAATTGATGATTTTTCTGATACAGTAGGCCATAGGATAGGGGATGGTAAACATACTTTGTTTTGGATCACTAAATGGGTTGGGGATTGCCCTTTATCCCTACAATTTCCTGAGTTGTTTGAGATATCAAATTCCAAACTTGTTTCTGTTTATCATATGGGATTTTGGTTGTTTGATACTTGGCATTGGTATTTTGATGACCTGCTGCTTATTGGCTCCATACAAAATAATGTTGTTGTGCAGGAATTGAAACTGTTACTACAAAATTTGGCACTAGTTTAGCATGGCAATGACAGATTTGTGTGGCTCATCGATCCGTTGGATAAGTTCTCGGTCAAGTCTCGATATCGATAATTGTTACAGGTGCGTTACACAGGGTTGCAAGATTTGGAGCTTAAGGAAGCTTTGCTTCTCATTTGGTCGGCTCATGTGCCTCTTAAAGCTCAGATTTGCATTTGGTGTTTGCTCCTAGATAGACTTTCCATGCCTATAAATTTGGTATACCATGGCATTATCACTAGCCCGCACGAACGTGTATATGCTTGTTCTTTCCAATTTGATGAACATGTGAGACATCTCTTCTTCTCTTGTTCCAAATCTCAACTCATTTGGAATTCAATTGATTCTTGGCTTGGGATGGTTGTGGATGTTAGAGATAATGCCTATGAACATTTGGTGAGTTGGATGGAGATTTAAAGACATAAAATTATTATTGCAAATGCGATCGGTTTATGAATTATTGTTTGTTGGTGTATTTGGTGGGGGGAATCAAGTTATGTTCAATAATGAAATTAACAATCCGACACGCATATCCCATAAAATTATTCTCTTGTCTTGTTGGTGGCTTCACAATAGGGTTAAACATTGTTCTAAATGTAATTATTATGAATGGTGTAAATTTCCTTTGCTTTTTCTCTAGGTTTGTCTTTTGTTTGTTGGAGCCTAGTTTTTAGAATTGTCATTTAACTAGTGGTTGATTGTTTTTGGGTTGAGATACCCCTTGTATCTCCGATGAATTCATTTGCTTATAAAAAAACAAAAGTTATCATGTGCCCAAGAGTCTACTATTAATCCATTATAATAATATTGTATGTATTTACTATTTTACCCTTCCATTCAATTTCAATTACAATATATATTGTACCATTTGAGTAATCAACAAATGTTATAATTAAAACTCTCTCAATCCATTAGCTCACAATCCAAAAAAAAAAACTCACCAATACACAAACACACACCTACTTCTCAATTTTAGATTTTCAAATTTGTCTTTTCCTTCCATGAAGTTTCATTTCTTAATTTCACTTTCACTCAAATATTTATTTTCTCTCTCATTTTCAAATCTCTATTTTCTCTTCACAGGTTTTATCTACGAGTGAAAATAGGTCAAACCAATTAACAAGGGTCTACGTCTAGCCTACACAGACTCGTGTCAGACCAAACTATTTATTATTCATTATATTTTTTAACTCTCCCGATTTTGAAACCTTCGATTTTTTGAGATCCTAGGCCGTAGGCCTGGTTGCCCTGTCGCAAGACTAATCAAATTTAAGAGAATAAACTAAAATTGATTATGAGTACTAAATACATATTTAACCTTAAAATCTCAACCATTTATTTTAAAATCTAATGGTTCATATTCATTATCTTGTTCTTACATAAAAATGTCATTCTCATTTAATATGTCTCGTATATATATATATATATATATATATATATATATATATATATATATATATATATATATATATATATATATATATATATATATATATATATAATTGGATCAGATATCATTTACTTTAACCTATAGCATAATCTTATTTAATTAGCCTATGGTAGATCTATAACTTAATAATATAAGAAATGCAGGATGGGAAATTATTATGGAATTTTCTAATGCACATCTTACATTTATTTTAAGTAGAAATTAGGGTACGATAGTTCCTATCGTTTTCTTTGTTTGGATATTCCGTACGGTGGGTGAGTTAGTGAAGTAGCCGAGCAATGATGAGAGGAACAAATTTTCGCTGTCTCATAACAGTCTCTTTTTCCCAAAAAAAAGGGAAAATAAATATTCTCCACGTTCAAGAGAGTATGAAAGTAAACTATGGCACGTATGTACTAAAGATTTTAATTAAATTATATATGTAAGTAACTAAGATCCAATCCAAGTGCTACGTCAAAGTCGCATGTAAGTAACCTAGATTTATATAGACTATTCTCATTTTCTTCCCAAAATATATTCACACTCTTGAATAACTTTAATATTATTTGAAGTGAATTTTTTTTATATTAATAAATTAGTGGAATACTAAGAATTAAGAGTGAGAGTTTTGCAGTTGAAAGACCAAGAGATACTGGGCTATTAAATAACATTTATTTGTTCTCTTAGAATAACATAAATCTTGGTCTATGTAACGATCTTATGTATTTTCATTTAATAAAAACAATTTTAAAGTAAGACCTCTACCAATGGAAGTATAATGTACAAAGTGTTCAAAAATATTATAACTGAAGTACTAAAGTAGTATTGAGTTTTTACAAATTGGCATCAGAGCTAATGGAAAATACGATGAGTCAAATGTCGCTACCACGATTAAAGAAGGCGAATTAAGAAAACTGGAGTGTCCAAATGAAAGCTCTTTGTGGGAGACTGTCGAAACTGGTTTCACAGAACCAGATGCCACAGGGTATACGGCGACTCAAACCAAGGCGTTGAAAGAGACGCGTTTGAAGGATAAGACGACACTGTACATCTTGTTCCGAGTTGTTGATGAATTAGGCTTTGAAAAGATTGCAGGTGCAACGACTTCGAAAAAAGTATGGGAGACGTTTGAAAAAGTATACAAAGGAGCTAACAGAGTCAAGCAAGTTCATCTTCAAACTCTTCAAGGAGAATTGGAGAGAATGAAGATGAAGGAGTCGGGAACTATATCAGACTACATCATGCGTTTGCAAATAGTGGTAAACCAACTCAATTGAAATGGAGAAACGATGACTAATGCTTGTATTGTCGAAAAGATTATGAGATCTTTAACTGATAACTTTGAGAATGTTGTGTGCACGATAAAAGATTCGAAGGATCTTGCAACGCTCAAAGTCGAAGAGCTAGTTGGTTCTCTCGAGGCATACAAACAACGTAAAATAAAAAAGAAGGAGGAGACACTCGACGAAGCAGTTCAAACCAAAAAGTCCACCAAAGATGAAAATGTACTATTTTTCTCAAAACTTTCGAGGAAGAGGACTTGGTCGTGGTGGTCGTGACAGTGGTCGAGCCAGCAACTTCGAGAGAGGACAGTCGAGCCAACAAAATTGGTGTGGCAGAGGACGTGGTCAAAGACGTGGTCGGTCGAACTACTCCAACATCGAATGTTACAAGTGTAACAAACATGCCCATTATAAGAAGGATTGCAACTCCTACAAATGCTACAACTATGGTAAAATGAGACACCTTGAAAAATATTGTCGACTCAAAAGAAAGGTAGAAAAAACAAACAATCTAGCTTTGGAAGCCGAAGCAAATGAAGGCTTTTTGCCGATGACTCAAAAAGAAGTAGACACGAAAAATGACACTATGTGGTATCTCGACTCAGGGGAAAGTAATAATATGTATGGTATTTGTTGTACCCCAAAATTTTCCCTCCCACAATTAAGGCAATGTATCTCAAGGTTCACAATTGGTCAAAAGGATTGAAGGTTTCATTAGACTAAGTCTCCTCCTGAACAATGGATCCAAAACTAGGGTTTTGAATTTCTCCAAGCTAAATGGACTTCCAAGGCCTCAAGTGAGCTTCATAACATCCCACATGTCTTCAAGAATCCCCATGTCAAGTTTTAGAGCTTTCCCAATAAGTTTGACCAGTCAGATGTTCAGATATTCAAAAATCAGTCAACTTGGTAAAAAAGTCAAACTGAGGTCAACTGTGGTCAACTTAAATTCAAACTTCAAGATTTTTTTGTCAACATAAAGATTATGGGGTAAAATTTGTCATTTGATCAAGAGTTGATCATGATTCATCAAGGAAATCTCAGATCATCAAGAATCAAGAAGTTTCTAAATTAGGGTTTCATAGTAAAAATCAACTGAACTTTGACCAACCATAACTTTCACATACTTCATCAAAAGTTTCCCATCCAACGCTCATTTTGAAGGAAATTGAATTCTCTAAAACTTTGTGTCTCACAAGCCAAGCCTAAAAATGCTTCATTTGGAAGGTATGAGCTAAAACATTATAGGTCCTTTTGAAAGTCAGAATAAATTAAATCCAATAAAATATAAAATAAACATAAAAAAATCAAAATATATGATTTTTGAGTCGTGGATCATCTCATGATTAAGTTTGAATTATAAAAATATGGGCCCATTTAGCAAAAACTTAAGTTTTGGTCATTATTTGCCTTATACACCTCCTCAAATTTGTCAAACTTTAACAATGCATAACTCTCAATTTTTATCCCATGGATGTGTTCTTGGACTTTTTAGAAAGCTTAGAGTGTCCTCTAACTACTAATTTTGGTCCCATGTCCATTTGGTCTTCCATGTTCAAGTTATGAGATTTTAAAAAAGTTGATTTTTTATTGACTTTTTAAAGGACCTGTAATGTCTTGGCTCATATCTCTCAAATGAAGTATTTCTGGCCTTGGCTTGTGAGACAAAAAGTTGTAGGGAATTAAATTTCCTTCAAAATTAGCTTTGAACAGGAAATTTCCGATGAAGCGTGTGAAAGTTATGGTTGGTCAAAGTACAATTGAATTTTCCCTTAAGAAACTATAATTTAGTAACTTCTGACGTTTGATGAATTTGAGGTTTCCTTGATGAATCATGATCAAACCTTGATAAAATGATGAATCTTACTTCATAATCTTGATGATGACCAAAAATATTGAAATTTGACTGTATGTTGACCACAATTGACTTTTTGACCAAGTTAACCGATTTTTTATTATTTGAGCATCTGACTGACCAAACTTGTAGGGCAAGCCTTGAAACTTGACATGAGGATTATCTGAAGTATGTGGGCACCATGAAGTCCACTTGAGGCTTTGTAATTCCAATTTTCTTTGAGAAACTCAAAACCCTAATTTAAGATCCATTGCTTAGGAGAAGGCTTTGTCTGATGAAACCTTGAATCCCTTTGAGCAATTGAGAATCTTGTGACCATTAGGAGACCTCTTGAGACATATTGTCTTAAATATGTGAGGTAAAATTTTGGGGTACAACAAAGAGAAAGGAAAGAATAACAGTTTATAATCAATCCTTGTTGTTATCTTTGGTTATCCTAAATCATAACCCTTGTGGGTTTCTTGACTGATCAAGGAACCAATTATACTTTGTTTCTAAGTTATCTGATTCACAATAGTGACAAAGGAGTTTGCATGGATGATTGGAAATGATAGAAAAAATAAAGAACTGTGTGAATGAAATGAAGGGTCACTTAAGTTAATTAAATTGAATTTATAAAATGAAAATTGAGCATGTGATTAACCTATAGCTCACTTAAGTCATCTTTTAATCTCAAATAGATATTTTAATTCAATAATCCTTATTCATTCTTACCATTTTAACTTAAGGAAGTTGATCTAATCCAGGACTAAAGAATCTTGATGACCGACTTAACTTTGGTGAGACATAGAGTTCTAATAACGTTATTTTTCTAGGATTATGATTGAAATTATGAGGGTGGTACATGCAAACACTCTGATGTCTAAGCCATAAATTCAATATGGTAGAGGGAAATATTTCATGCTTTAGAGAATGTGTACTTTGTTTACGATGTTTAACCTTATTTTATAAGCTCATTATAGGGTTTCATGAATCCACAACCTTTCTCGTTCGAGACAGGTGTCATCATATTACTCGTTATCTTATATAGTTTCCTTTATTCACTCATGTACCTTTATCAAGTGTGTCCCTAGAGAAAAACTTATGATGTTTATGAGGTCTTACACCTCTTTATCTCTTTCTCTCTCTCTCTCTCTCTCTCTCTCTCTCTCTCTCTCTCTCTCTCTCTCTCTCTCTTAGAACATCTTTCCACACGGTCTCTTGATTGAATTGTTCATTGTTAGAATAAGATATGTTCTTGATATATTCTTATTTGGTTTTGATGATAACAAAGTATTGAAAGAAAAATGGTTTATTTGATGTTGTTTTATTTATGAGGTTCTACATCATTATACCTAAATAATTAGAATCTATTTTACATGAATACACTTGAGAGTTGCTTCATTGCTAGCTTCTGGTGGCAGAGTCTGAAGAACAATTGCTAGTGTAACTTGGCGCAGACTCTGAGTTGAATGCTTCAATATTCAGACGAGTTACTACACTTGGTAATTGTATATCAACATCTGGTACAATTTAGAGTTGGTGGTAAAACTAAGGTTGTATGTGTTGCACCCCAAAATTTGCCCTCACAATACAGGACTTTGTGTTCTAAGAAGGTTCACAAGGTTCACAAGTTTCCCAATGCTTTCAATACCTTTCATGAGGTTCATGAAGTCTACAAGTTACTTTATGAAGGTTCACAAGGTTCACAAGTTTCTCAATGTTTATATAACCTTTCATGAGGTTCATGAAGTCTACAAGTTACTTCTTGAAGGTTCACAAGGTTCACAAGATTCACAATGTTTACATAACCTTTCATGAGGTTCATGAGGTCTACAAAGTCACTTTATGAGGTTCACAAGGTTCACAAGCTTCACAATACTTCCCATGAGTATCACAAGACATGCTATGATGATTCACAAGGTTCACAAAGTTCACAATGGGTCAGAAGAGTTGACAATTCCCTCAGACAATGCACCTCCTAGGCATTGCATCCAAAACTAGGGTTTTGACTTTAATCAGGCTAAATTAACTTCCAAGACTTCAAGTGAGCTTCATAACATCTTATATGTGTGTAAGAATCCCCATGACAAGTTTCAAGACTTTTCTCAGAAGTTTGCTCAGTCAGATGATCAGATAAGTCAAAATCAGTCAATGCAGTTAGAAAGTCAAACTGAGGTCAACTGTGGTCAAACCAAAGTCAAACTTCATGATTTTTTGCCAACATCAAGTATATGAAGTAAAATTCATCATTTGATCAAGGGTTGATCATGATTCATCAAGGAGATTCCAGATCATCAAGAATCAGGAGTTTCTAAATTAGGGTTTCCTCAGTAAAAGTCAACTGAACTTTGACCAGCCATAACTTTCACATACTTCATCACCAAGTCTCCATCCAAAGCTCATTTTTAAGGAAATTGAATTCTCCAAAACTTTTTGTCTCACAAGCCAAGCCCAAAAATGCTTCATTTGGAAGGTATGAGCTAAGACATTATAGGTCCTTTTGAAAGTCAACAAAAAGTCAACAACTTCAAAAGGGCATAACTTGAGATTAGTAAATGATATGGACATGAAACCAGTGGGGTTGTTTAGAGGACTCTTCAAGCTTTCCAAAATGTCCAAGAACACCCTCATAGCATTAAAATTGAATGATATGTGCCCTTGCAAAGTTGGGAAATTTTGAGTTGGTTTATGATGAAAAAGGAGGTCTAGAACCAATTTCTTCCAAATAGGCTTGTCAAATTATGATCCAATCTATACAATAGCACTATGCACGACCCAAACCATTAAAAATCAGAATTTTTATTATTTTATTTTTATTTATTTTGATTTAATTCATTAAAAATCATTTTAAATAAAAATAAAATATGAAAATGTAATATTTGATGGAGATTGAGTTTCTAGAAGATCTTAAATGATGATTGGAGTTGAAGGGGAAGGAAATCATAAGATTGATTCAAAAATAGTAAGCCTTCATACACAAATATTTGAATTTTAAGACATGATCTTTTTCAATCTTCAAATATCAAAATTTCCACACAACCATTCAATGTTATGACCTAAATTCATTCACATATAAATACTAAACTCAACCCCATTGCATTGACACGAATTCTCTGCCTCCAAGGTAAGCTTCACAAATTGAAAAATCCTCCAAAAACTCACATTCGGATTTTGAATTCCAGGACTTTAGAAGGTAAAACAAAGACATGGCAAGCTTCATTGGACATCACTGATCATGAATCATCATTCATATGCATCAATATCATGCCATATTGCTCAATCCGAAGCTATCTTGTTCTTAAAAATATTTTTTTCGATTCCATTAATTCTTGGCTTTTCATTGAATTTTGCTTGGCTAATCTTGTTTATCATGTGATGTAGAACGTTTCTGGGCAAGAAAATCAAAGAAACCATGGCTAATCCGTGAAACGCCATTGTTAGGGTTTGGACCTAGGTTTAGGGACTTCTGATTTAAGGAACATAAATGGATTCTAAAAACATAGAATGAATCGCATGAATGTCTGGATCATATTGCTGTGTTTAATTTTGTGAAATTGTATGGTTTTGTTGGTCATTGATTTTTGTAGGTTTTGCTGCCATGGTGTTTTCGCAGGAAAAATGGTAGAGGAATTCGCAACAAATTTCATAGGTACACTGAAGAAGATGAAGCTGGTTTGGCGCGGATTTTATATTTGAAATTTTGTTTTAAAATATTATCTTATTATTCTGGATATTTATCACCACATGTTGTGTGGTCCAGTGGAAAGTGGCGTGTGTGTTTGGCTGCAAGACCTGTGTTCGAATCCTGCCTTGTACCATTATTTTTCTATTTTTTTCAGGTTACAAAGGAAACTTAATATATTATGTTATATTGCCATTCAAATATCAGATGGGCTCTTCCAGCCAGGTGGTCATGCGCGCGTTTGAGTATTCATAAGGTCCTGGGTTCAATCCTCCCCCAGGCCTTTTGTTTTTCACTTATTTTTTCTGATTATTGATTTAAAAGAACAAAACAACATGGAGGTCATCATCCTTGCACCAACCAGCGCATGGCCCAGTGGTAGGGCATGGGTATTGTGAACAAAGCCTCCTGGGTTCAAATCCCAGCCATGTTTGTTTTGTCATTTTTATTTTATTTTTGTTTTGTTTAATTTTATTTAATTGATTTAAGTTTTATTAATAATTATATATCATAAAAAATAATTCTATAAAATATATATTCAATGTTTTCTAATATTCAGAAATTATTTTGTAATTCAAAAATTATTTTCTTTATTATGTAATTAAATTGAGATATATGTACATTTAGTAAAATAAATTTTGTATATTATATTATAAACCCTAAAAAATATTTTCTAAATGAACCCTAATTTTGTAAAACCCAATTTTATTTTTCTAAATAATTTTTATTTTCTAATTCTTAATATAATTATTATGTATATATTTATTTAATATAACTTTTGTAAATATAATGATTAATAAAATTAAATCTCGTAAATATAATACTTAATATAAAATTTTGTAAATATGATTAATTTTTGTAAATGGAATCTTTAAATATAATTATAACCTATTTTCTTATATATAATATGTAAATTTTTTTTTAATTTGTTTATAACCTAAATTATATATATATAATTTTTAATATGTGTTTAGAAACAATTAAACCTATAATAATTTAATTTTGTAATTATAAATAATTTAATAATTTGTACATAAATTAAAATATTACCATAACCCTTTAATTGTTCATATTTTTAAATAAATGTTTATATTAAAATGTAATTTCGTGTTCATCATGTTATTATAATATTTTTGCTAATTCTATTTATTTTAATTATTGTTATTATTACTAACCATATTATTATTAATATTAATTTTTGCTTATTATTATTTCACTAACCTTATTTAATTTTTTTATTATTATTACTAACCCCTATTATTGCTTATTTATTTATTTTTGCCTATTATTTATATTTTGCTTAATTGCTTATTATAATTATGTAATTGCTCCTTGGTGTAAATTTTGTAAATATGTAATTTATTTAATTTTTATGCTATGGTTAGTAATTTAGGGAGTGTAAACATGTATTCAATTTAAAATAAAATTTAGATCACTTTAATTATAATATAAATATAAATTAAACACTCACACACGTAAGTCGATTTTTAATCGCCATCTCACATTTCTAAGGCTATCCCTCAATGTTGCCTAATCATAAGGTCAAGTGGGGTGTATAAAGCAAGTCCCTTAAAAGAAAAATCATCAAGTCCCTAATGGTTGCCTTTAAAGATCAAGTCCCTTTTCGAATAATGATGATAGTCCCTCCTAAATGCTTAATACACCTCACAGTTGCCTTCATAAACAGATGTCCCTCACATGTCCCTCACATCCAAGGTAATGACTACCTATTCCTTAATAATAGGGATAGTCTTACCACTTAAAGGATAAAGAACAGAAAAGACTTAAATTTTAGGGTAGGTACCTCCTAGTTGCTTGCTCACTCCATTCAAAATTTTTCAAACACTTAACAAATTTCAAACAAATTTTCAAACACAGGTTTTTACGCATCCGTACATGGATCATTATTAACTCATATGAAAATTTTCTATTCACACACTACACATTTTCAAAAACAATTCAAAGTGAGCTAAGTAACTAAGAGCCCATGGATAACCATGGATGTAAAGGGTGCTAACACCTTCCCTTTACATAACCTACCCCCCGGACCCAAAAATCTTTTAAAAGGTTTTTCCTGTTCTTTTATGCCTTTCCTTTGGATAAAATAAAAGTCGGTGGCAACTCTTGCTATCCGCAACATAACTAAAGTCAGTTCTCCCACCGTGTTACAGAACTGGCGACTCTGCTGGGGATTTAATTTAAGAGGGGTACCCTTAGGAATTAGATCACTTTAAACTTGTTTGCTTTGTTTGCTTTATACTTATCTGTTGGGTGCTCTTATGTGTGAAATATCCTAACCCGGATCTAGTGTACCTTAGGTAAATGGCAATAGACCAAGGAAACTGTACGGCGTATACCGATATGGTTGATCTGGTGGCCATAGTTAGTGTGACTTCTTGGTTGGTGCTTATGTTCCTTAAGTCAAGTTGAGGATAATATGAGGCTGCCATATGTTGTCAATGCACTAACTAACTTTTAGAACCCTAGTTATCCCATCTTGGCCTTTAGAAAGTAGTGAGGTAACCGGCTTTGGTGCAGACTGAAGTTGGTTGACACTCGATACTACGCTCATTGAGATTCTAAACTTGGAGGGTTTTGGTTGGCAAGTAAGTTGCCTTCTGAACAACCACCCTTGTGAAGGATCAATGATATTGAGATCCCTTAGAACCTGGTTACTTTTGTAGGACAGGATGAACCAACTAACTTCAGGGGAGGGTACTTACCTTTGAACCTCATGCAAGCCTTTAAACCTAGGGCTATGGTGTGACTTGTTTGTGTGTGCCACATGTTTGTGATTGAACATAACATCATGACATCATCATGCATCATAAGCATAGCATTTTCACTAACCATTTCAAGGACCAAGGGATTTATCTTTGTTCTTTGTTGTAGGTCATGGCTTCTGCTCGTAGAAACACCATCAGGATCAACTTTGTGGGGATACCTCCCAAGCTTAAAGAGTTGGTTTCTCAAGTGTCTGATCATTCCCAGTTCATCAAGAGACATGGTCACCTATTGGATCTAGTCACTTCAGGGTTCAATGAAGACATGATGAGTGTCCTGTTTTAGTTCTTTGACCCTAAGCACCATTGCTTTACATTCCCTGATTATCAGTTGGTTCCAACCATGGAGGAGTTCTCTAAACTTTTGGGTATACCTGTTCTTGATCAAAGACCCTTCACAGGCTTGGAGAAGGAGCTTAAACCAGAGGTTGTTGCTGCAGCTCTACATCTGAAGAAGTCTGATGTTGTTCTAGAAACGAGAAGCGGAGTTAAGGGTATTCTTGCCAAGGTGTTGATAGAGAAAGCTCAAATGTTCTTGAAGGCCCTGAGCTATGATGCTTTTGAGGAGATCTTAGCCTTTCTGATTTACGGCTTAGTATTGTTCCCCAATCCAGATCAGTTCATAGATGTTCATGCCATCAACATATTCCTGAGTCACAATCCAGTGCCTACATTGCTTGGAGACATCCTACATTCTCTTCACACCCGTACTACAAGGGCAAGAGGAACTCTGATGTGCTGCATACCTTTGCTTTCTAGGTGGTTTATTTCTCACCTTCCTCGCTCAGTAATGAAGAATGAGCAAGGGTTCAGATGGTCCAAGAGGATCATGTCACTTTCTCACTCAGATATCCATTGGTGCTCCAGATCTATGGATAATGTCACCATCATTGACCGTTGTGGGGAGTTTCCTAATGTGCCACTTCTAGGCATAAGAGGAGGCATCACCTACAACCCCTCTCTAGCTTTACGACAGTTTGGTTACGCCCGGAGTGATGGTCCACATGACATGTTGATTCAGGGCATTGTATTTGACTACGACAACGATCTTCAGGGTTACCGTCAGAGATTCATACGAGCATGGGGAAAAGTAAACAGGGTTGACAGCAAGACACTGGAGCCTAAGTACACTATTCCTATGGAGGCTTATCTCAGATGGGTACGATCTCGTGCTCAGACTCTCATGATGCCATATCCTGCCGTCCTACCAGTTATCATGGAACCTGTTGCTGAAGGAGACACAGCTTATACCATCCTTCACCCAGACATGCCTACTGATATGGAAGACTTGCAGAGATCATGGATCCAACTGAAGGAGCAAAGGGATACTTTCGAGGCTCATTACAAAGCAAGCCAAGAAAGAATCCTGGAATTAACAAAGCAACTTCATGAGGAACGAAACCTCAACTCATACCTCAATACAAAGAGGAAACGTCCATGGGAGACTTAAAACCCCATCTTTTGTACTTATTTCATTTCATTTTTTGTAAGCCTAAAAGGCAAAACAAATTTATTACTAATAAAAGTTTACCTTCTTGTTTGTTTAAGCAAATTTAAATCCTGCGGTCCTTGAAAACATTGCATATGCATTCACATATCATTTCATTGCATCACAGATTTATAATTGTGCACAGGTTTCTCATCTTCTCGCTGTTTATTTCAGCGATGGCTCTTGAACAATCAGTTAAGGATCTCCAGGCACAAAATGCACAGTTCCAAGAGCTGATCCTGAACCTATCCAAGGGGCAGGATGAATTGAAGGCACTGCTGGCCAAGAAGACTAAGAAGACTAGAAGGTCTGCTGGTTTGATCAACATGGGAAGAAGGTTCAAAGGTCTTGCCAAGACCAAAGAACCAGCTGAAGACTATGAATCTGAGGAATCTGAAAAAGAGGGAGGCAGTCTCCACAACACTATGGGGGACTCTGATTCTGAGGCTAACTACTACCATGAGCCTAATGAAGACAAATACAAGATGCTGGTGGATAGGATGGATGCCATGGAGTTGCAAAAGTCATCTGGGCTGGATTTTGAGGATTTGAGTTTGATATATGTGGTAGTCATACCCATTGGTTTCAAGGTTCCTACGTTTGTTGTTTATGATGGGGTCTCTTGTCCCAAGCTGCATCTGAGGTCATATGTCAGAAGAATTCAACCCCACACTGCTGACAAGAAGTTATGGATCCATTTTTTTCAAGAGAGCTTATCTGGAGCTCAGTTGGAGTGGTATTATCAGTTGGAGAGTGCTAACATCAGAGACTGGAATGATCTTGCTGAAGCTTTCTATAAGCAGTACCAATACAATGCTGACTTAGCCCCCACTCGCATGCAGCTTCAGAGCATGTCTATGGGTGCCAAAGAAAGTTTTAAAGAGTATGCTCAGAAGTGGAGAGATTTAGCTGGAAGAGTTCAACCCCCTTTGACTGACAGGGAATTGGTTGATATGTTCATGTGCACGCTGAATGGTCCATTCTACAGTCATCTCATTGGAAGCTCATCATCTGGATTCACTGAGTTGATCATGACAGGAGAGCGAGTAGAGAATGGTATAAAGAATGGTAAGATCCAAGTAGGTACTTCCTCATCAGGTGCTGCAAAGAAGCCTCCCACTGGGAAGAAAGAATCCAATGCTGTTTATGGTCAACCTGATCGTAACAGAAGACATCAGTCTATTAGTGCAGTGCATATTTCAAATCCAACTCCTGCAACAACAGAGCAGCCACAGGGAAACCAACAGAGGGCTAGAATGCAGTTCACGAAGATCAACATGTCAATGGCTCAGGCATTGCAACACTTGTTGAAAGCTGAACTTATTACTTTGAAAGAGGCTCCTCAGAATCCTAATGTTACCTCTCCCAGGTACAATCCCAATGCACGATGTGCATATCATTCAAACTGTCAGGGACATGATACTAATAACTGCTGGATCTTGAAGAATAAAATTCAAGATATGATTGATGCTGGAGAAATTGAGTTTGATCCTCCGGGTACTCCCAATGTGATTACTGCTCCAATGCCAAACCACGAGAAGACTGTCAATGCCATTGAGGAAGATCTGCATATCCATTCAGTTGATGAATTGACCACACCATTGTCTGTCATCAGAAAGAAGTTGGTGCAAACTGGGTTCTTTCCAGGTTGTCGTGAAGATTGTGTTTATTGTGAGTATAATCCAGAGAAGTGCTTCAGATTGAAAGACGGAATTCAGCGTCTCATGGATAAGTATACTATAGTGTTTGAAAGAAGACCTTCTTCTGTGGAGAGTATGGTAGATCATATTATGCAGGGTAAGAAGACTGAAGAGGTTGACATGGTTGACAAAGTACCAATAAGAATCACTTCAAAGGGTCCCATTAAAATCACTCATCAGGGTCCAATCAAAATTACTGCTGAAGGTCCCGTGAAAGTTGTTGCTGAAGCCAGAATAGCTCCTGTGGTCATTACTACTCCTGGTCCTATCCCATATACGTCTGACAAAGCTGTGCCTTGGCACTATGGGTCTGATGTTTACATCCATGGTGTTAAGCAGGAACCTTTAGCTGATGTGTCTGTTGACATTGATAATATTGCTGGATCTAGCAAGATCACTCGTAGTGGAAGAGTCTTCTCTCCTCCAGTTGCTTCTAAGAATGCAGTTACTCCTGCTGCTACTTCCACCACTGATGCTCGGGGCAAAGGTCCTGTTATTGAACCTGTATCTACTAATGTGCCAGCTGCTGATGACCTCTCTAAGCAGATGGAAGAAGTATTGAAAATCATTCGCAAGAGTGATTATGACATTGTTGATCAGTTGGGGCATACTCCCTCGAAGATTTCTATGCTATCCTTGTTGTTATGTTCTGAGGCTCATGCCAAGTCCTTGATCAAGTTTCTAAAGACTGCTCATGTACCCAATGCAATTTCTGTTGACCAATTTGAGAACTGTGTTGCCCACCTGACCTATGACAATGGGTTAGGGTTTTCTGATGCTGATTTGACTCCTGCCAAGAGGGATCATAACAGGGCCTTGCATATCTCAATTGAATGCAGGGGCACTACCCTGTCACATGTGCTGATAGACAATGGTTCCTCTTTGAATGTGTTGCCTAAGGAAGTTCTGAACAAACTGAGTCCTGAAGATGCTGTGCTGAAGCCCAGTAACATTGTGGTGAAGGCTTTTGATGGTTCTAGAAGAGTAGTACATGGGGAAATTGATCTTCCAATCAAAGTTGGCTCCCAGGTGTTTACTGCTACATTTTTTGTGATGGATATTCGTCCTTCATACTCTTGTCTGCTTGGTCATCCCTGGATCCATGGGGCAGGTGTTGTAACCTCTACATTACACCAAAAGTTGAGATATCCAGTGGATGGAAAGGTTGTTACTGTCTATGGAGAAGAAGAATACTTTGTCAGCCATGTAAACACTTTCAAGTATCTGGAAATGGAAGGTGAATACATTGAAACTCCGTGTCAGACATTTGAAGTGGTTCCCTGGGTTGTTAATGATTATGTAGCTCCTCCTGTTGTGAAGAAAGTTCCTGTGGTCACCAGAAAACCTCCAACAATGGCAATGGCTTCCCTCAATGATGCTAGAGCTGTGGTGGATGAAGGTGGTTGTACTATTTGGGGTCAGCTTCCTGATATCCCATACAAGTCTGACAAGTTTGGTTTGGGTTTCACTGCAGAGTCCCAGAAAGCTGTCCGTCGTGCTCGTACTGCTCGTATCACTAATCAAGGGGTTATGAAAGATCAGATCAATGTTGTGGGAGATCAAGATGAAGACTACAACTTGGATGCGTGGATTTTTCCTACCGTGGGTGCTGGACTCAATAATTGGAAAGTTGAAGATGTTATCCCTATCTCCTTTAGTCAGGAGTAAATACTATTATTGTGTTGTTACTTTTAAGTTTGTAATTTCTTGAACAATAAAACTTTCAAGCCATGTGCCTTACCCGGGGCACAATGGTGTGCTCGTTACGGGCTGTCATTTCATTTGCATACTTCATTCAATAAAATCAGTGGACGTTTCGTTTTCGTAAATATGGTGTTCCTTGTCTTTCTTTTCTTTTATTTTTGTTTTATCAGCTATGTGTTCTTACACACACCCACATCACTAAAATGCAGATCCTCATCCACTCTGGATCCTGTTGATAACAGTTCTACTATTGCCAATTATAATTTCGAGAATCCGATCTATCAAACTGAAGACGGAAATAAGGACGATTGTGAAATACCTGTAGAGCTTGCTAGGTTGTTACAACAAGAAGAGAAAGCTATACAGCCACATGAAGAGCCAGTCGAAGTTGTGAATTTGGGAACTGAAGAAAACAGAAAAGAGGTCAAGATAGGGGCTGATTTAGAGGACAGTGTCAAGAGCAGATTGATTCAGATGTTACGTGACTATGTGGAGATATTTGCTTGGTCTTATGAAGATATGCCAGGATTGGATACAGACATTGTGGTTCACCGTTTGCCAGTGAAAGAAGATTGTCGTCCAAAGAAGCAGAAGGTTCGTCGTATGCGTCCTGAAATGTCAGAAAAGATCAAGGCAGAGGTAATGAAACAGTTCAATGCAGGGTTCTTAGCAGTGACTTCTTATCCTCAGTGGGTTGCAAATGTGGTACCAGTTCCTAAGAAAGATGGTAAGGTACGTATGTGTGTAGACTACAGAGATTTGAACAAGGCTAGCCCTAAAGATGACTTTCCACTTCCTCATATTGACATTCTGGTAGACAACACTGCTCAGCATAAGGTATTCTCTTTTATGGATGGTTTCTCTGGTTACAATCAGATCAAGATGGCACCTGAAGACATGGAGAAGACAACATTTGTGACACAGTGTAACACGGTGGGAGAACTGACTTTAAACAATGTTGCGGATAGCAAGAGTCGCCACCGACTTTTATTTTATCCATAAGGAAAGGTTATAAAAGAACAGGAAAGACCTTAGAGATGTTTTTGGGTCCGGGGGGTAGGTTATGAAAAGGGAAGGTGTTAGCACCCTTTTCATCCATGGTTATCCATGGGCTCTTAGGTACTTAAGCTCACTTTAAATAGTTTTTTGAAAGTGTAGTGTGTGAATAGCAAAAATTTCAGAATAGTTTAATAATAATCCATGTAAGGATGTGTAAAAAACTTGTTTGAAAATTTGTTGGAAATTTGTTTAAGTGTGAAAAAGTTTTGAAGTGAGCAAGCACCTAGGAGTAACCTACCCTAATGTTTTTAAAGGTCTTTCTTATTCTTTATTCTTTCCTTTAGTAAGACTATCCCTACTATAATGGAGTAGGTAGTCCTTACTTTGGATGTTAAGGGACATGTGAGGGACAATTTGTTTTTGAAGGCAATGGTGGGGTGTAATAAGCACATATAAGGGACTATCATCATTGATTCGAAGGGACTCGGTCCGTAAAGGCAACCATAAGGAACTTTGATGATTTTCTTTCGAGGGACTTGCTTTATACACCCCACTTAACCATTATTCGTAGGCAACTTGAGGGATAACCTTAGGAAGTGAGACGGCGATTAAAATCGACTTACGTGTGTGACGTGTTTAATTTAATTATCTTTGATTAAAAATTATCTAAATTTATTTTAAATAACAAACATATTAACACTCCCTAATTACTAACCATAGCAATAATAACTAAAATAATTACAAGATTACAACCGAGAAACAATTACAAAATTATAATAATAATAAATAAAATAGCAAATTAGGCAATTAAAATATAAATAATAAAGGGGTTAGTGATAATAATAAATAATACTAACAAAATAATAAGCATAATTAGAATATAAATGGATTAGTAATAATAATAACAATTAGAAGTAATAGATAAGGTTAGAAACATAAAAATAGAATATAAATAATAATATGATTAGTAATAAGAATTAATTAAAAGATTAATAAAATTATAATAAGCAAAATTAGTAACAATATAATTAATAGTAATAATAAAAAACCAAAAATAAGATAAGAAGAAATTAACATGCATAACTAAATAATTTTTTAATTCATATACTAATTATTAAATTATTTTTCAAATGTATTATAATTACAAAATTTTAATTATTATGAACATATATATATATATTATAAGAAAAAGATAGGTTTTAAATATCATGTTAAAATTTAATTCTATTAATTATTATATTTACAAATTATTTTTAATCATATACAAAAAAAACATAATTATCCTAAATTAAATTATTTCTAAACATTAAAAGAAACTTAATTTGAATTACAAATATATTTACAAAATTTTATGAAAAATTATAATTATATTAGGAATTTAAAAAAAACAGAATTAAATTTTATTTAGAAAAATAGTTTAGGATTTGGAAAATTAGGGTTTTATATTTTTTAGGGTTTGAGAATTAGGGTTTATATATATACAAAAATTTATTTTTAATAATCACATAACATTATTTTAATTAATATAAACTATACAAATAAAATTTTAAATTAAAAAAAAAACAAGAGTTTTATATTTTTTTCTAGAAAATTATTTTAAGAGCAATTAGATTATATAATATATATACATATTATGATATAGAAAATAATAACATTTAAATTAATTAAATTAAATGAAAACAAGAAAATAAAAAAAAAGGAAGGAAGGAACCTGATGGGATTTGATCCCAGGACCTCTTACTTGCAGGCAGCAACAAGAACCACCAGGCCAGCCAGGCGCAGGTGAGAAAGAATGACGCATGGTTGTTTTTATGCCTTGTCTTTGAAAATTCCAGAAAAAAAATAAAAGAACAAAAGGCCTGGGGAGGTTTTGATCCCAGGACCTTATGTATGATAGCATGCGCGCGTTACCACCTGGCTGGGAGAGCCTTCCTGGCTTTTGAATGAGAATAACGCATAATATATGATATTCATTTAATCCCTGGAAAAAAAAGAAATAATATGATCAAAAGCCATGGATCGAACCCCTGCCCTTTGGTTTCACACGCCCAGGACCAAGCCAACAACCACTGGGACAACCACACAGTTGTGATAATAAATAACAAACACTCAATAAAATATTATGTGAATAATTTGAATTCCTTGAACGCGCGGGAGACTTCATCTTCAACCTCTCATCCTTCAGATTTTGCTGCGATTTCTCCTAGGACTTTTCCTGCGAAAACGAAACCCTAGCAAAACCTGTAAAACTCAACAAGCAACGAAACAGTATGATTTTGCAAAATTGAAACCAGCATCATGATCCAAACATTCACACGATCAATCCTATGTCTTTAAAATCAATTTATATCCACTTAATCGAAAATCCCCAAACTTAGGTCAAAACCCTAAAAATGGCTTCTCACGAATTAGGCATTGGTTCTTGAGTTTTCCTGCCCAGAATCAATCCATACAACACCATGAACATCATTAGACAATCAAAATTCATTTAAATGCAGTGAATTATGGTAATCGAAAAAGAAAAAATCAAGAACAAGGGTGGCTCGGGTTTAACAGTATGAGGCATATTGGATGCGTATGATGGATGATTTCACTTCATGGATGATCAAAGAACATGTCTATGTTCTCAATTTACCTTCTAAAGCTCTGAAACTCAAAAACCGATTCTTACTTTTGGATGGATTTTTGTGCTTTTGAACTTACCTCTAGGCTGCTGAATTTCGTGTATGAGGACTAGGGTTATGCTTAGTATATATGTGTGATGGATTTAGGTCAGAAACATTGATGTGTTGTGTGGATATTTGATCCAAAAAATATTCAAAAAGATCATTGTGTAAATTTCAAATATTTGATCATGAGTGCTTGCTATTTTGGGATAGTTCACATGATTTCATTCCTCTTTGACTCCAATCACCCTTTATGACTTTCTAGATTCAATCAAAAAAATATATTTTCATGTTTAATATTTTATTTAAATTTAAAATGATTTTAAATGTAATAAATCATAATAAATTAATTAAATAAAATAAAAAATATGAAAATATCATGGAAAATTCGTGCATGTTATTATTGTATGGGTTGGGTCATAATTTGGCCAGCCCATTTGGAGAAAATTGCTTTTAGGCCCCCTTTTTCAATATAAACCATCACCAAATTGCCCAACTTTGCAAGGACACATCTCCCTCAATTTTAAAGGTATGAGGGTGTTCTTGGACTTTTTGGAAATCTTGAAGAGTCCTCTAAACAACACCATTGGTTTCAGGTCCATACCATTTACCAATCTCAAGTTATGCCCTTTTGAAGTTGTTGACTTTTTGTTGACTTTTGAAATGACCTATAATGTCTTAGATCATATCTTTCAAATGAAGCATTTTTGGGCTTAACCTTCAACATCAAAGTTGTAGAGAATTCAATTTCCTTTAAAATGAGCTTTGGATGGAGACTTGGTGATGAAGTATGTGAAAGTTATGCTTGGTCAAAGTTCAGTTGACTTTTACTAAGGAAACCCTAATTTAGAAACTCCTGATTATTGATGATCTGGAATCTCCTTGATGAATCATGATCAATCCTTGATCAAATGATGAATTTTACTTCATATACTTGATGTTGGCAAAAAATCATGAAGTTTGACTTTGGTTTGACCACAGTTGACCTCAGTTTGACTTTTTAACTGCATTGACTGATTTTGACTTATCTGATCATCTGACTGAGCAAACTTTTGAGAAAAGTCTTGAAACTTGACATGGGGGTTCTTATACACATATAAGATGTTATAAAACTCACTTGAGGTATTGGAAGTCCATTTAGCCTGATTAAAGTCAAAACCCTAGTTATGGATGCCCTGCTTAGGAGGTGCATTGTCTGAGGGAATTGTCAACTTCTTTGACCAATTGTGAACTATGTGAACCTTGTGAATCTTCATAAAATGTCTTGTGATACCCATGGGAGGTATTGTGAAGCTTGTGAAGCTTGTGAACCTCATGAAGTGGCTTTGTAGACCTCATGAACCTTAGGAAAGCTTTGTAAACATTGTGAATCTTGTGAACCTTGTGAATCTTCAAGAAGCAACCTATGGACTTCATGAACCTCATGAAAGGTATTGTAGATGTTGAGAAGCTTGTGAACCTTGTGAACCTTCAAGAAGCAACCTATGGACTTCATGAACCTCATGAAAGGTCTTGAAAGCACTGTGGGACTTGTGAACCTTGTGAACCTTCATAAAGTAACTTGTGGACTTTATGAACTTCATGAAAGGTTATGCAAGTTGTTGAGAAAGCTTGTGAACCTTGTGAACCTTCAAGAAGTGACTTGTAGACTTCATGAACCTCATGAAAGGTTATATAAGCATTGAGAAACTTGTGAACCTTGTGAACCTTCTTAGCACACAAAGTCTTGTATTGTGAGGGCAAATTTTGGGGTGCAACAGCTGCCCCTGTTCAATTTTCTGAAACCTGAGGGGTTAGATTGGTATATTTGCCAGTCGTAACCTGGAAGGTTGAAGGGGATTGAACACAAAAGCCCAAAAATTTGCACTCACCAGTGCATTAGAGTGATATTGATGGTTAGTTGAACATGATTGAGTGGGCTTAAAGATGCCACTAGGGGAAAGCAGTCCAAAATATGGGTGTATGATGAAAGCTGTCAGGAGTCTGGAGTAATAATGATGTAGCAGCATGTCTTCAGGAGGATAGAGCAATCAATAGCTCTAAAGCAGTCTTGAAATAATAAGATGGCTTCAGGAGGATAGAGCAATGAATAGCTCTAAAGCAGTCTTGAAGTAATGATTTCAGGAGGATAGAGCAATGAATAGCTCTAAAGCAGTCTTGAAATAATAAGATGGCTTCAGGAGGATAGAGCAATGAATAGCTCTAAAGCAGTCTTGAAGTAATGAGATGGCTTCAGGAGGATAGAGCAATGAATAGCTCTAAAGCAGTCTTGAAGTAGTAAATATGATTTCAGGAGGATAGAGCAATCAATAGCTCTAAAGCAGTCTTGAAATAATAATGGCCTCAGGAGGATAGAGCAATGAATAGCTCTAAAGCAGTCTTGAAGTAGTAAATATGATTTCAGGAGGATAGAGCAATCAATAGCTCTAAAGCAGTCTTGAAATAATAATGTGATATGTCTTCAGGAGGATAGAGCAAATGAATAGCTCTAAAGCAGTCTTGAAGTAATGATGTGACTCCAGGAGGATAGAGCACTGATAACTCTAAAGCAGTCTTGAAGTAATAAGAAGCTTATCAGGAGGATAAAGTAACCCTGAGGTTACAATAAAGCAGTCCCAAATAAGCTCATCAGGAGGATAAAGTAACCCTGAGGTTACAATAAAGCAGTCCCAAAGATCATAAGTTTGTTTGTTGGATGATAAACCTGAAACAAGGTAGCATTCTGTATAATAATATTAGTTTATGCTTTATGTATGCATGTTTGATATGATGCACTTAGGTAATGTACTATATGTCTATGGATATATATGCTGTGGTATGATATAAATGATGTATGTATGATATGATACTGCCGGGAACGCCGGGATATCTTCGTATAACAACTGCTGGCCAGGGAAAATAAATCCCAATTCGTTGTTGAAGAATATATAACCCTCCGTCTGCTGGGGATAACAGGGTATAGATAACTTCCCGTATGCTGGGGATAGTAAGGTATAGATATAACCTCCCGTTGTTGGGGATAGTAGGGTATATATAACCTTCGTCTTCGTTTGATAGTAGGATAAGTGTAACATCCCGTCTTCGTTCATCGTACCCTTATTGGAAAGTAATTTCCCGTATATCCGTATGAGGATAAAAGAGATGGATATAAATTCCAGGGGAGATAAGACTTTATGAAGATGGATTATTCCTACTGATGGTTTGTAACTGTCTTGTAAAGGTGAACCGGCGAAGCTTCGTTGAAATCCTTCCCTCGTTCGTCCTTAGTAAATACTATTACTGCATTTTCATGCATTTCTGGTAAACATCAATCATATTAAAAGCATACATGCATTTCTGGTAAACATCAATCATATTCAAAGGCATACATACATTCAAACACAACCAATGGACGTTTCGCTTATGTAAATAGGGTAAAAGTAAATCTGGATTTAAAAGATGGAATTTATTTATATCAAAAAGTGACCCATACACGGGTAAGTTTGTACAAGGAGACATAAACCCTAGTAAGAGGATTTTGTCATAAAGTTTTACAAAAAAGGATCAGCTATGTGGGAAACAGTCCTATTGAGTTTCAATCCTACTATTGCCCTTCAAGTATCTCATCTTCTTGCTGTTGAGACGGAAATGATTGGATTGAGCTTTATCTGTTCGAGCTTGAATAAGTAGTACAAATGGTTGCAGTTTCATGGGTGATCCAAACGAGACATAGTCATACGCTTTAATCCCTAACTTTTGCCTGGATTGCCCTTTCAGGTTTTCAATCCATCGGGATACCCTTTTTTGCCCAAGCCGCCTTTTCAGGTTTTCGACTTGCCGGGTGTACATCTTTTCATATATATCCCTAATTTTTGCCCAAACCCTTTTGGTTTGCCGGGATGCCCTTATTTTTGCCTAGGCCTGTCAACCTAGCGGGTCTCTTTTTATGCGTAGTATTTTTTAACTATGTCTGCGTTTACAGGCTGTGGGAAGTCTTCACCATCCATTGTAGTCAGTATCATGGCACCTCCTGAGAACACTGTCTTGACTACAAATGGTCCTTCATATGTTGGAGTCCACTTGCCCCTAGGATCACCCTGTGGTAATATGATACGCTTGATTACCAAGTCACCAGCCTGATATACCTTTGGCTCAACCTTCTTGTTAAAAGCTTTGATCATTCGTTTCTGGTACATCTGGCCATGACAAACTGCTGCTAGCCTCTTCTCATCAATCAAATTTATCTGGTCAAGTCGAGTCTGAATCCACTCATCTTCATCCAAGCCTGCATCCTTCATAATTCTTAAGGAGGGAATCTGAACTTCAATGGGCAGAACTGCTTCCATACCATAGACTAAGGAGAATGGGGTTGCCCCTGTTGAAGTACGTATTGTAGTACGATAACCATGAAGAGCAAATGGTAACATCTCATGCCAATCCTTGTAAGTAACAGTCATCTTCTGTACAATTTTCTTAATGTTCTTATTAGCAGCTTCAACTGCCCCATTCATCTTTGGACGATACGGAGAAGAGTTGTGATGCTTAATCTTGAACTGCGTGCAGAGATCAGTAATCATAGTATTGTTCAGATTAGAGCCATTGTCAGTGATAATCCTTTCAGGGATGCCATACCTACATATGAGATTATTCTTAATGAACCGAGCCACAACATTCTTAGTCACAGATGCATATGAAGCTGCCTCCACCCACTTCGTGAAATAATCAATAGCAACCAGGATGAAACGATACCCATTAGAAGCAGTAGGCTTGATCTCACCAATCATATCAATGCCCCACATGGCAAAGGGCCAAGGAGCAGTCAACACATTCAATGGAGATGGAGGTACATGGACTTTATCAGCATAGATTTGACATTTGTGACAAGTTCTGGAGCGTTGATAGCAATCAGCTTCCATGGTAGACCAATAGTAACCTGCTCTCAAAATCTTCTTTGCCATGGTATGACCACTAGAATGAGTGCCAAAGGTCCCATCATGCATCTCTTCCATAATCTCAGTTGCTTCCTTCTTATCCACACAACGAAGCATAGTTGAATCATGATTACGCTTGTACAGAATCCCATTACTCAAGAAGAACTTAGCAGCAAACCTCTTCAGGAACTTCCTATCTTTGACAGATGCCCCTTCAGGGAATTCCTGAGCTTCAAGATATCTTTTCACTTCATAGAACCAAGGCTTATCCTCTGCCCCTTCAGTGTCAATCTCATTGCAGTATGCAGGCTTCTCAAATCTATCAATGGTAATCTTAGGAGCTTCATCATCCCAACTGATCTCAAACATAGATGCCATGGTGGCCAATGCATCTGCCAACTGATTCTCTCTTCGTGGAATGTGCTCAAAGGTAATCTCTTTGAAATGTGGGATCAAAGACAGCACATGCTCTCTGTAAGGAATGAGGTTGTCATGCTTGGTATCCCAATCTCCTTTAATCTGACTTACTACCAGGGCTGAATCTCCATACACATCAAGGAACTGAATCTTCATATCAATAGCAGCTTTAATACCCAGGATACATGCCTCATACTCAGCCATGTTATTGGTACAATGAAAACAAAGTCTGGCAGTAATCGGGGTATGACAACCTTCAGGGGAACTAATCACAACACCAACACCATTACCAAGTGCATTAGAGGCACCATCAAAAACCATAGTCCATCGGGATCCTTGTTCAGGTCCGTCATATTGTCCAGGTTCTTTGGTAATAATCATGATGTCTTCATCAGGGAACTCAAAATTCATTGACTGGTAATCATCTACTGCTTGATGAGCCAAATGATCAGCAACAACACTTCCCTTAATGGCCTTTTGAGTAGTGTACTGTATGTCATATTCTGTCAAGATCATTTGCCATCTTGCAATTCTCCCGGAGAGAGCAGGTTTCTCAAATATGTACTTGATTGGATCCATCTTTGAAATCAACAAGGTAATATGGGTCAACATATACTGTCTTAGTCGGCGAGCAGCCCATGCCAAAGCGCAGCAAGTTTTCTCGAGCAGTGAGTATCTTGTTTCACAGTCGGTAAACTTTTTGCTAAGGTAGTATATTGCCTGCTCTTTTCGACCAGACTCGTCATGTTGCCCCAACACACACCCCATTGAGTTGTCTAGCACTGTTAAGTACATAATCAAGGGTCTTCCATCAACTGGTGGCATCAAAATTGGTGGTTCTAGCAAATATCTCTTGATTTCATCAAAGGCAGTCTGACACTCATCATTCCATTCCATCACCTGATCTTTCTTCAATAACTTGAAGATTGGCTCACAGATGGTAGTTAGCTGGGAAATAAATCTTGCAATGTAATTCAAACGTCCCAAGAAACCTCTAACCTCCTTCTCAGTACGGGGAGCTGGCATCTCTCGTATAGCTTTCACTTTTGCAGGATCCACTTCAATACCTTTTCCACTGACAATGAAACCCAGGAGCTTTCCAGATCTAACTCCAAAGGTACACTTGTTTGGGTTCAGCCTCAACTTGTATTTCTTCAACCTCTCAAACAACTTGTGCAGATGATCAAGATGTTGCTCTTCATTCTGAGACCTGGCTATCATATCATCTACATATACTTCTATCTCATGATGAATCATATCATGAAATAAAGCTACCATAGCACGCTGATATGTTGCCCCTGCATTCTTCAAACCAAATGGCATTACCTTATAGCAAAAGGTGCCCCACTGTGTCACAAATGTTGTCTTCTCCATATCTTCAGGTGCCATCTTGATTTGATTGTAACCAGAGAAACCATCCATGAAAGAGAATACCTTATGCTGAGCAGTGTTGTCTACCAGAATATCAATATGAGGGAGTGGAAAGTCATCTTTGGGGCTAGCCTTGTTCAAATCTCTGTAGTCTACACACATACGTACCTTACCATCTTTCTTAGGAACTGGTACCACATTTGCAACCCACTGAGGATAAGAAGTTACTGCCAAGAACCCTGCATTGAACTGTTTCATTACCTCTGCCTTGATCTTTTCTGACATTTCAGGACGCATACGACGAACCTTCTGCTTCTTTGGACGACAATCTTCTTTCACTGGCAAACGGTGAACCACAATGTCTGTATCCAACCCTGGCATATCTTCATAAGACCAAGCAAAGATCTCCACATAGTTACGTAACATCTGAATCAACCTGCTCTTGACACCATCTTCTAAATCAGCCCCTATCTTAACCTCTTTTCTGTTTTCTTCAGTTCCCAGATTCACAACTTCGACTGGCTCTTCATGTGGCTGTATAGCTTTCTCTTCTTGTTGTAACAACCTAGCAAGCTCTACAGGTATTTCACAATCGTCCTCATTTCCGTCTTCAGTTTGATAGATCGGATTCTCGAAATCATAATTGGCAATAGTAGAACTGTTATCAACAGGATCCAGAGTGGATGAGGATCTGCATTTTAGTGATGTGGGTGTGTGTAAGAACACATAGCTGATAAAGCAAAAATAAAGAAAAAGAAAGACAAGGAACACAATATTTACGAAAACGAAACGTCCACTGATTTTATTGAATGAAGTATGCAAATGAAATGACAACCCGTAACAAGCACACCATTGTGCCCCGGGTAAGGCACATGGCTTGAAAGTTTTAATTGTTCCAGAAATTACAAATTTAAAAACATAACACAGTAATAGTATTTACTCCTGACTAAAGGAGATAGGGATAACATCTTCAGCTTTCCAATTATTGAGTCCAGCACCCACAGTAGGAAAAATCCATGCATCCAAGTTGTAGTCTTCATCTTGATCTCCCACAGCATTAATCACCCCTTGATTGGTGATACGAGCAGCACGAGCACGACGAACAGCCTTCTGAGACTCTGCAGTGAAACCCAAACCAAACTTGTCAGACTTGTATGGAATATCAGGAAGCTGACCCCAAATAGTACAACCACCTTCATCCACCACAGCTCTAGCATCATTGAGGGAGGCCATTGCCATTGTTGGAGGTTTTCTGGTGACAACAGGAACTTTCTTCACAGCAGGAGGAGCTACATAATCATTAACAACCCATGGAACCACTTCAAATGACTGACACGGAGTCTCAATGTATTCACCTTCCACTTCCAGATACTTGAAAGTGTTTACATGGCTGACAAAGTATTCTTCCTCTCCGAAGACAGTAACAACTTTTCCATTCACCGGATATCTCAACTTTTGATGTAATGTGGAGGTCACAGCACCTGCCCCATGGATCCAGGGACGACCAAGCAGACATGAGTACGAAGGACGAATATCCATCACATAGAATGTAGCAGTAAACACCTGAGAGCCAACCTTGATTGGAAGATCAATTTCCCCATGCACTACTCTTCTAGAACCATCAAAAGCCTTTACCACAATATTACTGGGCTTCAACACCGTATCCTCAGGACTCAGCTTATTCAGGACTTCTTTAGGCAACACATTCAGAGAGGAACCATTGTCTATCAGCACATGAGACAGGGTAGTGCCCCTGCATTCAATTGAAATATGCAAGGCCATGTTATGATCCCTCTTGGCAGGGGTCAAGTCAGCATCAAAAAATCCTAACCCATTGTCATAGGTCAGGTGAGCAACACAGTTTTCAAATTGGTCAACAGAAATTGCACTGGGTACATGAGCCATCTTCAGGAACTTGATCAATGACTTGGCATGAGCCTCAGAGCATAATAACAAGGACAGCATAGAAATCTTTGAGGGAGTATGCCCCAACTGATCCACAATGTCATAATCACTCTTGCGAATGATTTTCAATACTTCTTCCATCTGCTTAGAGAGATCATCAGCAGCTGGCACATCAGTAGATACAGGCTCAATAACAGGATCCTTGCCCCGAGCATCAGTGGTGGAAGTAACAGCAGGAGTAGCTGCATTCTTGGAAGTATCTGGAGGAGAGAAGACTCTTCCACTACGAGTGATCTTACTAGATCCAGCAATATTATCAATGTCAACGGGCACATCAGGCAAAGGCTCCTGCTTGACACCATGGATGTAAACATCAGACCCATAGTGCCAAGGCACAGCTTTGTCAGATGTATAAGGAATAGGACCAGGAGTGGTAATGATCAGAGGAGCCACTCTGGCTTCAGCAACAACTTTCACGGGACCTTCAGCAGTAATCTTGATTGGGCCCTGATGAGTGATTTTAATGGGACCCTTTGAAGTGATTCTTAGCGGTACTTTGTCAACCATGTCAACCTCTTCAATCTTATTACCCCGAGTCAGATGATCCACCATACTTTCTACAGATGCTGGTCTTCTTTCAAACACTATAGTATACTTATCCATGAGACGTTGAATCCCATCTCTCAAAATGAAGCAACTATCCGGCTTATAGGTACAATACAGACAATCTTCACGACAACCTGGAAAGATCCCAGCTTGTACTAACCTCTTTTTGATAACAGACAATGGTGTGCTCAACTCCATAACTGAATAGACATGCAGATCTTCATCAATATCTTCATCAATGGCGTTGACAATCTTCTCGTGATTTGGCATTGGAGCTGTAATCACATTTGGAGTACCTGGTGGATCAAACTCAATTTCTCCAGCATCAATCATATCTTGAATTTTGTTCTTCAAGACCCAGCAATTATTAGTATCATGTCCTGGACAGTTTGAATGATATGCACATCGTGCATTAGGATTGTACTTGGGAGATGTAACATTGGGATTCTGAGGAGCCTCCCTCAGGGTAATAAGTTTAGCCTTCAACAAGTGTTGCAATGCCTGAGCCATTGACATGTTGATCTTCGTGAACTGTCTTCTAGCCCTCTGTTGGTTGCCTTGAGGCTGTTCTGTTGGTGCAGGAGTTGGATTTGAAATATGAACTGCGCTAACAGACTGATGCCTTCTGTTACGATCAGGTTGACCATACACAACATTAGATTCTTTCTTTCCAGTGGGAGGCTTCTTTGCAGCACCTGATGAAGAAGTGCCCACTTGGATCTTACCACTCTTGATACCATTCTCTACCCGTTCTCCTGTCATGATCAACTCAGTGAAGCCAGATGATGAGCTTCCAATGAGATGACTGTAAAACGGACCATTCAGCGTACACATGAACATATCAACCAGCTCCCTGTCAGTCAAAGGGGGTTGAACTCTTCCAGCTAAATCTCTCCATTTCTGAGCATACTCCTTAAAGCTTTCTTTGGCACCCATTGACATGCTTTGAAGCTGCATGCGAGTGGGGGCTAAGTCAGCATTGTATTGATACTGCTTGTAGAAAGCTTCAGCAAGATCATTCCAGTCTCTGATGTTGACACTCTCTAACTGATAATACCACTCCAGCTGAGCTCCAGATAAGCTCTCTTGAAAGAAATGAATCCACAGTTTCTTATCAGCAGTGTGAGGTTGAATTCTTCTGACATACGACCTCAGATGCAGCTTGGGACAAGAGACCCCATCATAAACAACAAAGGTAGGGACCTTGAAACCAATGGGTATCACAACTCCAGATATCAAACTCAAATCCTCAAAATCCAGCCCAGATGATTTCTGTAATTCCATAGCATCCATTCTATCCACCAGCATCTTGAACTTGTCTTCATTAGGCTCATGGTAGTAATTAGCCTCAGAATCAGAGTCCCCCATAGTGTTGTGGAGACTGCCTCTCTCTTTCTCAGATTCCTCAGATTCATAGTCTTCAACCTCTTCCTTGGTCTTGACAGGACCTTTGAACCTTCTTCCCATGTTGAGCAACCCAGCAGACCTTCTAGTCTTCTTAGTCTTCTTGGCCAGCAGTGCCTTCAAATCATCTTGCCCCTTGGATAGGTTCAAGATCAGCTCTTGGAACTATGCATTCTGTGCCTGAAGATCCTTAACTGATTGTTCAAGTGCCATTGCTGAAATAAACAGCGAGAAGATGAGAAACCTGTGCACAATTATAAACCTGTGATGCAATGAAATGATATGGGAATGCATATGCAATGTTTTCAAGGACCGCAGGATTTAAATTTGCTTAAACACACAAGAAAGTAACTTTTTATTAATAATAACTTGTTTTGCCTTCTAGGCTTACAAAAATGGAAATGAAATAAGTACAAAAGATGGGGTTTTAAGTCTCCCATGGACGTTTCCTCTTTGTGTTGAGGTATGAGTTGAGGTTTCGTTCCTCGTGAAGTTGCTTTGTTAGTTCCAGGATTCTTGCTTGGCTTGCTTTGTAATGAGCCTCGAAAGTATCCCTTTGTTCCTTCAGTTGGATCCATGATCTCTGCAAGTCTTCCTTATCAGTAGGCATGTCTGGGTGAAGGATGGTATAAGCTGTATCTCCTTCAGCAACAGGTTCCATGGTAACTGGTAGGACAGCAGGATATGGCATCATGAGTGTCTGAGCACGAGATCGTACCCATCTGAGGTAAGCCTCCATAGGAATAGTGTACTTAGGCTCCAGTGTTTTGCTGTCAATCCTATTTACCTTTCCCCAAGCTCGTATGAATCTCTGACGGTAACCCTGAAGATCGTTGTCGTAATCAAACACAATGCCCTGAATCAACATGTCATGTGGACCATCGCTCCGGGCGTAACCAAACTGTCGTAAAGCTAGAGAGGGGTTGTAGGTGATGCCTCCTCTTATGCCTAGAAGTGGCACATTAGGAAACTCCCCACAACGGTCAATGATGGTGACATTCTCCATAGATCTGGAGCACCAATGGATGTCTGAGTGAGAAAGTGACATGATCCTCTTGGACCATCTGAACCCTTGCTCATTCTTCATTACTGAGCGAGGAAGGTGAGAAATAAACCACCTAGAAAGTAAAGGTATGCAGCACATCAAAGTTCCCCTTGCCCTTGTAGTACGGGTGTGAAGAGAATGTAGGATGTCTCCAAGCAATGTAGGCACTGGATTGTGACTCAGGAAGATGTTGATGGCATGAACATCTATGAACTGATCTGGATTGGGGAACAATACTAAGCCATATATCAGCAAGGCTAAGACCTCCTCAAAAGCATCATAGCTCATGGCCTTCAAGAACATTTGAGCCTTATCCATTAGCACCTTGGCAAGAATACCCTTGACTCCACTTCTTGTCTCTAGAACAATGTCAGACTTCTTCAGATGTAAGGCTGCAGCAATAACCTCTGGTTTAAGCTCCTTCTCCAAGCCTGTGAATGGTTTCTGATCAAGAACAGGGATACCCAGAAGTTTAGAGAACTCCTCCATGGTTGGAACTAACTGATAGTCAGGAAATGTAAAGCAATGGTGCTTAGGGTCAAAGAACTGAAACAGCACACTCATCATGTCTTCACTGAACCCTGAAGTAACTAGATCCAATAAGTGACCATGTCTCTTGTTGAACTGGGAATGATCAGGCATTTGGGAAACCAACTCTTTGAGCTTGGAAGGTATCCCTACAAAGTTGATCCTGATGGTGTTTCTACGAGCAGAAGCCATGACCTGCAACAAAGAACAAAAATAAATCCCTTGGTCCTTGAAATGGTTAGGGAAAATGATATGCTCATGATGCATGATGATGTCATGATGTTATGTTCAATCACAAACATGTGGCACACACAAACAAGTCACACCATAGCCCTAGGTTTAAAGGCTTGCATGAGGTTCAAAGGTAAGTACCCTCCCCTGAAGTTAGATGGTTCATCCTGTCCTACAAAAGTAACTGGGTTCTAAGGGATCTCAATATCATTGATCCTTCACAAGGGTGGTTGTTCAGAAGGCAACTTACTTGCCAACCAAAACCCTCCAAGTTCAAGATCTCAATGAGCGTAGTATCGAGTGTCAACCAACTTCAGTCTGCACCAAAGCCGGTTACCTCACTACTTTCTAAAGGCCAAGATGAGTTAACTAGGGTTCTAAAAGTTAGTTAATGCATTGACAACATATGGCAGCCTCAATATTATCCTCAACTTGACTTAAGGAATATAAGCACCAACCAAGAAGTCGCACTAACTATGGCTACCAGATCAACCGTATCGATATACGTCGTACAGTTTCCTTGGTCTATTGCCATTTACCTAAGGTACACTAGATCCGGGTTAGGACCTTTCACACATAAGAGCACCCCAACAAGTAATATAAAACAAACAAGGCAAACAATTTAAAGTGATCTTAATTCCTAAGGGTACCCCTCTTAAAATAGATCCCCAGCAGAGTCGCCAGTTCTGTAACACGGTGGGAGAACTGACTTTAAACAATGTTGCGGATAGCAAGAGTCGCCACCGACTTTTATTTTATCCATAAGGAAAGGTTATAAAAGAACAGGAAAGACCTTAGAGATGTTTTTGGGTCCGGGGGGTAGGTTATGAAAAGGGAAGGTGTTAGCACCCTTTTCATCCATGGTTATCCATGGGCTCTTAGGTACTTAAGCTCACTTTAAATAGTTTTTTGAAAGTGTAGTGTGTGAATAGCAAAAATTTCAGAATAGTTTAATAATAATCCATGTAAGGATGTGTAAAAAACTTGTTTGAAAATTTGTTGGAAATTTGTTTAAGTGTGAAAAAGTTTTGAAGTGAGCAAGCACCTAGGAGTAACCTACCCTAATGTTTTTAAAGGTCTTTCTTATTCTTTATTCTTTCCTTTAGTAAGACTATCCCTACTATAATGGAGTAGGTAGTCCTTACTTTGGATGTTAAGGGACATGTGAGGGACAATTTGTTTTTGAAGACAATGGTGGGGTGTAATAAGCACATATAAGGGACTATCATCATTGATTCGAAGGGACTCGGTCCGTAAAGGCAACCATAAGGAACTTTGATGATTTTCTTTCGAGGGACTTGCTTTATACACCCCACTTAACCATTATTCGTAGGCAACTTGAGGGATAACCTTAGGAAGTGAGACGGCGATTAAAATCGACTTACGTGTGTGACGTGTTTAATTTAATTATCTTTGATTAAAAATTATCTAAATTTATTTTAAATAACAAACATATTAACACTCCCTAATTACTAACCATAGCAATAATAACTAAAATAATTACAAGATTACAACCGAGAAACAATTACAAAATTATAATAATAATAAATAAAATAGCAAATTAGGCAATTAAAATATAAATAATAAAGGGGTTAGTGATAATAATAAATAATACTAACAAAATAATAAGCATAATTAGAATATAAATGGATTAGTAATAATAATAACAATTAGAAGTAATAGATAAGGTTAGAAACATAAAAATAGAATATAAATAATAATATGATTAGTAATAAGAATTAATTAAAAGATTAATAAAATTATAATAAGCAAAATTAGTAACAATATAATTAATAGTAATAATAAAAAACCAAAAATAAGATAAGAAGAAATTAACATGCATAACTAAATAATTTTTTAATTCATATACTAATTATTAAATTATTTTTCAAATGTATTATAATTACAAAATTTTAATTATTATGAACATATATATATATATATTATAAGAAAAAGATAGGTTTTAAATATCATGTTAAAATTTAATTCTATTAATTATTATATTTACAAATTATTTTTAATCATATACAAAAAAAACATAATTATCCTAAATTAAACTATTTCTAAACATTAAAAGAAACTTAATTTGAATTACAAATATATTTACAAAATTTTATGAAAAATTATAATTATATTAGGAATTTAAAAAAAACAGAATTAAATTTTATTTAGAAAAATAGTTTAGGATTTGGAAAATTAGGGTTTTATATTTTTTAGGGTTTGAGAATTAGGGTTTATATATATACAAAAATTTATTTTTAATAATCACATAACATTATTTTAATTAATATAAACTATACAAATAAAATTTTAAATTAAAAAAAAAACAAGAGTTTTATATTTTTTTCTAGAAAATTATTTTAAGAGCAATTAGATTATATAATATATATACATATTATGATATAGAAAATAATAACATTTAAATTAATTAAATTAAATGAAAACAAGAAAATAAAAAAAAGGAAGGAAGGAACCTGATGGGATTTGATCCCAGGACCTCTTACTTGCAGGCAGCAACAAGAACCACCAGGCCAGCCAGGCGCAGGTGAGAAAGAATGACGCATGGTTGTTTTTATGCCTTGTCTTTGAAAATTCCAGAAAAAAAATAAAAGAACAAAAGGCCTGGGGAGGTTTTGATCCCAGGACCTTATGTATGATAGCATGCGCGCGTTACCACCTGGCTGGGAGAGCCTTCCTGGCTTTTGAATGAGAATAACGCATAATATATGATATTCATTTAATCCCTGGAAAAAAAAGAAATAATATGATCAAAAGCCAGGGATCGAACCCCTGCCCTTTGGTTTCACACGCCCAGGACCAAGCCAACAACCACTGGGACAACCACACAGTTGTGATAATAAATAACAAACACTCAATAAAATATTATGTGAATAATTTGAATTCCTTGAACGCGCGGGAGACTTCATCTTCAACCTCTCATCCTTCAGATTTTGCTGCGATTTCTCCTAGGACTTTTCCTGCGAAAACGAAACCCTAGCAAAACCTGTAAAACTCAACAAGCAACGAAACAGTATGATTTTGCAAAATTGAAACCAACATCATGATCCAAACATTCACACGATCAATCCTATGTCTTTAAAATCAATTTATATCCACTTAATCGAAAATCCCCAAACTTAGGTCAAAACCCTAAAAATGGCTTCTCACGAATTAGGCATTGGTTCTTGAGTTTTCCTGCCCAGAATCAATCCATACAACACCATGAACATCATTAGACAATCAAAATTCATTTAAATGCAGTGAATTATGGTAATCGAAAAAGAAAAAATCAAGAACAAGGGTGGCTCGGGTTTAACAGTATGAGGCATATTGGATGCGTATGATGGATGATTTCACTTCATGGATGATCAAAGAACATGTCTATGTTCTCAATTTACCTTCTAAAGCTCTGAAACTCAAAAACCGATTCTTACTTTTGGATGGATTTTTGTGCTTTTGAACTTACCTCTAGGCTGCTGAATTTCGTGTATGAGGACTAGGGTTATGCTTAGTATATATGTGTGATGGATTTAGGTCAGAAACATTGATGTGTTGTGTGGATATTTGATCCAAAAAATATTCAAAAATATCATTGTGTAAATTTCAAATATTTGATCATGAGTGCTTGCTATTTTGGGATAGTTCACATGATTTCATTCCTCTTTGACTCCAATCACCCTTTATGACTTTCTAGATTCAATCAAAAAAATATATCTTCATGTTTAATATTTTATTTAAATTTAAAATGATTTTAAATGTAATAAATCATAATAAATTAATTAAATAAAATAAAAAATATGAAAATATCATGGAAATTTCGTGCATGTTATTATTGTATGGGTTGGGTCATAATTTGGCCAGCCCATTTGGAGAAAATTGCTTTTAGGCCCCCTTTTTCAATATAAACCATCACCAAATTGCCCAACTTTGCAAGGACACATCTCCCTCAATTTTAAAGGTATGAGGGTGTTCTTGGACTTTTTGGAAAGCTTGAAGAGTCCTCTAAACAACACCATTGGTTTCAGGTCCATACCATTTACCAATCTCAAGTTATGCCCTTTTGAAGTTGTTGACTTTTTGTTGACTTTTGAAATGACCTATAATGTCTTAGATCATATCTTTCAAATGAAGCATTTTTGGGCTTAACCTTCAACATCAAAGTTGTAGAGAATTCAATTTCCTTTAAAATGAGCTTTGGATGGAGACTTGGTGATGAAGTATGTGAAAGTTATGCTTGGTCAAAGTTCAGTTGACTTTTACTGAGGAAACCCTAATTTAGAAACTCCTGATTATTGATGATCTGGAATCTCCTTGATGAATCATGATCAATCCTTGATCAAATGATGAATTTTACTTCATATACTTGATGTTGGCAAAAAATCATGAAGTTTGACTTTGGTTTGACCACAGTTGACCTCAGTTTGACTTTTTAACTGCATTGACTGATTTTGACTTATCTGATCATCTGACTGAGCAAACTTTTGAGAAAAGTCTTGAAACTTGACATGGGGGTTCTTATACACATATAAGATGTTATAAAACTCACTTGAGGTATTGGAAGTCCATTTAGCCTGATTAAAGTCAAAACCCTAGTTATGGATGCCCTGCTTAGGAGGTGCATTGTCTGAGGGAATTGTCAACTTCTTTGACCAATTGTGAACTATGTGAACCTTGTGAATCTTCATAAAATGTCTTGTGATACCCATGGGAGGTATTGTGAAGCTTGTGAACCTTGTGAACCTCATGAAGTGGCTTTGTAGACCTCATGAACCTTAGGAAAGCTTTGTAAACATTGTGAATCTTGTGAACCTTGTGAATCTTCAAGAAGCAACCTATGGACTTCATGAACCTCATGAAAGGTATTGTAGATGTTGAGAAGCTTGTGAACCTTGTGAACCTTCAAGAAGCAACCTATGGACTTCATGAACCTCATGAAAGGTCTTGAAAGCACTGTGGGACTTGTGAACCTTGTGAACCTTCATAAAGTAACTTGTGGACTTTATGAACTTCATGAAAGGTTATGCAAGTTGTTGAGAAAGCTTGTGAACCTTGTGAACCTTCAAGAAGTGACTTGTAGACTTCATGAACCTCATGAAAGGTTATATAAGCATTGAGAAACTTGTGAACCTTGTGAACCTTCTTAGCACACAAAGTCTTGTATTGTGAGGGCAAATTTTGGGGTGCAACACACAGTGGGACACTTTTTGCTATAAGGTGATGCCATTTGGTTTGAAGAATGCAGGGGCAACATATCAGCGTGCTATGGTGGCTTTGTTTCATGATATGATTCATCATGAGATAGAGGTATATGTGGATGATATGATAGCTAGATCCCAGAATGAAGAGCAACATCTTGATCATTTGCATAAATTGTTTGAGAGGTTGAAGAAATACAAGTTGAGATTGAATCCAAACAAGTGTACTTTTGGAGTTAGATCTGGAAAGCTCTTGGGTTTTATTGTCAGTGGAAAAGGTATTAAAGTGGATCCTGCAAAAGTGAAAGCTATACGAGAGATGCCAGCTCCCCGTACTGAGAAGGAGGTTAGAGGTTTCTTGGGACGTTTGAATTACATTGCAAGATTTATTTCCCAATTAACTGCCATCTGTGATCCAATCTTCAAGTTGTTAAAGAAAGATCAGGTGATGGAATGGAATGATGAGTGCCAGACTGCCTTTGATGAAATCAAGAGATATCTGCTGGAACCACCAATTTTGATGCCACCAGTTGATGGAAGACCCTTGATTATGTACTTAACAGTGTTAGACAACTCAATGGGGTGTGTGTTGGGGCAACATGACGAGTCTGGTCGAAAAGAGCAGGCAATATACTACCTTAGCAAAAAGTTTACCGACTATGAAACAAGATACTCACTGCTCGAGAAAACTTGCTGCGCTTTGGCATGGGCTGCTCGCCGACTAAGACAGTATATGTTGACCCATACTACCTTGTTGATTTCAAAGATGGATCCAATCAAGTACATATTTGAGAAACCTGCTCTCTCCGGAAGAATTGCAAGATGGCAAATGATCTTGACAGAATACGACATACAGTATACTACTCAGAAGGCCATTAAAGGAAGTGTTGTTGCTGATCATTTGGCTCATCAAGCAGTGGATGATTATCAGTCAATGAGTTTTGAGTTTCCTGATGAAGACATTATGATTATTACCAAAGAACCTGGACAATATGACGGACCTGAACAAGGATCCCGATGGACTATGGTTTTTGATGGTGCCTCTAATGCACTTGGTAATGGCGTTGGTGTTGTGATTAGTTCCCCTGAAGGTTGTCATACCCCGATTACTGCCAGACTTTGTTTCTATTGTACCAATAACATGGCTGAGTATGAGGCATGTATCCTGGGTATTAAAGCTGCTATTGATATGAAGATTCAGTTCCTTGATGTGTATGGAGATTCAGCCCTGGTAGTAAGTCAGATTAAAGGAGATTGGGATACCAAGCATGATAACCTCATTCCTTACAGAGAGCATGTGTTGTCTTTGATCCCACATTTCAAAGAGATTACCTTTGGACATATTCCACGAAAAGAGAATTAGTTGGCAGATGCATTAGCCACTATGGCATCTATGTTTGAGATCAGCTGGGATGATGAAGCTCCCAAAATTACCATTGATATATTTGAGAAGCCTGCGTACTGTAATGAGATTGACACAGAAGGAGCAGAGGAGAAGCCTTGGTTCTATGAAGTGAAAAGATATCTTGAAGCTCAGGAGTTTCCTGAAGGGGCATCTGTCAAAGATAGGAAGTTCCTGAGAAGGTTTTCTGCTAAGTTCTTTTTGAGTAATGGCATTCTGTATAAACGCAATCATGATTCAACTTTGCTTCGTTGTGTGGATAAGAAGGAAGCAATTGAGATTATGGAAGATATGCATGATGGGATCTTTGGCACTCATTCTAGTGGTCATACTATGGCAAAGAAGATTTTGAGAGCAGGTTACTATTGGTCTACCATGGAAGCTGATTGCTATCAACACTCCAGAACATGTCACAAATGTCAAATCTATGCTGATAAAGTCCATGTACCTCCATCACCATTGAATGTGTTGACTGCTCCTTGGCCCTTTGCCATGTGGGGCATTGATATGATTGGTGAGATCAAGCCTACTGCTTCTAATGGGCATCGTTTCATTCTGGTTGCTATTGATTACTTCACGAAGTGGGTAGAGGCAGCTTCATTTGCATCTGTTACTAAGAATGTTGTGGCTCGGTTCATTAAGAATAATCTCATATGTAGGTATGGCATCCCTGAAAGGATTATCACTGACAATGGCTCTAATCTGAACAACACTATGATTACTGATCTCTGCACGCAGTTCAAGATTAAGCATCACAACTCTTCTCCGTATCGTCCAAAGATGAATGAGGCAGTTGAAGCTGCTAATAAGAACATTAAGAAGATTGTACAGAAGATGACTATTACTTACAAGGATTGGCATGAGATGTTACCATTTGCTCTTCATGGTTATCGTACTACAATACGTACTTCAACAGGGGCAACCCCATTCTCCTTGGTCTATGGTATGGAAGCAGTTCTACCCATTGAAGTTCAGATTCCCTCCTTAAGAATTATGAAGGATGCAGGCTTGGATGAAGATGAGTGGATTCAGACTCGACTGGATCAGTTAAATTTGATTGATGAGAAGAGGTTAGCAGCAGTTTGTCATGGCCAGATGTACCAGAAAAGGATGATCAAAGCTTTTGATAAGAAGGTTAAGCCAAAGGTATATCAGGCTGGTGACTTGGTAATCAAGCGTATCATATTACCACAGGGTGATCCTAGGGGCAAGTGGACTCCAACATATGAAGGACCATTTGTAGTCAAGACAGTGTTCTTAGGAGGTGCCATGATACTCACTACAATGGATGGTGAAGACTTTCCACAGCCTGTAAACGCAGACATAGTTAAAAAATACTACGCATGAAAAGAGACCCGCTAGGTTGACAGGCCTAGGAAAAAATAAGGGCATCCCGGCAAACCAAAAGGGTTTGGGCAAAAATTAGGGATATATATAAAAAGATGTACACCCGGCAAGTCGAAAACCTGAAAAGGCGGCTTGGGCAAAAAAGGGTATCCCGGTGGATTGAAAACCTGAAAGGGCAATCCAGGCAAAAGTTAGGGATTAAAGCGTATGACTATGTCTCGTTTGGATCACCCATGAAACTGCAACCAGTTGTACTACTTACTCAAGCTCGAACAGATAAAGCTCAATCCAATCGTTTCCGTCTCAACAGCAGAAGATGAGATGCTTGAAGATAATGGCAATAGTAGAATTGAAACTCAATAGGATTGTTTCCCACATAGCTGATTTTCTCTGTTTTGTAAAAACTTTATGACAAAATCCTCTTACTAGGGTTTATGTCTCCTTGTACAAACTTACCCGTGTATGGGTCACTTTTTGATATAAATAAATTCCATCTTTTGAATCCAGATTTACTTTTACCCTATTTACATAAGCGAAACGTCCATTGGTTGTGTTTGAATGTATGTATGCTTTTGAATATGATTGATGTTTACAAGAAATGCGTGTATGCTTTTAATATGATTGATGTTTACCAGAAATGCATGAAAATGCAGTAATAGTATTTACTAAGGACGAACGAGGGAAGGATTTCAACAAAGCTTCGCCGATTTATCTTTACAAGAAAACTACAAAACCCTCAGTAGGACGAATCCATCTTCACAAAGTCTTATCTCCCCTGGAATTTATATCCATCTCTTTTATCCTCATACGGATATTCGGGAATCTACTTTCCAATAAGGGTACGACGAACGAAGACGGGAAGTTATATCTACCCTACTATCAAACGAAGACAAAGGTTATATATACCTTGCTATCCCCAGCAGACGGGAGGTTATATATACCTTGCTATCCCCAGCATACGGAAGGTTATGTATATTATCAAACAAGACGGGAACAAGATCCTCATATTCCTCAACAATGAATCGGGATTTATTTTCCCTGGCCAGCAGTTGTTATACGAAGATATCCAGACGCTTCAGGCAGCATCATATCATACATACATCATTTACATCATACCCTAACATACATATCCATAAATACACAGTACATTTACTTAGGTGCATCATGCTATGCATGCATACATATAACATAAACTAACATTCTCCTTGCAGGATAGTTACATGCAGATAAAACAGCATCAACAATTTACAACAGGTCAGAAATGATCCATACACTACTCAAGATGTCCTCGAATAGCAGGCAAACGGTCTGTAAAAAGATCCATTCCCTGGTTCAAGACTTTTTCAGAAGAACAAATCCTGACGTTCTTTTGACCCTTAAGAGCAAATCCTGACGCTCTTTTGGCCCCTTGTTCAAGATACTTTTTCAGAAGAACAAATCCTGACGTTCTTTTGACCCTTAAGAGCAAATCCTGACGCTCTTTTGGCCCCTTGTTCAAGATACTTTTTCAGAAGAACAAATCCTGACGTTCTTTTGACCCTTAAGAACAAATCCTGATGTTCTTTTAGCCCCTTGAATAGCAGGAAAACGGTCTATACAAAGATCCATTCCCTGGTTCAAGATATTTTTCAGAAGAACAAATCCTGACGTTCTTTTGACCTTGGAGAGTAGGCAAACGGTCTGTAATAGATCTATTCCCTAATCCAAGATATTTCCAGAAGAGATAATCGTCACGAAGATTTATTTCTACTATTCTATTCAACAAATTCAAACGATTCAGAGACGGCCTATACGAAGACCTAGTACTGAGATCCAGTATCAACATAAAGCTATCACCACATCCAGTTCTTTAGATGGCGTCTCTAAGCCCATCTCCAATTCTTCCAAGTGGCATCTTCAAGCCCACTCAAGCATATACAACCAAATATCAATATCATTCTATGCACTGGTGAGTGCAAATTTTTGGGCTTTTGTGTTTAATCCCCTTCAACCTTCCAGGTCACGACTGGCAAATATACCAATCTAACCCCTCAGGTTTCAGAAAATTGAACAGGGGCAGCTGTTGCACCCCAAAATTTGCCCTCACAATACAGGACTTTGTGTTCTAAGAAGGTTCACAAGGTTCACAAGTTTCCCAATGCTTTCAATACCTTTCATGAGGTTCATGAAGTCTACAAGTTACTTTATGAAGGTTCACAAGGTTCACAAGTTTCTCAATGTTTATATAACCTTTCATGAGGTTCATGAAGTCTACAAGTTACTTCTTGAAGGTTCACAAGGTTCACAAGATTCACAATGTTTACATAACCTTTCATGAGGTTCATGAGGTCTACAAAGTCACTTTATGAGGTTCACAAGGTTCAAAAGCTTCACAATACTTCCCATGAGTATCACAAGACATGCTATGATGATTCACAAGGTTCACAAAGTTCACAATGGGTCAGAAGAGTTGACAATTCCCTCAGACAATGCACCTCCTAGGCAGTGCATCCAAAACTAGGGTTTTGACTTTAATCAGGCTAAATGAACTTCCAAGACTTCAAGTGAGCTTCATAACATCTTATATGTGGGTAAGAACCCCCATGACAATTTTCAAGACTTTTCTCAGAAGTTTGCTCAGTCAGATGATCAGATAAGTCAAAATCAGTCAATGCAGTTAGAAAGTCAAACTGAGGTCAATTGTGGTCAAACCAAAGTCAAACTTCATGATTTTTTGCCAACATCAAGTATATGAAGTAAAATTCATCATTTGATCAAGGGTTGATCATGATTCATCAAGGAGATTCCAGATCATCAAGAATCGGGAGTTTCTAAATTAGGGTTTCCTTAGTAAAAGTCAACTGAACTTTGACCAGCCATAACTTTCACATACTTCATCACCAAGTCTCCATCCAAAGCTCCTTTTGAAGGAAATTGAATTCTCTACAACTTTGTGTCTCACAAGCCAAGCCCAAAAATGCTTCATTTGGAAGGTATGAGCTAAGACATTATAGGTCCTTTTGAAAGTCAACAAAAAGTCAACAACTTCAAAAGGGCATAACTTGAGATTAGTAAATGATATGGACATGAAACCAGTGTGGTTGTTTAGAGGACTCTTCAAGCTTTCCAAAATGTCCAAGAACACCCTCATAGCATTAAAATTGAAGGATATGTGCCCTTGCAAAGTTGGGAAATTTTGAGTTGGTTTATGATGAAAAAGGAGGTCTAGAACCAATTTCTTCCAAATGGGCTTGTCAAATTATGATCCAATCTATACAATAGCACTATGCACGACCCAAACAATTAAAAATTAGAATTTTTATTATTTTATTTTTATTTATTTTGATTTAATTCATTAAAAATCATTTTAAATAAAAATAAAATATGAAAATGTAATATTTGATGGAGATTGAGTTTCTAGAAGATCTTAAATGATGATTGGAGTTGAAAGGGAAGGAAATCATAAGATTGATCCAAAAATAGTAAGCCTTCATACACAAATATTTGAATTTTAAGACATGATCTTTTTCAATCTTCAAATATCAAAATTTCTACACAACCATTCAATGTTATGACCTAAATTCATTCACATATAAATACTAAACTCAACCCCATTGCATTGACACGAATTCTCTGCCTCCAAGGTAAGCTTCACAAATTGAAAAATCCTCCAAAAACTCACATTCGGATTTTGAATTCCAGGACTTTAGAAGGTAAAACAAAGACATGGCAAGCTTCATTGGACATCACTGATCATGAATCATCATTCATATGCATCAATATCATGCCATATTGCTCAATCCGAAGCTATCTTGTTCTTAAAAATATTTTTTTCGATTCCATTAATTCTTGGCTTTTCATTGAATTTTGCTTGGCTAATCTTGTTTATCATGTGATGTAGAACGTTTCTGGGCAAGAAAATCAAAGAAACCATGGCTAATCCGTGAAACGCCATTGTTAGGGTTTGGACCTAGGTTTAGGGACTTCTGATTTAAGGAATATAAATGGATTCTAAAAACATAGAATGAATCGCATGAATGTCTGGATCATATTGTTGTGTTTAATTTTGTGAAATTGTATGGTTTTGTTGGTCATTGATTTTTGTAGGTTTTGCTGCCATGGTGTTTTCGCAGGAAAAATGGTAGAGTAATTCGCAGCAAATTTCATAGGTACACTGAAGAAGATGAAGCTGGTTTGGCGCGGATTTTATATTTGAAATTTTGTTTTAAAATATTATCTTATTATTCTGGATATTTATCACCACATGTTGTGTGGTCCAGTGGAAAGTGGCGTGTGTGTTTGGCTGCAAGACCTGTGTTCGAATCCTGCCTTGTACCATTATTTTTCTATTTTTTTCAGGTTACAAAGGAAACTTAATATATTATGTTATATTGCCATTCAAATATCAGATGGGCTCTTCCAGCCAGGTGGTCATGCGCGCGTTTGAGTATTCATAAGGTCCTGGGTTCAATCTTCCCCCAGGCCTTTTGTTTTTCACTTATTTTTTCTGATTATTGATTTAAAAGAACAAAACAACATGGAGGTCATCATCCTTGCACCAACCAGCGCATGGCCCAGTGGTAGGGCATGGGTATTGTGAACAAAGCCTCTTGGGTTCAAATCCCAGCCAGGTTTGTTTTGTCATTTTTATTTTATTTTTGTTTTGTTTAATTTTATTTAATTGATTTAAGTTTTATTAATAATTATATATCATAAAAAATAATTCTATAAAATATATATTCAATGTTTTCTAATATTCAGAAATTATTTTGTAATTCAAAAATTATTTTCTTTATTATGTAATTAAATTGAGATATATGTACATTTAGTAAAATAAATTTTGTATATTATATTATAAACCCTAAAAAATATATTCTAAATGAACCCTAATTTTGTAAAACCCAATTTTATTTTTCTAAATAATTTTTATTTTCTAATTCTTAATATAATTATTATGTATATATTTATTTAATATAACTTTTGTAAATATAATGATTAATAAAATTAAATCTCGTAAATATAATACTTAATATAAAATTTTGTAAATATGATTAATTTTTGTAAATGGAATCTTTAAATATAATTATAACCTATTTTCTTATATATAATATGTAATTTTTTTTTTTAATTTGTTTATAACCTAAATTATATATAAATAATTTTTAATATGTGTTTAGAAACAATTAAACCTATAATAATTTAATTTTGTAATTATAAATAATTTAATAATTTGTACATAAATTAAAATATTACCATAACCCTTTAATTGTTCATATTTTTAAATAAATGTTTATATTAAAATGTAATTTCGTGTTCATCATGTTATTATAATATTTTTGCTAATTCTATTTATTTTAATTATTGTTATTATTACTAACCATATTATTATTAATATTAATTTTTGCTTATTATTATTTCACTAACCTTATTTAATTTTTTTATTATTATTACTAACCCCTATTATTGCTTATTTATTTATTTTTGCCTATTATTTATATTTTGCTTAATTGCTTATTATAATTATGTAATTGCTCCTTGGTGTAAATTTTGTAAATATGTAATTTATTTAATTTTTATGCTATGGTTAGTAATTTAGGGAGTGTAAACATGTATTCAATTTAAAATAAAATTTAGATCACTTTAATTATAATATAAATATAAATTAAACACTCACACACGTAAGTCGATTTTTAATCGCCATCTCACATTTCTAAGGCTATCCCTCAATGTTGCCTAATCATAAGGTCAAGTGGGGTGTATAAAGCAAGTCCCTTAAAAGAAAAATCATCAAGTCCCTAATGGTTGCCTTTAAAGATCAAGTCCCTTTTCGAATAATGATGATAGTCCCTCCTAAATGCTTAATACACCTCACAGTTGCCTTCATAAACAGATGTCCCTCACATGTCCCTCACATCCAAGGTAATGACTACCTATTCCTTAATAATAGGGATAGTCTTACCACTTAAAGGATAAAGAACAGAAAAGACTTAAATTTTAGGGTAGGTACCTCCTAGTTGCTTGCTCACTCCATTCAAAATTTTTCAAACACTTAACAAATTTCAAACAAATTTTCAAACACAGGTTTTTACGCATCCGTACATGGATCATTATTAACTCATATGAAAATTTTCTATTCACACACTACACATTTTCAAAAACAATTCAAAGTGAGCTAAGTAACTAAGAGCCCATGGATAACCATGGATGTAAAGGGTGCTAACACCTTCCCTTTACATAACCTACCCCCCGGACCCAAAAATCTTTTAAAAGGTCTTTCCTGTTCTTTTATGCCTTTCCTTTGGATAAAATAAAAGTCGGTGGCGACTCTTGCTATCCGCAACATAACTAAAGTCAGTTCTCCCACCGTGTTACAGTATGTACTGGAGAAAGCAAGTTGTACCGTCTTATTGGCTTGTCAGCTAGAGTCTACAAGATTGAAACTCTCAAGAAAGGTTGGTATGCTCTATGAATAATTTCTATCAATGAACATATTAGTACAGAACCTCATGAATACTCAAAGGTTAAACAAGATACACATTGGATTCAGAATATCACTACAACAAAAATGACATTTAACAACGCACCTTAGACAGCGCTTTCTTAAGGAAGCGTTTTCTAAGGTTAAAATTAATAGCAAACACGGAAACTGTTCAAAAAAAATTAAAAAAGCGCTGTTAAAAGTCCTACCTTAGACAACGCTTTTGAAAAAGCGCTTTCTAAGGTAGGCCTTAGACAACGCTTTTATAAAGCGTTAAAGGTAGGCCTTAGACAACGCTTTGTCAAAAGCGCTGTCTAAAGTCTTTAAATTTTAAAAAAAAATTAAAACAAAAGCGGTGTCTAAGGCCTACCTTAGAAAACGCTTTTATCAAAAGCGCTATCTAAGGTCTAATTATATTAAAATTATACATATCTATTTTCATTTCTTCCTTTCCGTCTCTTTTGCGAACGACGAACAGAAATCACCATTTTCGCCCTAACGAGCTTCAACAGTCTTACCTCCACCGTCGTCCACCAGATTCTACCTCCGTGAAGTCCACCGTCGTCCTCCGTCATACAACCGTCGTCTTCCGTTCAAAAAGGTATGTTCTTGATAATGGTACTGTTCTTGTTCTTGTTCTTGTTCTTGCTTGTTTTTTTGCTGAAAAGTTGCATATTCTTGAAATTTTATTGCTTGTAGTTACTATGTATATACATTATGAACCATAAGATTCATTGATGGATAGGGTTCTTGTTCTTGTTCTTTTGTTGTTACTATGTATATACACTGAGTTTATATAAATATTAACACTGAGTGTTGGCTTCATTACCTGAGAAGTTTTTTTTGAATCTGTAGACTGAGTTAAAATTAAACATTTAGGATACAAAGTTTTTGTTTAAAACATTTAGGATACGGAGATACGTTAGTCATTGGTGTTATGTTCGATAAGTCTAATATTGTTGTTATTATATGAAACTCTATTTTCAACTTCAATGATGTAAATATCTGTTAAATGTGAGAAAATGAAGTGAACTTGAAAGTTGTTAGAATATTTGAAGATATTACCTTAGTTATGTATTTTCGTATGGATTTAATTGGGTTATTGCCGTTTGGAGAAACATTGGTTATGTATACGTTATTGAAGTTGATATTGATTGTTTACCTTAATAAGTAGGAAAACCATGGATAAAACATGGATCTGTGCCGATCGAATGACCAAAGAGTACGAGAATGGGGTTGTGGAATTCGTTAAGTTTGCAATTCAACACGCTGAAAACCCCAGACGAATGCATTGTCCTTGCTTGCATTGTTGTTATATTGGTAAGGTTGACGCAGATGGATTGAAATTGCATTTACTGAGGCATGTAATTGATCAAAGTTATCAGTGTTGGATATTTCATGGTGAGAAAATTAACGAGAATGATGAACCGAGTGGAAAAAGTAATACAACCTATGCTTCATACGACAAAGACACGGAAACATACGATTGTGATCGAGTTGAAGAGATTGTAGAAGCACTTGAAGAAGATCTTCATGATTGTCCTGAAATGTTTGAGAGGATGGTAAGCGATGCAGAGAAATCGATGTACAAAGGTTGCACTAAATTCTTAAGATTGTCTGCGGTATTAAAGTTGTACAACTTAAAGGCGGGCAATGGATGGTCGGATAAAAGTTTCACAGAGTTGTTGGCCCTTATGAGAGAAATGCTACCGGATGATAATGTTCTTCCTAATCGAGCCTATGAGGAAAAAAATTTTGTGTTCTATTGGCATGAGCTATGATAAGATACATGCTTGTCCTAACGATTGCATTTTGTTTCGTAATGAATATGCATCGTTAACTGAGTGCCCTAAATGCGGTTTGTCTCGATATAAGAAAAGATTGTCTCCTGCAAAAGTCTTATGGTATTTTACCATAATTCCGAGATTTAGGCGCATGTTTCGTAGTGAAATCGATGCAAGACATCTGACTTGACATGCAGATGAAATAATTATTGATGGAAAGTATCGGCATCCGGCTGATTCACCACAGTGGTCGAAGATTGATAATGATTTTCCTGAGTTTGGAGAAGAAGCAAGAAACCTTCGCTTGGCATTATCAACTGATGGAATGAACCCGCATGGTCTTCAAAGTATCTCACATACCACATGGCCTGTGATTCTTATGATTTATAACCTACCTCCATGGCTATATATGAAGCGTAAGTACATGATGTTATCTATGCTAATCTCTGGGCCTAAACAACCAGGGAATGACATAGACGTATACTTGACACCTTTGATCGAAGATTTAAAGATTTTGTGGGAGAACGGTGTGGAGGTTTATGATGGATATAGGGAAGAAAGTTTCAATTTGAGGGCGATGTTGTTTGGCACAATTAATGATTTTCCAGCATACGGGAATCTATATGGGTATATCATTAAAGGTCAACGTGTGTGTCATGTTTGTGAAGACGGAACCGATACGATTCGATTGGAACTTTGTCAGAAGAATGTGTTTCTCGGTCATCGTAGATTCTTACATTCTAAATATCACTGCCGTGGGTGGAGAAAAGCATTCAATGGAGACACCGAACAACGTAAAGCTCCACCCTCATTGTCAGGTGACCAAGTTTTTGAAAAGGTGAAAGATGTGCGTACTGAGTTTGGCAAGCCTTTTACACATAAGGTTGTCAAAGGTGGGTGGAAGAAAAGGTCGATATTTTTTGAATTGCCATATTGGAAGTCTTTGTACGTGAGACATTTTCTCGATGTTATGCATATTGAAAAAAAATGTATTTGAAAGTGTTATCGGTACATTACTCAATATAAAAGGCAAGTCTAAGGATGGCCTTAAAGCAAGGGAGGACATGTTAAAAATGAGAATGAGAACTGAATTAGCACCCGTGAAGAAAGGAAAATGAACATATCTACCACCTGCTGCTTTTACTTTATCTATAAAGGAGAAAACAAATTTGTGTAAGTCTCTGAGTGAAGTTAAGGTTCCAGAAGGATACTCATCAGATATCGAAAGACTTGTTTCTATGAAAGACCTCAAGTTGAAGAATTTGAAGACACGTGATTGCCATGTTATAATGGAACATTTTCTACTGATAGGTATACGTTCTATTTTTCCAGAAAAAGTAAGAAGTGTCGTAACTAAATTGTGTTTTTTCTTTAGGTCAATCTGTAGTAAGATGATCGATCCCGAGATCTTACCAACACCACAAAAAGAGATTGCAATTACCTTGTGTGAGCTTGAAATGTATTTTCCTCCGTCTTTTTTTGACATAATGGTTCATCTAGTTGTTCATCTTGTGAAAGAGACACAGTTGTGTGGACCAACTTATATGAGATGGAAGTACCCTGCTGAACGGTATATGAAAATATTAAAAAGGTACATGAAATACCGAAGTTGACCAGAGGGTTGTATTGTTGAACGATACATTGTTGAAGAAGCTGTTGAGTTTTGTACTGAATATTTGTCTAACGTTCAATCGATTGGACTCCCCAAAGTTCAGATTTTCGAAAAAATGGAAGGTAAAAAATTAATTGGAAATAAAATTGTGACAGTATCAAGGGATGAACGAGATCAAGTTCATTTGTATGTTCTGCACAATGATAATGAAGTTGAGCCATATGTTGAAATGAACAAGGATGTACTCCGAAGGTTAAATCCGAACAGAAATGAAAATTGGATAGTTAGAGAGCACAATCAAAGTTTCATACAATGGTTAAAGGATCATATTTATTCGAAGCGCTCTTCAGATCCTTCTTTGGTAACAGAAAGGTTAAGATGTTTGGCATATTTTCCAAGTTTGCATGTATTTTCTCATAGCGCATACTCAATTAATGGATACACATTTTATACCAAATAACAAGATGATAAGAGTACTATGCAAAATAGTGGTGTCACTGATCAGTGATCTTTAGTTGTAGTTTTCAAGCCGTTTTTCATTGTCCTTTGCGTTTAATTTTGTTTGTTTGAAGTATTTCGTTCATGTTTCGTCGTAGTTTTCTTAATGTAGCATGCAAGTTTAGTTTTAATCTTTTTATCTGTTTTTATCTTTGGTATGGGTTATGTGGTTGTTTTTGATGTGTTTTCAGGTCAATATCTAATCGGTTGTTCGAAGCGTTCGAAAAGATTATCTGAGCATGAAAAAATGACAGCAAAATAGGATATCAGAAGCACAACACGGGTGCCAGTGTTGTACAACACGGCCCGTGTTGTGAAGGCTTGCTGAAGAGGAAAGTTGTGACAGAAAAGGAGAAACTAGTGTTGTGACACGGGTGCCCGTGTTGTACAACACGGCCTGTGTCATGGCATCTGAAGAATAGGATGAATTGAGAAGACTCAGAGGCACAACACGGGTGCCCGTGTTGCACAACACGGGTGCCCGTGTTGCACAACACGGGTGCCCGTGTTGCACAACACGGCCCGTGTTGTGGAAACCAGAAAAAGCCTGATATTTTGTTATGTTGCTGCAAGGGCATTCTGGACTTTTCGCGGTGTTTTTGGAAGACTGATTTATATTAGATGATTATGACTGTAAAACACTTACTTTTTGGATTGGGGGATTTTGGGATTGAACGATAACGGGAGAAGAAGGATTGATCAAGAGCGGAAGCGATTGACGATCCAACCAATTCTACGTTAATTGTAATGTCTCTATATTATTGCTCTGTTTTTATTTTCGTTATGAACATGAGTGGCTAAACCCCCCAATGCCAGGGGGTGTCCCTGATTTGCTTTATGTAATGACAATTTGAATTCTTAATTTTGAGATTATGCGATTAAATCCGTTTCTTTATTTTATGCAACGTTCTTAATGCTTTGTCTTTGTTGGAAAATTGGATAATTGATCGTGGTTAGGATTTGGTCTGACCAACCATCCTAACCTTGTTGCATAATTTTTATCACGGTAAATATTACTGAGGAATTGGAATATTTTGTGAAAACCATTTTATGTCAGAATTATTGCTTGATATTCTTCCTTGCCCATTGAGGAATCAAGGTCGAGGAAGAATACCAAAGGTTTTTCTCTAAAGGAATTTTGGAAAAACATTATTGAACATAGGAAAGATATTTTTTGAAGCATGTCTCTGTAAAATTGAGAAATTATTAAGTCATTGCATTGCAGATTATACACCGTCCCTGGCATTATTCTCATATAAGTAAAAATCTCTGTTTTCGTTTACGTTTTAATAATTTTATTTTTATTTAATCTAAAATCAAACTTTCAACTATTTTGTTACGCAGTCCTTGAGATCGATATTTGGGGGTTACTCCCTTCTATTACTACAGCGGTAAAAATAGTACACTTGCTATTTTCCGATCAGTCACCGTGCTAGCTGAAGCAATGCATATATCAAGTATGAAGGACTTAAACCCCAAATATGCATATTTTTCATATTTTGGAGTTATTGAGCACATTTGGGTGTTTGATTACGAGAAGTTTCAGATTCCCATCTTTGGTTGCAAGTGGGTAAATAGTAGTGGCATACGAATGAATAAGTCTGGATTTTTGCAAGTTGATCTTACTAGGGTGGGGTACAATGATGAACCTTTTATTCTAGCATCTCAAGCTAAACAAGTGTTCTATGTGAATGACCCGATGAGTACAAAATGGTCTATAGTGATTTTCTCTAACAAAGTGGTTGATGATAACGGTGTCGATCAATGTGATATTGATGTTGAGAATGAGTCATGCATTAGACGGAATGATTTGAATAGAAATGATGAAGATGAGGATCGTATAGCGGATGAGTCATATATAAGAAACGATCATAATGAGGGAATTTGGATCAATTCATCCGTACACATTGCTAAGAAACAAGTGATTAATATTCCAACAAAGAAAAGAAAGAGATGTTAGTGAAAGAGGTAAATTATGCAATTATATCCTTGGTTTCTTGATTATAAGTTATATTTACACATATCTCTCATATAATTAAATAGTTGAAATTAAATCAAACTATGTTATATTATTATGTATTACTTTGATGAATTCAAGTGTGCATATTATACAAAAGATCAAGTGGACGAAATCAAAGAGGAATGATATCAATTCATTATAGAGCTAGGTGTTATGTGAGGTATAATATTGTACTCTTACTTTAATTGATGAGAATTAAAATATGTGTAACGTTGTAATTTCTATAATATTGTTTATTAATTGAATTACAATCTTTGTGTTGTTTCAGGACCTATGTATATTTGAAGCAATGCTTTGGATGGATTAGATATGTGTACTTATAATATGTACATTTGTAGTAAAATGCAATGGCTTGTAATTATAATAGGAAAAAATGGTTTGAATTGATATATATATATATATATATATATATATATTGGTTTGAATTGCATTTTATGGATTTATAATTTTGGTGCATAAATTGATATATAATTTGTGATATTTGTCTGCCAAAATTTGGTTGAAAACAGGTCAAAATTCTGGTTTAAAAACCTGGTAAAAAAATGGTTTCAAAAAAATTATTCAAAAATTTTCGTATACCTTAGACAACGTTTTTGGCAAAAGCGCTGTCTAAGGGGGGGATTAGACATCGCTTTCACCAAAAGCGCTGTCTAAGGTATACCTAAAAAAATTAAAATAGGAGGGGATTAGACAGCGCTTTCACCAAAAGCGTTGTCTAAGGTATACCTAAAAAAATTAAAATAGGAGGGGATTAGACAGCGCTTAAACCAAAAGCGTTGTTTAAGGTATTCCTAAAAGCGCTGTCTAAGGGTACCTTAGACAGCGCTTTTAAGATTTAAAAAAGCGATGTCTAAACCTTTAGCAGCGAGGTTTAGACAGCGCTTTAAAGTGTTGTCTAAGTGAGAAAAAAACATTGTCTAAGGTCTTGTTTGACATAGTGTATGTTGTGTATCCATCTTCAACGACTCTTGTACTATGGAAGAAAGACAAAGACACTTAATCAAATTACCTCTTCAGCGACTAGTTTTTGAAAAGGCTATAAATATGGCTGAAGATTCAAATTTGAATCTTAATATGGATTCTTTAGAAGAATGAGTAACAAGATAAAGCAATTATGAACTCTATTATAATATGCAGATTTTCTATTATAGGTTGTAATTGTAAAAACCTTAAGATTTCTTACCATTGAATATCTTAGAAATCTTAAGCGCTTTTAGGTCTTTTTATGGTGATTTCCCGTACCTTCTATACTTGTAACATGTACAACTTGTTCTCTATTTTGATGAGCCTTCAGTAGTTTAGATCAAGCCTCTTGCTATGTGCTTGAGTATAAGCCTCTAACAAAGAGAAATTCAAAAGTGAAAAGTTTGAAAAGGAGTTGACATGCATTATTTATAGCCAAATGAGGGAGAAATATTTCATTTCAACTTTAAAGGCAAATACAATTGTGGGACACATGTTGTTTGGAGATTAATTGATTGAGGCAGTGGTAGTTAAGATAGCTCACGATCTCCTTGGAAATAGGAATGAAATGATGAGAATGGATTTGTACATGTCTTGATGAGATGTTTTGTGAAAGGTCGTCATAATCACCATGGCGTCATAATAGAACAAATATTGTAGCTTCGAAAATACTTTCAAAAAATGTTTTTTCTCTAGTTAGTCAAAAATGATATTTTTGGGGGGCAATATGTTGGCTGGAATTTCGACGTATGAGAAATATTGGACTTGAGTTTGAAAACACTTAAGGGAATATTTTGAAAAGAACATTTCTTATATTTCGACAAAATGTTTGCTTGGTCGAAGAAGATTACTCGTGTAGAGGAAAATGTTAGTCTTAGACTTTGAAATATTTTTAGTCCAGACTTGAGAATTCGACAATGACAATATTGTATTCGACAAAGTTTTAATTTGAATAAGGATGATAATTATTTTTTGTACTTATCTACTTCTTAAGAAAGACGCGTGTAAGGTTATGGTGAAGAGAAACACATGCAGGCGAAACACGTCATTTTCTAGAGAAAAAACTGTTTGCAGCGGTTATTTTCGATTTAATATAAATAAGTCTTAGTGTATAGGATTCAGGGTGTTCAATCATCGTATAGAAACTTACAAATTACTCTAAATATCTAAGTATTGAGAAATAAGTTGTTGAGAATGTACGTGTGTAAATAACCAAATCAAAGATCATTAACTGTCAAATGGGATCTCTTCCTTTCAAATATCTCGGTATTCCTATCGGATGCAATTCGAAGAGAATAAACACTTGGAATCCGGTGTTAGAAGTGGTAAAATCAAGACTTAACAGATGGAAGAATCAATATATTTCATTTGGTGGAAAAGTGATGATCCTAAAATTAGTCCTTACAGCACTTCTGATATACTTTCTCTCTTTCTTCAAGGCATCGACATGTATTATTTCAAAACTCAAGTCCATTTTCAAACAATTTTTGTGGGTTGGGGTGGGAAAGAGAGGAGCATAGACTGGATCCAATGGGAGAAGATGTATAGGCCTTTAGATGAGGGGGCTGGGAGTTAGGAATCTGAAAATATTCAACGAGGCTCTTTTAAGTAAGTGGAAGTGGCATATATGCAGGTGGAGCTCTAGTGTTTTGTAACTGTGGCATATTTTATGACATTTGTTTTTTAATATAGTTCTTATTTTATTGGTTTAAAAAAACAAAAACAATTACTAAGATTCACGGATTGATCGTAAACTATGTTTTATTGAGCTAATGAATCTCCATGACAAACTTAATTTTGGTGAGATAGTTGGTTCTATTAACATTACTAGCATGTACTAGAGTCTAGAGTCTATGATCACTTGAAAGAACAATCTAACTCTTACCCGTGCCCTGCATCATTCAACATTATTACGCATTTCAATTATAACTTTTTCTACCACCATTAAACAACTAGCAACCCAAAACCAACACCCCAATTAAAGCGCAGCATTTAAAAATCCAAAAAGAAAAAAAGCCTTCAATTATTCTTGGACATTGGGGATGCTACTAGAGACTAGAAAACGGTTGCACAACCTGCAAGTAACGACAGTCGCCAATATTAAATACCCCCCTTTAACAGCAATAAATTCAAAATATTTTACTTAAATCTAACGTTTTTTATTAATAAAAATTAAGTACTAATTAATGAGTATGGTTTTCAATTGGGAATTACAGTTTCAAAAACCATGAGATAGATATTTAACTAAATAGGAAATGTGAAGAGATAGAAAGCAGTAACTTTATCTGGCAGCAGTATAATATTTATTGATCACTTTTCTCTATTCCCATGGGCGAAAATCTGCCTTTCCCTTTACCATCTCTCATTAAGCTTGTGATTACGATCTCGAATCTTTCGTTTTCATCTTTTCTTTATTTTTCTTCTTTAACGTGTCTTTTTTCTTCTTTTTTTACTTCCTTCTTCGTCTAACTATTCTGTCACAGTATCAATGTGAATGTTTGATCACGATCGTGATCAAAAGAACCAACACATCCCCACTTCTCTTTTTAGAAAACCAAGTACGTACCCTACCTGATCCTTTTTTAAATCACCTAGCTACTGTGCTTTTTTATTGTTTTCTTGGTCTCCCAAAACATTCTACCTTGTCAGTAACATGTACTCTTTCATCTGTTTCATGTATTTTACTGGTAACTTTATTTTGTAATACTACAAAACTAAAAACTAACTTTAGTAATGAAAATTAACACAGTAAAATAGTAAATCAGGGTAAGTAAACAAAACAAAAAGATAAATTTTTATTATTTTTATTCATGCCTAACAAGAACACTGAAGAAAGAAATTAACAAAAAAACTATATATAATCTGTATAGTTAATAGTTAATTAATCATATGATTCTACTAATAAAAATTAGAATTACATTATGCTGCGAATGACACGATTAGTGCGAATATGGGAAGTAGTTTCAAACACAGGCAAATCCTCAGAATAATGCCTATCATTTCCCATGGAAACTAAATGATCAAGCTCGAAAAGATCTGAACTTGAAGTACTTGTCACGTCATCCTCATCTTTCTCATTTTTTCTCGGAGAAAGATCTCTCAAAAGCTTTCTATTGAAATGAAAGTCTCTTAGAACTTCATCCACTCTCTTGTTCATATTCAAAGCGTCTTCTTCTTTCTTCTTACTCACTGTTCGTCCAATTTTCCATGTCGTTGAAATTGACAATGCCGTTAGATTTGAATCTTCTCCATGCAAACATTTGTTACTGCAAACTCGATTATCTTCGTCGACAATCACACTTACCGGACAAAAACGCACCGTCCTTTTAGCACCATTACTCAGTTTATCTCTTGATGTAGATGAGTTTTTAATCAAACAAGAACGTGAAAACGAAGAAGCCGATGAGCAGGCTGAAGTTTGTTCCGATTTACCTTTTATCTTTGCATTCACATCTTCGTAAGAGGAAGCAGATTTTGTCTTCTTTGTGTTTATGAAGAGTGAGTTGAGAAAAGTTGTGAGTTTTCCACCTGGTGAGATTGGTTGCTTCACCTTTTTGAGATTGCTGTAAAGCTTCATCGCTCTTGATTTTGATTTGATGTAAATTTCTTCGTCTCCCACAATGCTTCTCTCTGGACGAACGGTTGTTTTCACCGGCTTCGGCTTTGAATAAGCGAAACACGGATTTCCTGATTTAGCTCTATACATTGACTCTGTATCTGAGGAAGATGATAATAAGCCAGAACTTGAATCTGAAGAGCTTGAAGTGGAGCTGAAGAACATGACATCTTGATCACGATCACGATCATGATGCAATTTTCTCTCGATTTGTGTTCCGATTTTCAAGCGATGATTTGATTCTTCTTCATCAAATCTATTGTATTTAGCATTAAATTTGCTCATTTTGTTAACTGTGGTTTCTGTGTAGAATTTCCTATCGGATTTTTTTCTATCTTCCTCTGCGTCGTCGATGGAACGGTAAATCTTGTTGAGAACAATGGAAGAGAAAGAGGGGGTTTCAATTTCAGCTTGATTGTGAAACTGAAACCGTTTTTCTCTACGCGTATTCTCAACCTTATACATGTTTAATAAAACAGAACTGTGAAATGAAATGATGAAATGATGAAATGATGAAATAAGAAACAGGTTAAAAAAAAGAAGGTACTATTATTATTGGGTTGGGAGTGGGGTAGAGATTTTCAGATAGATAAAATAGTAGTAATGATGATAGAGAAGGTTGTTTTGGTTTTGTGTGGGAATGGAAGAAGAAAACGTGAAGAGAGTAATTGATTCGTTGTGTAAAGAAAAATAAAAATGAGAAAAAGAGTAATGAGATGAAAGTAGCACGCTTTGGAGTTTAGAAGAAGAATGAATGAGAAAGGAACAGAGAAGAGGTTTTTAAAGGTGTCATCGATCACTCGCGTGCATCTCCGTCTTCTTCTTTCAATGGGCGTAAAACTCGCATATGCTGACGTGGCATTCCTTTCTTACCAGAATTCAAAGGGTTTGATTAGCAATAAAAACTAGTACTCCGTAATATTAAAATTAAAAAGGTCATTGATTTAGTTAGGTATCCATAGCCAATCAAAAATTATGATTACATTAATTTTTTTGTCTTTGATTTTTTTTTTTTTACAATTTATAATTCATAAATAGTATAAAAATACATTAAAAAATCTGTTTTAATTTATTATTAAAAAATAATATCTGAAAATTATTATACGGAAATCTTTTTTAGACTGTCAAAATATTTTTTTTTACTTTATTTTTCTTTTGAAAGTTTATTTGTAGTTTGTCTTTAATTGCATTGGTTGGTTTAATTTATTTTTCTATTTTTTTTTATCTTAATTTATCTTAAATTAAGTAAATTTTTCTATTTTTTTAATCTTAATTTATCTTAAATTAAGTAAATTTATATATGGATTTAACATCATATTTTATATTCCTTGATATTAAACTGATATTAAACTGATAGAAAATAATTTGATTTTCTATTTTTTTAAAACTGTTTCTATAACATTATTTCCCTTATATTTTCTTTGTATCAAACTGATAGAAAATAAATTTGATTTTCTACTTTTTTCTTACTGTTTATATAACATTATTTCCCTAATATTTCCTTCATGAATAAAACAAAGTGTACAAAAATAAAATATGAATTATTCTAATTTATTTTTCATATTAATTAAAATTTAAATTTTATTTTTTCCAAATTTAAATTAGGTCTCTTGATATTCTTAATATTAAAATTAAATCTTCAATTTTGTTTTTTTTAAATATAATACAATACATTTGTCTCGTCATTATTAAGGGGAAAATTGTTTTTTAAAAATCTTATGTTACCTAACGTGAAACAATGGAATGTTAGGATTATTGAAAAAGTGTTTAATTGTGCAGATGTGGAAGAGATTGTACAGGTATCCCTGATTGACAAGGTAAAGGAGGTTAGGTTGATATGGATGGAAGAACAAAATGAGTTTTATAATGTCCGCTTCGGTTACATGATGTGGATAAACTCTCGGAGGAATCTGGATAATGAGATTGAGGATTGAAATAGTCTCTAGAATATTAAAGCTCCACCAAAGGTTAAACACACCTAATGTGGAGAATTTGTAAAGGCAACTTGCCGACTCGTTCTAGACTCCAACAACATCGGGTCCCCTTTCCATCTGCTTGTAAATTTTGCGAGAGTATTTTAGAGGATGATTGCCACCTATTCTTTGGTTGTAGTGAGATTATTCATTGTTGGAGGGCAGCATGTTTGTCCATTATTATTGATGCTAAATCGCTAATATTTGATATTTGTAGTATGAGGATAGTAGTAGGAGGATAGGAAGGATGATGATAGAATTGCGGTCATGTTAGACGAGATTTGGAGGAATATGAATAACATGATATGAAATAATGAATTTGAGGATACTTCTAAGCTTGAGTGTGAGTGGTTAGCTTTCCACATGTGGCATGAATGGTTTTTGGTCCAAAAAGAGCATGTTTCGAATAATAACCAACAGGTTCTTTCTTCATGGAACCCCCCAGGGAAGATTGGATGAAGTGTAATGTGGATGCGGCGTTTAAGATTCAAATGGACATTTCTAATAGGGGGTGGGGTGTACGTGATCACATTGGGAACTTCATTTCTGTAGGTGTGGCTTGAGACTCCAAAATTATGTCTGTGAATGAAGTTGAAGCCTTGACTCTTAAGGAAGATATCCTTGAAGCCATTGATTCGAATCTGAATAATGTAGTGTTCGAAAGTAATTCCCAAATAATCGTTCAAGCCATTCACTCCAATCATCATAGAGGTTCTAAATTTTATTTTATTATTAATTATATACAATTCCTATTGTTTAGAAATCCTAGCTTTGCGGTAAAACTCATTAGACGTCAAAAGAATATGGTTGTTCATTCTCTTATTAAGGCGGTCAATTCTTGGCCTAGAGGTATTTCTTTGAATTTAACTCCTCCTTATATTAAACATTTTCTGATTAATGATATTCATTGTGTTTGTTTTGGTAAAAAAAAGGTGAAACAATCTTAAAATTATAATTAAAAGAAAAAAAGATGGTAATATAAATAGTGATAGTCTAAATGTTAGGAGTAATGTGTGAACGAGTTAGGCATTAAAATTTAAACAATTATCAGAACTATTATTGTATTTTTTTTTCCTGATTATGAGCTTATAAATAAAATTTAAAGATGCTCAAATATAGTAATTTGGTAATTAATCTTACTTATGCGTCTTGGAATAAAAGAAAACCTACAACAAATCAATAACTGTTGTTTACCATTTTTTTAAAAACCAAATCACAAGTTTTCATTTATTTATATGATTAAATTTATATAAAAAAAATCCTAAGTCATATTGCATAAAAGATTTGAGAAAATATTTTTGCATTTTGAATATTGACATTTGAATGTCGAAAGTTTGAATATAAACTCTAACTGAAATAATGAACAATTGCTTTGAAAATAATAAAATAAACCAAGAACGTAAATGATCATTCAAGTAGATGTTTTATATTTAAAGATTAATAGAAAATGACGCAGATTCATACGTTTTCTTACAAATTGTTTTCTCTCTATGACCTGGATATTTAAGTTCTATAGAGAATGCTTAATGAATTTTTATGACCCATATTTAAATGATTAAACTCGTCATATATATTAGGGGTATTCGTGGTTCGATTTGGATCGGTTTTGAAGCAAAATATCATCCGATCCAAAGGTAAATTTACTTGCGTTTTGGTTCGATTTTGGATGATTGATTAAAAAAATCTGATCTGATCCAATTCAATTTCATTCGCTTTAATTTGTATAGCTTTTTTGATATTCAAATTAAAAATTATAGCTTTTATTAATATTCTAAAAGTACTAATAAATAGTAAGGTTGATATAAAATATAATATATGATATCAAAAGTTAATATTACAAGATGAAAAAATAAAAATTAAATAGATTAAATCAAACTAATAAATAGTATTTTAAAAAATAAATATCATTTAATATTAAATTAACACAACATATATACTAATAAAAAATAAATAAGTAAAAAATATATATACATGCAGTTTGGTTTGGTTTGAATCGGTTTTGAAAAATCAATCTGAAATATGATCCGAACCGATCGATTTTTTCAAAATGACATCCACATACATAAATAAAAAATCGATTTTTGCGGTTTTTCGTTTTTTTATCGGTATGCGATTTTTATTTGGATTGGTTTGGATTTGAACGTCTCTAATATATATTATTACAATGATAGTTGTCGATAAACATTATCTTGACAAAATTCGACACATACTCATTTACGTGGAGTTCAACCTTCTAGTTTGCTTCCATGTGTCTTCGACATTTGATTGTTTTAAATTGCTCTTGCTGTTTCAAATTGTCTTTTAAATCTTCCAACTACCCATGTTGAAAGTGTCTTCTGTCAAACATTGGAGCAAAGCGTCTGTTCTGGACTGGGCCTATAAGAAAGTGTCGGGCAAAAGCCCAATTCGTTGGGCAGAGGCCCAAACCGTCGGGCACAACCCGCGACTCACTAATCTAGACGTAGGGAGATAGCGTCTCCCCCATGTATGCCACATCACCCAATGTCTTCCATTATCTCCTGAAATATAGGGGCGGTTGGGCTAAGGGCAAGACCACGTGATAGGTCTTACTTGCTCTTACGCATTCCTTGGCAGTTCTTCCTTGGGCCTAGCTGACCCAGCCCAAGTAAGGACCTTGGCCCAACGCTGATGGCACACTATAAATACCCTCTTTCACTAGAGGGTCAAGTATTCTGAAACTATTATTCTCTTCTACCTTTTCTGTACTTGCATTCTCACTTTGGCATCAAAGTTCCTTGCAGGTACACACCCTTCCCAGTCCAACATCATAATTACTACTTAACGTCTGGAAGGTTTCTTATGATCAGGTCAGATCAGTGGTTGTCTGTGGGAAACTAAGTTTTCACCATTTTCCACAACAGAAGATCAAAGCTTCAATTCACCTTTCCACCATCCATCATGACCAGCGAACACGACGACAACCGTTCCCTCGGCCTCGTCGACTACAACACTGGGGCGGACGACGACTAGCATGTCGTCCACAAATCTGACCCAAGAGACAAACATCGTGTTACCCCATCCCCCAAGCCCGAGGACAATGGCATTCTCGAACCTCAGCTCGCGACTCCCATCCAACCCATCCCAGTAGTGGTTGAAGGGGACCCCACAATGATAGCTATGGTGAACGCGCTCAACCAAAATAACCTCATGCTTTTACAACAGCATGAGAGGATCATGGCGTTAGAAATAGAGTGCCATATTAACCCTACTCGACATGGCCATGGGTCTCAACCTGAGAGACACCAACCGGAGGCAACCAGGAAGCGAGGACGATCACCTTCTCGACGTGGACGATGCTCCCCGTCACCAAAGAAAAATAAGGCTAAGGGGCGCCCTGAGCGACCGAATGACCAACCAAGGACATCCCTCGGCACGAACAGAGCCCCAGGAATGAGGACTACTCACCCCTGAGGAGCGACGAGGATGGCCTTCGCTGCCCCTTTTCTCTGGCTATTATGGAGGCATCACTCCCAACGGGAATGGAGAAACCCCAAAATTTAGCGGCCTATGATGGGACAACTGACCCCGATGACTACGTCGACAACATTAACGCCATGCTCTACTACCAGAATGATATTATTGGGAACATCAAATGCAAGTTATTCTCAACGACCCTCAGGAAAGGATCCATGGTGTTGTACAAAAGCCTGGCCCCCAAATCTGTCACATCCTGGAGAAGCATGAGGATGACGTTCATGAGGCACTTCACAGCCTCCCGACGCCACCCAAAGACTGAAGCAACCCTTGAAGCCATCATACATGGGAAAAATGAAACGCCGCTCGAGCAATTTAACCAAGAAGCTGTCGAGATGGATACGACTGATTACATGAAGAAGTATTTCCTCAAGAAAGGGCTCCTCCCTGGAAGCAAGCTCAGTAGAGCTGTCAGAATCGAGCCACCACGCTCCCTCGATGAGCTCCTTCAGAAAGCTCAAGCATATATCAGGTACGAGGAAAAGCAAGTCACTCACAGTGTCCGGAGCAACCGCGACCAAGACGATACCAAAAGTTCCAAGCACGAAGACTACCTCGGCCCTCGTCGCATCGGGGAGTGACAAAGAGAGGATAAACCTCGTGAGGTCCACGAAGGAAGAGGACCAGCTGATCATTTCTCCGAATATACATTGTTGACTGCTCTCCGCGAGCGCATCCTCGTCGAATGAATCAACTCTGAATTCAAACAGGGCAAGGTAAGGTTCCCCAAACCTACAACACCCAAGCCTCACACTATTAAGTCCAAGTATTTACGCTTCCACAGAAGCCACGGGCACGTGACTGAATATTGCATCCATTTGAAAGACGCGATCAAGATCTTGATTAAGGAAGGCCACCTCAAACAGTACACCAAAATAAATGATACTCCCTGACATGAGGACCAAACTACTAAGAGAAACCGTGAGGACTCTCTGTCCGACGGTTCCCCCTTCCAAGTAGCCCTCTACATATCACGCCCTGAAGATTTCCACATGGGAAGACAGCTCACTACCAACAGTTCATGGGAGAACTTCCCGACAGGCTTGGTCATATCCGGAGGAGGAATAAATAACGAAAACGCCGCTGCCTTAGTCAAACGGAAGTTCGACGAGCTCCTACTGACCGTGCCTGATCAATTGGTGACGCAGACCAAACCTCAGGGAAAATCCAACCCTATATCTTTCTTCCTCGAGGAATTATCGGGAGGTTCACCCAACTCCAGCATTCCCTTACTGATAAGGGCGAAGATGGTACATTTTGACGTTCAACGCATTCTGGTCGACTAAGGCAGCTCGGTGGATATCATGTATGCCCACCTGTTCATAACTCTCAAATTGGACAAAACAAACTTATCCCTTTATATTGGATCCGATCTCCAGGGATTCAACCGAGCTATCACAAGACCATGGGGATACGTAGAGCTACTTGTTTCATTCGGCGAGAATGAGACGGCCAGAGAGGTTAAAGTTCAATTCCTGGTGATCAAATGCCCCTCGCTGTACAACTGCATCCTCAGGCGACCTACTCTGGCCGAGTTGACGGCAGTACCCTCCACTTTCCACCTAAAGATGAAGTACTACACCAAGCGTGGTCGCGGGGTTACGATTCACGGTTACATCGAGGTAGCCCGCAGATGCTACGAATCAGCAGTCAAAGGACAAGCCATAATCAACACCTCCAAAGTCAACAAAAAACCTAGAGTTGAGGAGCGTCCACCTTCACCTTGAGTCAACTCCATAGACCTCGAAAGTCGTCTCGGCGAAGACGACACTAAAGATTAAGGACCCATCAACAGGAAGACTCTAACTCACCCAGAACATCCAATCCCCGCCAGTGAATTCGAGCTCATCCCTGTGGGAGACGACCCCGATAGAACTGTGAAGATAGGTACCGGTCTACCGTCGGCAACAAAAGAACAGCTCGCAACCTGTCTCAAGGAAAATGAAGACCTGTTTGCATGGATTGCTACTGAGATGCCCAGTCTCGACCCCGAGGTCTCTTGCCATCAATTATCCATAAATCTCGCCATTAGGCCCGTAGCATAGTGTAGGCGCAAGCTGTCTCCTAAGAAATGGGAGGTTACCGAGCAGGCTGTAAAAGACCTCTTAGAGGCAAATTTTATTTCTGAAGCTCAGTACACAACCTGTCTCTCTAATGTAGTTATTGTTAAGAAAAATAATGGAAAATGGCGAATGTGTGTTGATTATACTGGTCTCAATAGGGCATGTCCCAAAGATGTTTTTCCTTTGCCTAACATAGATAAATTGGTCGACAACTCTGTAGGTTTTAAAATTTTGTCCTTCATGGATGCGTACATCGGATATAACCAAATCCCCATGTTGGACACCGACAAACAACACACAACATTCATGATCCTAACTGGCAATTACTACTACAATGTTATGCCTTTCGGAATGAAGAACACTGGGGCTACATACCAGCTCATGATGAATAAGGTATTGCAGGGAGAGATCGGAGATATGCTCGAGATGTACATGGATGATATGATAGTAAAGTCACACGAGGAGCTCGATCACGCCCGACATCTCAGAAAGGTCTTTAAGCAAGCAAGGAGATGCAAAATGAGGTTCAACTTTGAAAAATGTACCTTCGGCGTACGGGCAAGGATGTTTCTCGGCTTCTACCTCATTGAACGAGGGATCAAAGCCAACCCCGACAAATGTCGGGCATTCTTGGAATTCCCAACCCCAAAATCAAAGAAATCCATTCAATTGCTCAACGAAATGCTCGCCTCCCTATCCCGTTTCGTCACTAAATCCGAACAACATGCACTCCATTCTTCAAGCTACTACAGAAGGAATCCGCCTTTGAGTGGACCGAAGAGTGAGAGAAAGCATTGCTCCACCTCAAGAGGGCACTTTCTGAACCACCAGTACTGTCACGACCTCTAGCAAAGGAAACATTATACTTGTACCTGTCCGTAGCCACCGAGGAGGTTAGCGCATCCCTCATTCGTGAAACAAACGATGGGAAAAAAGCCCATCTATTTCACGAGCAAAACCCTCTAGGGCCCGGAGCTCAGATACCAACAGATAGAAAAGGTCGCCTTGCCCCTGATAAACGCAGCAAGAAGACTACAACATTATTTCCTCGCCCATACAATCAAAGTTCGGATGAATCAACCCATAAAACAACTCCTCGGACGACCTGATATAGCCGCTAGAATGTTGAAGTGGTCATTAGAACTATTAGAATTCGACATCCAGTACAAAAGCAGGAAGGTTCTTAAAGCGTAGGTCCTGACCGACTTCGTGGCTGAGATGACGTATGGCCCGACCCCGACTAGTGGCACCCATAAATGGACGATTTTCATCGTCGGTGCCTCCAGCTCGATGAGAAATGGTGCGGGTATCATCCTTGAAAATGAAGACGACATCCTGATTGAAGTATCACTAGCACTGGCCTTCCCGACTTCGAACAACCAAGCCGAATACAATGCATTCCTGGTAGGTATACGGCTGGCCGAAGACCTAGGGGCAAAAGGAAGTGAAAATCTCCACCGACTCTCAGCTCGTAGTGTCCCAAGTACGAGGAGAATATCAGGCTAATAACGACAACCTCATCGAATATCTAGCCCCAGTGAAACACAAACTAGAGAAATTCAACTCTTGGGAGGTTCAACACGTCCCACGAGAAAACAACACCCGAGAAGATGTCTTATCAAAACTGGCGAGCACATGAAAGAAGAGAGGAAACAAATATGTGATCCAAGAGATACTTCCCCGACCAAGCATCGAGAAACCTTCCCCCCCACTCGAGGTGCAGGCCATCAGTGAAACTCATTGTTGGATGACTCCCATCCACACCTACCTCACGAGGGACGAACTCCCAGTGGATCCAAAAGAGGCATCTGCAACCAAAAGAAGGGCATGCTCATACGTTCTCCTCAAAGGTAAGCTCTACCGACGAGGTTTATATATCCCACTACTCAAATTCATCGAGGAAGAAAAGGTCCCCGATATCTTGGGATAAATTCATGGAGGAATCAACGCCTAACACCTCGGCGGAAAGTCACTGGCACGGAAAGCACTCAGAGCAGGATATTATTGGTTGATGATGCAACACGGCACAAAAGAGCACGTCAAGAAATGTGACAGATGTCAAAGACACGCAGACATGCACCTAGCTCCCCCTAACGAGCTAAAAACACTTTCCTCCCCATGGCTTTCACGTGGTGGGGAATGGACATCCTCATACCATTCATCACCAGCTCTTACCAAAACAAATATCTTATAATCAGAATCAACTACTTCACAAAATGGATCGAAGCCGAAACCCTCGCCAAAATCACAATGCAAAATATACTTTGTTTCTTCGAAAGACACATCCTCACCCGCTTCGGTATACCCCAAGTCCTTGTCACCAACAACGGAACGCAATTCACGGATATAAGGTTCCAGGACTTCGTCGCCAACCTGGGAACCAAGCAGCACTTCATGGCCATCGAACATACCCAAACTAACGGACAAGCAGAGGCGGCTAACAAGGTAATATTACGAGGAATGAAGCGCAGGTTGGGTGAGGCAAAGAAAGCTTGGGTCGAGGAGCTACACAACATACTCTAGGTCTATCACACAACCCCACATTCAACAACCGGAGAGACTCCATTCCGGCTAACCTATAGGACGGAGGCAGTCATCCCGATGGAAATACGCGAACCCTCGAGGTGGACAGAAGTACCCCTTGACAAGGAGATGAACGACGAAGCCCTGCGAGTTGAGCTCGACCTGGTCGAGGAGATTCGATCTGAAGCAGCTCTCCGGAAAGTATCGCTGAAACAAAAGTGGCTTTGCGCCACGATGTGAAAGTCATCAAAGAAGAGTCTGCAAGAAGGCAAGCTGGCCGCAAACTAGAAAGGCCCATACCGAGTCTGGGACAAGACGGACAATGGGGCATACTACCTCAAAAACCTACAAGGTGAAGAACTTGCTCGACCTTGGAACCTGAAAAACTTAAACAATACTATAGATAAATGACATGATCATGAGAGTATGAAAGGTACGACCATATGCTTCATCTTTAATCGAAGGGAAGGTTGACACCCTTGAGGAACGGGCACGGTTTTCCTCGGCGGAGGATACTTCAAACGAATTCCTCCGTCGTAGTACCACGCCAGTAGGGCGCCCAGCTCGCGATGGGAAGACCCAAGTCGCGGGATCAGGGCCCCGAACGCGACCTCATCCCGTTCACAGGAGGACGTAAAACCTGTCACCTCTCCGGTTCCCTAAACCGACGAGTCAATATTGTCAAGCAAACAAGTTCACTTCTCGGTATTAAATAAAAAAAACAAACTTGAAACAAAAATGTTTCATTACATAGACCGGCCAGAACCTGACCGGTAAACAATACAAAGGAAAGGGCCAAGCCCATGTTACAAGTGGAATGCATGCCAAAAAAGAAATGGCACGCAAGCCAAAAAGAACCATGGCGCGCAAGCCAAACCTATTCATTAACCTCCTCTTCTTCTCCTTCACCTTCTAGGCTAACAAAGGGGCAGATGATTTCCCCATCGACCACCTCGTAGTTAAAATTCATCCCCTCATTCACGAGCTCGGGGTTAACAACCTTGAGTTGGTTAATAGCATTGTCGAAACCCACTTGTAAGGTCCCCACGCAATCCCTCTCGAGCTGCCTGATCCGAGAAATCAGGTCACCCCAGCTTCGCATGGCCTGGTCCTCCTCGCTCTACCCCTCAACAGGGAGAGTCAATTTCTCCAACGCCTCAACCCTTAGACGAAGACACTCATTCTCCACGACAGATTCATTAAACTCAACCTCCTGGTCCTTCAACTTTTTGTTTTCTCCAACCAGGTTGTCCTGTTCGAGCTTAACCTCAGCCAGCTCGGACGATGGCCTTGACCTCCGCATGCTCCACCCCGATAGTTTAATAAAAGAAAAATAATTATTTGTATAGTTTAGAGTATACATATGATTATTTATTTTTTAATTAAATAGAATAAAGAATTATGTTTAAAATAAAATAAAAAATGGTATATATATTTTTTTCGTTTTTAATTAATTTCTTACATTAAAATAAAATATTTTTTTGTATTTTTAATTATTTTTTATGTTAACACAGAGTAAAAAAGTTAAAACTTAAAATAAAATTATTCATTATTTTGTTGTATAATTAAATTAATTTTCTTATAAAATAAAATAATTTTTTTTAATGAAACAAAATAAAAATTAATTAATTTTTATAATTATAAACATATTTAATTAAATTATTTTTTTGTATATATACATTATTCATTATTTTTATGTATATAAATTGATTAATTTACTGAATAGTATTAATGTTAGTTATTTTTATTATTTGTTAGTTAGTGTTTCATTATGAATTTATTATTATTAAATTCGTATAATATAAATATATAAAAATATTTTTTCATTAAATACGTTTAAAAGTTGTCAAGTGAATTTCATTTGACAAATGCATAATTTACAATAATATTTTATTGCGAAGTGAGTTTCTCCAACAATTTGTGAGGTGATTTTCACCTAATAACATTGTAAGGTGATTTTCTCTCAGTAAAAAAGTAAGGGTTTCAGAAGTTCCGAGGTGATTTTAACTTTTGCGAGGTAATTAACACCTAGCAAATTTAAGTTTTTTTCATTGAAAAAATAGTTTCTTCTTATTTCAAAACAAATATTTCATTTTTTTTTCTTTGATTTAAATTATATTCTATTTATTTAAAATGTAATTTGTGAGATATTTGATCGAACTCTAGTTTTAGCATGTCATCGAAGTTTGCTTACATGTGGATGTCGAAGTAATGCATGTTGTAGTCGAAGTTTGTTCTAACATGCATTATTCAATATTGCTAGGTTTGTTAGCATGTTGAATTGGTTCTTGCTTGTAAGCCAAATTGTTTAAGTTAGCTTGTATCCTAAGTTAGCTTGTAATGAGTAATTGTTAAAAAACTCATTAGGTTAGTGTGTTAATTTTCTTATAAATATCATACTAATCTCTCATCTTTAATAAGGAAAAATAGAAAGATAAGATCCTAATTCTAAAGTGAGAGGGTTATTTGTTATTCTTATATACTTGTAATCTTGTTTTATGATAAAGGAAAGAATAACAGTTTATAACCAAATACTTGTTATTATCCTTGTGTTTTTTCATAAACCCTAACCTATGTGGGTTTCTTGCTGATCAAGGAACCAATTATACTTTATTTATAGGACATCAGTTTTCACAACAAATTGGTGCGGTGAGCATGGAGAAGCACAAGTGCTGAAGGTTTCGACAGATTATAATGTTGTTGATATGATCACCAAGACGTTGCCTAGTTGCAAGTTCTTCCACTGTATGTAGTTGATAAAGTTGCATGTAGAGAGCTAGTTTGTTTTTTGATGTTGTAGAGTTTGTTCCAAGGTGGATATTTGTGAGATATTGCATCGAACTCTAGTTTTAGCATGTCATCAAAGTTTGCTCACATGTTGATGTCAAAGTAATGCATGTTGTAGTCGAAGTTTGTTCTATCATACATTAGTCAATATTGATAGGTTTTTTAGCATGTTGAATTGGGTCTTGTTTGTAAGCCAAATTCTTGTTGTTATCCTTGTGTTTTTCATAAACCCTAACCCTTGTGAGTTACTTGATCCCAAAGAAACGTTTATACTTTGTTTCTAGGGCATCTGATTCACAACAAATTGGTGCGATGAGCGTGGAGGAAGATGCCACAACAAAGTATGAGAGTGAAAAGTTCACCAGAGTGAACGATTTCGTATGTGGCGCTTGAAGATGAAAACCCTACTGATTAAACAGGGTTGTTTGGAAGCGTTGAAGGGAGCAACAACCATGAACGATAGTTGACAAAAAATAAAAAGATGGTCATGATAGAGAAAGCCCGCAACATAATATTGTTAAACCTTGGTGATAAGGTTCTTTAACAGGTATCAAGGGAGATGATTGCATTAGGTTTATGGTTAAAACTTGAAAGTTTGTACATGACTAAATCGCTGGTGAATCGACTCTACCTGTAGAAAGCTTTATATTCATTCAAGATGAGTGAAGATAAAGTGTTGGTTGAGCAGTTGGATATGTTCAACAAGTTGATTCTTGATCTTGGAAATATTAATGTGAAGATCGATGATGAAGATCAAGCTCAGTTGTTGTTGTGCGCTTTTCCCGAATCACATGCTCACTTCAAAGAAACTCTCTTGTATGGAAGGGAGACACTGACCTTTGAAGATGTTTAATCTGCCTTGTACTCTAAGGACTTGAACAAACAAAATGAGCATAAACCTTCGAAGGTTGGTGAAGGTTTGGCGTTAAGGGTAAATTCTTACGAAAGAATGGTAAGTTCGACAAGAAGGGTAAAAATCAGCATAAGTCTTATAGTGGTGAGACATCTGGTTTTAAATGCTATCATAGTAAGAAGGAGGGTCACATAAGAAAGGTGTTCCCTAAACGTCTGAAAGATCATGAAGGTAAGGATAACGACAACACAACCATTGTTCAAGATTATTTCGACTCATCTGATATTCTTGTGGTTTCAAGTGGCAACTCAAGAAAGGAGCGGATTATGGAATCAGGTTGCACTTGGCACATGACTCCAAACAAAAATTTGTTCGAGGAGCTGTGTGACCTAGATGGTGGATCGGTATTGCTGGGAAACAAAAAAGCTTGCAAAATTGAAGGTATTGGATCTGTAAGATTCAAGCTCCATGATGAATCAATAAGGTTATTGGTTGAAGTCGGGTATGTACCTGATTTTAAGAGAAATCTGATTTCTCTTGTTGAATTCAATAAGAAGGGGTATGTCATTCAAGGAGAGAAAAGTATCCTAAGAGTCATGAATGAGCCAAAGGAAGTCTTGAGAGACGTGAAGAAACAAGGCTTGTATACCCTCGAGGATGAATTTGTAAGTGGTTCGACAAATGTTGCATCCACAAAACTGTTGTTGAAGACAAAAATTTGGCACATGAGATTGGGCCATGTCAGTGAAAAAAGCATGGTCGAATTAGGGAAACAAAATCAGCTTGGTGGAGACAAAGTCGAAAGGTTGAAATTTTGTGAACCCATTGTACTTGGGAAATCTTGCAAAGTGAAGTTCAACAAAGGCAAACAAAGAACACATGGATCCCTTGATTACATCCATGTTGATCTTTAGGGGCCTACAAGGTGTCCATCACATTCATGAGCAAGGTATTTCCTATCCATATTTGATTATTCCCTAAAGTTATGGGTATTCATCCAGAAGACTAAGGATGAAACTTTTGAGAATTTAAAAAGTTGGAAGACTCTGGTCGAATATCAGACAGGCAAAAAGGCCAAGAGGTTGAAAACCGACAATGGCCTTGAATTTTACAATGAGGAATTCGATAGTTTTTGTGCTACCTCAGGTAATGCAAGGGACATAAATACCACAAGTACTCCATTACACATGGTTTGACTGAAAGGTTTAATTGAAATATTTTGGAAAAAGTTAGATGTATGTTGACTAGTGCTGGATTAAAGAAGGTGTTTCGGGGTGAGGTTGTTTCAACAACAACATATATGATAAACATATCTCCTTCAACCGCGTTAGATATGAAGACAAATGAAGAAGTTTGGTCGGGACATCCACGAGATCTTGACAAACTAAAAGTATTTGGTTGTGTGGCCTATGCTCACATTAGGCAAGATAAGGTCAAACATAGAGCTCAATAATGCATGTTCATGGGATACCTGAAGGAGTCAAATGGATGTGAAGACTGCATTCTTGTATGGTGATCTAGACGAAACAATCCTGATGAGGCAACCTGAAGGGTATTTCGAAAAGGGGAAGGAAGAATATGTATGCAAACTGAAGAGATCTTTATATAGGTTGAAACAATCTCCTCGACATTGGAATAGGAGATTCGACAAATTCACTGCAAGCATAAATTTCATCAGAAGTCAATTCGACCATTGTGTTTACTTCAAATGTCGACCTGGTAATTCATTTGTTATTTTGTTGCTCTATGTGGGTGATATTCTAATAGCAAGCAACAATGTGGAATATGTAAGGAGGGTAAAGGCTGAGCTCAATAAGGAGTTCTACATGAAGGATCTGGGAGCTACATCTAGGATTCTTGGGATTGGCATCCGAAGAGATAGAAAGCATTCGAAATTATGCTTATCTCAAGAGGCATACCTACGAAAGATTCTCAAAGAGTTTGGTATGTCGAATTAAAAGCCTGTTATGACTCCGAAAAACCCTCAATTCAAGCTGAGTATAGATCATTGTCCCAATATTGATGTCAAAAGAACTTATATGGATAGCATTCCATATGCTAATATAGTAGGTTCTTTGATGTATGTTATGGTATGTACTAGACCCGACATAACATATGATGTAAGTATTGTAAGCAGGTACATGGCGAATCCTGGAAAGGCTCACTGACAAGCACTGAAGTGGATTCTAAGGTACATAAATGGGTCTCTGAACTGAGTCCCAATTTTTGGTGGAGCCTTGAGTGAATATAGTAAAGCAGAAATCGAAGGATATGTCGACTCTTATGCAGGTTAAATGGATTCTAGAAAATCTATTTCTGGATATGTGTTCACTATGTTTGGTACAAGAATAAGTTGGAAAGAAACACTTCAAATGGTTGTTTCCTTATCAACCACTGAAGCAGAATATATTGCCCTAACTGAAGTTATGAAGGAAGCATTATGGCTTAAAGGTTTTACAAAGAAGCTGAAACTTCAAGGTCGAGTTGTCACTATTAAATGTGATAGTAAAAAAATTCATCCTACTTGAGCGAACCAAGCACATCGACGTGAGGTTGCATTTTGTTAGAGGGGTAATCGAGCGTGGAGAAGTCCAAGTGCTGGATTTTTCGACATATCATAATGCAACTGATATGATCACCAAGACGTTGCCCAGTTGTAAGTTCTTCCACTATACGCAGTTGACAAAGCTGCACGAAGAAAGCTAGTCTATTTCTTGAATTTGTAGAGTTCCAAGGTGGAGATTTGTGAGATATTGAATCGAACTCTAGTTTTAGAGTGTCATCAAAGTTTGATCACATGCTGATGTCGAAGTAATACATGTTGGAGTCGAAGTTTGTTCTAACACACATTAGTCAAAGTTTGCAATATTGTTAGGGTTTTTAGCATTATTGAATTGGGCATTGCTTGTTTAAGTTAGCTTGTAACAAGTAATGGTTAAAAAACTTATTAAGTTTGTGAATTAGTTTTCTTATAAATATCATATCATATTATTCTATATAGTTATCCTTGTATTTTTTTCATAAACCCTGATCCTTATGGATGATATCGATTTTCACAACATAATGAAATTGATACAAATTTAAATAGAGTACTAAACATTACATAATGCATTACAAAAATTAAATAATAAATAATGAGTATATATTTGATTATGAATAAGAGTTACCAAACAAAACAATGAATAATTAGAATTACATAAAGAGAATGAAACGATTAGAACGAACATGAGTAGTTTCAAACATAGGCAAATCCTCGTAATAATACCTATCATTTCCAATCAAAGGTAAATGATTAAGCTCGAAAAGATCTGAACTTGAGCTTCTTGCAACAATGTCATCATGATCCTTCTCATTTTTTCTCATAGAAAAATCTCTAAAAAGCTTCCCATTAAGATGAAACTCTCCTAAAATTTCATCCACTCTATTGTTCATATTCAAAACCTCTTCTTCTTTCTTCTTACTCACTGATCGTCCAATTTTCCATGCTGTAGAAACAGAAAATGCTGTTACACCTGAATTTTCTCCATGCAGACATTTGTTACCGCAAACTCGATTCTCTTCATCAACAATCACACTTACCGGACAGAAACTTACCGTTTTAGCAGCATCACCCGATTTATCTCTTGACGGAGATGAGTTTTTACTCAAACAAGAACGCCTAAACGAAAAAGATGAAGAGCAAGTTGAAGTTTGTTCCGATTTACCTTTTCTCTGATGAGAAGAAACAGTTTTTGTTTTCTTTCTGTTTATGAAAAGTGAAGTGAGAAAACTTGAGAGTTTACGACCTGGTATGATTGGTTGCTTCACAGCTTTGAGAGCTTTGATATTGTTGTAAAGCTTCATCGCTTTGGATTTAGATTTTGATTTGATGAATATATCTTTGTCTCTCGTCATCACTGGCTTAGACTTGGAAGGAGCCAAACACGGACTTAGTGATTTTCTTCTGCAGATTGAATCTGGATCGGAGGAAGATGATAATAATACAGAACTTGAATCTGAAGAACTTGGAGTGGAACTACTTGAACCTGAAGATCCTGGAGTAGAACTGAAGAACATAACATCTTGATCGTGATCACGATCAAGACGCATTTTTAGGAGAAGATTTGATTCATCTTCATCGAATCTATTGCATTTAGCATTGATTTTGCTCATTTTGTTAACTGTTGTTTCTGTGTAGAATTTCTTATTAGAATTATTTTTATCTTCTTCGTCAATGTTACAAAGAATTTTGTGGAGAACAAAGGAAGAGAAAGAGGGGGTTTCAGTTTCAGCTTGGTTATAAAACCCTTTTTCAAACTTATACATGTTTAATAAAATAGAACTTTGAAATGAATAATAAAAAAAATAATGAGAAAATTGTGAAATGAAAAAAATAGAACTGTGAAGAAGAATGAAAAATGAATAAAGAAACAAACATAGCAGAGATTTTTAAAGGGCGTCACACTAGCGTATCCCTACGTGGCATTCCTTTCTTGCAAGAATTCAAAGGATTTGATTATCAATAAATTAAAAATTAAAAAGATAATAGCTGTTTCCATTTTAAGAATAATTATTAAAACAATAAATTTGGACAAATTCTTTTTATAATAATAAATAGTTGGATATTGATACCTTTAATAAAAATTTATTTAATATAGAAATTTATTTCATAATATATTAAATATAATTGTCTAATTAAATCAGAGGTTAAATTCAAGGATATTGGAGTGTTTATTAATTTTTGACAATTTAATTGTGTTGGCTATTTTAATTTTTTTTTCTATTCTTTTTATTTTAATTCTTTTTTTAAAAACTTTTTTACCTTTTTATATTTTTATTTTCTTTCTTATCATATCAAACTGATAGAAAATAATTTAATTTTCTATTTTTTAACTTTGTCTTCTTTAACATTATTTCCCTTATATTTACTTTATAAAAAAAAGTGTAAAAAGGATAAAATATAAATTTTTCTATTTATTTTTATTAATTAAAAGCCAATTTTATTCTATTTTATATTTAAACTGAATCTCACTATGTTTTTTTAAGATTGAAATTAAAACTTAACATTTTGAAAATAATCAAGTGTATTTGTTTCGTTATAATTAAAGTGAAAACATTCTTAAAATTAATAACAGAAAAAGGAAGAAAGGTAATATAAATAATGATAGATTAATTGTTGGAGGTAATTTGGAAAACGAGTTAGGGATACAAATTTCAACCGTTACTAGAATTATTATTTGTTTCCTTGTTTCTTTCTGTTTATGAGCTGATAAATATAATTAAGGAGGTTCAAATATAGCAATTTGGTAATTTAAATAATAGAAAATAATTGTTATGCTTTTTTTCTTTCTTTTCATTTACGACCTGTTTGGGTGGCTTTATTTATAGTAATTTCTCTGTTTGTATCCAAGGTTCTTAAATTTGTATTAATTTATAGTAAATATGAAAATTACTGTTTTTTATATCTCAAATTATACACTAATTTGTTAACGTTAAATTAATTAAAAATATATAATTAATGTCGTGTATATTCGCTTGTCTAATGAGCTTTAACTCAAAGTTAGGATTAACAAATAACAATGCTTTTATAGAATTAATAATAAAATAAAACTCTAAACCACCTTGTGATTGAAGTGAATGGCTTGGACCATATTTGAGAATCACATTCGAAAACCACATTTTCCAGATTCGATCCAATGGCTACGAGGATTGCTTTTTCAAAAGACAGAGCTTCAGCTTTCACACATGGACATAGTACCGGGATCCCAAGCCACACCTACAAAAATGAACTTTTCATTGTGATCATTCACATATCAACCCCTATTAGAAGTGTCACTATGATTATTGAACGATATGCATCCACATTACACTTCAACCATTCCTCCTTTGGCAGGTTCCAAGTAAAAAGTACTTGGTGGTTATTAATCCGATCATACATTTTTTAGGCCATAAACCATTCATGCCACTTGTGGAAAGCTAACGAACAAAGCTTAAGAGCTTCCTCGTATTCATTGTTCCATATCTAATTATTTGTATTCTTCCAAAGCTCATCTAACATGACTGCAAATCTACTAACATCTTTCATATCCTCCTTACTACAAATATCAAATATCAGTGGTTTAGCATCATGGAAAGAATGTAAACGATCATCTATAAGAAAAGACAAATATGATGCCCTCTAACAATGTTGCATCTCATGACAATAAAAAAAATAAGTGCCAATCGTCTTTAAGGTTACTCTCACAAAATTGACAAATAGATAGACAAGGAACATGATGATGTCGAGGTCTAGCATGAGTCGGTAAGCAATCCTTACAAATTCTCCACAATAAGTGCTTAACCCTTGGCGGAGCTTTAATATTCCAGAGACTATTCCAATCCTCCTCCCCATTATCATGCCTCCTCCGAAAGCTTCTTCACAACCTGCATCCAGATCGCACACTGTAAAAACCATTTTGTTCATCCTATCATCTACGTAATTAAACACTTTTCTAATAACCCTCAAATCTCATTGTTTCACATTATACAACATAAGATTTATGACAATACTATCGTACGCAAAACCTTGATACAAGAGGCACTTATTCCTCTTACATCTGATCTAAGGTTGTTGCATGACCTTGATGTGACTACCATCTCCAATGTTCCACCTGCACCATAACGATAAAAGTTCTTTCGCCTTCCAAATGCTCCTTCACACAAAAATAGGACACAACCAAGATTAGCTTCAAAGTAAGATGTTCTAGAAAAATATCTTGCTTTGAAAATTCTGGAGACAATAGCCTGAGGCTTGGACAACAGGTTCCAACCTTTTTTAGCATCTATGGACATATTAAAGGCTTTCAAGTCCCTAAATCTCAATCCACCTCCCTTCTTGGTGCCAGCCAGCTTAACCCAGACCATCAAATGGATTCCCCTATTATTACTACTTTCTCCCCACCAAAAGGAATTAAGCATCTTCTTAATATCATTACAAACCGCATCTAGGAGAATAAAAAGGCTCAAAACATATGATGGTATGGCTTGGAGCACTAATTTTATCATAACTTCCTTTCATGCTTTAGAAAATACTCGACCTCTCCATGAGTTAATTTTTTTTCCAAATATGATCCTTGATAAAAGAAAATGTTGCCTCCTTACTTCTACCAATCATAGAAGGAAAACCTAAGTACTTTCCTATACCTAACACATGATGGACACTGATAACTCGAATTCAAATCGTATTTTCCGATTCATTACGCGCATTTTTAGTATCATTTAATCGATTCTTTCATGTTATTTGCTTTGATTACTTATGTTTTCCTTTATTTTGTCTTAACAGGTACATTATTAGCAAAATAGATGAAATGAGCGAAATCAGAGTTAAAGAGTGAAGAAAGTGCAAAAAAATGATGATTCTGCCTCCTCTAGCCAAATGGCGTTCGCCATTTTCTTTTCCTTGAGGAATGAAGTTCGCCATTACCCCAAAAAGGAGGGAAAATTGGATTTGAACAAATGGCGTTCGCCATTTGCAAACGGTGATCGCCATTATGCGCGGGAAAAGTTTTTCAGCAACAGTTTGGCAGTTTTGCTCCGTTTCGAATTCAAATCGTCCCAGATTTCTTGGAGCCAAAATTCTTCTATAAATATACCCTCAAAGGTCTGAATTTGCATCCAAGTTTGTGCGGAAGCGCTGTCAAATTTGTTTCGTAGTCTTAGGCGTATATTCACTTGTAAAAGTTACAATCACTCACATCGAGGGATTGTCACATATGCTTTATTACCTTTTCATTGTATTGTACCCTTGGATAAATAACCTTACTGACATATTATTAAAAGTATTTACAGTTCCGTTTAATCAAGTCTCCATTTATTTTCCCGCATTTACAGGTTCCTTGTTTTATTGCTTTATTATTATTGTTTTCGCCTTCTATAATTATTCAAGCATGGTGTCCTTAATTTTGTTTATAATGTTCAGTTTGTTTAAGTTTAATTACATGTCTAATTAAATATAATTAGATACCGCCTTATAAGGAGCGTGGTAACCGGCGGAACTCCGTAGAAATGATAGGTACGAAAATGTGGTTGTATGTCATTTTGGTTTTAACTTCTAAGCGTAATTTAAGTAGCTTTGTCACGAGAGTGAGAAGTTATTTAACATTGCTTTGTCATGAGAGTGAGAAGCATACAAAGGTTTGAGCCGATATCCGCGAGAGCGTGAGAATTGAACCAGATAGTAGAAGTTAGGCATCATATCTAAATACAATGAGATCCCTTTAGATGTTGGTTAGGATGTTATTGGCTTTCAAAGAGTAATTCTTAGTTACCGGACGGCGAGAGAAAAATCTTGGGATTGAGAGATATATCTTTGGTCAATAGCGCGAGAGTGTGAGATTGAGCCTTTAAGTTGGTATATTCTACGGAATAGGCATATAGTCATAGTTAGTATCCTTTTTCTACAAGTCCCTTAGGTACGCGAAAATATATTTCGGGCTTGTTTTATCCTTATTTCCAAACCTTTAGTAAGTAGTGTAGATGTTTAAGAATTGGCAGAATTTTTGACCAAACAAGAAATGTTAAGTTCAGTTCAGAATGTCCTATCAAATGTTGGGACATTAGCAAACAGAGTATGTGAACTTATTTCAGGATGTCCTACCAGATGTTGGGACATTATGTAAATGACTAAGTTCAGTTTTATCAGGATGTCCCAACAGATGTTGAGACATCTCAGACCTGCTACCAGAATTAATTATTGATTAACAGATCAGAGATATTTAAGGAGAACTATCTGGAATTAATTAATGCTGGTTAAAAACAGAACAAGGCGCATCTGTAGGGAGTTTTAAATTGAAGTTTCAGATTAAAACAGAAGACCTAATGCACCTAGAATATAGGAGGTAACAAACCCTAAATTCAAGGTGACAGTTGCTGCACATTAGGGCTGGATCATTCTACAGAAGGCCCAATATTCAGATACCTATTTAAACAACAGAAACCCATAGAGTTGAGTACGATTTTAAGAAGCAAAAATTAGGGTGTCTAGTGTTCTTAATAGCAGGTTGTTTTATTGTACCACTTTATGAGCTTTTAAGCAAAAGTGCATTTGTGACTTGATTGAAACTGTGAAGTAAGATCAAGCTGTATTGTTTGAAGAATGTCTTCAGTTTTATTAAACTTGTAAACTTGATCACTGGGTGATTGAGGGGGAGTGAGTAGGGTACTCTTATCTAAGTGAGTCTTAGGTAGAAATTGCATTGGGTAAGTATTAAGTGATAGATTAAACAGGGTGGTTTAAGTCTAGAATTAATATTACTAATAGTGGATTTCCTCCTGGCTTGGTAGCCTCCAGATGTAGGTGTGGTTATACACTGAACTGGGTTAACAAACTTCTGTGTTGTTTATTTTTCTTACTGTTTAAGTTTTTGGTTAAATTTGTCAAATGTCCTATTAAGTGTTGGGACATCTCTTAGGACATCTCATTACAGAATTTCAATTGGCATCAGAGCAGGCACCCTGCCTGTTTATACTGGGTGAGATCTAGGGAAAACCAATTCTGTAACATGGACAGAGATATAGGGTCAGTAAATAGACCACCTATTCTGGATGGATCTAATTATGACTACTGGAAGCCAAGAATGATTGCATTCTTAAAATCACTTGACAACAGGGCATGGAGAGCAGTAAATGTTGGATGGAAACATCCTGTCCAAGACACCAAAGATGGATCAAAAGTTCTGAAACCTGAAGAAGAATGGAGTAAAGAGGAAGAAGATTCTGAACTAGGCAACTCAAAAGCCTTAAATGCTTTATTCAATGGCATTGATATGAATATTTTCAGACTTGTGCATCATTGTGAGCTGGCCAAAGATGTTTGGGATACTCTCAAAACAACTCATGAAGGAACATCAAAAGTAAAAATGTCAAGACTTCAACTTCTCATCACCAAGTTTGAAAACTTGAGAATGAAGGAAGATGAATCAATTCATGAGTTTTACATGAACATCTTGGATATAGCCAATACCTCTGGAGCCTTGGGAGAAAAGATGACTGATGAAAAGCTTGTAAGAAAGATTCTCAGATCTTTGCCAAGAAGATTTGACATGAAAGTCACAGCAATAGAAGAAGCTCAAGACATATGTTCCATGAAAGTTGAAGAGCTTATTGGTTCTCTTCAAACTTTTGAGATGGGAATGCATGAGACAAGTGTTAAAAAGAACAAAAGCATAGCATTGGTGTCTAATACTGATGAAGAAGAAGATAATGAGCCAGAAAATGATAAGAGCCTGTCAGACAACATTGCTATGCTTACAAGACAGTTCAAACAGATTCTCAGAGGTATGGAAGGTAAATCAAATTCCAGTGGAAGATTCACAAACTCTTCTGAAAACAAGAGAACCTATGATGCTAACAGAAGATCTAATCTTGCTGAAAAGACCAGTCAAGAAAAGGGAATCAAGTGCCATGAATGTGAAGGATATGGACACATCAAGAAGGAATGTCCTAACTTCTTAAAAAGACAAAAGAAGGGACTATCTGTAACCTGGTCTGATGAAGACTCAGGAGGAGATTCAGAAGAAGAATCAGCTAAGCATGTTACTGCTTTAGCTGGACTGTGTGAATATGATAGTGATTCCAGTTGTGAGGAGCTTACTTATGAACAACTTGAGCAAGCATTCAAAGATCTATACAAAAGAAGCTCTGAAATATGCAGTGAGGTTATAAAGCTAAAGAAGCAGAATGAAGTACTAGAAGAGGAAAAAGCAAGTGATCAAGTAATCATTGATACCTTAAAAAGTGAAGTAACTCTTCTCAATTCTAAGTTGGAACATATGTCCAAATCTGTTAGAATGATGAACAGCAGCTCAAATACACTGGATGTTATTCTCTGCAATAATAAACATTCAGGGGACAAAAGAGGACTGGGATATAACAGAGATGAAGCCAGCTCTAGCAAAGCTACTTCAAAAATAACACAGTCAAACAAGATGTCCCAACAAATGCTTCAACATCAGAAATCAAAGACAAACATAATGTTCCAACAGTTGCCTCAATATTCTGGACATAACAAAATGAAGAAGAAGTATCAAAGATGGAGATGCCATCACTGTGGAAGATTTGGGCATATCAAGCCTCACTGTTATAAGTTACATGGATACCCAAATCAAGTGTATCAGCAATCTTCCAAGCAGAAAGCAGAAGGAACCAAGAAAGTGTTGCAAGAACATCAAAGAAATCAGCAATCTCCTAAACAAAAGACAGAAGTCATCAAGAAGGAATGGAGACCAAAAGTTAGCACTCAGACTGATCAAAGCCATATACCCAAGACTAAGATCAACAATCAAGCTTGGAGATCAGCTGATCAACACACAGGACAGATGAAGAAATCTCAATTCATCTGGTCAAAGAAAAGTACTGCATATATAGCACATACATCACTAAGAGTATCAGCAAAAGAAGACTGGTATTTTGACAGTGGATGTTCAAGGCACATGACTGGATTGAAGAACCTTCTAGTGAACTTAAAATCACATTCATCCAGGTATGTAACTTTTGGAGATGGAGCTAAAGGAGAAATTAAAGGAGTTGGAACCTTGGACTGTCAAGATGTTCCAAGACTAGATGATGTATTGCTAGTTAAAGGTTTAACTGCTAACCTGATCAGTATAAGTCAACTATGTGATCAAGGGTACAGTGTAAACTTTACAAAAACTGAATGCATAGTGACTAACCAAGAGCAAGAAGTTGTCATGAAAGGAGCAAGATCTAAAGACAACTGCTACATGTGGGAGCCACTAGACTTCAGTTCCACTTCAATCTGTTCTCTAGCTAAAGAAGAAGAAGTAAAACTATGGCACCAAAGACTAGGTCATCTTCATTTCAGAGGCATAAAGAAGATTATATCTATGGATGCAGTAAGAGGCATTCCTAAACTGAAGATTGATGATGGCAAAATATTTGGTGAATGTCAAATAGGCAAACAAACCAAGATGTCCCATCCAAAGCTCCAACATCTGACAACTTCCAAAGTTTTGGAACTTTTACATATGGATCTTATGGGACCTATGCAGGTTGAAAGTCTTGGTGGTAAGAGGTATGCTTATGTTGTGGTTGATGATTTTTCAAGATATACATGGATAAACTTCATCAAAGAAAAATCAGATGTATTTGATGTATTCAAAGAATTATGTCAAAGATTACAAAGGGAAAAATCCAGCTGTGTGATCAGAATAAGAAGTGATCATGGAAAAGAATTTGAGAATCAAAAGTTCTTAGACTTCTGTTCTTCAGAAGGAATCAATCATGAGTATTCTTCTCCTATCACTCCTCAACAGAATGGGATTGTTGAAAGGAAAAATAGAACTATTCAAGAATCAGCAAGAGCTATGATCCATGCTAAAAAGTTACCTCTGTATTTCTGGGCTGAAGCTATGAACACTGCCTGCTACATCCATAACAGAGTTACCTTGAGAAAAGGAACCCTGTCCACAATATATGAAGTCTGGAAGGGCAGAAAACCCACTGTGAAGTACTTTCATGTGTTTGGAAGTAAATGCTATATTCTGGCAGATAGGGAGCAAAGGAGAAAAATGGATCCTAAAAGTGATGAAGGGATTTTCCTTGGATACTCTATAAACAGCAGAGCATATAGAGTATTTAATTACAGAACAAAGGTTATCATGGAGTCCATAAATGTGATAATTGATGATGCTTCTACAGATGTCCCAGAAGATGTTGGAACATCTGATGATATCAAGATTGAACCTGAAGAAAAGAATGATCAATATAACTTCACTCAGAATGATACAAGCTCAGAAGAATTAAGCAAACCTCCCTCCATCAGAATACAGAAGGATCATCCCAAAGATTTAATAATTGGTGATCCCAACAGAGGTGTAAGCACTAGATCAAAAGAAGTGATTTCAGGTTCTTGTTTTGTTTCCAAAATAGAACCTAAAAATGTCAAGGAAGCTCTCACTGATGAATACTGGATTTGTGCTATGCAAGAGGAATTAGGTCAATTCACAAGGAATGAAGTGTGGAGTCTTGTACCTAGACCTGATGACATAAATGTAATTGGTACAAAATGGGTGTATAAGAACAAGTCAAATGAACAAGGAATTGTTACAAAGAACAAAGCTAGACTTGTGGCTCAAGGATACACTCAAATTGAAGGGGTAGACTTTGATGAAACCTTTGCACCAGTAGCAAGGCTTGAATCAATAAGACTACTGTTGGGAATTGCTTGTATCTTAAAGTTCAAGCTATTTCAAATGGATGTGAAAAGTGCCTTTCTTAATGGTTATCTTAATGAAGAAGTATATGTAGAACAGCCTAAAGGATTTGTTGATCCAAGCTGTCCAAATCATGTATACAAATTAAAGAAAGCTCTTTATGGTCTGAAGCAAGCTCCAAGGGCATGGTATGAAAGACTGACCACATTTCTTATCAAGCAAGGATACAGAAAAGGTGGGATTGATAAAACCCTATTTGTTAAAGATGAAGAAGGAAATGTCATGATTGCACAAATATATGTTGATGACATTGTGTTTGGTGGGATGTCTGATAAGATGGTCAAACATTTTGTTAAGCAGATGGAATCTGAATTTGAAATGAGTCTAGTAGGTGAATTAACCTACTTTCTTGGTCTGCAAGTAAAGCAAATGGAAGACTCAATGTTTATTTCTCAAAGTAAGTACTCCAAGAACATAGTGAAGAAATTTGGAATGGAAAATGCTTCTCATAAAAGAACCCCTGCTCCCACTCATTTAAAGCTGACTAAAGATGAAAAGGGAGAGAATGTAGATCAAAGTTTATATAGAAGCATGATTGGAAGCTTGTTATACTTGACTGCAAGCAGACCAGACATTGCTTTTGCAGTAGGAGTTTGTGCAAGATATCAAGCTGATCCAAAAGTCAGTCATCTCAATCAAGTCAAGAGAATCCTTAAATATGTTAATGGTACTTGTGACTATGGCATAATGTACTTTCATGGGTGTAAACCAATTCTCACTGGCTTCTGTGATGCTGATTGGGCAGGAAGTGCTGATGACAGAAAAAGCACCTCAGGAGGATGCTTCTTCCTTGGAAACAATCTGATTTCTTGGTTCAGTAAGAAACAGAATTGTGTATCCTTGTCTACAGCTGAAGCTGAGTACATAGCAGCAGGTAGCAGTTGTTCTCAGTTGGTTTGGATGAAGCAAATGCTCACTGAGTACAATGTCCCACAGGATGTCATGACATTGTACTGTGACAACTTAAGTGCAATCAACATATCTAAGAATCCTATCCAACACAGCAGGACAAAGCATATTGATATCAGACATCATTTCATCAGAGATCTTGTAGAAGAAAAGGTGATTTCATTGGAGCATGTAGCTACAGATCTGCAGTTAGCTGATATCTTTACCAAGGCATTGGATGCTACACAATTTGAGAACTTAAGGGGCAAACTTGGAATCTGCTTATGTGATATCTAGCAATTAATGAGATGTGCCAACATGTCATATGACATTGCATGGCATAAGTCCCAGATGGCAAAGCTAGCTTGGTCTAGATCCTTGGGAATTCCATTCCTAATCATTTGGACTGTAACGGCTATTTTTTTAGTAACTCCTTATAATCAGCTATCAAGAGTCTCATCACACCATCACAAGCGAATCACATTAACTAGCAATCCCTCAGAAATCATAAACCCTAAAGCTGCAAATTCATCTTCTTCAACAATGTCTCAAATCCCTAAAACAGCTGAAGAAGCTCTCAACCAGGAAGACGTGGTGCATGCCACTCCTATCTCTGTGGTACCAAGTCAATCAACACCATTAGACGAGCTCAGGGGAAGCGTCTCTCACTCTAAAAAGACTAGAACACCAAAAAGAAGAAAAAATCAAACCAGAAGCAAAGCTAAAGACATTCCCTCTCATGTTAAATACTCCAATTATGTTGATGATTCCATCAAGGAGATTGTCAATCAAGTTTTCTCTGAACAAAGAGTGGTGAGAGGAATCTCTGTTCCGTTGAACACCATTCCTGCACCTCTTGAAGAACAAGCTCAAGATTCAGAGCACACTGCTGCAGAACAAGATGTCCCAACAAATGTTGGAACATCTGCATATGAGAAAGCAAAATCATCTGGTGCTGATACTGAACAGACTGAGGACCAGAAAGAGGCCTCAAGTGAAAGTGATAAAGAAGTATCTGGGGGAAAGGCTAAAGACTCAAATGAAGATCAAATCCCCGCTGATCAACCAGCTGAAGAGGAGGATGCTCAATCTCCTCCTGTGGTTCATCTGGAGCAGGATTCTGATGCTGAGATCATATCATCTGTGAAACCAAGCATTGTCAAAAGGCTAAGGTCCAGGAAAGGAAAAATGCAAGCTGAACCTGACATTCCTGAGAAGAAGAAGACTAGTCCAAAGAAAGGCAAGGCTAAAGCCACCTTTGGTCCAGCAAAACCATGGAGCAAAGTTCAATCCCAGAAGAGAAAAACTGCAACACCATCAGATTCAGATGTTGGATCAGATGTCCCAACATCTCCTCCCAAGAAGAAACCAGCTCCAGCTAGAACTTCAACTGTGGTTCCAGAAGCTCCTTTGGACAACATATCCTTCCATCATGTCTCCAGTGTCAACAGATGGAAATATGTGTACCAAAGAAGAATTGCCTTGGAAAGAGAACTGAGCAGCAATGCACTTGAGTGCACAGATCTCATTGACCTAATCTCTGCTGCAGGACTATTCAAGACAGTCTCAGAGTTCTCTCCCTGCTATGAACTTCTTGTCAAAGAGTTCATTGTGAACCTTCAGGAGGGTTGCTCCAATGGTAAGTCCTCTGAGTTTCACAAAGTTTATGTTAGAGGTAATTGTGTAAAGTTTTCTCCCCAAATCATAAATGAATACCTAGGAAGAGAAACAGATGAACCAAATGAGCTAGGTAAAACTGATAATCAAGTATGCAAGGTGATCACTGCAAACCAGGTCAAGTCATGGCCTGTGAAGGGAAAGCTTTCTGTGAGCATGCTTACCAGAAAGTATGCTATGCTGAACAAAATTGGAACTACAAATTGGGTGCCTACCAATCACACTTCCTCAATCTCAACTGGTCTGGCCAGATTCATCTATGCTGTGGGAACTCAAACCAAGATGAATTATGGAGATTATATTTTTGATCAAACTATGAAGCATGCCAACTCCTCTGCAACAAAGATGCCCATAGCTTTTCCCTCCTTGCTATGTGGTATTGTTCTAAGTCAATATCCTAGGATTTTAAATGAGAAGGACATTGTCTGCAAGAGAGAGAGCCCCCTGGCCTTTCACTACAAATTATTTCTCAGTCACCATGCTGCAGATGTTGAAGCTCCCTCTGGGACATCTGCTGGTCCCTCAACTGCTAAGACTTCAATCTCAAAGAAAGAGTTAATTGCTGAGCTAAAGTGCACATGCAAGGAGCTAGAATCAAGGAAGTTGAAACTTGAGGAAATAATTCAAAAGTTGGAGAATGAAGAAGACACTGAAGTTGAGGAGGATACTGAGAGTAATGAATCTGAGTGATCTTTGTATGTGAGGCATTTGTAATGACAGCAATGTTTTGTATTTTTGGATAATAGTTCTTTGGCCCTAATTTTGTGTCTACCAAGGGGGAGAGCAACATCAAATGTAATTGCTGTTTAAATGAATTAAAAATTCTGTTTGTTTGCTTCTGAACTGAATAAGTTTTTCTGTTGAAACAAGACTGGATAAAGACTGGACACATATATGTTTGAGGGGGAGTAATCTCAAATAATAATCAACAGAATAATCAACAGAAAAGTAATGCTATACTCTGATAAAAAGAACTTCTGCTGCACTCTGAAATCCAGAAAAGATGTTAGCCAAAAATTAGCCAAAGGGGGAGTTTGTAGATGTTTAAGAATTGGCAGAATTTTTGACCAAACAAGAAATGTTAAGTTCAGTTCAGAATGTCCTATCAAATGTTGGGACATTAGCAAACAGAGTATGTGAACTTATTTCAGGATGTCCTACCAGATGTTGGGACATTATGTAAATGACTAAGTTCAGTTTTATCAGGATGTCCCAACAGATGTTGAGACATCTCAGACCTGCTACCAGAATTAATTATTGATTAACAGATCAGAGATATTTAAGGAGAACTATCTGGAATTAATTAATGCTGGTTAAAAACAGAACAAGGCGCATCTGTAGGGAGTTTTAAATTGAAGTTTCAGATTAAAACAGAAGACCTAATGCACCTAGAATATAGGAGGTAACAAACCCTAAATTCAAGGTGACAGTTGCTGCACATTAGGGCTGGATCATTCTACAGAAGGCCCAATATTCAGATACCTATTTAAACAACAGAAACCCATAGAGTTGAGTACGATTTTAAGAAGCAAAAATTAGGGTGTCTAGTGTTCTTAATAGCAGGTTGTTTTATTGTACCACTTTATGAGCTTTTAAGCAAAAGTGCATTTGTGACTTGATTGAAACTGTGAAGTAAGATCAAGCTGTATTGTTTGAAGAATGTCTTCAGTTTTATTAAACTTGTAAACTTGATCACTGGGTGATTGAGGGGGAGTGAGTAGGGTACTCTTATCTAAGTGAGTCTTAGGTAGAAATTGCATTGGGTAAGTATTAAGTGATAGATTAAACAGGGTGGTTTAAGTCTAGAATTAATATTACTAATAGTGGATTTCCTCCTGGCTTGGTAGCCTCCAGATGTAGGTGTGGTTATACACTGAACTGGGTTAACAAACTTCTGTGTTGTTTATTTTTCTTACTGTTTAAGTTTTTGGTTAAATTTGTCAAATGTCCTATTAAGTGTTGGGACATCTCTTAGGACATCTCATTACAGAATTTCAAGTAGAGTTTTCATTCCCATTCTTTTGCCTTAAATGATAGCCTTAGATTTGCACCGCAACTGTAAATTACAATAGTTTGACATTGGTCTCTGTGGTTCGACAATCTTTTATATTACTTCGATAGATCTGTGCGCTTGCGGAGCGATCAAGTTTTTGGCGTCGTTGTCGGGGACCAACAGTCAATATTGTTATTTCGTTGTTGCACTATATAGACTAAGGAACTCTCGTTTAAAAAAATATTTAAAAAAATTATTATGTATCACCCAAACTTTCTCTACGATTACCACTCACAGTGTTTTGAGGAATCACACCCAAGTTTTCTTTACAATTATCACTCCCAAAATTTTGAGGAACCGCACCCAAATTTTTTCTACAATCACTAGTCCCAGAATTTTTTAGGAATCGCAAGAATCTATATCCAACCTCGAAATACTAATGTTGGATTTCAATGCGACACTAACTCATTCTCACCCAAATCACCACTCCCAATACTTTGAGGAACCACGAGAATCCTATAATTCCAACCTTGAAACATTAATGGAGGATTTCATTGAAATGACAACTAATTCTAGGCTTGAATCTATGATGGAGCACTTTGTGGAGACACAAAATATCCAGAATGAAGAGTTTAGAAGCCAACATCTCCAAAGTTATGAAACCTTTAGGCGGATGAACATTGTGGTTGAGTCCCTTGCGACTCACACTGAGGAATTGGAGACTCAAATCTCTCTGATTACACAAACACCTATAAGACCATCCCCTGAGAGACATGTGGATGTTGTAACAACCAATAGTGAAAGAGAAATTGAAAATCCTAAGGAAAATGATAATGAGGTTGAGGAGAGTGACAATGAGATTGGGGGGAGTTATGATGAGAAAGGAGTAAAGATTGAGAAAAATCTGTCGACACCACCCAAAAAGGAGGTTGTCGAAGAGGTAGAGAATAAAGTGTATATTGTTGTTCCTCATCCATATACCTCATCAATTCATTTCCCGTATAGGTTTGTAGACTCTCAATCCAAAACAAATGTGGATGTATTGGAAAATATATGCACCAATGTACCCTTGTTTGAGATCCAACATAAAAAGAGAAAATTAGAGGAGCATGAAACTAGGGATATCATTATTGTTAAGAGGGTAAGGTTAGACTTTGAGATGGTGGATGAAATAACTAAGCCGAAACTTGAAAAACTAATACTTAGGATAGATCCAGAGCCACCACCACCACAAGTTCAAAAGAATGGACCACCCCACAGATGGAAGAAAAGAAAAGGTGAGGGATATGTGAGATGGCTTGATAAGTGGCCATGGAAACCAAAAATTACTAGTCGTCGAGCTATCAACGTTAAACAAAGCCCTGCGTGGGAGGCACCCCCACAAACATTTAATTTAATGTTTTACTTTTATTGTTTGTGTTTGCAGGAAATAAAGAAATGTATTGCTTGTCTCGTCTCGGCTTCTTCTAGGTGCCCACAGACATTCATGTGAATGTCGTTGCTGGTGGTGACACTGATATCACATTGCATATTTTTCAAACACTTTTGCCGGTACTTCCTCCAGAAATGGGAAGCATTATGATTTTTTTCAGAAGAGAGAAAATTCAACAAATAGAGGTATCTTAAAGCGCCCACCGCCGAAGCAAAAGTGGCCAGAAAAGACATGGACAATAAGAGAGGATCAGAGAGGATTTGGCATGCAATGACATTCAATCAGGTTCTATAATTCCTTTTTCTACCTTTTATCAAAATATTGAGTACAATGTTTGGTTTAAGTGTGGGGGAGGAACTTTACCGCTTTCATTTTATCGCTTTCTAGTTAGTTTTATTTCAGTTTTTGTTTTTATGAGCCATATGCGCTAATTGAGTCGATTTCTACTTTAATTTTTCGACTGTTTAAAAATTCCCTAAAACTTGGCCCTATTTAAAAAAAACGGATTCATTGGCATGACACCAAATAAGTTACTTTATTTTGCTCTAGCCAAATGGCGTTCGCCATTTGCTTTGCCTTGAGGAAGGGCGTTCTCCATTACCCCAAAAGGAGGGAAAATTGGATTTGAACAAATGGTGTTCACCATTTGCAAACGGTGATCGCCATTATGCACGGGAAACGTTTTTCAGCAACAGTTTGGCAGTTTTGCTCTGTTTCGAATTCAAATCGTCCCATATTTCTTGGAGCCAAAATTCTTCTATAAATAGACCCTCAAAAGTCTGAATTTGCATCCAAGTTTGTGCGGAAGCGCTGTCAAATTTGTTTTGTAGTCTTAGGCATATATTCACTTGTAAAAGTGACAATCACTGACATCGAGGGATTGTCACATATGCTTTCTTTCATTTTTATTGTATTGTACCCTTGGATAAATAACCTTACTGACATATTATTAAAAGTATTTATAGTTTCGTTTAATCAAGTCTCCTTTTATTTTCCCGCATTTACAGGTTCCTTATTTTATTGCATTATTATTATTGTTTTCGCCTTCTATAATTGTTCAAGCATGTTGTCCTTAATTTTGTTTATAATGTTCAGTTTGTTTAAGTTTAATTACATGTCTAATTAAATATAATTAGAGACCGTCTTATGAGGAGCGTCGTAGTCGGAGGGACTCCGTAGAAATAATAGGTACGAAAATGTGGTTGTATGTTGTAACGCCCCGAAAATCTAAATTTAATTATTTAATTATTTATTTAATTAATTTAGAAAAATTTGGAGAGTTTGGATTATTTTGAGAATTTTGGAGAAAATGAGTATTTTTATATAATAAGGATAAATAGTGTTTTATTATACTATTTTATTTTTATTATTAAAAATATATTAAAGAAAAGAGTAAGATGGTCCTTTTGTGAAATTATGAGGGTAAGGTGGGAAAAGGCTAAACTGGGATATTATAGCTAAAGAAGAGAATATAATCAGTTTTCTCATTTTTGTTGTTTCTATCGTGTTTTGGAAGTGCTCTGAAGAAAAGAGAAGCTCAGAGTCAGGAGGCTGTGGAGAACCCAAGAGAAGCGTGTAAAGCGGCGAAATTCTCTAAGGTATAGGGAGTTTTCATAATCTATGATAAATGTATAGGAATTGGAATATGAATGGATTAGGATGGTATGAGTTTTAGGGGTTTTTGGGGTTTTGAGTTAGGTTGAGTTATATGAGAAATCTTGATGAATTAGAGTGATTGGAATGAGTTATAATCATATACTTGTTTGTATAATTGTTGTCTGGATGTTGTTGAGGTCTAATTGATGTTTTTGAATGGTTTTTGAGTGTTATGATGTGAAATCCGTAATGGGGTTTGGGAATTTTGGAAATTGGAACAGTCTGCAATTGTGTAGCAGAAGACTGCTGAAATGTGTGCGTTAACCGGTTAACGCTTTGGTTAACCGGTTAACCATTGGAAATTTTGGGGTATTTTCTGAAATTACGCAGGCGTTAACCGGTTAACACTTTGGTTAACCGGTTAACACTGTTGGAATGACAAATTTCAATTCTTTGAAAATTAATATCTTTTAAACCGTAAGCCCAATTCACATTCCGTTTGAAGCGTCGGAAAGAGTACAAACTGAACTTTATTTTGATGAATAGAAACGAGAAAAATGCAATAGTTTTGATAAACGAATTTGTGAAATAACCTTATAATTACCTTATAAATTACCGGGTACGGGTTAATTCTTGATGTGTCAGAGTGGTTAGAAAACCAGTGTTCAGGGTGTAATGTCATGATGATATATATGAATATTTGATGGTTGTTTTGCTGATTGAAATGAATGATGCGAATTGTTTTGATGAATTTTTCGATGTAGCGCATCATTGCATTTCATAACATTCACGATGGGGCTTCGGCCTATTTATTTGCTTCAATCCCATTGTGTGGATTGAAGTGTCTCGATGATTATGGTGTGCTCCCTTGTGGAGGGTTGATGGTCATGTATCCATCTCATGATGAAAATGGTACCACATGCATATTGCATATCAGGATGTAGAATTGCATATTTCTGGATGAATTTCATGACTGTGTTGGTGTTGATTGATTTCATGATAGTGTTGTGGTTGATGCTGAATTTTGTAGTTGACGATGTCATGATATGTGTACTAAATTATTTGTGATTCTATATTCTTGTAAGTTTATGATTTATTATGATTACTCACCCTGCCTGCTTGGAAACGTTGCCTCTTTCGTGGGTAACTTGCAGATGTCGAAGAATAGTCCTGCAGTGCAATAGGAGTAATGCATGAGTCTCGGAGCGTGCTTTAGTGTCCCTTAGGAGTGGTTCTGGTTATGTGTCCTGCTCTGTGTCATGTAACATTGGGATGAGTTTCTTTTGTTAAACTGTTTTCAGTATGTTGTTATCTGGATAATGTTTTCCATTTTATGATGTTAAATTCAGGATGGTGAAAATGATTTTTATGAAGTTTTGAATTATGAAGTTAAATTCCGTTGTGAAATGATTTATGGTATTTTGATGTTGATTAACCCGTGTTACGGGACAGGACACTGTTTGTGTTTATTTATGATGAAAATGTGATACCCTTTTTGATGATTACTCTGATAGTATTTAAATATTATGTTTTGGGTAGAAGGGTGTTACATTAGTGGTATTAGAGCAGGTCGGTCTGTCCGGCTAAGTCTTGTTGTTGTCAGTCAGTTGTCAAGTCGTTATTTATTTAACGATTATTCTCTTCTGATGTGGTAAGTGTTGTGCAGAATGGCAGGAAACAACTCGCGTGCTCTCGCTGATGCTATTGCAGCCATTGCTCAGACTGCTGCTCGAAACAATGCGCATGATGAGTTTCGTGCATTGGAGAAATTCCAGAGGAATAATCCACCTGTGTTTGAAGGAACTCATAACCCGGCGAGCACACAGAAGTGGCTCAAGGCAATTGAGAATATTTTCAGAGTGATGGCGTGTGCTGACGCGCAGAAAGTTCAATTCGGAACTCATATGTTGTCTGAGGAAGCTGAAGACTGGTGGGATAATACTCGTCAGCGTCTCTAGGATGAAGTTGTTGTGGTGACTTGGACTGTGTTTAAGGCGTAGTTCCTTAAGAAGTATTTTCCGAAAGATGCTCGTGGTAAGTTGGAGATAGAATTCCTTGAGCTGAAGCAAGGAAACATGACAGTGGCAGAGTATGCTGCCAAATTTGAAAGGCTGGTGAAGTTTTGTCCTCACTACAACAGGGCAGATGCTGAACTTTCCAAGTGTCTTAAGTTTGAGAATGGGCTGAGGCCTTAAATTAAGCAGGGAATTGGATGCCAACAAATTCGCAAGTATGCAGAGTTGGTGGATAAGAGCTGTATTTATGATGAGGACAACCGAGCTCAGTCAGCTCACTATAAACAGCTGAGCGAGAAGAAAGGCAAGAGTCAGTATAGAGGAAAACCTTATGTAGCTACTGGTGATAGAGGGAATCAGAAGGCATATGATGAGAAGAAGCAAAGTAGGGGAGCTGCTAATGTACCTGTTAAGTGTTACAAGTGTGGAGAGGCAGGACATAAGGCCGATGTGTGTACCACCAGAGTTATGAAATGTTACCGTTGTGGCAAGCTTGGGCATAAGGTGAGTGATTGTCCTAATGAAGGCCCAACCTGTTACAATTGTGGTGAACAGGGGCATATCAGCACCCAATGTCCGAAACCAAAGAAGAATGCTGCTACTACTCAGAATGCTGGAAGAGTTTTTGCATTAGCTGGTTCAGAAGCTCCAAAGAAGGACAACTTGATCAGAGGTCCTGTTTTATTAATAATATTGAGTTGATTGCTATTATTGACACTGGAGCTACACATTCATTTATTTCTCTTGAGTGTGCTAATAGATTGGGTTTAAAGTTGTCTAATATGAATGGTAATATGATAAAAGAGACTCCTGCTAATGGTTTTGTGACTACCATGCTTGTCTGTTTGAAATGTCCTTTGACAATTTTCGAGAAGAATTTTGTGATGGATTTGGTGTGCCTACCATTACACCAAATCGATGTTATCCTTGGTATGAACTGGTTGGAATTCAATTATGTTCATATTAACTGTTATAGTAAGACGGTGCAGTTCCCTGATTTGAGCGGGAATGGTGAGTTGATGTTTTTATCTGCTAAGCAAGTGGATGAACTTGTTTTAGATGAAGCTTTGATGTTTGCAGTGTCTACCTCATTGCAAGTTGATGATAAGACTGTCAGTGCAGAGTTGTATGTGGTTTGTGAATTTCAAGATGTGTTTCCTGGTGATATAAGTGATTTACCACCGGAACGTGAGATTGATTTTTCTGTGGACTTAGTACCGGGTACGAGTCCTGTCTCGATGGCTCCTTATAGAATGTCGGCTTTAGAGTTGAATGAGTTGAAGAAACAATTAGAAGAATTGTTATAAAAGAGGTTCATTAGACCCAGTGTTTCTCCTTGGGGTGCTCTGGTGTTGCTCGTTAAGAAGAAGGATGGTAGTATGAGATTGTGTGTCGATTACCGACAGTTGAATAAAGTGACTATCAAGAATAAGTACCCACTTCCGAGGATCGATGATTTGATGGATCAGCTAGTAGGTGCTTATGTCTTTAGTAAAATTGATCTGAGGTCTGGTTATCATCAGATTCGAGTTAAAGCCGATGATATTCCGAAGACAGCGTTCAGGACGAGATATGGGCATTATGAGTATACGGTGATGCCGTTTGGGGTTTCTAATGCGCCTGGTGTGTTTATGGAATATATGAATAGGATATTTCATGAGTATCTGGATAAGTTCGTGGTGGTTTTCATAGATGATATCTTGGTATATTCTAAATCAGAATAGGAACATGCCGAGCATTTGAGAGTTGTGTTGCAAGTGTTGAGAGAAAAGAAATTGTTTGCTAAATTATCTAAGTGTGAATTTTGGATAAGGGAAGTGAGTTTCCTCGGCCATGTAATTTCAAATGGTGGAATTTCGGTGGATCCTTCAAAGATTGATGCGGTATTGCAGTGGGATACTCCGAAGTCAGCTACAGAAATTCGTAGTTTTCTTGGGTTGGCTGGTTACTATCATAAGTTCATTGAAGGTTTTTCTAAGATAGCTTTACCGTTGACGCAATTGACTAGGAAAGGTCAAGCGTATGTGTGGGATGTTGCCTGTGAAGAGAGTTTCATAGAACTGAAGAAAAGATTATCGACCGCGCCAGTATTGGTCTTACCGAATCCAGATGAGTCCTTTGTAGTTTATTGTGATGCTTCCAAGATGGGTCTTGGTGGAGTTTTGATGCAGGATAATAAGGTGGTTGCTTATGCTTCTAGACAGTTAAGAGTTCATGAGAGGAACTATCCTACTCACGACTTAGAGTTAGCAGCTGTGGTGTTTATGCTTAAGATTTGGAGGCACTACTTGTTTGGTTCGAAATTTGAAGTATTTAGTGATCACAAAAGTTTAAGGTACTTGTTTGATCAGAAAGAGTTAAATATGAGACAGCGGCGGTGGCTTGAATTATTGAAAGATTTTGATTTTGATTTGAATTACCATCCAGGTAAGGCAAATGTTGTGGCTGATGCTTTGAGTAGGAAGTCGTTGCATATTTCAATGCTTATGGTGAAAGAATTGGAAATGATCGAGCAATTCAGAGACATGAGCTTGTTGTGTGAAACTACTACTGATAGTGTGAAATTGGGAATGTTAAAGCTGACCAGTGAGATTTTGGAAGAGATTCGTAAGGGTCAGAAATCTGATTTGAAATTAGTCGATCAATTGATGTTGGTTGATCAAGGTAATGCAGGTGACTTTCGAGTTGATGAAGATGGAGTTTTGAGATTTCGAGATAGAGTGTGTATTCCGGATATTGCAGGAATTAAAAAGAGTATTTTAGAAGAAGGGCACAAGAGTCGACTGAGTATTCATCCTGGAGCTACGAAGATGTATCAAGATTTACGCAGGTTGTTTTGGTGGTCGGGTATGAAAAGAGACATTGCTGAATTTGTATATGCTTGTTTGACATGTAAGAAGTCAAAGATAGAACATCAGAGACCTTCAGGTATGATGCAACCATTTAATATTCCTGAGTGGAAATGGGATAGTATTTCCATGGATTTCGTGACTGGGTTACCTAAGACTGCTAGAGGTAATGATTCGATTTGGGTAATTGTTGACCGGTTAACTAAGTCGACACATTTCTTGCCGATGAGGATTAACCATTCCATGCAAAGGTTAGCTGAGATTTATATTGAGGAAATTGTTAAGTTGCATGGTGTACCTTCAAGTATTGTATCGGATAGAGATCCGCGGTTTACGTCGAGGTTTTGGAAGAGTTTGCAGGATGCTTTGGGTACTAAGTTGAGGATGAGTTCTGCTTATCACCCGCAAATGAATGGCCAGACGGAAAGAACAATCCAATCTTTAGAAGATTTGCTGAGAGCTTGTGTATTAGATCAAGGAGGATCTTGGGATAGCCATTTGTTGTTGGTTGAGTTTACGTACAATAACAGTTTTCATGCTAGTATCGGAATGGATCCATATGAGGCGTTGTATGGTAGACGTTGTCGTACGCCATTATGTTGGTATGAGAGGAGAGAGTTTGGTGCTTGGGCCAGATATTGTCCAAGAAACAACTGAAAAGATAAAAATGATTCAGGAAAGGATGAAAACGTCGCAGAGTCGTCAAAAGAGTTATCACGATAAGAGAAGGAAAGCACTTGAGTTCCAAGAGGGAGATCATGTGTTCTTAAGAGTTACTCCTATGACTGGTGTGGGAAGAGCTTTGAAGTCTAGAAAGCTCACTCCACGTTTCGTCGGTCCGTATCAGATTATGCAGAAGATGGGGGAAGTGGCATATCGGGTGGCTTTACCTCCCTCTCTTGCGAATTTACATGATGTATTCCATGTATCGCAGTTGAGGAAGTACATTCCGGACCCGTCGCATGTAATTCTGATAGATGATGTTCAGGTGATAGATAATCTGACGATTGAAGCTTTACCAGTGAGGATTGATGGTAGAGAATTGAAGCGACTTCGAGGCAAGGAAATTGCTTTAGTGAAGGTATTGTGGGGAGGACCAGCTGGAGAAAGTTGGACTTGGGAGCGCGAAGATCAGATGAGGGAGTCGTATCCGACTCTATTTACTTCAGGTAATTTTCGAGGACGAAAATTCTTTAAGTAGGGGAGAGTTGTAACGCCCCGAAAATCTAAATTTAATTATTTAATTAATTTAGAAAAATTTGGAGAGTTTGGATTATTTTGAGAATTTTGGAGAAAATGAGTATTTTTATATAATAAGGATAAATAGTGTTTTATTATACTATTTTATTTTTATTATTAAAAATATATTAAAGAAAAGGGTAAGATGGTCCTTTTGTGAAATTATGAGGGTAAGGTGGGAAAAGGCTAAACTGGGATATTATAGCCAAAGAAGAGAATACGATCAGTTTTCTCATTTTTGTTGTTTCTATCGTGTTTTGGAAGTGCTCTGAAGAAAAGAGAAGCTCAGAGTCAAGAGGCTGTGGAGAACCCAAGAGAAGCGTGTAAAGCGGCGAAATTCTCTAAGGTATGGGGAGTTTTCATAATCTATGATAAATGTATAGGAATTGGAATATGAATGGATTAGGATGGTATGAGTTTTAGGGGTTTTTGGGGTTTTGAGTTAGGTTGAGTTATATGAGAAATCTTGATGAATTAGAGTGATTGGAATGAGTTATAATCATATACTTGTTTGTATAATTGTTGTCTGGATGTTGTTGAGGTCTAATTGATGTTTTTGAATGGTTTTTGAGTGTTATGATGTGAAATCCGTAATGGGGTTTGGGAATTTTGGAAATTGGAACAGTCTGCAATTGTGTAGCAGAAGACTGCTGAAACGTGTGCGTTAACCGGTTAACGCTTTGGTTAACCGGTTAACCATTGGAAATTTTGGGGTATTTTCTGAAATTACGCAGGCGTTAACCGGTTAACACTGTTGGAATGACAAATTTCAATTCTTTGAAAATTAATATCTTTTAAACCGTAAGCCCGATTCGCATTCCGTTTGAAGCGTCGGAAAGAGTACAAACTGAACTTTATTTTGATGAATAGAAACGAGAAAAATGCAATAGTTTTGATAAACGAATTTGTGAAATAACCTTATAATTACCTTATAAATTACCGGGTACGGGTTAATTCTTGATGTGTCAGAGTGGTTAGAAAACCAGTGTTCAGGGTGTAATGTCATGATGATATATATGAATATTTGATGGTTGTTTTGCTGATTGAAATGAATGATGCGAATTGTTTTGATGAATTTTTCGATGTAGCGCATCATTGCATTTCATAACATTCACGATGGGGCTTCGGCCTATTTATTTGCTTCAATCCCATTGTGTGGATTGAAGTGTCTCGATGATTATGGTGTGCTCCCTTGTGGAGGGTTGATGGTCATGTATCCATCTCACGATGAAAATGGTACCACATGCATATTGCATATCAAGATGTAGAATTGCATATTTTTGGATGAATTTCATGACTGTGTTGGTGTTGATTGATTTCATGATAGTGTTGTGGTTGATGCTGAATTTTGTAGTTGACGATGTCATGATATGTGTATTAAATTATTTGTGATTCTATATTCTTGTAAGTTTATGATTTATTATGATTACTCACCCTGCCTGCTTGGAAACGTTGCCTCTTTCGTGGGTAACTTGCAGATGTCGAAGAATAGTCCTGCAGTTCAATAGGAGTAATGCATGAGTCTCGGAGCGTGCTTTAGTGTCCCTTAGGAGTGGTTCTGGTTATGTGTCCTGCTCTGTGTCATGTAACACTGGGATGAGTTTCTTTTGTTAAACTGTTTTCAGTATATTGTTATCTGGATAATGTTTTCCATTTTATGATGTTAAATTTAGGATGGTGAAAATGATTTTTATGAAGTTTTGAATTATGAAGTTAAATTCCGCTGTGAAATGATTTATGGTATTTTGATGTTGATTAACCCATGTTACAGGACAGGACACTGTTTGTGTTTATTTATGATGAAAATGTGATACCCTTTTTGATGATTACTCTGATAGTATTTAAATACTATGTTTTGGGTAGAAGGGTGTTACATATGTCATTTTGGTTTAAACATCTAAGCGTAATTTAAGTAGCCTTGTCACCAGAGTGAGAGGTTATTTAACATTGCTTTGTCATGAGAGTGAGAAGCGTACAAAGGTTTGAGCCGAGATCTGCGAGAGCGTGAGGAATGAACCAGATAGTAGAAGTTAGGCATCATATTTGAATACATCGAGAGCGCTTTAGATGTTGATTAGGATGTTATTGGCTTTCAAAGAGTAATCATCAGTTACCGGGCGAGCGAGAGCAAAATATTGGGATTGAGAGATATGACTTTAGTCAATAGCGCGAGAGTGTGAGATTGAGCCTTTAAGTTGGTATATTCTACGGAATAGGCATATAGTCATAGTTATTATCCTTTTTGTACAAGTCCCTTAGGTACGCGGAAATATATTTCGGGCTTATTTTATATTTATTTCCAAACCTTTAGTAATTAGCGTTTTCATTCCCGTTCTTTTCCCTTAAATCATAGCCTTAGATTTGCACCGCAATGATAGATTACAATAGTTTGACATTGGTCTTTGTTGTTTGACAATCATTTATATTACTTCAATAGATCCGTGCGCTTGCGGAGCGATCAGACACCCATAATACTAGCTAGATCCTCCTTGGCCGAGTTACTAATGTTTCGGCTAAAAAACACTTCAGATTTATTCAAATTTATCTCCTATTCTGAGGCATCAATGTAAGTACTGAGAAAATTCATAAGATTTCAAACTTCAGAGAGATTAGCCCTGCAAAAAAAAATCATCAGCAGAAAGAATGTGGGACACAATAGGTGTCCCTCTACAGATTTGGATCCCGTGAATGATGCCTCTAGCTACTTCTCTCTTTATAAGAGTAGAGAGACCTTCTTACATTAAAATAAAGAGGAAATGAGACAGTACTAATGGGTCCCCTTTCCTTATGTCTCTCCCTGGTTCAATCGATCCCACTCTATCCAAGTTAACAAGAATATTATAGTGCAACAAGGTGACACACATCATCATCCAATGAATCCACGTGCTAGCAAACCCTATTCTCTGAAGCATACCACAGAGAAATCCCCAATCCACTTTATCGTACACCTTACTAATATTAAACTTAAGAGCCAACTGAGCCTTACTCACTTTAGTCTTTCTCTTCAGAGCATGGATCGCCTTTATAACAATTATCGCATTATCCAGATGTTCGCACGTGGATTTTGCACGAACAAGTCGTTGGCCTCCTCTACCTGAGATTGACTTGTGGGACCTGCCAAACAAGTCCCATGAATGCTCTATGTTGCAAACTCTTGTAATGTAGAATGGTAATTGGGGTTCTTATGTATACTTTTTTATTTTTGTGTTTATAGCAAACGCACACGGAATGCTTGAATGAAAAGACAAGAAAAGCGAATAAAAGCAGGATAAAAAGGATAAAGACAAAAGGCAAGTATTTTAAATTGACTTGGAATTAAAATGACTTGAATTACATAAGGGTGTGTTTGGATGGAGAATTTTAACGAGGGAAAATAATTTCTGTGGGATTTTGAAATGACTTGATCAAAATCCATTGTTTGGATAAAAAATATGGAGAATTGTTAAAATAATGTAAATTTATGGAGTATTTTATTCATGTTAAATTTAAGGAATTTAAATGACACTAAAAAGTAAATAATTTCAAATGGCTTCATCACTTTATATAATATGAATGTTAAATTGTTTATTATTAAATTTTCAAATTTCGCAAGATGGTCCTCATATTTTATGAAAATTTCAAATCTACCCCTAAAATTTTAAAAAATTGCAAATAAGTCCCTAATAATTATCAAAACTTTCAAATTGGTCCTTCAAAAATTGTAAATTGGTCCCTATTTTTCATATTTTAAATTTGACCCAAAAATTTTAAAAATTATGAAAATTGCCCCAAAGTTTTTACAAAATTATTTTAATACTCTATCCAAACAAAAGAATTTAAAATTGAATGGATTCTAATTGAATCGTTTGAATTACCTAGAATTTTGAATTCCTTAAAAATTCTTAATTATCCCATCCAAACACACTCTAAGTGTTTGGACGCCATCATACATTTGTGTAGGGGTTAAATCGTTTCTCTGACGCTCGATACTTTGAGTGTGTCCATTTTACAATGTGAAGAAATGTGACCTTGTATAATGAAATTAAAATCTACTTATATAGACTAAAAAAATAATTGTCAGACACTTTCCAACAAAACAGACTTTGACACATGTCAACCCATTCTCCTGGTAACCACCACTACTTTGTCCCACTCCTTGGAGCATTTTTCTCTTCATATCTTCCTGAATGGCTTTGTCAAAGTGTCTTCGACCTGGTGGTGTTTGGGGGATGCGTTGAATTCCTGCATTTGGCTGTCGATCCATGATTTTCTTTTCCTTCCCTCTAGCAGGATTGAGATTCTTCCCTTTGACATTCTCATGGTTTTGCTCCCAAACATATTTTTTGAACAACTCGAAATCTCCAACCAACAAATTGCCCCCCCCCCCAAAGGCCAGTTTCGACAGGGAGGTAGTCGACCAAGAAACCTGGCCTTTTGGATTTTCCTGAGTGATTTCGACATATTCTTCAATCGTTGATTTGCACCAATCAACTGCTCATATTCTATCGGACTGAGACAACCTATCATATTCATCATGATTCAACTTTTGGCGCCACAACTCCCAATGCAGGTAATGATGGCCTAGGTCGTGGGGAATCCCAACAACTTTAATTTTTTGGCATTGCACGCATTATTAACATAAAATCCTTGCATGTGTTTTGGCTTTTAATAGCCCTTTCTTTGTTAAGACAAATTTATCTCTTCTTTCCAAACATACTTCTGCACTTGAAAAGCATTTATGCGTTTTGCAAAAATCAGTTCAGCTTCCTCAATTATTTATCTCTTCCCATACTATGAATTCGTTCTTTAATAGCCGCCAAGATCATTTTGTCGCGACCATTTACCATTTTTTAAAACCTTGGAATTGAATACACTAAAAAGAGAATTGAGTTACACTTTTATTTTTTATTTTTATTTTATTTTCCAGGTGGTTAAAACTCATTTTTCTCTGACATCGTTTGTGAAGTGTGCTCAGAGTCTAATAAATGAGCAAAGATTGACGATCTCGCGAATGGGATTCAATAGTTTTCTATTGGTTCCAAATTATTCACTTAATAGGGGTTTCCTTACAGAGTTAATGAAGGCTTGGAATTATGAGTTGCGAGTTTTTGAGATGGTTTATAGGGAAATTGGGTTTAATTTGTTGGATGTTGCTTTGATTTTGGGGCTTCTGATGGTGGGACACCGTGTGGAGCTAAATGATGATCAATTTGTAAGCACCCCAAATTTGCCCTCACCCATTCACACCATGGCTTGTGATCTTTCCATATGCATAAGTTCAATCATAGCATCTTATATTGCATGTTTGCTATACTGCATTGCTTCTAAGTCATCTGCATCTAGGGTTTGTGATCTGATCCATCCCTGAGCCATTTGAGCCACTCCAAAGGTCTTCAATCATTTCAAAGGGGTCCATGTATGTTCAAGCATCATATTATATCCTCTCAAAGTCAAGAATATCAAAGAATCACAAGAACTGGGAATGGCATGGAAGCAGAGCCAGGTTTGACTGCACAAATGACCTAGAATTAGGGTTTTGGTTTCATAGGCCATAACTCCAATTTTTTTGGTTATTCTTGTTTCTATTGGTCTCTATATGGTATAGGGATCATGCATATCAATTTTCATGAAGAAATTCAATGGGGAAGGCATCTGATCAAGAGTTGACTTTTTGAGCAAGTCAGTGCAAAATCAGGGCATCTGAGGCCCTCAATGACCCAACCAAAGGGTGTTCTTCATCATTTTGATTGTGTATGATCTTTATTTGATCATAGAAGATGTTAGAAGTTCACAAAATTGAATAATTTCAAGCCATTTGCAAAGTTGACTTTTTGGGAAAATGACTTGTAATGGAAACTTGCCATTTTGGGAAACTTTTTCAACCCTTGCTTTTTGATTCAAAAATGCTTCAAATGGGAAAACTTTGGTCATGAAAGTTGTAGAATGGATCATTCCCTTTTCAAAAAGTACAAGAACTTGTTCTAAATCATTTTGGATCAAAAGTTATGGTTTGTCAAAGTTGGGAAAAATCACATAATTTCAAGTTTTCTACCAAAGAGGCAAAGTTGCAAAACCACTTGCCAAGATAAATTGTGCTATCAAATGGACTTCTAATCTTCATACAAGCATAAACCAAGGCCTAAGGATCAGATTGCATCAAGAGTTTGCTCATTTTTTATGACTTGTGGATCAAGAAACTTCAAAAGGGCCAAAGATGAACAAAGTTGCAAAACCTCACTTAAACCCTAATCCATGTGCTGGCTGACTTCAAAATTGATCCTATGGTTCTCCTCACTTCTTGCTGCGCAGGACACCCCTCTTGTCCTTGGCTAGCCATGAGCCCATACCTCTCTTACACAAAGCTTGACCTTTTTGCAAAAGATCCATACCAATCACAATAGGGCACAACCACTCTTCTGACCTACCCAAGATTGATAAGTGGACCAAATACATCACAACACACAACACAACTCATGCTGAAACACACTCCAAGCCATAGTTATCAAAAATTCTCCAACTTGCAAAACCATTCGAATCTCTCAGTTCACTCAACCATTCTTCAAACAAACTTCACAAAACATCTCAGCACACTCCCCTGATCATTTCCCTGCCCTCATTCATCCCTGAAACCCCCACAAACTGAAACGCGATTTCTGCCCCTCTTTGAACAGAACTCAAGCAATCTCTCAAACCAGCCATTTTAAACTCCAACTAAGCATTGCAAGCTTCTCAGGAGGTTCATTAGAGTTGATTGGAAGCAAGAAACTGGTCCAGAAGCTCTTGGGTTGAAAGCTTCGATTCAGGTAGCCATGGAAATTCATTTTTCCAGAACTCTTATTTCTTGTTTCTAAATGATAAAGCATGCTCTCCTGATCACACTGAACCTTTTATTTTTGAAAATGATTGAGTTTTGAGGTTGTATGAATGTTCTGAAATTTTGTTCAGTTTTAAGTTTTTGTTCGAATCTTGTTGTTGATGATGAATAAATGAAATTTGAGGCTGGATTCTTGTTCTAGGGGACTTGGGGATCATTTCTGGAGATTTGGGGGGTTTGATTTGACCTAGGGAGTGTTTTTGAGATTTTCAGGGAGGGAGGTCACCGGAGAAGACGACCGGAGCTCGTCTCCGGTGACCTGAAAATAATTAGGGCTAATTAATTAGGGTTATCCAGGTTTGAATGTGGAGCATAGATCAGGCTGACTAAGTCAATCCCCCGCGCGTTTCAATGGCCTGGATCCATCATTAAACCCTAATCTCATTTATTTAATTTAATTAATTAGGATTAGTCAGTTTGAATTTCAACCACTAGATCACGCGCGCAGTCAACTCCCGCGCGTTCAGTTTGAATACCAGCCACTGGATCTGTTGACTTCCCATTAAATCAATTTTAATTTCATTTTTCTTGCATTTTCTTTCATATTTATTTTTAAAATAGTTAGAAAAATCCCAAAAATATTTCCTTTTGCATTTCTGTTTCAAATATTTTTCTCAATCAGAAAATGATTTTTATTTTATTTTTTGCATTAAAAATTATTTTTAAATCATTTAAAAGATTATTTTTAATTAGTTAATGAAAATTAATTAATTAAAAATACTTTTAGGTATTTAAAAATCACAAAAAAATTCATGTAACATTTAAAAACATTTAGAAACATTGTCCAACTCTCAAACCAAATTTCTTTTTGTTCTTGATGCCTTTTGATAATTTTCTTTGGAATTAATTTCATTTCAAGGCAATATTTTGTTTCAAACTTCAAAATTTCATTTCTGCCTAACCATTGAGAGTTGGATAATGATTCTTTTTGCATTGCATCTTGCATAACATGTAGTTTATAGGATAAAATTGGCTTGAATTGATCTTGCATTTTCAATTTGTTTTGCATTTTTCTTGACAAGGTACCTTAAAACCCTAGCAATCTTAGGAAATTCATAACTCTCACTAGGTTAAGAGTTGGATCCCCTCCTTTGGGCAGTGAGTTTGTATTGGTTTAGGGTTCCTTTGATTGCATTTTCAATTTTTATATCATGTCATTTGCTTCTGGTTTTGGATTTTTGCTTTGTGTGATGCATGTAACCCTAATTTGTGCCTTCCTTTGCATCCATCTTCCATTTGCTTGCATACCATGACTTGCCATGACTTTTTGTGCATCCATTTGATTCATAATACATCTTAAGACATATTAGAATCATGATTGATCATTGCATCTTTCATTTGCCTTGTTACATGTCCATTACATTTCATAACTTTGCATGAACACCCATGGTTCAAAGCATGTTTCTTTTGCATCCATATGTTTGTTTGATCATTCTCATGTCTTGCCTTGTGTTTGCATCTCCTCATAGCATCATTAACATCATGTAAATGCTTCTGACTTTGGTTTGCATCATGACATTTCATCTCATTTGCATTGCATTTCATTTCTTTTGCTAACTTTTCAGGTGGTAAGTTGTTTTGAGAAGTGGATTTGCCTTCACTTCTCACAATCTCTTTTCATCTCTCTTGCATCATTGCTGCATTTTTGTATGTGTATTGGATTGAGCTTGCTCATTCTTGTTCTTTCCTCACCTTCTTTCTTCAAGCAACTTGTCTTCTTAAGTGAAGCAAGTTGTTTTGCTTCTTGCTCATTTCATCTTCTTCCTTCCTGGTGGTTTCTCTGAAGATCTTCTTGCAAACCTCACAAACCCTAGGAATGACCAAGCATGATAACAATTAGGGTTTGATTAGTCCCCCACTTAGCTTTTACCTTTGTGTATCTTTGAGTCTTCTCTTCTCATCTCATAATCAGGGACTAAACCCTAAAGGCTTTAAGGATTTGTGATTAAGCTTATGCCTGTATCCTTCTATTAGGATGGAGTGTATAACTTTAATCCTAAGTGTTAAACCCTTAATGTGTTTAAATCCTTTAATCAGTTCACTTAATAATCACTAAGACATCAAACTTGTAACTTGGGCCTTGCATTAGGGTTCTAATTCTTCCTTAATTGGTTAAGAAGGACTAACCCTAGTGTTAATGGACAAGTCTCCCTCAAGTTGTCTTACAAACTATAAAACTCACTTCTTAATCTTATCATTAACTAAAATCCACTTAATAAAGGCTTTGTTTTGTCATGAGGTTAATCCCTAATCATGGATTAAGTTGAGGAGTCTTCCTCAGCTTAAACATTCTCATCTATTATCCTTCTATTAGGATGGTGTAATGAGTCTATTTAATCCCTGATTATGGCTTAATCTCATTACTCAACACTAAACAAAAACAACAAAAACATCTAAATAATCACAAGTAGGTTAATGATCTTAATCCTACATCAGGGTGATTAAGTGTGAGATGCTGACTTCACACTTAAGGTATTCTCATTACCCCTAATCAGAGGGAGGATGTGATGAGTTTACTAACCCATTGGTTTAGGCTTAAGCTCATTAACTTATGACAAACTCCAAAAGCAATAAAAGATTGAAAACACCAAAAAAACAAACAATAATCGTCTCCTCCGGGATTCTTTTCTCATCACATTCATTCACAAACGAGAACTTGCTTCTTCCGTCTAATGCAAGACAGTTTGCACCTGAGCCAGACAGGTCATACACTTGAGCATAGATAAGCAAGCAGTTCACAAGTCAATTTATCTTTCAGTCTCTTTGGGTCGAACTACGGTGTTCTGACTTCCTCATTGCACGAGAGGATACGTAGGCATAACTTAACAATTATCGAACAAAAGTCTCTGTATATTCCCCCTCTTTCCAGCATCATTCTTTAAGCCTCATTATCTTGGGCATTTCACTCCTGTTCTTAAACTCACACTCCTCTTATACACTTCACACTTCTTTTACACTGACACTTGCATTCTTTCCAGCTTTGATACACAAATTGCACAGACACTACCCCTTTAAAACACAAATCTTTTAAGCGTGGATCCCGTCGAGTACGACGGACAATCTGGGTGCTAATACCTTCCCAGGTTGTAACCAACCCCCTTTCTCAGTCTCTCTGGTTCGCAACCGTCTTATCCATGTCTTTCTAGGTTTATGCAGCATTACCTTTCCTTCGGGATAAAAATGCCTAGCTGGCGACTCTATTCATTTTCTTCTCCTTTCGCCGACCGTTCGCGTCTGTACCCCTTCTGACCCGAGGTGTCATTAAGGTGGGAGCGACACAATTGTTTTCTGAATTGGAAGAGGAGTACGGGGCTTCACATGCAAAGCCAAAGGTGTTTAAGGCTAGTCTTGAAGCGAGGCTTGATTCTAGTGGGGAAGTTGTGAGTGATGATTTTGTGAGGAGGTTTTTGCTTTTTACCATTGGGACTTTCCTTTCTTCCTTTCCTGCGAAAGTGGATTCAAGGTACTTGTCTTTTCTTGGGAATTTAGATGGGGTTTCTGCATCTATAACCTCCCATACAAAGAGAGGGGGAGGAATATATATGTCAAAATAAAATAGAAAACATAGTCGAACAGATCCTTGTCCAAAATGGCCTAAATGTTGGCCTCCATAGACCTAACTTCGTGTCACCTTTGTCGGAATATGTTCAACAGACAGAACTTCCCAGGGAATGGAAAGTCTCCAAATTCACCAAATTTTCTGGAGAGAGAAATGAGTTATGGTCAAACATGTAGCCAAATACCAAACAGAGGCATGCGACATAGCCAATAATGAGAATTTGAAAGAGACTTCAAATGAAAAAAAAATTAAACATAAAAGTTGTTCATTTTCATACCCTCTTCAACTTTGATGTTTACCATTTTCTAATTTGAGTAAGTTTTCATGGGCATAAGAGTGTTCAAAGTAGGGAGGTGGAAGCTGATTTTGTGCCCTAAGGCTCTTGCCCTATGGGCGAGCCAATTTTCCTGCCAAAATAGATTTGCTACATCAACCTTCCAATCCATTTTTCTTCATCCTCAAGACCTCAATTTCATTTTGAATGAACATAAAACTTATTCTATGATGCATTATCTTCATTTTGCTCACAAGAAGTTCTTAATTTGATGATTAGAGCATGGAGTTTTGTTCAATGGAAGATCATGGTTTGCATCTGTTTTACTTGTGGCCCAAGGTATTGTAGCATAAAATGATTATGATCAACCTATCCCTGCATACATCAAGTACCATGTTGTGTTCACAAGGTTTCATCATTAAGGATCGAGTTATTCCATGTGCAACATACTTCCATGTTACATCATACACCATAATGAAAATTCAAAGATGAAGAGATAATCTTCATGTTGCTGCATCTTGTTACATCACCACCTCACATCATTGGCATTCCTCACCATAAGAATCATGATCAGTGCCACATAAACACACTAAGCTCGAGCTTACTCTCACTTCACTTATGAATTTTCTCTCACACCACTAATTGAGCCATACACCATTAACCATGGTTGTAACTGTCAACCATGGTAGTTAGATCCTAACCACACTTATAAATTCAGCTTCTAATAGAATTTCACTCATTTTTTCACCTTTGCTCGAATCACACTTCATTAGCTCTGATTTTTCTCTCTGAGTTTTAAAGAATTCTCACTGAATTTTGATCATAATCTCTATTTTTCTTCATATTATTCCTCATCATCTTCATCATTTCTTCTTCATCAAACTCATTGAATCAAAATTAAGTGAATGGAAGCTCAAATCCTCAAGCATCACATCAAGTTCAGTTTGAAATTTCTCACGATTTTCTTCAAGATTCAGAGGCCTATAGCATTTATTTTGCATGCATTCATATCATTTGCATTCTTTTTTCTTTGCAGGTTATTTGGGTTTCTTAACTTATCTCTATTCTCAGGAAAGATTGTGAGAGCTGTAAAGAGTCGTCTTCATCGACACGATACTCCTCTGCACAGGTACGCCACTCTCCTTACAATGAAACGTCATGGACACCGTACAAACAAAACTGACTGAACTCTACACAAGGATGGCTGAATTTATTACTATGATGCAGGGCATGGCCCAGGGGCAGCAAGAGCTAAGGGTTGTTGTTCAAAGGCTTGATCCACCGTAGACGAACCCTCTAGTTGTCACTTTGGATGCCCAAGGAAACCCTATTCCACCCAGAGGTAACAGGCCTCCTACTCCAGAAGGTAGCCCCATTCCAATTCTTGTGGTAGATCAACAGGAAGATCAGTTCACCTTGGTCAACGACAACATGGGATTCGGTACAAGAGCTAACCCTCAGGACTTCCAGGTGCTGGAAGAGAAGGTCAGAGCTCTGGAATGCAGGGATACTCTAGGCATTGATGTTTCTGACATGGGTCTGGTGCAAGGGCTTGTTATTTCTCCAAAGTTTAAGGCCCTGGGATTTGATAAATACAATGGGAGTTCCTACCCCAAAACTCATCTACATGCCTACTATCACAAGATAGCTTCTTACACCAAAGATGATAAGCTTTGGATGCATTTTTTCTAAGAAAGACTGTCTGGGGGCTCTCTTGAGTGATACATGAAACTAGAGAAAACTTATGTTCGCAACTAGAAAGAGCTCGGGGAAGTGTTGCACCCCAAAATTTGCCCTCACAATACAAGACTTTGTGTGCTAAGAAGGTTCACAAGGTTCACAAGTTTCTCAATGCTTATATAACCTTTCATGAGGTTCATGAAGTCTACAAGTAACTTCTTGAAGGTTCACAAGGTTCACAAGCTTCTCAAACATTTACAAGACCTTTCATGAGGTTCATGAAGTCCACAAGTTACTTCTTGAAGGTTCACAAGGTTCACAAGTTCCATAATGCTTTCAATACCTTTCATGAGGTTCATGAAGTCTACAAGTCACTTCTTGAAGGTTCACAAGGTTCACAAGCTTCTCAACATTTCCATAACCTTTCATGAGGTTCATGAAGTCTACAAGTCACTTCTTGAAGGTTCACAAGGTTCACAAGTTTCTCAACATTTTCAAAACCTTTCGTGAAGTTCATGAAGTCTACAAGTCACTTCTTGAAGGTTCACAAGGTTCACAAGATTCACAATGATTACAAAGCTCTCCTGAGGATCATGAAGTCTACAAGCTACTTTATGAGGTTCACAAGGTTCACAAGCTTCACAATACCTCCCATGAGGTTCACAAGACATTTTATGATGGTTCACAAGGTTCACAAAGTTCACAATTGGTCAGAAGAGTTGACAATTCCCTCAAACAATGCACCTCCTAAGCAATGCATCCAAAACTAGGGTTTTGACTTTAATCAGGCTAAATGGACTTCCAATATCTCAAGTGAGCTTCATAACATCTTATATGTATATAAGAACCCCCATGACAAGTTTCAAGACTTTTCTCAAAAGTTTGCTCAGTCAGATGATCAGATAAGTCAAAATCAGTCAATGCAGTTAAAAAGTCAAACTGAGGTCAACTGTGGTCAAACCAAAGTCAAACTTCATGATTTTTTGCCAACATCAATTATATGAAGTAAAATTCATCATTTGATCAAGGATTGATCATGACTCATCAAGGAGATTCCAGATCATCAATAATCAGGAGTTTCTAAATTAGGGTTTCCTCAGTAAAAGTCAACTGAACTTTGACCAGCCATAACTTTCACATACTTCATCACCAAGTCTCCATCCAAAGCTCATTTTGAAGTAAATTGAATTCTCTACAACTTTGATCTTGCAAGTTAAGCCCAAAAATGCTTCATTTGGAAGATATGAGCTAAGACATTATAGGTCCTTTTGAAAGTCAACAAAAAGTCAACAACTTCAAAAGGGCATAACTTGAGATTGGTAAATGATATGGACCTGAAACCAATGGGGTTGTTTAGAGGACTCTTCAAGCTTTCCAAAATGTCCAAGAACACCCTCATACCTTTAAAATTGAGGGATATATGCCCTTGCAAAGTTGGGAAATTTTGTGATGGTTTATATTGAAAATGGGGGTCTAGAACCAATTCTTTCCAAATGGGCTTGCTAAATTGTGATCCAATCCATACCATATCATCATGCAAGACCCAATTGATTAAAAATCATAATTTTTATTATTTTATTTTTATTTATTTTGATTTAATTCATGAAAAATCATTTTAAATAAATATAAAATATGAAAATATATTTTTGGATGAAGATTGAGCTTCTAGAATCTCATCAATACTGATTTGAATTGAAAGAGAAGGAAATCATGTGATTTATCCAAAAATAGCAAGCTTTCATGAGCCAATATTTGAATTTCATGGCATAATCTTTTTCAACCTTCAAATATCCAAACTTCCATACAATCAATCAATTTTTTTGACCTAATTGAGTCTCCTATAAGTACTGATCATAATGCAAACATCCATTCACGATTTTGCTGCATCAAAAGGTAAGTTTACAAAGCCAAAAAAACCATTGAAAAGTGACATTCGGATTCCATCATACAAGTGGTTTTAAGGTAAAATAAGGACATAGATGTGTTCCTTGATCATCCATGAAGCAAAACCATCACTCATACGCATCCAAATCATGCCCTAATGTCTAACCCGTGGCTCTGTTTATGCTTGAGAACATTTTTTCGATTCCATTGATTTATGTGTTGTTTGTTGATTGTGACTTACTAATATGATTTGTTTTGATGTGATGAAGCTTTCTGGATAATCGAATCTAAGTTTCATGACCAGAATCAAAGAAGGCCATTGTTAGGGTTTCGGTTGAATTTTTAGGGTTTCTTGCTAGACCAAATATAAATGAATTCTGGACACATAGGAATGTTCTATGAATCACCAGGATTATAAAACTGTAATCAATTTTATGAATCGTTACTGTTTGGTGCAAGTTTCATTTTTCGTAGGTTTGAAGCATAGAGGAATTCGCAGGAAAACTCCTAGCTGATTTCGCAGGTAAAAACGCAGGTATAAGGAAGAAGACGAAGTCCATTCGCGCCTGTTTTCAAAATTCAAATTCTTGTTTAAAAATATTATGAATTAGTTCTGGATATATTTCACAAACGCACGTTTGTCTTGGTGGTAAGGCTGATACGCGTATTATGTGAAGGCACTGGTTCGATACTTGGCTGGGCACATTTTTTTCTCTTATTTTTTCAGGTCAAGCGTGCATAATATATTATGCATTGGTACCATTCCATTATCAGTTAGGCTCTCCCAGCCAGGCGGTAACGTATGCATGCTTGTAACCAAAAGGTCCTGGGTTCGATTCCCACCCAGGCCTTTTTATTTCTTTTATTTTCCAGGTTTTTTCAGGCAAAGCACAAAACAAATTAAGCCTCCTCCATTGTTGCCTGTGCGTGTGGTAGCCTGGTGGTGTTCCTTCTTGCTGGAAACCAAACTGACCTGGGTTCAAACCCCAGTCAGGTAAGTTTTCACAATTTTTTCTTCTTTTATTTGTTTTAAGCATTATATTATTAAATTAAATATTATGAATATATGTTTCCTAAATAATTAATAATAATAATAAAGCATGGTTAATATTTTTTAAAATTCTAAAATATATAAATGTTCTTAAATTATTTTCGTTATCTTGTGATTATATTATAAATATATGTATATTATAAATTAGACCCTAAAAATATTTTTCTAATAAAACCCTAATTTATTTTCTAAATACCTATTAAAAACCTAATTGTTTATTTTCTAATTTGTGATGTAATTATTATTGTACATGTTTATTTAAAATAGTTATAACTTATTTGTAAATATATTTATAATCCAAATTATTTTTCTTTTAATATATGTTTAGAAACAATTTAACTTACAATAATTATATTTTTGTATATGTTTAAAATAATTTGTAAATATAATAACTAATAAAATTAAATTTTATAAATATGATTAATTTTGTGAATATAATATTTAAAACTTATTTTCTTCTTATAGTGTGTAAATAATTGTTTTTTAAAATAAATGTTAATATATGTTTAAAAATGATTAAATTTGTAATAATTAAAATTTATAATTACATTATGTTTAAAAAAATTTATTTAATTATTCTTATTTCTAAATAAATGTTATATATTAAAATCCAATTTTGTGTTTACAATATTTAATTCTATTTTATTTAATTATTGTTACTAACCATATTATTATTTATTATTTTTGTTTATTATTATCTTATATTCTTATTTCTCTAACATTGTTTATGTTTCTAATTATTATTATTTCACTAAATTTAATTATTTTATTTTTGCTAACCTTATTTTTTTAATTATATTTATCACTAACCCCTATTTATTTATTTATTGTTATATTTGCTTATTTATTTATATTTTGCTAATTATTTATTTATGCTATTTATTTTAATTTGCTTATTATAATTATTATGTAATTGCTCCTGGGTGTAAATTTTGTAAATATTTAATTATTTAATTTTTATGCTATGATTAGTAATTTAGGGAGTGCAAAACATGTATTCTATTTAAAATAAATTTAGCTCACTTTAATTATAAGATAAATAATATTGAACACTCACACACGTAAGTCAATTTTTAATCGCCGTCTCACTTTCTAAGGCTATCCCTCAAGTTGCCTAAATCACAAGGTCAAGTGGGGTGTATAAAGCAAGTCCCTTAAAAAGAAAAATCATCAAGTCCCTTAATGGTTGCCTTTCATAAAGATCAAGTCCCTTCGAATAACGATGATAGTCCCTCCAGTATGCTTAATACACCCCCACAGTTGCCTTCATAAAAACAGATGTCCCTCATATGTCCCTTACATCCAAGGTAATGACTACCTACTCCTTAATAGTAGGGATAGTCTTACCAATCAAAGGATAAAAAACAAGAAAGACTTAAACTTTAGGGTAGGTTCCTCTTATGTACTTGCTCACATCAAAAACTTTTCAAACTTTCCACAATTTCAAACAAATTTTCAAACACAAGTTTTTTACGCATCCGTACATGGATCATTATCAAACTCTTATGAAAATTTCTATTCACACACTTCACCTTTTCAAAAACAATTCAAAGTGAGCTAAGTAACTAAGAGCCCATGGATAACCATGGATGTAAAGGGTGCTAACACCTTCCCTTTACATAACTTACCCCCCGGACCCAAAAATCTTTTAAAAGGTCTTTCCTGTTCTTTTATGCCTTTCCTTTGGATAAAATAAAAGTCGGTGGCGACTCTTGCTATCCGCAACATAACTAAAGTCAGTTCTCCCACCGTGTTACAGGAAGCATTCCTCAAGCATTATTAGTATAATCTCAACATGGCCCTGAGCAGAACCCAGCTACAGAGTCTCTCCCAGAAGAACTCCGAAAGCTTTAAAGAGTACGCACAGAGGTAGCGCGAGGTGGCAGCTAGGGTTCAACCACCCCTACTGGAAAGAGAAATGGTGGACCTATTCATGGATACCCTCCTTGGGTACTTCATGGAAAGATTAGCAGGATGTTCGTCCAGTGGTTTTTCTGATATCATCCTGATCGGCGAGAGAATTTAGAACTGGATGAAATAGGGGAAGATTCATAATAATGGAGTTTCTACTTCTGGGGTTAAGAAGCCATTTGTGAAAAGAAAAAAAGTTGAAGTAGGGGCAGTGTACGCTCCGAGGAAGAGAGGAAACCAGAATCCCTACTATCAGACAACTTCTGTTACCATCCCCGCTGCTAATAATCAACAACAAATATCACAGCCACAACAACTACGTCAGTAAAATTATCAGCAACAGAGAGGTCTTCGGCAGTATTATCCACCCAGGCATAAGGAAAGACATTTTGAGGTGCCCCCAATGTCTTACTCATAACTCTTGCAGAATCTCCTACAGTTGTAGATGATTCAGCTTAGAACATTGGCCCCACCAAATCCAGGGAAAATTGTGGAGGGGTATGATCCCAATGCCCATTGCGAGTTCCACTCTGTAGCTCTAGGTCACAGCACTGAAAATTGTAAGGCCCTCAAGCATGTTACTCAGGATATGCTGGATTCCAAAGCAATCATCTTTGCTCCTACACCGAACATTTTGCAAAACCCCATGCCTTCGCATGGAAGAACGGTGGGAGCCATTGATGATAGGGAGTGTTTGAATTTGGTGTATGATGTTAATTCTTTGAAGACTTCGTTATTAGCTGTGAAAGATTGTCTGTCCAAGAAAGGAATTTTCCCAGGTTGTGAAGAGGTTTGCTCAGAATGTGAAAACTTCGTTAATGGGTGTGACAAGTTGAGACCGGGGATTCAGAGAATGATAAATGAATGGAGTATTCAGTTTGATAGAATTGTCAAAAAAGATGAAGTTTCCATAGTTACCATCTACTACACACCAGTGCAGATTTCGGCACCAGTAAAAGTGGCACCTGTAACATTTACCACTCTAGGTCTTATACCGTATCAGAGTGACAAGGTTGTCACATGGTACTATGGGGAAGAAGTTTATTGTAATGGTCAGAAACAGGACGTGCCCACCTCCAGCATTGCTCAGCACCAAGTTGAAAACATAGGGGTCGGGGGGCTCACAAGGAGCGGGAGATTTTTCGCGCCTGAAACATTAAGAAACAATGTGGTGCCGCCAAGGGATAGTGCAAAGGCCCAAGAAAAAGCAAAAGGGAAGCAAACAGTTACCAGTGATGTTCCCATTCCAAAACCTGACATCACATTCCACAAAGAGGCTGAGGAATTTCTAAGGATCATAAAAAAGAGTGACTACAAGATAGTCGATCATTTGTAGCAAACTCCTTCCAAGATTTCAATATTTTCTTTGTTGATGTGATCGGACTCACACAGGAAAGCTTTGCTGAGGATCCTAAACAATGTGTACGTACCACAAGACATCGATAAACCAACTTGAGACAGTCGTTTCAAGTGTGAATTCTAGCCATGGCTTAGGGTTTACAGATATGGATCTGACAGCTGAGGGACGCAACCATAACAGAGCTCTACACATTTATATGTAATGTAAAGGTGTTGTGCTCTCTCATCTGCTTGTTGACACGGGATCATCCTTGAATGTATTTCCGAAGAAAGCATTGATTATGTTGGACTATGATAAAGTGGTGCTAAGGCCGAATGACTTGATAGTTAGGGCATTTGATGGCTCCAAAAGGTCTGTGTTCGGAGAAGTGGAATTACCAATCAAGGTAGGACCACAGGTATTCAATACAATCTTTTATGTCATAGACATCCAACCCGCTTATAGTTGTTTGCTTGGACGTCCCTGGATCCACGCTGTCGGGGCTGTGTCTTTAACTCTCCACCAGAAACTCAAGTTTGTCTAGGAAGGGCTGATTGTTAGAGTGTGCGGAGAAGAAAACATTTTCATCAGCCATCTATCTTCATTCAAATATGTGGAGATGGACAGCGAGATTGTTGAGACTCCTTGTCAAGCCTTTGAGCCAGTCAGAACTGAGGCTACGTCATCATCAACTTCCCTTTCAGAGGAAAAGAAGAAGGGGGTGTCTATCTCGTCCTACAAGCAAACCTTGGAAGTTGTGGAATCAGGTGTGAAAGAAGGATGGGACAAGATGGTTGAAGTCCCAAAGAAATAAGACATGCTCGGGATTGGTTATAATCTTGGTCAGCCAATGTCAAGTCAGAGTGCTAGAGGTCGCAAAGGCCCGATTACTTTCACAAGCGCTGGATAGATTGATCATGGCAGCATCTATGTTGTGCAAGAGGAAATAGTTGATAGTGACTGTGATTTGGATGAGTGGATAAAGCCATGTGTCCCGGGTGTCGAACTTTGTAATTGGTCATCTGAAGCAATCCTCTTTGTCACTCAACAACAAGAGTAATAGTTTTGTGTTTTCATTCTTTGTATGAAAGCTTTATGCCTTGCCCAGGGCATAATAGCTCATTGTGAAGGTTCATTGTTTCATAATGCAATAATACAATCATTAATAAAATCGACGTTTTGGCATTCATTCATGGTGTTCTTTGTCTTTCCTTTTTTATTTTATTTTTAAAGTAAATGGCAATGTATGTTTTCCATGTCTCCCACTCTTTCTAAAATCTAGCATGAATCATCATTCATGCTGATGTACCCCATCGAGTCTCATCAGTGACGATCCTGCTATGGCTCATTATGACTTTGACAATCCAATTTACCTAGCCGGAGAGGAAGGAGAAGAAGATTGTGAATTACCCGAGGAATTAGCCAGATTGCTGAAGCAAGACGAGAGGGTGATTCAGTCACATGAAGAGACCATTGAGGTGGTGAACCTGGGAACCAAAGAGGACAAGAAAGAAGTCAAGATTGGGGCTGCTTTGGAAGAATCGATAAAGAGTCGGTTGATCTCCATGCTCCGTGAATATGTTGACATTTTTTCCTGGTCTTACCAAGATATGCCAGGGTTGGACACCGATATCGTAGTACATAAGCTGCCACTCAGAGAAGACTGCCTGTTGGTGAAGCAGAAACTGAGAAGAACTCGATCTGGCATGGCAATAAAAATCAAGGAAGAGGATCAAAATAAATTTGATGTCGGATTCTTGGCTATAACGACTTATCCTCCATGAGTGGAAAACATTGTACCGATTCCTAAAAAGGATGGCCAGATTAGAATGTGTGTGGATTATCGAGACTTGAACAGGGTCAGTCCTAAAGATGACTTCCCGTTGCCACATATTGATGTGCTAGTTGACAATACATCCCAATTCTACGTGTTTTCCTTCATGGATGGCTTTTCAGGCTACAATCAAATCAAGATGTCGCCAGATGACATGGAAAAAACTACTTTCATCACCCCATGGGGAACCTTCTGTTACAAAGTAATGTCGTTTGGTTTGAAGAATGTCAGGGCAACATTCCAACGAGCAATGGTGACTTTTTTCCATGATATAATTCATCACGAAATCGAGGTCTATGTTGATGATATGATCGTAAAGTCACAAACAGAAGAAGAACACTTAGTTAACTTGGCCAAATTGTTTGATAGGCTACGGAAGTTCAGACTAAGGTTGAACCCGAACAAGTGTACATTCGGGGTGCACTCTGGAAAGCTGCTGGGCTTTATTGTAAGTGAAATGGGGATTGAGGTCGACCCTGCAAAGGTTAAAGCAATCCAGGAGATGCATGAGCCTAGAACTTAGAAAGTAGTACGTGGTTGTCGCTCCCGCCTGATGACACACAGGGCCAAGAGGGGTACAGACGCGAACGGTCGGCGAAAGAAGAGAACACGAGGGTGAACTGAAAAGAGTCACCATCTAGGCATTTTTATCCCGAAGGAAAGGTAATGCTGCATAAACCTAGGAAGATATGGATAAGACGATCGCGAACCAGAGAGACTGAGAAAGGGGGTTGGTTACAACCTGGGAAGGTATTAGCACCCAGATTGTCCGTCGTACTCGACGGGATCCACGCTTGAAAGGTTTGTGTTTAAAGGGGTAGTGTCAGTGCTATTCTGTGTGTAAAAGCTGGAAAAGAATGCAAGTGTCAGTGCTGAAGAAATGTGAAGTGAGATAAAGAAGTGTCAGTGCAAGAAAAGAATGCAAAGCTAAAGACTATGAGGCTTAAAGAATAAAGCTGGAGGAGGGGGAATATACAGAGACTTTTGTTCGATAACTGTTAACTTATGCCTACGTATCCTCTCGTGTAATGAGGAAGTCAGAACACCGTAGTTCGACTCAAAGAGACTGAAAGATAAATTGACTTGTGAACTGCTTGCTTGTCTATGCTCAAGTGTATGACCTGTCTGGCTCAGGTGAAAACTGTCTTGCATTAGACGGAAGAAACAAGTTCTCGTTTGTGAGTGAATGAGGTGAGAAAAGAATCCCGGAGGAGACGATTATTGTTTGTTTTTGATGTTTTCAATCTTTTATTGCTTTTTTTGAATTTTTCATAAGAAAATGAGCTTAAGCCTAAACCAAGGGTTAGTTCACTCATCACATCCTCCCTTTGATTAGGGGTAATGAGAATACCTTAAGCATGAAGTAAACACCTCACACTTAATCACCATGATGTAGGATTTAAGATCATTAACCTAATTGCAATTATTTAGATGTTTTTTGGAGTTTTTGTTTGGTGTTAAGTAATGAGTTTAATCCATAATCAAGGATTTAATGGACCCATTACACCATCCTAATAGAAGGATGATAGATGAGAACATTTAAGTTGAGAAAGGCTCCTCAACTTAATCCATGATTAGGGATTAACCTCATGACAAAATAAAACCTCTATTAAGTGGATTTTAGTTAATGATAAGATTAAGAAATGGATTTTATGGTTTGTAATACAACTTGAGGGGGACTTGTCCATTAACACTAGGGTTAGTCCTTCTTAACCAATTAAGGAAGAATTAGAACCCTAATGCAAGGCCCAAGTTACAAGCTTGATGTCTTAGTGATTATTAAGTGAATTTATTAAAGGATTTAAACACATTAAGGGTTTAACACTTAGGATCAAAGTTATACACTCCATCCTAATAGAAGGATGCAGGCATAAGCTTAATCACAAAGCCTTAAAACCTTTAAGGTTTAGACCTTGATTAAGAGATGAGAAGAGAAGACACAAAGATGACACAAAGGTAAAACTAATGGGGGACTAATAAAACCCTAATTGTGATCATGCTTGGGTATTCCTAGGGTTTATGAGGCTTGCAAGAGATCTTCAAGGAAAAGCCACCAAGGAAGAAGAAAGATGGTAGGAGGAGAAGCAGAAAGAAGTAAGACAACTTACTTCACTTAAGAAGATATGTTGCTTGAAGAAAGAAAGTGAGGAGGGAACATGAATGAGCAAGCTCACCCTAATACAAAAGTAAAATGCAGCAATGAATGCATAAGAGAGATGAGAAGAGATTATTAGAAGTGAAGGCAAATTCACTTCTCAAACACTTACCACCTGAAAAGTTAGCAAAAGGAAGTGAAATGAAATGAAAATGAAATGAAATGCAAAGATACAAACCAAAACCAGAAGCATGTTCATGATGCTAATGATGCAAAGAGATGATATAAATGTATGTCATGAGATGAATATGATCATACAAAGGATGGGAATGCAAATGAAGCATATAAGAAGCATGAAAGTTCATGAATGCATATGACATCAAATGAAAGCAAAAACATGGCAAATGGATGATGCAATGATCAAACATGATTCTAATGTGTCCTAAGATGTCCTATATGTCATGTGGATGCACAAAATGTCATGGTAAGTTCATGTATGCAAGCTTATACAAGATGGATGCAGATGAAGATGCAAATTAGGGTTATATGATCATATGAAATGCACAATTCAAAAACAGAAGCAAGACATGGGATAAAAAATTGAAAATGGACTTAAAGGGACCCTAAACCTATACAAGTTTACTGTCCAAAGGGGAAGGTCAGAAGCTAAACCCTAAGGGACTTATGAATTTTCTAAGTTTCTAGGGTTTTAAGGGTGATCCTAAAGGTAAAATGCCAAACAAATTGAAAATGTATTATAAAAATGAAACAAAAATGTTTTTAGGAACTTGAAGTCATGCATAACACAATGCAAAAAGAATCATTCACAAACTCACTTTGGTTCAAAAGCTATGAATTTTTGAAGTTAGGGTTAAAAATATTCAAATTTAAGAACCCTAATTCATTTGAAAAATGTCAAAGTATGATCAAAACCAAAAAGAAATTTGTGTTGTGAGTTTGTAAATGTTTCTAAATGTTTGAAAATTCTCTCTGAATTTTTTTGGGATTTTTAAATACCTAAATGTATTTTTAATTAATTAATTCTCATTAACTAATTAAAAATAATAATTTAAATGATTTAAAAATATTTTTTAATGCAAAAAATAAAAATAAAAATATTTTTGGGTTCTGAAAATTAATAAAAGGCTTGATAAAAAATTTCAGAATTTTTTGATGTTTTTTCCTATTTTTAAAAATTCGTGCAAATTTAAATAAAGAAAATGAAATAAAAATAAATAAAAGGAAAAGTATGCACAATGGAAGACTCAGATCGATTCTGGGTTTAAGTTTGTTGACTGGCGCCACATCCAATGGCCCAAATTTAAATCTGACTAAACTTAATTAATTAAATTAATAAACCTAATTAAACATTAATGACATGATCCAGACCCTTCATTACACGCGGGAAAGCCTCATCCAAGGGTCCAGATTCAAACTACACTAATTACTCAGCCTAACCCTAATTATGCCCTAACCCTTTTCAGGTGACCGGAACAGTGTTCCGGTCATCTTCTCCGGCGAAGCCCTTCCCTGAGAATTTCAATCTCACTCCCCAGACCATTTCTGGTGCTCTAAAGCTCCAGATTTGTTCCTCTCACCCCTCTAAACCTAAATCTAACCTCAAACAAGATTTATCTCCAACCATTAACAAGATTTGAAGCCAAGAACAAAAACTACGAAACTTTCAGACAAGCCATACACTCTCAATTCTTCATCATTTTCAAAAGTAAAAGGTTCATTGCACTCAGGGGATCAAACTTAACCAATTAAGAACTTAAAATAAAGCTTTTGGAAAAATAATTTCGTATGGCTACCTGAGGTGAAGCTTTCAACCCTAGAGTTTTCAGGCTGCTTTCTTGCTCCAAAATGCCTCCAATGACCTCCCTGAAGAAGCTTTGATGCTTGGTTGGAGTTTTTTTGTGGCTAGTTTGATAATTTGATGAAGTTCAGTTCAAAGGGGGAAGGAAATTGTGTTTTTGATATGGTGGCTTTTAGGGCAAAATGAAGGGTGGGAACTGATCAGTGGTTGATGCTGAGATGAATGATGGAAGAATTTTTAAGCTTTGATGTTTGTGTTGTGAGTTTCGAATGAAAATGCAAAGAGGGAGGTTTTTGTGTATGCTGACTTGTGGGAGGATTCAGGCTATGTTCTTGTTGTGTTTGGCTTGCTCTTGATTTGTATAAACTAATGTGATTGGTTCAGAAAGTGGTTGTGGCATAGTGTGATTGGTATGGGTGAAAATGCACAAAGTCAAGGTTAGGTTTCCTTTGGGGTATGGGCAAGTTCAGGCCAAGGACAAGGGCATGTCCTGCGCAGTATGATTCATGGACAACCATGGAAATCAGTTTGAGGCAATTTGACAAGTTTGTGGGAAGTTGTGGGGTTTTTTGCAATTTTGGCAAAGTTTGGCCCTTTCTTGATTTCTTCATGTATAAGTCTTGGAAAGGAATGATTCAAAGCACAAATATGACTTTTAGGCATTGCACAAAGTTTGTATGATGATTAGAAGTCAATTTGAAGTCACAAATTTGCTTGGCATGAGGTTTTGCAAAAATCCCTCTTTGGCATGAAACTTGAAATTATATGATTTTTGCCAACTTTGGAAAGCCATAACTTAAGTTCCAAAATGAATTAGATCTTGTTCTTGTACTTTTTGAAAAGGGAATGATCCAATCTACAACTTTCATGACCAAGAATTTTTCATTTGAAGCATTTTTGGTTAAGAAAGAGAAGGTTGAAAAACTTTCCCAAAATGGAAAGTTTACATGACAAGTCATTTCTATATTTTGCAACTTTTGGTTTTGCCCACTTTTCTTCAAATTTGTGAACTTTTAAGCACTTCAATGATCAAATAAAGACCATATAACTTCATTTTAATGAAAAATCCATTTTGGTTCTGTAAACACCCCAAATTTTCCCTCACTCATTTCCCTATGGCTTGTGATCTTTTCATGTGCATAAGTTCAATCATATCATCTCATATTACATCTTTGCTTCACTGCATTGGTTCAAAGTCATCTGCATCTAGGGTTTGTGATCTGAGCAATCCAAGAGCTATCTGAGCCACTCCAAAGGTCTTCAATCATCTCAAGAGGGTCCATGTATGTTCAATCATCATATTATATCCTCCAAAGATCAAGAAAGTCAGAAAATCACAAGAACTGAGAAGGGCATGGAAGCAGAGCCAGGTTTAACTGCACAGATGACCTAAAATTAGGGTTTTGGTCTCTATATGATATAAGGATCATGCATACCAATTTTCATGGAAAAATTCAATGGGGAAGGCATCTAATCAAAAGATGACTTCTTGAGCAAGTCAGTGCAAAATCAGGGCATCTGAGGCCCCCAATCACCCAACCAAAGGGTCTTCTCCATCATTTTGAGTGTATATGATCTTTATTTGATCTTAGAAGAAGTTAGAAGTTCACAAAATTGAAGAATTTCAAGCCATTTGCAAAGTTGCCATTTTGGGAAAGTGACTTGTAATGAGAACTTCCCATTTTGGGGAAGTTTTTCAACCTCCTCTTTTTGATTCAAAAATGCTTCAAATGAAAAATTCTTGGTCATGAAAGTTGTAGATTGGATCCTCCCATTTTCAAAAATTACAAGAACTCATTCTAATTCATTTTAGAACTCAAGTTATGGTTTGACAAAGTTGGGAAAAATCACTTAATTTTCACTTTTGTACCAAAGAGGGAAGTTTGCAAATTCTTATGCCAAGCCAATTTGGGACCTCTAATGCATCTCTACACATTGTATCATCCTAGTGCAACTCATTTGGATCAAATTTGTGCCTTGAATCACAAGCTTTAATGCTTAGAACTTCACAAATTTCAAAAGGGGCCAAACTTCCCCAAAATTGCAAAATGGATCAAATCTCTTCAGCCACTTGTGCCAGCTACAAAATATGACTTCCATGGACCTACTTGAAGCAAGCTGACCCGAGCCATACCCTTGTACCATGACTGAACCAGCCCATGCCTTCACTTACACAAATGTTGACTTTATGCATTTTGCTCCATACCAATCACACTGCTCCACAACAACTCTCTGACCTATCAAAGATTGATATGTGTACCAAAAGCAACCCAACACACAACACAACACAAGCTGAAAGCTCCAAGAACTCAGCAATCCAAAAAACTCCCTCTTATGCAAAAGCCTTCGAAACTCAGCACACAAGCTTCAAACCTCAAAACAAATTCCATAGAACAACTCCACAATCATCACTGACCATTTCCCAACCTTCATTTTCCCCTAAAACACCCAGAATCAAAAACACGATTTCAACATTTCATGAACTGAACTTCTGCCAACTTCATTTTGAGGCCATTTAAACTCCAACCAAGCATCACAAACTCTTCAGGAGGATCATTGGAGCTGATTTGAAGCAAAGAAGCAGCCAGCCAGTGCCATTTTCGAAAGCTTCAGTTCAGGTATCATCAACAACAAATTTTCCAAAAATGATTTTTTAAGTTCTTAGATTGTTCTCCATGCTTCACTGATCACACAACACCTTTTGGTTTTGAAAATGATTGCATATTAAGCATGTATGAAGCTTCTGAAATTTTCTGAGAAATTTTCCGTTTTGCTTCGAATCTCTCTGTTCATGTGAAATAAATTCTGTTTGATGGCTGATTCTTGTTTAGAATGGGGTGGGGATCATTTCTGGAGAGTTTTAGGGCTTGGGGTTGCGTATTGAGTGAGATAGCTTGAGAGACTAGCCGGAGAAGATGACCGGAACACTGTTCCGGTCACCTGAAAGTGTTTAGGGTTCAGATTAGGGCTTAATGACATAATTAGCGTAGTTTGAATGTGGGCCGTCCATTTGCGCGCACTGGTCAATTCCCTCCCCTTTTTATTTGAATCTGGGCCACTGGATCAGCATACTTCCATTTTAATTCATTTAATTTTCATTTTAATTACATTTCTTGCATAAAATTCGTATTTTTAAAATATTTAAATGTTTATTTTAATTAATTAATGAGAATTAATTAATTAAAATAGCATTTAAGTTTCTAAAAATCACCAAAAAAATCACATTGCATCTTGATACATTTAGAAACATTATCAAACTCTTCACACAAATTTCTTTTTGGTTCTTGACCTATTTTGACATTTTTCTTTGGATTTAGGGTCTTTAAAAGTCAATATTTTTACCCTAACTTAGAAAAAATCTTTCTGCCAAACCATGAAGAGTTTGATGTTGGTTCTTTTTGCATTATATTCCTCATGTCATGTAGTTTCTAGGATAAAATTGGTTTGAATTTATATTTCATTTTCAATTTGTTTTGCATTTATCATTGAGAGGTACCTTAAAACCCTAGCAAACTTGAGAAAATCATAACTTCCATTAGGTTAAGATTTAGGTCTTCCCCTTTGGATAGTGAACTTGTATAGGTTTATGGTTCCTTTGATCCTATTTTCAATTTTTTATCATGTCATTTGCTTCTGGTTTTGAATTTTGTGGTGCATGTTATGTATAAACCCTAATTTTTGCCTTCATTTGCATTCATCTCTCATATGCTTGCATACATGAACTTTCCATGACATTTTGTGCACCTACATGACATATAAGACATCTTAAGACACATTAGAATCATGTTTGATCATTGCCTCATTCATTTGCCATGCTTTTGCTTTCATTACATGTCATATGTTTTCATGATTTTCCATACTTCTTACTTGTATCATTTGCATTCTCATCACTTGTATGATCATCCATACTTCATGAGATACATTTGCATCATCCCTTAGCATCATTTGCATCTTGCATGTGCTTCTGGTTTTGGTTTGCATCTTTGCATCTCATCTCATTTTCATTTCATCTCATTTCCTTTTGCTAACTTTTCAGGTGGTAAGTGTTTGAGAAGTGAATTTGCCTTCACTTCTCATAATCTCTTCACATCTCTCTTATGCATTCATTGCTGCATTTTTTACTTGTGGATTAGAGTGAGATTGCTCATTCATGCTCCTTCCTCTCCCCCCTTCTTCAAGCAACTTATCTTCTTAAGTGAAGTAAGTTGACTTGCTTCTTCTGCTTCTCCTCCTTTCATCTGCTTCTTCCTTGGTGGCTCTTCTTGAAGATCTTATTGCAAGCTTCATAAACCCTAGGAATACCCAAGCATGATCACAATTAGGGTTTGATTAGTCCCCCCATTAGTTTTACCTTTGTGTCATCTTTGAGTCTTCTCTTCTCATCTCTTAATCAAGGACTAAACCTTAAAGGTTTTAATGCTTTGTGATTAGGGTTATGCATGTATCCTTCTATTAGGATGGAGTGTATAACTTTAATCCTAAGTGTTAAACCATTAATGTGTTTAAACCCTTTAATCAATTCACATAATAATCACTAAGACATCAAGCTTGTAACTTGGGCCTTGCATTAGGGTTCTAATTCTTCCTTAATTGGTTAAGAAGGACTAACCCTAGTGTTAATGGACAAGTCCCCCTCAAGTTGTCTTACAAACCATAAAATTCACTTCTTAATCTTACCATTAACTAAAATCCATTTAATAAAGGCCTTGTTATGTCATGAGGTTAATCCCTAATCATGGATTAAGTTGAGGAGCCTTCCTCAGCTTAAATGTTATCATCTATTATCCTTCTATTAGGATGGTGTAATGGGTCCATTAAATCCCTGATTATGGCTTAAACTCATTACTTAACACTAGACAAAAACTCCAAAAACATCTAAATAATTACAAGTAGGTTAATGATCTTAATCTTACATCATGGTGATTAAATATGAGGTGTTTACTTCATACTTAAGGCATTCTCATTACCCCTAATCAGAGGGAGGATGTGATGAGTTTACTAACCCTTGATTTAGGATTAAGCTCATTTTCTTATGACAAACTTCAAAAAGCAATAAAAGATTGAAAACACCAAAAACAAACAATAATCGTCTCCCTCAGGATTCTTTTCTCACCTCATTCACTCATAAACGAGAACTCGCTTCTTCCGTCTAATGCAAGACAGTTTGCACCTGAGCCAGACGGGTCATACACTTGAGCATAGACAAGTAAGCAGTTCACAAGTCAATTTATCTTTCAGTCTCTTTGATTCGAACTACGGTGTTCTGACTTCCTCATTGCACGAGAGGATACATACGCATAACGTAACTGTTATCGAACAAAAGTCTCTGTATATTCCCTCTCTTCCAGCATTATTCTTTAAGCCTCATTATCTTGAGCTTTGCCCTCTTTCCTTACACTGACACTCCTTTTATTCATTTCACATTTCTTCAGCACTGACACTTGTATTCTTTTTCCAGCTTTTACACACAGAATAGCACTGACACTACCCCTTTTAAACACAAATCTTTCAAGCGTGGATCCCGTCGAGTACGGCGGACAATCTGGGTGCTAATACCTTCCCAGGTTGTAACCAACCCCATTTCTCAGTTTCTCTGATTCGCGACCGTCTTATCCATATCTTTCTAGGTTTATGCAGCATTACCTTTCCTTCGAGATGAAAATGCCTAGCTGGCGACTCTTTTCTTTCCAGTTCACCCTTGTGTGTTCTTCTCTATCGCCGACCGTTCGAGTCTGTACCCCTCTTGACCGGGTGTCATTTGGTGGGAGCGACATGTTTCATGTTAGGGGGCCTCAGATGCCATGATTTTGCTCTGACTTGCTCAAGAAGTTACCCAGTGATCAGATGACTTCCATAATGAATTTTTCATCAAACTTGGTATGTATGATCCTTATAGCATATAGAGACCAATAGAAACAAGAATGACAAAAAATTTTGGAGTTATGGCCTATGAAACCAAAACCCTAATTTTAGGTCATCTGTGTAGTTAAACCTGGCTCTGCTTCCATGCTTTGCAATTTTTTGTGATTTTTTGGCTTTCTTGATCTTTGGAGGATATAATATGATGTTTGAACATACATGGACCCTCTTGTGATGACTGAAGACCTTTGGAGTGGCTCAGATAGCTCATGGATTGCTCAGATCACAAACCCTAGATACAGATGACTTTGAACCAATGCAGTGAAGCAAAAATGCAATATGAGATGACATGATTGAACCTATGCAAATGAAGAGATCACAAGCCATGGTGTGAACTTGGTGAGGGCAAATTTGGGGTGTTTACAGCGGTTTTTTAGGAAGGTTGAACTACATTGCACGGTTCACATCTCACCTAACAGCAATGTGCGAACCAATTTTCAAACTCTTAAGAAAGAATCAGGCCTTCAAGTGGAATGATGATTGACAATTGGCTTTTGACCGAATCAAAGAAAATCTGCAAGAACCTCCAATCCTCATACCTCTAGTGTCGGGGAGACCTTTGATCATGTACCTCACAGTGCTCGAGGGATCAATGGGTTGCGTAATGCGTCAGCATGACGAGTCTGGTTGAAAAGAGCATGCAATATACTACCTAAGAAAAATAGTTTACCGATTGTGAGACAAGATACTCACTGCTTGAGAAAACTTGTTGCGCTTTGGCATGGGCCGCTCGCCGACTAAGACAGTACATGTTGACTCATACCACCTTATTGATATCCAAGATGGACCATGTTAAATATATCTTTGAAAAGCCAGCCTTGACTGGAAGGGTAGCTCGATGGCAGATGATCTTAACCGAATACGACATCATGTATACTTCGTAGAAGGCTATCAAGGGGAGTGTATTATCAAATTATCTAGCCCAACAACAAATCGAGGATTACCAGCCAATGAGGTTTGAGTTCCCTGATGAAGACATCATGTTCCTTAAATCGAGAGATTATGAAGAACCACTCCCGGAGGAGGGGCCAGACCCCGAATCTAAATGGAGTCTGATGTACGATGGGGCTGTTAACATGAACGGTGGCGGGGTTGGTGTTATTATTATCTCGCCGGAAGGAGTCCATATGCCATTCACTACCCGGTTGACCTTTGAATGCAACAATAATGAAGCAGAATACGATGCCTATATAATGGGGATAGAGGAGGTGATTAATTTGCGAATTAAGACCCTCGACAGCTTCGGTGATTCAACTTTGGTTATCAACCAGGTTAACGGAAAGTGGCTCGTTCATCAACCACATCTGATCCCCTACAGGGACTATACACGGAGGTTGTTGACATTCTTCACGAAGTTCAAGCTGCATTATATACCTCGTGACGAGAACCAATTTGCCAATGTTTTGATAACCTTATCCTCTATGATCAAGGTACACCAAGAGAACTATGTGCCCAAAACGAGGTGTCTCGCCTTGATAGGCATGCATATGTGTTTGCATTTTATGGTGATAATGATGATAAGCCATGGTACTATCAAACGGTTTTTGAAGTCTCAAGAGTACCCAGCAGGGGCAACCAGCAAAGACAAGAAGACCTTTAGGAGGTTGGCATGTGGGTTCTTCTTAAATCAGGATGATGTGCTTTATAAAAGGAACTTCGACATGGTCTTGCTCAGATGCGTGGATAGACACGAAGTAGACATGTTAAAGTAAGAAGTGCACAAGGGATCCTTCGGTACCCATGCTGGAGGACATGTTATGGCAAAGAAACTGCTAAGGTCGGGGTATTATTGGATCACCATGGAAGTTGATTGCTGCAAATACTCCCGCAAATGCCATAAATGTCAAATTTACGCTGATAAGGTGCATGTTCCTCCTAATCCGTTGAGTGTCATGTCTTCACCTTGGCCCTTCTCTATGTGGGGCATTGATATGGTTGGGAAGATCGAGCCTACCGCTTCCAACGGTCACTGCTTTATCCTGGTTGCCATTGATTACTTCACTAAGTGGGTAGAAGAGGCATCATATGCTAATGTCACTAAACAAGTGGTAGCTCGATTCATAAAGAGGGATATCATTTTTCAGTATGGAATACTCGAAAGAATCATTACTGATAATGGTTCTAATATCAACAACAAGATGATGGAAGAACTATGTCGGGATTTCAAGATCGAACATCACAACTCTTTTTCCGTACCACCCGAAGATGAATGGCGTCGTTGAGGCGGCCAACAAAAACATCAAAAAGATTGTACAAAAGATGGTTGTGACGTACAAAGATTGGTATGAGATGTTGTCATTTTCATTGCATGGGTACCGAACATCTATGTGCACCTCCACAGGGGCAACCCCATTCTCGCTTGGGTATGGTATGGAGGCAGTCCTACCGGTTGAAGTTGAGATTCCTTCTCTGAGGATAATGATGGATGTTAAGCTCGATGAAGCTGAATGGCTCCAATCCATATTCAATCAGTTGAGCCTCATTGAAGAGAAGCGATTAGCAACTGTATGCCATGGACAACTATATCAACGAAGAATGAAGCAGGCATTCGACCAGAAATTGCGGCCTTAACACTACATACCCGGTGACTTAGTGCTGAAAAGGATCCTTCCTCCTCTAACAGATCACAGGGGCAAGTGGTAACCCAATTATGAAGGTCCATTCATGGTTAAAAAGGTCTTCTCGGGCGGAGCCTTAATGTTAACAACCATAAAGAGGGATATCATTTGTCGATATGGAATACCCAAAAGAATCATTACTGATAATGGTTCTAATCTCAACAATAAGATGATGGCAGGTCTGTGTCGGGATTTCAAGATCGAGCATCACAACTCTTCGTCGTACCGCCCGAAGATGAATGGCACCGTCGAGGCGGCCAACAAAAACATCAAAAAGATTATGCAGAAGATGGTTGTGACGTACAAAGATTGGCATGCGATGTTTCCATTTACATTGCATGGGTACCAAACATCTGTACGCACATCAATCGGGGCAACCCCGTTCTCGCTTGTGTATAGTATGGAGGCAGTCCTACTGGTTGAAATCAAGATTCCTTCGTTGAGATTACTGATGGACGTCAAACTTGACGAAGTTGAGTGGCTCCGATCCCGGTACAATCATTTGAGCCTCATTGAAGAAAAACGCCTAGCAGTTGTATGCCATGGAAAATTGTATCAAAGGTGAATGAAATGGGCATTTGACCAGAAAGTACGCCATCAACGGTACATACCCGGCGACCTGGTGTTGAAAAGGATCCTTCCTCCTCTAACAGATCACAGGGACAAGTGGACACCCAACTATGAAGGTCCATTCGTGGTTAAAAAGGTTTTCTCGGGACAGAGCCTTGATGTTAACATCCATGGATGGCGAAGACTTCCAGGACCCCGTCAACATAGACACAGTTAGAAAATACTTCGTATAAAGAGACCCGCTGGACAAAAACATAATAAAGTCCAGGAAAAAAAAGGGGCATCCCGGCGAGCCAAAAACAGAATAAAAGACTCGGGAAAATTTTAGGGAAATAAATGAAAAAATCTACACCCACTGAGTTGAAAAGCCTCATCGGACAACTTAGGCAAAAAGGGGTATCCTGGTGGATTGAAAACCCGAAAGGGCGATCCACGAAAAATGGGGATTGAAATGAACAACTGCGATCTGCAAGATCTGTGATTTGTCATCTACAATCAAGGATAATCTGAGGGTTAAGAATCAGTCCAATTGTCTTCCTCAAAAGCGAAACATGCGGAAAGTCTTGAAGACATAAAGGTCGTTGTCGGGTTGGAGCTTAACGAGATCTGATTTTCACATTGCCATTAGGATAGTTTATTTTCCTTTTGTGCAATTTCCTCTTCCTATGGATTGCTTCCTGGTGTAATTCCTATTCATGGCCATACTTTTCAATCAATAAAAGTGCAATTCCATTCAAATTTGCTCTTATGTTGTTTTTGTTTTTATCTATCGTTGATTGATAGCGAAAACGTCCAACAAATGGTGATAAACATTGCATTGCGAATACATGGATGCTTTGTAATACATGCATAAGAGTAAAAAACACTTGACATGAATTTGATTTGTTGAGTAACAGGTGTAATACCCCAAAATTTTCCCTCACATTTTCATGGCATTAAGCACGTTGCATTGCATATTCGCCCGTACATTGCATAAATAAAATAATAAGAATAAAATAATTCATGAATCATTTGTTAGCGTGCAAGCAGGTGATCAAGTGTTACTCGGTTTCAGAAGGAAAATAAGTTCAGAACAGTTGACCAAGCACATTTCTAGGAGTTCCTACCAAAAGAAAAAAATTCACATTTTTCTTCCGTTAACCGGTTAACGCCAGGGGTTAACCGGTTAACGCTGGCAAAATTTGGGAAAAAATTTAAAAGATAGTTGGTGCTTCCCTCTTTCTTCCACTTTCCACTTTTTTTGTGTTTCTACCAAGTTCTAGACCCTTCTACCACTTTCCTATGGAATATTCCAAGGTATATTCTAGAAACCCGAATCAACTTTAATTAACTCCTAAGCTAGCTCCTAACTTCATTTTTCTAACCTAAGGCCTAAGCTAACTCCTAGCCCAAACCTTGCTCCAAGCCTAGTTCCTATATAAGTCATTTTCACTCCAAACCTCGGAACTTCAACTTCATTTTCATAATTTCACTTCTCCTCTCAATTTTCTCTCAATTTTTCTCCCATCTTCAACCTTTCACCAAAGCTTCTTCATCATAAGTTCTTCAAGTTTTAAATTGAAGCTTGAAGAACTTGAAGTTAAACCTTCATTCTAGCATTGATTCCATAGTTTATTGAAGATTAATTGGAGTAGTTGCTACTGTTTGGGGCTGATTCTTCATCTTGGAAGTGCTTTTGTGGAAGTGTTCATCAAGATCTTCATCAATTGCATTTATTTTGCATCCTCACATATCGAAGCTTGGAATCTTCGGTATTCTCTTCGTTTGTGCATCGATCAACTCGCAACAATCACCAAAGCAAGCCTCTGTTTTGTAGGTTGGTGGATTTGAAACTATTTCTTGATTTAATTTATTCTCTTCATCTCGCCGTGAGGCATTCTTTGATTGTTTTGCGTTTATGATGCGTTTATCCGGTTTAACCGTTAGTAGCTAGAATCGTAGCTCGTTCTTGGTGCTAATAGGTGTTATAAGGCCATGTGTAGGTAGCATTTTTGTGCTAATATGTTTATGGATGCATTAGGAGCTTTAGGAAATAAGTCAATAGCTAGAAGTGTTTTTTCCTCACTGTTTTTGAATTCTGATTCAGTGTTAACCGGTTAACACCCAGAGTTAACCAGTTAACACGTTGTTTTTGCCCTCTAAAATTGATTTTTTAAAGTCGTTAACCGGTTAACCCAGGGCGTTAACCGGTTAACCCATGGTGTTAACCGGTTAACACTGTACAGATTTGGCTTTTTGAGTTGGTTCCTTGCTTGTTTGTGCATCACTCTTCCTTTTATCATCATAGATCGATAGATCTTGATTTTAGGGAATTTTTAGGAGCTGGTTTAGCGCAAGTGCGTAGTTTTGATTACTTTCGATGCATGTATCGTTAGTTTCCGATTTTGTGCATAAATGTTGCATGCATGTTTATAGCTTTGATATGCTTGTTGTTTGGATAGTTTAGCATCCTTCATAACATAATAATAAATGTTTGCAATTATGTTTTTGCATCATATTTGAAATTCATTCATGTTTTGATTAAATCATGTGCATAAATGAAAATTGCATATTGTTAAAAACGTAAATCATTTAGTTTGCCTCCATTGATTGCATGATGATGTTTAATTTCATTGTTAATAACTCATTTCATGTCGCTTCATTAATTTGGCATATTCATTGCATTCCATTGTGTGCATTAAAATTCTTGTTTTGCATTGTTGAAAAATAATAAAATATGCCTTGTTTTCATAGCTGCATTTTGAAACAGGAGCTGTAAAAACATGTCGTATTCATTCTGTTTTTGATCTTTTACACCTATTTGCATGTTGTTTGGTATCTGTGATAGGCTGTTTGGGTTATGCATTGCATTTAGTAGCTGTTTATGCTATATGAGTTGTAGTGGCTGCTGGATTTTGGCTTTGCCTAGTTTTTAGGGTCCCTAGATTTAGGATTGAGTCTAGATTAGGTTCTAGATGCATTAGGATATGTTTGGTACATGTTTACTTTCATTCCTTTTATCATTTCTTCTTTATCCTACTAACCTTTGCTTTGTAGGGAGGTGGAGGTAAGTTCATTCACAACTCCTTCCTTTTAATTTCTTTACGCTTTATAAGTGTGTTGCCTTAGCATTTGATGCTTAGTTGATACAACTTCATGCTAAATCCCTTTTAGAAACAACTTAGCTTCTTTAGGAAGTAAGTTTATTTTTAATTCCCTTTCTTCTTTTCCTTCTTTCTCATTAGGATTAGAAAGTGGCACTAACCTAGGTTCATCCGTGCATGACAACACTTAGGACTACTAGTCTCCCTTTATACTTCTACCTTTGGTTCACTTTGCTTTCTTTCTCATCTCAAAAGAAAAGTGAAAAACACATAATAAAGGTTGATCTTCTTGTACGCAATGAGACTTTTCCGTAGGTTACTTATGCGCGTCCCATTTCGGGGCGAAGTGTAAGGCATCTACCACGATGAACAAGTCTTAGTATGAGAATGTTTAACAAACAACAAACTCAGAAAAAACTTCTTTAAAATACTGTTAACAAACAACACTCATCTTTTCCTGCGGGATTTCTTCTCTCGCCCCACTCACTTTCAACACGAACTTGCTTCGACTTGCCTCATTTGCAAGACGGTTACACACTCGTACCAGACAAGCCTGTAACACCTGAGCAAAGGCATAAGCAGTTCAATCATAAAAAAACACAAACAGAGTTTCCACCTTAGTTAGGCGAACTACGTCGACTCTAAATCTAATATCCCATGAGATACATAGGCAGTGGGGTAGGGCTCGTTCGAGCACACTCTTTAATTTCCCTACATTTTTCCCATTCTTTTTTTCGATCTTTTTTTCAGTTCCCTTTCTCATTTCCAGTTCCAAATAGAGGTTTTTATTCAGCAGCAACTTTATTCTTTTACCCTTTGAAACAGACAAACAAGCGTGGATCTTGTCGGGTACGACGGACGGTATGGGGTGCTAATACCTTCCCAGGTCGTAACTAACTCCCGAACCCAGATCTTTGGTTCGCAGGACCTCGTCCTTTCCTTTTTCCTTCGGTTCGTGTAACATTATCTTTCCCATTCATCCGGGATAAAAATGCATGGCTGACGAATCTACCTTTTCCACGCCACTTTCACGTTTGTACTAGGATGAAAATTCTGGGAGCGACAACATGGGTGGTGATTCAGACCATGAACCTGGGACACGCATGCCGAACTAACTCTCTTTTTGCAGGTACTATAAGTTGTGTTCACTAACATGTAGGTACGAGTGCTGGACAGAGTCATTGCTAGTACAAGACATCAGGAGGTCTTGCCTCAGTAGATCATTGAGCAAGATTCCTCAGCAGGTCTTATCATACCACTTCTTCTTCAGCAGAGCAGCAAGAAGAGTTTTGATACTTCCCGAACAAAAAGGTATCACCATTTCTCATCCCCAACATGAGACTCTTCTTACCTCTCATTCCCAGTGAGAGATGATTAAAACTTTTATCTTTGGCAAGAAGCATTCTTAATGATCTCCATCAGAAGAGTTGGAAATCGAGATCTTCCCAGTGAAGTGACAGAAAGCTGATATTGTCCCCCAAGAAGAGGGTTTTTTCCATCTAAGAGTAGTATCCCTGCCAGAGTCTTTTTATCCCTGCATTGCATGTAGATTCGATATTCCCTAGTAGAGGGCAAGATAGGGAAGAGCCTGGTGGTTTTCACTCCTGGCACAATATTGTTCACAGTTTCCCTAGGGATGTCGTTATGCAAAATCCAATCCTCATTGGAATCTCTTCCCCAAGAAGAGGAGTTGGTATCTGAGTGATTTCCCAACAGATAGTGTCCTCATCAGAGTATCAGCAAATCCTTTTCCCCAACCGAGTCAGAAGTTTGTTATTTCCCCAACGGAATTCTACGGGTGGCGTACCTCCCAGATCAAGGTCGTCGCCAGCAAGATCAACGTTCTTCAATTTCTCAAAGTCCAATTTATTTTTGGCAAGGGTGGAAGCTCAAAGCCAATGTATCATTAACACTTTTCCCCGCATATTTTCTTTTCCTCACGGGGATTCATTAAATCAATTCAGTGATTATTTCTCCCCAGTAAATTTTCCTGGAATACCTGTCATCTCTTCATCAGGAGACCTCCTTTGCATTTGCATTTAGTAATCATCATTACATTTGCATCCTCTAAAGCGTAGCATTTCCATCATTATGGAGCATTACACCATGGAAAAATTCAAACATATGCATACGAAGCATAACCTAGTTTTGGTACCTTGCACAAAATCCCGAAACATTGTATCTTCAATCAGATCGAAGTTTTCCCCAAAGAGAGTGACAAGTTCATTCTTCAGTATTATTACTCTTGCAAGTCAATGCTTGTCATCTCCAGTTGAGTTATCATCCAAGTTACGATAGTCTCTTGTTTGATTTATTTCCCAAGTGGGATAAAGTCTTTTCGATTCCGCCAAGTCCAGTTTTGTACCTTTGAGTTATCATCCAAGTTATGATAGTCTCTTGTTCGCTTTAATTCCTAAGTGGGATAAAGTCTTTTTGATTCCAACAAGTCTAGTTTCGTGTCTTTGAGTTATCATCCAAGTTATGATAGTCTCTTGTTCGCTTTATTTCCCAAGTGGGATAAAGTCTTTTCGATTCTGCCAAGTCCGGTTTCGTATCTTTGAGTTATCATCTAAGTTATGATACTCTCTTGTTCTCTTTATTTCCCAAGTGGGATAAAGTATTTTCGATTCCGCCAAGTTCGGTTTCGTATCTTTGAGTTATAATCCAAGTTATGATAGTCTCTTGTTCGCTTTATTTCCCAAGTGAGATAAAGTCTTTTCGATTCCACCAAGTCCGATTTCGTATCTTGGAGTTATCATCCATGTTATTATAGTCTCTTGTTTTCTTTATTTCCCAAGTGGGATAAATTATTTTCGATTCTACCAAGTCTGGTTTCGTATCTTTGAGTTATCATCCAAGTTATGATAGTCTCTTGTTCGCTTTTTTCCCAAGTGGGATAAAGTCTTTTCGATTCCGCCAAGTCCGGATTCGTATCTTTGAGTTATCATCCAAGTTATGATAGCCTCTTGTTCGCTTTATTTCCCAAGTGGGATAAAGTCTTTTCAATTCCGCCAAGTCTGGTTTCGTATCTTTGAGTTATCATCCAAATTATGATAATCTCTTGTTCGCTTTATTTCCCAAGTGGGATAAAGTATTTTCGATTCTGCCAAGTTCAGTTTCGTACCTTTGAGTTGTCATCCAAGTTATGATAGTCTCTTTTCAAGCTCACTCACGGTGTGTCTTGCTGGCTTCGTCGTCCAAGAATGACATTTTTCCCAACTTATTTCATTTTCCCACAGAGTACAAATTTTTTGGTTTATTCGGGTATTCAATCCCTCCATACCTTGAATGTCTGAAAGCCATTGCTATCATCCCTTCAGGTCTATAGTTGATTGAATAGGGGCAGCTGTAACACTCTAAAATTTTCCCTCTCATTTCATAGCATTTAGCATATCATTTTGCATACATAATCCCACATCCTTGCATAAAAATTGAAGCATAGCAATCATAGTTAGAGGCATAGTGCATGTGCTCAATGAATGATGAAATTGAGGATCATCCAAGAGAAATAGAAGGGTCAAATGGCTTCTCAACAATGTTCAAAGGGTTCTTAAGATCCCATAAGATCTCAATTGATTCCTCAAGGCTTAGAAATATGTGGATTGATCATAGAGCTCAAGCAGTGCAACACCTCCTAACAAAAGGGGCTAAAATTAGGGTTTCTGATTAATGGAGCTTCCCAAGGAAATTTTGGGTCAAACTTGATCTCATTGTTTTCCACATGATGTCAAGTGTTTAGGGTTGAAATATCATCCATTGAATCATTTCAAAAGGTCTTCAATTGGTCAGTTACTTGAGAATCAAGAAATTGGGGAAAAGTCAACTGTGCAGAGGAATAAGTCAACTCCTAACTTTTTGAGGTAAAAATCATGAAATTGATGTTACAAGGACTCCATGGATAAAATTTGATCAAGAAATGATGGAGGAATCATCAAGAATCAAGAAAATCAAAACTTACCATTTTCGGAAAATTTGGGTTTCCAAATATGGCAAGTTTTGGCCATTTTTCAATCATGTTCAAGAGAGGCCATCTCCCAAAATAAAAGTCAAACAAAAAATCCACCTATACTATTTGAAAGAGGGCATCATAAGCTTCAAATCCATAGGTGGAACATGTTCATGGGATTAAAATTGAGAAAGTTATGATCATTCAAAGTATGATCAAACTAGAAAAAACCAAGTCATGCCAAGCCTCCTGCGCGCGCCAGGCAATGCATTTCATCAAACATGTGAGGGGCAACATGTCAAGGAAAATTACTCCATCAAGATGACCTCAAATGAATTTTTCTCAAACATAAAATTTGTTCATTGTTACATTCTCTACAACTTTCATGTTGGCCAAAAATTCATTTGATCAAAGGATCAAAAGATATGAAGGGTCAAAGTAGTGTCCCCATCATGATCAACCATAGGCATTTTTGCCTTAGGCATTCCAAACCTGTTCAGGCCCATTGTGCAGTCTTGTGATACAAAGTTCCTTGACATTTTTGAGGTACCTAATGGTCTTATCTCATCATGGAATGAACTACAATCTTGTTGTAGGAATCATTCACTTCAAATTGAGTACAAGAACTCCATGATTTAGTACCTTGAGCTTGAATAAACATTCCATTGAAGATCATAACTTGAAATTTGGTTGCTTAAGTGTTAAGGCAATGGTACAATTCTCAAAATTCAATTCAGTCAAGCGTCTACATATCATTCCACCATGCTATGTTCAAGGCATTATGTTCATGAGCTCAAATGATTATCTACCTGCATGATCACACCATTTTCCATGCATCCTTTTTGAAATCCAGGTGTCGTACCTCGAAATAAATACGATCCTCGCGATGGGACGCGGAAAGAAACAACAGAGTTGCCATCTAATTCTATTTATTCTACGAGAGAAAAGGGAGATATAGATACAACCTAATAAGGATAAGAAATGGTCAACGAAACCAAATTCTAAGTTCGGGAGTCGGTTATGCAAGGGGAAGGTATTAGCACCCCTCACGTCCGTTGTACTCAACGGGAACCTCTTAGTCTAACTATGCGGTTAAATGTTGACCTAAGTTTTTGTCTTCTAAATGTTTGTTAAGATGTTTGTTTTAAAAGGAAAAGAAAGTTTTAAATTATTATTAATATTACGGGAAAAGATTAAAGTTTTTTATTACTGTGATGGAAAAATAATTGAATTTTTTATTATTGTGCTCGCGAAGGATTAAAATCCATGTGCCTACATATTCCCTTGTGCAATGGGAAAGTCAGAGCTTCGTAGTTCGTGCAACTACGGTTTGTGTTTTTTTAATGAACGACTGTTTGAAAATGCATTCTACTGCTAAACGTTGGCTTATACTCGCGGTAGAGGCTGAAGCGCTAGCTTGTTTGCAAGATAGAAAGATTTAAATAATGTTCGTTTAAAGAAAAGGTGTTTGACCTTTGTTAAAGTGTTTTAAACGAAAGAGCAAAAGAAGCACAACTCGAGGGCTAGCCTCAAGAGTAGTTCAATTTAAAAACCCGAGGAATGCTAGACTCCCGAGTTTAGTTCTTCGTTGATTAATTATAAAATGATTTGCATTTGTTGGTGAGTTTTAAGTTGTATTCCTTCATTGTGAAAGGGGGAATGAAGTATAACTTGAGGGTTAGCCTCAAGAGTAATTCAATTCAAAAACCCGAGGAATGCTAGATTCCTGAGTTTAGTTCTTTCACGATTTTAATTTAAGATTTAGATGTTTTGAAAACGAAAGAGCGAATGAGTTACAACTCGAAGGCTAGCCTTAAGAGTAATTCAATTCAAAAACCCGAGGAATGCTAGATTCCTGAGTTTAGTTCTTACGTTAATTAATTATGTGTATTAAGTATCACGTTTTGGTATCGTTTTTTTAATGATTTAGGGTTTAATATTTTAGAAACGAAGGAGTAAATGAAACACAACTCAAAGGCTAGCCTCAAGAGTGGTTCATTAAAGAACCTTCGGAATGCTAGATTCCGAAGTTCAGTTCCTCGTTAATTAATTAAGATGCGTAAAGATTGTGTAGATGGAAATCACTTAGTGGCCGACTTACGTGTGTGCAAATGTGGGCGTACGAGTTTTAATGATTAAGTGAATCGATCGCCTGGCGTGGAACCAAGAATTTTATTATTATTATTCTTTTGATAATTCAATTACTATTTGAAATATTATGCTCATGTCCCTTTTAAAAAAACAATCATAATGTATTTTAACATCATAATGTATTTTATAGAATATTATTTTCATAAATGATTTAACATCATAAAGTATTTTAACATCATAAAGTATTTTATAGAATATTATTTTCTTTAAGAAGTATTAGAAAAAAGCTTGAGAAAAAAAACTAAATATAACATATAAAAAAAGAAGAAGACTGTGAAGGGAAATAGGAAATAGGGGGGGGACAAGACCGGCCTAGCAGGCCCAAGGGGAAAGGGGCGCGGGTTCAATCTAGGAATCTGGAGCGGGTTAGCTCCGACCCGGTTCGTCTTTATAACAAGGTGGGTTGGAAAACCCTAAACGCAGCCATGAAGAGGGAAAAAAAGAAAAAAAACAATTATATTCACGCACCATCATCGTCCTCATAAAAACATGAACAACCATCAGAAAACTCAAGCAAAAAAAACTAAACTCTGTTTGCAAGCGAAACTCAACAATGTTCATCACCTTATAACTACAGTTTTTTTCTCTGAATAAAAGCATATAGGTGACAAAGATAAAGGAAAACAAACTATCTTCCACGAAGAACGATAAGGCTTTCTCCGAAGCAAAGCGAAGATTCCACTTCCGCCCAAACTCGGATTCTATCAGTTCTTCAGTGTCGTCGTCTATCTCTCAAGGCGTCACCTTTCGTTCTTCAACCTCCGTCGGGAATATCTCGTCTCAAATGATCCTCTCTCTCGCGGTTTGCGCATTCGCGAATCGTGATCTCACAGTTAGGTTCTAAATCCCTCACTTGACTCGGATCTTCGTCTTTATGTCAGTTTCGTCCAAATCTCAATCTCTTCATCTCATATGTTTATGTATTTCGATTATAGTTTGTTTTGATGAGTTCTCAATTTCTGATTCTCTTCTCACGGTCTATCTGCTTTGGTTCTGTAGCACGGTGAGTTTCGGGATGCGTTTCGTGGTTGTTTCTGGGTTGGATGGAGTTTTTGAAGCTGACGAGGGTGGAGTAGAAAAGGGTCGGTGTTTGAAGTGGTCTTGGATGACTTGCGGATGAGGTGATGGCGGAAAGGTTTTTTTTTAAGATTTGTTCTAAAAAAGGTTGTTCTTATTTTTCTCTGTTTCAGGTTTTTCAATGTTTTTTTTTGTTTCTGTCAATCGACCCCCCCCCCCCTTGCTTATAAAATCGTCCCTCTTAAATAGGGTCCCTTTAGGGTTTGAAAAAAAATTGAATATGTACTGAAAGCTTGTTAGAGAAGTTTGTGATATCAGGTTTTTGTTTGATGCTAATGTTAAGTCACTTTCAGATGCAGGTCTTGCTTGTAGATCGAAGAGCTTTATCACGTTGTGGTGTAGGAGCTGAGTTGCAGGCTTGTGGTTACAACTTGCAGGTTCCATTTTGGTGTTTGCCTGAAATTGCAGTAGGGTAAAGTGGGGCAGGATGGTCTGAAAACCGCAGCAGGCCTACTGTTGACCTTCATAATTTTGTCTGGTGTGAACTCTGGTCTTGTTGATATATTGATGTGGTAATTTCCTTGCTGCTGCTTCTTTTGTACTGTTGTGAAAATTTTGCTACTGGTATTGCTGTAAAATTAGGAAAAAGCCTTTTTTCGAAACCTTTGAAATTGGCATATGTATAATGCATATGCTAAATTAATGTAACATGATGCATTCTATTATAAGGGGATTGATATGATGAATGGACTAAGCATGCTAAAGGGGTTTAAATGACATGGTTGTGAACTGAATTTGAAAATGAATTCTAAGAAAAATATGATGAATGAATTTTGGCTTGTAATAGATGAATGGAAATTGAAAGTGATCTAACTTGTCTTTTTTCCGAATTTCATGTATATGATGGCCATGTCATGAGGAAAATGGTGATGGAGTTGGCTTGATCGGCTGCACTTGGAAGAGGAAAGCCCGATGTAGCATCGGCGGAAAACATGCCATTTTTGTTGACATTATTCCGTGATTGTAGGCTTGTAGAATTAGTATTACATTCATAACTTGTATTTGTCCATGATTAACTTGTAACAGCTCTGGATGTGGGTTGTATGGGCACTTTGTTGTAACTTGCCAATTTGTTCTTTTTAAGGACTTTTATGTGGATTTGAATTTATGAATTGTGGTTTTCATGGGAATTTTTTTTTGAACTTGAAAGATGGATGGGCATAACTAAAATGATTAGAAACTTGGAATATGGAAATTGAGTTGAAATGAGGATTGGAATTAAACACTTGGAAGAGGAAAGTGGACAATTGAACAAAAATATGGATTAAGAACTAGAATTGGAATTGAAAATGACTTAGAACTTTAAGAAATAAATTTGGGATTTAGAAAAAACAAATAAATGAATGTGAATTAAATTTTAATTTGAAAATGACTTAGAAATAAACTTGGAATAAATTAAAAAAAAAATGAAAATTTGAAATATGAACTTGGGAATTTGGAATAAATTTAAGAAGTGATCATGAATTTAGAACTTGAACAGTAACATGAAATTAGCATAGATTTTTTATGAATTTAGCACTTGAACGGTAACATGAAATTAGCATAGTTTTGGAAAATAAATTGAATAAGAATTGAAACATTTAGCAAGAAAATTTTGAATTGAGATTGATAATTTGAATTAAAACTTGTGGTTTAAAAATTAAATAAAACATATATTTTTTTAAAGAATATGACATAGAATATGAACTTGAATAATCGAAAGAAAATTGGGCTAAGGAATTAAAAAAGATTGAAATTTTGAAATTAAATATGCCTTGCATGAATTTGAATTAATAATACAATCAAATAAAGAAAGGATATTGGAATGAATGTCTTTTAAATGTGATGAATGGTATGCGAACATAAGTTAGGGGTAAAATTTGGGGTATGACACCAGGCAAAATGAGAAGTTTCCATAGCATTGCATTCAAGTTGTGTTGATCAGCTTCAGTCTACATCCCATCACCCTCATCCCAATTATCATGAACATCACCACACTCAATCAAATTCGAGCATCACAAACTCAGCATTGCACCATTGCACTCCACACCTTTCCTTTTGTTCACTTCACCCTCAAGTAAGAACTAACTCTAGTTCTAACTGTTAACTAGAGTTAGTTAGCACTAACCAGGCATATATAAGCCTATTGCATAACAGAATTACACTGCCATGATCATTTTCTCGAAATTGAACCAAAGATCTCATTCTCTCTCTGATTTTGCTCTGAGTTTGAAGATCTCTCTCATTGCATTTTGCTTGAACATAGCTTCATCATTCATCTACACTCCTCTATCATCATCAATTCATCATCAACATTATCTTGTGATCAAGCTACATGGCTGAATTCAGCTGAATCTCCAAGAACAAGTGTAATCACATCTTCTGCATTTTCTTCAATTCATCAAGTTCCACGAGTTTAGAGTGTTTATTTCACTCCATTGAAGATCAAGAACAAGCATAGAACATAGTTGGATCCTCACCTCTGATTTTCCTCAACAAATTCAAGCTCTGCAATTCAGGTTTCACTTCAATTCCAATTGCTCGATTTCATTGCTTTTTGATTGTTTTTATGATGCTTGAAGCTTGATAGAAGCTTATTGGATTCTGGCTAGATGATAGGCACATTTGCATTATTAAAGTGATTGGACCTTAATAAGAATTGTAGTCAGCGTGTTTGTGGATTGGGTTCAATGTGATATCCACACCCCTAGTTTGAAAGGCCCGATCACTTTGAACTGAAAAGCATTTCTAGTTGCACCCATCCTTTATTTTCTTTCATTTAATTTCTTTTTCTTTTTCATTTCAATTTTCATTTTATAAAAATATCAAACTTTCACCAAAAATTCTCAAATAATTCACACTTCATTTTCACAATATTCCAAAATTTCTCATAATTTTTAATTTCATTTTTCTTTATTTTTCTGACCAGAATTAATTTCCATTTTAATTTCTTTTGGATTTTTCTCATCTTTGACCACATTTCCTTCTCAATTTAATTTCTCATAAACTAAAAATATTCTTGACTTCATTCCTTTTTCTTTGACCAGAATACATATTAAAGTCCCCAAAAGTATTTTTCTCATATTTTTTAGGTCATGTTTGGTCCATTTGTGAGTCCTTTCTTTGAGTTTCATCCTTCAAAACCCTAATTATCTTAGCACATTTTTTTGATTGAGTTAAAATGTTAGTTTTTGTGAGACTTTTTAAAGGTTGGTTTTCCCCTTGTTTGTGACCTTGAGTACCAATTTTCATATTTTTTTCATGTCCATAAGAATTTGTGTGATACCTTATTTCACAAGTTACATTTTATACTTCCTTTTCTTACCCTTCTAATCTCATTTTCGATAAGGAATTTATGACATTCCTTATAGGTCTTCCACTTGAGTTCTTTGGCTTGATTTTGATGATTATAAGTCACTTGTGTCCATTATAGGTCCTTACCTTTGGAATTTTTGGGATTCCTTGTACCTTAAGCTTCACTTTGCCCTTATGTGTCCCATTTGACCTAATTCTCATTCTCCTTTCACTTTAACACTTCTGATTTTACTTTGTGAGTTTTGTATTCATGTCATACAATTATCATACACCTTATAAGATGTCTACATTCATTGTCACATCATTTTACCAAGTCTTGAGTTCACTTACTTCATTTGGTATACTTTTGGTACTTAGGAACCCCAAAATCAAACTTCTTTGTTCCATAACCCTAAAACACTTCATACATGTTCATTTCTGATTAATTTTTTATTCTAATCTCCACTTTATCTTCTCATCTAACCTCTGGTTTTTGTATGGGAAGTTCACATTTATTTGTTCATGTGTGACTTTTATTCTAAGTCTTTTTCATCTTTTGAAATCACATGTTCATTCTTTCTCATCCTTTCTCCATTCAATATTATTTGAACCTCTCCCACTTTAATATATTTGCTCATACTTTTGTCCACCTTTTTAGACATTTTTAATTAGTGTTAGGTTCTGGATTTAACATTCATTGTTGGTTCAATGCAAGTTTACTTTGTGCTTTCATTCAACTTTCTTCATCTAACTTTACCTTGAATTTCTGTAGGGTTTAGTACATCATTAGGACCTAGTTTGTTAGTGTTTAATCTTGTAATATTATAACACTTTAGTAGGATCTAGATACTGACTTTATAAGTCCTTTTATCATTTAGGATCCTTTACCTATAGGATTTAGCCTTAGGGAACCCTTAGTGTTTTTCCTTAGCTAGTTTGAGCCTTACTTGTGCTTTTGCCTTGTGTTATATTTTCAACATACATTGTGAAACTAACATTTGTTTTGTAGGGAGGTTGAGGTAAGCTTGCTCATAAAACTTATTTCTTATCTTCTTTATGCTTTCTAGTTGTGTTTTCCTTAGCAGTTTGTGCTTTGTTTGTATGACTTCATTATTTCCCTCTTTAGAAACAACTTAACTTCTTTAGAGAAGTAAGTTGCTTTCTAATTTCCTCTTCTTTTCTTCTTCTTCATTAGGATTAGAAGACTAAACAAACCATGGGGTCTCCCATGCAATAAAGAATTTAGGGTGGGTCTTAGTTCCCCTAGTTGTGTCTTTTCTCAACTGGAGTCTCTTTTTCTCATCTCAAAGAAAAAACAACAAAACACCTAATAAAGGTCGAGCTTTCTCGTGCGCCAAGAGACTTTGCCATTTCGGACGAGGTGTAAGGCATTTATCATGATGAATAAGTCTTAGCATGGAGACTGTTTCACAAATAACAAAATCAAAACACTTATTTAAAAGACAGTAAACAAACAATAAATGTCTTTTCCTGCGGAAATTTTCTTCTCATCACACTCATCCTCAACGAGAACTTGCTACGACTTGTCTCTTTGCAAGACGGTAACACACTCGTACCAGACGAGCCTGCAACACCTGAGCATAGACATAAGCAGTTCAATCTCTAAAAAACACAAACCAAGTTCTCGTCTTAGTTAGACGAACTACGTCGACTTTGATTCTCATTTCCCCGATGAGGTACGTAGGCAGCGGGATAGGACCCATTCAAGCACATTCTTTATTTTCCCTACATTTTTCCCGTACCTTTTTCGTTCTCTTTTTCCAGTTCCCTTTTTCTCATTCCAGTTCCAGTAGCGGTTTTTATTCAGCAGCAGTTTTATTCCTTACCCTTTGAAACAGACAAACGAGCGTGGATCTCGTCGGGAACGACAGACGGTCTGGGGTGCTAATACATTCTCAGGTCGTAACCGACTCCCGAACTCAATTATTTGGTTCGCAAGACCTTGTCCTTTCCTTTTCTCTTAGGTTTGTGAAGCATTACATTTTCCATTCGTTCGGGATAAAAATGCATAGCTGACGACTCTACATTTTCTGCGTCACTTTCGCGTTTGTAATAGGACAAAAATCCCAGAAGCGACAATCATGTATCATGATCCATTCATCCTCTATAAAATCTAAAGAGTCGTCAACAATCATACAACCCTTAGATTACTCTAAGTCACAATGTTGTTGTAATGTGCATAAATAATAACTTATATAGATATGGAAAGAAAAAAACCATGATTAACTATACTGAAAAAGGAAAGATCGAAGTTACACACCAAGAATTTATACTGCAAATCTCACATTCCCACCACTTGGACATCAAGGATTTGTCCCCATAATACTTGTCAATAACACATGACTTTCAACATTTGGATTTCTTTATGTATAGTTCCATCGCGACATAAACTTTGTTACACATAAGTAACATACATGACCCACACGCCCTTAACTGCACCCTATATTGGAGATAAAGGTCAATTGATTCAGAAAAATTCTTCCATTTGGTCTCTTTATTCAGCCTTAACGAACGTGATGACAATTATAAAGGAAATTGTTAACGGTTAGAATATAGTTTTAGTACACCATAAACACAATAATCTTGTGATGCATGATGGCAACAATACAATGATCTTGATGAATTTAATAGACGATAAACAATCAAGCAAAGCAAAGAAGAATTATGTTGCAAAAAGAAGAACATATTGTTGTTTCTACAGTGAGCACTGGAATTTAAATATTGCCCGCAGCTTTAACCATTCTTTTTCCGGATCGGATCGAAAAACTCAAACATGACACAGCATGAGTGTGGGCAAGGGCAATATGTTCCACGTGACTGAGAGGGCATGGGAACATACCTGATAATCTGACATCACTTCCCAGTGAGTACAAACGTACAAGCAGGCACATGCCACACGTACGTTTAGTTGTATCATCGACTGCCTTGCTGTTATTCCTTATACTACCCCTTTACCAAACATAATAATTGAGTGAAAACTGGTGAATTTGTTACCACAATAATCAAATTTTACCACAATATTATCTAAAGTAACCATCTTTTCATCATAAATTCCAATAAAAAAAATATCATGTCAAATGGGCGTCAATAGAATTGCATTCCCCTTTAAAATTAACGTTGAGACACCAATAACTTTACAGTTTCCTTTAAAATTAATAAAGAGGGTGTTAATAGCATTGCAGCTTCATTTAAAAATTGTAAGAGACACAAATTGGAGTTATCTCCCAACCAACCGACCAATCATATTCTTGCCATAATAAAGAACAAATTAACATGGACTACCAAACACCACATCAGATGTTACACACCCAAACATTTACACCAATGCCATTGTTCAACTAACTCGGCTACCGCCCGACAATTATATCATCAACACAACAAAACTACGAAGACATGGACACCCAACTCAATCTAGATGACTTCATTGATTTGAGTTCATCTACATAGACCTACATAAGCGAGGTTCTTCATACAGATGCAACACAATCATTTGTAACACTTTCTTATGAAACTCCTCATGTGGAACCACAACCATAGAGAGCAGTAAGAGACATACGGCCTCGAGGATGCGGAACCGGCGGCCACTAATTTTGACTGAGTCGTAGAAATTAATGTATAATGTTATTCGTCGATGTAATCCAACTCTTATTATATTAAATTATTAATTAGGTATATAATGTTATATAATATAATATATATTAAAAATTAAATAAATAATTCAAAAAGGGGGACTTCACTCCAATTGGTGCCCCTCACAGCTTTTAAAGGAGATTGCAATGCTATTGGTGCCCCCTCATTAATTTTAAAGGAAACCGTAATGCTATTGGTGTCCCCTGATTATTTTTAAAGGGGGTTGCAATCCTATTGGCGCCTCCTTTGATGTGTAATCTTTTTTTAAAGTTGGGTATATTGGTATGTATGATGGAAAGATGGTTACTTTGGATAATATTATGGTAAAACTTGGTTATTGTGGTTAAAAAATCTAAATTTGTATGAAATTTTTTTTAGTTTACAAATATAATAGTAAAATTGTCTATCAACTTTTTTCACGTCTGTCAGATGAGTCCTTCCACAAAAATCAGTCTACAATGATGTGTAATGTTAAATGTTATGTCCGCCCATGTCACGTCTCAGTGTGCATGTGTTTAATCGTTTCAACAAATAAATCTTATGATATTCTATAAGTTCACTTAGAACATTTTAAAATTCTTACTTGATAGGTTTATTGGTTAAATTGTTGTTCTGTGCTAAAACTAGAGATATGTGTATACCGAATGGACTTGAGCTCCGATTTGTTGGAATGAATTTTCAGCATAGCAGAGCGAGGGTGAACCTGCAAATTAACACTTTAATGCCCAAATCAGTGAATAAGAGAGAAAATAATTTGAGTGTGTGAATGAGAGATACCAAAAATGATGCATGTTGTGTTTTATATATGATAAGCGATTAAAATCGTTTCCATGAGACCTGGTGCTTTACGCGAGTGATCGTTTGATCAGGCCCACTCAGGAGGTGTGTTGGAGGTCGAAATCCCTATCCTTCAACATGGGTGAGGTCTCAACTATTGTGCGTGTCTTTCTGCACCACGCTTACTATTGGACCTTTCCTCGTTGGCCTTGTGATTGTCCCATAACATATGTCTCCCAATCCTTTGTTAATACTTGTGGAATGAAGCTTTGTTGTTCATGTTTTTAGTCCAGCTTCCGGCCGAAATAAGTGGAAAAGCTTCGATGAGACCTTACTGACATTGGGAATAGGCACATTAAATTTCTTCCTCGTTATTAGCAATGTTTAGCTAGGGAACCTCAATGTGTGACGTTATGCTTGGTAGCAACGATGTCTTCTAAAATTACAATACTCTGGTAGTTTGACTAATTTGAAGTAAGATCTCAACAGTTGATGGTGCGGTTCACGCTTCCTAATCTTTGTTATTATAGATCGTACAACCACTTTTATTGTAAGATATACAAAAAGCTTTGAACTTACCATCTCCCTTTTTGTTGCTTGTCGAACTTGAGAAATTTTCTTTTGTGTTTACAACTTCCTTTATCTCTTTTTATTGGTATATTTCTTTAACCCATTTATGTCGTCTTTTTTATGTTAGTGTTTAATGATCAAGCTATTAAGTTCACACCTTTCAAAGTAACGCCTCAAAATCTATCTCTTATTTTGCATATGTATCCATCGTTATGGTTTCTAAAGGAGAGGTTTTAGAAGGTGAAACTCATCATCAATGGTGGGACATTGAATGGTGATATTTTATTTGGAAAAATGTATAGGATTTTTCGCCTTCATGAAATTCTGTGTTATGGATGAATTTAATAGGGTGCAAAAATTTATTTATATATTAGATTTGTGCTTCTCATTACATTCATTTCTCTTTATATGTCGGCAACATTTTTAAATGGATAAATCATGTCTAGGAGCCTGGGACGTGATAAAAGATAACTCATTTGTGTGGTTCGATCCAGAGATGTTGGATATTGATTATGCCTTCGCTTGTAAGGGTGGTCTGGCATACCTTCACCGAGGTGGGTTCTTCCTCGAATTGGTTTGTGTTTTCTTATGAATGTAATAAGAGAATATACAACAAGTATGATGGGGAGCATCATTCCTCTTCATGAATGTGTATTATCTTTGATAGATTTTTGTCTTCCTTTTAAAGACTTCTAGGTGGATGTTCTGAATCACCTAGTGATAGCTCATTTGCAAGTTCACCCTAGAAGCTAGGCATACATCAAAGAATTCCAATATTATTGCGAGTATAAGAATAATGCTCCAACCTTGACGCTTTTTATCATCTCTTGAAATCTCAATGCAAATTTGTTGATTAAGTGTGAAGTTAAGGTTTGATTTCTCTTCAACAGAACAATAAGATGTTTAAGGCTTAATCTGCGAGTGTGAAGAACTTCATGGACCTATATTACCTAGTCATACCCCTTTATTGAGGTGGCTCGTGCTAGCATATGCAACAAAGGTTCTGAGCCGCCTTTCGGAGGCACGAGAAAATTCTCCTAGTTATTGTGTCAAAGTCGTTTCTTTGAGAACGTTGTGTTTTATGTCTACAACTCGTACGAATTTTCCCATGAAGAAACTAACCTGAAAAGTAAATTTATAGGTTTCTTTAACATCTTGGATTTTATAGATGGTGTTTCCCTCTAGGGGGCAGTGTCAAAGAAGCAAAAAAAATGGTACATGGAAACACACTTGCTAGTGGAGGTCACTACAAAAGAGGAGAGGCAAGTCATCTTCGGTAAGTAACATATAAATATTCTTATTTTCTTCACTGTTTTCCTTGCGGCCACTTCCTTATCTTGATTATTTTCTGGTTTGTAAAAAAAAATGAAATGTCATCAGGCATTGCTGCAAACAAAGAGGACTCCTAAGGTCGTCACTTTGCTTGCGGAGGCCATGAACGTGGAAGCTACTTAAGTTGTTCTTGTCATGGGGATCTTTGTTGGTCTTCTTACTCCTAACCTTATTGTCCCAAACTTAATATAAGTCCAAGATTCTCTTAATCAGTCAGAGGTAATGGGTGTTTTGTACTTTGTCGAAATAAGAACTACTACGTAAAGACCCTTTCATCACTGATGAAAAAGGGATTCCATGATGGTTATACAAACGTGGTTAGGTAGGGTGTGGTTGTAAGTATGCTACTTTCCACTACAAGTGTATCATTGTAGTGATAAACTAGGTAGCGTGTTACCTATCACAATGGTTATATTAAATAACTATTGTGATATATATTGGTAATGGGTTTGAAACACAACAACAACAACAACAATTTAATTAAATCCCGAAATATATTAACATTTCACCACAGTTATATACTCCAACTGTGGTGGTATGCATACATGATTTAATTATAAAATATATAGATTGCATGTTTTTCCTTAGTCCTTAGTAAATATATACAATCATTCAAATTGATTTAGAAGATAATAATCTGGAAAAAAATTAAATTATTCTCGAAAAACAATTTAGATGATCCATTGTTTTTCGAATTACATGCATCTTGTAATTCATATATCGCTCATTATAATAATCTGAAGTATAATTTGGTTTAATTACCCAAGTTATTCAAAGCAATTGTTCCTTCTCTTCTAGATTATTTTGAAAAGCATCAATTTGTTTACTAATTCGTAGCCATCATCATCATCATTATTTTAATTGATGATGATGACAATGATGACGATGAATCTGAATTTCTCAACAAATTTGATGTCTTGCATTATAAACTAGAAGAGGAGGAATTGTTTCTTCACATAATGGAGAATGTGCAGGCAGACATTGACATGGGTATCTTCCTTTATGGGTATGATGTCAAACGAGTCATAGATGTCATCATGATGAAGGTATATGGGGTATTGTTGTACCGAAGACATCGTTGGAGGATAGGGGGATTGATGGTCAATGAGGTAGACGAGTAGAGGAAAGGTTGTCAAACACACTAAATAGTCTCTTACTATATAGTTGTAGTACTATGGTATGTAGTTTATTTTAACGGTCTTACTACTTTATTGATCTCGATTATATGATATTTTCACATTTATTGGTATTTTATTTTTGTATGGCATTTTTTATCCATCTGGAATTACGTACGTCTATTTTTTATTATTTGTATCGTACGATATATTTTAAATCTTCATCCGAACACAGATAAACATATAACATGAAAACCCTGCTCTAATACGTTTCAGAGATGTATCTCTGAAATAGTCACAGAGATGCATCTCCAATACAAATCAAATGTAAATGACTTCTGAGTGAGATGCATTGAATATTATAAATTGTTCCAGAAATATATCTCCGAAATATTTCAACGTTTATTCAGAAATTGATACGTTTTAAAATATATCTCTAGAAATTATGGACATATAAATAATTTAGCATAATGACTAAAAAATATTAAAAGTGTATTAAAAAATTCTCTTATTTATAATCTAATTTGAGCCAAGCATGAAGTACATTTAGTGATGTTATGCACACGAGAGACCTGGTCCGTTTTCATCATTCATGTGGATTTTGTGAAAATTTGACATAACCTTGTGAAATTTAACCAATAAAAATAAACAAGTTGAAAAGTAATATCTTCGTTCTCTTTTATAAGTAAATTTTGACTTTTAAATTTATTGATTAAATAATATATTTGAACTACATATTAAGTAAATATATCAATTTATTAATGAACTTTAAAGTCAAAATTTGCTTTAAAAAAAGAATGGAGGGAGTATGGGTTAAAAAACATGTTGCTAATATATTAAACTCCACTCCAGCTTAAAATTTCTCCAGTATAGCAACAAATAGTTGTTTGGCCTATGGAACATTTGAGCCTATCCCTGAAATCTGAATGATGTAAGATGCATCGGTCTACTAAATTAGCAGTATGATACATATTTTGTTAAAATTATGGGTGGTATATTTAAACAGATTCATCACATTATGAATTTATTCACAAGTGGTGCAAGTATCCTCCAAAGGATGCAATTGCAAAATGTAAGTTTAAAACCTTGAATCCATTTTGGCCTTTGAATCTGGCGTACATATACAAATTCCTCATAGTCTGATCCTGTGATCTGCGCTACATTAGAATCAATCTAGAGTCAATGATCATTCAGACAACGCACAATTCATGTCATATAAACACAAGTGAACAAGTGAGTACCGCTCATTTGACAAATGCTATTAACCATGTCCACAATTAACAACACACCAAACAATTATTGAAAGCACAGATTCCTTTATTTATTTCTGCAGTCCGAAGTTTGGGTTTCATATCATCAATAATACAGCACTCAACAACCACAAAATATGGCATGCCCATGCTTCTTATAAGGTGTAATTATGCAGATGTCTCAATTTTAGAAGGGCCGTTTGATTCAGTTGGAATTCAGCCTGTGCAAATCTACCAACTGGTAAAGATCACCCCTTCGTTGCTTAGTCACAGGGAGATTTGTCCTGAGTAATCAAATC